>CM057453.1:1648820000-1650205000 GCA_016271365.2 Neoceratodus forsteri
TGAGTGAGTGAGTGAGTAAGTGAGTGAGAGTTGCTCTGTGATGTGTGAGTGGGATGGTCAGAGTGAGTGAGTGAGTGAGTGAGTGAGAGTTGCTCTGTGATTGTGTGAGTGGGATGGTCAGTGAGTGAGTGAGTGAATGAGTGAGTGAGTGAGAGTTGCTCTGTGATTGTGTGAGTGGGATGGTCAGTGAGTGAGTGAGTGAATGAGTGAGTGAGTGAGAGTTGCTCTGTGATTGTGTGAGTGGGATGGTCAGTGAGTGAGTGAATGAGTGAGTGAGTGAGAGTTGCTCTGTGATTGTGTGAGTGGGATGGTCAGTGAGTGAGTGAATGAGTGAGTGAGTGAGAGTTGCTCTGTGACTGTGTGAGTGAGATGGTCAGTGAATGAGTGATTGAATGAGTGAGTGAGTGAGTTGCTCTGTGATTGTGTGAGTGGGATGGTCAGTGAGTGAGTGAATGAGTGAGTGAGTGAGTGAGTGAGTAGAGTTGCTCTGTGATTGTGTGAGTGGGATGGTCAGTGAGTGAGTGAGTGAATGAGTGAGTGAGTGAGAGTTGCTCTGTGATTGTGTGAGTGGGATGGTCAGTGAGTGAGTGAGTGAATGAGTGAGTGAGTGAGAGTTGTTCTGTGATTCTGTGAGTGGGATGGTCAGTGAGTGAGTGAATGAGTGAGTGAGTGAGTGAGTGAATGAGTGAGTGAGTGAGAGTTGCTCTGTGATTGTGTGAGTGGGATGGTCAGTGAGTGAGTGAGTGAATGAGTGAGTGAGTGAGAGTTACCTGTGATTGTGTGAGTGGGATGGTCAGTAGGAGGAGTGAGTGGGTGAGTGAGAGTTGTCTCAGATGTGTGGAGGATGGTCAGTGAGTGATGGAGGAGTGAGAGTTGCTCTGTGACTGTGTGGAGTGGGATGGTCAGTGAGTGAGTGAGTGAAGTGAGTGAGATTTGTCTGTGACTGTGTGGTGGGATGGTGAGTGAGGAATGAGAGAGTTGGTCTGTGATGGTGAGGGATGGTCAGTGAGTGAGTGGAGGAGTGAGTGAGTGAGGATGCTGTGTGATTGTGTGAGTGGATCAGGTGAGTGAGTGATGGAGTGAGTGACTGAATGAGGAGTGAGTGAGAGTTGCTCTGTGACTGTGTGAGTGGATGGTCAGTGAGTGAGTGAGTGAATGAGGAGTGAGAGTTGCCTGTGATTGTGTGAGGGATGGTCGTGAGTGAGTGAGTGAATGATGAGGAATGAGAGGAGTGAGAGTTGCCTGTGATTGTGTGAGTGGGTGATAGGAGTGAGGAGTGAGAGAGTTGCCTGTGATTGTGTGAGGGATGGTCATGAGGAGTGAGGAGGAGTGAGTGAGAGTTGCTCTGTGATTGTGTGAGTGGGATGGTCAGTGAGTGAGTGAGTGAGTGAGAGTTGCTCTGTGACTGTGTGAGTGGGATGGTCAGTGAGTGAGTGAGTGAGTAAGTGAGTGAGAGTTGCTCTGTGACTGTGTGAGTGGGATGGTCAGTGAGTGAATGAGTGAGTGAGTGAGTGAGAGTTGCTCTGTGACTGTGTGAGTGGGATGGTCATTGAGTGAGTGAGTGAGTGAATGAGTGAGTGAGTGAGTGAGTGAGAGTTGCTCTGTGATTGTGTGAGTGGGATGGTCAGTGAGTGAGTGAGTGAATGAGTGAGTGAGTGAGAGTTGCTCTGTGATTGTGTGAGTGGGATGGTCAGTGAGTGAGTGAGTGAATGAGTGAGTGAATGAGAGTTGCTCTGTGATTGTGTGAGTGGGATGGTCAGTGAGTGAGTGAATGAGTGAGTGAGTGAGAGTTGCTGTGTGATTGTGTGAGTGGGATGGTCAGTGAGAGTGAGTGAATGAGTAAATGAGTGAGAGTTGCTCTGTGACTGTGTGAGTGGGATGGTCAGTGAGTGAGTGAATGAGTGAGTGAGTGAGAGGTTGCTCTGTGATTGTGTGAGTGGGATGGTCAGTGAGTGAGTGAGGAGTGAGTGAGTGAGTGAGTGAGTGAGAGTTGCTCTGTGACTGTGTGAGTGGGATGGTCAGTGAGTGAGTGAGTGAGGATGAGTGAGTGAGTGAGAGTTGCTCTGTGATTGTGTGAGTGGGATGGTCAGTGAGTGAGTGAGTGAATGAGTGAGTGAGTGAGAGTTGCTCTGTGATTTGTGAGTGGGATGGTCAGTGAGTGAGTGAGTGAATGAGTGAGTGAGTGAGAGTTGCTCTGTGATTGTGTGAGTGGGATGGTCAGTGAGTGAGTGAATGAGTGAGTGAGTGAGAGTTGCTCTGTGATTGTGTGAGTGGGATGGTCAGTGAGTGAGTGAGTGAATGAGTGAGTGAGTGAGAGTTGCTCTGTTACTGTGTGAGTGGGATGGTCAGTGAGTGAGTGAGTGAGTGAATGAGTGAGTGAGTGAGAGTTGCTCTGTGATTGTGTGAGTGGGATGGTCAGTGAGTGAGTGAGTGAGGATGAGTGAGTGAGTGAGAGTTGCTCTGTGATTGTGTGAGTGGGATGGTCAGTGAGTGAGTGAGTGAATGAGTGAGTGAGAGTTGCTCCGTGATTGTGTGAGTGGGATGGTCAGTGAGTGAGTGGAGTGAGTGAGTGAGTGAGAGTTGGTCTGTGATTGTGAGTGGGATGGTCAGTAGAGGAATGGAGTGAGATGAGTGAGTGGTGAGTGAGTGAGAGTTGCTCTGTGATTGTGTGAGTGGGATGGTCAGTGAGTGAGTGAGTGAGGAGTGAGTGAGTGAGGGCTGCTGTGTGGATTGTGTGAGTGGAATGGAGGAGTGAGTGAGTGAATGAGGAGTGAGAGTTGTCTGTGATTGTGTGAGTGGATGGTCAGTGAGTGAGTGAGTGAATGAGTGAGTGAATGAGTGAGTGAGCGTGAGTGTTCTGTGATTGTGTGAGTGGGGCTGCAGTGAGTGAGTGAGTGAGTGAGAGCTGCTCTGTGATTGTGTGGAGTGGATGGTCAGTGAGGAGTGAGGAGTGAGTGAGTGAGAGTTGCTCTGTGATTGTGTGGGAGGGATGGTCAGTGAGTGAGTGAGAGTGGAGTGAGTGAGAGCTGCTCAGGACTGGTGTGGAGGGATGGTCAGTGAGGAGTGAGGAGTAGGAGTGAGAGCTGCTCTGGACTGTGGAGTGGGATGGTCTGAGTGAGTGAATGAGTGAGGAGTGAGAGTTGCTCTGTGACTGTGTGAGTGGGATGGTCATTGAGTGAGTGAGTGAGTGAATGAGTGAGTGAGTGAGTGAGAGTTGCTCTGTGATTGTGTGAGTGGGATGGTCAGTGAGTGAGTGAGTGAATGAGTGAGTGAGTGAGAGTTGCTCTGTGATTGTGTGAGTGAGATGGTCAGTGAGTGAGTGAGTGAATGAGTGAGTGAGTGAGAGTTGCTCTGTGATTGTGTGAGTGGGATGGTCAGTGAGTGAGTGAATGAGTGAGTGAGTGAGAGTTGCTCTGTGATTGTGTGAGTGGATGGTCAGGAGTAGGAGTGAATGAGTAAATGAGTGAGAGTTGCTCTGTGATTGTGGAGTGGATGGTCAGTGAGTGAGGGAGTGAATGAGTGAGTGAGTGAGAGCGTTCTGGTGACGTGAGTGGGATGGTCAAGAGGAGTGAATGAGTGAGTGAGAGTGAGTGAGTGAGAGTTGCTCTGTGATTGTGTGAGTGGGATGGTCAGTGAGTGAGTGAGTGAATGAGTGAGGAGTGAGTGAGAGTTGCTCTGTGATTGTGTGAGTGGGATGGTCAGTGAGTGAGTGAGTGAATGAGAGTGAGTGAGAGTTGCTCTGTGATTGTGTGAGTGGGATGGTCCGTGAGTGAGTGAGTGAATGAGTGAGTGAGTGAGAGTTGCTCTGTGATTGTGTGAGTGGGATGGTCAGTGAGTGAGTGAATGAGTGAGTGAGTGAGAGTTGCTCTGTGATTGTGTGAGTGGGATGGTCAGTGAGTGAGTGAGTGAATGAGTGAGTGAGTGAGAGTTGCTCTGTGACTGTGTGAGTGGATGGTCAGTGAGTGAGTGAGTGAGAGGAGGAGGAGAGTTCCTGTGATTGTGTGAGTGGGATGGTCAGTGAGTGAGTGAATGAGTGAGTGAGGAGGAGTGAGTGAGAGTTGCTCTGTGATTGTGTGAGTGGGATGGTCAGTGAGTGAGTGAGTGAGTGAGGAGTGAGTGAGTGAGAGTTGCTCTGTGACTGTGTGAGTGGGATGGTCAGTGAGTGAATGAGTGAGTGAGTGAGTGAGTGAGTGAGTGAGAGTTGCTCTGTGATTGTGTGAGTGGGATGGTCAGTGAGTGAGTGAGTGAATGAGTGAGTGAGAGTTGCTCTGTGATTGTGTGAGTGGGATGGTCAGTGAGTGAGGAGTGAATGAGTGAGTGAATGAGTGAGTGAGTGCGAGTTGCTCTGTGATTGTGTGAGTGGGCTGGTCAGAGAGTGAGTGAGTGAGTGAGAGTTGCTCTGTGATTGTGTGAGTGGAATGTTCAGTGAGTGAGTGAGTGAGAGTTGCTCTGTTACTGTGTGAGTGGGATGGTCAGCGAGTGAGTGAGTGAGTAAGTGAGTGAGAGTTGCTCTGTGACTGTGTGAGTGGGATGGTCAGTGAGTGAATGAGTGAGTGAGTGAGTGAGAGTTGCTCTGTGACTGTGTGAGTGGGATGGTCAGTGAGTGAGTGAGTGAATGAGTGAGTGGGTGAGGAGGAGTGAGAGTTGCTCTGTGATTGTGTGAGTGGGATGGTCAGTGAGTGAGTGAGTGAATGAGTGAGTGAGTGAGAGTTGCTCTGTGATTGTGTGAGTGATATGGTCAGTGAGTGAGTGAGTGAATGAGTGAGTGAGTGAGAGTTGCTCTGTGATTGTGTGAGTGGGATGGTCAGTGAGTGAGTGAATGAGTGAGTGAGTGAGAGTTGCTCTGTGATTGTGTGAGTGGGATGGTCAGTGAGTGAGTGAGTGAATGAGTGAGTGAGTGAGAGTTGCTCTGTGACTGTGTGAGTGGGATGGTCAGTGAGTGAGTGATGAATGAGTGAGTGAGTGAGAGTTGCTCTGTGATTGTGTGAGTGGGATGGTCAGTGAGTGAGTGAATGAGGAGGAGTGAGTGAGAGTTGCTCTGTGACTGTGTGAGTGGGATGGTCAGTGAGTGAGTGAGTGAATGAGTGAGGAGTGAGTGAGAGTTGCTCTGTGATTGTGTGAGTGGGATGGTCAGTGAGTGAGTGAGTGAATGAGTGAGTGAGTGAGAGTTGCTCTGTGATTGTGTGAGTGGGATGGTCAGTGAGTGAGTGAATGAGTGAGTGAGAGTTGCTCTGTGATTGTGTGAGTGGGATGGTCAGTGAGTGAGTGAGTGAATGAGTGAGTGAGTGAGAGTTGCTCTGTGACTGTGTGAGTGGGATGGTCAGTGAGTGAGTGAGTGAGTGAGTGAGTGAGTGAGAGTTGCTCTGTGATTGTGTGAGTGGGATGGTCAGTGAGTGAGTGAATGAGTGAGGAGTGAGTGAGTGAGTGAGAGTTGCTCTGTGATTGTGTGAGTGGGATGGTCAGTGAGTGAGTGAGTGAATGAGTGAGTGAGTGAGAGTTGCTCTGTGATTGTGTGAGTGGGATGGTCAGTGAGTGAGTGAGTGAATGAGTGAGTGAGTGAGAGTTGCTCTGTGATTGTGTGAGTGGGATGGTCAGTGAGTGAGTGAATGAGAGTGAGTGAGTGAGTGAGTGAGTGAGTTGCTCTGTGATTGTGTGAGTGGGATGGTCAGTGAGTGAGTGAGTGAATGAGTGAGTGAGTGAGAGTTGCTCTGTGATTGTGTGAGTGGGATGGTCAGTGAGTGAGTGAGTGAATGAGTGAGTGAGTGAGAGTTGCTCTGTGATTGTGTGAGTGGGATGGTCATTGAGTGAGTGAGTGAATGTGTGAGTGAGTGAGAGTTGCTCTGTGATTGTGTGAGTGGGATGGTCAGTGAGAGGAGGAGTGAGTGAGTGAGAGTTGCTCTGTGACTGTGTGAGTGGGATGGTCAGTGAGTGAGTGAGTGAGTAAGTGAGTGAGAGTTGCTCTGTGACTGTGTGAGTGGGATGGTCAGTGAGTGAGTGAATGAGTGAGAGTTGGTCTGTGATTGTGTGAGTGGGATGGTCAGTGAGTGAGTGAGTGAATGAGTGAGTGAGTGAGAGTTGCTCTGTGATTGTGTGAGTGGGATGGTCAGTGAGTGAGGAGAGTGAGTGAGGAGTTGCTCTGTGACTGTGTGAGTGGGATGGTCAGTGAGTGAATGAGTGAGTGAGTGAGTGAGTGAGAGTTGCTCTGTGATTGTGTGAGTGGGATGGTCAGTGAGTGAGTGAGTGAATGAGTGAGTGAGTGAGAGTTGCTCTGTGATTGTGTGAGTGGGATGGTCAGTGAGTGAGTGAGTGAATGAGTGAGTGAATGAGTGAGTGAGTGTGAGTTGCTCTGTGATTGTGTGAGTGGGCTGGTCAGTGAGTGAGTGAGTGAGAGAGTTGCTCTGTGATTGTGTGAGTGGGATGGTCAGTGAGTGAGTGAGTGAGTGAGTGAGAGTTGCTCTGTGATTGTGTGAGTGGGATGGTCAGTGAGTGAGTGAGTGAGTGAGTGAGAGTTGCTCTGTGATTGTGTGAGTGGGATGGTCAGTGAGTGAGTCAATCAGTAAGTAAATGAATCAACTACTGACTGAGTGAGTGCAGAATGGCTGAGACTTTCTGCCATACAATACAAAATGATGGTGGCTGACACTTCAGACCTATGTTAAAATAAAGATCAAATCTTTTCCAGTGTCATTTACTATGGTATTTTGTGAATGACTAATTGTAATGACTTGTTTAGTAGCTGTTCTGTGTGTGAGATGTTCAAGAGTGAGACAGAATCATATGCAAATTGTGTTTGCATATCATCTGTGCCAGTATTTTGTGTGTAAGAGGAAGGGAGCCTCTGAAGACTAAGTACTGTAGTTTGTGGAATGCAATAAGGTGAGGGGAACTGGATGTGCTTTTGATGAGGGAGGGATATGCCAAACACTCTGGACAGGGGGGTTGATACCAGTCCATTCACAGAAGAAAGGTTCCTGAAAGAACTCTTAAAACTCAAGGTTGGCAAAGCAATTGGGCCTGATGGGATTCACCCCAGAATTCTAAAAGAACTAAAGGGAGAACTAGTGAAACCACTGACTACCCTTTCTAACAAATCATGGGAGGATGGTATGGTACCTGAGAACTGGAGAACTGGAGGAAGGAGGGTGTTATCAACCTCCACAACAGTGGGAGCAAGGCCAAGGCAGGAAACTACAGACCTGTTAGTTTGACCTCAGTGGTAAGCAAAATGATGGAATCACTTCTGAAAGAAAGACTTGTTGAGTACCTAGAGGTCAGCAGAGCACAGGACCAAAGGCAGCATGGATTGACAGTGGGAAGGTCATGTCCGATGAATCTAATAGATTTCTTTGACTGGGTGATCAAAGTAGTAGACCAGGGAGGGGCTGTGGATGTGGCCTACCTAGACTTTAGTGAGGCATTTGACACAGTCCCACACAAAAGGTTAATAAACAAGTTAGCCAGCCTGGGAGTGGGTCCCAGGGTGGTAGCCTGGGTAAAAAATTGGCTGGACAACAGGACACTGAGGGTAATAGTAAACGGAATCCACTCTGAGGAAAGGGGAGTTACTAGTGGGGTACTGCAGTGTTCAGTACAAGGACCGGTCCTCTTTATTGTCTTTATAGGTGACATTGCAGAGGAGCTGGAAGGAAAAGTATGCTTCTTTTCAGATGACACAAAGATCTGTAACAGGGTTGATATACAAGAGGGGGTGGAAAAGATGAGAAGGGATTTGGCAAGACTGGAGGAATGGTCAAAAGTATGGCAGATTAGAGTCAATGCAAAGAAGGGCAAAGTAATGCCCCTGGGAAACAAAAACCCAGAGGAAGAGTACACAATGGGGGGGGGGGATACCAACAACATCAAAAATGGAATGGGACTTGGGGGTAGTCTTATCAGATGACCTAAAGGTAGGCAAGTAATGTGAAAAGGCAGTAAGGAGGGCTGGGGGATACTGGGATGCACAGGGAGAGGCATCACCAGTAGAAAACAGGAAGTTGTTATCCCTCTGTACAGACAGTTGGTGAGACCCCATCTTAAGTACTGCATGCAGTTCTGGAGACCACATCTCTGCAAGGATATAAACAGGATGGTGGAAGTCCAGAGGAGGGCAAACAAAATGGTGCATGGTCTGCACCAGAAGCCATATGAAGAGAGACTAAATGAGCTTAAAAAGGAAACCCTAGAGGAAAGGACGGAGAGAGGGGACATGATAGATACATTCAAGTACCTCAAGGGAATCAACAAAGTCCAAGAGGGTAGCATCTTTCAGGAAAAGAGATGTGCAAGAACAAGGGGGCACAATTTGAAGACAGAGGGGGGAACGGCTCTGGGGCAATGTGAGGAAGTATTTTTCCACAGAGAGGGTGGTGGAAGCATGGAACAGCCTTGCAGAGGAGGTAGTGAGGTCAAAAAAAGTGGGAGAATTCAAGAATGCATGGGACAGACATAAGGCAATTCTAGTGGGAGGTATGAGAAAGTAGGGTGTTGGTTAACTAGGATCTGCAGCTTATCCGAAAGGTTGGGAAATGGGCAGACTGGGTTGACCAAGCGGTCCTTATCTGCCATCAAAGTCTATGTTTATATGTTTCAAACAACACCATGTTGTTTTTGGCACAGCAGTAGATGAGAGAGGTGTCCCACTGGACATAGGAATTGCATGCTGTGGGACAGGGTGAACAAGGTGGGACATTGGATACTGTAGGGAAAGATGGGGATACTACTGGACAGTGTAGGGAGTACTTGGAATGGGCTAAGGAAGGCATGACCCTGGACACAAGGGAGATTTTGGCATGGGACAGGGTGAGCAAGTGGTGCCATTGGTTACACTAGCGAGCTCGGCTTTGGTCAGAGTAAGGAGTTGCCACTAGATACCTGGGAGGATTTGGTATGGCAAAAGTGGGGAGGTGCTACTGGACACTAGGAGTACTTGGAATAGGGTGAGGGAGAGGTGATCCTGGACACCAGGGTGTGTTTGGCATGGGACAGGCTAAGCAAGGAGGACCATTGGATACCTAGGAGTGCTTAATACCGGATGGGGTGAAGACTGTGTTGCCACCAGGCACCAGAAAGTTCATAGCAAGGGGCAATATGAGGAAAAGGTTGTTGGATGCCAGGGTTCAGGATAGGGTGAGGGAAAGCACCCTAATGAAGTGCCATTTGAGCAAAGCACTGAGGTACCTGATGTTCGTGCTGCTGTATTTGTGTCCTCATTGTACCCACCTGTTTGCTATGTACGCACAGTGATGTTCGATTTCTACATGCTAGCAGAAATATCCAAATTAATTTTCATTTGGAAGTGTTGATGTCTCAAGGATTTTGCTTCAACCTGAAGGTTTCAGTGATTGTTTGAGTTTGTGATGCACTGACTACTTGTTTCTTCTGTGTTCTGGATTGGCAAGCAGCCCTGTATCACTATACCCAGGTTCTGCACCACAGTGAGAGCATTCTATGCCTGTTTTCCTTGGACGAGGAAGAGGGTTGCACCAGATACCAGGGTATTCATGGCATGGAGAAAAGTAAGGGGGTATCCCTTGGACCCTGGAGAGTGCTTGGCAGAAGACAGAAAGAAGGAGGTGGTGCTACTGAACCCAAGGTACAGTTTGATACAGAGTGGGAAAAGTTGAAGGACGATGCCACTGGCCACCAGGAATTGCTTGGCATGGAGTTGGGGTGATGAAGGATTGGTGCCACTGAACACCAGATAGCATTTGGTTTGTGACAGGAATGGATTGCCTTTGGACACTAGGGAGTCCTTGCTCTTCACATGTTACACATGTAAATGTTCGGGCCGCTCTGTGTTTTATTTATTTATTTATTTATTTATTTATTCAATCTAGGATTACAAGTACCTTTGAGCACCAAGCAGCTCATTTACAAAGGTTCCATGTCAATGGGGGGTTACAGATCCAAAATGGAAAACAGACTGGTTTCACAAACAATTAAGGGATTTGTATTACAAAATACAGAATAAGAGAACAGCAGATAAATACACATTAGTTTAGCACGTGATTCAAGGCAGGGAGTGAGAAGAGGAGGGAATTAGGAAGGGGAGCCAGATCAAGGAAGGGGAGAGCAACCAAGCAGCATTTTCTAGTAGCAGCTAGGATAGTAAGGGACGAAAAGCAAGGAAGACAGTTGGGGGAGAGAAAGAGGGGGAGATGGGAGGGCTGGAAGGGAGAGGAGAGTGAGAGGGCAAGACAAGTAGAGAGAACAGTGGAAGAATGGTGGGGGGGTGAGGTTCCGGGAAGAGGGACAAGGATGTTAAGTGGTGCAATCACAGGAGTTTTCAGTTAGGATGTCCTGACGAAGTTTGAGTTTGAATTCACCGAGACTAGTAAGGTTAGCCAAACCATTGTGGAGACCATTTAACCAGTATGGGCTTTGATACAAAAGGAGCATTGGTATTGGGCGGTCCGGCACATCGGGACTAGTAGGAGTGCGGAAGATGAGGTGCCCGTATGTTGGGTCTTGGGGGATTTGTGAAGTAAGCATCCTAATCCCGAAGGCATGAGTCCAAGGAGAATCTTTTTGGCAAGTAAGCAGGTGTGGTATTTAATTCTCCAATGCAAGTTGAGCCACCCAGCCTGCATACAGACATCACAGGTGTGGGTGAGGCATGGTGCACCAATTAGGAGTCTACAGGCCTTGTTTAGTGCCACAGTGAGCCTTTTGAGTGCAGTGGTGGAAGCAGTTCTATAAATGACAAGGCCATGGTCAATTAAGGAGAGCACCGAGCTGTGGACAGCAAGATTTAGGGCTTTAGGTGTTAGAGACTTTTTCAGTCGATAGAGGAGCCCAATCCTGGTATTGACAGCTCTGGCAACATTTTCGATGTGCAGTGAATAGGTGAGGTGTCTATCAAGGGTAATCCCTAGGTACTTGAAGTGCTGTATTTGTTCAAGAGGGTCACCTTGGGAATTTTGGATGTTAAAAGCATGCTCTTTATGTCGACTGCGGGCTGAGGAGAACAACAGGACTTTTGTCTTCTTGTAGTTTAGTACTAGTTTATGGTTGCAGAACCAGTGCTCAACTTCCGTGAAGCCCTTTTGAAGGTTACTTTCAAGGAGGTAGGGGTCAGGGTGGCTTGCAAAAATGACAGAATCATCTGCGTAGAGTAGTGTTCGCTGGTGGCAAGCAGTTGGTAGATTGTTAAGGAAGATGCTGAAAAGGAGTGGACTCAGGATTGAGCACTGGGGTACCCTGGACCGAACAGGCTTCTGGTCAGAGATAGCATTGGAAATCTTCACGTGTTGAGATCTGTCCCCAAAATGGCTTCTAAACCAGGGCAGTGTATCGGGGAGAGACCAGTTTGTAAGAGTTGTTTAAGGAGGAGACAGTGATTAACCATGTCGAAGGCCTTGGTTAAGTCTATAAAGACTGCACCCACAAGACTGCTTTGGTCAACAGATTGCTGGACATAGCTGGTGAATTCTAAGAGTGCGGTGGTGGTGCTGTGCCCTTTACGAAATCCATGCTGTTGTTGACACAGTAGGGAATATTTATCGAGGTAGTCCACAAATTGTTTGGCACAATATGTTTGAGTATTTTAGAGAGGGGGGTGGGAGGATTGATATAGGCCTATAGTTGCTGTGTAGTGCATGGTCTCCAGATTTGTGAACTGGGGTAACAATGGCTGTTTTCCATACCTGTGGGACTTTACAAGAGGGTTAGAGAGAGGTTAAGTAATTCAGTAATAGGTGGAAGTACTTCCTCCGTGGTGAGTGCAATTAGCTTGAGGTCTAAAGAGTCACCACTGTGCCTGGACTTGCCCAGCACATTGTTTAGTAGTTTCTTGACCTGGGCCACTGAGACATGTTTAAAGTAGAAGGGGGGGGGGTGATGATTTGTCTTGGTCTCAAGATGATGTGCTGCCATTAAGGTGGCATCGCCAAAGAAGTCTTGTGGTAGCACACTACTTAGGTCAATGAAGGCATCATTTAAGGTATTCGCTATTGTGAGTGGGTCAAGTATGGAGGTACCATCAAGGTTTAACATTGCAGGAGCCTCTTTTTTGGGTCTTTCCTCAGAACATCATTGATATTTGCCCAGAATTTCCTGCTGTCACCCCAGGTATTGGTAAGTTGCTTCTTGTGGTGATTGCTTCTTGCTTTACGGATTTCCCCAGTGCAGGAGTTTCTTGCAGCTTTATAGGCTTGCCAGTCCTGTAGCTTGCCAGAAGATTTAGCATAGTACCAGAGGTGGTCCCTCCATTTCATACTGTCTATCAGCCCAGGAGTAATCCAGGGATGAACAGTGCCACGCACCTTCATTTTCTTAAGGGGTGCATGAACATGACAGGCAGCACTGAACATAGTGATAAAATGTTGGAGTGATACATTAATGTCTGTAGAGGAGTCAAGTAGCGACCAGTTCTGACAGCGCAAGTGTTGTTTTAGGAGTTTCAGGTGGCCATGTCTTAGCACTCTGTTGTAGATAGTTAGAGGTGGTGGGGTATGGAATTTGTTGGTCCAACTGCAGGTAACAGGGGAGTGGCCACTGAGTGAGTCAGGGTGCACACTTACGATGGTGACACGGTTAGGGTGATTAGAGATTATCCAGTCAAGAATGGTGCTTGTCCCAGTCTTATAGTTAATTCTAGTGGGAGAGCTGACCAGCCGAGTAAGGTGCAGAGCTGCCAGTGTATCCTTTATGGGGCCACTGGATGCAGACAGCCAGTTTATGTTGAAGTCACCTAGTAATATTGTCTCAGCGATGTGATTTTGGGCTCTCAGGTAGTTCAGGACTTTATGAAGACCAGTGGTAGGGTCGGTGGGAGGTATGTAAACTGATAGGATTGTGAGAGTCTTGTGGTGGGCCCCCAGTAGCACTTTAATCGCTAATACCTAGGTGGGGCACCCAAGGTCAGCAACAGGCAAGACCAGTCCTTTAAAAGTGTCTTTTGGATAGATAGCACAACCACCACCACACTTAGTCAATCTGTCCAATCTGAAGGTAGTGTAGCCAGGTATGGTAACCGCCGCATCTGGTATTTTGGGAGATAGCCAAGTTTCAATGACAGAGAGTATGTCGGGGTTGTTTAGCAAGACCCAGGCTTTAAGGAGGTCGATTTTGCACAGGAGGCTGCAAATGTTAATAGACACCAGGTGAAGAGTTCCCTGTTTCCCGGTGATTATCCTTTGTAATAAGGCATGCTGGTCCAGGGTTGGGGTGGCTGTCACCTGATACCAGAAGTACAACAAGGAATGCTTGGCACAGGATGTATTCATCTGCAATTACTTTGCATGTGTTTCTCTCTTTTTACTTTATTGTAAATGATTGCTTCCTGTTTTTCGGTTTATGAAAATTGCTGTAACTATTAGTCTTTGTCATTGTTCTATATATCTAAACCACTTATTTGGATTGTTTCCTCTGTATAGGTCTTGTTTCTGTTAGACTCTGTTTTGTATTGTCATACCTTCTTGGTATCTCTTACACTGGACATTTGTGAAAACAGGCATTTTTTCTCATGTACCTTTCAGTATACAAATAAAGATTGATTGATCAAATAAAGATTGAGGAGGATGCCAATGAACAACAAGGAATGTTTGACATAGGATGTATTAATCGACAATTAATTTTTCAGACCAGCTATTTGAGATGCCAGATAACTCTTAGATTTTAAGTTCTTCTCTTTCTTGTTTGCAATATTTCTTTACTTCTGCTTTGCTTTTTGTTTCCATTCACTTTTTAGTTGTGTTGTACTTTTTTGTTTGCATTCACTTTTTAGTTTTGTTGTGTGTATTTGTTTGCATTCAGGTTTGTTGTGGTTTTGTTTGCGTTCACTTTTCAGTTGTATTGTGGTTTTTTGTTTGCATTCAACTTTTAGTTGTGTTGCATGTTTTTGTTTGCATTCACTTTTTACTTGTGCTGTGCTTTTTGTTTGCATTCAGTCTTATATTTTTTACATTTCTTTTTATTTTGTTACTTTATTTTTTTGTGGCTTGACACTTCACGTTTGGTTTTGTTGTATTAAATTTAGTTTGCATTTCATTCTTTTGGTTCTTACTCTACTTATTTAGATTATGTTTCACTCCTTTGGTGTGTGTTTTCCACTTCGGGCTACAGTAGTGAGTAGAAAAAAAGCCGATACAACCTGCAGCAAATGGTGAAGATGTGTCAGCTGTCCCCACATAAAAAATTTAACTGTAGAAAAATAAATGATTAATAAAGATTAAATTGTATGCCTGAGATGTCCCTTTGGCTAATCAAGGGTATCATCTCAAGACATCTTTGTGTTCTAGAAATTCTTAGCTTCCCTTTGCAATTTTCAAATGCAAAGATGCTTCAAGATGACATTCTTGATTAAGCAAGAGACATCTCAGGTATACCATTTACCTATATAAGAATGCAACTGTAGCTTCAGTATGTTGGTGGTGGTGTACATTAGCTATGAAATGGTTGGCTGAAGTGTCTATATGGTGTGAGCATAGCTTCTGCCATCCTGCCATTTAACAGCTTCTTGGCAAACTGCTCTATAATGGAGAAATATGAGTGGAGTGATATGCTCAGCAAGTTAATAGAGTGAAGAAGCTTTTGTGTGTTCATTGTACCATGTTGCTACTGTATACCAAGGGGTTGCACTGTTTCTCTTTTTAGGATCACTGCTGGGATGTAGATATGAAACAAGGAGATTGTATCATTGGAAGCAGCTGGTAGGTGGTGCTCTGCTACCAAGCTGTTGAAATGCAACTGATGAATGGTAACCTGCAGCAGGTGGCTAGCTACTGTAGACTGGTAGTAGCAGGTAGGAAAAGCAGAAGTCTGTCCTTGAATGAAGGGGCGGGAGCAAAAGCCCTAAATACCTGGCTTCCACCCAGAAGTGGGATGCATGCAGGATGGCTGATGAACTTGGAGCAGGACTACAGCCCCAGGGGGAGCAGGTAAGGTAAACCGGGGTGATTAGGTAATAGTAAGGTGAGGATTGGCAATGCAAGCAAGGGCAGCAGAGGCTGGGAGGTAAGGAGGGACCAGACATCAAGAGCACTGCAGAACCACCAGGCAGACTGCCAATGAAGAAGCAGAGGTCACAGAGTCTTCTGGCAGCAAAGGGTGAGTGCATAGCAGAAAATGATCAGAACAAACCAGGTAGTGGGAAAAGGCCAAAATAAACAACTTCAGAGAAACACGGTCACAGCAATGAAAAAGAAAATCGGCTAGAGCCCTAAGGATGGGAAGCAGCTGGGGAGTAGTCTAATCAGCTAATAACAATCCCCAGCAAGCTTTTGAATGGGAATTAAAGCTCAGCCTCAAGACAACTCTGTTACAAAATGTTGCTGTATTACTTTAGCTTTATAAAAATATCCTTTTCATCCCAAATTGACTTTTTCTTTCTTGCTTGCTCAGTCTTCATGCCATACTCTGTAATCACTGTTTTAAGCTTATTGGATTATTCATCAAATTCAGATCCATTTTTTAAAATAGCTGAATTCTCTTTTACTTTTTCAAATCCTCCTCATTTTGTTTTTCATTATCAGCAGCATCAATGACACAGTCACCAACACCTGAGAACTAGAAGCAGTTTCCTTTTCTGTAACTGGATCAGACACTGGTATGGCCATAACAGGCTTATCAGTGACAGTTCCCTAGCCAAGCATAATCATCATAATCATCATATGCTTCATAGTTTACTTCAGCTTTGTTACTTTACTAGGTGACTGAAGCAGATCTCATCCAGCAGTATTACCACCACCATCTTGGCTATTGCACCCAGCTTCTGTACACTTGGTTTAGCAACAACCTCCAATACTGTTGTTTACCCTCACCAGACATCATTAATGACAATCCCAATCAGTATCAGGGAAAATAAGAAAATAAGAAGAAAAGAAAAAATAGAGACTTTTGAGACAGTAATCAAAAATCTACATGATTGTAATCACTGTGCAATATAGCACCACAATTCAGACTTAGGCCCACACACCACACGCAGAAAGTCAGGCAGAAAACTGTTTGAAAAGAACTATATCAGAGTTTCATTTGTCTAAACAGCAGGCTGGTCTGAGATTAAGGATGTAACTGTCCCTAATGTTAGGAATCATACAGATTCCTTTAATTTAGAGGTTAGATCCACATCTGATCTAGTTGAAATAACTAAGACTTTTTGGCTAAATTTACCAACTTAACTTCCTTTACTAATGATTTTTCACCTACATGCAATTTGGATTTTTCCTGTTTTGATAGAATAGTGACTCAGCCTTATTCTTTTTATTTTTGATTAAGCCCATGGAAGTTCTGAAATTGCTATAGCAACTGTCTCCCAACAAAAGTTCTGGTGCTGATGAACTCGAACCGAGGTTTCTGAAATTAACTGTGGACTATATTTATATCCCTTTGACCAACATTTTCAATTTATCCTTATAATAGGGGAATTTCCTTCCCAATGGAAAAATACAGGTATTAAACCCATTTTTAAGGGGGGGGGGGGGTGGTGACTGAGTTGGATAACTACTGACCCATTTCTTTACTCTTTGTTTGGGGAAAAATGTTGGAAAAAATTGTTAGCGAACAGTTGGTTGAATTCTAGACTCCACTGGTCTCCAGTGCCCTGAGCAGCATGACTTCCTCCATAAACATCATGGTACAGGTACGGCCTTGGCTAGGTTCGTGGTCCACATCGATAGGGCAATGGATGGTGGTAAGCTTACTGGTGCTGTATTTGTGGACCTGTCCAAAGCCTTTGATCTTGTTGATCATCACCTGCTTCTTGGGGGATTGGGGTGTATTGAAGTCGGTAATTCTCCATTACAGTGGCTTGATAGTTACCTAACTGATCACCCTTTGCAAGTGTGCTACCAGGGAGTGATGTCTGGGAGTAGAATTTTGACAGTAAGAGTGCCCCAGGGTTCCATCCTGGGGCCCCTCCTAGTCTCCTTATTTGTTGATAAACTGCCTTCTTACTTGTACTGATGTTTTGATTTACGATAATGACATCATTCTCTTTAGCAGCTCATCCTCAGAGGATGAAATAATAGCTAATCTGACTACTGATGTGCAGGCCCTTGATCACTGGTTAAAAAAACATCATCATCTATTGAATATTAAAAAAACAAAGAGCATGCTCTTTGGTTCTAAACAAAGACTGAATCTAAGTAAGCCACTTGAAATTGTAAACCAGGGAGGTTTTGTACTGGAACAAGTTTTCCAGTTTAGATATTTTGGGATACTTTTGGATCCCTTTCTATTCTATTCTTTACATGTAAACACAGTATGTAGAATTGCTAATTAAAGGTTGGGTGCTTTATTTAAATTGCAGAATTTGTTGTCTAAAGAAACTAGGTTTGCTGTAGCAAATAACGTACTATTATCTATATTAAATTACTATTCATTTTTATTTCAAAATTTAGCCAAGACTGAGACATTATTACTAACTATTACTTTTCATGCAATACTGTATGTAGATTTGCTTTGAAAGTGCCATTCTGGACCCATCATTGTATACTTTATTCTGTGTCTGCCTGCCTCCCCCCCACCCCAGTTTACATTGTCTGTATAGTTTAAACTGTTTAATCCTTAATACTTTAGCTCTGGATTCATCTTCTCTTTTATTTTCTTTGCCAGATATTAAAACAACTGACAGGGAATTACGTTCTAATGCTTCCTTAAGCTTAGTTGTTCCAAAGACTTAATTGAAGTTGGGTATACATGCTTTCTTTATCTATTCCCCCATATACTGGAATAAGATACCAACTTTATTGCAACAAACTGTTAGTCATGATACTTTTAAAGTACTGTTGAAACAGCATTATCTAGAGTCATTGAACTGTGATTGTTTTTGATGTTTGAAGTATATGTCATATTTTTTGTCTGTATATCGTATTGTATTTAACATCTTGACTGCATTTATTATGGTCCCGGTTTGCATTTGAAAAAGGGCCTTGGTTCATAGTTCTTACTTGGTAAATGACAGTTTAAATAAATAAATAGTTAAAATAAATTTGCAACAACAATCACTTACCTTATTGGGGTATTTCAACAGCAGGAAAGACTGAACAATCAAAATATGGAAAGAAACAGCAAACAAACAGTCAAAGTAACCATTTGAGGATACAGCAGACATGGCAGACACTTCACACTCTACACAGCATGGAATTTGCCAAGAAATGTGACCTAGCACAGCAGTGGCAGACAGGAAATTCAGGCAGCCACTTCCTGTTTGCACTTGAAAATGATGTTTGAAATGAAATTTCAGAATTTAATTTCAAAATCAGCTTCTGATAACTGTTATTTCAGAAGTAAGATTTTCACTCTTCAATTCTAGAATCCTAGTTCCATAAATCAGAGTAAAATCTAAAGATTCTGATTCTCAATCTGCCAATCAGAATATCCATATTTTGTATCACTGTGCAGTTTCTGAGTTCTCACTCCTCCCCCAACCTTCTGGCGACTGTCTGGGGATGAAGACCCACAGACTTACCTTTGTTGCATCCCAGACCCAGAAACCTGCCATTACATCCAGATCCAGCAGGGTCACTGGGGCTCCAGCACCTAGTGCACCTGTGGCCCATACTGAAAGCTGGGAGCTACACCTACTGCTCTATTTTCTCTGCTATTCCAGAAAGACCTCATTAGATGATCCCATGTGGTCTCCTGGTGAACCACTAAGCTCCTCCATTTCCTGTACTTGTTTACAACTACTCTGAAGGAGTTTTAGTTGACCACAAACTCTTTGCTTTCTGGAACATTTACTAGCCCAAGGAATGTACTGCCTTCTCCTGATTGTCTATAAGAAGGGAAGGCAAGTGAGGATGAGGTAATGGTAGAGGGTCTGAGTGGTGCTGGCCTCCTGGCCAGACCTCCAGAGGAAACCATCACAGCACAGCTGGGAAGATGGACCATCCCAAGATGTGGCCTAGAAGACCTCAAAGTATTGAGAATGAGCATGGCACCTCTGGGAGAACTGGATGGCCAAACCTCAAGTAAAGTCACCATGATCCAATGAGGACGCACTCCCACAGTGAAATAGCTTGCAAGAGAGCCTGACTTGAAACAAGATCCTCAGCTGAAAGAGAGCACATTTGAAAGTTATCCTTGCATTAAAGATGTCCTTTTTTTGTGAACTAATGCCTAGGTATTCTAGTATGTTACTGCCTGGCATGGAAGCTAAATGAATGGGTTGTTAGGGGGAGGAGGCCTGGCAAGACTTGGGGTCAATAAGTCCCTAGGATGGGGATAGGCATGCAGGACTGTTCTTTGGGCCACTAGGGCTAGCAGTGTAACTGCCAAATGGAAGAAGGCATGGCTGGACCAACTAATCAATTTAAATTAACAGCAATGTCATATTCTGACTTTCTTCTTGTAATGTTGTCTCTCATGGGCACAGAGAGGCATTACATGCACAGACTGGCCCTCAAGGAAGTGTTCACCCTGCCTGGGAGACTGCCACTGCATGAATGGTCTTGGGAGCACCGGAGCATCATGCAGCCCAACCAGGTGATCATGGATTGTATGTAAAACTTCAAAATGAAATGTGGACATGGAGCTAGTGTAACTACAGCAGCAGTGCCCCTTAGACTAAGGGAAGTAGCCTGGCAGCAGTTTTGTGGGAACTATTGCAGGGTAGACAGGCCCTGGGAAGATTGGTGGGGTGGAGTTCAGGACCCCTGTGAACATGACATAGTCTAATGTAATGCAGTGATTATGGGCAAAGCCACTGATACCCGGTGATTAAAATTAAATTTCATTTTCAAGACGTGGAATTCCATGAATTGCAATGGTGATTGCTAGTCTAATTTCCAGATTGTACTGAGATTCTACTGTCATTCTTTCAGAATGTGTATGACTAATCAGAATAAAAGAAAGCTTAATATACAGAATTTTAATTGAAGCAAATTTAAAATAGTACTGGAAATAATTATAAGAACAAAAAGCAAGTTCTTCAGATTTACTGATCTGGAGTACAATGGCAAATTCCATGAAATGCTTTGTTTCTACTGGTGTGCAGGCAGTCCAAAGTTTAGAATTTTACCTGGTTTTCCTTGTAAAAACTGAAAATCATTGGCCTTGATTATGGGGATTGATAAACTGAAACAAAGAATTGAAGTAGCAAGGGAGATGCCCTTAATGTTGTGTATACCACCTAGCAGCTTAATAAATACACCTGGTCTGATCCTAGTTCCATGTTTGAAACTCAGTTTGTTTGGTCTCATGTTTAATGGTGCCTAGAAATGTTGCGAAATTTAATTTTACTGATGAAATTGTGGCAAAATTGGAAATTTCGCCATGCGAACTGTTTGAGAAATTTTGAAATTTCGCCCAACAATTGCCAACAATCCCGTCCCTCTCCCTGGTGTCTAGTGGTCCCCCCAACCCCCACCGGTTGCACACCAGCCAAAATGAATTAATTTAGAATCTCCCCTGCCAATCACCAGCTGGCGGATGAATTAAAGACCTCCCCAGTTATATTCCAATCCCCAAAATATCAAAAAAAAATAATTCCATTCCTCTCCCTGGTGTCCAGTGGACTCCCCACCTTGCCACCACTGTCACCACTGTAAGACTGACAGCACCCACCCTGATCCGTCCCAATAACCCGATCAGGCCACTGGTACAGCCCTCCACTTACCTTCACAGCCAGTGGCCCGACTGAGCACCCAGTGAATGAGCGCATGTTTGTACAAGCATGTGCTCATTTGTTAAAGAGCTCAGGGGGACTGCCAGCCATGGAAGTGAGTGGAGGGCTATGCCGGTGGCCTAATCGGGTTACTGGGGGGGTCGGGTGGATGCTGTCAGTCTGACAGTGGTGACAGGATGGGGGGTGGGTGGTCCTCTAGACACCAGGGAGAGGGATGGGATTGTTTTTTTTTTGGTCTTTTTTAACCAGATTGGGGTCATGGTTGGGCCAGGCGGGGATTGGAATACAACTCGGCGGGGGATTCTATCTTTAATTCAGCCACCAGCTGGTAATCAGCAGGAGGGGGGCCACTAGACACCAAGGATATTCTATGGGCCAGTGAACGGCCATGGGGGGAGTTCCACAACTATAGTAAGACACCAGGGTTGGGACTGAAATCAGTCAAATTGTGAAATTTCAACCACGGGTGGCAAAATTTCTCCTGCAAGCTAAATTTCGCCTGCTTGGGGGAAAAATTTCACACACATCAGGTGACAAAATTTCACATTTCGCCTGGCAAAATATTTCATGAAATCCACGAATTCCGCAAACTATTTTGCCGGGCAAAATTTTCCAATTTTTCACAACACTAATGGTGCCCCAGTGTATGCTTAAGGAGTTCCTAGCTCCATCACCCAAGACTCAAGGTGTTATGGGAATAGTTAAGGTACTGTTTCCTACAGTGTAAGATGGGTGGTCCTCTGATAAAAGATGCCACCATATACCCCTAGACACTTGGGGAGGTGGCCCTTACATATGTACAATATAATGTACACTTTTTTGAGAAGACTGCAATAGAGGTTGCATTTTTAGCAATTCTCTTTATGTAAAATAAAAGTAGCCACTGAGATTACCCAGGTGCCTTCTCCAGGAATTCTGTCAGTAGTAGCAGGCATGATACAATACTAACAGTGCAAGGGAATTCAGGAGAGCAAAGTACTTAAAAGGTGTTTTCTGGTGCCAGTGTGCTTGAGAGGACAAAGTATGGAAATTGCTTACCAGCACTTTGGGATGGGGAAGGGCAGAAAACACAGCATGTAGTAATACTGTTAACTTTCTTGTAATACCCTTTAACTATAATATAGTCATGTTATCATAAAACTACAGCAGCACAGAGACAAGAGGCAGAAGCTACCATAAACAGAATCATTTTAAATAGTAGAAACTGATTAGTTACTGGTAGAACCTTATACGGATGTCACAAAGTATGAGGTCCAGTATTCTCACAGTCTTCTAAATGAAGTCATCCTTACTGAGACATGTTATAACATGGTCTAGACAGAGCTGATAGGGCTGTGAAGAGCTACCAAGTGACCAAAGTTACACATGTGTGTAGGAATTATTCAATGTCTGAAACTCAGTTTCTTGAGTCTCATGTTTAATGGTGCCTAGAGATGTTGCAAAATATAGATTCACTGCTGAAACTGCGGCGAAATCGGCAATTTCACCACGTCAATTGTTTTGCGAAATTTTGCAATTTTGCCCAACAATTGCCAACAATCCCATCCCTCTCCCTGGTGTCTAGTGGTCCCCCCCAACCCCACTGGTCACACACCAGCCCAAATGAATTAATTTAGAATCCCCCCTGTTAATCACTGGCTGGCAACTGAATTAAAGGCCCCCCAGTGACAGTATATTCCAATCCCCAAAATATCAAAAAACAATCATTCCCTCTCCTGGTGTCAGTGGACTCCCCACACCCCCACCCTGTCACCACTGTCAGAGCTGACAGCAACCACCCCACTCCACCCCAGTAACCTAATCAAAGCCCATTGGCCATGCCCACTTACATTCTCCACAGCTAGTGGTCTGACTGAGCACTTCAATGAATGAGCATGTGTCTTGCATGCTACGCGCCATTTGTTGAAGAGCTCAGTAGGGCCACCAGCCATGGAGGTGAGTGGAGGGCTGTGCCGGTAGCCCACTCATGTTATTGGGGGTGTGGGGGTGCTGTCATTCTGACAGTGGTGACAGGATGGGAGGTGGGGGGTCAACTAGACACCAGGGAGAGAGACAGGATTTTTTTTTGATCTTTTTTAAACAGATTGGGGTCATGGCTGGGCCAGGTGGGGACTGGAATATAACTCGGGGTGGTTCTATTTTTAGTTCAGCCACCTGCTGGTGATTGGTAGGAGGGGGTCCACTAGACATCAAGGATATTCTATGGGCTGGTGAGCAGCCATGGGGGGGTCCACAACTAAGTCACCAGTGTCAGGACTGAAATTGGTTGAATTGTGAAATTTCACCTACAGGTGGCGAAATTTCACCAGCGAGCTAAATTTCGCCTGCTTGGGGGTGAAATTTAACACGCATCAGGGGACAAAATTTCACATTTTGTCTGGTGAAACATCTCGTGAAATGCACAAATTCCACAAACTATTTTGCCGGGCAAAATTTCCCAATTTTTCACAACACTAATGATGCCCCAGCATATGGTTAAGGAGTCCCTAGCCCCATCACCCAAGACTAAAGGTGGTATGGGAATAGTTAATGTACCTTTTTCTACAGCATAAGATGGGTGGTCCTCTGATAAAAGATGTCAC
Source organism: Neoceratodus forsteri (assembly GCA_016271365.2). Classification (NCBI taxonomy): domain Eukaryota; kingdom Metazoa; phylum Chordata; order Ceratodontiformes; family Ceratodontidae; genus Neoceratodus; species Neoceratodus forsteri. Next base: position 1,648,843,149 of record CM057453.1, read on the forward strand.
CATATATCCCTAGACACTTGGGGTGGTAGCCCTTACATATGTACAATATAGTGTACACTTTTTTGAGAAGACTGCAATAGAGGTTGCATTTTTAGCATTTCCCTTTATCTAAACTAAAAGTAGCCACTGAGATTACCCAGGTGCCTTCTCCAGTAATTCTGTCAGCAATAGCAGGATCCTTGGTTTGGGCATGATACAATACTAACAGTACAAGGGGCATCAGGAGAGCAAAGTACTTAAAAGGTGTTTTCTGGTCCCAGTGTGTGTAACAGAACAAAGTATGGAAGTTGCTTACCAGCACTTTGGGATGGGGGGGGCCAAAAACACAGCACATAATTAACTTTCTTGTAATGCCCTTTAACTATAATGTAAGTCATGTTATCATAAAACAACAGCAGCACAGAGACAAGAGGCAGAGGCTACCATAAACAGAATCATTTTAAATAGTAAAAACTGATTAGTTACTGGTAGTACCTTACACGGATGTCACAAAGTATAAGGTCCAGTATTCTCATAGCCTTCTAACTGAAGTCATCCTCACTGAAGCATATTATAACATGCTCTAGACAAAGCCGAAAGGGCTATGAAAGCTACCAAGTGACCAAAGTTACACATTTGTGTAGGAATTATTCAATGCCCGTGTGTAACGTGGCCATTTTTTGGAGGTGTTGAACTAAATTTTCAACATGGCCTTTTTGGGACCCCTCCTCATGAAGAGTGCCAGTGTCATTTTGTTCACTTGTCCCAAAAGGTGATTTCACAGAGTGAACACACTATTCTGTGCCAGAGGTGTGATAATATGTTTTGAGCAGGTTGTGGAAAATGACAGCCACACCCTTTTCAGCCAAATGTTGTGCAGAATGTAGGACCTGCACAGCCAAGTGTTTATTCAATATTGTGAGTGGAATTGTTTTAATGTTAGATAGTAGACTGTTCTCTTCATAATCTGCATACAGTAGTAAACTGCACAGTTTGTATTTCTTCTCTCTGGCATTGTTAAGCCACACCCTGATCAGCACAACCGTGTCAATTGAAATTTGATTTGTGGTGAGTGACCTTCCCTAAAGTGTTATCCTAGTGACATTCAGCATTGTTGACAGCATCACTGTTGAGCTGAACACTAGAATTGTTTCACATGTCCCACAAGTGTTACTGTGCCAACCTCCATTGTTCAGCTGCAGAATGGCTTTCTGCAGGCACACAGGTTGGACTAGTTCTCTAAATCATCATGCAGACACCCAGTGTGCTGCAACTGTGCAGCAAATGTTCATGATCATTTCAGTGTGCTGACCTGCATTATTGTGTTTGGACTCCTTTCAATGTTTGAGTGTTGTGTTCCAAATCTGCCTAAAGTTTGGAATGGCACACTTTGTATTTGTTCCCTTCGATAGTATGTCACAGCCTAAATCAATTGTCATTTGTGGCAAGTGCAATTCCCCAAAATGTTATGCCAATGGTGTCACGCTTGTGCAATTGCAGTGAATGGCATTTTGCTATTCATACGACAGTGCCAGCTGAACTGCACATGTGTGCAAGTTGTGCATGCATTGTTCTTGCCCCAAAATGCAGAAATAACAGCCAAAATAGTGTGGCTGTTATTCTGTAGCAGCTGATCATGATGGAGGGGTACAAGCTCCATTGGGCTTTTGGAAAGATTCTTCCAAATGTTCAATGGAAGATTCCACAATTGGCCATCTATACAGCTACAATCCGATCCCAGTAGGCTGTAGGTGCCACCCACAGCCCTAAAAAGTGACCAGGTATAAGGAATCAGGGGCCCCATGCACATTTGCAGTGGTTGATGATGATATTCAGGGGTGAACAGAGTTCCAAGTACTGCCACCCACCCAAACTGCCATACACAAAAGAGTGCAACTGTCTGCAGAGGGCAAAACATCCCCTGTGACAGTGATACTGAATATTATTATGCAGTCTGCAGTTGCAGATTTTAGTGGTCACACATAGGCTGTGTGACCAATACCATGCTGGACCCATGGCTGCTGCAGGTGTCAGCCCATGACATGGTACTAGGCATATGGTACTATTCCATGGCCCATGTCTGGGTATTTGGTGCTACCACTGATGTCATCCCTGACCCTGCCCTGTATGTTAGTGGCTACTTGTGGACAGAGGAAGTTATTATATGTGATGGCCCTTGCCAGTCAACAGTGGTGGTCCAGTGGAGCTTCACTACTCCAGTTCTTCCCTGGTGTCCAGTGGATCCCTCCTCCCTAGCTTCATTCCCATCGAGTGCTGCCAACCCTTCACCTTGCCAAATTAAATGATCTGGTTCACAAATTTTCAAGAGTTCTTCAGGCCAGGGAGTTGCTGAGCTTTATAATCAGGGGTTAGTGCACCTCGGAACTGTTGTGCATGACACAGTATTTGCATCATATTGGCACTCTCATTACTGGGGATCCCCTGCCCCTTTCCCTATACTAGTACACTGACCTGTGCAAGGGGTGCAAGGTAGTAAAGGGTCACAAAATGGTCCTTGTGACCTCTTTGCACCTGCAAATAGCAACTATATGGGACCTGAATCCCAACTAAAATTGAATATTTAAAAGGACATTGCCAACACTTTCTGCATCATATTATTTCTAGATGAGAACCCACATTTTATGATTGCGTATGTTCTCTAAAATTAATTTATATTGCTGTTTCCTACATCTGCTTCATTTCTTAGTAGAACTGAAATTCATGCTTTATGTGTAATTATTCCCAATCTTACTTTCTTTAAAATCTTTGATCTATTCCTTTTGCATACTTTCTGAAGATTAAGAACACCCCCAAATAGTACAGCCACTCATGATGCAGTAGTCTCCTCTTCTTCCACTGCATCATGATTGGTTAGATTGTGTTGGGGGTGCTCCCACATCCAGAAAAGATGCAGTGGGAATTAAATGGAAATTGATCAAGGACTGCAAACAAACACATTCTTGTGTGGTAAGACCAGTATGGTGGCAGTCTGTGTTTCATTTTCAAAAAGAAAAAAGGAATCAGAATCAGACTACCAGCTTCATAAGTACCATATGTGCTTTGGCTCCATTCTTATGGCTGTGGGTGAAGCCTACAGCCATCTTGCTATCTGTAGCTGGAAAATGGAGCATCATGGAACACGTTTTGGTCTTTTCAATGTATCCTTCCATGCCAACTGAAATAAAATACTCCCTTCTTTCTGTTAAGAATGCTGGAGACATAACTCCAAGCTGCTTACCAGATGCCATTAGAAAACTGAAACAGCTTGTTAAATATTTGTTAAATATTGGTTGCCTATTAAACTGGAGATTTTTTTACCCCTTCGGAATGCAACAACTTGTACATTTAAATACTTAACATTTAAACAGCTTCTTGCTACTAGTTTTACTTGGGAATGCATTTTCTTTCAAGAAAGAGTCATACCTCATAAATGTCACCCTTTCCCAGCAAATCTATAATTTACACTGTTTTTTAACCTCTAAACACACTATCTGATAAGCACTGTCTCAGACATATGGCAGGTCTTCAGTGAACTACCCAGACTAAATATGTAGTAAACAGCAGGCATTTTCTACTATGCTTTTTGGAAAAAAAATATATTGAGCTACAGCAAACACACACACACACTGTACACACCATCCTCATGACCACAACATTCACAATAAATACTACATTCTAATATGTTATAAAACAATAATTATACAATAGCAATAAAAAATCCTGGAACCTGATTGGCTGTCTGCCCTTGGCAACAGTGAGGTTATCTGAGCACAACCTCACTGTATTGATTTGTTGTTGCATTGTTTGCATCTTCTCTTAAGAAACATATATATTGCCACAATAAAAATCTGCTAAAAATGTTTTTTTAATATGTTTTTTTTTATAACAATGAGCCATTGTATAATAGCAATAATGCACTCCAGGGTGTGGGTTGTGTTGTGATAACCTCACTTCTGGGATACTGGACGCACTTGGCCTGCAGCCTCATGCCCAACCACCCAGGTGTGGGGTTATCCCAGCATGACCCGCACCCTCTCATGCATTATTGCTTAAAGAAACTGTTTATGTCAGTGAACAGTGAAGTATTTTGTATCCTGGATAGTGCAGGGGAGATGCTACATCTCATTGTCATAGGGCTCTTCATTTACACATTTTTGCACTGTATTTACACAGGCTGTCCCAGATTGGATGCAATATCTTGTTTTCAGTAGGGTCATGATTTTACCATTTTGATAATGTGTTTCTTCAAGGTAGCCTAGTCCAAGGCCCCCATATTCAAAGGAGATGTGCGGCGCATCCTGGGGGAAAAGGGAGATGTGCCACATAGCTCCAACAATGCCCTGCAGCATGATATTTAAATATGTGAGATGTGCCCACCACAAGGGAATGGGCCAGGGTGCATACAAATAATATGCCGTGCAAACTGAGGGTGCATTCCCATGCATATGCCGCGCTGCAGCATACTCAGTGGAAATGTTCCCCTCACAGTCCAGAGCACTGAGGCCCACAGTTAGGCCAAGAATTATTGGCCTAACCTGGCCAGCCACCCACAGGAGGGCTGAGGAAGTGCACCCAGGTACACAGCAGCCTGGCAGCCCTGGTGGACTAGAGGTACCCCCTCCCATCCCCGATTTTTCAAACTCCATCCCTGAAGAGCTCCATAGTGTAGGGGCTCCCCTGGACCCAATTGCACCAGAGGAAACCATGGTCCATATCCATAGCATAGAGGACCCCCACCCACTGCCTCGGTACATAGACACCACCGCTCCCCCCACACCGGATCTGTTGTGGAGACTGGCACTTCCCTCCACACCCTGCCATGGCCAGGTAATGACTGCACTGGACCCAGGCTGGGGACCTGCACTCCAGACTGACCCAAGTGGCTGTACCTTGCATTGGGGCACTACACAAGCTGCAGATCCACCAGTGTATGAAGCCATGTATATGTCTCTGGAAAACCATAAGAGGGAATTGACATACCTCCAATGCATGCCTTCTCAATGCTTTATCTTCCTGCTGTCATACACCAGTGCAGGCCCACACTATCCTCCATTCCTCTGTGTAACACGCTACCCTCCAGACTGCTGAGGTATCTTGGGTGCCATGGGGTGCAGTATCCTGCAATGCCATTTGCAGTGTATGCTCCAGGCTATGAATAGTGTGTCCGTAGTTCCCTGATTGTACAAATGAATGGGAGGTCGGCTGTATCATGCCTGTTCCAGGACCTGTGTGAGTGGGTACAGCATCGGCTGCCACCCACACTGAGCAGTGCAATGGCACTGGGACGATGGATCCACATGTGAGTGCCTGAGGTGCATGGCCACTGGGCATTATTGCCCACACATAGCTCATGCCTATGTATGACACATTCCAGCATCTTACTGCCAGTGTCCGCCACCTGAAAATAAGATGCCATGTCTTCTGTGAACTATCCAGGCTAAATATATAACAATCAGCAGGCATATTCTAGGAAAATACATTGTAAAAATGTGTAAAAGGAAGACCACATTGAAACTGCCTCTCAGCAGATCTGCATTGTGCAAATTCATTAGAAATAATGAGTAAAAGCATCCCAAAAGCTCTCCACAGCCATATCAGCTCTGACCAGAATATGTTTGCTTTGGAGCTGCTTGATTGTTGAAAAAGAAATTCAAACTACCAGCTACATCAGCAATCCCTACAGAATGTGACCATTTATAAAATGTGTTTTTTTTAAACTGGAGATACTTTGAGTCCCAATGGGCTGACATGTCTCTTTAATTAGAAAAGTGATATATACAAGGACCTGGTTATACAACAGCTGCCATTTTATGGCTGGAAACTGAGCATTAGTGATTTAGTCAACTAAAGTGCAACTGTAACTGAGTGAAAAAATAAAAAGAAACACATTTTGATTATATCTTTAATGTTGGGTGCTGAGATGCAACTACGGTATACTACTTCAGACCCTAAAAGCAGAAAACTGGATGGATTAGCAGAGAGATTGTAAGACCTGGTTTTATCTCCCTAGCTTGTAGCAATTTTGTAAAGGAATATACATTTTTATTGTCTTGTGAGAGAAAATGGAAACCTAAACCACAATAACCATGGTAACCTAAAGCACAGTAACTGTGGTAACCTACAGTATTTCTGGCACAAACCAAATAAAATGCTACGCATATGAAATGTTTTCTTTTAGCTGAAGACTGCACTTTTGTACTGATTTCAATGAGTTTGTGGGTGTTCACGTTATTACAGTGTGATCTTCTCACCCCAGAGCAATAAAATTCTATATTGTTTCTAAACTACTTGGTGATTTGCCATATTATTGAATGGAAACTATCTGCTTGTACTAATCCCTGACAATGTTCCAATGGAGCAGCTTATTTTTATATTTAATTGTTAATTTCTCTGTGTACACTGTCCTTGTCCTTGATGTGGACTCTTTGTAAAAGAATACATGTGCTCAAAGGTTTTATTTCCAAATAAATAAATAACTAAATAACTAAACCAATCTGACATTCACATAATTGATCAGGACTCAACTTTTGCTAGGAAAAATAAAGTATCTAGTGCTGTCTTGCAAAACAGTTTTCTCATTTTGAGTACATGCCTCATTCTCCTGTAGTCTGGATGAGTTTGGTGTGCATGTTTCGAGAAACTGATTTTCTATTTTCTTCCAAAGAGGTATTAAATAAACAAGGCATTATCTGTGGACAATGAAATATAACCTAGTAGAAATTACAATTTTTGATATATAATATAGCTAGCATATTAGAATATGATGAGGATGAAGATGAGGATTTGGCACTGTTTTTGAGAGGAAAATAGATTGCTTTAAATAGATTCTATTATGCTTGTGCCAGTTTTATGAATCTCAGTAGTGTGCTGCTATACCACACACGGGAACTATGTTTTACCATTTGGTTGAGGTTGCATGGTTTCTCCATCTCTCCCCCCAACCCACACACATTACACCAGTTAGGAAGTCAAACATATTACCCCAATTTGTACTATTATATGTAAAAGTAGGATAGTGTCTAATTAATAGCACTTATTCCATAATGAGTTGAATTACTAAAATTTAAATTAAATGTGCATTTTTTGCAGATAATTAAGAGCACTTAATCTATAATAAGTTGAATTATTATAATTACAATTAAATGTGCTTTGTTTTGCAGACATACTCAGCACCAGATGAGAAGCAATATAAATGGCTAATAGTTGTCCTGGAGTTGTCAAGATGATTTACTTGATGCCGAGTTTTTAGATTTTGTATGTTTTGTACTGCTTGCGTCATTTGTATATTCCTTTTATTGTACTTCATAATCTGTACTGTGTGGAATGCTCTGTAAGGTTGTGAGCTTGTGAGCACTTCATTGTTATGTCAGGTTGGTCTGCCATCTCCTATTTTTAATTAAGTTGGTAAATAGCCTTTAATACCTTCATCTGTTCTTCTGAGGACTATAAAGACAGTAAGGTTCAAGGGGATGGCACCATTGAGAAAGTGTAGAGGTAAGTGTCACAAGTCCACTCCCATGGGGTGGGATTCTCTGCATCACAGTAAGTTCCTCTTGTGATGGGGGGGTAAGATGGGGTCAGAGATACCCTTTCTCTGTGTGAGGGGATATAAATACAGTCTTGAGTCTGTGTTCCTGGGGTAGAACTTTCTTGGACACTGTATGATGAACCAGAAAGCCACAGGCATGAATTGGCTTTGGGGGGCCCTATAAACCCTATTACTGTGTCTTTCCCCAGAAGTGCAGCACTTGATTCAAACCCTCACAGGCTCCTCTTGAGACCCTTCATATTTCCTCCCATCCTTTCATCACAGATTCCCTAGTAACACTTCACTTTTGGTAGTGTTAGACCTTAAAACAGCCCCACCAGTGCGGTATCATTTGAACAACTCTTAGCAAGGCAACCCACACCGCAGACATAGGCAGAATTATTTTTAAAATAAGTCAAAAGCTTTACTAGTTAAATTAATGAATGCAATAAATAACATAAAGACAAATAATTTTAGACTTTGGTTACAAGGTATTGAAAATAAAATGGAAAATATACATAAAAACCTACACTTTAAAACTCAGAGATTTAAAGTCTACCTCAAGTCCTTGGTGGTTGAATTTTCAAGTGTAAAGTCCTAGAAGATCTTGTTTTTTGGTAGTCTAGGAGAATGTTCTTGAAAAGAAATTGTCTCTGCTCTGCTAAGCAGACAGACAGGCAGGGTCCCAAAATGCAAAAGGCTACAAGCTTGAAAACTAAAAAGGCTCCGATATCCCTCTGCATCCTAGTTTTAAAGGGTTCAAAACAGCAGGTCCAATGGATAGTGGCTTTCCCTGTGATTTGCCAGCATTCTGTTTTGATGGCTGTGCAACCAATCAGATTTCAGTATTTTATTACAAAACACAGATATGCAGTTCTGAATATGTAAGAATAAAAAAACACGGGGATCATCCAGTTGGAACCAGTATTCTGGGGGAACATCCCAGCCTTCCTGCTGGGAGATAGCTGGTGTTAATCAACACTAAATGCAGCTACCTACATAAATGGTATCTCATTCAACTGGTAACAAGATTAGCTGAGGTAACCCTCCGAAAACAAAGGAAAGGTAGACAAGAAGGCACCAGATGTGCTGGGGTCCATTGAAACACAAATGGATCTGCCAGCTGGCCAGCTCTGCTTAATTATATTTTTTGTTTCCTTTAAAATAACTTAATTTTTTTCTGTAGTAACCAGAAATTCACATCAGTCTACAGTGTCCATGATCTGTACCCATGATCCTTTGCACTTACATTGGGCCACCCTGGCATCTGATGAATTTCTCACATAAAAATATCTAAAACATGCCCAAAATAATAAGGTACAGCCTTATCATACCATAGTAACTATGCAAAATGTTAGGTTTGACTGACGTGACCCACCAACACATCCTGTTGGATTGCACTGTAGCTCTCTTGTCCTCAATAAATCTGCCTGTTTTTGTACCAACCTGACCTGAGTGAAATTTCTTCAGACAAGGAGAATGAAAGAAGCTTCAGTGTGTGGTGGTACTACAGTGGACTGGTTAAGGTGGAGGGCTGAGTGCCAGTTTTTTTGTTTCTGCTGTGATTACTTTAACCGTGCAACCCCACCCTGGTTCAGCTGCTTCCTGTTCCTAATCACTACTGTTCAACTTCTTCATTAACAATCTAAAATCCAGTGTCTCCTGCATGTTGCTTAAGTTTGTGGGTGGCACTAAGCTAGCATGTAAGGTCAATTCTCTTGAGGAAGGTAACACATTTCAGTAAGATCTGAACAAGCTGGGTGATTAGTCTAACTCCTGGAGATTCAGATTCAATGTAACCAAATGCAAGGAGCTGTAGTCAATAAGGAAAGGACCTGGGTGATGTAACAGGCAAGTAGCTGAAGCTAAACAGTGTGCAACCACCATCAAGAGGGGCCAAAGAATGCTGGGGTGCATCAAAAGGGAGGTGACCAGTAAAGTGGGGGAAGTAATCCTGCCACTTTAAAAAGCACTTGTCATGCCAACCCCCCCAAAAAAAAATACTGAATGTAGTTTTGTTTTCCTCAATACAAAAAGGGCATTGAAGCAGTCAAAAGAGTGCAACATAGGATCACCAAAATGATTAGTGGTAAGTTGGATAAGGCCACCAAGAGTGGTTGTTTAAAACCATAGAACCCAGACACTGCCATGGTACTGCAAAGAAATGTACATAAGGAGGAAGCAGTCTGTTCCTACAGTGATGAGAAATGCTGCAGCTAATAGGAACCAAATGACCACTCACCCAGAGTTAAAGATAATACTTCAATGTGGTTTATTTAAGTCACTCAGAACTATATAGTAGCCCCAAACACCACCCAAGCATGTTCAACCTAGAGAAATTGAGACTGAGAGGGGATGTGATAAGGTGTCCTGCAGCAGGACATGGGGACACACCTTGAAGCTCAGGGGTAGTACATTCTGGGTAAGTCCAGAGGCATGTTTTCTCCCAGAGGATGGTGAACCCATGTCACAGCCTACCAGTGGAGACAGTGGACTCAGAGACAGTGCAGGTATTAAAGTTAGCCTGGACAAAGTTTTGCTTACCAAGTGAATTAATAGGTACACTGGATGGCAGAGAGGGCAGGGAACCCCTGTTGATTGGATGCATTTGCACAACATACTTATTTCATCCATTCCCGCTTGTGAATATGGTGGTAGCGGGGCAGAGTGTGGACCTGATGGACTTAAAGTCCATTATGACCTAAAATTATAGTGTAACTTTGTTACTACATGAAGAAGCACAGTATGGAGTCCACAAAGTATACAGGTGGTGAATAAAAAATTGACTAACAGGTAGAAAGCGGAGTGGTGGAGGATGATCACCATTCAGAGTGGAGGTCTGTGCTGAATGGAGCATCGCAGGGGCTGGTGCCAAGTCTGTTGCTCTTTAACATACTTAACCTGGAAGAGAATGCTGCTAAATTTGTGTATGACACTAAATTAGCAAGAAGAGTGAACACAGCACAGAAAGGGGGTGCACTGCAAGAGGACCTGCACACATTAAGGACATGAGCTGTGAATATGAGGGGCATTGATAGTGCTGGGTGAAATAAGCAAATTCTGTGTCATGGAATTTCATGAAATTTGTGTATTTGTTTATTTGGTCATAACTCAGTCATCTTGTTAACCAGAGGCCCATACACTGCCATTCTTACTTTTTGATAGGTTTCTAAGGGCATTCCGAATACCATGGTAATTGAATGAGTAGTTTCAAAAGTACAGGGGCTCAGTGTTTGGCAGTTCTATTCTTTTGTGATATTTTGTGAAAAAAATGATCTGCCTATAAAACAGTGCCCATTGTCAGGGTCACAGAGGTCATGGCATTTTGTAGCACCACTGTCATGATGGCCTCAGTGATGACTAGTCATAGCATTTGGAAACACTAGGCAATTAACCAATTAGCAAATGAGGCCTCTGCTCATTCATGTCAGTGTCAGTGGCTCAGTAGGTAGCACATTCACCTCTGTGGCCAGGAGATCAGAGGCATGGGTTCAGTTCCCACACCTGGCACTTGGGTTAATATCCCAGTACTGACACTGTAGTGCAGCATGAGAGGGGTGCTGCACTTCTGAGGTGCCGTCTTTTGGATGAGATGTTAAACCGAGGTCCCATCTTCCTGGATTGGTGGTAGTTCAGGTGGATGTTAAAGATCCCATGGCACTTATCGAAAAGAGATGGGGAATTTCCCCAGTGTCCTGGCCAAATTTCCCTCATTCACTAAAAATACCACCAACAGCTTAATCTGGCTTAAGATCAGTTGGCATTCATCTGTATCCCCCTCCCCCGGATCGTGCCTGAAAATAGGCAGGATTTGTCTAGTGCACTTACCCGGTCAACAAAAACTAAATAAATAAATAAATGCAGGTTCCAGACTGAGGAGTCTAATTAACATGATTAGATAAGAAGGAGCCCGACTCTGGGAACCACTGTAACTCAGGCCCCATTCAAGCTAAGCACATGAAACAAGCTAGGTACACATACTGTACCCATGTGGTGCAATGCTGAAAATGTGCCAGATCTAGTGAAATGTGAATAAAGTGGTGTGGCATTTAAAAGTGTATAATTTTTTGGGCTGGCAGTATAGCCTAGAGGTTAGATGAACGAGGTGTGAACAAGCTTGATACATCCAGCAGACCAGACCTGAGTTTGAATCTCACAACCTCCACTTGCATACTGTGTGACTCTGAGCATAGAAACATGGAAACATAGAATTTGACAGCAGATAAGGACCGCTTGGTCCACCCAGTCTGCCCATTTCCCTACCTGATGGATAAGCTGCAGATTCTAGTTAATCAACAACTTACTGTACTTCCTCCTACCCCCCTCTAGAATTGCCTTATGCCTGTCCCATGCATTCTTGAATTCTCCCACTGTTCCTGACTCCACAACCTCCTCAGGAAGGCTGTTCCATGCATCCACAACTCTCTCTGTGAAAAAATGCTTTCTAACATTACCTCTGAGCCGTCCCCCCTCTATCTTCAAATTGTGCCCCCTTGTTCTTGCACATCTCTTCTTCTGAAAGATACTACCCTCTTGTGCCTTGTCAATTCCCTTGAGATACTTGAAAGTTTCTATCATGTCTCCCCCTTCCTTTCCTCAAGGGTATACATATTAAGCTGCTTTAGTCTCGCCTCGTATGTCTTCTGGTGTAGACCTTGTACCGTTTTGGTTGCCCTCCTCTGAACAGCCTCCACTCTATGTCTTTGCGGAGATGGGGTCTCCAGAATTGCATGCAGTACTCCAGATGGGGTCTCACTAACTGTCTGTAAAGAGGGATAACAACTTCCTGTTTTCTACTGTTGATGCCTCTCCCTATGCATCCCAGTATCCCCTAGCGCTCCTTACTGCCTTCCCACATTGCTTGCCCACCTTTAGGCCATCTGATATAATTATTCCTCGGTCTCTTTCAATTTTTGTTTTTGTTATTAACTCACCCCCCACTGTGTACTCTTCCCCTGGGTTTTTGTTTCCCAGATGCATTACCTTGTACTTCTTTGCATTGAATCTGAGCTGCCACGTATTTGACCATTCCTCCAACCTTGCCAAGTCCCTTTTCATTCTTTCCACCCCACCTTGTGTATCAACCCTGTTGCAGATCTTTGTGTCATCTGCAAAGAGGCATACCTGTCCTTCCAGTTGCTCTCCAATGTCACTTATAAAGATATTAAAGAGGACCGGTCCCAGTACTGAACCCTGAGGTACCTCACTAGTTACCCCTCCTTTCTTCACTGTGGACTCCATTTACTATTACCTTTTGCATCCTGTTGTCCAGCCAGTTTTTTATCCAGGCTACCACCTTGGGACCCACTCCAAGGCTGGCTAACTTGTATATTAATCTTTTGTGTGAGACTGTGTCGAATGCCTTGCTAAAATCTAGGTAGGCCATATCCACAGCCCCTCCCTGGTCTACTACATTGGTCACCCAGTCAAAGAAATCTTTTAGGTTCATCTGACATGACCTTCCTGCTGTGAAACCATTCTGCCTTGGGTCCTGTACCCCACTGGCCTCTAGGTACTCAACAATTCTTTCCTTCAGAAGTGATTCCATCATTTTCCCTACCTCTACCACTGAAGTCAAACTAACTGGTCTGTAGTTTACTGCCTCTGCCCTGATCCCACTTTTGTGAAGTGGAATCACATTTGCCCTCCTCCAGTCCTCAGGTACCACTCCATCCTCCCATGATTTGTTATAGAGAGTAGTCAGTGGTGTTTCTAGTTCTACCCTTAGTTCTTTTAGTATTCTTGGGTGAATCCCATCAGGCCCCATTGCTTTGTCCACCATCAGTTTCAAGAGTTCTTTCAAAACCCTTTCTTCTGTGAATGGACTGGTATTGACCCCCCTATTCAGAGTTTCTCCCTTGTTAGGTTTAGGCATCTCCCCCTCCTCATCTGTTTTGAATACTGAGCAGAAATATTTGTTCAGTATGCCTGATTTTTCACTGTCACCCTCTACCCACATTCCCTTCCCTTTATTAAGTCTCTGTATCCCTCCCTTGGTCTTTCTTCACTCCCTAATGTACCTATAAAAAGTTTTATCCCCCTTCCTAACAGAGTTGGCTATCTTTTCCTCAGTTTGTGCCTTTGCTATTCTGACTGCCTTCCCTACCTCCTTCTGCTTTAACTGATAAAGTTCTCTGTCCTGCTCCTTCTGTGTTTCCTTATATTTCCTGAATGCTATCCTTTTATCCTTAACCGTCCCTGCCACCTCTTTTGAGAACCACAGTGTTTTTTTCCTTTGTTTTGTTTTATTGATTTGCTTCACACAAAGGCTTGTTGCCTCTGCGATGGCTGTTTTGATTATTCCCCATTGTTCCTCCACCCCTTCTTCTTGCCCATTTCCTAGTGCTTTTCTAAGGCACTCTCTCATTTTCCCAAAGTCAGCCTTCCTAAAGTCCAATACTCTTGTTTTTGTATGTCTTGACCCTATGGCTGTGTTTATTGTTAACCACACTGTTTGGTGGTTACTTGTTCCCAAATGGCCACCCACTTCTAAATCTGAGATCCTTTCTCCTTCCCCATTTGAGAGTAAATGCAAGTCACTTAACTGCCCAGTGCTCCCAGGTTGCCCCTGAAAACAGGCACTTGTGCCTAGTGGGCCTTACCCAGTTACCAAAGACTAAAATAAAAACAAAACTTTAAATATAGCTAGAGGCTTTCTCAGCCAGCGCCCCACAGATATAGGGATTTCAAAGGTTATCTGCTAGCAGATGGTCACTGTTTAGGGAGAGGATGGTTCCAGGTATTTACGACATCCAATAGTATCTACTGACTCAGTCGTGGCTAAGGATAAACTGTTTTACAAAAAAGCATATCAGACTGGGGGCTTCCTGAGTGTATTTGGTTGTTGTTAAAGTATGAAGCAAAAAACATCCAGTTGTGGGAACACAACTGGGGTTTTGGTTACAAAAAACAGCATGTACAATTTCTGTTTGCAACCAATGGGGTCCTATGCACCAATAGGCGCAAGTTACGTGCAAAACGCATGTATTCTGCCCGCACAGCACTGCACCTGCGGACAGGTGTGCACCGATCATTATTCACTAACAACCACCTCCTGTCCATGACTCCACCCTCCAGTGTGCAGGGCCATGCAGGATGGCCACAGGCAGAGTAGCGGACCCAGCTGGATGCCTGGCATGAGTCCTGCAATGGATCCCTTGCGCTACTGCATGGGTCCGGGTGCATGAATGCTCTCTGCAGGCACCCAGACCCACACAGAAAGACCCTGCCATCCAGTGGACACACCCACCAGCCCGAACAGCACTGCACCCTCCAGGCACACAGACAGGCTACCAGCTGTCGGACCTCACCCCCATCCCGCAGGCCACCCCCAGCACAGCTGTCATCTGACCACACACCTGTGCCCACCAAGACCCCAACAACACACCTGCCACCCCCAAGCACCACAGGCAGTCCATGAACCCCCCTACCCCCAGTACACAAAGACACCCCTTCTGTGCCAGCCACAGGTCACCCCACTAGTCGTGGTGGACTCGGACAACTATCCCCCATGCTGCCACAGCCCACAGGATGATGACGAGAGCTGGGGCATCTTGGCAGGTGAGAGCCCGTACAGTACTGCCGCCCCAGGAAAAAGCATCCAGAACCTCTGCCACCACATCCATGAGCAATGCCCCCTCACCCACGGATGCGCCAACAACCACCCCCCCTTGCCCTGTCAGTGCTGTGGTGGTGAGTGGGGCAATGGCCACCTCATAGGCTGCTGGGTTCTGGACACCACCCGGTGATGGGGTGTCTGCCAGAAAATTGGAGAACTGGATGCTTTGTCCTGGGGAGGGCAGTACTGTAGGAGTTCTCACCTACCAAGATGCCCCAGCCCTCATCATCATCCTGTGAGCTGGGGCAGCATGGGGGATAGTTGTCTGAGTCCATCACGACTAGTGGGGCACCTGTGAGGGGGTGCGTAGTGGGTTATGGCAGGGTCATAGTGGGTTATGGCAGGGTTTTCACTGCTGTAAGCTGTGCCCTCCTCTGCACCCCCTCTGGCCAGCACTATGCACCATAAATGCATGGTGCATAGTGCTGGCCACCCCTGCCAGCCCCCGGCACGCTGCTTTCCACGTGGCCGAGGGATCAGGCCTGTAGGTGCTGCATGCCTCCTTGGTGGATCCTGAGTACGTGGCACATAGTGTGTGGAGTGGCTAAGCACCCCTGATATGCTCATAAATCCCCTCCACTCCAATAGTGCATAAGGCCCACTATGCATAACTACAGTAAAGTTTGCTTGTGAGAACCAGTTAATCTACACAATTGAGAAAACAGATGTTCGATGAGACCTAGCCAAGACTAGGTAAAAAAAAAAAAGGTGGCCTTGCTGGTGGGAGGTGCAGGAGACAGAGAGAGAGAGAGAGAGAGAGGGAGAGACATGGGGTGCATCTGTGGATGTACAGGCTGGCTGTTTGTGAAATAGAAGGGAAGGTCACTTGTGTAGTGAGAAACTCTGAAAGGCAGAATATTAATGCAACACAGACCCACCTTATCTACTAGTCCTGCAGTGTAGCCAGCACCATGTTAGTTCTGGACTGTTCTAATGTGCTTCTATATTAGAACAGACCACAAATAAGTTGGTGCCGGCCCCACTGCAGGAGTACTGAAGGAGGTGTGCCTGTGTTGCATTGCATTGCTTCTCACTGGAAGGAAGTGCACCAGCTGGTTTAACTTGGGAGATGGAAAAAGTCGGCTGCTTTGCATTAGGCAGAATATCATTTTGTTAATATCCTGAAGGACAGCACCATTTGTTGTTTCAACCTAAGAGAATACCTAACTTGAGGAAAGCTGTTTTGTGATTCTGTATAAAGATCCTTTGCTTTTGCATGTTTTCTCTTGTAAGCACTTTTGTTTCAAAGTGTCAGTGCATAATATATTGAGTAAATAAAGTAGCCTTTTATTTATCATACTGTACCGTCTGGTGTGCATTTTAAAGAATATATTGTGTACTCTGTGGCAGTTGTCAATCTGAAGGGACATGCTAACCTATTTTAAAAGTAATTTAAGAAACATAATCTTTCTTTATTCAGGGAGGGATTTGGTAAAGTTTGATGAGGAAAACCCATACTCCACCTGGGGTTCAAGCAGTCTGCCTTGGCTTGATACAAGGTGACTAGTGACTGAGCTCAAGAGGCTACGTATCTGGGGCATGCCATCTTCACAGAAGGCTGATGGTTGGTACAAGACACGGTGTGGCTCTTTGTGGCAGTCAGGTGGGAGAAGAGAGTGGGAGAGTGGCTTATCACAAGAGCTGTAGTTTTAAAATTAAATGGAAATAATTTTTGACAAAATGTTTGGTTGTGTAAAACTCACCTCTCTTAAAAGCTAAGCACCTGAAACCTGGTGCATATACCTATGTGGTAAGCTATTCAAATATGGCCAAAAATGGACAAGTAGTTTTAATATTAGCTGAACTTTTCAATTCAAACTTTGATGACCTGGACAGATACAGGCCCAAGGCCTAGTGAGACAGGTCCAACTCACGCCCCAAATTCTACTTTCGTTACCTCTTACCTGATGAGGTAATTAAATAAATAAAAACGAATGATCCCAGCTTGGACCTAGATGCCATTGACTACCATATTCTGAAACTGATCTGTGAGCCAATCACTCTCCCTCTATCCAACATCTTTAACTACTCCGTCTGTACTGCTGCCTTTCCCAGTAAATGGAAATGTGCCACCATAAAACCACTCCACAAATCTGGCTTCAAAAATGATGTATGCAATTTCAGCCCAGTCTCTCATCTTGCACCCCTCTCCAAAATTATCACCAAAAATAAATAGTTCCAGGTCAAACCCTGGAATTTTTTGAGAAATACGACTTACTGATGGACTCACAGCATGGGTTCAGGGCAGGCCACAATATGGAGATAGCCCTCATGAGGTTCACAAACTTTATCAGGAAGGCTAATAATGAAGGGCTTCATACTGGCTGTGTTTGTGGACCTCACAAAGACCATTAATCTAGTCAACCACAATGTTCTCCTTAATACCCTATCCCTCTTAAATTTCTCAGGAGTAGAAGTCAAACAGTTCAGGAATTTTTTATTTGATAGGTCACACAAAACAGTGATCGGAGGACTATACTCCGATGTCATCCCCAGTAAATGTGGAGTTCCACAGGGTTCTATCCTAGGACCCTTACTGTTTTCACTGATGGTCAACTCCCTCCCTGAGACATGTAGGTATACTGAGCTTATTCTCTATGCCAATGATGCAGCACTCTTTTTGCAAAGATAACAGTCCCTCTGCCTCTCCTTGGAAAACTTCAGCATGATTTCATCAAGCTTTACACCTGGTTCTTTGCTCATAGTCCCATTCCTAATGCTAAAAAAAAACAAGTTGATAGTATTCTTAGGTACCAGAAAAGCTGCAGATTTTGATTTAAACTTCAGAGACAATGATGGCAACACAACTGAGAGAGTCACTGAGTTCAAATACCTTGGTAATTTCCTTGACTGTCACTTAACCAATGAATATCATATTAGTCAGCTAATTAAAAGCTCACCAAAGGCTTGGCATGTTATACCAGGTGAAACAATTTCTGATACCAGAAACCAGGGCCCTGCTAGCCAACAGTTTTTTGCTACCTGTAATTGACTATGGCTCTGTGATCTACTCTCCCTCCCACTCTCAAAAATATTTTGGTAGGTTGAAGACTATGGGCCCGAATCCAGAAGGAAGACACAGGGCATGACACAAGCCCTGTGCCAGCCACAACAGAACCCAGAAATGCATCAACATTCCTGGATGCAACCCTGTGCTATTTCAGAAATGTTGACCCTGTCACTGCTTTACAGAAACTTGCCCCATTGTGGGGGACCCACCCCCCAATGGATGCAACACTAGACCATCAGGGAGATAGTCTAGCAGTTGTGTCATCGGAGACCTGCGGCATCAGCATCTGGAATCGGGTGCCTGACACAAGTCGAGACTTGCATCAGACACTGTGCCTCAAGTTCCCTGCTTCAGATGGAACATGTCTCAGAATCAGGCCCTACATGTCACAAAGTTATTTAGTTTGCCACCAGCATCCCCAGCTTGACATGCCACTGTGACCTCTAGAAGGCATTAAATTGTCTATCATTAGTGGATAGGCTGGACAGTCAATTTCTGACCTTACACAAACTTCTCTGGGGTCTATTGCCTAATATTATTGTCTCCACTTTCCTGAGGTCTGTAAATGTAAGAACTAAAAGACTTATCCCAAATCACTCAATTTCAATTCCCTTTTGCCACACTACCCAAGCACAACATACTGTCTCATACAGGGGTGTCAAACTCTTCAATAGCCTGCCACCACCTCTGGATCAGTGTCTGAAACTGGCTTTATTTAAAAACAGTGTTTCATGTCTGATAGATAGGTATGTAAATTCTCTTGACTGTGTGCTTTTAGCTCTGTGTTCTATCACCCATGATTGTGTTATGTGTTCATTGTGCTTTGTATTTATATGTTTTGTTTGTCACTGGATGCTTGTGGAAATGTACAATTTTGCTCACATGCCTTTCCAGTATAAAAAATAAATAACATGAAACAAAATGAAATATTAGATGGAAATAACTAAAAATGAATTTTGTCAAAATGTTTGGCTGCTATATTTCAGCCTCTTCTAAAGCCAGAGACTAGAAATGTGGTACACATACCCATGTGGTATAACCTGTCACATTTGCAAAATATGATAACATTTTGATAACTAGTTTTAAACTTAGATGGAAATAACTAAAATCTACAGTGGCAGTGAAGTACCTTCTTTTTATGGCTGTGGCCAGAGCCTACATCCATATCACTTTAGCTTGAAAAGGGGTTTCCGTGGAACACGTTTTTTAGTAGTTTTCAGTGTATCCTTCCACAACACTGCAAATCCCTATGGCAGTTAAAAAAATACTCCTTTCTTTCTGTTTAGAATGATGGACACAGAACTCAAAGCTGATTTTCTCTGAGAGCAAATGTGCACACTTTCCAAATAAATCTAAATATCTTTAAAACTATTCAAGGTGTGCAAAAACAACCAGTGTGAAAGCTGTTCAGGGCAAAAAGACCTTTCACATGAGGTTAGTCACTAATCTGAATTCTTTATATTTTGTAAAATATGGTCTTCAAAACAATCTCATTTTTTTCTCTCTCTCTGAGTGAACACAGTAGGAGTCATGCCAAACACATGTAAATATAATGGAAAGTATACAAGTTACCAATATACAACCAACATGAAAGTTGTTCGGGAAAAAAATTACCTTACAAATGAGGGTAGTCACTAGTTTGAATTCATTAGATGTTTTTAAATATAGCCATTGAAAAGCGAAAATTGTGAAGACAAATTAAAATTCAGCTGATCAGATGGCCATAGTTTAAAAAATATTATTAGTGCAGCTTAATGAATAGGCTAACTGAAATAGTATTTTTTGTTATACTGATGGGTTATGAGTAACTCCTATACTTTTAGAGATATTTACATGTATTTGGCATAACTCCTATTGCATTTCTGACAGCCTGATTTCTGAAACCACTATGCTGAAACCAGAACATATGGTTTATATCTTGTCATTCCTAATTTAATAGCAGATCCTGAATTTATTCTAGCAAAATAGAACACTTCAATTGAATTATTTAGTTTGTAATATGAAGAAAAAGCAGCTTGAAACAAAATGATCTGCTTATTGGGGGTACATTAAATCTTTTCAGGACGGGATCATGTTAAATCTTTTCAGGAAAAAAGCAGCAGATTAATTTAAGTAATTATTAACCAGCAATATCTACAGTATATGTGAAGCTGTCACTGACCCGATAGGGGGAAGAAGGCAGACACAGAAGAAAACAATGCTCACACACATAAAGGAGACTTGGCTGTCTGTGAAACTTTTAGAAGCAAATGTTTGATATATTTAGGCATTTATGCTGCACCACTGATTTTTTTATTATGTCCTCTTTGGCAACTTCTTCTATTAAAATGCATTAAACATATAGTTTACTAAATTTTGACCTTGGGATAACTCTTGAATGACTCCTAAATAAGTTTTAAGCCATTCCCTTTATGGGAGGTCAAGACCTGTGCAAAAGGTCAAGTGTTATTCATTTCATTTTTTTTTTTTTTTTTTACAAATTTCCAAAGTTAAAGTCTGGAGAAATAGAAAAGTACGTATGACTAATCTTCTATGCATTTTCAACTCAGAGAGATTTAAATATTTGTGCAAAATCAAACCCAAAATGTATACAGTTTTGTTCTAAAGTTATTTTATTTTAAATCTTATTGGACTGTTGAGTGTTATTTTTTCATTTTTTTTTTTTACAAATTTCCGAAGTGAAAGTGTGGAAAAATACAAAAGTATGTGCAAGTAATCTCCTATGCATTTTCAACTCAGAGAGAAGTTAATATTTGTGCAAAATCAAACCCAAAGTTTATACACTGTTCTAAAGTAATTTTATTCTAAATCTTATTGGACTATTAATGAACTGAGCAAAGAAATGTTTAGATAAAACAAATTGATGACACCAGGATTGGGAGGTCATTAAAATTGCAAAAGGTCAAATTATGAAACCTTAAATGCACTCATCAAGACCATTCTTCTTAGTGTGTAATTATAATGAATTAAAGACAACTGAATATAGACCTACAATTATACAACCATTGTGATACATATTTTTCAGATCAAAGGAATGGTGCAAGGCTACCAAAATTGTGGTGCTTTCACTGCTTCAGGGCTTCAGTGTGTGTGAATCAAACCAAAAAGAGTCATAATAAAAGCTTCTATCTTCTCAAAAGAAAACAATAATATTTTATTATATTTGATTTCACCTGAAAATACAAAATAGCAATAAGGAAGTAAAACAATCAAGATTAGATTTCAGTATTCAACAACCATAAATTGAAGCCAAGCCATAATAAAGGCTTCTATCTTATTCAAAGCAATTATATATATATATATATATTTGTATTGTCCTTATTCGCCCCGTCGTGCTCGATGACCCCCACTCCTTCAGGCTCCACAAGTCCCCTCTAGCCCCACTGTCCTTACTCGTGCCTCTCTGACTCTTTGCATTGCAGCTGGTCCCTGTGATATCCTGAGCGTACCCCTTCACTGGGACGGTCCCCCTCCTCCCAGGGGGATGGCACAGGGGGAGGACAGCCCCAGCACACACTATTAGGGGCCAGGGATGCTGCAGAGGAGAAGGAGGCCCCGGGAAGGTGCTGGAGGTGTTGGGGACAGAGAGCCATCATCCAGTGAGCGGTATTTATGCTTTTCTAGGTTCCCCTGTATGCTGATCATGTAGTGCTCCAAGTCTCCACTGGGGGCCGCTACCAAGCAAGGCCATCCCAAAACCCACCCCAGGATAGGAGAGCAGTCCTATGGATGCTCGATCCTTATCCTCCCCTGCTGACCCCCAGCAACCAGAGTCCCTTCCCAAACCTGGGTCACCGGCGTGGGTCATGGTAAGGTGCCAGTGCCTCAACCCTCTACACCACTGAGCCGGCGTATATTTTATTTTAATATATTTAATATTCTATGTCTAAGTGAACACTAGGAAAAAAGTTTACTGGGTGTTTGGAAACAGGCAAATGCAACCAGACATGGAAGGAAGTCAAAAGAGAGTATCCGTGGTGGGGGATAGTAACAAGTCGAGGAGCTCACTTGACCACTCCAACGGGTGCCACCCACCAACACTAGTTACCGCTGGTGGGAACTGGTAGCAGAGGAGGAGCTGGGCAAGTACTGCAAGCAGTCAGTGTAGGGGGAGGGGGGGGAGGAGGAGGAGGCAGATGGCAGGCTGCCTGTCATAGTCCAGCTCTTGTTTTAAATCCCTGGTGGTGCCTGAGTGGCTGTAGCAATCATCTGTGCAGCAGACCTCCATCTGCAGGGATTAAGAGGACTCAGTTTAACTGTCGTGTTGTATTCAGGAAGGCTCATGCTCCATTACAGCAACAGGTCCGACTGCAGCCCCGGACCCCCAACTCTGCCACTAGTATAGGACTGACCACTTGTGAGTGAGGAATCCTCACTGCTTGCAAAGGAAGTGGGGGGGTAGCAGTTGGTGATCATTTGTGTGCTGGGGCAAGCAGGGGAGCTAGCTGGGATGGGAGGAGTGCCTTTAAGTATAAGGAATGCATATGTCTGAACTGTTGTGGATTGCATAGGCTTAGCCAGGGGGTGCTCAGGATGTTCATCCCCCCCCCCCGAATCTTCTCAGAAATTTTCAAATTCCTGTATTTTATTTTCAGGTTAGCTCAGGCTCAGCTGCTAAAACACTCAGTATCTCAGCAGTCTCCATAGTGGTTGGAGCTAGCTACAACACAATGTGCATGCAAGGGACTGTTGATGGCTAAAGGAGATAGAGACATCATCAACAGAGACAGCAGAAGAAGCCTGGTGAGACAGACTAGTGAACATGCTGCTGTGCTGTGCCATCTGCACAGTGCTGAGCAAATTATGGTGCTCCTGTTGACTGTTGTGATGGTAGAGTAGGACTGTGTGCTGCTCTTCTCTAGCCTCATTTGAACTGTGGGAGAACTTAAAGTATGGTCTACCACAGAAAGAACAAACCCTTCTGTGGCTGAGTTGCAAGTGACATGCGGCACATCTTCTTGACTGCTGGATGCTGCTTGGACTGGTGGTGTGGTCTGAAGAGAAGAGAGTAGAGGCTGAGGAAAAATCTGCCCTGGCCTAGTGACCTGTAGTCCTGTCTTGGGAGTGGAGCGACTGTTAAGGCAAGTCAACAGGAGGATAATCAGCAGAAAAGTGTGGAGTGGAGAAAAGAATAAAGATTGATTCAGGGGAAGGGACATCTCTCATTCAAAGAGGTGGTGAGGGGTATTGGTACCATTTCCCAGGGCAACCCACTCATTACATCTCAACCCCACCAATGTTCTGCCCAACTTGGAGCTTGTCATGTGGAATGGGAATAGGTGTGGAAAGGCAGATGGCTGACTGACATCTTAGTCTCTGGCTGTTGCAGAGTGCTTCCATATGCAAAGGTGGAATAGGGTTAGGAGTACTCTCTATATGCAGAGGTGGGATGGTGGTAGAGGAGTGATGCAAATGTGTGGAGGTGTCCTCATGTAGGAGTGGAATGGATGGGGAGCAATGCTCCCCATGTAGTGGCAGTGGGATGAAGGGGTGTATTGCTCCCCATGTACAGAGCTGATATGAAGTGGGAGGAAAGCTTCCCATGTGTGAAGGTTGAATGGCGGGGAGGAGTGCTCTCTATGTACCGGAGGTGGGATCCAGTGGGAGAAGTGCTCTCTATGTGGGGGAGGTGCAATGTAGTGGGAGAAGCACTGGGGAAGGCAGGGGATCAGTGCTCACAATGTATGGAGGTGGGATAGAGGTGGAGCAATGATACCTATGTGTGGAGAGGGAATGGAGGGAAGGGTGCTTTCCATGTTCAAGTTTATTGTGAATGGATAACATCCATTGAGCAAGCTCATTTGCAAGGAGGTCCCTTGTACAAGCAATGATAAAGACAATACATGGTGTGAGATACAAAAAGTAAGGACACATAATACAAATTAAAATAAAGCAATTTTCTTTACATTAGTACATACAATAGAGAGATACTGAAGATATTGTATTTATAAAAGTGACCATTTCCTGGGAATCTGGGCACTGTACAATACAAACAGCAAACAGTAATATGAAATCATACACCAAAAATGTATGTAAAATTCAACTAGGAGCAGATTTAAAATGCATCTATCTATCCCACTAACATCAAATAATTAATCAATAAAAGCTTGCTGGAACAGGTAAGTATTTAGGCCCTTCTTACAGGCTTCTGCCGAGGAAGCCTCCTTTAAATAGACAGAAAAGGAGTTTCACAGGGTAGGCACAGCCACCAAAAAATGCCCTGTCCCCAGAATGCCGCAGCCTAACCCTGGGAACTCCAAGGAAGCCTCCCCCGGCAGAATATGTACAATGTTGAATTCAACAAGGATAGAGACCAAATATGATTACATAAGACACTATGTCCACCATGTGCTCACGGTTGGAGAAGGATCATTTCTCCCAATATGCAAAGAAGACATGGAGGGGAAGGAGTGCTCTTGATGTGCAAATGTGTAATAAAGGGGGAGGAGTGCTCCCCATGTGTGGAGGTGGGATGGAAAGTGGAGGAACAGTCTCTTAGGGGCCAACATCCTAGACCCCACTCCAGCCTGTGTGTGGAAGTGTTTGAAATGGGGATGGTTTATGGTGGTGCAGATGTGCAACCCACATCTTTTCTCTGGCTGCTGTAAAGTATTGGGTTGATAGATGGGGGTGCAAGAGGGGGCACCAGTCACGCAGGAGCACACACTGTATCCTGCCCCCCACCCACCCAGCAGAGTAGGAACAGTTGTTGAGGGGCAGATACAGGATCCACATTTTTATATCTCAGTACCTCAGAGTGCTCTCCATGGAAAGAGCACGTTAGGTGGGACAGCCTCTGGCAGAAAACAGAGTGTTCTGCAACTGTAGAGGTGTGGCATAGGGTGAAGAAGTGCCAGTCACTCAAAGCCCACTTCAACCTTCATGCTAGCCCTGGTGGAGCAGGGATGGATATGAAGGAACAGATGTGCAACTTGCATCTCTATCCATGGCTGCTGCAGGGTGCTACCCTTGTGTGGAGGTGGGATGGGGGTGGGGCTCATTCTCCCAGAGCCTCCTGCCTGGAGCCCACCCAATGCCAGTTCCAGCTTTCATGGAACGCAGATGGGTGAAGATGGACAGATGTGTGAACCACATCTGAAACTGGCTGCTGCAGAGTGCTCATCATGTGCAGGAGCTGTAATGGAAGGAGAAAATGTTTTACATGTGCAGAGATGTGGAATGGAGTGTTGGGTGCCAATGGCCTTGGACCACCCAGTGAATCTGGATCATAGCCCCATTTCCACTCACCTGGAGCCCACCAGGCTAAATAGAAACAGGTGTGGTGAGGCAAATGTGCTACTCATATTTCTGTCTCTGGCTGGGGCAGCCAATGTGCAGTGGTGAGATGGTTGTGGAGGGGGCACCAATCACCAACTTCTGCCAGGCCACAGTCCACTATTTGCCTTGGGCTGCCCACCTGGAGGTCACCTTGTCACTGTGTCAACCTGTGTGCAGTGGGATGGGTGTGGAGGGGAAGATGAGTAACCTACATCAGTCAGTAGCTACTGCAGATTGTTCCATATATGCTGATGTGAGCTGGACATGTAGGGAGCAGCAACTACCAAGGGGTGCCCATCCAGTGCCCACTCCACACTGTGCTAGTCAATGTGAAAGTGCAGATATGTGACCCACATATTTGTCTCTGTCTCTGTCTGAGTGCTCCTCTTGTGCAGTGGTGGAATAGATGCACCAAGTTTGTTTTACACTGTGACCTTTGGTCTCTCTCTCTCTCTCTCTGACCTCTGCTCCCCCACGGTGAAAGGAAAACTCTTCAGCACTGCTCTCTGTCCCAGTCATGGCACTCTTGCCGCCACTTTCTCTGCCTCTCTGTGCGTGCTGTCTGCTTCCACTGGGCTTCAGAAAGACAAACAGAGTCAGACCAACAGCAAGGTGCCAGAAGAGTGAATGGCAATAAAATGGACGGCAACTGAGCTCAGACACACACTGTACCCCACTTCTTTGTTTTAAGGGGGGGTTGACACCATCTCTGACTGGAACAGATTGGAACTACACACATATGCCACACTGGAAGTGGCTGTCGCTGTTGCTGTGTCTGTCTCGGGGGTGGGAGTGGGTGGAAGAGGGAGTAGACACTGCAAGGGGAAGGGCCACTTTTTAAAAAGAACGTTTATTCATTTGCAGGTCTGGGAGACACCGGTCATTGTGGCAATGGTCACTACATTGCACTGCCCCCAATTTATCACTGCCAAGGTGGTGCTGCAATACTGACAGCCTGTCACCTGGTGATCACTCTCATTCCACTTACTCGCCACATCTCAACATGTTGCTGTCACTGTTTGGGGGCTCTCTTTCCACTCTGTCCCTGACACTGGTGCCACTCACCACCTCTTTTGATCCTGCAATCTCTTTTGGAGTAGGTGCTGCTGCCTCTCCTTCTCAGTATTTGTCCCTGCAGCCCATGTCTCTCTCTCATCACAGTCCAGGATTAAGCTACAGCTCTGCAGGCAAGGCAGCCTCACTTCTCAGCACTCTCGCTCTGATCCAAGGGGTGGGTCAGTGGGTACCATCTCAGACAGTAATGCTCACACTGGGCATTGTGGCACAAATGAAGCACCGGAGAGAGAGGAGCTCAGGGACAAGAACACACATTCTCATTCACACAGAGACACAAACAAGTTCAACGGGGACATCTGTTGGGAGAAGGATAAATTATATTTATTTGTCCTTTACTGCTAGGACTGTTTACTGTTTATGATACAGAGAGAGGGGGGTGCAGTGTATGGCTGGGTAACCGGACATCTGCAGAGTGGGTGGGGAGACAAATGGTAAGATCAGTAAGGGCATGAATGAAAGGAATGAAGTGATCTCATTGGAGCACTTCATTTCTTTCAACTAGAGAATGGCTTCCAGCTGTGAAACTGTGACTAGTGTCACAGTCTGGTTGCATGCTCATTGATCTGTCAGGGACAAGCTCACTGTAGACTGCTGTGCACTGGACTCATCCCTGACACACCTCTGAAATGTCATTCTACCATAAGATGTTTCTTGAGCACGCGCAAGGAAACAAAAAACTATAAAGAATTTAGATTAGTGACTACCCTCATTTCAAAGGCCTTTTTGTCCTAAACACAAATATGTAAACTAATGCCATTGTAGCACAAGAAATCCAGGGGCAGAGTACAAATGGGTGGAGTGGTATTGACAACTTTAAGAAAGCACACATTAATAAAAAGAGCTTTTACATAGAGTTGATTACTGATTAACAATATTATGTATCTATGGCTGCCACTGTACATCTGATGCAAACCCATAATCACGTTTGTCACTTGAAGTGAAGGGGGGGTAGATGCTATAACTGACTCCTTGTTTTGTGTTAAAGGGGTTAATTTCTTTACAGCAAAAACAAGGAAAGGCATAATTTCTAAAATGTGCAGACTAGCATGGGGACCACTTTTTTCCAGGGCATGCCTC
Source organism: Neoceratodus forsteri (assembly GCA_016271365.2). Classification (NCBI taxonomy): domain Eukaryota; kingdom Metazoa; phylum Chordata; order Ceratodontiformes; family Ceratodontidae; genus Neoceratodus; species Neoceratodus forsteri. The sequence goes on from CM057453.1 coordinate 1,648,870,716, forward strand.
CTCCAGCAGTTACCACTTCAAGACTGCTGCTATCCCCACCTAATACAATGAGGGGAAAACCTGGAAGAGTCTACCAGCATTGACATCAATATGGTTAAGAACATTTGCCAAAAATTACTGCTTACAAAAGAATGAGAAAGTGAATGTGATGACGCGCAAGTCCCAGACCAGATCTCTAGTTTGTTAATAGACTCCTCCTGAGTCTGACTTATATGGTTGAGTGGGCCAAGCTCCATGGATGTTATGCATTCATCAGATTTATATAAGAGCACTGTAGAAACACATAACCGGACAGCTGTCTGATGTGCTGCCACAATGCTCTGACATAGTTTCCAGTGATTCTGTTTATGAAGCCCCCCCTTCATGGGCTGCATAAATATACCCACTTCCCGGCACACTACATGTCCATTTTGCAACTGCAGCAATAACAACCACCATGTGTAACATGGTGACAGTGTCTTAAACTGTGCATGCATGACTATCATGCATACATAGTTATGTCAGCACTGCCACATTGAGCCGGGCTGACTACAGGGCAAACTGCACCTGTGTGAGTATCACACGTGCACAGTACTGTAATCGCTGCAGTATTACTTACAGCTGCAGCAAAAGCACTGCAGATTCTTTTCCGCACTTTTGCTACTCCTAAAAGCTCCCCACAGCCTTATCAGCTCTGACAAGAGTTTGCTCATTTCTGAGTCTGTTTTGGCACCTTTTTTCACATTTGATATAATAAAGAAGTACTCCTTTTAATATGGCCTGGACCAGGATTTCATCAATATTCTAAGCTGTTTTTGCACACCTATTGTCCCGTAACATCAGGCAGCGGTGTCTACGGCATGTTAGATCACATGAAAAGTAATCTTAAACAATTGGTGTTCAAAACCAACAGAGAATACTGACAAAAATATGGTGAAAACCATATTAAAAGAGTGCTTCTTTTATTATTTCTATTAAAAAAAACAAAGCAAACTCAACAGAAAAAAAGGGTATCATAAAAGGCTAGAGATAAGGGGCAATCTGAAATAGAATAAAAATGTATAGGTACATATTTTCACTGCTATCATGGACTGCTACTTAAAATTTTGATGAAATGCTTCACTACATATAACTCATCCCCTTTTGAAGCTAGAGATCTGAAGGTTAGTACACATAGTCATGTTGTTCAATTTGTCACTTAGTGAATTTTGTATGTGGAGTTTTAAAATTAGATGGAAATAATTGAAAGTTAGTTTGGCAAAATTTCACATTTTTATGAAATTACATGAAATATTTGTGGAAGTAAAATCAGTAATTATGCCTAAATCTGTCAGTTAAAATAAATATCACCCAGCACAAGGCTTAGATTTAATGTGTGGAAGTGCAAGGATCTACACTTAGGGTGAGGAGTTTGAATTACACATACACCCTGTATGGTGCAACAATGGACAGGGCAGTCTGAGACAAGGTCATGAGGTAACTGTGGACCATAACTGAAGCCAGGAACAGTCTGCCCATATTAAATTACCTCAGCCCTGGACCTAGTGTCCTGGATGGGTAGCACCCCTCTCTTCCCACCAACAGCAATCTCACCTGGATCCTCCAGTGGAACTACGAGGCCTCTTGCTCTAACCCAGCCATGTTGGAATGCATTTAGAGTACATGCCCCCTCCACTTCTACTGGCAATCTCTTCCATCACTCCAACACTCTCTTAGTGAATTAGAACTTCCTTGCATCCCTCCTAAATTTACCACCAAATAACCTCCAGTCATGCCCTCTTGTGCCCGCACCCCTATTTCTAACAAACAGGTCTTCACTTTTCACCTTGTTTATATTCCTCAGAAACACATATTTCTCCATAGTGCACCCCCCACATCTGGCCTCCAGTGAGTACATGTTTAGTGCCACCAGATGTTCCTCACAGGATCTGTCTTGTTGGCCTTGGACTATTTTGGTGACTGCTCTCTGCACTGAATCCAGTCTGTTTATGTCCTTTCTAAGGTGAAGGCTCCAGGACTGGACAGAGAATTCTAGCTGAAGCCTCACCAGAAAGTTGTATAGGGGCAGTATCACTTTGCTTTTCCCGCTATCAAAATCCCTCTGATATACCCCAACATCCTTGATGCCTTACTGTATGCCTTACTTCACTGGCTAGTATGCTTGTGGGGAATCACTTCTGATGACAGCCAGCTCCCTCTCCTCTGTTGTAGTGGACAGCCTAACTCCTTCCATCCAATACTCCATGAATGGATTCCTTTTCCCTAAGTGCATCACCTTGCACTTTTAAGTTTCCTTACCCCTTCATCGCTGCCTATACTGACATATAACTTTGTGTCCTAAACAGGCCCCTGGCATTCTGCAGCAAAAAAAAAACTTTTTTCTGTGGCAAAGTTTTGCAAATTCTATGGTGAGATTTTGCAAATTCTGCAGCATTTCTGTGGCACTTTTTTTGCTCGTTTGTACATTTTGTAGCATGAAAAGTAAGGGACAACTCACACTACATTTTAATCTTTTTATTGCACATATTACATAGCATGAAAAGTGTAAGGGACAACTCACATTTTATACATTTTTAATCTTTATTTCACAGACATATCAGAGGCAGTTTGGTTAACCGTTTCATATGACAATTTAAAATGCTGCATTGTTTTTATTTTGATGACATTCTGTATATTTGTTTTGCATTGAAACAAAGAAAAACCACCCTGTGAATGCTGCCCTCAGAAAGTCCCCTACGTCTTTCTGTAAAGATGGTATTGTGCGTTCTGTGTCTGCAGAGTTTGTCACACAATTAATGCATGCAAAAGCCAGTTGAAAAAGTTGTGGTGTGCAAGCTGCTGCAGACTTCCAAAACAAGTCTAGATTTTTGTCTGCTTGGCTTGTGTTGCTCACATAGTTCGGTGCCAGGATTTGTTTGTATATTTCAAATTCTGTATCAGGGATATCATTCCATCCTGGAATAGCTGCATAATCATCTTTGCTCTGTGACATAAAGGCCACTTTAGAGGGATCAAAAATTCTTGCTGCTCAAAAAGTTAAACCCAGGCTGGCCCTCCTCTGATAGATATTTCTCAAATTTGGATGATGAATTACAGAGTGCTTCCTTGAAGCTGTCCAACAGCTCTGTTTGAATGTGAGCGGGAATCTGTTCATCACCATTGAAAAAGGAACCATAACTCTCCATGGCAAGCTGTTGATGCATCTGAAGATTGATTTGCAGCTCTTCTTGTCACAGGGATCTGTGACTGAAATTTATCCAGCAGATTGCACATCCATTCTGATTTCTTTGTGAGGAATCACAGCTCAATCTGCAGCTTTAGTGCAAGGGTGTCATCATAAAGAACGTCCTGTAGAGATGGGGGAAAAGCATATTACTTTTTCTGTAAACAAAATGCCTCAACATATTCAAAAAAAAAGAATAGATTAGTACAGCATTCTTACCTTTATTGCAACCAATGTGTTGCATGGGTGTCCTGTTAGGGCAAGCTCTTTTTAATGAAGGACTGGTGGTAGATGACATGGTTGCAATGATACCTTACAGTGATGAAATAGGATGTCCACCTTGTTGCACAGGGATCAGCATGCATTGTGGCATGCTTGTCAGGGGTGACCTGTGATAGATGTCACAAGTAATGATTCTTTCTTCCACTGGGTAATGAAAATTGTTTGTGGAATAACTCTATGTATCTTATTGTCAGCTGGAATGGCTTCTCCATTGCACCTGCAATTAGGTCCATGATGTGGACGAGGCGTGTTATGTGGGTGCAGTTGGGAAACAAACCAGACAAAACTGCACTGTAGCATTTCTTCATATACAAGGCATTGTCTGTGTCGGATACCCAGACAGGATCAAAAGCTATTCTGTAGTCTGTCACGGTTTGAACCACTGCTTGTGACACAGTGCTGTGTGTCATGGACGCCAAAAACTTTGTGTCCAGAAAACAAGGCTGCACTCATCCAGTTTCATCTCTTTCAAGTGGAGCAGCCAAGATGTTGAGGATGCAGCACTGCTCAACATCACTGGTCTCATCCACAATTAGGGCAACCTTTTTGCCCACGATTTTTTGCTGCACATTCTGCCATTCCGCAGTATAAATGTCTGGTACATATGCAGCTCTAATCTGATCTGCACCTGGTATGGCACCTCCATTTGGGATGTGTTTACCAATAAAACTGCAAATTACTGGATGATCAATTTTCTCCAGGGGGATATCCACTTCCAGAAAGGTCTTTGTGAAGTCCTGCACAATCTTTATGCGTTCTGTCTGAGCAATTGTACTTTTTGCAAGGGATGGCAGCAGAGTCCGTTGCTTTTTCCTTGCATTTTCTAACTGTGTATCTGCAGCTCTTTTTAAATGAGTCTTGGAGGAGAAATGATCTGAGACTGTAGACTTCTGAACATGATCCAGGACAATGTTGCAGGGCATACAGAAGAGTTTTCCTCCATCTTCATGTACAGGCTGGCCTGGAAACTGCTTGCAGCGGTATTTTGCTGTCACATACAAGGACATCTTTGATTGGTTCTGGGCAGATGGGGTCAATTTCCTCACAAATTGATCCATTCTGTAAAGAAAGACATGAATAAATATTAGAAATTGCATAACATCCCCCAAAATATGTATGTTAGACAAACGGAACATATGCATGCATGGTTAATATAATACTCACATGCAAGTTGCAAGTGATGCAGAGAGAGTGAAATCACATCTGGGGATGGGTTCATCAGAGCAGATTAGACCAGTAAGTGGTATATTGGCTGCTGCCAACCTTAGCCATTAATACGAGTTAGTAGCCCTAATTGTTATCTTTTCTTTTCGCAGACAAATACAAGACTCGAGGAGAATGCATTAAAAACTTTGAGAACACTCTACAGCAATGAACAGCAATGAGACACTTTGACCTGGAACAGACTACCAGCACAGATGCTATCTTTTTTTCCCTTGGACTTACCTGGGTTGCAGCTCCCCCACCCCACCAAGACACTAAGGAATGAATCTACAGAGTTTGAGCAGCACAGGAAATATTTTCAAGCAGAAGCTGGAAATAAATACAGCAACAGGAAAGGCTGGGACATCCTCCAGTGACCCAGAGAGTGCCCCTGCGGACACTGCCAACACCACTGAACATTTGGAACAGACTACCAGCACAGAAGACCTTAAAATATCTTCTGCCAAGTGTTTGTTGCTCTTGTCAAGGTCTACAGGCTCAGCCTCAGGATGGCTGGGGGAGTGGCATAAAATACCAGCCTAGGCCAGAGAAGCCTCCCACAGCCATCCAGGGCCAGTACCTGTGGACCTTGACAACAGCAACAAACACTTCGAACTGGTGACCACCAGCAAAGGAAATATTTTCAAGCAGAAGCTGGAAATAAATACAGCAATAGGAAAGGCCGGACAGTCCCCCAGCAACCCAAAGAGTGCACCTGTGGACACTGCCAACACCACTGAACATCTGGAACAGACTACCAGCACAGAAGACCTTAAAATATCTTCTGCCAAGTGTTTTTTGCTTTTTTCAAGGTCTGTAGGCTCAGCCTCAGTATGGCTGGGGGAGTAGCATAAAATTCCAGCCAAGGCCAGAGAAGCCTTCCACAGCCATCCAGGGCCAGTACCTGCGGACCTTGACAACAGCAACAAACACTTGGAACTGGCAACCACCAGCAAAGGAAATATTTTCAAGCAGAAGCTGGAAATAAATATAGAACAGGAAAGGCCGGACCATCCCCCACCAACCCAGAGAGTGCACATGCAGACACTGCCAACATCACTGAGCATTTGGAACAGTACCAGACTACCAGCACAGAAGACCTTAAAATATCTTTTGTGCTGGTGGTACTGTGGTCCAGGAGATGTACGCTGCTGTTTCCAAAGTCGGCAGCTAAAGCCTCCGGATGGCTTGAGGAACAACAGCAACCACAACCACTACCTGCTGTAAAGCAGATGGAAGAAGGCAAACATTTGTAATACCACAACAGTGCAAAGGTTAGATGACACCCACATCCCCCAACCACACAGAGACTGTACCTGTGGACATTAGAATCAGAGCACTCTGTAAACCAAAAAAAGTCAGATGACGACCAGCACAGGAAATATTTTAAAGCATATGGAAGAAAACAAACATTTTTATTACCACAACAGCACATAGGTCAGATGACTTCTCCCCAAGTCACACAGAGATGACTACCAGCACAGAAGACCTTTAAAATATCTTCTGTGCTGGTGGTACTCTGGTCCAGGAGGTGTACGCTGCTGTTTCCAAAGCCCGCAGGTAAAGCCTCTGGGTGGCTCAGGGAGCAACAGCAACCACCACCACCACTACCTAGGTTGCACCCCCCCCAGCCACCCAGACACTGTACCTGTGGACTTTGGAATCAGAGCACACACCTGGATCAGATAAAGATTTTCCCTATTCAAACATAATAGAAACATAGAATTTGATGGCAGATAAGGACCGCTGGGCCCACCTAGTCTGCCCATTTCCCTACCTGATAGATAAGCTGCAGATTCTAGTTAATGAACAACTTACTTCCTCCTACCCCCACTAGAATTGCCTTATGCCTGTCCCATGCATTCTTGAATTCTCCCACTGTTCCTGACTCCACAACTTCCTCAGGAAGGCTGTTCCATGCATCCACAACCCTCTCTGTGAGAAAATACTTTCTAACATTACCTGTGAGCCGTCTCCCCTGTATCTTCAAATTGTGCCCCCTTGTTCTTGCACATCTCTTCTTCTGAAAGATACTACCCTCTTGTACTTTGTTAATTCCCTTGAGATACTTGAAAGTTTCTATCATGTCCCCTCTCCTCCTTTCCTCAAGGATATACATATAAGCTGCTTTTGTCTCTCCTCATATGTCTTCTGGTGCAAACCCTGCACCATTTGGTTGCCCTCCTCTGAACAGCCTCCACTCTGTCTATGTCTTTGCGGAGATGGTGTCTCCAGAATTGCATGCAGTACTCCAGATGGGGTCTCACTAACTGTCTGTACAGAGGAATAACAACTTCCTGTTTTCTACTGTTGATGCCTCTCCCTAAGCATCCCAGTATCCCCCCAGCCCTTCTTACTGCCAAATAGCACCAGCGTCACAACAAAAAATCTCCACAGACCTTATCACCACCAGTAAATTTTTATCTGACAGTCCTCCCTCCAAAGCAAAAAAAAAATATGCAGCCAATTCTAAAACAAAAAGTTGCAGTATCTGTTCCAGAAGAAAAATGTCAGGAACAAAAGCAGCAGCCATCTTCTTTTTTCAGCAGGCAGTGTTGTCTCTTCGATGGTGCTCCCTCCTTGCAGAGTCCAGGAAATGATGGAAAACTACAGAAATGCTGCTTCATTTTATGCCCCCTAAGCAAACAACTCCACACCCCACTTTGCATGATTTTGCCACTGACTGGACAATTTGGACAAGCAAAACTGTTGACTTGCCGAGTTTGTGAATCACTGAGCTGATAGGGTCCTAAATGTAGTCAATCAGCTCATGCAAACTTGATCTCCAGGCAGTTTCAAAAACCGGGGCTATGGAAGGCAGAAGCATTTGCCTGCTTGAGGAGACAGACAATGGATGCAGTTGTTGAATTTACTACCCCGAGACCTGTATGGACAGGCAGCTACTGCCTAAATGGCACATTCAACCCACCGCTGACCTGACCTGCGATAAGAGACCGGGATCATAGAACCAGTTCTGGGCCACAGAAAGTAAGAAGATAGGGGTGGTTGGCTGACCCCCCAAACAAACAACCTGCATACTTTTCTTTTGTGGACAGGGTGTTTATAGAAACATAGAAACATAGAATTTGATGGCAGATAAGGACCGCTTGGCCCACCCAGTCTGCCCATTTCCCTGCCTACTGGATAAGCTGCAGATCCTAGTTAACCAGCAGCCTACTTCTTCCTACCCCCATCCCCTAGAATTGCCTTATGACTGTCCCATGCATTCTTGAATTCCACCACTGTTTTTGACTCCACGACCCCCTCCGGAAGGCCGTTCCATGCATCCACAACCCTCTCTGTGAAAAAATACTTCCTTAAATTACCTCTGAGCCGCCCCTCTATCTTCAAATTGTGCCCCTTGTTCTTGCACTCCTCTTTTTGAAAGATGCTACCCTCTTGGACTTTGTTGATTCCCTTGAGGTACTGAAAGTTTCTATCATGTCCCCTCTCCCTCCTTTCCTCGAGGCTATACATATTAAGCTCCTTTAGTCTCTCTTCATATGTCTTCGGTGCAGACCCTGCACCATTTTAGTTGCCCTCCTCTGGACAGCTTCCATCCTGTCTATGTCTTTGCGAAGACTGGGTCTCCAGAACTGCACACAGTACTCCAGATGGGGTCTGACCAGCTGTCTGTACAGAGGGATAATAACTTCCCGTTTTCTACTGGTGATGCCTCTCCCTATGCATCCCAATATCCCCCCAGCCCTCCTTGCTGCCCTCTCACATTGCTTGCCCACCTTTAGGTCATCTGATATGACTACCCCCAGCTCCCTTTCCATTTTTGTTGTCGTTGGTATCTCACCCCCCATTGTGTACTCTTCCCCTGGGTTTTTGTTTCCCAGGTGCAATACCTTGCACTTCTTAGCATTGAATCTAAGCTGCCATACATTTGACCATTCCTCTAACCTTGCCAAGTCCCTTTTCATCCTTTCCACCTCACCTTGTGCATCAACTCTGTTGCAGATCTTTGTGTTATCTGCAAAGAGACATACTTTTCCTTCCAGTCCCTCTGCAATGTCGCTTATAAAGACATTGAAGAGGACTGGTCCTAATACTGAACCCTGCAGTACCCCACTAGTAACCCCCCTTTCATCAGAGTGGACTCCATTTACTATTACTCTCTGTGTCCTAATTTCCAGCCAATTTTTTACCCAGGCTGTCATCTTGGGACCCACTCCCAGGCTAGCTAACTTGTATATTAATCTTTTGTGTGGGACTGTGTCAAATGCCTTGCTAAAGTTTAGGTAGGCCATGTCCACAGCCCCTCCCTGATCTACTACTTTGGTCACCCAGTCAAAGAAATCTATCAGATTTGTCTGGCATTTATGTTACTATTTGGATGAACTGTGGTGTTATTATTACTTTGTGAGTTTGTTTACTTAAATTACTGGACAGTTCTTTGACTTGTATAGTCTTTTGGGGGAATTTAGAAGGAAAGCAGCCTGTACAGCATGAAGGGAAGGGAAGCATATAAGATCCTGACCCAAGCCTGGGAATCACTGGCTCACTATCACGCTGCTGGGGCATTTCTTTTTTTTTTTTTTTCCTTTTTTATTTTTAATTCAATCAGTCCCTCTCTTTCCCTTCTGCTCCATGTTGGCTTTTGTTTTTGCGGCAGCCAGCAGGCAAAGTGAACGCCCGCAGTCTCGGCAGCACCAGTTCTCCCCTACAGTAACAGCAATTGCGCTGCTAGCTGTAAATTTTTTTTTAATTTACAGTAATTCAGTCCCCCTTCCTCTCTTTCCCTCTTGCTCTATGTTAGCTTGCATTGTTTGGCAGCTGGCAGGCAAAAGTGAATGCCTGTAGTCTCAGCAGCACCAGAGGTCTCCACTCCAGTAACTGCATGACTTGTTAACTGTATCAGTGGCTGAGGAGATGAGACTTGCTGGAGATGGAGTGGTGATGCAGTTGGGGACATGGTGAGGGGAGACTCGCTTGAGATGGATGGTATATCGGTGGCCATCTGGAGTTCAGATGCAGTCGGGGACATCCTGGCTGACCTCAGGTAATTGGGGGGGTGTGAGGGGTCAGTGGTGCACTGCTGGGAAGTTGCTATAGCCAGGGTTTGTTATGCAGAGGTGCACAACAGTGGTGATTGGTGGACAAGGACACCAGCATTATGTGGATTTTTTTTTCTGTCCACTGATCGCCTTCACTGCAGAAGCTTTGCTCCCTCCCCCCCAAAAATAACAGAGTCTGATGCATGATTGCCACCTGCAAGCTGCTAGTAACTGAACCAGTACAAACACAGCGTCTGGCAGGCTTGCAAGCAAATAAATGATGGAAAAATGAATTTAATCAAATGGCACTGATGTGATGAGGGGTGCTTTTGTTACATTTTCACAGCCAGGAGTCCTATTTGTCCTTGCGTGTGGCCGCCATTTTGCAGAAAGTGGCCATTTCAAACCTGCACTAAGCAGATTCTGCAGCAGGCAATGATTTCACAGGTGGTGATTCTGCAGCCATCACAGTGGCCACAGAATTGTGGAATGCCAGGTGGACTAGCCATAAGCAGAGAGACACATCTTGCCCTGAGTACTCCCCTACCTTTGCTCTATTAAACATATTGACTAGTACAGTTCCCAGGACCTTTACTGCCATTGCTGCCTTTTAGTTTCTTTTTATCTACTACCTTTATTTCAAGGGTTTTCTCACAAGGTTTTGAAGAAAATGTTTCCTTGGTTAAACTAGCTACAGTAAACCAATAAACATCCTACCTTAACTACCTCTCTGCCTGCCACTAAACATGCATGTGAGATGTTTTATGACACTCCAGCAACAAGCTGTCACCAACACGAGGCTTGTACCATGTGACTAACACTCTGGCAAGTTTGTGTTAACTGTTCATTGTATGAACTGTGGTTTGCCCATTCACCTGTTTGACTGATGTGCAACACAGTGAACCAAAGCAAACCAGACAAACTAAAAGTTCACTTTTTTTTTTAGGAAAGTTTATCAGTCTGCAAGTGTTGAACCCAGGAAGTTCAAGTTGCTCGATTCTGGGGCAGAACTGAACTTTCCAACCTGGATTTTTGCTCGTTTTGCCCCATTCTGGGGGAGCATAGTTCCCCTATGGGTGCACCAGCAGAGGAGACTAAGGAGGTTGCAGACAACTGTCACAAGGGAGGCCCTCAGGAAGGAGGCAGAGGGCACCACAGGGAAAGGAAGCAGCTCCTGGTGGGGGACTCAATTATTAGGGGGATAGAACTGGGGGGGCAGGGAAAACTGAAAGTAAGGTACCTGCCTGGTGCCATGGCTTGGAGGGACAGGAAGCGCATCCTTAGGATCATGAGAACAGTTGCATGGGAATCGGAGCTGGAAGTCATTGTCCACCTATGGACAAATGACTTGGCTCATCATGAGATTAAAGCAGTGCAGAAGGACTTTGTAGAGTTGGGGAGGGGCCTAAGACAAGTAGCACACACAGTATCCTTCTCAAAGGTGCTGCCTGTCAGTGGCATGGGTGAAGCGAGGGTACTTTGCACCATGCAGTTTAAAGAATGGTTGAAAAAATGGTGTGAAGCACAGGGGTTTGGCTTCATTGGGGACTGGGGTTCCACCTGGAGGGACACCAGCCTATGCTGGCAGGATGGTCTGCATCTGTCCAGGAAGGGAACAAGTCTTTTGGGCAGTTGGTTTTAATGCTTCATTGGCAAGCTTTTAAACTAGTCAAGGGGGGAGGCACTGATAAGCAGCAGAAAAATCCCAGCCTCCCCCTACAAAACAGGGTACTAAATGAGAAAAAGACCAAGGTAGAAAGGTCAGTGGGGGATGCTGCTACAGAAGGTAAAGCCAACAAAAAATGGAGAGCAATGAGTACCAATGCCCATAGTCTGGGTAACAAGCTTCCTGAATTAGTGGCCTTGATGGAGGAGGAACATCTGGATATTGTGGCAGTCACAGAAACAAGGTACACACAGAACCATGACTGGGATGTAAACATACCAGGATACACTATCTACAGGAGGGACAGGGAGGGTAAAAGAGGAGGAGGAGGAGTAGTAGATCTCTACATAAGGGAAGAAATCAAAGCAACAGAACAAAAGGGTAAACAGGGAGGAGAAGAAGCACTGTGGGTCAATTTGGAGGCAGGCAATGGCATCACAATCCGCACAGGGGTTGTATACAGACCCCCCTCTCAGGGTAGGAAATGGACAAGGAAATAAAAGAAAGTATACTTAGAATGGCAGAATAAGGGGATATAATGCTGATGGGTGATCTGAATATGCCAGATGTTAACTGGAGTGTAGTTTCAGCAGCCACTTCTAAGAGTGGGGTTATTCTAGATGCCCTACAGGGGGCATGCCTTAGACAACTAGTATTGGAACCCACTAGAGAGGGAGCAATCTTAGACCTGGTTCTCTCAAATAGAGATGGAGAGAGGATCACAGACATAGAAGTGGGCAGCCATCTGGGAACTAGTGACCATCGAACAGTATGGTTCACAATAAACACAGCAATAGAGTCAAGCCATACAAAGGCAAAAGTACTGGACTTCAGGAGGGCTGACTTTGCCAAAATGGGTGAGTGCCTAAGGAATGCACTAGCAAATGGGCAGGAAGGAGGGGTGGAAGAACAATGGGGAATAATAAAAACTGCCATCACAGAGGTAACAAGCGTTTGTGTGAAGCAAATAAACAAAACAAAATGATGTAAGAAACCACTATGGTTCTCAAAGGAGGTGGCAGTGAAGGTTCAAGAGAAAAAAGCATCCAGAAAGCACAAGGAATCACAGAAGGAGAAGGACAGAGAATTGTATCAGTTAAAGCAAAAGGAGCTGACTCAGTTAAGAAGGGGGATAAAACCTCTTTTAGGTATATCAGGGAGCGAAGGAAGACCAAGGAAGGGACAGTGATGCTTAATAAAGGGAGGGGGTGGGCAGAGGGTGACGGTGAAAAGGCAGAGATACTAAACAAATATTTTTGCTCAGTATTTACAAATGAAGAGGGGGAGGTACCTAAAACAAACAATAGAAACACTCTGGATACAGAAATTGATACCAGCCCATTTACAGAAGAAAGGGTTCTGAAAGAACTCTTAAAACTGAAGGTGGACAAAGCAATGGGGCCTGATGGGATTCATCCCAGAATTCTAAAAGAACTAAGGGTAGAACTAGTGACACCACTGACTACCCTCTTTAACAAATCATGGGAGGATGGGGTGGTACCTGAGGACAGGAGAAGGGCAGATGTGATTCTCCTTCACAAAAGTGGGAGCAGGGCAGAAGCAGGAAACTACAGACATGTTAGTTTAACCTCAGTGATAGGGAAAATTATGGAATCACTTCTGAAGGAAATAATCGTCGAGCACCTAGAGGCCAGAGGGGCACAGGACCCAAAGCAGCATGGATTCACAGCAGGAAGGTCATGCCAGATGAATCTAATAGATTTTTTTGACTGGGTGACCAAAGTAGTAGATCAGGGAGGGCTGTGGACATGGCCTACCTAGACTTTAGCAAGGCATTTGACTCAGTCCCACACAAAAGATTAATATACAAGTTAGCCAGCCTGGGAGTGGGTCCCAAGATGATAAGCTGGGTAAAGAATTGGCTGGAGAATAGGACACAGAGGGTAATAGTAAATGGAGTCCACTCTGAAGAAAGGGGGGTTACTAGTGGGGTACCGCAGGGTTCTGTAATAGGACCAGTCCTCTTTAATGCCTTTATAAGCGACATTGCAGAGGGACTGGAAGGAAAAGTATGTCTCTTTGTAGATGACACAAAGTCTGCAACAGAGTTGATGCACAAGGAGGCGTGGAAAGGATGAGAAGGGACTTGGCAATGTTAGAGGAATGGCCAAATGTATGGCAGCTTAGATTCAATGCTAAGAAGTGCAAGGTAATGCACCTGGGAAACAAAAACCCAAGGGAAGAGTACACAATGGTGGGTGAGATACTAACAACAACAAAAATGGAAAGGTCTTGGGGGTAGTCATATCAGATGACTTAAAGGTGGGCAAGCAATGTGAGAGGGCAGTAAGGAGGGCTGGGGGATACTGGGATGCATAGGGAGAGGCATCACCAGTAGAAAACAAGAAGTTGTTATCCCTCTGTACAGACAGCTGGTGAGACCCCATCTGGAGTACTCTGTGCAGTTCTGGAGACCCAGTCTCCACAAGGACATAAACAAGATGGAAGCTGTCCAGAGGAGGGCAACTAAAATGGTGCAGGGTCTGCAGTGGAAGACATGTGAAGAGAGACTAAAGGAGCTTAATATGTATAGCCTCAAGGAAAGGAGGGAGAGGGGGGACATGATAGAAACATTCAAGTACCTCAAGGGAATCAGCAAAGTCAAAGAGGGTAGCATCTTTCAAAAAAAAGAGGTGTGCAAGAACAAAGGGCCACAATTTGAAGATGGGGGGGCAGCTCAGAGGTAATGTAAGGAAGTATTTTTTCACAGAGAGGGTTGTGGATGCATGGAACGGCCTTCCAGAGGAGGTTGTGGAGTCAAAAACAGTGATTGAATTCAAGTATGCATGGGACAGTCATAAGACAATTCTGGGGGGTTGGGGTAAGAAGAAGTAGGCTGCTGGTTAACTAGGATCTGCAGCTTATCCATTAGGTAGGGAAATGGACAGACTGGGTGGGCCAAGCGGTCCTTATCTGCCATCAAATTCTATGTTTCTATGTTTCATGGGAGGTGAGAGATGGGGAGTGGAGAGTGAATGACCACTTGGGGGTGTTGGTTTGCCAAGGGAGTAGCCCTGGTCACCTGGGGAAGGGGAGATAGACCTTTTAAAGCTTTTTATGCTTTTGTTTAGTTCCGGAATGCATGAAAATGGCATAAAGAAGGCGATCAGCCTCTATGTAAGGAAGTGAATCAAAGCAGAAGGAGAAAGAGACTGTTATAGTTCTCTAGATAAGTGGCTATGATGGTGAAGGAAAAAATGGTGGCATTCAAGTGGCATAAGTACGCACAGAGGGAGGAAGAAAGGGAGGTGTACTAAGTAAAAAAGGGAAGCAGGAATGGCAGTAAGGGGAGCAAAGGTGCAGACAGAGGAAAGAATGGCAAAGGGGGCAGCTAAAGAAGATAAGGCTTTCTTCAGGTACGTAAGTAAGAAGAGCAAGGCACAGGGAGGGATTGTGAGGATAAGAAGGGTGGCAGGGATGCTGTGCAGAAGGGGACCAAAAAAAGCAGACATCCTGAACAGAGGTGTCTGCTCAAACCTTATAGTGCAGGGAGGGGGGTGGACAACAAGAAAGCAGCAGGAACAAAGGGGGAGCTGCACAAGCCCATCTTCAGTGGAAAGAATCCTGAAAGGACTTGCAGCACTAAATGTGGACAAGACTACGGGTCTGGAAGGGATACATCCAAGGATACTAAAGGAGCTCAGAAAGTTGGCATGCCATCACCCTCATGATTAAATGCTGCCTGTGGTCTTGCAGCCCACTGGATTGGAGGTCCTCTACCAACCTTTTCTTTAACAGGGTTTCCATTAATTTCCCCACTACTGAGGTGAGATTTACTGGCCTATAGTTGGTAGCCTCCTTCCTCCTACTGCTGTTATGTAGCTGAACCATGTCTGCTTCCCTCCAGTTCTCAGAACCATATCTGTTTTCAGAGAGATGTTGAATAAGGCTGTCTGGCCCCAGACCTAGGGGGAATTTCAGAACTGGTGCACCAAAGGGAAATAATAGTGGGATTTGCAGATAAAAATATACATGTTAATTTGTGTATATTTCTTTCACCTTTTTTCCTTCAAGAAGCTTGTTCCTGAGCTCCTGCCCCCTTAAAAAACTCTTCTGTTTTGTACTGGAATTTTTGACTCCTTCAATATCATTATGTAGAATGTTATTACAGTGTTATTATTCTCCCTTACTGGGTGTATAGATGTGCAGTGTAAAGTATCAGGTCTCTTGTGATTGTGAGTGGGAATCATTACTTTTCCATAGGGAAGCTCTCTGGCAGAGTAGTGTTAGAAGGATCTCCATAAGTGGAGGCACAGAACCACTTTCAAACCCCAGTACTTAAAGCCAAACCCAAGTGCCCCTACAGGCATTGTTCCATTATCAAGACACTCATTGCTCATTTGGTGTAAAGGACAGGTACAGCTGAGTATCACCTGCATATCAGTGAAAACTCACACCTACCACCTAATGGCCCACCCCAGAGGCAGCATATACACCATTAATAACATGGGGGACAGAACTGACCCCTGAGGAACACTAAAGCTAACAGCAAATGGCTGCAATGAGAAAGACCTCATAACAGCCCACTGTGATATGCCAGACTAGGAGTACTGTCCCGGTAATACCTTCATATTACTCAAGGTGTTACATAAAAAAAACATGAGACACAGTGTCAAAAGCTGCTGAGGGATCAGGGAGAATGACAGTAGATTGCTCCTCCATATCTTATGCCAGGATCAGATCATAAACACCTTGACAAGCATGGTCTCCATGCTGTGGTAAGGGATTAGTTCCAGTCCGACCAGCTATTCCTAAATGCCAAAAAGACTATCTCTATGACCTTCGGCACTAGGTAGAGACTATTACATCCCACCACTCTACTATCTTCCACACACTGGATGGAACACCTTTAGAGAACATCATCTCATTTAGGTACCTTAGTATCTGGCTAGACCAGCAGCTGGACTTTTCTGTACATGTGAACACAACTAAAAAGAAACTGCACCCCAAGCTTGGTGCATTATACAAAAACCGTGATTGCATTCTACTACCAGCGTGATTCACTATTGTGCAGAAAATGATCCTCCCCACCTTTGACTATGCTGATATAGTCTATAGTGCCACTCCCAAATCCACCCTTGCCTGACTGGGCACCCTTTTTCACTCCTTCTTTTATTTCGCTCTATCCCCAACCCCCATAAACCCATCTCTGTAATCTCTACAAAGCCCTCTCAATCCTATCCCTTGAATCCAGATGTCTCATCAACTGTGCTAGCTTTGTGGCCAGATTCTGGTTTGGGTCACTTACCTCCTACATGACATCTCTTACCTCTACCCCCACCATCCCCATCTACTCCCTTCACAACACAAGCCATAAATCCCTGACCCTCCCCAGAAGGTCCACCAATACTGGTCAATCCGCCTTTTCATATCGATGTCCTAAACTGTGAAACGCCCTCCTATCTGAGATGCAACTACACCAGCAACACTTTCCTCCCTACTCCATGACTACACCTCCCCATTTTGTGCATGCCATTAACTGTACTACTTCCTCACCCAGATCCTATCCACCTCTCATACAAAACTCTCTTGGTTCTCTTCATACCTTCAGCTACACTCTTAGCCTAATTCTCACCTCACAGAGCTTCAGCCCTGCTCTACCTACTTCTGTTGCTTGCTCCTAATCTCATTCCCTTCAATTTCATGTCTAATCCTCCCCTCAGGCTGGCACCCTTCATTCCTCTCCATACTGTCAGTTAAACCTAAGTCTACTCTCTCTCCACTTCATTCCCAGCTCCATTTCTACACCCTGTTGTCTTCTTGAACCTCCTACTGCAGTTGCTCAGCATTAATTTTCCCCATTCACTACCATAAATGCTCTGCTAGATGCTATTTTGTAATCACAATTTACATTGTTGTATTCTGTATCCTATGGATTTTGCTATTTATATGTTTTGTATGCCTACTGTAAACACAGCTTTATGTGTTCTATGCAGTTATACTATGCTACAGCTGTATCTATGTTATTGTATACAAATTGTATAAACCCTTTCCTCTCCCCCAGGACACATCTGGAAATGAGCAACCCTGCTCAGTATGTCTTCCTGGTGAAACTTTTAAATAAATGAATAAATGAGTATGGAAACCCAACTGGCATGGTTCATAGATGTTTAGAGGGTGGTGAATTATGGACTGGCCTGAACTTTATCTACCTTGTTTGCCATGTGACTGTGGCTTGGGATGTCCCTGCTTGGGCACTCGCTGCTTTTCTCAGCAGCCTCACTACGGCTCTGTTCTGTGACATGGCTGCCTTTGTTCTCTGCTATCACTGGCCCCTGCTCCTTGGTGGCTCCCTGGTCCTGCTTCTCTATGCTCTGCCAAGGCCTCACATTCTGCTGATTCCTTCACTACTGTCCTGCCACCTGTTCTGTTACAGCTCAGCTTTGCCTATATTTCCTGGCTGGTGGGAATGCTTGCTGTCTGGTGCTGTCTTCTGTTTGCTCCTTGTGGCTGTGGTAGCCGTTTTTGCTCTGTTTTGTCCTGTGGCTCCTTGGCATGTCTGCTGGCCCCATTCACTGTGCTGTTGTTCCCTCACTGCCTTGAAGGGCTGTTTTCTTTTTCTTTTTCTGTCTGGTCTTTCTGCTCTTTCTGGCTGCTGGATCCCCTGGCAGCTGTTGCTTTGCCTAGTGTCTGCCTGCCTGGTTTGGGGATGCTGGCTGGGGGGGGGGGCAGCAGGCAAAGCAGCAGGAAATGAAAAAGAGAACAGCTCCACATGGCAGTGTGGAAACAGCAGCACAGTGAAGGGGGGCAGAAGACACTCTACAGGAGCTTGATTTGTTTTTTCCCTCCTCCCTCCTGCTCTCTGAAGGGGTACCTGCTGGGCTCCTCCACTTTTGAGGCTGCTCCACCCTGCTTGCTGTGTGGGCCTCCTCCTGTGCTGCCTGCCTTTGGGTCCCTCTGGTCATGTTTGTGACCATGCTTTGCCTCCTTATTTTATTTCCTTGGCCTCTCAACTGCTTTTTAATTGTGAGCAGCCACCCTGCCTCTCCCCTCAAGGACCCAGTACATAGATACATACATAGATACATAGACAGTGTCAGCAGATAAGGGCCTATGGCCCACCCAGTCTGCCCATTTGAGCTTGTAAGTTCAGTTTATGTTTTCCAAGAAGTCTGTTGCCCCTTACCCCTGACCTCCAGAATTCCTTTATGTCTATCCCATGCATTCTTAAATCCCGTGATTGTTTCAGCCCCCACCACTTCCTCTGGCAGGGTGTTCCACTTGTCCACCATCCGTTCTGTGAAGAAATTCTTCCTCACGATTCCTCTGAATTGTCCTCCCTCCAACTTCATCCCATGCCCTCTAGTCCTGGAACATCTTTTTCTCTTAAAAATAGTGTATTCCTGCACCCTGTTCCTCCCTGTAAGATACTTGTATGTCTCTATCATATCCCCTCTCTCCCTCCTCTCCTCCAGGGAGTACATGTTCAGTTCCTTCAACCTGTCCTCATAGGACTTGTGATGCAATCCATGCACCATCTTTGTTGCCCTACTCTGAACCTTCTCTACCCTGTCTATGTCCTTAAGTAGGTAAGGTCTCCAGAACTGTACAGTGTACTCCAGGTGGGGCCTCACTAGTGTCTTGTATAGTGGAATTATGACCTCTCTTTTCCTGCTGGTGATGCCCCTGCCTATGCATCCCAGCATCCTATTTGCTTTACCTGCTGCCTTGTCACACTGTTTCCCTGCCTTGAGGTCATCAGAGATGATAACCCCAAGATCCCTTTCCTGCTTGGTGCATGCTATATCCTCACCCCAACTGATATGTGCCAGGTTTTTGTGCCCCATATGCTTCCCACAAGGCCTAGTCCTCCCACACCCCAACCCTCCCACGCCCCTCTCTCCTCCACCCCCTCTTTTAAAGCTCCTTCCTATTCTTCTATCATTCATCTGGTCCTTTCCCCATCAAACCTCATACATATATGCCCACCCATGTACCATTATCCATGCCTTATCCCTACTAGACTGTTTGTGTTCTCTCCTTTATTAGGTTTTAGGTTTATTGTCCATTGCCTTGTATATATGTAAATATTTGTACATCTATCTCACTCATAAATGGTTGTATTTGTGCTTATTCAATATCATGTTTTTGTATACAATCTGTAACCTTTTTGTTATGACCACTCAGGTCCATCTTGTAAATGAGCTATGCTCAATGATGTTCGCCTGAATAAATAAAGATTTTGATTGATTTGATTGATTGATATGCATTATCTTGCACTTCCTTGCATTGAATTTCAACTGCCAAACCCCTGACCATTCTTCAAGTTTCTGCGGGTCCCTTCTCATTCTGTTTACACCCTCTAGTGTGTCTACTCTGTTACAGAGCTTTGTGTCATCAGCGAACAGTGAAATTCTGCCTTCTAGGTCCTGCGCAATGTCACTGATGAAGTTATTGAATAGGACCGGTCCCAGCACTGATCCCTGTGGTACCCCACTGGTCACTCTTCCCTCTGTGGAGTGACAGCCATTTACCACCACCATCTGTGTCCCTGCCCCCAGCCAGTTACCTACCCACCACTACTGTCCTGCCCACACCCATATTCCCCAGTTTGTGCAATAGTCTTCTATGTGGCACAGTGTCAAAGGCCTTGCTGAAGTCCAGATAGGCCATGTCCACTGCCCTCTCCCTGATCCACCTCCCTAGTCACCCAGTCAAAAAATTCAATGAGGTTGGTCTGACATGACTCTCCCCTGGTGAAACCATGCTGTCTTGGGTCCTGTAGTCCATTGACAACCAGATGTTCCACCAATCTCTCCTTCAGTAGTGCTTCCATGATCTTCCCCACTACCGAGGTAAGGCTGACTGGCCTGTAGTTCCCGCTTCCTCTTTGTTCCCACTTTGTATAAGGGACTACATCTGCTATCCTCCAGTCTTTGGGTCTCCCTGTTTTCAGTGATCAGCTAAACAGGATAGCCAGAGGTTCAGCCACCACCTCTCTTAGTTCTTTAAGACCTAGAGTGCACTCCATCTGCCTCATGTTGCTTTATCAACTCTATTACTTCCAGTTCCTTCAGGACCCTTTCACGTATGAGGGGACTTGTGTCCATTCTGTACCATTCTCACCCTTTGTACTCCATTCAGACCCATTACTCTCCTCTTCCTCAGTAAAGACTGAGCAGAAATACCTGTTCAATATGTCAACTTTACTGTTGTCATCCTCCACATAGCCCCCATCCTCCCCCTTCAGTCTCACTATCCCTCCCTTTGCCTTTCTTTTTTCACTTATGTACCTGTAAAAGGTTTTGTCCCCTCTACCCACTGATTTTGCAATGTGTTCTTCTGTCTGAGCTTTGGCTTCCCTTACGGACCTCCCTGCCTCCCTTTGCTTCTCCTGGTACTTCTTCCTATCCCCTTCTGCCTGTTTTTTTGTATTGCCTGAATGCAATCTTTTTGGTTTTCACTTTCTTTGCTACCTCTTTGGAAAACCATAATGGTCTCCTCTTCCTTTTCCTCTTGCTAACCTGCTTAATACATAATTCTGTTGCTCTTGTAATCCCCATTTTAAATACTGCCCACTGTTCCTCAAGCCCTGATTCCTGCCCCATTCCCCTTAATGCCTCTTTCAAGTATCTCCCCATTTTCCCAAAGTCTGCCCCCCTAAAATCCAGGATACGTGTTTTTGTGTGGTTTGGTTCTGCTCTTTCTGTGATTTCAAACCACAGTGACTGGTGGTCACTGTTCCCCAGGTGCTCCCCCACTGTTACCCCCATCACACTGTCCCTGTTTGTGAGTACAAGGTCCAGTATTGCCTTCTGCCGAGTTGGTTCCATGACCAGTTGCTTTGTCACCTTTGGCTTTGTACTGCTTCTCTGTAGCCATGGTCGAGCTTGCTCCAGGCTTTCCATGGGCCTCTGCTGTGCTGCTCCATAACTTCCACCAGCATCCTCAGGCAGCTGTCCAATTCTGTTCTTGGTGCTCACTTCTACTTTTACTATCTGCCATTTCTAGTCTACTTACTACATTAGGCATACCCCTTGCCAACCAAAATTAGGCACACACCCCAATGACATATGGGCATATTCATTACTACATATGGATTTATACCAGCTCTAACCCCATCAAAGGCCCAGTATGCTTTTACTCACAAGGCAAGCTGGTCTGAAACACTCCACTCCATGAAGACAACCAAGAACCTATATAGTTGATCCAATGATAAATTTTTATTCCAAGATACAAAAATAGCTAAAAAGCAACCTCACACATTCTCCCACATACTCCTCCAATGTTTCATGCCTCTCTGGTTCTTTGTCAAGGAATAGAGCCATCTAGGGAGCTAAGAATTTATAGTAACTGATTGAGCACATGATTAATTACATTAACGTTACAGGTGCCTAAAAATACTAAAATACATAGTATGTGTGTAAGTACAAAAAATATAATATCACAAAGTTCACCCCAGATTACTACCAGTACAGTTATTGCCCTAAAAACTAATGAAAGAAATGGAAAGGGAAGAGAAGAGAAGGGAAGCAGGGGATAAATGTTGGGGCAGGGGAAGGAGAGGAGGGGTGGAGGAACGTGTCAGTTTGGAGGCATATTTAAATGTGGGCCAAGTTCTGAGAGGTCCGTGGTTTGCTAAGTTCCCTACCTTTAGCCAGGACAGACAACTTTTTTCAATAAATGAAAGGACTTTCTGTTAACTTCATCAGGAGGACTGATTAAATTAATACTTGAAGATGTAAAGCAGGTGGAGCAGGAAATTAAAAACAAACTGATAAAAAATGAAGCAGCAGCGAATCGATTCTTATCATCTACTGAGTATTTTAACTATTGCATACAACTGGCAGAAAGTTCGCTACCTTTAGTCAGGACAGACAAACTTCTTTCAATGAATGGAAGGACTCTCTGTTAAGTTTGTCAACAGGACTGATTAAATTAACAGTTGAAGATGCAAAGCAGGTGGAGCAGGAAGCTAAAAACAAACTGATAAAAAATGAAGCCACAGTAAATCAGTTCTCGTCATCTACGGAGTATTCTAACTACTGTATACAACTGTCAGAAACGATTAAATATCATGATGCTAAGATCAAGAAAGTAAAAGAAAAAATTCCTGAGGGACAAAATAGATTTTGAACAGGGCTGTATATCTGATTGGAGATAAAAACAGCGGGAGAATTGACACTCCATATTATGCCATCAAAATGTGCCAGATGTAAGAGATACCAGTGGTAGTTGTAACCCAAGCCCAGTTACTCATGGGACCAATAATCAGGACACCTACACTAATGAAAGAAAAGGAAGAGATGAGAAGGGAAGCAGGGGGGATAAAGGGGGAAAGAAGGGGGAAGGGGAAGAGGAGAAAGGAAGCAGAAAGAGGAAAGCAAGGAAGTGGTGAGGAGCATATAGGGCAAACATGATTAAAGTAACATTGCTATAAATACATGACATGCAATAAAAATACAGCAAAAATATTTGTATTGCGCACTGGAGATGTTATATTTGCTGCACTGGATAAATTCTATTATAGTCGATTAATATGAAACCAGCCAACAAGAACAAAATTCACATATTAACCAGCATCCTAAGACATCAAATATGGACATAACTGGAAAACTTACAAACGTACATACAAAATGCCAGCAGAAACCTGCCTCACGGTCTATTGAGTCTGCTCAAATTATGCAGCTAGCCCCTCAACTTGTGACTGCCCCACCCTCCCCGCCTCATAACCACCCCCCTCACTCTGTCCCACCCTCTCTTAAATCCTCCCACCACTCTACACGATACCACCTCATCAGGCAGAGTGTTCCACTTATCTACCATCCTTTCCATGAAAAAGTGTCTCCTGATTTCCCTCCTGAATCTCTCCCCTTCCAGTCTCAGCCAATGCCTTCTTGTGTCCCTCCCCCTTCTGATCTGAAGAATCCCTTCTGTATTAATCTTGTTAATACCCTTTAGGTACTTAAAGGTTTTGATCATATCCCCCCTATCCCTCCTCTCTTCCAGGGAATACATTTGCAGCTCTCCCAGCCTCTCCTCATAGGATTTTCCCCTCAAGTCCCTGTATCATCTTTGCTGACCTATGCTGCACCCCTTCCAGCAATCTGATGTCCCTCTTCAGTAATGGACGCCAGTACTGCATGCAATATTCCAGGTGCGGCCTGACCATTGACCTGTACAGGGGTACGATCATTTCTCTGTGCCTAGAAGGCATTCCCCTCACTATGCACCCCAGCATCTTGTTTGCCTTTGCAGCCGCCTTCCTGCACTGAGCTGAGTGGTTCATACTCCTCATTATTAGTACCTTTAGATCCTTTTGCTCCACTGTGCTTTCCAACTGTACCCCTCCCAACTGATATTTCCTCTCCTGGTTCCTTGCTCCAAAGTGCACTACCTTCATTTAATCCTGGTAAATAATAGAGTGTATAAACATGACGTTTCTCTCTGTAATAAACATTTATCTTAATCACCCCATCTAGGCCCTAAAATCACTTTCTCCAATCCTATGAAACTGAATGTATCAATCAATGAATTAAAATCTTTATTTATCCAGGTTGGCACTATTGAGCAGGGCTCATTTGTAAGATGGACCTGGTAATTTATGGTTAATACCTTCCTTTTTCACATGCATAGCTAAAGCACAGGTATGGTATTTCTGTTTCTATGTTCTACGGTTCGAAGATGTTTCCCCAATTTTAGTTTAGGGGTCTTAGGGTTTTTCCCACCACAGACACATGTTGGCATATAAACAACTGACTTTGTGTTACATGAGATCAGTTGTTTAACATCAAAGGTCTAGCTAATGTGGAGACTAGAAAACTGATTGCCTTTACTGATGTGTTTACAGAAATGGCAATTTGCACAAGAATAACATCCTGTTGGAAAATTGCTCTTACTCAGTCTCTGATCTTGTCTATAGTGACTATGTATTAACAAGTCACTCAGATTAGTACCTCTTCTGTAAACCATTCTGCAGTGGGGGGAGTATTAGTGAAGTGGTCCAGACTTTTCTCTGAGTGTAGTACATGCCAATGTTTTTCCAAAATTTTTTCACTGCTTGTGCCTGAGGAGAAAAGGCAGTAACAAAATTTAGAGCAGGGTCACTATTTCTACAGTTCTGTTCCCTGTCTCCACCCTTGTAGTATGATTCCTAGCCCTGTTTTCTTCTCTTACAATGCAGTCACTGTTACAACCTCTCTCAGTAAGTCTTTCACCCACTCCACCAACCTCTATTCAAAATCTGTTTCCAGTGAACTATTACTCCTAGCTATGATCCCTGGAGTCTAATCAATATTGACCCCGCAGCGTGTCCGCCACCTAACTAGAAGATCGGACAGTCTAACCTTTATAATACCTCGCTGTCGGACCTCTCAAGCTCAGCGTTCTTACCTTGTCAGAGCCTCCACCTGGTTCAACTTGCTACCTACAGAAATCTCCAACATTGCCACGATTGGTGCTTTTAACTGTAAACTGCATCAACATCTCATGGCTAGTGCCTTCTGTGATTGTCTCTTATAATCCCCTCCAGGCAGACTACCCTCAAGCATCCCTCCTCACTGCCTCAGCTCCTCCTCCTCCTCTCCTACCCCCCCATTACTGGGTATAGGATGAATCTGTCTCCTTTTCATCCCCCCTTTCCTCCTCCCTTGCTGTTTCCCATCTACCACATACCCAATGCAATGCCCTCCCATTTCTCCCTCCTGCTCTCTCTCCTCCCATACCACCCCTCACCACCACTTCTTCTCTTTTCCATAACCCACTCCTAACAAAGCTTCACTAAGCTGCCTATGACTTGTACTGTATAATTAACTCACAACACAATTCCTTGACAATGCCTTTGGCTGCTATTATTGTAACCTTATCTGTCTTTTTTTTTGTAAGTTCCATTGTAATGATCATGTTATGTTTTGTACCTTATTGTCTTGATGTGGAACCTTTGTAAAAGAGCCCTTGGCTCAAAGGTGTCATCCGAAATACAAATAAATAAAATAAATAAAAATGATATATTGACTAGTTGGAATGTTCTCCACTAGGGGACATGGGTGGCAGCTGGTAAAATGCATCATCAAATGTCTACCCATTTCTTTCCTGTAAAGATCAATCTGCATCTTTCTGCCTGGATAGATTTACAAAAATATGTAGATCCAAATAGTTAATTGTTGAATGTAAGGGTCTACAAACTGCTCCAGTGGTTCTGTTGACGAGCCTATACTGGCCACAGTTGGCTTTGGAGGAGTTCTCAAATGTTTGTGAAATTTTCAGGAGACAATAAATAGTAGATCTAATTGGAAATTAAACTTTCTAGAATTCATAAACATCTTGTGTGATAGTGCCATTCCTCAACATCTCATATAAATAGCAACCAGTGTCTCTTTTATATTTCATAGTCAGGTCCAAGTCCAACTCTTGATAAAAAAAACTCTGTTCACCAGTTGTCCTAGTATTTATTTTTCATATTTGTTCTGGCACATCACCACAACGGCCCCCTCCCCCCCCATCTGCTGGTTTAATAACTGTGTTGTTATTATTTTGCAATGTTGCAATAGCCAGCTTCTCCTCTCTTGAGCAGTTAAAAAATCTTGGTTGTGGTTATTCAATACACAAATCCTATATGTCCTTCTCACACAGTTTTTCAAAGACTGTAATCACTGGAATGTTAACTGGCATGTAAAGGGACTTTTTCTTAAACTGTCTATCATTACTTTGTACATATGAGAGATCATTACTCATACTTTTGTCCCTAATGACATTATATGTATTAGACCTATCATTACCAGTAACAGGAAACATAGATTTAAGCATGATACTATGTGTAAATTTATGTAAATCAATGACTGTGTCAAATTCTGTAATAGAATTAGTGGGTACAAAAGTAAGACCCTTCTGCAAAACTGACATTCCTGGTTCACTAAGTTGATAAGTACTGATATTTACCACATTCAGAAGTTTGGTGTTTTCTGGCTCTGGAGATGCATTGCTCATCATTGCTGTCTGCCTCTGTAGGGTGTTCTCTGCTGTCTGCCCCATTGTTGGTGAAATACTTAATTGCTTCTGCTGTCTCGGTCTTCTCTTCCCCCACAATATCTTCTATGCTGCTGTGGCTCTTGTACTTGAACTAGCCATGAACACCTCTTTGGTATCCCTTTGTGGTATCCCTGTTGTCGCAGTCCAGCAGGTTGGGGAGGGGGATGCTGTTCCCCCTTGTATCCTAAAAAAGCTCCAATCTGTTTTCCTCCAATTCACTTCCAGAGGTGTCGGTGTCCCAGTTATTGGTCCCATGAGTAATCAGACTTGGGTTACAGCTCTCACTGGTGTCCATTACATCTAGCACAATCTGATGACCTAATATGGAGTGTGGACACTCCCACTGTTTTTTGCTCCAATCAAACATTTGTTTTGTCCCTCAGGAATTTTCTCTCTTTCACTTTCTTGATCTTAGCATTATGATATTTAATTGTTTCTACCAGTTGTATACAATAGTTATAATGCTCAGTAGATGACTAGATCTGATACGCTGCTGCTTCATTTTTTATCAATTCATCTTTAACTTCTTGCTCCACCTGCTTTGAATTTTCAAGTATTAATTTAATCAGTCCTGCTGACAAAGTTAACAGAAAGTCCTTCCATTTATTGAAAATAGTTTGTCCTGGCTAATGGTAGAGAGCTTACTAAAGCATAGACCCCTCAGAACTCGACCCACATTTAAATATGCCTCCAAACTGACACTTTCCTCCTCCCCTTCCCTCATCCCAATCCTCCTGTTTCCCTTTTCTTCTCTTCCTTTTCTCTCATTAGTTTTTAGGGCAATAACTGTATTGCTAGTCATCTGGAGTGGGCTTTGTGATATTATATTTTGCACTTACACACATATTATGTATTTTAATATTTTTAGGCACCTGTCACTTTAATATAATTGATCATGTGCTCAATCAGTTGCTATAAAATTTTAACTCACCAGATGGCTCTATTCCTTGGCAAAGAGCCATAGTGGTTTGACACATTGGAGAAGTGTTTGGGTGTATGTGTGGGGTAGTTTTCTGGCTAATTTATATCTTGGAATAAAGATTTTTCATTGGAGCAACTATATAGCTTCTTGGTTGTCTTCATGGAGTGGAATGGAATGTTTGAGACCAACTTGTCCTGTGAGTATTACTGAGATACAGTATACACTGTGGATCTACTTTTTCCACTATTGAGCATCCTTTTTGCCTGAACCAGTATGCTTTTACTGTACCTCTCTGGCTTCCTATTGCAATAATCAGTATGCCTTTGCCCTCATTGACTTCATACTGCACTGACTCATCCCCCTCAAGTGATTGGTTTCCTATAGGGCTGTGAAAAATGTAACTTCTGAAGGTGGAATTTTGGCAAAAGTCAGAATCACTCTTTCGAAAAATTTCAGAATGCACTTTGGCAACTTTTGTAGAAATTCCAACTTGAAATGGTGGAATGAATGTAGGAATTGCAGATTAATGTAGTAACCCTTGCTGTACAACAGACTGATATATCAGTCCAGAATTCCTATGCATTCTGTTTTTGTCAGTAGCCTAAGGGTTAAACTGCAGAAAGAAATTCTGCAGAACAGATCACTGTCTGTGGTCAGTTCTGCAGAATTTCTTTCTGCAGTTTAATACCTCAATATGCAATTCAGAGATTCATTCTATAGTTCAGTAAGTCTGTGAAGTGTGGAATGAATGTATGAATTGTGGATTAATCTATAAAACAACAGAAAAAAATCCACAGAACTGATAACTGAACTGTGGAATTACACGTGTTGTAGATAAAATGTATTAAATTGCAGAAAGGAATTCCTCAGAACTGTCATTCCATAGCTCATGTGTATTATTCCGCAGGTCAGCTAGAAAATTCTGCAGAACATGACAAAAATTTGCCAGACATATTCAGAAGATTATGATTTTGCCAAAGGAAAAAGTGCAGAAAATTCACAAAATATATGAAACTTCATGAAAATTCCACAAAGTGGAATTTATTTATTCATTTAAAAACTTGAGAACTAGGAAAGGCACATTGAGCTTGGCTCATTTCCAGGTGCGACCTGGGGGTAGGGAAAAATGGCATTACAATACTGTACAGTAAGGGACAAATGAGCAAAATAAAGTGCAGCATATAAAGAGTAAAATTTCCCAGGCAGTAACACCAGAAATGGAGTGACCAGTCAATTGCAAAGTGAAGTAGCAAGTTATGGTAGCAACAACAATGAAAAGCTGACAAAGTGCATCAGACAGAACAAAATGTTGGCTGAAAACAAAACCAGATTGAGGTGACCAGTCATTGCAATGCTTTGAGACAGGTTTTAGCAGCGGCAAATTGACAAGCTGTGAAACAGAGAGAACAAAAGAAATGCCAAAAAGTGAAACCCATGTATTGAAAGAATAGGTGGGGAGTCTGGAAGTCAGCAGACCCAGGTCCAATATGTAAGCAGAAGGATATAGGTGAGGAATTGGGACAGGCTACAAAAGGGTAGAGGAGAATAAACTTTATGAGATGGGAGACAGGAGCACAGGGGGCATGGGTAGATCTTAACAAACATCTGAAGGCAAGGAGGAATGGAGATAGGCAGAAGAGTTAGGGGAGCTGGTTCCAGAGAGAAGGGAGTTGGTAGAAGAAGAAAGCTTGCCAAGTGTATGAGCGAGGGTTGGGAATGGCAAAAGTTCTGGAGTTTCTGGTGTATAGAGAGTAAGAGGAGAAGCTGGCATGGGAGAGGAGTGAAGACAGGTAGGATGGGAGGATATCAAAGCAGTATCTGGCAATAAAGGAGGCAGTGGCAGAGCTAGAGGGGGGGCTGGGGGGGCGGTTGCCCCTCCTAGCTACCCCAGTGTGAATAGTGGTGCCCCACCACCTTCATTATTCAATGTTTAGTGCCCACTGTGAAGCCTGTGATTGACTGAATGGCCCCACCTGGCTCCCAAATGCTCCCAAACCTGGCTCCACTACTGAAAGGAGGTGCAGTGGGATAGACAATATTGAGGAAGAGGGTGGATGGAAAGGGATAAATATAGCAAACAATGGTGAGTGTGAGGTGAGGAGTTGGTGGCAAAGTGACAGAAGGCATTGCAGAGTGTGTCCAATCTGGCTAGTGAGGAGGCAGAAGTGGTACCATAGACCATGTCCACATAATCTAACATCGGGAGAATCATTTTAGTAATCATCTCCCTGCAGACCTGGAGGGAGAGGCAGTCATTGTTGCATTACAGGGCTCTTAGCTTGGGTTAAAGCTAGCATCAATGTGGGAAGAGAAATTGAGCTAGCTATCATGGCAGACCCCAAGGTATATGAAGGCAGGGACAGTGTCAATAGGGGTGCCATCCAAAGTAGAGAAGACTGGGGAAGGCAAGACCCTTGCCAGTTTCTAGTTGGTGCCAAAGGTCATGGACACAGTCTTCTTTGTGTTCACCTTAAGCTTATTTCCTGAAACCAGCACAAGGTGTTGTGGAAGAGGCGCTACAGTGGGACTTCCACAGCTATGGTTAAGGGGCCAGAGGAGGGTATGCCATTCTGACAGCAGAACATTTACTCCAAAGACCATTAACAGTGACAACATTGACAGATCACTGTAATGGTTGTGTGGGATCCCGGCATGGCTTCTCCAGGATCTGCACCCCTCCCTGAAACAGCTCCAACTCAGAGTTAGTTATTTTAGAATATGGGGGGTGCAGTGGGCACAGCACCCCCCCACTACAACACACTTCTTTTCTGGATGGCACAATCCTGACTACAGTTGTGGTCAACATAGAACCATTGCTGTAATGTCAGGTCGACATAATTTTGTTGAACTGGTGTCATAGAACCCTGGAGGAGTAGGTGACCGTGTCATCCACGTACATGTGGATGTGCGATGTGACACAAGCAGAGGGGAGGTCATTCAGGAAAACAGAAAATAGGACTGGGCCAAGGATGGAGTCCTGTGGGATCCCTACCAGAATTGGGAGGGGTGGTGACAGGACTCCACCCACCTGAACAGACTGTAGGTGGTTTGTGAGGTACAATCAGAACCAGGCCATAGCGGATGCAGAGAGGCCCAATGAGTGTAGCTTGTTAAGTAAGAGAGGGTGGGACACAGAGTCAAAGGCCTTGGCTAAGTCAATGAAGATGGCTGCACTGATGTGTCCCTGATCCATTTAGGTAAGGATGGCAACAGTTAAATGGAACAGGGAAGACACAAAGTAGTGTGTTTTATTAAATCCAGACTAGAACAGAGAGATGAGCTTTGAGGAGGTAAGGAAGTCAGCAAGCCTAGAGTAGACAATAAATTCTTTAGTTTGGCAAAAGAGGGAGGTGAGGAGTGATAAATGCTTGTAGTTGCCGGAGATGGAGGAGTCACCCCCTTTATGCAGAGGGAGAACCTTGGCAAATTTTCAGGCCTGAGGAACAGAACTGAGGGAGAAGGATAGGATCAGGAGGTATGAGAGAGAGGGAGTGCAATAGCAGGGGCAGAGATTCATAGGAGCTTGGAGTCCAGACCATCGGGACTGGATTTGGAGAGGTTGAGAGACATGAGGACTAGATAGGCTTCCTGGGGGGGATACAGATAGAAAATGGAAGCCTTCAGATAGTTGGGGTGGGACAGTAGTATCAGGAGGAGGGTGACAGGGTAGAGTACCATTGGTGAAGAATTTGTTAAAAAGTGCTGCTACCAAGGGGGGTGTCAGAGAATAGTAAGTCATCCACCAGAAGGGTGGGAAGGTGAAGAGAGATTTGAATGGAGGCTTGCCTTGAGACAGAGGGCCTTGGTGGTGTGAACAGCATTAGTGCAGGTGTTCCTGAGTGCCCTGTAAGACTAGAGGTCAATCAGGGATTGGGAGGATTTAAAACGTGCCCACGTAAGGTCCCAGGATTTGAAAAGTTCATTTAGGTCAACTGAGACCCATGGTTGGTGGGCCTGCTTGACCCTGGCCTTTCTCAGGGGGGCATGGATGTTCCAGATATTGTTGAAGATAGCGATGAATAGAGATAGAGCAGAGTAAATGTCAGGGGCGGAGTACACAGGGACCAGACAGAGACTGCAAGGTCATTTAGAAGGCCATCAGTGTCTAGTGACCTGATATGCCTGTACCAGATGTACTTGAGGGCTGATTGAGTGAGCAGCACTTTTCTGACACAGTAGATTAGGCAGTGGTCACTGAAGACATCCATGAGAATGCCTGTGGCAATGAAATGGTGCGGGTGGAAGTTGGAGAAATGTGGATTGAGATGGTTAGGTCCAGTGATGAGTTGAATGAGGTTCAAGTCTTGTGGATAGTAGGCTTGGAAGCAGGAGAGAACCAATTGAAGTGGAAATCCCTTAGGAAGATGAGTTTACCAGAGGCAGCAAACAAGATGAGAGATGATAGGGAGTTTACCATGGAAGGGGAGAGAGCTTGGGGGAGGCAAAGATAACACCAACAAAGATGGGGAGGGTGGAAGAAAGGGATATCTTAACTAGCATGAGCTCATGGGAGGAGGAGGAGGGGAGTGATTCACATATGGAGATAGTGCAAGAGAGGGCATTCCAAACAAAGAGGACAATGCCACCAACTTGCTTACCATGGTCCTGTCAAAAGAGGTGGAAGTCAGGGAGAACTGGCTGGAGTCAGGAACCATGGAGGGCAGCCAGGTTTCAGTGATGCATAGGATATCAGGGGAGTGTTAGGAAACCCAGACTTTAAGAGATTCATGCTTATGAAGGAGACTCCTTGCATAAAGGTGGAAGAGAGTGAGACCCTGTGGTAGAGCAGCGGTAGAGATGCAGGGGAGAAGGAGGGGGGATTGGATTTAATGTCACCAGCAAGAAGAAGGAGGAGGAAGAGCAGAATGAGAACTGAGTGAGACTTCTGCCATTTTGAGTGGGGTGGTGACAGTGGGAGACAGGAGAGTGGAGGGTACAGACAGGTACAATGGAAGGTTTTAATGTTTAGGAAAGGAGAATGTAGCAGACCAGGGTGGATAAGGGGGCATAGAAGAGGGTAGGTGGTAAAGAATTGTTTGGAGGAGTGGAGGGCTGGGTGGAGTATGGAGAGGGGAGGAAAGGGGAGGGAGGGGAATTGGGGGTGGGAGGAGATTGAGCAGACCAAATGGGAGGGGAGGAGAAACAAGAGTGGGAGGGAGAGAAAGGCAAGGTAAAGAAGGTAGGAAAAGAGCATGGTGAAGGAGGTAACAACTAGAAGGAAAAATCAGGTTATAAGGTTTAGGATGTGCTTAACCCTACTGACTAACAAGGCACGTACAATTTTACAGTAGTGGCTAAACAGCATTAAGCACAGTGAGCAGGTTGTTCAATATGGTGGAAGGTATAAAAGTAAGAGCAAAGTAATAGCAGTAACAAGTTAGGAAGGTGGCTGAGCAGCTCTGTGCCTGGCTAGGGGAAATAATGCAAAAAGCCACTAGGTGGCACGTGAGGTGCACAGTTCATTTGCAAAGGTTTCCAGAGAAAAATGAAGTGTTTCACTTTGGTCCTGGAGCTGGAGATGATTAAACAGCAAAGTTCAGGGCAGTCCCAAAAACTATAGTCAGGTACCAGTGAAAAAGGTTGGGTACAGGATGATAAGTAGTTGCCAGTAAGTTGCTAGCAGATGCACAGGGGCAAACAATACCTTGAGGAAGTGAATTGTAGTGATTTAGTTCAGTAGGAAGAGCTACTGGAAGGGCTGAGGAGCAAAGTGGCTGGCAGACACTGAGTTGACTCCAAGCAGACTCCAGTCGATATCCTTAGCATGTGTCCTTCGTGCGGAGGCCACAGCATGGAGGCCGCTTGGTCTTGAGGTCCTGAAAAAGAGAGAAGCCCACCCAGTAGGCTCAGGTCACTCCCTGGTTGGCAGAAAGGGAGGTGAGTGGCAGGCTAATCTGTTCAGGGCTCCAAGGAGTGGTTGAGATATCCAGTGCCAATCAGGGACTGGGGGTATCCTGGGGTGGCTGGGGCTGACCTTCTTGTCCCAGTGAGGGTCCAATTCCAGTGAAGAAAAGACACAATCTGAGCAGCAGTCAGGGAGACAAAGGGAAAGAGTCACTTCTTCGTGGGCTTACACTAACCCCACCCAGTAGGCTTTGGATGTGCTCTGATTGGCAGAAAGGGAGGTGAGTGGCAGGCTAGTCTATTCAGGGCTCCAAGGGGTGGTTGAGGTATCCAGTAGTGTTCAACAAGCAAGGGTATCTTGGGATGGCTGGGTCTTACCTCCCTGTCCCAGTGAGGGTCCGATTCTGATGAAGAAAAGCCACAATCTGAGCAGCAGCCAGTGATACAAAAGGATATTTTCAATTCTTCGCAGGCTTACACTAGCCCCACCTGGTAGACTCAGGTCACTCCTTGACTGGCAGAAAGGGAGGTGAGCAGCAGGCTAGTCTGTTCAGGGCTCTGAGGGGTGGTTGAGATATCCAGTTGCAATCAGGGAGCAGGGGTAGCCTGGGGTGGCCAGAATTTGCAACTTATGCCCGGCACTAGTTTCCTTTATCCATGAGCCCTACCAGGAGCGCATTTGGCAGCAAGGCCTAATAGATCAAGTGTAGATGGAGGTGAGGTGTTAACAGAGAGCTAAATAAATGCAGGTGTTTTTTTAATGTAGCAGATGTACCAAAAATGTATGTTCTGTCTGTTGATCGCATGAACGCTGGGGCAAAATGGTAGTTTGCATCAGTTTTGTACTGAAACCTTGACAAATGTTGTGGTTTTCAACTCCACTTACTTAATGCAGATTCTTGAACCATTACTTTGAGACTAAGTGAAATATACATTCAAGTGTGGTCTCAATGAACAGGCAGGAGCTAGAGCTTTATAATGCATACCCATATGTTACCTCAAAAGATTAATGTTAAAAGTTATAGTGTTAAATACCAACCACCACCCCTTAATTTCTTGTGAAATTTCAAAATATTCTTATATTTGATCTTATCAGACAAGATTTATTGCACATTATATATGATTTTTTTATTATCTAAATGGGTAAGGATTCTGCTTTGAAATGCATATGTGATTTTGAAGTCTTAAGGTAATATAAGAGGATAACTTAATAAAAGTGAAGACACCATTAACAGTTGAAATTTTAGCAAGTTTATACCTTGTCAAATTGTGCAATTTTCAGCTACGCGTACTTAATGCAGATTCTTGGGCTGTTACTTTGAGACTAATTTAAATATGCATTCAAGTGTGATCTCAATGAATAGGTGGGAGTTAGAGCTTTAAATGCACACCCATAAGTTGCCTCAAAGGTTAATTTTAAAAGGTTTTTTAAAGAATTAAATTTATGTAAAAGAAAGAAAAACCTTTGTTTACACAAAATATTTTTATTTCAAAAAATGTAAAATTTAAAATATGACTGTTGGTAAAGTAGTTGAACTTAGTCTTGTCCATCTAGAAAAAATCATCATCATCGTCAGATACGCCAATATCACCTCTCGGTAATAACATACTTCATGGTCCTCATCTGAGTCCTCATTATTTGCATTTTAAAGCAGAGACTTAACATCATCTGGAAATGATGTGTCTGTCCACTTTACATTGAGATCATTAGTCCAGCCATGCAAAGATGCATGTGAGGCATTGATAACTGCAACAGAAGAAAGCCTCCACAAATGGCAGATGTAGTTGGCTCATAGAATATGTAACTTCAGGGTTTCCTGGCAAGGTGGTAGTAGAGACAGATCAGTTATTCTGTTGTCTTTGTTATATTTCTCCCAGAAGAGATGCTGCCTCACTATGTGTACACTAGTAACTTGCTTCCTTTCATACAGTTTACAGACATATTCCTCCAACAGAGCTAAACACCCTTATCCACTTGCCAATCATTCCCAAGTTTCTGAAAGGCATCCAGGAAGTTGGGTTACTTTTGAAGGATATTACAGCAAATCTTCTTACCCTTTTTTGAAGAACGCAGAAACATAGCCATTGCCTGTGAATGTATAGAAACCGACAAAGGCTTTCTTTGTTGCAATGGTAATTTCACACTTGCTAATGTTGAAGATTTTCCTACTGTTGACATGGCCATTGTCCAGGTATATACTTTGCTCACATTCTGAAAATAGTGACAGTAAAATTGCTGGTATATCGGTATCCCCAGATGGTGAATGGATAATGACAGGGCCTGGACATATTGTAATGGCATGTTGCACATGAAGGGCAATTTATATGTCTGCTTCTTCCTGGTCAGAACATAAGTCATCCACAACTGCAGTCCCTTCTTTGGTGATCATGTTGCATTTGTCTTTCTTCAAAAAATACTGTAGATCACTTGGCCCTCTGGCAGACTTGTGCAATTTTCTTTCCAGACCTGCATGATCAAATCAATCAGGAACTCCTTGCTAGATCCATTAGAAAGGAAGTAACTGAAATTCTTTTGCACTTTGGTGTTGAGACCTTTGATAATATGCTTCTCACTAAAGCCTCATTGAAATCTCTCAGGCTCTGATTGGCTGTCCTCTGTATGTATTTGCAACAACATCCTCTTTTGCAAATCCCTTTGGAAGACTATTTAGGAGTTTCATTGCCAGATCACTGAAGATTTCAGGGATTTCTGTCATAACCCGTACTGCTGCCGTTAGATCAACTATATATACTGAGATACTTTTCCTGGTGGAAGCTCCGAAGTGTCTAACAGTGGACAGTATTTTGCTAGCACCTCAAGTAACGTGCTCTTTGGTGTTGTTGGTCTAGTTCCATCTGCATTGGCTAGACTCAGCAGGATTGGGCCCAGGCAAATTGTTAATAACTTGTTTATCTCTACAGGAAAGTTGTGCTTGTTTGAAAGGGCCTAACATTTTCCCAATATATCTCTTTCAAATTTAAGTTCTGTAACTTTTCCTTTGGTAGTTACTTGTGCTTTTTTGTTTGCATCATTGAAGGTTTTCACTGAGGCTTTTGAATTTGGATCAAAATATTTCTTTGTAACACATTCCAGTCTTTCTTTGACAAACTGTTCATACATTTCTGTACCTCGTTCAATGATACTGGTGAGGCTCTCTTTAATATCAGGCACAACAGGTGCTCCTAAGAACAAATTGTACAATCTGTCAGCATCTTAAGTAGCACTGACTGGGTTGATAAACTCTTGGTCAAGAAGAGTCAATACAGCTTTGACGCGTTGTTCAGACTTGATGATTTCAGATGGTCTGCATGCTTTTTGCAGATTACTGGCTGAACTGTGAAGGCAAGTCATCTCCAAAAGTGCCTCTCTGAATTTTGCTAGATGTGGCTGATTTTAACACCCATTTATCATAGGTCATTTGATTTGCGGTAAAGTGTCTGATTCCACCTGGAATTTTGCCACTTCAATTGTATGTGTATTCACCAGCTTGTTCAACTAATTCCCTAGAAGCTTTATGCTGGCTCCTTTGAACTAAAAGCCCTTGCTTTTCAATTAATGCCCTGGACCATGGATGAGAAGCTTCAAAAGTTTCATGTGTGTGCACATAGTAAGCCCCATATTAAGCATAATTTTGCTTGCTGAAGGCAAAGAACAGGGGCCGTGAATATTTACAACACAGTAGTCTAAGATCAAAGTTGTTCTCTTTTATTGCTGTGTGAAGCAAATGCTGCCAATCCACTATATCCAGATATGTCATCCAGAGCTGTGGGTTTTTCTCCAACTCACCTTAATGAATCCATTGCCTGAAGGCCTCATACTTTGTCTGGAAAGTGATGATCTCATCTTCCTGAAGCAGTTTATAGACGTCTATGGGTTGAAGTGCTGATCTAATCAGGTCAAGCAATACTGTAGGGGTGGCATTCAATTCTGTTGAATATTCTACAAATCTGACCTGAAGCAATTGCTCTAAGGCATCTGTAAAATGCTCATGTATAGTCCATGCCCGATTATAATGCTTCCCATGCAAAACTCCCCTTATGCTTCCAGAGGCACAAAGACCAGCCTGAATACTATGTCCTCAAAGCTGCTGCCACCAACTAACTGTCCTATAATGCCAACATTTTCAAGGAATAGGTGGAAATCTCCCAAATGAATTATGACATTCTGGAACTGAACAGGGAATTTCCACACAACATGATATGCCTTTGCTGCTGCTCCAACATCATATGTCAGATGAACATAGGGCATATTTACTTGTTGAGCTATTTCTTGTGTTTGTGTGAGGTATTCAACTACAGTGGCACAATCAGTGATGGGTTTGTGGATGGGTAGAAAATACTTTATGTGATAATCATTTTCTTTGGTGAACTTGAAGGATTGTTACAAATTAACGTCAGCCAACCAGTAAACCTTGGGACAAGCCAATCCTCCTTGTGTGTTTCCCAACTGAGTTTCCATAGCATCAGCTTTACCTTGTCAATATTTACTACTGATGTTGGCACAGTAGACTTGGGCATATTTCCAATTGTGGTTGGTTCCTTCTTTGAAATCACCTGTTGATGTTCTAATTCCTTTTTGTTAGATACAATTACCCTTTTTTTGGATGAGGAATTTCAATAGAATCATCTCGGAGGATGGAGCCTTCAGATTCTTCCTGGTATGCAACACCATGTGTATTGTATATTGTTCCATGTCCAGTTATTGTTTCAATTTTGTGATCAAAGTTGTCCATCCAGAAAACTGTTAAGACAACAGAAGACTGACTTTGGCTGAAGTGGCAGTAACAGACCTTGCTCTTGAAAATGCTGAGAAAGTTCCAGTAAACCACTTTCAATTTCACACACTTGGTCATAACTGCAACTATTTCTTAAATGAAACAGGATGTTCATGAGCATTTTCTGCACAGTCATATTGTGCAGCACAACTCCAACAAGTGCATGTTTTGTAGTGAGAAACTTGCCACGTGTGACACCATGAATTAGATCTTCTGAATAAGACTTTGACAACTGAGAGACGTGTTCACTCTCTGTATGTTTGGGGGATTTTAGTACATGCAGAAAAAATGATTCAACTGTCTCTGGGAGCTGCTGTTCTTTATTCAGTAGAGCATCCACTGTTGGTGGCCATGGTAGCAAAGGTGCTGTCTCTAAAAATCTTAAGATGTGGTCACTTAACAAGGAAGCAGCATGCTTGATGACTTGATTGTCATATGTTCTCAAAAGCTCTGTGACTGATGCACCACCAGTTAATGATTCAGCACTGATTACAACTAGTGGTTTTTGAGGATAAACTGTTAAAAATAAAAGTGAATCCTTATATTTCTTTTTCAACTAGTTTCTAAGTTTATAACAGTATCATTAATCTCCTATTCCAATGCCCGAGATTTCATTCAACACCTTCATTGAAATGGCTTGGTGTCTTTGAAGCACATTGTCTTCAAATACACACCCAATGGCCTCACATCCAGTTCCATCTGACTGCTCATTATCATCCTCATCATCTCTTCTATTCTGATCATTTGGGGTTCTGTCCCTTGTGATTACTGTATAATTTAGGTAGCATTTGTCATGTTTATGAAACTCCCTTGCAATGAGGTCTTCTGTCTTAAGTTTTGTGAACATATCTTGGTCATCATGTAGCTCTGCCACCCTTTTCATTGTGGTTCAGCTGTTTTTTGTAACAATAGCAGTTGGATATTGTTTCTTCCCCTTCTCTTTGATTACATATTTGTTACAGATTTGACATGTATCAGGAAATAACACTCTAGATGATGAGGCACAAGGAACACCACCCCTGAGATGATGATGTGAGCTATGTTCACCAGCATCTGCATGTTCTCCAGATGTTCTAATACTCTTGGCTTTTGTGAACTTTTGATAACATTGTCTATGGCAGCCATGCTTGTCAGGGTCATAGTCACTGGAATTGATGCACACTGCTAATCATAATGATTTTCACCACCTAAATGGGTCTGAATATCTTTGCACTCTGCAAGTGTGCAGTAACTTTTGTCACTCAGAGGAGTTACTTCAGAGCCTTTTGTTGTCAGGGCAGGGTAATGTACCACACACTACAGGGTCCTAGGATTTTCCTCTCCATGTTTCCACTTGACAGAAAAGTTTAGAGACATCCTTGAAGAGTCTGAATTAAAATGTGTTAATGTGTGTGTGCGTGTGTGTATATATGCTACCATAGTTAGGGTTGAGTAGCCCTTTTAATGTTAAAGGGTCAAACTTTGCACCTTAATAACTTTGCCACTGTTCAACAGATTTGCCTGAACTTTGGCAGGCATGAGGCATAGCCATAGATCTTAGGATTGGCCAACTTGCATACCAGTCGGATATACGGCTGTGGAGTTATTAAGCAAAGGCTGTGTACACATTTACCTTTTTTTTGCACATTCTTTGCTCATGCCTACAGGTCGCACGGTTTGCACGACTCATCTGAAAACTTCAGGGAACATGCAGCTGGGGTACCTGATGTGCTGTTTGAAGACTTCATGAAAAAATATTGAACGGTTCAAAAGTTATTCAAAAAACAAGTTCCCATTATAAGTCAATGGGAAAAGTTAACAAAAACTACGAAAGTGTCGCAAATGCACTTTTCAGTGTCACAAATAGCCCTAGTAGTGTTGCAATTCCACCATTTTGTTTTCAGTTGGTGGTCACAGAAATGCTTGGCATTTAAATCTGGGACCCTCTAGAGACACAATTCTTTCTGTGTTCACCTAGTTGGACCCCAAGGATGCTAGCCATGTCTGTATTTTGGGGTAAAACACTCCAGAAATATGTTTTTCAAATTTCTGGAAAAAGCAGTGTCGCAAAGTAGTGTCGCACTTGTGACATTTTCATAAATTTTTGTGAGAGCTTTCGCAAATCACAACACTACTTTTCCAGACTATAGCCAAAATGACAGGAGTTCTTTGCCACCCTGCTGCAAAAGAATCCTTTGATCTTTTGGGCTGAAATTTCTAGGGAAGGCAGCCAACATCTCACATTTGTGCCTTTTGGTGGTTTGGTGAAAAAATATTGCATGGCTGCAAAGTTACAGTACTCTGAAGTTGGCATTTTTCCCCATAGACTAACATGGTGGCGTACGCCGCGCATTTCAGGGCTCGTATCTCAAAAACGATGCGAGATACAGATTTTTTGTTTTGAGTCAGATTTGCTCTTGAATTTTTGTACTGTTACCATTTGCGTTTCCATTACTGTTTCTGTTTGTGTTTTGTTTAGTCATCGTGCAGATTGCCATTGCTTCTGGCAGCCCTTTAGTTTATGCTTCCGCTTCTCTTTTGTTTTGCATCTCCCTTGCTGTTACTGTTACCATTTGCATTTACAATTGCAATACTGTGCCCGTGCTCATTACAGTTTGCATTTCCATATGCACTTGTGTTTCCTTTTGCGTTTCTGTTTCCTTTGCTGTTATTGTTGCTATTACCATTACCATTTGCATTTACAATTGCGGTACTGTGCCCGTGCGCGTTTTGGTTTGCATTTCCGTATGCACTTCTGTTCCCATTTCTTTTTCTGTTGGCATTATTCTTCATGTTAACTTTACCATTTGCATTTACAACTGCAGTACCGTACCTGTGTGCATTACGGTTTGCGTTTACATGTGCGTTTGCGTTTGTGTTTCCGTTTGTTCCCTTTCGCATTCTTTTTGCTGTGACACTTAACATTTTCATTTAAAATACCACTGCCATCACTGTTCACATTACCAGTTGCATTTTTGTATGTGCTTCAATGTCCGTTTGCGTCACTGTTCGATACCGCGTCACTGAGCTTGCATTTCTATTAACGTTTCCTTTACCATTTACATTTGCGTTACCATGTGCACCACTGTTGGCACTTCTGTTTGCATTGCTGTTCCTGTTACTATGTCACAACACATCATGTGGCGGGAGCGTGGGGCCCAAAGGGCCCCACGCCCCGCAGCCGCATTAAATTCACTATTTTGCGTCATCATTCTCAAAAAGAAGGGAAATTAGAGGCAAAAAACTCTGTTTCATGCATCAGTTAGGGTTGTTCCACAACAACAAAAGCTAGGAAATTCGGTGTTAGGGTCGAAAGCTCCCCTTGTACCCCTTCAGCCCACCCAACTAACCGGCATCGGGGTGCACGTTGGGGTCATCAGTCCTAACTCTCACTCCATTTTCCTATTCCTCAGCTTCTTTACACATGTGATGGGGTGAAAGTTAAGGCTGATGACCCCAACATGCACCCTGATGCCAGTTGAGGGGGTGGGCTGGAGGGATCCAAGGGGGCTTTCAACCCTAACACGGAATTTCCTAGCTTTTGTCGCTGTGGAGCAACCCTAACTGATGCATGAAACAGAGTTTTTTGCCTCAAAAAATATATATATATATATATATATATATATCAGCCTGACATCGGTGGTGGGCAAGGTGAAGGAGGGCACTGTCATGGAGAGGCTGGGGGGGACCTGGAAAAGTCAGGGTGCCTGGATGATAGACAGCATGGATTCATCCCAGGGAAATCGTGTCAGACAAATCTTGTGGAGTTCTATGACTGGGTGACAAATGCCTTGGACCTGGGTAGACCAGTGGATGTCCACTTTCTAGACTTCAGCAAGGCATTTGACTCTGTTTTTCACATGAGCCTGTTGGATAAGCTGGGAGAAATGGGGGTGGGGAACCAGATGATCATATGGATAGGCAATTGGCTCCAGGACTGGACCCAGAGGGTCATCATTGGTGGGATAGTCTCATCCCCAAGGAGGGTCATTAGTGGGGTCCCACAGGGATCAGTCCTTGGGCCCCTCTTTTTCAATGCCTACATCTCTGACATAAGGACAGGTATCAGGAGTGATATGAGTCTCTTTGCGGATGACTCAAAACTGGGGGTGGTGGTGGATGGGGAGGAGGGGAGGTGGCCTACAGGGGACCTGGAGGCACTGGAAGATGGTCTAGAAAGTGGAAGCTGAGGTTCCAATGCAGGGAAATGCAGGGTACCTGCTGCACCTGGGGCAGAAACCCAGGCTGGCTGCACACCTGGAAATGCTACAAGTCTCGATGGCTGAGAGGGACCTGGGGGTGGTGGTGGATGTCAAGATGAGCAACTTGGAGACTTGTAGGAGGGCAGCAGCCAAGGCCAACAGGATGCTGGGATGCATCACTAGGGGGATCACCTCCAGAAGGAGGGAAGTGATACTCCCTCTGTATAACTGATTGATGAGGCCGCACCTTGAGTACTGCATACAGTTTTGGAGGCCACACTTAAAGAGGGACATTAAACTCCTGGAGAGGGTCCAGAAGAGGGCAACCAAAATGATTTGGGGCTTGGGGGACAGGACCTATGAGGAGAGGCTCGAAGAGCTAAATATGTACACATTGGAAGAGAGAAGGGACCGGGGGAACATGATAGAGGTCTTCAGGTACATGAAGGGGGTAAATAGGGGAGGGACAGTCAGGGTGCTTCGAAGGAAGGAGGGGGCCACTAGAGGACATGGGTGGAAGCTGGAGGGGGGAAGATTCAAGGGAGAAAGGAGGAGGTGCTACTTCACTGAGAGGGTGGTGGAGTCATGGAATGCACAGCCTAGGGGGCTGGTGGAGGCAGAGATGGTGGAGGGGTTCAAGAGGGGATGGGACAGGTACAGGGGAAGGGTTCTGGAAGCAAAATCCAGTGCAGCGAGAATATCTGGAACTGAGAAGGGAGAAGCCAGAGAAGGCGGGGCAGCAAGGTCAGCTCCCAGGGTGGGGGCTGACCAAACGAGCAGACGCAAGAGACCATTAGGCCTATTCTGCTGGCATTTTAGTATGTTAATATATATATATATTTATACAACACATTTGCTGGGATAAATTCTATTATAAAAAGCAATATCTTAAGCAGCCAGTGGAGATAACACTGATATCTCCATGTTCCTATACGTCATCATGATATCTTCAACACTCCTATACGTCATAGTGTTATCTTATAAACTCCTATACGTCATCTCATAAATCCTACTGGCGTCTTCGAAAATTAAAGTGCTCCTGTGCTGCTTTTCCATAACCTGCGCCCCCCCACAACACGACTCTTACACCTCATATATCCTGCATGCCACCATTTTCAAACAAGAATTATTTAAAAAAAAAAAGTATCTCATTGATCCTGCCATTTCCCTGTGGTGTCACCAGTTTTCATTTCTCACATCCTAAATTGGTAGCGTGACCGAGCGCTTTCGGAGCTGACAGAGATTCAAAAAAAGCGCTCTCACTGTTAAATGTTAAAAAATACAGTTCCTTTTTGCTAATATTGCAGAGCTTTGTTACAATCTAGCTGCCGAAAGTAGAAACAAAAGAGAGCGTGTGTCAGCAACTTCAGACATATGAGCCTTGGTGCAGTAGGTGTTACTATAGGCAACCATTCCGTTCATATCTCTGAAGCTGCCACCTCGTGCCTCTCCTCTTTCTACTGTTAGTAGCTGGATTGTAAAAAAGCTCAAAATATTAGCAAAAAGGCACTGTATTTCTAACATTTCACAGTGAGAGTGCCTTCTTTGAAACTCTGTCCACCTCGAATCTGTGTTCGTCCAAAGTGCCCGGGTCATGCTACAAATTTAGAATCTCCAGAATGAAACTGTTGACACCACAAGGAAATGCTCAGGATCAGCCAGATAAGTTTTTATTTTAAAAATTATTTACCAATTATAGCTACAGGGCTCCTCATCTACAGAGATTTCTATAAAATCTGAAGCCATGTAAAAATAAACTTGTTCCCATTAGCTTTTTTTGGTTATACTGCAAAACAGAACAATTAAACAGCCATAGAAATTAATATAATATTCATGAAAACACAGGAGCATTGCTCTGCAGTTACTGGAAAAATGCCAAATCAGTCTGAAAGCACTGTGTCAGACCTGCTGAAGAAAGAGAAGAGGTTGGCTGGTAGTCCTGCATCATCAATAAGATATGTGGTGGATGTGGTAAGTTGCCTAAAACTTATGTAGATGGTTGTCTTGACAACCCAGCACATATGTTGTATAAACAGAACATGACATGGCCTGATTGAAGATATCATATTTATCTTCACTCGAGGCCAATGACATCAAGATATCTCACTCATGGCTTTGCCACTGTGAGATATCATGATATTATTGGCCTTCCTGAAGATAAATATGATATCTTCAGTCAGGCATGTCATATCT
Organism: Neoceratodus forsteri; assembly: GCA_016271365.2. Lineage (NCBI taxonomy): Eukaryota > Metazoa > Chordata > Ceratodontiformes > Ceratodontidae > Neoceratodus > Neoceratodus forsteri. The sequence continues at coordinate 1,648,914,975 of CM057453.1, forward strand.
CATTTATATATATATATATATATATATATATATACAGTGAAGCCAGCAGGATGAAGCACAGCATTGCAGAATTCCGCAGTAGAGTTACTGCTGCAAACAATGCAGTTTCAGTGGGAGCTGATCCCTTTGTCACACTGTAAACCTAGGACACTGCTCCATCCTGGCGGCTTCACTGTATATGTGTGTGTGTGTGTATTTATATATATATATATATATATATATATATATATATATATAAAGAACTCAAAAAGTATAAACTTGCTGAAATGTTGTCTATTAATGGTGTCTTCACTTTTATCAATTTATTTTCTTATATTATCTTAAAACTTCACCACCACATATACATTTCAAAGCAGAATCCTTACGCTTTTACACAACATAACATTTTATTATAAAGCACAATAAATCCTGTCTGACAAGATTAAATATAAGAATATTTTGAAATTTCGCAAGAAATTAAGGGGTGATGGTTGGTATTTAACCCTATAACTTTAAATATTAATCTTTTGAGGTAATATATGGGTATGTATTGTAAAGCTCTAACTCCCGCCTATTCATTGAGAACACACTTGAATGTATATTTCACTTACTCTTGAAGTAATGGCCCAAAAATCTGCATTAAGTGTGTGGAGTTGAAAATCACAAAATTTGTCAAGGTGTCAGTACAAAATTAATGTAAACTACTATTTTGCCCCAGCGCTCATGTGATCAACAGACAGAACATGAATTTTGGGTATATCTTCTACATTAAGCAACCATCAGCATTTATTTAGCTCTCAGGTAACATCCTACCTTTATATACACCTGGTCTATAAAGCAGTTGTCTCCAGTCCTCTCCTTTTCCTTGGGTTGTTTAAACCCCAACATTGTTTGGCATGGCTATAGCTATGCTCCTAGATGGCAAGCCTTTGGCTCCTCTGTAGTGGAAGATCTTCAGATGGAAGAAGTTTTCATATTCTTTAGTGTGCAGTGGACCCAACTGATGCTTGGGTCATTAATCATTCCATCTGATGCTTGAAGGGATGGCAGCCTGAAGCCTAGGATCCTGAGATATTTCTACTGCAAGGCAATTTTTCCTTTCATCCATGCTGACTGTCCTAAATGTCATTATTAGTTAGCATCCTAGTGCGTAGTTTTTTCTCCAGATAAGTTAGGACGTGTATGGTGGCATTTCGTCTTTCTTCACTGGTGGCTTCACTTCATGGCTCATTTCCAGATGCATCCTGGGGGAGGAAGACACATAGGAGGGTGCAAGAAAACATAACATTATAAAGTGAATACAGCAAAATACAGTACACGGCACCCGGATATGATATGGGAAGAATATACAGTAGCATACAACTTATACTTAGAACATATACAGTAGTTATACAGAGAGTCAGAATCACATATGCACTCATGGGGCACGCTGTTCATTTCCAGATACACAGTACAGGACAAGCTTAGGCTTTAGTATATGCACTTGAATTACAGTGAAACCAAGATGCCATACATGCAAAGTGTTATTCTATGATGGAAATGTATTTATTTATTTTTTATTTTATTTTACTTTTGATAACCAGGTAAACGCAATGAGCCAAAGGCCCATTTTCATGCATGACCCGGGACCATACAAATACAGTCAGGATGTTACATATGAATAAATATAGTTAACACAGAACAAAAACACAATAGTCAACCCATTTATGTGTTTTGTACAGTCACAAAGGTACGTGTATGGGTCAGGAACAGGAATGAGGGGTGGGAGGAGGAAAAGGGCAGCCAAAGGTCATCATCCCTTCGGGATGCTAAGAACCCCACATGGGGATAGAGAATTGGCATGAGTAAAAGGACTGAACAAAACTGGCTGGGCTCCATATTAGGGTGGAGAGTATAACTAGAGAAGGAGGGTAGGAATTAGGTGCAGTTGCAAGAGAGGGCTGTGTATTGTCAGAGGAGGAGGGATAGGTACTGAGCAGTGCAGATTTTTAATGGAAGGGAGTTTCATATACTTGGGAATTGATAAGAGAAGGCAGCTCACCCTGATGTGGTGTGCTGGGGGGAAGGGTGAGAGTTCTGTGGGTGGAGTTACAGAGGGTGTAAAGGGGGTGGGAGGGACAGAGATGAGGGATTGTAAATAGGGTGGCAAAGAGCCAAACCAGTACTTTCATTAAAGTAGCACCATGTGCAAGGCATCTGGCACTGAGAGAAGGGACGGAGAGCAAAGTGTAAAGGTCGCAGTGGTGAATGTGAGGTGGACAGCCGAGAACAAAGCGGCAGAAGGAGTTGAAAAGAGTGGCCAGTCTGGATACAGTGGATTTGGAAGCGGAGTTGTAGACTATGCCTCCAAATTTGAAGATAGGGAGAATCATCTTTTGGACGATCTCTCTCTCTGGGCTTGCAGTGGAAGGAAGCTGTGGTGTCTGTACAGAGCACTGAGTTTGGGGAATAGCTTTTTGTGGATCCACATGCACCACAAAGGCAAGGTTCTTGTCGAGCCATAGCCGAAGGTATTTGAAAGAGGACACATCTTCCAGTATGAAACCATCAAAGGTATGGAAGGAGGGAGTGGCATCAAGCCTGGTGAGTTTTCACCTGGTGCCAAAGGTCACTCTTCTTCTTGGCTTCTTCCATTAGGTACCATTAACCAGAGGACTGCCATCGTGCAACACCTATGGGGTGGAACCCTCCTCAAGAGGGTTTCTGAGCTTCTGGTACAGTACACCGCATAGGGTGGCAGTTCTCCAGGAACAGAGAATGCAAAATGCCAGATAAACCACAAAAGCTACACAGACTTGATATTCATACGTTGCAGAGGCACAACACTCCAAGCAAACAACTGCACAAGTTCCTCCATACATAGTTGCCTTCTGGACCAGTGAACTAAAAACAATATTAATCCTCATTAAGAGATAAATATTTTAACAGTACCTTTCTTTGTTTACAGATGCCAACAAATATCCAGACAATTATGATAATACAACAGTATTCACAGAACTGAGTGATATAGAAAAGATCTTTGTTGAAGAGATAAGCAACCTAGATTGGGTCATACCCAGCCATACAGTGGCACAAGCTAGGATGTGACACAATAATGCTGCAGTATATCACAAAATGCTGCAGTATACTGCAGATAACAGTGTAATTCAATGACAATTAAGCCATTTTGTCATGCAGTATTGTGTGACATGTCACTTACTGCAACTTATAGCATTCCATTGTGGCCTGCTTTGCTGTACAGTATGTGTCATAGCTTCCTATACCAAGGAAAAACAAGAAGAATGTGCCTCAGGTACTCTACTGATCCAGTGTTACATACTGTAAACAAAAAGTATTATTTTGACCATCTGGTAACTTATAGTAGCACAAGGTCAAAACACCACATGAAACAATAGCACAGTCAAATACCACGCATACATAACAGCGAAAGGAAAAAAACAATGTGGTCAACAATAGCGCTCAGAAAAACAGCTAGCACTACCACCAATACAATATAAAAAAAATACAAACTGACTTTTTGCAGGGGGCTCCACCCCCCGCACCCATAAAACACCCCAAACTAAAATAACTACTGGGGGCAACTCGGGGATGGGGAGAAACCTTGGGAGGGGGGAGAGCTGTTCAGGAAGGGATGGAGAAACAGAGAACTACAACAGTAAAAAAAAAAAAAACACAACTGTTCCAACACCAGGAATCGAACCCCAGTCCGCTGACACTCTGCCACCCTCCACTGCCTGCGGCACTACCCACTGAGGCACAGCAGCTGCTTGACAGAGTGCCTGCCCTGCATGGGCCTTTATCCCCTGCTTCCTTGTGTCCTCTGCTTCCCTACCTCCCTGCACTATTATTACAGCATGGTTATAGCTACAGGTGCTAAATGATACCTACACTATAGTATCCCACTATAGTATCCCTGTAGCTGTCTTTCACCACACTATTTTTATAGTGCGGTTATTCCCTCACTATTTTTCCCACGACATACTGACCCAGTACATTTTTAGTATCTTTGCTCCAGTAAACAGTAGGGCAAACCTTGTGGATGATATTATTCTCCTTTTTCAGGGTTTTTCATTTTATCTAAGTAGCATTCAAATCAGTGTATTCTCTTAATAAGGCAGTATAGCACAGTGGTTTAGGGCACTAAATTTGCATAGTGTGTTTAACCAGATTAAGTTACATAGAAACATAGAATGTGTTGGCAAATGGGGTCCGTATGGACCGTATAGTCTGCCCATGTTTACAACCCCCACTGTCTGTCCCATGACAGCTTGAATTACCTAACAGTTTTTGAGTCCACCACCCCTGAGGGGAGGCGATTCCAGGGCTCCACCACTCTCTCCATAAAGAAAAACTTTCTGTGATTGCTCTTGAACCTACACCCCTTCAGGCCCATGTTGTGACCCCTAGTCCATGTGAAATTGATTATCTGAAGGATATCCTTTGTTTGTACCTTGTTTATACCCTTCAGGTATTTGAAGGTCTCTATCATGTTACCCATATCTCTTTTTTGCTCGAGAGAGTAAATGTTTAGCTATTTAAGCCTTATATCATATGGCTTGTGTTGCAGACCATGTACCATTTTGGATGCCCTTCTCTGTATGGACTCTTGTCTATGTCCTTCTTTAGGTGAGGCCTCCAGAACTGGACACAGTACCCCAGGTGAGGTCTCACCAGGGACTCATAGAGTGGCACATTCACCTACCTTTTTCTATTGGTTATGCCCCTCGCTATGCAGCCCAAGATGCTGCTGGCCTTTTGTGCAGCCTTCTCATACTGCATGCCTACCCTTAAGTCATTGGCGATAGTAACTCCAAGATCACGCTCATGTTCTGTTACTGCCAACTGTTCCCCATTGAGAAAGTATTTCCTCCCTGGGTTACATCTCCCCAGGTGCATAGCCTTGCATTTCTTGGTGTTGATGTTCGACTGCCAATGATCTGACCATTCCCCCAATTTTCCCAAGTTTTGATCCATGACTTGAGCCCCTTAAATCTGTGTCCACCATATTGCAGAGCTTAGTGTCATCTGCAAAGAGGCACACCTTCCCATTTAGGTCGACAGCTATGTCTCTGATGAATACATTGAAAAGTATTGGACCCAGTACTGAGCCCTGAGGAACTCCACTTGTCAGTCTACCCCCCTCTGTCATAGTGCAGTTTACCAGTACTCTCTGTGTCCTATCATCTTACCAGTTCTGGACACAGTTTACAATTTTTTGCTCTACGACTGTATTTTCCAGTTTGTTTATTAGCCTCCTGTATGGGACGGAATCAAAGGCCTTGCTAAAATCCAGGTATACAACATCCACTGCACCTCCTTGGTCTGTCATTTTTGTTACCCAGTCAAAGAAGTCAATTAGGTTAGTCTGGCAGGATCTTTCTGCTGTGAAGCCATGCTGCTTTGGGTCCTATTGTTCACTGTCCTCCAAGAAGGCTACTATTCTTTCCTTTAATAGGGATTCCATTAGTTTTCCTACTACTGAGGTGAGACTGACTGGGCAATAGTTTTCTGCCTCCTCTCTACTGCCACTTTTGTGAAGTGGCACCACTGTAGCCCTTTTCCAGTCCTCCAGGACCTTTCCACACTTCAGCGATTTGTTGAATAACTCTGCCAGTGGGGCTGCCAGCTCCTCTCTCAGCTCCTTTAGTATCCTTGGGTGTATTTCATCCTGACCCATTCTCTTGTCGACTTTTAATTTCTTGAGTTCTTGCAAGACTCTTTCCTCTGTGAAAGGGCTCATGTCTGCTCCCTGGAGGTGGTGTTTTTTTCCGCATAAGGATGGTCCGTTGCCTGCTTTCTCCTGTGTGAAAACTGAGCAGAAGTATTGGTTTAGTACCAGCACTTTTTCCTTGTCATCTTCTATGTGCTGGTCCTTATTTGTAGCTAATCTGACTAGTCCCTCTTTGCCCTTTTTCTTCATTTATATGGGTAGAAGGTTTTGTTATCCTTTTTGGCCCCCTTCGCTATCTTCTCCTCCTTTTCAACTTTTGCAGTCCGAATGGCCTTCCCAGCCTCTTTCAGTAATGCTCTTCATGCCTCCTTATCACTGTCCTTTTTTGTTTCTTTGTATCTCCGAAATGCTTTCTGTTCTCCTTTATTTTTGATGATATATTCCTTGAAAACCAGAGTGGTTTTCTTCTTCTTTTGGATTTGCTTACTATCTTAACACACTAATGTAACTAGTGTTACTGCATCCTTCAGTCTGCTCCAGTGTTCGTCCACTCCCCCTTCTGTTTTGTAAGCCAGAATCTGATTTAGACAGTATTTCATTTTGCTGAAGTCTGCCATTTTGAAGTCCAGTACTTTCTGTTTGGAGTGACAGATGGCCTCAGTTGTTTTTACTGTGAACCATACTATCCTATGATCACTAGATCCCAGATGGGTTCCCACATGTACATTTGAGATTCTGCTATTATTTGTTAGTATAAGGTTAAGGACCATTTCCTCTCTAGTGGGGTTTTCCACCAGCTGGTTTAGGTCCACTTCCTGGAGTGCTACTAGGAATCTTCCACTTTTCTCTGATGTTGCTGTGTAGGAGCTCCAGTCTACATCGGGTAGATTAAAGTCTCCAACCAGCAGCAACTCCCCCTTGTCAGCCATCTTTAGAATGCTCTATAGCATTTCCATGTCCTTTTTGACCTCCTGAGATGGTGGTCTATATAGTACTCCTACTCTTATGGGGGCCCTGTTTCTGGTTCCAAGAGTAATCCAAAGGGCCTTAACCTCATTTTGCATCTCCTGGGATTCAGTTACCTTGATCCCCTCTTTTACATAGATGGCTACCCCACCCCTTTTCTTTCCTTTCCAGTCCCTTCTGTACAGGTTGTAGCCTAGGATGGTTACATCCCAGATGTGGTTTTCATTTAATTACGTTTCTGCCACCGCTACTCAGTGCAGGTCTGCTTCTGCCATCATGGTAGTAAGATCGGGTATCTTATTTGCCAGACTGCGGGCATTGGTGCACATTGCTTTCCATACTTTGTTATCACTCATGTTTGCTAGCTTTCTCCTCATCCTTATTGTCCGCACACTATTACTACCTTTGTTACATTCATGAAGGGATCCAAGTTGCCTTCGCTTTGTGGTACTCACCATGCATTGGCTCACTTGTGTTTTGCTAGCTAAGGGGGAAGGGGCGATTGCTTTCCCTTGTGATGTATCGGGTGCCAGACCCCTCTCCCCTTCTGCTAGTTTAAATGCCCTATGAATACATTGAACTTCTGACCTAGTGCCCTGACCCCTCCTTTGTCAAGTGAAGGCTGTTGAATCCAATGAACTCCCTCTCCCAGAAGTCTGGTCAATCTCCTACAAAGTTGTGTCCTTTCTCATGGCACCAGAGTCTAAGCCAGGTGTTGAGCTCACCTATTTCTCTTTCCCTGGTTTTCTGCCTGCCTCCGCCCATCTCGCATACAGGCAGAATCTCAGAGAAGGATTTGCTAGATGAAAATAGTGCTAACTTTTCACCAAGTCTAGTCAAGTGCTCCTTGGTCTCTTCCACAGACCAATTGGTGAGGTCATTTGTTACTAGGTGAATTAGGACATTTGTATTTCTCCCTGCTTTCCATACTATTTTGGCAATGTGGTCAATGTCTTTCCACACAGATGCTCCACGGAGACATCTAACAACTACCTTGGGTTGTCTTTCCTGCTGTAAGTGGGAATTGACTCCCCAAATCATAGAATCCCCTATGATCATAATTCTCTTTGTTTTTGGTTTTTATGGCCCATTATGTTTTGTTTGTGACTTTATTTGCTGTGGCAGCTGCTGACCTGATGTATCCTCCACCTTGGTGATTGGCTCGGATGCCAGAGGTAGGAACTTGTTTGTTGTTACTGAGCTTGCTGGAGTATTTGGTTTATGCATGTTTATATTGCAGTGATTTTAGTGCCTTTCCCCACCACCTGCCAGCTCCCAGGCTGAGTGACCCTCTGGGGCATGGATCACCAACTTGGAGTTGGGGACAAGGTGGATAGTTTTTATATGTTCGTTATTGTAATTGGGCCTGGAGGTGAGTGATCTCTGCCTATGCTGCTCAAAGCTGAGCTCTTAGGTCTCCAAGTGCCCAGCATGTAAGACAGTGACCCAAGTGTTCGATCACAGTCCTGTTGAAGATGGTCCCACAGTGCTAGCAGTTGATAATATCCATTGTAATTTTAGTTGGATTGGCTAGTTTCTGTGGTATACAGAGTGAAGTAAGTAGAGAAAACAAGACAGATTTTTTTTTATAAAACTGTGTCCTTAGCACTGCCCCCTCATGTGTCATATGAGGAAGGAATGTGGGATGCCGCACCTAGAAAAGAGTGAGGATCCCAGGGGTGGGTGAATTAAGGAGAGGGTGGCTGGGTCCCTAGTGCCTCTCCTGCCAAAACAATCAGTAGTGCAGGGTATGGGGAGGGATGGCTTTGCCCATCTGTCTGGTTTGCCTTCCTCCTCCTGTGATTCTGTTACCTGTGGTGCCTGAAGGATGAGCAGACCATACTTAACTTTTTTGTGTTCCCAGGTTGCACCTGGAAACAAACTTCAGCTTAGTGTGCCTTTCCTGGTTAAACAATTTCCCCTTTCCCTTCTTATGATTGTTAAATGAGGACTAATCATATTAGCAACCTAGGTCTCATGCACGTCTGCTTCTGTAGACAATGACCATGTAATTATTTGCGATAAATGGCCACGGTGATGTGCTTTTTGGAAACCTTATGCAGTTTACAGATCTGTACCTTATGCAGAGTGGGAAGTACCACTCATAAAACCCCACTCACTGGTGGGGATTCCCATAAGCATCCAGGGACAATCCAGTGATGGTCCCCCTTTTGGCAACTCCAACAGGGAGCCTTGATGCACATTGGCAACCTGAGGGAAAAGGGAAGCACGACAGTCTACCATATGAAGTGTGACAGCATGACTTCACCTTCCTTCTCCACTGTGACAAGGCAGTCAGAAGAGCTACTGGGATGTCAGAGTGCATAGGAAAGGGTATTGCCAGCAGTAAGAGGGAGGGGGTGCTGTCCCTATATAAACTGGTGGTAAGACACCACCTTGAGCACTGTGTCCAGTTCTGGAGATCACATCTCAAGAAGGACACAGACAGAGTGGAGGTGGTCCAGAAGAGGGCAACTAAAATGGTGCAGGGTCTGCATCAGAATTCCTACAAGGTGAGGCTAAAGGAACTAAATATGTACACCCTGGAGGAGAGGAGGGATAGGTGGGTATGATAGAGAGCTTTAAATACCTCACTGGGGTTAGTAAGGTACAGTAGAGTGGGTATTTTTCAGAGAAAAAGATGATCTAGAACAAGGGGGCATGCTATGAAGCTGGAGGTGGTAAATTCAGGAAGGATGTGAGAAAGTACTTCTTCACAGAAAGGGTGATGGATACCTGAAACAGCCTTCCAGCAGAGGTAATGGGGTGAAAACAATAGTGGGGTTCCAAAATGCATGGGGCAGGCACAAGGGAATCATAATGGTGGGGGGGAGCTTGAGCCATAGATCAAGTAGGGTCTGTAGAAAAAAATAATGAAAGTTAAAAAAAATGGGCAGATTGGGTGGTCTCAGCAGCCCTTATCTGCCAGCACATTCAATGTTTCTATGCTTCTCCATCATGCGCTGCTTCTTCCCCCTTCACATACCAACTCAGGTTGTCCCCCACAGCTGGGCGACAATCTACCATACAAGACTCCCCATATGCTAATAATGGCTTTGACAGGGTTTCTGCCTCTCTGCCCTTGTGGCCTGGACCCAGCTTAGATGAGAGCAAATACCTTGTATGGGGGAAAATTCCTTTATGGCCCTTGTAGCAGTCCTCTCATGAGCAGAGTTGCATCCAGGTTGTTCACCCCCCCCCCGCTTGATGCATCCCCATTTCTCTTTCTCCCTCTGGGGACTCCCCTTACTGAGGATGGGAGGGTTGATTCTGCTCGCTTTGAAATCATGACTGCAAGAGGTTGAGGGGCTCCAGTGCTGCCCTTACTTACCTCACACTCACTCTGCCCCCCCGTCAACCCTCCTCTGGTGACATCTCTTCCTATCCTTCTAGCCACTGCTAACTCAACCAGTGTAACCTATTCTACTTGTTCAAGGTACCTGTCCACCCCACCCATCCTCCTACTCTGGACAGGACTATTGCTGGTGGAGAGGGATGCACAGACTGCTGAGGAAGTGGTAGGTCCCAATGGCTGAAGCCCTTCTGGTTCAACATCTCACAGAAGTGACATTACCAACCCATGTCCCATGCACCGCTGCCCCCAGAAAAAAAATACTACACAGTTGCTTTAAATAAATGTCCACAGCCTTGTGTTTATTGAAAACCTTATGCAGTTTACAGGTGTGTGACTTATGCGCAGTGGGAAGTCTCACTTGTAGAACCCCATACGCATCTGGGAGACCCTCCCACAAAGGTCTTCACTTTCAACTCCCCAGCCCTACATGCCATCCGTGAACCACACCAGAGGCAACAGGGACAAGAGAGGAGCCACAATCCACCATGCTAGTTGTGATAGTGTGACTTCCTTTCCCTTCCCTTCCTTCTCCACCATGGGTTAGGCGCTCATCATGCTGGACATTACCCACTCCTTTTCAGGGTACTAAGTGAGGTAGACACCAACATAGAGATGTTGATAGGGAGAAATGCAGGGGTAAATGGAGAAGTGACAAACGCAATAAGGACAGGGATGGGGCAAAAAGGAGTAAGGCCATCAAGAAAGGGAGGGTAATGAGTACCAACACCCATAGTCTGGGCAACAAGCTCCCTGAAAAGGTGACCTTGATGGAAGAGGGATGCCTGGATATTCTAGCAGTCACAAAAACATGGTACACAGAGAACCATGACTGGGATGTTAACATACCAGGGTACACAACCTACAGGAGAGACAGGGAGGGGAGAAGTGGGGGTTGAGTAGCCCTCTATGCAAGGGAAGGGATAAAAGCAACTGAACAAAAGAGTAAACAGGGAGGAGAAGAGGCACTGTGGGTCACCTTAGAGACTGGAAGTGGCACCACAATCCGCACAGAGGTTGTATACAGACCCCCATGTCAGGGGGAGGGAATGGACAAGGATATGATAGAAGGCATACTTAGGTTGCCAGAGAAAGGGGAAATACTGTTGATGAGGGACCTTAATATGCCGGATGTCAACTGGAGCACCTTTGCTGCAGCCACATCCCAAAGCAGGGCCATTCTCGATGCCCTTCAGGTGGCATGCCTCAGACAGCTAGTTCTGGAACCTACTCATGAAGGAGCAATCTTAGACTTAGTACTCTCAAATGGGGACAGTGAGAGGATCTGAGATCTAGATGTGGGTAGCCATTTGGGAACAAGTGACCACCAAACAGTGTGGTTCATGATAAACTCAGCTACAGAGTCAAGCCATACAAAAGTGAGGGTTCGGGACTTCAGGAGGGCTGACTTTGGCAAGATGGGAGAGTGCCTTAGAAAAGCACTAGCAAACAGGCTAGAAGGAGGGGTGCAGCAACAATGGGGAAATATCAAAACTGCCATCACAGAGGCAAGAAACCTTTGAGTGAAGCAAATAAACAAATCAAAATGAAAGAAAAAGCCACTGTGGTTCTCAAAAGAGGTGGCAGTGAAGGTTAGGGAGAAAAAGATAGCATTTAGGAAGTATAAGGAAACACAGAAGGAGCAGGACAGAGAACTGTAACAGTTAAGGCAGAAGGAAGCAGAGAGGGTAGTCAGAATAGCAAAGGCCCGAACTGAGGAAAAGATAGCCAACTCAGTTAAGAAGGGGGATAAAACCCTTCATAGGTATATCAGGGAGCGTAGAAAGACAAAGGGAGGGATAGTGAGGCTGAATAGAATAGACAGTGGGTGGGCAGAGAGGGGACAGTGAAAAAGCAGAGATACTGAATGAATACTTCTGTTCACTATTCACAAAAGAGGAGGTGGGGGAGGTGCCTAATCCAATTAACAGAAGCACTCTGGATAGGGGGGGTATATCCCAGTTCTTTCACAGAAGAAAGGGTTCTGAAAGAACTCCTAAAACTGAAGGTGGACAAAGCAATGGGGCCAGATGGAATTCACCCCAGAATTCTAAAAGAATTAAGCAGAGAACTAGTGGCACCACTGACTACCCTTTTTTAATAAATCATGGGAGGATAGTGTGGTACCTAGGACTGGAGGAAGGCAGATGTGATTCCCCTTCACAAAAGTGGGACCAAGACAGAGGCAGGAAACTACAGACCTGTCAGTTTGACCTCTGTGGTAGGGAAAGTGATGGAATCACTTCTGAAGGAAAGAATTGTTGAGTACCTAGAGGCCAGTGGGGCACAGGACCCAAGGCAGCATGGGTTCACAGCAGGAAGGTCATGTCAGATGAATCTTATTGATTTCTTTGTCTGGGTGACCAAAGTAGTAGACCAGGTAGGGGCTGTGGACATGGCTTACCTAGACTTTAGCAAGGCATTTGACACAGTCCCTCACAAAAAGATTAATAGTCAAGTTAACCAGTCTGGGAGTGGGTCCCAGTTTGGTAGCCTGGGTAAAACATTGGCTGGATGACAGGACACAGAAAGTAATTGTAAATGAAGTCCACTCTGAAGAAAGAGGGGTTACTAGTGGGGTACCATAGGGTTCAGTACTGGGTCCAGTCCTTTTTAATGTCTTTATAAGTGACATTGCAGAGGGACTGGAAGGAAAAGTATGCCTCTTTTGCAGATGACACAAAGATCTGCAACAGGGTTGATACACAAGGAGGCGTGGAAAGGATGAGAAGTGACTTGGGAAGGTTGGAGGAATGGTCAGAATTATGGCAGCTTGGATTCAATGCAAAGAAGTGCAAAATAATGCACCTGGGAAACAAAAACCCAGGGGAAGATTACACAATGGGGGGTAGTAACAACAACAAAAATGGAAAGGGACCTGGGGGTAATCATATCAGATGACCTTAAGGTTCGCAAGCAATGTGAGAAGGCGGTAGGGAGGGCTGGGGGGATACTGGGATGTATAGGGAGAGGTATCACCAGCAGAAAACAGGAAGTTGTTATCCCCCTGTACAGACAGTTGGTGATACCCCATCTGGAGTACTGCGTCCAGTTCTGGAGACCCCATCTCTGCAAGAACATAGACAGGATGGAGGCAGTTCAGAGGAGGGCAACTAAAATGGTGCAGGGTCTGCAAGAGAAGCCATACGAGGAGAGACTAAAGGAGCTTAATACGTATACCCTTGAGGAAAGGAGGGACGGAGGGACATGATAGAAACATTTAAGCACCTCAGTGGAATTAACAAAGTCCAATAGAGTAGCATCTTTCAGAAAAAAAGATGAGCAAGAACAAGGGGACACAATTTCAAGATAGAGGGGAGACAGCTCAGGGGCAATGTGAGGAAGTATTTTTTCACAGAAAGGGTGGTGGATGCATGGAACAGCCTTCCTGAAGAGGTTGTGGGGTCTAAAACTGTGGGAGATTTCAAGAATGCATGGGACAGACATAAAGCAATTTTTGATGGGGTTAGGAAGAAATGGGCTGTTGGTTAAATGGGATCTGCAGCTTATCCTCTAGGTAGGGAAATAGGTGGACTAGGTGGGCCAAGTGGTCATTATCTGCTGTCAAAGTCTATGTTTCTATGTTTCTGTGATGTCAAATCAGGTTGTCCTGCACCATTGCGTGACAACCTACCATATGTGACTCCCCATTCACCACCAGTCAAACCCCTTATTTGGAGACTGACTCCACAACAGGACACCCAAGTACCCTTTAATCACTGTGTGGAGGTACACTAGCAATATATCCATCCCCATATCTTCTAGATTCATAGATTCATTTATATTTGTCAGCAGAAAATGACCATCTTGGCCTACGGAGCCTGTCCATTCCCTCTATTCAAATCCAAGACATCCTGTTTCATTTCTAAATGCTCTACAACCAACCCCCTGATTAATTTCATGAAGACCTCCATCTCAGCATTTACTTTCTTGCAGATCCTCTCCACCACTGACTGTCCTTGAACCCCATCCAGCACCAAAGAGATATCATATGGAACCATATCAGCTTCATTGCTGTCTTCCACCACTAAATGATGTGAAGATTCTGATTCATTGTCCATAGCAGGTTGATAGACTTCACTGACATATTTATTTATTTCAAAAGTTTCACCAGAAAAGACCCACTGAGCTGATAACAGCTCATTTCCAGATATGTCCTGCAGGGAGGGGGAAAGCAGGTCAATGAAGAAATCAAGAACAAAAATTACATAATGGGTAGAATAGGAACTAAGCATCATAACTAAGCATTATACGTAGGCAATTTATGTAAGGATGAGGAAAAGTAAACTATACAGTGAGGTTTTGGAAGGGAATAACAGGGTTAAGGAGTGACATTCAAGAAGTAATTCAAAAGTGCTTAGGTATTGAAGAGTTAGAAGGTGCAATGGTTGATGCTAAAGTAAGCATGAAGGGGGCTAATCAAGTTCAAAATGGGGAGAAAGGGGGAGGAGGAAGAGGTTGATGGGTTGCGAGAAGCGGACCAGGGACAGGTATCAGGAGCAATTGCAGGAGTAAGAAGTGAAATCACAGAGAAGCAAGGAGAGTGAGTGAGTGTTGGAAGAGGCAGAGCAGATGGTTAAGGGGAAGGAATTCATCCCTGGTATATATACCCCTTAACTTGGGGGGGGACATCAGGTCATTATCCACAGGGTGCACAATCCGGATATGGGGTGGACTCTGAGCTCTGAGTTCCCAGGTCAGGAGGCACCTAGCCATGGCACCTGTGCCTCTCCTGCCTAGAAGTCCAGTGACCTCTGTATCCCATGCCCTGACTGCAGCCCACAGTGAGAATGAGTGTCCACTTACCCACGTATTCATCATGCTTCTTTTGTACTGTAGATACCCTTACCTCGGTGGGTTAGGGAACCCAGGGAAGGAGACTGGCAAGTGGTGGGGGGAACTGGGAACCTCAAGAGGTGCAACAGAACTGAGAGCATTCTAAGGGTTCCTGTTAAGGAATAGATTTCAACCACTGTCTGGAACTGAGGAGGGAGAAATAGGAGGTGGGGATAGAGGTCAGGTACAGGCAATCAGGTTGTGGGAATAGGACTGGAGAAGGTGGGTAGGACTGCACAAAGTAGTCATGGTGGAGAAATGAGATCAGGGAGAGTGGAGTAGGAGTTGGGGGGGAAGGAGGGGTAAGGTGAAAGGAGGAGGTAGGAATTGGAGGTTGTGTGTGGGTGGCCAGAAATGAAAGATCAGGGAGGAGGGATGGAAGGCAGACAGAGGGTTAAGTAGGGGCAGTGGGGGGGGGGTGCAGTCAAGCAGGGGTTGGGGAGAATGGGTGGTGGTGTCCATGATGGAAGAAAGGGCAGATAGTTGGTGGTGAAGCTTGTAGGGCAGACAAAGAAGGAAAAGAAGGAGACAGGACTAGGGTGGGGATGGAAGGGTGGTAATCTTGGAATACATAAAAGTTAAGGGTATTGTCTGTGAAAAGAAGGTGGACACAAATCAGGAAGGAAGGTGGTTTTCGTAATATGGATGATGGCAGAGGGTGTGGCCAAAGACTGGGGAGTTGGTGAAGGGCATTGTAGGGGTACCACACATAGTTATACACCTAGGTACCAACAATCTAGCTGGGGAGGAGGCGGGCATAGCACAGGAAAGGTTCAGGGTGGTAGGGAAGACCTGCAGTGAGGTAACCAGATCACTTGTATTCTTGGAGGTGTTGCCAATTTCAAGAACCAGCACAGTGACAAATAAAAGGATAGAGGAGCTCAACAACTGGCTGAGGGAGTGGTGCAAGGAGGAAGCATATAGCTGTATTGGTGGATGGGGGAGATCTGCTCAGATAAAACAGTGTTTGCACCAGACTGACTACACCTCAGTAAATGAGGTGGAGAGTCCTCAGAGACAAGCTGGGGGGTATATAAACCATAAACTTAATCTAAACTATAAGTGTGGGGCTAGTAGGTGTACAGACCCTGAGTTTCTGGGAGAAGGAGTTCAGCAGACCCCCCCATGCCAGTGGAGTGGGAGTCGGGGTAGTGGTGGAGGGGGAGTGAGGAGGTTAGCAGTGTGGGGGTACAGGCAAAGAGGAGTAGTTTGAAGGCAGACAGATGGAAAGGGAAGGAGGATCACACTGTAGGTGGAAGGTGGTGTCCCTGAATGCAAGAGGTCTCTGAAACAAGATGGATCATGAATTGGCAGAGAGTGGAATGGACATCTTGGTGGTCATGGAGACATGGGCCACACCTAATCATGACAAGGACCTCTCAGTCCCTGTGATTAAATTATACAGGAGGTACATAGAAGTAGAAAAAGGGGGAGGGGTGGAGTTTACATCAGGGAGGGTATAAGTTGTAAAAGGGAGAAGTCAGATGAGGGGAGGGCAGAAGCAATGTGGATTCAATTAATGTTGAATAGAGGGAAGAAGGTGAGACTCGGGTGGCTTACAGACCACCAAACCAGGAGGAGGAAACAAACAAGGAATTGAACTTGCAAATAAAGACTTTGACTTGCACAAGGTAGATTGGAGGGTACAAGCCACGACCTGTGCCAGGAGCCTGGTGATTCTAGATGCGCTCCAAAGTGAATTCCTGGTACAGGATTTCACACAGCCCATGAGGGAGAGGACAATCCTTGATCTGGTGCTGACAGAAGGGGATCATATCCAGGATATAAAGGTCAAGGAAACCTTGGATGAAGAGGGCCCTCACTAAGAGTAAAATCCTGGATTTTAGAAAGGCAGATTTCAGGAATGAGCAGCTACGAAGTCACCTGGTAAGCATCTGAGGGGATATGGGGGTGGACCAAATGTGGTCCATCATCAAAGAGGGAATAATAGTAGCCACACTGGAGTGTACCAGGCTCAAGGGGAAAATTCAAGAGCCAAAGCACCTAGCTGTTTTAGCACAGAGGTCGCCCATGCAGCAAGGAATAAGAGGTCAGCCTACAAGAAATTCAGAGGGACCCAGAGGGAGGTGCACAGGGGGGACTACAGGAAGATGGCTAGTGTAGCAAAAGGGTAGTTTGGTGGGCTAAAGCTCAGAAGGAGCTACAGCTAGCTGAGGGAATAAAACAGGGTGAAAAGGCCTTTTACTGCTAAATTAGTGAGGAAAGGAACAAGAAAGATGGGCTTGTTAGGCTCAGAAAAGGGGCAGGGTGGTTAGAGGAGAATGGGGCAAATCAGGAGTACTGAATGAGTACTTCTGTTTGGTCTTCACCAGTGAGAGAGATGGACTGGTGCCTCTAGGAGGAAGGAGATTGGATGGGGGAGAGATCATCTATGCTTTAATAGAGGTGGATAGGGTGGGGAAAGGGTTTCTAGCACTAAAGGTGGATAAATCCCCAGGCCTGGAGGGTATGCCCCAAGGAGTGCTGAGGGAGCTGTTGAAAGAGTTTGCAGGTCCCCTTGGCTGATCTGTTCAATAGTTCACTGGAGTCAGGAGAGGTACAGCAGGACTGAAGAATGGCACATGTTGTGCCCCTCCATAAGCGCGGTCACAAGGATGACCCAGGGAACTACAGACAGGTCAGTCAGACCTCAATCATGTACAGGCTCACAGAGACCATACTTAATGAAAACTTAATAAAATATCTGCAAGATAATGGCCTCCAGTCTGAGCAGGAACATGGGTTTATGGAAGGGATATTGTGTCAGAGAAATCTTGTTGACTTCTTTGACTGGGCCACTTAAGTCATACGTTATCTTTGTGGACCCAGACGGCCCTCTGCTGTCCAAGTTTCCATGGCTTTTGCCCTAGCAACAACCTGGATTGTGATCATTGTCCTATCCCTCTCTGGCAACATTGAGACCAACCCAGGCCCTACTACCTCAATACCCACTACTAGCCTCCTCACCCCCTGGCCACCACCCAGGGGAGGAGCTTGAAAATTGCCCACATTAACATTAGAAGCCTGGTAGCCAACCACCCTGAGGTTGAGGCATGAGCTGAAAACAATGCACCCGACCTGCTTGGCATATCAGAAACTTGGCTCAAACCCTCACTTCCCGACTCCTTGTGCACCATCCCTGGGTACAACATGGTCTGTGCTGATCAGCCATCCTCTAAAAGGGGTGGTGGCCTTGCCATGTACTCCAAGACTCACCTTAATGTATCCCCTCTGCTGTGCCCCCAGTTTATGTACTGTGAGGTGCTTCACTCTCTCATCATGCTTGGTGGGACCAGAAAGCTGCATGTTATCTGTGTCTGCATTCCCCCAAGGTCAGCAAACAAGGCCTCAATAAATTCCTGAACTTCCTACCTTTAGCTACAAAGAACAACAAGGTTTTCTGTCTCGGGGACCTCAACCAGGACTGACTTGGCTCTAACTCCCCCCTCCTTGCCACCCAGATTTGCAAGGCCAACCTCACTCAGCTAGTCTCTGAACCCACTAGGCACTCTAGCTCAGGATCCAGTCACTTGCTCCTCAACTGGGTCCTCTCAAACAGATCTGACAGAGAATCCAATGTCCTTATCGTGGCTGACTCCATCAGCGACCACTCCCTAGTCCTCTGCACCTGGGATGCCTGCCTCCCCTCCTACCCCCACAGGGTCATCACAATGTCAGATTACTTTGCCCTCATCCCACCTGCCTTCCTAAACAACCTTCAGCAGATTGACTGGTCACCCCTGTTTAATACGTGCAACCTTGACCTAGCCACAAACTAATTCACGGAGACCTTAATTGCTGTTCAGGCAAAACACTTTCCCACCACTAGGCAGCGGGTCTGGGGCTCACACACCAGGTGGCTACACTGCTCTCTTATCCAGCTGATTAAAACTCAAGACAAGCTCTGGGCTACCTGGAAAGCCTCCTCTCTTCATGCTGACTTTGAAGCCTACTGTGCCTCTTGCAACCAATGTAAGAAAGAGATTCACTCTGCCAAGAGTAGCTACATCAGAGGACTTCTGCAGGCCACCACCCAGAACCCCAGAGCCTACTGGTCGTGAATTAACCATGTTATGGGTAACTCCCATTCCCAAGCCCCCCAGGACACGCTAATTAACAATGTCTCCTGCGACAATCCCACTACCATTGTCAACCATCTTAACTCCCTCATCACCTCTCCCACAGAATACAATGGCCCTACCTACCCCTGGTCGACCCCACTACTGGCGACCATCCTTCCCCTCTCCTCCCTTTTGACCTTGCCCCCATCTCTAGGGAAGATATCCTACAGCTCCTCAGACAGATTCCACCCCCCCCCCATAGCTCTGCGGGTCCTGAAGGGTTGGAACCTAGGATCCTCAAACCTGGCACTTTCTTATTTAACCTCTCCATTAGTTTGTCCACTGTCCCCCACTCCTGGAAGATGGCTAGAGTCATTACCATCTTTAAAAAAGGGGGCTCCAGAAACCCTGTGAACTACCGCCCCATAGCTCTTCTAACCACGCACAGCAAACTCCTGGAGAAACTCGTCCACTGTCATTTGTCCACCTTAATACTCAAACACAGCCTCCTTTCACCTGCTCAACATGACTTTCCTGCAAGCCATATCACCACCACTGCCCTAGCCCACTTCACTAATGACATCAGAACTAGCATGGACCGTGTTCAACTTACTGGGGCAGTCTTCATTGATTTGTCCAAGGCTTTTGACTCGGTTGATCACTCCCTGATCCTACTATGTCTCAGCTACCTCGGGGCCTCCAGGTCCACTCTTGCTTGGTTTTCTAGTTACCTGCATGACTGCTCCCAAGCTGTCTCTTTTCACAAGGTCCTCTCCTCCCCTGCTCCCATTGCTGCGGGTGTCCCCCAGGGGTCCATACTTGGATCACTGCTCTTCTCTATTTTCATTAATAATCTGCCCCCATCCCTTCTCACTGTCGTACCCTGGTATATGCCAATGATCTGGTCCTCTATGTCTCTTCCAGATCAGTACCCAAGATTAACTCGCTCCTCTCCTCGGACCTTCACCTCACCCAAAAATGGCTCTCTTCCAATCACCTGGTCCTTAATGTGGCCAAGATGCAGGCCATGCCTTTCGGTTCTTGCAGAAAATGTTCCCCCTCTACTGGCTCACTACCCGTTGCCTATTTTGATGGGGTCCCCTGTACACTTAACCCCATTTTTCAAATACCTCGGGGTTACACTGGACCCAGCCCTTGACTTTCATCTACATGTTAATGCCATTTGTAAATCTGTCAACACTAAATTGGGCCTAGCCTACCATGTTTGACACACCTTCAACCCTGCAGCTAGGGTCTTGGTGGCCAAAGGTCTCCTTCTACCAGGAATCTACTATGCTCTGCCCATCTTTGGACAGAGCCAAGTGGGCATCCTTCAAAAGTGGGATGTCACATGCAACAATATTTGTAGATTTGCTCTGTCCACCCCTCGCCTTATCCACTGCTGCCCTTTATACATGGACCTACGATGGCTGTCCCCCCTCATCTAAGTGTGTATTAGTCCTTGGTTGACTAGTTGACAATATTATTTGATCTTCCTAGCCTGCCTCCCTTGCTGAGCTACTCATCCCCATGGCTTAACCTCATCAACTCCGGTCTACTGCCTCGGCCCTACTCTCTGTGCTCCCCTGCCTCACTAAAATGGGGGAACAATCCTTTGCCCACTAAGCGCCCAAACTCTGGAACTCCCTTCCTCTACACCTCCAGTGTACCAAATTGCATGCCGTATTCAAACGAGCCCTAATCACCCACCTCACCTGCCTTGATGCCTGTACATGTTAACATTTTCCCTTCCTACTTCCCTTACCTGTTGACCTTACTTCCCCTCTAGGACTTAATATACCTTGATTACACCTTGGCCAACGCTCACCACTGGTCTTTCTCCTGACTGAAACTATCTGTTATGTTACCTGCTACTGTTTTTGGTTACTTGCTCCTGATTACTGCACATATTTTCTTATTCATGTTTTGTCTTAAGGATTAGTGCTAAGATTAATGTCATAATTACTACTGTACCTGCTCCATTGTACCTGAAACTCCTTTGTATTTCAGCTTGATGTCGTCCTTGTAGCAGATGATCTGATCTCAGTACTTGTTTTGTTTTCTCCTGGGTCATGCCTGAAAATAGGCAGTTCCTGTCTAGTGCACCTACCCGGTTACCAAAAGCAAATAAATAAATAAAATGAACTGTGTAAGGAGGTCAAGCAGTGCACATCCTTTACCTGGACTTCAGCAAGGTGTTTGACTCTGTACCCCACAAGAGGTTGATCAGGAGGCTGGCGGATCTAGGGGTTAGTGAGAAGTTGCCCAGGTGGGTGGAAAACAGGCTGATGAGCAGGACTGAGTGTGGTGGTGGGAGGTGAGCTCTTAAGCACCAGGGAGGTCACAAGTGGAGTCCCACAGGGCTTGGCGATCAGACCTGTACTTATCAATGTTTCCATCAGTGATATTAGGGATGGCATTAAGGATAAAAGTGGACTCTTCGTGGATGACACCAAGCTCTGTGGAAGGGTCAACACAGCAGAAAGGGTATAGGACCTAAGGAAGATCTGGAAAAACTGGAGAGGCGGTCTGGGATTTGGCAACTTGGCTTCAAGAAATGCATGGTTATGCACACTGGGACCAAGAACCCAAGGACTAAGTACAGCCTGGAAGGGGTCCAGGTATCTGCAGCAGAGGTAGAGAAGGACCTGGGGGTGAAGATCACTAGTGACCTGAAGCACTCTACACAATGCAGGAAAGAGGCAGCCAAGGCAAATAAAATGTTGAGCTGCATTACCAGGGGAATCAGCGGTAGGTGGGAGGAGGCGATACTGCCCTTGTACAGGTCATTGGTGAGGCCACACCTGGAGTACAGCATGCAGTACTGGTGTCTTTACCATAAAAAGGATATAAACTTGCTAGAGACTGTCCAAAGGAGGGTTACTAAGGTGATCAAGGCTGGCAGGGTAGGATGTATGAGGAGAGTTTGGAGGCGATAAGCATGTACTCCCTCAAGGAGATAAGAGACAGAAGGGACATGATTGAGACCTCTAAGTATTTGAATGGAATAAATAGAGTGAGCAAGGACTCCACGGAGGGTCCCTTCAATCTCAGTGAGAATCAAAACATGGGGCGACATAGTCTCAAGTTTGGGTTGAAGTTTAGGAGAGACGCTAAGAGGTACTTCTTCATGGAGAGGGTGGTGGCTGGCTGGAATGGCCTTCCTAAGGGGGTGGTTTCATTGAAAATGGTTGGCAGCTTCAAGATAGGTTGGGATAGAGTTAAAGGGAAAATAAGGGTCAAAAGGGGATGGACAGAGGGGAAGGGCTGGATGAGGGGCAGGGTCAGTAGCTGACATTGAGGATCCTGCAGTATGAACAGACTTGATAGACCAAATGGCCTTATCCTTCTGACTCATATGTTTATATGTACCCTGCTAACCAGAGAACAAAAGCTGTTAGTCACGATAACTAGGAATGTATGTACTTCTTATAGGCCTTTGACCACCATCTGCCCAAAGTCTGGACCCTCACCACTGATACCCCTTGGAAAGTCACTTGGGAGGCCATCCCCTATTCGGAATTAGTGTGTTCTGAAACCTGCTGGATCCTCTCCTATGCTAACTAATGCCACCTTCATGGAGTGCACAATTCCAATTTTTGTCAGTGGGGAAGAGCCTTGATGCCAAAAAAGATGGCTTCTGGCTGTGGGGCCTCTGCCCCACAGATCTGTACCTGCAGTTACACACACCAGCTTAACCCCATTAGGAAGAGAACACTCAACCAATTTCCAATACCTCACTGA
The DNA here is from genome assembly GCA_016271365.2 of Neoceratodus forsteri. NCBI lineage: Eukaryota > Metazoa > Chordata > Ceratodontiformes > Ceratodontidae > Neoceratodus > Neoceratodus forsteri. The sequence goes on from CM057453.1 coordinate 1,648,937,584, forward strand.
TCCATTTCTGAACAGATTCTTATCACTGTTCATGCCTCTCTGCATACTACTGTATGTTATCTCTAAGATGCCCTCTTTGTCTCATATCCTGTTGGTTCTGGGCCATGACCTCAGGCACCTGAAAAATGACACAGCACAATGTCATGTACTATATGCAGTGTTAAACAATAGCACCTCACATTGACAAGTGCAGATTTGAGCAAGGTCTACCAAGATGGCTTTGTTCACTGCTGGCACCAGTGGATGTCAGATTTTGGGTGCCCTTCTTTCTACCCTGGCCCAGCTCTCTAGCATTTTCCTGACTCTGAAAGTCCAGGTATGGTCCTCCAGTCCCCTTCCTCTGGTGAACCAAGACAGTCCAGCCAGGTGCTGGCTAATCAACTAGTTTGATGTATCTTTTGCCCTTGCATGCAGAATGTACTATAGGCACACATCTGGGATTGTGGGACAAGCCACATGTCTTTCCAACACACATCAACCCTCTCTACTATGAATCATTCCACTCCCCTCCTGTATGCCAGACTTGTGTGCTTGGCACAATGAAATACCCTATCAGATCACATGTTCCCACTCACCAACTGCCTTAAGCTCACTGGTACCTGATGGGAGAGCTCGTCCACCTCCTGAGCCAAGGTCTTGATGTGATGCCACTGAAATTGAGACACAGCATCAGTTATGCTGTTATTCACACCAAGAACATACTTTACCTTGAAGGATATGTTAAGTAGAAAGCATTTTAGTATGAAAACCCTCATTAAATCCCCAATGGGACTTAATGATCCTGCTTGCCTAGTAATAGTGTACACCTCACTAATGGTGTGATGTACATGGATGTGATGTACATCACACACATTCTCCAATCTGAATGTTACCCTCCTGTCCCTAAGCTTCTCGGCCTGGATCGCCAATGCCACCACATTTGTAAAGTATTCCAAAAGAGTAATGTTTCTGCCCACCCCTTGGTGACCCTATTCTTTGGTTATGCTGCCATGCTCAATGCACCTGCCAGGTAAGCCCCAAAACTAATGCCATCCAAAGCATCAGTGTACAACTGGATATCCATACTGGAGACCTCTACATTCTGCCACATTTACACCCAATTGCAGTGACCTAAACAGATAGCTCATAATCTAAGGTTCTCCTTCACATGGTCTGTCTCCCCGATCTAATGGTGCACCTTCTTAACCCTGCTTGTGACTTTAGCTAATTGATGGGTAAAGACTTTGCCCTACAGGTAGAACTCTGCATGTGAAATTTAGGGACCACATCAGACTCTGCTCCTGCTTGAGTTGTAGCTTCGGGGTGAAAGCTGCCACTGCTGCCACTGACCATAGCTGGTCAAACTTGTCCTTAAGTAAACTATTCTCCATATGCAGACAGTCTATCTTGATTTCTCAAACAGGAAATAGTTGTGGTAGGGTCTTCTGTCTTATTGTGCAGTAAGTGCCCCCCCAAATTTGCTACATGTGTCCTGGAACACCTGCTGCAGCTGTCTGCAGTGAGCCTGACTGACAGGCCCCACAAACAAAAAATCATAGTTGTAATACACTAACAACTTCACCTCACCTTCCTTGCAACCACCCTTCTAAGGAACAAGTGGAACTGCTCAAAGTAAGTACAGGCTAGGGCACATCTGATTGGTATGCATCTGGCATAGTAATGTTGACCCTCAAACTTCATCCCAAGCAATTGAAAATCCTCTAGATGCACATGAAGTAGAAAAAAAGGCCAACACTGTATTCACCTTGGCCATAAGTCACCCTTAACTGCAGGTACATACTGTGTTGACAATGCTATTAAAAGTGACATATTGCACTGCCAAGACCTTTGGGGGTTATATGACCATGGTGTCTCTTTCCAGATACAGTACTGTAAGTGGTTGATCAACCTAAGCTGTCCTGGTGCTACCTTGAGCACGAACCCTATCAGAGAAACTTACCTGCAACTGGTTCATAGGTGGGGCTGGGAACAAACCTTCCCCCACTCTCACTGCTGTCATTTCCTTCTCTAATTTCATTAGGACCATTCCATTATTTCTTTGGCTAATTTTAAATTGTGTGCCTCAAATGGCTCTCTATAGAGTTGACAAAACCCTTCCTAAAACCCATACTGCATCCCCTAGCTACCTCCTCATCCCCATGGATTCTTATCAGTGTTGCCAAACCTCCCCTTCTTTACTCTAGCTGGAACTTTTTCTCTGCTACATCTAACCCACCCCCTATATGCTGCATGCATAGGTGGTGCTTGCCACACAAGCACTCATGCCATTACCTTCAATTTGGTGTGGTGCAAGAGCCTTTGTTTTATTTATAGCACAGTCCACCCTGCTTGTCTTTGATCTGTGAAGACTTCTGCACCTGCTCTATGAATGTTTATGGCAACCCACTGTCCATGTGCTGCACTTGATACCGCTGCATAGAGTATGTGTCTTTACCCACTAGGACATACTGAGCTCACCCCATTTCTTATCCAGGTCTCCGTTGATAAAAGACCACATCATACCTGAGCCATGTTGTGACCACTGCTGACAGATGATCCTTTAGTACTTTGCTCATATATTTTATTAAGCTCCAGCTCTGCTGGGTGTCCTCATCAGAAATTACACTTCCATATATCATGAAGGCTAATGCCCAGTTAAGAGAGGATTATTCCTCCTTGTTGTAAATTTTTACCTCCAAGGGTTCCCTTTCTTCTTCCCCTCCTCCTTGTCTTTCTTCCTCTACATTAGTGGGAACATACCATATCCATGAACTTCCAGTTCAATATCCTTTGCTTAAAGCAGCAGTAATTGTTAGTAGTCACTTATGTACTTTTTTCAGCAATAATGATTTTCTGGCAAAACATCAATATATCAATTTTTCCCTTTTCTTTCTTTCATTCCTGAACTAATATACATGATTCTGAAGTTTTTAATATCTGCTCCTGGGACATGCCCACCCTGAAAAAATTAAATACCTTGGTACAGTGCTGTGCTGTTTACCATTAGAAATATGTGGTAACACTAGCCTACTACATCTACAGCAAGAATCTAGTATGTGCATTTAACAGGTAGCCTCAATGGAAAAATGTTTTAAAAACTGAGTGGCAGCCATATTTGCTAATGTGAGTCATTAAATACAAAATTAACTATAAGAGGGGTTTTACAAATACCCACAAAAATAAAAAATGCAGTGAAGATCAGTCTAAGAATGTCAGAAATGCATCTTTGCTAAAAACAAACAAACAAACAAAACATGAATGATGAAAATGTTTGCTGACTAACAAATACTGCTGCTTAAACCTTACTATATAAATGGACATCTAGTGTAACAGTGTAATACTGCTTTTTACACTGTTTGATCCCCAGATTGTCAGACATCATTTTCCAAGGTGTCACTGCAGCCATTGTTCACAGCCCACATCAATGATATGCCCTTGACTGCTGCCAGCAATATCGGCAGTCTCTATTCTTAAGGGAATGACAGAGGGTGTTATAGATTTGTCAGAAACTGGCTCCTGGTCCACTCCCCACTCTGAATCTGAAGACAAAACTATCTTGGCTTCATTGTCCCCCTTTGGGCTCTGTGGTGGGCCTTTCCTTGACCACCCCTTCTGCCTTCTGGCCTGTGTCCCATTTTTAAGTTCCCAGTTATATGAACCTTATGACCTATACCACTAAATGCTTTACCATAGCCTGAACCTCATTATCAGACATTTTATTTACATCATACCTTCTCTTACCTTTTGGAGTGCAGCTCTTCTTCCCTGATGCTGGCTTCTCTGGCATTGTTTTTGGGGCAGATAAATAAGGTCTCCCTCCACCTTGTACTTAGGAGGGGTCCAATTCTATTTATTCTTTTGGACTGATCCTGCTCTGGGGTTCACTAGCTGATCAGGCACCTGTAGGCATACCTTGACCCATACTAACTTTTTCTGGGCTGCCATTTCCTGCAGCCTTTTCACCATGGCTTTAGTTGGTTGTGCTACATCCCTCTAACTTTTGGGGGCACTCTTTATTTATTTATTTATTGAATTTTGGTAACCAGGTAGGCCCACTGAGACAAGACAGTCCTTTTTTCAGTGGCAACCCAGTAAGTGCAGTACATTGATAGTGCAATAGCAATAGGAGGCAGTATAGCACAGTGGTCTAAGGCTCTGAGCTGCAAATCTGGTGACATCCAGCAGACCAGACCTGGGTTTGAATCCCACAGCTTCCACTTGCATACTGTGTGACCCTGAGCAAGTCACTTAACCTCCTTGTGCTCCCAGGTCACTCCTATAAAAAAGCTTTCAGCTTAGTGTGCTATACCTGGTTAAACAACTAAAAAAAAAAAAAAAAAGTTGATACAGGAAACCATACAGGTATGACAATTGCATTAACATGACCAACTAAAATAGTTACAGGAACACGTCACAATACAACACAATTATGTCAGACAAGCATTCACAACTAGCATAGAAAAATGTACAGAAAACATTATTACAGTACTACAGTTAAGATGTGTAATGGGCTTATGAATTCTTTTTGATCGTAGGGCAATTTTAACACTTTACCTACCCAGGGTAACATAGTATGTAGGCTGATGTTGTGGGAATCAAACCCAGGTCTGCTGGATGCACCACACTTATTCTCAGTTCATTCCTCTATTCTCTAGAATCAAAACGACAATATCCATGAGTAATTTTTTTTTAATGAAAACAAATCTATGGGGTTGTGCACGTGTATCTCAACAGCTGCATTATTTGTTCTATGAGGCATAAAAGGGTGATCTACTCCTATCCATATTTACTATTTTTAATCAATAACAAAGCATTCTAATATGTGCTAGAGTAATGAGGCTTGCTTGCCCCAATACAGCTCATATTGCATAGCCTGGGATGCCTTGAGGTAGTTTTAAAAGTGATTTGTAGAACGCATTAATTTTCACATCTGCTCTTTGGATATTATTGATAGCCTCAAATTTCAGAAGCATAGAGAGCCTTAGGTATGCATCTGCAATTACATGCACTGATTGGTGCAATAACTCAATTACCCCGTACTGTTTATTGACTCTAAGCAGCCCTAGTAATGATTTTTCAGTTTTGGATGGTATACTTGGTTCTTTTTTTTCCCGTTATTAACTTTGCCAAAAGTATTGGTAATCATTAATTGTTTCCAACTTGTTATTTCCAATGTACCAGGCCTTGTTTATCATGTAATTTGGGGATCCCATGACTATAATTGTGTGTTTGTCAACACTTCTGTTAAATTTAAGTTCAGTTTCTTTGCACTGTTCTGCCAATACATTTAGCTGCCTTTGCAGTCTGTTGGAGGATAATACAATTATAGTGAGCTAAGACATAACAGCTTTTGTCATTCATATTTAGCATATGGAAGAAACCCCCATAATGACTATTATAGGATTCCACCATGCCGCGGCTACATGGAATTTGTTGATTGTCAGCACAGTGATGGCACAACACCACCAATTGGTGTTGTGCCATCACTGGGGGACCTGTTTTTTCTGTGGGGGGCTTCACCCCCTCTCACCCCCCAGACTTTAAATAACCAACTCTGAGTCGAAGTTGGTTGAGGGAGGGCTGAACTCCCCAGAGGCAACAGTGTCAGGAACCCAGCAGATCATCACAGCAAACTGCCAAAATGTTGCTGCGATGGTCTTAGCTGTATTCCCATCACTGTTGTGACGCGATACCTTATTACAGTACATAGCTCATTTATATAAAAACTGAATAAACAATGGGGTAGGTACACACCCCTGTTTGACTTCTTTGTGAAAAATTTTTCAGTCTGACCGGCCCAGTGGTGTGGAAGCTGAGGCACCAATCCTCACCTGCCGCCATGCTGGTGACCCAGATTTGGGAGTGATCTCAGGGTATTGGGGATTGGCTGGGGAGAGGAGGATCAAGTGTCTGGAGGACAGCTCTCCTTTTCTAGAGAGGGAGGACACCAACCCCGGCACTCACATGACCACTAGCATTGGCTGGAGGTACAGACATCTGGGACCACAACATGGGGGATGGAGGAGCAGTGGGCATCAATGTCCTACACATGGGACTGTGCATAGGCATGTCTGGACAACATTGCACACCCACTCCTGTGATGGAAGGAAACACTGAAAATGGCCAGCGTTGGGGCAGGATGATACCGACCCTTCACAGGCTCCCCACCCAGGCTACAGGGCCCTCTCCCAGAAATTGGATCCAATCCATTGGCAGGTGGGAGCTGCTGACCCCCAACATGGAGGCATGTTGTGGGGGAAGACCGGGATGGAGGTAAGTCCATGGGGTGCCAGGTGACAAGGCTGGGGGTGGGGTTGATGGAAGGAGCAGCCCACTGCTGGCAGGGGAGAAAAAGAGAAGGAAAAAAAAAGAAAAATGTTTTAGCTTTTAATACCCGCTAAACCCATATTGCATTCCATAGCAATAGTATAATAAAGCATTTCCAGCTTATAAAGCTGTGTGTAGGGAGAGACATACTATACTCATGCCTACAAGGTAGTGGGTGGAAAGTCTTTTGTGGCTTCTGAACATACAGTATGCATGCTAGTTGAGTTTTGCTGGATAGGACATCTAATTGCTCTTGCACGGTGAGATCATGGAAGGGATGCTGGCTGCATGCAGGATCAAACATACTGTAGTGTGGTTTCTGCTGCTGCTAACCAGGCCCTTACATGCATCATAAAGGAGCTTAATATGGAACCCTTAAAAAGCAGCGGATGGAGTTGGCTATTTCTTGCTAGAGAGTAATCACAAGGTATGTCCCTTGCTATTACCACTTAGTTGGAAATTACTTTCTTTGAACAGATTTAGTAGATGACTTTATCATCTGTCATTTTCCTTCTATGCTATTTTTAATGTTTTGGGGGAAAATTATCCTGCATAAAATCATAAACTGGTTTGAATCATTATGTCTTAGATGATTCTGTCAAAATCATCCACTTGTGGGGGAATCTTCATTGGCATAATAGCCAATAGGGCTGGCAGTATAGCCTTGAGGTTAGAGGAATGAGGTGTGAATGAGCTTGATACATGCAGCAGACCAGACTTGAGTTTGATTCTCACAACCTCCACTTGCATACTGTGTGACTCTGAGCAGGTCACTTAACTGCCCAGTGCTCCCAGGTCACCCCTGAAAACAGGTACTTGTGTCTAGTGGGCCTTACCTGGTTACCAAAGACCAAAATAAAAAAAATAAATAAATAAAATGAACATGCAAATGTTTACTTACATCCCAGGCACCATGAAATGTGTTAGCCCTTATTAAAGTGGGAAAAACAGCAAAGTTGTAACACAAAATGTACTTTGACTGCTGAATTTAGTTTTATATGAATGTGTAACTTTTGTGTGGTTACACTTATTGCCCTTGTCTCCTAAATAGGGTGTTCCAAGAGAAGTGGCTGTATAAATGTTAGTGTACATGGCGATAAATAAAGGAAGATTGTTTTTGGCTCCATGTATCATTCAGCCTAACAAAATCTACCAAGTTCATTTTTATTTGGGGGGGTTCTTGTCATATATTACTCCTTCTGATGTGTTTTTTAGGGTATGCAAACCACATATTATATTGTAGTTGCAGTATTTTTATTAAATATCTTCAGTTTTGAAATGTTTTATGTAAAGATGATAAAGGTGAAAAAATACTATATGAAAAAGATAAAAATATAACAGCAAATAATATTTTGACATTTTTTGTTCAATCATAGATTTAACTCTTGAAAGGGAGCCTTAGAAATGGCTGCTCTGTATCAAGAAACAGCAGGCATGCAACTCATACTTGACTCTGAGAGGTACTGTAATGACAGAAAATTACAATATAGGAATAGTGTTTGAGGCCCTGTAATTGAAATTAATTCTTCTTTTAATAAGGAACTGCACATCTGGAGCAAATGACCACAGTCAGAAACGTGTGTGTGTGTGTGTCTGGAGGGGGGTCCCTGTTTTAGGAAATAAACTTTGCTAGGCATTAGGCTTGAAGACTAGAATAGGTTTGTTACATTTCAGGTGTAGCCACCAGAAATAATATAATGTAGCAATCATTGTTAAGTACAAAAACACCACAGCTAGGTTCTTACTCTTGGGCCCAATGCACAGAGCCCAATGAATGCCATATAGATGCACTGCCCCTTTAAAAACTTAATGGAGAAGATTCCGGTGATGTCATGAGCTGAACAGCAGGGCGCTCTTTCAGCTTCAAGAACCCACACCATTTAAATTCATCAGAATACAGCTGAATGTCGTAAGGGTGTGGATCACAGAGAGTCAGACAGGCACAAAAGTCAGGTTAAACGCCTTTGGCACGACGTATGTTTATTGCAGCTATTTAAAATATGAACAGTTCAGGCCACAGTTCAGTTATTTCAGGATGATCTAGGCTGTTTTATCCATGTGACAGGCTTTCATCAAGCAACTTTCTTTAAATGACTGGCAAACTTTTATAGCATTAAGACTGCTTCTAACAGATTAACTTTACCTCTTTAAAGCATAAGGCCTGTTCAGGGTTTCAAGGCCTATTTGCCTGTCAGTTCAAAAAGCTTTGGTCCTTCTCTCTGGTTAGAGCATAACTCTCAACACCGCTCAGCTTAGCCCTTCAGTTCCAACTGACATTTTCAACTAAAAAAAAACACTCCCCTTTTATATCCCTCCCAAGGGTCACACGATGGACTTCTCACTGTCACATGATTATTACATCACTTTAAAACAATTATGCTTTTATTTCTTCATGCTTGATTTTTTTTCCTTTCAGTGTTAAGAGCTATACATTTAGGTAAGTATATACTTTTTGCTCATATAACTGAAATTTTAGTAAAGTTATTCCAAAATCAAGCAATATCTTTAAGGGACACTGTCAGCGTTGCCCCTCCGTTTTGGATAAAATGTTAGTCTTGTGTCTCTATGCACATACTTGTGTAATAGTTACAGTAGAATGTCCCTGTATATCAGAAAACTAACCAGTTTACCTCATTTTAGCAGTATTTTCATAATTTTCTTACTGGCGGTCCAACTGTGGGACTGTGTTGAATACCTTGCTAAAGTCTAGGTAGGCCATGTCCACAGCCCCTCCCTGATCTACTACTTTGGTAAAAATGGAGAGCAATGAGTACCAATGCCCGTAGTCTGGGTAACAAGCTTCCTGAATTAGTGGCCTTGATGGAGGAGGAACATCTGGATATCGTGGCAGTCATAGAAACATGGTACACACAAAACTATGACTGGGACGTAAACATACCAGGATACACTATCTACAGGAGGGACAGGGAGGGTAAAAGAGGAGGAGGAGTAGCTCTTTACATAAGGGAAGGAATCAAAGCAACAGAACAAAAGGGTAAACAGGGAGGAGAAGAAGCACTGTGGGTAAATTTGAAGACAGGCAATGGCATCACAATCCGCACAGGGGTTGTATACAGACCTCCTTCTCAGGGGGAGGAAATGGACAAGGAAATGATAGAAGGTATACATAGAATGGCAGAAAAAGGGGAGATATTGCTGATGGGTGATCTGAATATGCCAGATGTTAACTGGAGTGCAGTTGCAGCAGCCAGTTCGAAAAGTGGGGTTATTCTAGATGCCCCTACAGGGGCATGCCTTAAACAACTAGTATTGGAGCCCACTGAGAGGGAGCAATCTTAGACCTGGTTCTCTCAAATGGAGATGGAGAGAGGATCACAGATGTAGAAGTGGGTAGCCATCTGGGAACTAGCGACCATCGAACAGTATGGTTCACAATAAACACAGCAATAGAGTCAAGCCATACAAAGGCAAAAGTACTGGACTTTAGGAGGGCTGACTTTGCCAAAATGGGTGAGTGCCTAAGGAATGCACTAGCAAATGGGCAGGAAGGAGGGGTGGAAGAACAATGGGGAATAATAAAAACTGCCATCACAGAGGTAACGAGCCTTTGTGTGAAGCAAATAAACAAAACAAAACAATGTAAGAAACCACTATGGTTCTCAAAGGAAGTGGCAGTGAAGGTTCAAGAGAAAAAGAAAGCATTCAGGAAGTACAAGGAATCACAGAAGGAGCAGGACAGAGAACTGTATCAGTTAAAGCAAAAGGAAGCTGGGAAGGCAGTCAGAACAGCAAAGGCCCAAACCGAGGAAAAGATAGCCAACTCAGTTAAGAAGGGGGATAAAACCTTTTACAGGTACATCAGGGAGCAAAGAAGACCAAGGGAGGGATAGTGAGGCTTAATAAAGGGAGGGAGGGTGGGCAGAGGGAGACTGTGAAAAGGCAGAGATACTAAACAAATATTTTTGCTAAGTATTTACAAATGAAGAGGGGGAGGTACCTAAAACAAACAGTAGAAACACTCTGGATACAGAAGTTGATACCAGCCCATTTACAGAAGAAAGGGTTATGAAAGAACTCTTAAAATTGAAGGTGGACAAAGCAATGGGGCCTGATGGGATTCATCCCAGAATTCTAAACAAACTAAGGGTAGAACTAGTGACACCACTGACTACCCTCTTTAACAAATCATGGGAGGATGGGGTGGTACCCGAGGACTAGAGGAGGGCAGATGTGATTCCCCTTCACAAAAGTGGGAGCAAGGCAGAAGCAGGAAACTACAGACCTGTTAGTTTAACCTCAGTGATAGGGAAAATGATGGAATCACTTCTGAAGGAAAGAATTGTCGAGTATCTAGAGGCCAGAGGGGCACAGGACCCAAGGCAGCATGGATTCACAGCAGGAAGATCATGCCAGACGAATCTGATAGATTTCTTTGACTGGGTGACCAAAGTAGTAGATCAGGGAGGGGCTGTGGACATGGCCTACCTAGACTTTAGCAAGGCATTTGACACAGTCCCACACAAAAGATTAATATACAAGTTAGCCAGCTTGGGAGTGGGTCCCAAGATGACAGCCTGGGTAAAGAATTGGCCTGAGAATAGGACACAGAGAGTAACAGTAAATGGAGTCCTCTGAAGAAAGGGGGGTTACTAGTGGGGTACCGCAGGGTTCAGTATTAGGACCGGTCCTCTTCAATGTCTTTATAAGTGACATTGCAGAGGGACTGGAAGGAAAAGTATGTCTCTTTCCAGATGACACAAAAGATCTGCAGCAGAGTTGATGCACACACGGTGGGGTGGAAAGGATGAGAAGGACTTGGCAAGGTTAGAGGAATGGTCAAATGTATGGCAGCTTAGATTCAATGCTAAGAAGTGCAAGGTAATGCACCTGGGAAACAAAAACCCAGGGGAAGAGTACACAATGGGGGGTGAGATACTAACAACAACAAAAATGGAAAGGGACCTGGGGGTAGTCATCTCAGATGACCTAAAGGTGGGCAAGCAATGTGAGAGGGCAGCAAGGAGGGCTGGAGGGATACTGGGATGCATAGGGAGAGGCATCACCAGTAGAAAACAGGAAGTTATTATCCCTCTGTACAGACAGCTGGTCAGACCCCATCTGGAGTACTGCATGCAGTTCTGGAGACCCTATCTCCGCAAAGACATAGATAGGATGGAAGTTGTCCAGAGGAGGGCAACTAAAATGGTGCAGGGTCTGCACCGGAAGACATATGAAGAGAGGCTAAAGGAGCTTAATATGTATAGCCTCGAGGAAAGGAGGGAGAGGGGGGACATGACAGAAACTTTCAAGTACCTCAAGGGATTCAACAAAGTCCAAGAGGGTAGCATCTTTCAAAAAAAGAGGTGTGCAAGAACAAGGGGGCACAATTTGAAGATAGAGGGGCGGCTCAGAGGTAATTTAGGAAGTATTTTTCACAGAGAGGTTGCGGATGCATGGGCAGCCTTACAGAGGAGGTTGTGGAGTCAAAAATAGTGGTGGAATTCAAGCATGCATGGGACAGTCATAAGGCCATTCTAGGGGGTGGGGGTAGGAAGAAGTAGGCTGCTGGTTAACTAGAATCTGCAGCTTATCCAGTAGGTAGGGAAATGGGCAGACTGGGTGGGCCAAGCAGTCTTTATCTGCCGTCAAATTCCATGTTTCTATGGTCACCCAGTCAAAGAAATCCATTAGATTCATCTGACATGACCTTCCTGCTGTAAATCCATGCCGCCTTGGATCCTGTGCCACTCTGTCCTCTAGGAACTCAACAATTCTTTCCTTCAGAAGTGATTCCATAATTTTTCCCTATCACTGAGGTCAGACTGACAGGTCTGTAGTTTCCTGCCTCTGCCCTGCTCCCACTTTTGTGAAATGGAATATCATCTGCCCTCCTCCAGTCCTCAGGTACCACGCCATCCTCCCATGATTTGTTAAAGAGGGTAGTCAGTGGTGTCTTTAGTTCTACCCTTAGTTCTTTTAGAATTCTGTGATGAATCCCATCAGGCCCCATTGCTTTGTCCAGCTTCAGTTTTAAGAGTTCTTTCAGAACTCTTTCTTTCGTGAATGGGCTGGTATCAACCCCCTATCCAGAGTGTTTCTATTGTTTGGTTTAGGTACCTCCCCCTCTTCATTTGTCACTACTGAGCAAAAACATTTGTTTAGTATCTCTGCCTTTTCACAGTCACCCTCTGCCCACCCCCTTCCCTTTATTAAGCCTCACTATCCCTCCCTTGGTCTTCCTTTGCTCCCAGATGTACCTATAAAAGGTTTTATTCCCCCTTCTTAACTGAGTTGGCTATCTTTTCATTATTTTGGGCCTTTGCTGTTCTGACTGTCTTCCCCGCTTCCTTCTGCTTTAACTGATACAGTTCTCTGTCCTGCTCCATCTCTGATTCCTTGTACTTCCTGAATGCTATCTTTTTCTCCCTAACCTTCACTGCCACCTCCTTTGAGAACCATTTTACATCATTTTGTTTTGTTTCTTTGCTTCACACAAAGGCTTGTTGCCTCTGTGATGGCAGTTTTGATTATTCCCCATTGTTCTTCCACCCCTCCTTCTTGCCCATTTGGTATTGCATTCCTTAGGCACTCACCCATTTTGGCAAAGTCAGCCCTCCTAAAGTCCGGGACCTTTGCCTTTGTATGGCTTGCCTCTACTGCTGTGTTTATTGTAAACTATACTATTCGATGGTTGCTAGTTCCCAGATGGCTACCACTTCTAAATCTGTGATCCTCTCTCCATCTCCATTTGAGAGTACCAGGTCTAGAATTGCTCCCTCCTGAGAGGGTTCCAATACTAGTTGTCTAAGGCATGCCCCCTGCAGGGCATCTAGAATGACCACGCTCTTTGATGTGGCTGCAGCAAATACACTCCAGTTAACATCTGGCATATTCAGATCCCCATCAACAATATCTTCCTTTTTTCTGCCATTCAAAGGATACCTTCTATCATTTCTTTGTCCATTTCCCCTGAGATGGGGGTCTGTATACAAACCCTGTGCAGATTGTGGTGCCATTGCCTGTCTCCAAGTTGACCCACAGTGCTTCCTCTCCTCCCTGTTTACCCTTTTGTTCTGTTGCTTTGATTCCTTCCTTTATGTAGAGAGCTACTCCTCCTCCTCTTTTACCCTCCCTGTACCGAGCCAGAGATGGAGATCGATGAGGAGGGATAACTGGTCACAGCAACCAACAACACGGTGAGGAAGGTCATTTTGAGGGTTCAAACGATTGAATCAACTTTGGCCGATTTAAAAAAGCATCTGGAAATTATGGTTAAAAACTTGCTAGCTGCCAGAAACAGGTAGGGAAGATTACAGACACTCAGGGAACACACAATTGGCTACATCTATGCTTATTACAGAGAGATCAGGACATACAGACACGCATAGAGGATGGGAAAAATAGAGCACAACAAAATAAACTTCAACTTCATGCTTTATGGGAAGAAGTGGAGGACTCTTTTGATTCTATGTCTGCCTTCATAGAACATCTCCTTAAAACTGTTCTACAGCTACCTGCAGAGCTACCCCTTATGAAAGAGCAAGCACACTGCTCCCTGGGCCCACGTTCTAAAGACTCCAACATGAAACCCAGATCTATTATTGTCCATATGTTGCATTTCCAATCTAAAGAAGCAATTTTAACTGCTGCTTAGAAACAGAAAAAAGTTCTTTATGATGATCAGCAAATATACTTTGACCTTGACTTTTCCCTGGCTCCGCAAGCAAAAAAGGCAGGAAGTATGGTTGATTGTTAAACGGTTCAGGGAAAAGTAAAATATTCAAGCCCAAGTTAATTACCTGCCCAAACTTAAATTATTAACCAACACTGGGGTGCAGATCTATAAAAATGTAGCAGCAGCTGCCCCCCAACTGAAGAAAGGGGGTACTGAATGCCTGAATTCTGAAATGGCAGAACTGGAATTAGAACTGCAATGGACAGCATGGCAACTAGCAGGGAAGGGGAGGAAAAGATCTAGGCTGAATAATAACTTGCCTCAACATATTGAAAAAGACATATCCAGCATTCTGACACATCATAAGGAGAGAGCAGATGCAGAAGCAGTTGGTGGGAACAAATCTAATGACTGAGATATGAATCCATCAGTTGTGACAATAAAAAATTGCACAGCAACGTGGTGCTACATAATGAATGAAGTATTCACATTTTCACTCAAGTGCTGACTGCTTACATTTTGAACTATAGGGTCCTGATGTGACCAACCAAAATTGCTTATGTTTCCTTTTATTGCAAACTTCATATTTTTCGGGGGGCTTTTCAGTCATTTTGTATCCCCCTTGGATGGGGACCTCATTCAGATCATTACTAGTAGGGGACTGGGGCACAGTTCTGCAGGGAGGGGCACTCACTCACACTTTAAAGATTGCCAGTGCATCACTTTGATCATTGCCTGTGGGTGAGGGAGTGGCTTTGGTCTGGGTGACCCACCAATACCGGGGCCTCTTGAGTTAAGGTGGTAAGTATGGGGACTCAACTGCATTGCTTTATTTGGAGTGGGGAGATGTGCTGACTAGACACACTCCCAGGCTTGTAGCTACAGTGGTTGCATCCTGCTTTACAGGAAAAATCTAATGCATGCTTATCTGGCAGTAATTTGGAGATCTCACAGTGCACAGCATTTCTCGGGCATTTCGGGATGGGGTCCCAGTCTCCCTAGGGCAGCTATTCCAACTGCAAATCTTGTAGTCCATGTTTAGTAACAATTGCCAGTGTTAACTTAGTTCTCTTTATCTTACACTGTCGAGATTGCATAGGGAATGCTGTGTTCCAGTTGGCCTCCTCTCCCTCTCAAGTTGACAAAATAGTTAATGAATGTGTGGCATGTATGAGTTCCCTGAGGTAAGGAAACCTTAGTTGTGAGGACTTGCTGAGGGTGCTGGTCATGGGGCCGCTCCTTTCATTCGGGGGTTAATGGAGATATTGGACAGTGGGGGGGGGGGCACCTCCCAGTGGGTTGGGCCTGGAAGGCATCAAACACATCAACCAAACTCCAAGGATATTACCCATACAGTGGTAGACAATAAAGGAGGGAGGGGGAACTGGACCTGATTTGGTTATTGGTATTGAATAAACATCCAATTTCAGGTATTTGAGCTACCTTCTTTAATTCCAGCTTATGTGAGGTCCACTAACTACTTTTGTCAGAAAGGGTCAGCCTTATTTAGGAGGCAGTATGGTGCAGGGGTTTAAGGTTCTGAGCTGCAAACCTGGAGACCTGGAATTGAATCTCACAGCCCCCACTTGCATACTGTGTGACCCTGAGCAAGTCATTTAACTTCCTTGTGCTCTAGGTCACACCTGGAAACAAGTTTCTGCTTAGTGAGCCTTTCCTGGTTAAACAATCCCCCCCCCCCCCAACTTCATCCTATTTGCTTGACGGGTTTCCCAAGTTCTGAGTAAAGTCCTGGGAGCTCAGGAGCTAACAATCAGATCTTCAGGCTCCGAGCATTAAACATTTAAGTCACCTTGAAGTCCAGTGCAAGGTCTTTGGTGGAGGAGAGGAGTGGTCAAACTGTTATATCTTTATTATGGCATATTAGAATGTTCGTGTACATAGTTTTGATGCTTGCTTTGTTTGTATGTTTGTTGTTCAAGTTTTGGGAAGCAAGACAAACCTACATAATCCAGACAGACATTTCCACTAGAGTATAACATGGTTGTTTGGAACCCATATGGGTCTTTTAGGGAATAATGGGTCGTATTACCATTATCTCTTATAATGTTAAAGGTATCAACTCTGTAGTGAAGCAGGCAAAGATACTCTCAGAACTCCGCAGACTGCAGAGTGATATCGCTTTTATTCAAGAGATGCACTTATCAGATTTGGATCATGGAAAATTAAAAAGATGCTGGTCGGATCAGGTAACAGCTTCATCTCATACTTTGGCTAAACATAATGGAATGGGGGTATTATCCAGGAGGGGCTGGGTTTTGAATTACACAAAATAGAGAAGGACACAGAGGGTAGGTGGGTGATTGTCTCAGGGCAAACACAGGGCTTTCTACTACATCTGATTACTCTGTATGCACCGAATAACAGCGTGGCTCTTTTTCTGAAAGATTTCTTCCAGGAGATTACAGCACTCCCTCCAGGCTGCATAATTATTGGGGGAGACTTTAACTGTGTCATGAATCCCCAATTAGACCAATCCTCAGGAAATAGCCTCCCGAACAAGACAGTTAGTAAGCTTTTAAGAAATTGCATAATGTATCAAGGGTTGATTGACATATGGCGGGAGCATGATATGGGGGAGAAAGATTATACTTTTTGTTCTAACTCACACCATGAATACTCCCACATAGATGTGTTTCTGACACACAAAATAGACCTTCAGAGAGTGCAGAATAGTAGACTACTTCAGGCAATTTTGTCAGACCATGCACCCATCTCTACAGTATCAAGTTAAATATAAACCAGATGAGGAAAACTGCACTCTAAAGGTTTAGTATGTCTTTATTAAATGATAAATCCTTTAAAGAAAAGGTTATCTTGGAAACTCAAACATTTTGACAATTTAATGAAGGGGAGAAATGGGGGAACCAGGTCTATGGGATGCAATGAAAGCAGCATTGCGGGGTCATATCATTAGTTGGTCTTCGATGAAAAAGAGGCAGTGTATAGACAGACAGGAAACTCTGGGAAACAAATTATTGGAATTGGAACAGACTCAAACAACAACAACCCACCAACAATTTACTTAGTGAAATTAATACTGTACAGAAAGAATTACAAGATTTTAATTAACAGGAAAATAGAAGTCAAATTACGGTATACTGCTCACAGATATTATGACACAGAAGGGAGAGCAGCAGCTCTATTGTCATATAGACTGTGTAAAAATGCAGCAGTTAGAACAGTAATGAAAGTTAAGTTTTCACCACAGTTCCATAAATATGAAACAGACTCTCGTAAAATTCATCAAATGTTTGCTGCTTTTTATAAAGACCTATATAAAGAAGAGAAGGAGGTAAATGTGGTGCGGAAAAAAGACCCAGATATGTTTGCAAGGTGTACAGCTCCCTAAGTTATCAGACGCAGATGCAGCTTTCTTAGAAGCCCCGATTAGTGATGCAGAGGTTACTAGAACAATTACTGACCTAAATGCAAACAACGCACCAGGCCCAGATGGGTTCAATACAGATGTTTATAAAGCCTTCAGCAAACAATTATCTCTCCTGCTTGGGAAGCTTTACAGATACTGTCAGAAGGAAGGCATTTCTCCAGGTTCTTGGAATGAAACAGTGATTTCTGTTTAGCAAAACCAGGAAAAGGCAAGGAAGTCTGTGAATCATACAGACCGACATCGCTGCTGAACCAAGACTTAAAAATATTCACAAAAATCCTAGCCACCTGCCTACAGCAAATAATCCACACACTTATTGATATAAACCAGACCGGTTTCATACAGAGTAGGCATTTAGCAGACCTTGGCCCCTATGCACTATTGGGGCGGGGTACATGGAATCCGCATGTACCCCTCCCACGTAGCTGTGCATCCATAGACAGAAGCACACCAGCAGTATTCAGGACTGCCACCCACCTGTCCATGGCCCACCCTCTCGGTGTGTGGGAGCACAAAGGAAAGATACACAGACTGGGTGGGCATCCAATGGGATGCCCGACCCAGTCTGCCAGTGGCTCCCTTGCACCCGTGGGTGCAGAGATATGGTTGCCACCACATATCACGTGGAACACAAGAGGCAGCCTGGTGCCCAGTTGGCCATCCCCAGACCACCATTCGCTGTCCGTGGTCTGGGGTGGCATGGTCCAGGGGACAGCAGTCCCCACCTATCTGTCTGTGATGGGGGGCCACATCCCAGGAGTATGCAGACCTCATGGCAGGGGTTCTCCTTGAATACTCTGAGCTCCCCCCGTGCCCAGCTGTCTGCAACTCTGTTCATGTCACAGAGTGCTGGCACTTCCCCCTGCATGCTCCGACTGCATTGCCCTCCACACGGTCAGGTGGTGGGGCAGCGCACCCCATGGGTGAATCAAATGGCTGGCCACGAGGGTGACACAATGGATTCAGAGTGGTTGCATGCCCCAGACATGCACATGTAGCCACTCAGCGCCATTGGTGCATAGGGCCCAATATTAGAAGAATGCTTAACATTCTCGAGGAAGTAAAAAAGTTTGAGAGCCCCAGACTGCCATACTAATTGATGCAGAAAAAAAAATACTTTTACAGGCTGAACTGGTCCTTTTTGCAAATAACAATGCAAAAACTGGGGTTCGGAGAAGAATTTTTAAAAGCCAGAGCAATACCATACAAAGACCCAAGGTCAGAGTTAAAATGAATGGCACTATGTCCAGCCATTTTGTAAATGGGAGGGGCACATGGCAAGGGTGTCTGCTGTCCCTTCTCCTGTTTGCTATTAGTATTGAACCTCTGGCAGAAGCCAAGTGATCCAGCCTAGATCTACAGGGTATTACAGTAGGGAAGGATGGAGAATCATATATTACTTTATATGGATAATACAGTGATTTACCTAAGAGATCCTGAGAGAAATATAACATTACTTTTAGCCCTTTTAGAGAAATATGGAGAAGTACTGGGTTTCAAAATGAATATTTCTAAAACAGAAATTATACAGGTCAGTGGTGCAGCTACTACAGCATTGAAACAGCAGTTATCAGGGAAATGAAATGCAGATCAAGTTAGGTACCTTGGGATTCATATTCCTAAATGTATAAGCAACCTATACAAAGTAGATTATGGGAAATTAAAAACAGAAGTTTTAACAGAAGTAAATAGATGGGCCCTACTTTCCTTAAAGTTTAACAATAAAGTAGATGCCATCAAAATGAATGTGCTCTCTCAATTCTTTTTTTTTTTTTTCAAAATCTACACTTGTTGATTCCTAACAAAGAATGAAAAGAACTCATAGGGGTAATAAAATGGTTTATTTGACAAAATCGTAAACCTAGAATCACTTGGGCTTTATTAATGAGGCAGAGGAAAGTAGGGGGATATGGACTACTTAACTTTAGGGAATACTATGTTTGTTTATTTATTTTATTTATTTATCAAGTCTAGGATTACAAATACCTTTGAGCCTTGGCTCTTTTACAAAGGTTCCATGTCAGAGAAATACAAATTATGGGGACCATCAAGACAGATATTACAACAATGTGGACATTGCAAACAGAGTACAGATTAATACAATTCAATGGTAGCATTGTAACAAGGCAGCCAGTGGCATTTGTCAGAGAAAATAGACAGCAGATAAGAAGTGCCAGAGTCATAGGGAGAGGGAAGAGGGGAGGAGGGAGAAGGAATGTAGGAAGGGTGGGGAGAGGGTGAAAAGTGCAGCACTGGGTATACCAAGATGTGAGGGTAGCTGCCCAGTTAGTTGATCTAATAGACGTATTGGACTAAAGTAAAGTAAAGAAAACATATGGAAAACCATTGAAGAGGGCACAAATAGAACTGGACACCTAGAATGCCTTGCCTGGGAAATTAAATCCCCCCAGGACTTAGGGGTACTACAAAGTAGATGAACCAAACATACTTTTCAGTAATGGCTACAAATCAAAAAAGGCTGCTTATAACCAATACGCAACCTCAATGGGTACCTTTGTGGAAGAACAGTCATTTTGCTCCAGCACAAGTAGATGCCACTTTTAAAAAATGGGCTGGACAGGGTTACAATGTATTACACAATTTGTCTCAGGCAAAGCATTTAAATCCTTTCAACAACTTCAATTAGAATTTTTCTTACCCATAAGGATCACTACAGATTCTTTCAGGTCAGATAATTTATTAATAAATCTGAACTTCTACAAGTGATCTGGTTAGATCATCATCATTTAGTTGAGAAAATTAGATTATTCTCCCGCTAGATAATGCTAAACATTTAATTTCTGAATTATATTCAGAACTCAACTCAAACATGGGAAGTAAGACTATAGAACATATACAGAGTCAATGGGAAGTGGATTTGAACATCTCTGCGGTACAGGAAGATTGGGCACAGATCTATACGGCAACACATACAACAACTTCATTGGGGAGTTGGAGAGAATTTAAATGGAAATTGTTTAGTAGATACTTCCTAACACCTGACAGGACAAAACATCTAGGTATGAGTAACAAAGACTTATGTTGGAGAGGTTGTGGGGAAAGCGGTACCCCACTACATATTTATTGGACCTGTGGTATTCTACAGGGGGTTTTGGATGGAAATTCAGACATGGATCGGTAAAATATTGGAACTCAGTCAGGAACGCAATTGTTCTCTTATGATATGCCGCCCTCATCCAGTGGGTCTAAGTGGAGAGGTAAGAAATATTTAACATATTAATAGATGCAGCACTAAAAGCCATCACCCAACAATAGTTGGTTGCTACTACCCCATCCATGGAAAACTGGTTAAACAACTGTAAGAGAAACTAATGGAGGAAATTACAGCTAGACTGAATTTTGAAGTGAACCATTTTAACACTAGATGGCCCCCTTTCTTGCATATGATAATGGACATAGAATGGGCACTGGTTCTGGAACAACTGCTTTATGATTAATTTTGAGACAGAATGCATAATTATGAAATATAATGCACAGTACCTTTGCCTTGCTTCCAATTAAATATGTTTCGACAGTTTTATCATTATACAGGTTCTGGTCAGTTTTAAGACCAGTTGGAGTGCAGAATAATTATGGCCCGCTAATACAGAGGCTATATGTTATTTCTTTTTTTTTTTTGTATCTTCTATTTTTGCTCCCACTGAGCCCGGGCATCCTTCCAGGGTGCTCGCTCCACGAGGCTACTACTCCCTGCCTGAACCCCTCATCTCTAGATGGACTCCCCCAACCACCCAGACAGGCCTAGCCCCCGGATCACCCCCGGGGTTGGTCCACCTTCCCTTGGTGACCTATCTGTAATTAGGGAGGTCTTACCTGGGTGCCAGGTTGGCTGCGGAGTCCTGCAGAGTGACGGGCCAGCAGTGGGATGTGAGCCTGTCCTTGGAGCCCCCTTCATCTCTGTGGTGCTTCAGTGGGGTGTTTTCCATATTTTGTGTGTCCCCTGAAGTGTGGCAGTGCAATGACATCATTCCGCCGATGTCCACCACACTCCTCTCTCTACTTTGGCCCTAAGCTTGAGTAGTGCCTCCAGTCTCCACCGGGGGCTGCTACTATGCTGGGCAAGCCCCAGAGAGAGGAGAGCAGTCCATCGGATGCTTGATCCTCTCTCTCCCTTGCCAACCCCCAGCACCTGAGCTCATTTCTGAACTCGGGTCACCAGCTTGGCACGAGGTGAGACAACCAGCACTTCAGCCCTCAACACCACTGGGCCTACTATATGTTATTTAATTCGTGGAAAACCATCTGCTAACTGGAACTGGACACTTATGATACAGTAGAATGATTTTGTATGAATGCTGTAGCTCAGTGATGTGACTATCTAATATTTGGATCCCGGAATCAGATGTAATGCTTATGGGTTGGTGTTTGTCACTTATATGAGCTGTCTCTGTAAACTCAGTAAAAAGTTAAAAAACAGCCTTAATGGATGTAGATCACTGGGATTAAGCATTATAAACTTCTGGGCACCAAAGTGTACATCAATCTTGTGTCCAGAGAGTGATACAATTGCTCACAAATAGAATTGCAACTACACCAGGGATGAAAGTACTCCCTCCGTGATTTTTCTGCTGCCTCCTTTGAGGGACCTTTTGGCCTAGTTGGAAAATGCACCTTCTGGATATCCCTCTATGCCCAGACATCCCAGTGGCACCAGGTGTAGATAGCATTTATTTAAAATGCCATGGTTCGCTAGGGGGCTTGCAGCTTGGAATCCCAGAGGATGGGCCCCCAGATGTGAATCCCATTGGTAGAAATTGCCAAAAGACAGAGGGTGCTGTGCCTGCTATGCTGAACCCAGGTAAGGAGATGCCAGTCAATCAGCATGCAGAAACACTTAAAAATAATTGTAACAACAGTGTACCACAGATCCATATGTAATGCAGTGTTTCTTACAGGATCTACCTCATCCAATAGTAGTACAGGAGGGGTTCGATGCAGCTGCTGAAACAGATGCTGTAACAGGCTTCAGTGTTGGACTAGCCACCAGGATACCTGAACAATTCCAGGTGGGCCCACTCTGTTGGGTACCTGCCCACCTTCTAAACTCTGAAATTCTTTGCATTTATCATCACTTTTTTTAATTAATGGAGTATTTGGGGCATTGTAACTACATGTAAGATGCAAGCATAGAACTAGTGTATCAGATTTATATGGAATACTGATATACTGTATGTGTGTCACTCTGCACCATTTCCAATTGATTTTTTAGGTGGATCACTGTATCCACATCACAAGTGGGCTCTATGTACCCCATTATCCCTGACAAGCATGGCGATGGTGAGTATCACATTCAGTTAGTTGTTGTTTTCTGTTACTAAACAGGAGAGAGAGTAATAATAAGGCAGTGAAAAATCAGTGAATGGCTGATTGGGTTTGGGTGCCGAGCATCTGATGTGGGTTGCAAGGGAGGGCTTTTCAGCTGAAGTAAATTTAGCACTGACAGTGATTATTTGTCACAGTGATACCTCTGGTAATTGATTTAGAAAAAAAATGAATAATAAATTGATTGTAAATGTTATTTCTCACATTGGCCCCTGTGCACAAAGGAACTTTGTGCCTGTGTGCTGTGGATTTGCAGGGCATAGGCACCCCAAGTGGCAGAGCTGTTCATCGGGGGACCTACAGGTCCCAGAGGCATGCAAAGAAGGGTTACAGATCCCTTCAGCACTGGATCTCATGGTTGTTCTCACAGTTATGTGCACAGCCAGTCTGGGAGGATGCCTGGGGGCATGCCCGCACTCCTCACCATTCACATAGGCACAGAGTGCAGAGCGAGGGGGGTGCAGGATGCAGCAGCACAGACTTTGCTGTACCCATTGTGGACACCCTTCGAGAAACCTCCACCCACAATGCTGCCCCAGCCCTCTGGTTAGGCATGCACCCTTCTTTGGAAAATTTACTCCCTCACACCTTCCCAGAATCCCCTGCTCCATGTGGAGCAGAAGATTCACTAGGGGACCAGGACAGGCATCCGGTTGGATGCCCACCTGTGTCCTCCAAACCACCATAGCCCAACTGCACACAGGGGACAGAGCCATGGACAGGTGCCCTGTGGGTGCTGTGCTGCACAGCCAGGGTATGTGCTTCTCACACATATCCTGTGCTGCTTCATGCATAGCCCCCAATAGGTTTTCTTTTCTTGATATTTTAGGCAGCCAGTCAAGAAAGAATTAAAAATTAAAGAAGCAGGAGCATAAGAATTTATTAGCAAAAGTTCATGTAAGAAGTACAGATGGCACTCTCTTGATAAATTAATTTTGTTGTGATATGATTCATGAGATGTAGTTCAAATATTTTATACATTCCTTTTAACCTTTGTTTCAGAAGTCCCCTATGGAAGCCTTTCAGGTGAAATGGTAAGACAGTTTGAAATATATATGACGTTTTTGGTGCATTTGACAAAAAGCTGATGGAGTAGCCAAAACTGATATTCTAATTATTCCAGTACACCAAGGCTACCCACCACAATCTACACGGATATACAGTGATTGCCTACTGCACTTAAACTATACACACTTATTAACACAAACTATAAAACCATGTATGACTTTCAGAAAATGGACAGATCCTCTGGTCATTTAAATATCTGGTGCCCTGTATGGTGCATGGACCAGTGTGAACTAACAACAGCCACAAAACAGGTGGTGCTGAACTTGTTCGCTGGACACCATGTCATGAGGAAGGATATACTACACACCAGGGGGTACCTTGCCTGTGCACACACCTCATCCAATGTGCCCTACAACAACAACAACAATCACCTCATGATGGCAACACAGTCATCTGATTACAGGTGACAACCAGATACTTGCATAGCTTTTCAGTGGGGGCATGCCACATGACTGTTGGTGGGGGCTATACACATACAGTACTGGTGCTGTGTCGAGAGAAAGACTTTATATAAGCCTGAACCATGCATGTTTCTGCCCCTCCCTCCATTAAGTCTGCTGGAAATACCGTGGCCACCGACGTAGAAAAGGTGACAATGAAAGTGGGGAGAAGATGGAGGCAATGGAAAATAAGGCAGAGGAGGAAGAGGAAGCAATGCAGAAAAAAAGTAAAAGTAGGAAGAAGATGTAGAGGAAGAAGAAGAGGCATGGATGCTAAATGTGGGGGAGGTAGAGATGGAGCAAAATGACAGTGCATTTTTACTTGAAGAGGAAATGAGGGACATTAAGATTAGAAATGTGCAAAACTGTCTGGGGAGAAATGAGATGTCCTAAACTTGATTGGTTCACCAGGAGCCAAACTAAATCCAAAATGACTATTCCCCAACTTCTAAGAAGACTCAGTGACTGAGAGTACCCTATCCCCCATCCACAGAACAGGACATATCATCATAGCTGCTTCTTCCCCTACCCACTGCAATGGAAAGAATACATAACATCACCACTGCAAAGACAGCACTTCACTTCACTACATCCACCTGTGCCAGAGGTTGCATGCCATTGCCACCATTCCCCCTACCTGCCAACAGCAAAGGATCTGCTACCATAGCATGATCCTGTCTGAGGATAGCACACTACTGTGGCATGTATTTCCACATCGATAGCATGCTAATATGGCATGTATTGTCACTCTCCTGTTGGCTGCAGCACAGAAAAGAGAAAGAAAGCAGGGAACCCATTGGCTGCTACATGCCATTACCTGTCCTTGAGTGAGGAAGGGGACCAGAGTTTGTGTATAAAGGGAGGGGTAGAGACAGCAATTAATTATGCAATTCAAGAAGGGACACAGAATTATGGAACATGACACTTGTGTTTTAAGGCATATGTGTGTGTGGAGGGGTTGAGAGGTACATAGTTGTTGCTATCCCATAATACCTCTTTCCCACAGTTATAGTTCACTAACTTGCTTTAGCCCTTCCAATGATCTCAGTCTCTCTAAATAATTTCTGTAGTGTACTACCTCTTGCACACGTGGAAGTCATTGCATTTAATCACACAATCTTTCTGTGAAAGAACAAAGATAAAAAGAAAAAACATGTTTAAGGCTATAAATCATTATATCATTCATTAGGTATTAGCTTATTAGTGTTAAATGTAGATCTGGAAATATTAGAAAAATAAAAAAAAATACTGTAGGTTATCCTGCAAGGTAAAGCCATTTTTAAATGTGAATTGATGAAATAGCCTTTTGGAAACATGCTTCTCATTTGCTTTTAGAAAAAAAAAACTTTTTAAAGGGTAGTCCAAAAAAAGAAAAATTATTAGGGAAGTGTTACCTTTCTTTAAAAAATAATCTTGTTAAAGCCAGTAGTATGCTAAATTTAAATATGCCTTTGACAAATGTAAGAAGCTGGCTCTAAAAGAGAAAAAGCCTTTCAAAGGCAGCCTGAATGGGTATCCAGTTACTTACAAAGCCATATTGCTAAATAATAGGGGAAGGGGAAGGGAGGGACTATTGTTGATTCTGAAATTTTCATATTAACACTGACTCATTGTTAGTTCAAAACCGAACTTTGTTTTTGTTATACAAAGTTGTCTAATGCACCACAGGCCCTGAATGTGATGTTGCCACATATCTGCCAAGAGTGATGGATAGTACCTACTTGGCTTATTTAGAAATTTTTGTACCTACAGTACTTGGCTTATTTAGAAATTGTCACATTCATACTGAGGAATCACCTTTTTTCTGAAAATTTAAAGGACTACTTTATGTCAAAGATGCATACGGTGGCCAGCCCATTGGTGCAGAGGGTTGAGGTGCTGGCACCTTACTTTGCCCATGCCGGCAACCTGGGTTCAGGAATGGACTCAGGACGCCGGGGGTCAACCGTGGAAGGAGAGGATTGGGCATCCGGAGGACTGCTCTCCTCTCCTGGGGCGGGACCAAGGGAGGCATTGCTCAGCAGCAGCCCCTAGTGGAGACTTGGGGCACTGCATGAGAGGCGCAATGGGGACCAGGGAAAAAATAACAGAAACAGCTCCAGGTCTGCCGGATGACAGCTGCCGCACTCCGACGCTGCCGAAGGCTCTCCAGGAAGCCGTCTCTCTGCCTCAGCAGCACCCCGAAGTCTAACTAAGAGTGTGCTGGTGATCCTCCTGCTGGTGCCTTCCTCAGAGGAGAATGGGGACCCACCCATCGATAGGGTTATGCAGGGATACTTCGGGGGTTGGCTGTAATGTGAGGATGGAGGAGGCGGCTCGACTGAGGGCAGTAGGGGTAAGTCAGGGAATTGGCAAGCCTGAAGGAGTGGGGGTCACTGGAGAATGTAGGAGGGAAAAAAAAAATAAAAAAAAATATGCATACGGCACTATAAGCACCGAGCACTGCTTGTGTCACACCATGTATCCCTCGCTATGCGACAAAGAGTAATTGTAATCTCCAAGAAAGGTGCAGTCTCAAGTATTAGGATTGTGCAGCAATATTTCCAAGAAGACCCAACTTGACTCTCAAGATACCAATACAGTTCACCCTTGAATTTTATTGTGGAGGGCACCAAACAAATCCCACCAAAATTTTTTTAAAAAAGCACTTTTTTGAACCAGGATGGGGCTACTTTCCAGGTTACTTTCCAATTTTGCTCAGAATTACAACCTTTCTGACCCTGATGTGTCATGAAAATGACAGAGTGCCTGATGCACAGTGGTCACCCTAACAACCTCAGTGGTGCTGGGTCAAGAACTGCAACTCAACTGCATAATCCTGCAGTCACTTTGGAACCAATAAATGTGCACCCAAAATCAACTTATTAACCGTCACCAGATAGGCCACCATATCTAAAGATTAAAGTCATCAGAGGATCTACAGTAAACAGAAACCTTATTGCTGTCCCATGCCTGAAGAAGGTCACTGTAGACCTTAAACGGACGCTGTCAACCCTTTTTTCATCATATTATTTCTAGATGAAAACCTACATTTTATAATTGATTACCTTCTCTAAAATTCATTTATGTTGTCCTTTGTTTTATCTGTTTCCTTTCTTCGTAGAACTGAAATACATGATAATGGTGTAATTATACCCTACCTTGTTTTGTTTCCAATCCTTGATCAACTCTTCTTACATACTTTCTTTACATTACAAACAGCCCTGAACAGTATAGCCACTCATAATGCAATGGTCTCCTCCTGTCCCCCTGCATTGTGAGTGGCTAGACTGTGTTGGGGGTGTTCCCAAGTTCAGAAAAGATGCAGTGAAAGTTGATCAAGGGTTGTAAACAAACATGTTTTTGTGTGGTAACACCAATATGGTGGTCTGTCTGTTTTTCACTTTTAAAAAGAAAAAAATTAATCAGAATCAAACAACAAGCTACATCAGCAATTTTTATAGAATGTGAGCAATTATAAAATGTGTTTTTTAAACTAGGGACAATTTGTGGCCAGAGGGGTATGACAGTGTCCCTTTAATCAGAGTTATCTCAGCACTGTGGTGATGTCTTAAACTGGCTGGTAATATTTTAAAGATATGGTTGTTTTCTAGGTGCACAGCCAACAGCTCAACTATTACTTTCTTGACAACCTTCACCAAAATATTGCAGGTTGAAAATGGGTCTATAAGTGCTGTAGTACATTATATGTAGTGGTGCAGCCCTACAAGCACCTGCAAATCAAAACAAACACAAGAATGGATCTGCTCAGCAAGACCTCATATAGAATCCCACTACACAGTGGAGACAAAAACCAAAGCATCTGTCATTTTGTTTAGATATTTTATTCCAACAAAATCACAACACACTTGCATATTAATGTGAGTAGTTTGATATTTCATGGTCCAAACTCTGATCACATCATCTGAAATTAACATGCCATCCGGTTGCCTTATAATGATTCTCTGTAAGACATCACAACAGAAGTATTTCTACTCATTTCCCAATGTGTTCCATAAATCTGCAGTTTGTTTTAGTTCAAAGCCTCTGGTTTTTCACCACCCTGCCTAATGGCATTTCACTAGTGAGGTGGGGGCCTCTGCACACCACTGCCTCCACTGCATCTAGTATATTTCTATTAAAACAAGGCACTGCAGTTCAAAACAGAAAGAATTCTACTTTTACTGCAGAAGTGCTCAGTGTCGTGTTCCTTCTTGTCTTGCCAGTTCATGATCAAAGGAGCTGAAGGACAAGAGTAGATAAGAAGGATGGTACAGTCAAACAGGGGCTGCTCTAAAGATCCTGTGCCCATGTATAGTACTTGCACAACACATCTTCAAAAAGTACACACCACTCATCATTGACAAACTGCAGTCCACAAAATTGGATTTATCTGCAAAGTAAGATGATTTACTGTCAGCACTCCAATGTGATATGCAGCATGGTTGTTTTACATGTTACAGTGCTGATATTAAATCATGTAACTTTGTAGACAAACCAATTTTGTGGACAGCAGTTTGTCAGTGGTGAGTGCTGAGTACTTTTTGATGAAGTGTTAGACAAGGAACGTGACTATAAGTTCCACTGTATAGTCATGTTTTGTGTGCCAGTTACACCACGGAAATAGTTACTCATGCACCACACATTAAAAAGGTTAACCTATTCAATCAACGTTGTCCAGTTATTCTACAGTTAGGCAAAGCAATGGCTACTTTGATAGCCCTGAATGTCTTCCTTCCCTGATATAATTTGCTTTGATCAAGTGATGAGATTGCAACACCTTGTTGCCACATTACATCCTAAGCAATGTGTCATTCCTCAAAAGCTGAGCCTGCCTTTATAAGCAGTTGCACAACAAATTGAATCATGCCTTAATCAGCTGCAGTTTGAAAAAAAATAACTTGCAACACAGATATCTAGGCAAGTAGTCAACTGCAGATTATTGTATATCACAGTGAGTGCCCACTGGGTATCTTTTACTACCCCAGCAATGTACTGTGAAACCACCAGCTTGAACCAATGTGCTATCAGACTTAGCGCACTTTTCTAAAAATCTTACATGTGCTACAAGGGTGTTTTATAAATGGCCTTCCATAATTATTACTTACGATTTGTGGTTTCAGATAATTGCTCAAACATTCTAATAGCAGTAAAGGAAGGTGGATTCTTCTACATTTCATCCTTTGCTTATACTCTGAGTCATGTACATGAGTCCCTCTTTCATGGTGTGAGTATGTATATATGCTGAGTGCTGCAAAAAAATACATGTGGTCATTTCAGGTACTCTGCAAATACTTTCTGGTACAGCTCTAGACACAAAAAACAAGCTACCTTTCCTTACTTTAAGCAAAGGGTTGTTATTCACTTTAATGCACCTTTATGCTCTGGAGGCAGAGCAATGTCAAGCAATGCACAGTACTAGTACACCACTGATCACATAATAGGGAAAGCGATGTGACACTCACTTTAGGCAGTGGGCTTTGATAGTATAACAACTGGCTCTCATTGCAGCTATTAAAAGATGCAACCTGTGAAGTGAGTGCTTTCAGTGCAAGCATCAGCCAAGTCATTCCTTTGATATGCTTTCTTTTGAATAAACTGAAAAGATACAAGGCCACATTTGAAAAGTAAGGCTCTCACAGAAAAGCTTCTTTGACTTTGGTAACAGACCCCAGGATCTCCATGATGGTAGAGGTTCCTTGGAAATACTGAGAAAAGTAACCACTCAGCTCCTCTGTGAACTCTTCCTCTCTTGATAATGTCTTTCTTATCCCAAATACTGTGGGACCTATTATCTCTTACACCACCTCTTTCCTAAAAAACAGCTGCTCAAATTCTTATTATCTCTTTCTATAACCTTAGTAATGCTATTCTCATACTATTCTTTTTTTATCATGTAAGATTTAATTGTTTTTCTGATAATGTAACAAACATTCTATCCATGACTGGATAGACCGCTTAGTGTCATTCTAATACATTGTAAGTCTATTCAGTCTCTTCGACTTTAACCATTGTTTTAACATCAACCATTAAACCACAATCAATGTTCCTGCATTCTTACTGTAGGTGTGCACTTCATTCTTTATGGGTATACCATTCAACCTCTGTCTATACTGACATTTTATGGGTTACTAGTGGTAAGCAGATGTAGTTTGTTCATGAAGGAGGGTTGCCAGGAAACGGTAAGGGCCCCAAACAAAGGTGTAGTTTTAGGTATGGGTCCCATTTTCTGTGGTATGCTTGTAGCTGATTTTTATTGGCAAATTATAGCTGCTTAAAGGTTACCAGTCTGGCCACCGCCATGTGCCACACCAGGACTGAGGGAGCTTTGACCTGCCTCCATTTCATCATGACTATTCTTTTAGCCACGAAAAAAGCACTGCCGTAACCCATCACTTTGTCTGGCATGAGTTGGTCTCTAAAATTGTGGTGTCCCCTAGTATGGTGAGTATTGGTGTGTCTGGGATATTTATCCCTGTCACCTTAGTGCATTCTTCCAAGACTCCTCCCCAGAATGTAGCCAGGACTGGACACTGCCAAATAATGTGCAGTAGATTTGACTTTGGTTCCTGGCATCTCCAACATTGGGAGTGAGATAGGAGTCCCATTCCTTGGAGTACCATTGGAGTGTGATACCATCACAGCAGCAGTTTAAGTTGCAAAGCTTGGCTTCTTGCATTTATGTAGGCCCTCTAAGCATCCCTTAAGCATCTGTCCCAGGTCCCTTGTGTGATATCTGTCTGTAGGTATTGTGCCCACTGGGTCCTACTCTTGTCCATAGTGTTGGGCTGCTTTTCTCTGAGCATCCTGTACACCCTACCTGCTAGACCCTTACATTTCCCTGGTTTGTGGAGATGTGTGAGCCATTCCCATCACTGTGCCATACTGTTGCCCTGTTTGAACTCATGTATGACTTCTCTAATCTGGAGATACTTCCAGAAATCTGATTTGTGGAGTTGATACTTATCCTGCAGCTGCTGGTATGACATCAGGGGTTTCAAGTCGCCCTCTGTCAGGTCATCTATGGTATGTATACCCTTTGCCTTCCATGTCTGCCATAGAATGGGTCTGCTCCCCATCTGGATGGCTGAATAGTTCCAGAGGGGTATATATCTTGCTGGTGGGCCTCTCTTGCCTCTTGGTACCTGCATTAGGATCATGCACCTTCACCGTGTTTTCCTACTATCCCATATTACCAGACAATTCTTGGTTTCGGGGTGGGCCTTGACCCCCAGTAGGTTTCCCAGCCATGTCTGTCTTTTTTTTTTTTTGTATACTTTATTTCTGCACCCCTGACAGAGGAACTCTCTCCAGAAACTACCCTACCCTAATCTCTACCTCCCTGCTGTGGCATCCACACCTGCTCCCCCACCTCTATCAGGCAACACCCCCAGATCTGAGTCCCCATGGGAAGGGCTGCCCTATCCACCCAGGGCACTCTGTCTTACAGTATAGTGTGCCTGAATTGAGGTGTGCAGGCCTGGGAGAGTGTGGAGCCCAGCGGTGGGAGTGTGGAGCCAGCGGCAGTGCCTTTGCCTATCCTCCGAAGGGGGGATTTTTCCATTTTCCTGTTTCCCCTTGGTGCTCAGATGTGCAATGGCATCCTGGGCATGAAGCTGATGCCTGCTGCAGCACCTCCCCTTGCAATGCGTGCGACGCAACTCGGTGATCCCCCGGTGCTCCACCAGAAGTCCCCCCCCCATGTGATGCATCCCTTGGAACCCACCCGGGAAGAGAGAGTAGTCCTAAGGATGCTCAGTCTCTTCCCTCCCCTGCTGACCCCCGACAGCCCGAGCTCATTCCCGAACCTGGGTCACCGGCATGGCACGAGGTGCGGCGTCCAGTGCCTCCACCCTCAGCGCCACCGGGCCAGCTGCCATTTCTGTCTTGAGAGATCCTTTTTGAGTTGGACCCATGCAGGGCCTAAGGTCTTTGTGGGGAGAAATCATATAGTGGTCTGTGCATAAAACCATGGAAGGCCTAGTCCTCCAGCTGACCAGTGGGCCCTCAGTTTCGCTCTGCTGAATCTGGGGGTTTTGCCCTCCCAGAGCAGTTTCACCACCATGTTGTCCAGTATGCAAAACACTTTAGTGGGCATCTCAAATGGTAGGTTGCAGAATATGTACACAATTTTAGGGATGGTGAACATTCGAAGGGCCTCCACCTTGCCCTTAGGGGAGAGTGCCAGTTTTAACCTTCTTTGGATGTCTGCACTGATCATATTGAGGACAGGGGTACAGTTTTCCTCCGCCAGTTGCTCCAATTAGCTGTCATTCTGATACCCAAGTATGTAAAGCCCTGTGGAGCCCATACCACCGGTATGTCTTGCATGCTGTTCTTTGTGCATGCTAAGTTCAGTGGTGAGATGGTGATTTTCCTTGTGTTTACTTTCAAACCTGAGATCTCCACATAATCCCGTAGAATATCCAGGACAAGGGGCAGGAAGGATGTCAGGTCTGCCAAGGTGAGAAGGTCATCCACATAAGTGTTTATCACAGGCCCATCCCTAGACACGGCCAGATCCCCTATACCAAGAGACCCTTTCCTTGATGAACCAGTGACTTTGACTTTCAAGAAGGAGAGCTTCCTTTCCTTCCCTCTATCCAAGGAGCTTTTTCTAATATTCAGTATCATAGCGAGTGGTCTAATTATGTTTCTTTGGTAGCATTTTTGGCTCAAGAGCAGTTTGGCACAGTCTGAACAAACCTTTTATCCCAAAATAACTCACACAGCAATAGGCCCGGGCAGAGTTGTTGATAAAAATATAGTAAAAGTTTACTTAAATAAAGAAAAGCATTACAATATTCTACAAGAAATGTAGTTCGGCTGCGGACAATAATTCTAAAATAAAGTGGATTAAACAGAAAAACCTACATTGTTAGGATTCTAATAAAGTCTACCTGTGGTGTTCAGTGTCCAAGATAAGCAAAGAGCAAGTCTGTTAAAAAATCTTCTTTTCCAAGTTCAGATGAAAATGTCCAAAAGACAAGGTGATTTTTGTTCTATTATCTACTTTCCCAGTAGAACAGGGCTTTTCTGTGCTGATCCGAAGATCTGTTGTAAAAGGTTTTGGGTCTCTTTGAAGCAGCTAGCCAGTCCCTTCTTATGGGTGGAAAATCTTTCCACACACACAGCAATTCCTTTTCATGTGTTAGACTCAACACATATGCAACTGCTAAATGTTCAACAAAATGTCCATTTTCTTCTCTTCACAGCGGTTTTATAGGGTCTGTGTGGTCAGTCCAGCCTTCTTCCTGATTGGTCGGTCTCTTAAAACTTTAAATTCAGATGTTCAGCTCTAGGCCTGCTAGTGTCTCTCTCGCTCTTTCCTAAATTCCCCAAAGTTTGAAAGTGTAAAACAAATATCATTAATGGGTTCTGCACACTGCACTAACTCTCTGGGTGGCCAGGCTATAACGAGATTAACTCAGCATTTTACATAAAGATGAGCTCTTTAAATTCTGAAATGATTCTCCTTTGTCTGACAAAACCCTGGTCTAGAGGCACACAAAAGAACTTCAGACGTATTGACTCTAGGAACTTGGGCTCAGTTTCTGAGCTATTCAAACACAAATGAATTTTCTTCCAGCCTTGCTAAGCTAATTAATCCCCGTTGTTTTACACATGAATCTCCAGCTGAAACAGAGACATGGGCCCATGATCTGAACCTTATGTCATGGCCTTTTTGGGAAATTAAACATAAAGAGAATTGCAGAGAAATATGACAACAAATATGACAGCAGTGGCCAATTCACCACATCCCTCCCTCCTAAGACTGAACCTGTGGGAACACATCTCTTTTTGACCGCAGAATTTACCCAGTTCTGTCATTGTTCCAGTATGCAAGATAGGCCATCTGTGTTTCCATTTGCAGACCCGTACCTATGGATTACCTCTATATCATATGCCTGTAAGGCAATGCTTCGTCTAAGGAGTTTTCCATTTGTCTTACCCATTTGGTTCAACCATACTAAAGGACTGTGGTCTGTGTGTTCCTCAAATCATAGCCCATAAAGATATGGCTCCAGTTTTTTCAGAGCCCATACTAGAGCAAGGCATTCTTTCTCCACCATGAAGTATGCTTGCTCACAAGGAAGCAGCTTCTTGCTGAGGTACACTACGGGGTGTTCCTTCCCCTGATTGGAGTCTGGCTGAGGACTGCCCCTTTTCCCACATCCGAGGTGTCCATTTGCACTACAAATGGCTGGGTGTAGTCTGGGTTGGCCAACAGTAGGGCACTACACAGCAAGGATTTCAGCTGTGGGAAGGCCTTGTTACAGGTCAGGTTCTATTTTAACCTCTTATGCTACTTTTTTAACAGCCCAGAAAAAGGAGCTGCCAGGGAGCTGTAGTTGGGTACAAATTTCCTATAGTACCTTGTAGTCTAAAGAAAGCCCCTAACTTGTTTCTGGGTCTCAGGCATCGGCTATGCCACAATTGCCTCTATTTTTGCCTCGTTTGGGTGGAGTTGGACCCGCCCCACTATGTGTACCAAATAAGTGACCTCTGCCATAGCCATCTGGCACTTTTCTGCTTTGATCGTCAGCCCTGCAGCCTTATTTTGCCAAATACTTTTCTCAAGTATGTCAGGTGCTCCTCCCAACTATGGCTGAATTTAACTACTGTATGTTGTCTAGGTAGGCTACTACAAAGTCCTCTGTACCCTGCAGCACCTGATTCACTAGCCTTGGAATGTAGCAGGGGTGTTCTTCATCCCAAAGGGCATGACCTTAAACTTGAACAGGCCAATTGGGGTGATGAAAGCTGACCTTTCTCTAGCCCTGTCAGTGAGTTCCACCTGCCAGTACCCCTTGGTCAGGTCTATAGTGGTTAAGTATGTCTTCCCTCCCAGCTTGTCCAGCAATTTGTCTGTGCAGAACTTTGGGTGGGCGTAAGACTTTGTGATGGCATTGAGCCCATGATAGTCTGCTCAGAACTGTGTATTCCCATCTGGTTTGGGAACAAGGACTAGAGGTGAAGCCCAGGGACTATGGGATTTCTGGATCACCCCAGATTCAGCATCTCCCACACCCACCTCCTTATGTCCTTTAGGACTGTCTCAGATACCCGGTAGGTTGACCTACAGTATGTATGAGTGTTTGTGTCCCCATGTCTACATCATGCCCTATTAATGGGGTCCATCCCAGCTTGGAAGTAAATAAAAGGGCAAATTCCCACAAAACTGTCCTCATTTCCTGAGCCTGCTCAGGTAGCAACTGAGGTGCCAATTGAATGGTCTCCACAGATGAGTCCTGCTTGCTTTCAGCTAACAAGTTGAGAAGGATCCTCCTTACCTACCTCCTTCCCAGGACTGCAAACCATAAGTACCATGTCAACCCTACATAGAAACATAGAAACATAGAATTTGATGGCAGATAAGGACCGCTTGGCCCACCTAGTCTGCCCATTTCCCTACCTAACGGACAAGCTGCAGATCCTAGTTAACCAACAGCCTACTTCCTCCTACCCCCACTAGAATTGCCTTATGTCGTCCCATGCATTCTTGAATTCCCCCACTGTTTTTGACTCTAAGACCTCCTCAGGAAGGCTGTTCCATATATCCACAACCCTCTCTGTGGAGAAATACTTCCTCACATTACCTCTGAGCCGTCCCCCCTCTATCTTCAAATTGTGCCCCCTTGTTTTTGCACATCTCTTTTTCTGAAAGATGCTACCCTCTTGGACTTTGTTGATTCCCTTAAGATATTTGAAAGTTTCTGTCATGTCCCCCCCCTTTCCTCGAGGCTATACATCTTCAGTTCCTTTAGTCTTTCTTCATATGTCTTCTGATGCAGACCCTGCATCATTTTGGTTACCCTCCTCTGGACAGCCTCCACCCTGTCAATGTCCTTGCGGAGATGGGGTCTCCAGAACTGTACACAGTACTCCAGATGTGGTCTTACCAACTGTCTGTACAGAGGGCCAATAACTTTCTGTTTTCTACTGGTGATACCTCATCCTATGCATCCCAGTATCCCCGAAGACCTCCTGACTGCCTTCTCACATTGCTGGCCCACCTTTAGGTCATCTGTTATGACTACCCCAGGTCTCTTTCCATTTTTGTTGTTGTCAGTATCTCACCCCCCCCACTGTGTACTCTTCCCCTGGGTTCTTGTTTCCCAGGTACATTACTTTGCACTTCTTTGCATTGAATCTAAGTTGCCATACATTTGACCATTCCTCCAATCTTGCCAAGTCCTTTTCGTCCTTTCTCCCACCTTCTGTATCAACCCTGTTGCAGATCTTTGTGTCATCTGCAAAGAGACATACTTTTCCTTCTAGTCCCTCTGTAATGTCACTTATAAAGACATTAAAAAGGACCAGCCCCAGTACTGAACCCTGTGGTACCCCACTAGTAACCCTCCTTTCTTCACTGTGGACTCCATTTACTATTACTCACTGTGTCCTGTTGTCCAACCAGTGTTTTACCCAGGCTACCACCCTGGGACCCACTCCCAGGCTAGCTAATTTGTTTATTAATCTTTTGTGCGGGACTGTGTCAAATACAACTATTGAACTATTGAAATAGGGTTTCATAATGTTTAAATGGTACATGCTGTGGGTGTGTTATTGGTCAGGTTGCTCCACAATATAGTTCACCTTGTTTACCTGCCAGACTACCTCGTATGATCTCACCCTCTTTGCCTGCAGCTTGTCTTTCCAGACTGGGATCAGAACCATTACCTCCTGTCCTACCTTGTATGAGTGAGCTCTGGCTCCATGATCATACCAGGTCTTTTGCTTTTGCTTGGCAGCTGACAGGTGGTTCATGGCCATGCCTGTAAGCTCCTTCAGCTTCTCCATAAATTTCAAAATGTACTCCACTATGGGAGTCCCCTGGGTGGCATGCTCTCTCTTTCCCAGTCTTCTCAGATCAAATCTAGGAGCCCCCTCATCCTGCATCCATACAAGAGCTTGAATGGGGAGAACCTTGTCAACTCTTGAGGTACCTCCCTGCATTTCAACAACAGGTGGGAAAGGTATTTCTCCCAGTCCCTCTCATGTTGATCAGCAAATGCTTGGAGCATCGATTTTAGGGTCCCATTAAATCTCTTTCTATGAGACCATTGGCTTGTGGGTGGTAAGGCTTTATATGCCTTTGTGCTACACCACACTTCTCCCACAAACATTTCATAAGGTCTGACATGAAGTTACCCCTTGATCAGAGATAACTTCCTGCAGAAACCCTACATGGGATAAAATCCCCAACAAGGCATCTGCCACTTTGTCTGCCTTAATGGAGGACAGGGCGATGGCCTTGGGGTTGCGAGTAGCATAATCAACTACCATCAATATATACTTTTTCCCAAAGAAATGTGAGGTGTTCAAAGGACCCACAATATCCATCCCCACCATCTAGAATGGTTCCTCCACAACTGGCAAAGGAATCAGGGCAGCCTTAGCTTTGCTTCCAGCCTTCCCTATTTCCTGACACTAGTCACAGGATTTGCAGTATTCCTTAACCTGCTTGGTAAAATTGGGCCAATAGAAATTGTGGGCTAATCACTGTGTTGTACAGGCAATGGTCAGCTGTCCAGACATGGGAATATCATGAGCCACCTTGAGCAATAATGCACGATACCCCTGGGGAATGACAAGCTGCCTGCCTCTCTCCCCTCCCTTTGTCCTTATATCCTGTGTGTGTATAACAGCCCATTGTCCAAAAATACCTTATGTTTTCCATTACCTCCCTATGTCCCTTCAGACTTTGCATAGGCCCTCAGCTTTTCTAAGCTAAGGACAGTCTGCTGTGCTGCTGCTAAGTCTGCACACTTGCCCAAAGCATAGGGTATGCCCCCATCAGTTCCCAGGCTGAGGTCCATAGCTATGGCATTAGGGGACTAAGTATCACTACCATCCCCCTCTATCTGGCTATGTGTTACCCCTCCCTCCTTACAAACATATGAAATTTCCAGCAGAAAAAGGACTCATGGTCTGTTGAGTCTGCTCAAGTGTGCAGCTAGCCCTCATCATGCAGCTGCCCCTCCCAGTATCCCTTTCCTCTTACCCTGTCCCAACCCCTCTTGAAACTGCCCACCGTGTTGCAGGACACTATCTCGTCTGGTAAGGTGTTCCATTTGTCCACCACTCTTTCCATGAAAAAATATCTCCTCATCTCCTTCTTGAATCTTCTCCACTTCAGTCTCATTCCATGCCCTCTTGTGTCCCTCCCCCTTCTCATCTGAAAAATCCCTTCTGTGTTGGCCTTATTCATCACCTTCGGATACTTAAAGGTCTTGATCTCCCCCCCATCCCTCCTCTCCTCCAGTGAATACATATTCAACTCTCCTAGCCTGTCCTCATAAGGCTTGCTCTCCAGTCCCTGGATCATCTTTGTGGCTCTTCACTGCATCCCCTCCAACAATCTGATATCCTTCTTCAGGAATGGGCACTAGTACTGCATGCAGTACTCCAGGTGGAGATGCTCAATGACTTATACAGGGGCAGGATAACCTCCCTCCTTCTGGAGGAGATCTCTCTTGCAATACACCCCAGCATTTTGTTGGTTTTTGCTGTGCCTTCCTGAACTGAGCAGAGTTGTTCATGCTTCCCGTAATGATCACTCCTAGGTCCTTCTCCTCTGTGGACCTCCCCAACTGTACCCCACTCAAGTGATAATCCCTCCTCTGGTTCCTGGCTCTAAGTGAATAACCTTTAATTTTTTGGCGTTGAACCCCAACTGCCATGTTTCTGCCCACTTCTGCAGTTTAATCATGTCCTCCTGTAACCCCTTCCACCCTTCCGTGTCATCAATCACAGTTCCCATCTTGGTATCATCTGCAAGCAGACAGATCTTGCTCCAGATCCCGTGTGAGATATCTGCAGTAAAAATCCCAAACAGCACCGGTGATCCCTGTGGTACCCCACTTGCCACCACTCTCAGTGACGAGAGGTCCCCCCCACCATCAACCTTTGCTGCCTTCTGCTTAGCCAGCTTGTGATACATTTCACTCTTTTTGGTCCCTCCCCCACATATTCCAGTTCTCCCCCAATCTTCCATGCAGCACTGAATCAAAGGCCTTGCTGAACTCCAAATCCAGGACATCCACTGCATGGCCCTTGTCAAGTTCCCACATCACCCAGTTGTAGTACTCTATAAGGGTTGTCTGGCAGGATCTACCCACTATGAACCCATGCTGTTGACCATCCTGGAGACTGTTTTCCTCTAAGAAGCTCACTAGCCTCTCTTTTAGCATGGTCTCCATGAGCTTTCCCAAGATTGATGTGAGACTCACTGGCCTATAGTTTACTGCTTCATCCTTTGGGCCACTTTTGTGGATAGGCACCATATGGGCCATTCTCCAGTCCTGTGGTACACATCCTGTGTACCAGGAGGAATTGAACAGGTTGGCCAGTGGCCCCACCAGGACCTCTGCCAACTCCCTTAGTAATCCAAAAAATAACCTCTGCAAGTAGGTATCCAGGGAAATGATGATAGTTCTGGGTATGCACCCCTGAGGTGTCCACAAATTCAAGAAAAAAATAATGTTGAGGGATGCAAAGAAATCTTCAAGCAATTTTACACTGGGTTTTTCAAAACCAAATTCTTTTTATTTTGCTTGATAATACGCCCTAACGTTTTGCACTGTTTCAAAGTGTTTTTCGAAGGGCTTTTTATTTATCTGAAAACATAAAATACATGTTACAATATTCATTTTAAGATACTTTTTAAATGTATATTTTTTAATTTTTTTATATCCTAACTATTTTTCTATTCTTTTCTTTCTGGAACAAAATATTTACCAAGCTGTTTTTACAAGAATTTCACATTTCATCGGTTATTGAAGAGAGAAATAATAAACTGTCGGCATCCCTCGAAAAAGGAAAAAACAAAAAAACATAAGATAAAAAAAATTTGCTTGTTTTAAAACACCTTTAGGTATATATGCTATAATTAATTTAATGTTTCTTTTAAATACCTGCATTTGTCTTTATACTAGAGACTTTTGAATGTATTCTTAATTCTCAGTTTGTAAACAGTTGTTTTCTTGCTATACAATTAAAAAAAAGTATGAATAATCACAAGTGAGTCTTTACCTTCAAATAAAAACAAATATTCATTGGCCTAGATATTCAAAGCAGATGTGCTGCACAACCTGAGATGTGCCAGCACAAACCAGAAGTTGCATCTTGGGGCAATATTGAAAGAATAGGGAGGTGCAGCCCAAAGCCAGATGTGCTGGAGTGCAAATATACTGTATGCAGTGTATGTGAGGGGGCATTCCCATGAATGTGCTGTGCATTCCTGTATTCAGCTGAAATTGTGCAGCACATCTGCAGCGTATCTGAGATGAGCTGCCCAAAGTTAGGCATGGGAAAAGCATGCTTAAATGGCAAGCCACCCACAGGCAGGCCACAGAAATGCAAGCAGGCTGTCCGAATACAGCCCTTGGAAGTGCAGCAGGATATGCTCCAGGCACTCACACATAGCAGTCATGCCAGGATGGATGAATCCTGAGCAGCTGGCACCATCCAGGGAGCAACAACCCACACTGCTCCCTGGATATAGTCACCCAGCAGCTGGTCACTGTCTGCATACTGTCATGCCTTGCAGTGCCCACCAGGTACCTCCCATACTGGGGTGTGTGGGGGCACTGCAGGTGATGGTATGCAGCATATGGAGCTGATGTTTCACATACATGTGGTGGCCCTAGCAGTCTGTGTCACCCTGTGCCCACCCCTGTTGCACGTCCAGGTAGCCCCAGTGGCCACTGTCCAGGTGGGCCCCCTGTACCCCTATCTGACCCTGTACATGGCTATGGGGAGCTAGTCAACAAGGTGTGAGTATCCCACCACATTTAGCTGTGCTGCGCTGTGTTGTCAGAGTTTGATGATATACAACATTACAAGATGAGTGCACTACAGTTGGTGGTCAGTGCCAGTTCTTTGTGCTTCACTGTGCAAGGCTATGGGTAACAACACTGTATCCAGACCAATGCAGTACACCCACCCACACACATACCTTTCATCACAACCTACCTGCTAGGCTGCAATACCTCCTGTTCACCTTTGTGGAGTGGTGGGTCAGCCCTGCAAAGCTGTAACTGAGCATGCTCAGGGTATGCAAATGGCCTGAATACATTCCAGTAATGTGATGCAAATGTGGAAGATGGGCTTGGAATTTGCAATGAAGTCATTTGCATACTCTGCCTGAATATTGCAGTTTTGCATTGTGCATTTCCCCATGCTCCACATAAGGCTCGGTCACTATCTGCACCACACATCTCTCACTGCATGATTGTGCATTTCAGGATATTCTGCTGGACATGCGCAAGTGCATCTCACAGTGCATCTGAATATCTCATTACTATGGGCCAGCACATCTCAGATGTGCAGTACAGGCACTTGCGTAGGTTTACAGGGGACGTTTGACTATCTAGACCATTATTTTTAAAATAGTGCTGATACTGTTATGTCGCTTACTGAGTTAGTAATAATAAATTTCAGTTTCTGTCTACATCTTACAAAACATGTTAGCACAACACTATCTGCTGCTTTAAGTTTGCTCATCTTAACCAGACTTTCTCTGACACAAAACTGAGTGCAAAGTACTCACAAAAAATGACAAACAAAGCTTAGCATTCACTATGCTTAATGTTGAAAACGCGCTGAATGAGCTTCACTGACCCTTATATCACAGCCATCACCAAATCTCCACACAGTGTTCAGAAACAGTGTTTGTTTAAACAATTCCTGTAAATCATTGTAAAACTGTGTAGCAAAAGACAATCTATGTAAAAAGTTTTCTATAACTTGGAGACTGTTATATTAATAGTATTCACAAAGTGCTTACTTCAGTTGTTCTGTGTTATTCTGGTTTAATGGCTCTCTCCACATGCAAGAGCAGGAAGCAAATGAGCACTTGATAGTGCTGGGTTCTTGTTCACTTGGAAATCTCAGAGTCACATGACTGGGATTTCAGTATGCGGTCTTGTGGGATTTGTATAGTTTATTGTTGCTAAGCACTGTGTGTAGAGCCAGCTGGCTGTAGATAACCCTTTCTGCTGTGTTGTTGTCAATTTTCAAACATGTCTTTATTGTTTCTTTTAGGTTGCAGTAGTTTTATTTTTTGTACCCTGCACCAATGTTTTGTAATATAGTGAACTCCATTTTTCTTTCCTTCTGAATCAAGTTAGTTCCTAGTTGTTCTCCTATGGAGCTCTCAGCTAAATGTTTTTAGATTTAGTAAGTAATCCTATAACATTTACTAAATAGTATTTTGCTAAGCTCCCTGTAAATAGATTTTACTGTTGACAAATGAATATAGATAGCCTTTTTAGGGTGTTCTAATATTTTTAAACCTGTATGTACTATCGTTTTTTTTATTTTTAAGCTTTTACCATGTCTGTAGTGTAGCAGTACACTATTATGGTTCTGTCTTTAAGAGACAAGCAAAGTTTTCACTCAGCTGCTCTTGCAGCTCCATAGTTCCTGCTTATGTTATTTAGAATCTAACTTTGTCAGGTAATCAATGAGGTCTAGAAAGTTAAATTCCTTTTGAGTTCGCACGACCTACCAACCACTAAGATTTTAAATGGGCCCATGCACAAAAAGGGCATGGTGTGTTGCTAAGCAACATAACTGGGGTGGTCGAGCAAGCTCATCATTTGCTAGCATGAATTAACAGATGTACAATGGAAGATACAATTTTAAACCTTTATTGTTGAATTTCATGAACTAGTGAAACGGGTGACTTGAACCCTCTCAAGAATTAATGCTAACGTTCTACAAGATGGTATATTAGGTCTGTCAGCCATCTCATGTGACAACTCAAGTAAATGTATAGTGCTCATTTCAGTTATAATATCCTGCTGCATAGTTGTAAACCTTATAGTGATAGACTATGTGAAGGGTTGGGGGGGGGTGAGAGGAAAAACCTAACTTCAAGTTTTGTTTTAACTCAAACAGTATTGTGCGTATCATATTCTAGTGGAATTTGAACTCATTGGTGTTTATAATGGCATAGTCTTCCAGTGTCCTGACCTTAACTCTGCCATGCTGCTTTATGGTGTTATTCCTAACAAGCAAGCCAATTTGTATCAGTATTCATCTCTATAGTGCTGTTCAATGATTTCACCAAGAAAATCCATTTCATCTCACATCTGTTCAATCTGCTGTGATAGTCATCCCCTCTTTCGGGTGGGTAGATAGCTTCTAGTCTCCAATACAGCAGTGAAGTCCAAGTGTGTCCTGCTTGATTAAAGTGTATGGCTACTTGTGATTCCTGATCATGTCTTCTAATGTCTCCCTTGTGTTCTTGTATCCTAGTTTTTAATTGTCTGGTCGTTTGCCCTATGCAAATCTTCTCACAAGTGCATTGCAAAACATAGATTGCCCATTGTGTTTCACAGTTGATGGGCTATCTAATGTCAAATGATTGATTTGTATGTGGGTGTTTGAAAGTAGTTTTTCTGCTGGTATGTCTGTAGACAGAGCACCTGCCACATGGTGTCATCCCTGGCGGCAAACGGCCTAACAATAATTGTTGCCTTGGTTTTGGTGGTGTGTAAAACTGAGATTTTACTAGCTTGTCTTTTATTTTCGAGACTTTTTTGGCTGCCACTACCGGTTTTTGAGCTAGTGCTGGAATTTGATGATTTTCTGTACTGACTAAATGCCAGTGTTTGTGAATAATCTTTTTTTAATTTTTGCATTTTGTGGGAATACTTTGTTGCAAATGCTAGTTTGTCACACTCAGCAGTTTGTCCTTTCTCTTCAAGTAGATCCTGTCTGTTTTTGGTTTGTAATTTTTGTTCAGCCTATCTCAAACTTTTTTCTGTCATAGTCCCTGTTTGAAAATCTTTGCATCATGTCCTGTTGTGCTGCTTGAAATTATTCCTCAGTGGAACAATCTTATTTAACTCACACTTATTGAGAGTATGGTATGCTTTTTTTAAGTTTGGGTTCATGGAAACTATTACCCTGTAATAATGTATTTCTGTCTGTTGGTTTATGATACAAAGTAGTTAATAACTTGTTCTCTTTTTTAATGATCATAATGTCTAAATAGGGAATTTGGCTGGTGTTAAATTCCATGGTAAATTTCAAGTTAATATTAATGAGGGTCATATATTCATGAAATTTGTGCATTCTTTGTTCAGTTCCAGTCCATAATAAAACTATATCATCAATTTAATGAAGCCATGTTAATATGTCATGGAAAAATGGATTGATGGTTGGGTCAAATATGTTGGTCACTTCAAATATATGTATAAAAGCATTTGCATAGGCAGGAGCCATGGTGCTACCCATGGCCATCCCCCTGATTTGTAAAAAGTATTCATTGTTGAATTCAAAATTGTTTTTTTGTCTAAGACTAACTCTGCTAACTCCTGTAAGACTCTAGTTTTAGAATGCTGTGGAAGTCTTCTTTTGTCTAATATTATGCCCATTGTTTCTATACCTTCTGAATGGGGACTAGAGGAGCAAAGGTCAGCTACATCAATGGTAACAAGACAGCAGTTTGGTAGTAAACCATGAACAGAGAGTTGGTTTAAAATCTTGATCATATGCCAGTGTCTTTAACATAAGTGTTAGTTTTTTTCCTATTTTTGGTTGTAAATGAAAGTTTACATATTAGAAATAGGTTCTAACAAAGAACCTATTGCAGAAACTATTGGTCTTCCCGGTGGATCTATTGCATTTTTGTGTATTTTAGGTTTGCTATAAAAAAATAAGTGTCCTAGGAAATTTGTTAA
This sequence comes from Neoceratodus forsteri, assembly GCA_016271365.2. Taxonomy (NCBI): domain Eukaryota; kingdom Metazoa; phylum Chordata; order Ceratodontiformes; family Ceratodontidae; genus Neoceratodus; species Neoceratodus forsteri. The sequence continues at coordinate 1,648,982,464 of CM057453.1, forward strand.
GCAATACCTCACCTTCCCACTGTTCAACCCAGTTCATCACTGTTAATTCTTCTATTGTGCTTGCCATGATGTTTTTAAATTCTCTAGTGGGACATTGTTTAATGGCAAGTACTTGTTTTCATTGGCCAGAAATTTTAAACACATTTGTTGGTACTGTGTGGTTTCCACAACTACTATGCCCCCAACTTTGTCCGCCTGTTTGATTGTGATTGATTTGTCATTTGTTAAAGTTGGTAGTGCTTCTTTTTGCTGTTTGTTAAGATTATGATATGTAGGATATTTTTCTTAGTTGTTCTCAAATAATTTCTCTATACCCCTTTGTACCTGCACACAATATGTTTCAATACCATAACTCCTACCCATTGGTGGGTTAAATTTAGATTTAATGTTCAGATTCTGTTTGATCTCTCATTCATATTTTTTATTGGGATCAATAGGAGTATGTTCTGATTTATCAAACATGTTTTTTAGCCTGATGTTTCTAAAAAAAAAAAAGTGTAAATCTGCTTGAAGGTCAAAAAGATCCACCAGATGGGTGGGAGCAAAGGAAAAGCCCAAAGACAGGACTTCTGTATCACTGTTAGTTAATGTTTTTTTGCTTAAGTTGAATATTGGGATCATTTCTGGGCCTGGTGATTGTTGCCTCGTGTGTCTTGCTGCTTCTCTCCCCTTCCACCTGGTCCCCCTCCCCTGCCTGATCTCACATTGCTTCCTCAAAAGTTTCCTGATATGGGTTGTGTTTGCATCCTGTCCCTTAGGGGGTATCTGGCCTCTGAGTCTTGTTGTCCTGATGGCCCTGGTTCTTGGGCTCTCTGGTCTAAACAAGGCCCTTGTCTGATGTTTGGTGCCTGTGAATCCCTTGTATAGCTATTATTGCTATCAGCACTTGTATCTGATTGGTAATTAGTGTTGGTGTTTGTTTTTCTAAAGCTATACTTTTTATAGGTATAAACTTTATCACGGTAGTCATTAGTGTCTCTCTGGAATTGTTTAATCTTTTGTTTTTTTAAACTTTCTTCATACTCTGCTAATTTCTAATGTTTTCTAAATTTTGTTTGAAATCATTCTCTTCTATTTTTAATTCAAGAGCTTCTTCTGCTAAATTGGGATCTTTATTTAGAATATCCCTTTCTTCAATAATTGCTTTTATTAAAGAGTACATAAAGTCCATTGAGGCTCTATTTCTAATACCATCTATGTTATGGTTTAATTTGGTTGAATTAATTCCTTGATTTGGTTCCACAGTAATTCGAAGTCCCCTAGGGATTCTGTTATATTCAATGTACTTAAGTAAAGCTTGACCATGCCACTCCAAACATGTGTTCTTAAATTTCAGATTTTCTATTTTCTGTGCTAAACTTTTGGTGGTGTCACATATCTGGCCTGACAGATCCCTATCACCTCTCATAGCCATAAACAATTTCTTTCTATCTTCATCTGAATAAGACATAAAATGCATATTCTACTGTATGCTGGTTCCCATATCATTAAAAGCGTCCACATCTGTGGACTGCATGTTTAAACAGTAAATACTTACAAATAGGCAAAGGCAAATATATTGAAGAAAAAAATAAATGGAGAGATAATTCCTTCAAAGTGTGTCAAAATTATACTATAAATGTTCAGGTTTCTGTCCAATACCCTAAATGGGGAAGGCACCAAACGTCCCAGAATACTTCCACTGACCCTTGTGTGGCATGATTAGCAATCCAAAAAAGAAGCTATGTAGGTAGATATCCAGGAAAATGGTGATGGTTCTGGTAGGGAATGCAACCCAGAGGTGTCCACAAATTCAAGAGAAAAATAATGTTGAGGGATGCAAAGAAATCTTCAATGACCTCACACTGCATTTTTCAAAACCAAACTCTTTTTATTTTGCTTGATAATACGCCCTAATGTTTCGCACTGTTTCAAAGTGCTTTTTCAAAGGGCTTTTTATTTATCTGAAAACATAAAATACATGCTTCAATATTCATTTTAAGATACTTTTTAAATGTATCTTTTTAAATTTTTTTATATCAACTCTTTTTCAATTCTTTTCTTTCTAGAACAAAATATTTACCAAGTTGTTTTTGCAAGAATTTCACATTTCATCAGTTATTGAAAAGAGAAATAATAAACTGTCGGCATCTCTTGAAAAAAGAAAAAAATATAAAACATAAGATAAAAAACCCTTTGTTTGTTTTAAAATACCCTTAGGTATATATGCTATTACTAATTTAGTGTTTGTAGATTTCTGTGAGAAATTTGCACTCAGTGTTGTGTCAGTGAAATCCTGGTTAAGATGAACAAGCTTAAAGCAAAAGATAGTGTTGTGCTAACATGTTTTGTACAATGTAGACAGAAACTGAAGTTTATTATTACTAACCCAGTAAGTGACATAACAATATCAGCCCTATTTTAAACATTATGAATTTTTGTTTTTATTTGAAGGTAAAGGCTCACTTGTGATTAATCATATATTTTTTTCATTGCATTGCAAGAAAACAACTGTTTACAAACTGACAATTAAGAATACATTTGAAAGTCTCTAGTACAAAGACAAATGCAGGTATTTAATGCAGGTATTTAAAAAACATTAAATTAATTATAACATATATACCTAATGGTGTTTTAAAACAAACAAGTGGTTTTTCATCTTATGTTTTATGTTTTTTCTTGTTTCAAGAGATGCTGAGTTTATTTCTCTCTTCAATAACCGATAAAATGTGAAATTGTTGCAAAAACAGCTTGGTAAATATTTTGTTCTAGAATGAGAAGAATAGAAAAATAGGATAAAGAAACTAAAAAAAATATACATTTAAATAGTATCTTAAAATGAATATTTAAACATGTATTTTATGTATTCAGATAAATAAAAAGCGCTTTGAAAAAGCACTTTAAAACAGTGTTAAACATTAGGGCATATTATCAAGCAAAATAAAAAGAATTTGGTTTTAAAAAATCTAGTGTGAAGTCGCTTGAAGATTTCTTTGTATCCCTCAACATTATTTTTTCCTTGAATTTGTGGACACCTCAGGGGTGCATACCATACCAGAACTCTCACTATTTCCCTGGATATCTACCTACATAGGTTCTTTTTTGGATTGCTAATCATTCCACTTGAGGGTCAGTGGAAATTTTCTGAGACGTTTGGTGCATTCCCTATTTAGGGTATTGGATAGAAACTTGAACATTTATAGTGTCATTTTGACACATTTTGAAGGAACTATCTCTCTATTCATTTTTTCTGGAATATATTTGCTTTTGCCTATTTATAAGTATTTACTGTTTAAACATGCAGTCCACAGATATGGACGCCTTTAATGATATGAGAACCAGCATACAGCAGAATATGCATTTTATGTCTTATGCAGATGAAGACAGAAAGAAACTGTTTATGGCTATGAGAAGTGATTGGGATCTGTCAGACCAGATATGTGACAACACCAAAAGTGAAAAACTGAAATTTAAGAACACTTGTTTAGAGTGGCAAGGTCTAACTTTAACTAAATACATTGAATATAACAGAATCCCTAGGGGACTTTTAATTACTGTGGAACACAACCTAGGAATTAATTAAACCAAACTAAACCATAACTAGGATGGTATTAGAAATAGAGTCTCAATGGACTTCATGTACTCTTTAATAGAAGCAATTATTGAAGAAAGGGACATTCTAAATAAAGAGCCCAATTTATCAGAAGAAGCTCTTAAATTAAAAAAACAAGAGAATGAATTCAAACAAAATTTAGAAAGCATTAAACAGAAATTAGCAGAGTATGAAGAACATTTAAAAAATCAAATGATTAAAAATTTCCAGAGAGGTACTAACAACTACTGTGATTATAAAGTTTATGCCTATAAAAAGTATAGCTTTAGAAAAACAAACACCAACACTAATTACCAATCAGATACCAGTGCTGATAGTGATAATAGCTATACAAGGGAATCACAGGCACCAGACATCAGACATCAGACAAGGGCCTTTTTTAGACCAGAGAGCCCAAGAGCCAGGGCCATAAGTACAACAGAACTCAGAGGCCAGATACCCCCAAAGGGACAGGATGCAAACAGAACATATATCAGGAACATTCAGAGGGAGCAATGTAATATTGGGCATGGAAGGAGGACCAGGTGGAAGGTGGAGAGAAGCAGCAAGCCACACAAGGCAACCATCACCAGGCCCAGAAACAATCCCAATATTAAACTTAAGCAAAAACACCTTAACTAGCAGTGAGATAGAAGTCCTGTCTTTGGGCCTTTCCTTTGCTCCCACCCATCCTATTGGTTGGTTAAATTTAGATTTAATGTTCAGAGTCTGTTTGATCTCTCATTCATATTTTTTATTGGAGTCAATAGGAGTATGTTCTGATTCTCCAAACATGTTTTTCAACCTGATGTTTCTAAAGAACTTTTGTAGATCTGCTTGAAGGTCAAAAATGTCCACCGGATGGGTGGGAGCAACATAGAAACATCTAAGTTTCTATGTTTCTATGTTGCTCCCACCCATCCGGTGGACCTTTTTGACCTTCAAGCAGATCTACAAAAGTTCTTTAGAAACATCAGGTTGAAAAACATGTTTCGAGAATCAGAACATACTCCTATTGACCCCAATAAAAAATATGAATGAGAGATCAAACAGACTCTGAACATTAAATCTAAATTTAACCAACCAATAGGTTGGAGTTATGGTATTGAAACATATTGTGTGCAGGTACAAAGGGATATGGAGTAATTATTTGAACAACTAAGAAAAGTATCCTACATATCATAATCTTAACAAACAGCAAAAAGAGGCACTACAAACTTTAGCAAATGACAAATCAGTCGCAATCAAACAGGCGGACAAAGGTGGGGGCATAGTACTTGTGGAAACCACACAGTACCAACAAATGTGTTTAAAATTATTGGCCAATGAAAACAATTACTTCCCATTAAACAATGATCTTAACCAGAGACTTTAAAAACATCATAGCAAGCACAATAGAAGAACTTACAGTGATCAACTGGATTAAACAGTGGAAGGTGAGGTATTGCTTAACAAATTTCCTAGGACACCTATTTTTTATAGCATACCTAAAATACACAAAAATGCAATAGATCCACCGGGCAGACCAATAGTTTCTGCAATACGCTCTTTGTTAGAACCTATTACACAATATGTAAACTTTCATTTACAATGAGATACAGAAAAAAACTAACACTTATGTTAAAGACACCAGCACTTGACCAGGATTTTAAACCAACTCTCTACTCAGGGTTTACCCCTGAACTGCTATCATGTTACCATTGATGTAGCTGACCTTTACACCTCTATTCCCCATTTAGAAGGTATAGAACCAATGTTCATAATATTAGACAAAAGAAGACATCCACAGCATCCTAAATCTAGAGTCTTACAGGAGTTAGCAGAGCTAGTCTTAGAAAAAAATTATTTTGAATTCAACAATGAATTCTTTTTACAAATCTGGGGGATGGCCACCAGGAGCACCATAGCTCCTACCTATGCACCTGCTTATATGCATCAATCTGAAGTGACCAACATACTTGACCCAACCATCAATCCATTTTTCGATGAAATATTAATGTGGCTTCATTAAATTGATGATTTATTTTTATTATGGACTGGAACTGAACAAAGACTGCATGAATTTCATTAATATATGACCCTCATTAATATTAACTTGAAATTTACCATGGAATTTAACACCAGCCAAATTCCCTATTTATTTTTTTTTTTGAAATTCAACTTTATTGATTTTATAATGTGCATCAATATATAGTATGACATTGGAGGCAGTAATATGGGACATTGACAACATTCCTTAGTCAAAAATGTGAGTTGAAACATATAATCTGGGGAAAAAAAAACCACAACAATCCAAACCCCAACCTTCACCCCCCCGCCAACCCTATTAGCCCTAAGGTCCCCCTTCACCCTAAACTACCCTGAGAATGTGTATTATCATATCAAACAGAATTAACATAAAATCTTGGGTTCATAAAATAGGTAGTGAAGCACATAGGGAGAAGGAACCGAGACAAAGCCAATTGGCTCTAATGTAAATACAATGCATATAACTTATTCCATTTTTATGAAATAAATCCATGCGATTCGAGAACTGGCCATTAGTCTCTCCATATTGAAGCAGACTGATAGGTCGTTCAACCACTCTGCATATGTTATGATTAATTGATCCAACCAGTGTTTGAGAACTAGGCGTTTAACCACCATTGAGACAAGGGCCATGTGGAATCTACGTTCCTGGCTCTCAATTTTGGAATATATACCCAAAATGTAAATTTCTGCGGTGAAATAATCATCAAGGCCCAAGAGGGTGTCTAGATTAGATTGGATGGAGTGCCACAAAGGGGTCACTTTTTCACACTGCCAGAAGATATGAAGTAGGTTACCTTCTGAATGTGAGCATCTGGTACAGAGAGGAAGAGGTAAACGTCCTAAGCGAGCTCATTTACGGAGTATAATACATGTTATTTAAATGTGATATTGGATAAGTCTAAACCTATCCTGGGTGTGGTATCTATGTAGGTCTTTCCATATACCAGGTCAGCTAGGAACGAGGTCAGGTAGGAGAGAGTCCATATATTGGATCCTGGTAGGAGTCCGAGAATTATATCCCAACAAGTAAGAGTATATAGTGGAAATTCCATGGGGTTTGGAGGCTAGAACTTGAACTTGGGAAAGAAAGGGGGCAACCTGTGAGCGTGGAACACCGTCCCCAAAGTTGACATTAGAAGATGCCTCAATTGATATATCTTGAAGATGTTTCTTGGGAGAAGGTTGAATCTGGCCATAATGCTCGTGGAGGATAGGAGAGAATCTCGTGAGTATAGATTCTCAACCAAGGCTTCACGGATTGGAGGAAGCCAGTCCGGAGTGATCATAGAACCTCCTAACCGAATATTAAGGTTAAAAATCAGGGGTTGTGCCAGATCTCTTTTAGGGGAGATTTTAAAGTATTGTAGGCATTGGGAGAGAATTTTGAGGGAGATGAGAATGGTCGGGTTCGATAGTGAGCGCGGAATTGCTGATCTGGGAAGGAAAAATACAGTCGAGGAGCAGAGATTAGAATCTGCTAGTATCTGTCTTTCAACTTGGAGCCAGATCAGAGGAGGCTCCTCATCTTCATTTGGGAGCCATCTGCCCAGTTTGGAGAGATGGGCCGCCCAGTGATAATATATTAAAATGGGAAGGTCGAAGTCCCCCTTTGTCTTTAGGGAGGCAAAGTTTGGAGAAAGAACGTCGGGGAGAGTTATTTTGCCAAATAAATTGAGAGAAGGTGGAATGGATATGCTGTAGGTAAGAAAGGGGCAGCCAAAGACTCAGCAAGTTGAGGGGGTTAAAAATCCGAGGCAGGACATTCATCTTAATGATGTTGACTCTTCCCCAAAGGGAGAACGGTAATTTGGACCATCTTTGGAGGTCTAACTGTATGTTAGCCATAAGGTCATCTAAGTCGAGTTTCCTGAATAGCATCGAATCATTGGTAAGGTGGATGCCCAGGTATTTAATCGATTTGGGAGACCATCTCATACCAAATCTAGCAAAGTTAGCTTTATGTGTGAAGGGATTCAATGGAAGTATTTCTGATTTTGTCAGATTCAGTCTGTAATATGAAAAGCGACCGTACTGCATAATAACCTGAAGGGCATGCTCTAATGACGATTCAGGGTGAGCAACATGTAAGAGAATGTCATCTGCAAATACAGAAAGGACCAGCTCTTGCTGCAGTACAGGGCAGCCCTGTATGTGGGGAGAGCTTTTAATGCTTCGAAGGAGGGGTTCTAAATATAGGTTAAATAAAAACGAGGAGAGGGGGCAGCCTTGTCTAGTGCCTGTAAAGAGGTGAAAGAGGGAGGAGAAGACACCGTTACAGTAAATCTTAGCTGAAGGGGATTTGTAAATGACCTGGATCCATCGAATAAAGGAAGGTGGAAATTCCATTTTGGTGAGTGTTACCCATAAAAAGTCCCAATTAGCTCTGTTGAAGGCTTTTTCGGCATCTAGGGAGATTAAGGCCATCAGGGTATGGGAAGAGTGGGCTGTATGTATGATATGGGAAAGGGTCCTAAGATGATCGGCTGGGGAGCGAGATTGAATGAACCCTACTTGCTCCAGGCTCAAAAGGTGGATCCAGGTCTTTTTAATCCTCTCGGTCAGGATTTTGGATAGGATCTTAATATCGCAGTTTAGAAGAGAAATAGGGTGATAACTTGCAGGGTCCATCGGTGGTTTATCTGGCTTGAGGATTAAAATAATTGTGGCTTCTAGTACAAATTCCCTATTTAGACATTATGATCATTAAAAAAAGAGAACAAGTTACTGACTACTTTGTATCGTAAACCAACACGAAGAAATACATTACTACATAGGAATAGATTCAATGAACCCAAACTTAAAAAAAAGCATACCATACTCTCAATTAGTGTGAGTTTAAAGACATTGTTCAACTGAGGAAGACTTTCAAGCAGCACAACAGGATGTGATGCAAAGATTTCAAAACAGGAGCTATGGTAAAAAAATTGTGAGACAGGCTGAACAAAAAATACAAACCAAAAACAGACAGGATCTACTTGAAGAGAAAGGACAAGCTGCTGAGTGTGACAAACTGGTGTTTGCAACAAAGTATTCCCACAAAATGCAAGAAATAAAAAAGATTATACCCAAACACTGGCACTTAGTACACAAAATCATTAAAATCTAGCACTAGCCCAAAAACCAATAGTAGTAGCCAAAAAAGTCCTGACAATAAAAGAGAAGCTAGTAAAATCTCAGTGTTACACACCACCAAAACCAGGGCAACAATTATTGTTAGGTCTTTTGCCACCAGGGATGACACCATGTGGCAGGTGCTCAGTCTGTGGACATACCAGCAGAAAAACTGCTTTCAAACACCCACATACAAATCAATCATTTGACATTAGACAGCCCATCAACTGTGAAACAGAATGGGCAACATATGTTTCGCAATGCACTTGTAAGAAGATTTATGCAGAGCAAATGACCAGACAATTAAAAACTAGGATACAAGAACACAAGGGAGACATTAGGAGACATGATCAGGAACCACAAGTAGCCATACACTTTAATCAAGCAGGACACAATGGGGCTTCACTGTGGTTTTGGGGACTAGAAGCTATCTACCCACCAGAAAGAGGGGGTGACTATCAGAACAGTTTGGACAGATGTGAGATGAAATGGATTTTCTTGATGAAATCATTGAACAACACTGTAGGATGCATACTGATACAAACTGGCCTGCTTGTTGGCAATAACACCATAAAGCAGCATTGCAGAGTTGAGGTCAGGACATTGGATGACTATGCCATTATAAACACCAATGAGTTCAAATTCCACTAGAATATGATAAGCACAATACTGTTTGAGTTAAAACAATACTTGATGTTAGGTTTTTTCCTCTCACACCCCCCCCAACCTTCACATAGGCTGTCACTATAAGGTTTACGATAATGCAGAAGAATCTTATAACTGAAATGAGCACTATACATTTACTTGAGTTGTCACATGAGATGGCCGACAGAAGTAATATACTATCTTGTAGAACATTAGCATTAATTCTTGAATGGGTTTAGTCACCCATTTCACTAGTTCATGAAATTCAACAATAAGGTTTGAAATAGGTTGTGTGCCAAAAATATACTATCTTCCATAGTATGTCTTTTAATACGTGCTAGTACATAATGAGCCTGCTCGACCACCCCAGTTATGTTGCTTATAACACACCATGCTCTTTTTGTTTATGGGCCCTTTTAAAATTCTAGTGGCTTGTAGGACGAGCAGGCTCAAGAGGTACTTACCTTTCCAGACCTCACTGATTGCCTGACAAAGTTTGATTCTAAATAACACAAGCAAGAACTATTGAGCTGCAAGAGCAGCTGAGTGAAAACGTTGCTTTTCTCGTAAAGACAGAACCATAATATTGTACTGCTGCACTACAGACATGGTAAAACCTTAAACATTTATTTTATTTATTTAGTTTTTGTTGACTGGCTAAGTGCACTAGACAAATCTTGACTATTTTCAGGCATGACCCGGGGAGAGGGCGATACAGATGAATTCCAACTGACCTTGAACCAGATAAAGCTGTTGGTGGTATTTTTAGTGAATGAGAGAAATTTGGCCAGGACACCGGGGGAATTCCCCTGCTCTTGCTTCCTGTGAGCAGGGAGGGACTCTTTTTCCTGTGGGACTAAGATGGCTGCTGTCCCAGACCCTGGAGGAGGTGGAGGTGATGCAGCTCTCTGTTTTGTGGTTTCTGCTCCAGATCTCCAGCCTACTATGCCTGTTGGTTTGCCTAGTGCTTGCAGTAATAACCAATCGAACTCTGCGCTACAACTAGTTTTTCGTACACCTCCTGATTCTCCTCCTGATTTTGGAACTCTCACCCAGATTTTGGACCAGCATTCTCCTACAGTTCTTGGGACCAGTACTAACACTATGTCTCCATCGCATTTGAGACTGTTATATGAACAAAACCGTTCTCTCTTATGGTGCTTTGTGCAGGAGGATGACGCACTGCACTCCGCCCTGCCTACTACCTCTGACCAGGCTGAATTACACTCTGGGCTATTGCACACATCAACAATGGACTTACTTACAGCTCCTACCAGTATCGCTTCAGCTACTGCAGGCAGGCTTTCCTCTCCGACTACTCAGGGAGGTACTTCATTTCCAGACTCTGCTTGGTCCCCTGCTTCCGCTCTGTGTGCTGCAGGTTGGACTCAACCACTTCCTGGTGCACCCTGGTCTTCTCCCCAAGTGGTAAGTGCGCAGGACATTATGCAGGGAAACACAGTCACTGAACAGCCTGCTGAATCCACTTCCTTCCCTCATTCATCCTCAGTGGCTTCGTTGCTCCTACACCCTTCCACTTCAACACAATTTCTGCTGTTGTCCACGAACTCCTGAAACTTAGAGCCCTATGCAACAGGGATTCTGCTTGGTGCCGCATCCTCCACTGGCAGTACTCTCTCTTTGACAGCTGATTCTATTCCCCACTTGGATAATCTTTCTTTGCCTACTCTAAGTACAGGTGAGGCTTTGACTGACCGTCCTTTCGCCTCAGTGACCTGTTTCAGAACTTGGCAGAAACAGCCAGGCAATAGGAATGCAGTTACGTCTGAAATATTTTGGTGACCTCTCTACTGCACCTGATAGGAAAACTGTTTTGCATTCCCTGTTGCATGACTCTATGGGTATTTCAGCAAGTGAATTGTTTGCTTTCATACATGTTAAAGGGGAATCAGTTTATGATTTAAGTTTTAAGACTGTTTCTACTTTAGAAGAATTTTGGATCAAATATGATGTGGTGAAGTCACAGCCTTTATGAACCCCCTTTATGCTCATTCCTCTTACTAAACCAATGGTAAAATTGATTACTCTTCTTTTTGTAATGAAGGAGTGAGCATAGCAGACATTCAATACTGGCTTAAGCAGTGCTGCGACATTCTCGAGGCTCCTCGTCCTATTTTGGACGAGGACCTTGTCTGGACAGGGGATTGGAAGGCTATGGTGCAATTGAAGCAGGATGACAGGAGTATAGCTGATTTGCCAGGTAGTTTTTATATAGGTAGGGATAGAGGTTTGTGTTTTTATCCTGGTCAACCCCGCAACTGCCATAAATGCAGTTCTCGGACGCATTTGAGCCATACCTACAACGAGCCAAGGTGCACCATTTGCTTGGCCTATGGTCATGTGAGTCTCAGTTGCCCTAACCCCCGGAGGTATAATCTCTGTGATGAGACTGGTCATACTTACCATCAATGTCCATGGGCTGACCATAATCGGTTGGACCATCCCCCTCAGGATCAGGTAGCCCTTATCACGGACTCTCAGACTTAAGTTCTTCGCCAGCATGAAGGGGGATGGCCAGGTCGTAGTGTCCCCCTCCCCCCAGTGAGGATCTTCCCTCTGCTTTTCCTGCTCTTCCAGTGGCAGATCCTGTGTTACAAGACCCGACCCCTCCTGGCACGGACCCGGTGCTTGGGTTGTTGCCCCCTCTGACCCCATGCCACCCCCTCCCCCTCCTGCTTTGGACCCCTTCACAGAAGTTTCTCAGGGAAAAAAGGATAAGTCCAAAGGTAAGCGTAAGGCTCCCAGCCCTTCCCCCAGACAATCCATTTTGACCAGGAATCGCTATCAAGCCCTGTCCAAACGGAAGCAGTGGAGTGATATAATGGATGAGGAAAATGACTCTGAATCTTCACAGGCTTCTTCCCTCCATTTAGACTACTCCTCTGATTCTCTACAAGATCCCTCCCCTACTACATCTGACACCAGGTGGCAATCGGCAGTTACTTGATGTCTCTTTGCCTAATTCTTCATGTTTTTCTGCTGGTTTTCAGTCTTTTTCTTTCTTCTTATGCCTGTGGGTTTGGGTATTCACTGCCTCACACTTAATGTGTGCGCAGCATGAAATCCCATAGAAAAAGTCTTGCCTCTCTACAGTATCTTTTGGATCTCCCACATGATCTTTACTTACTTCAGGATACTAGGCTGAAGACTCGATATGAGCTGACCCAGGCTTCTGCTGGCTGGACTAGAGGCCCTTCCTATTGGTCTTCTGGGGAGGATACATGTGATGGGTTGGGTATTTTGTTTTCTGGTTTTGACTGTACCGTTATGAGTATGGTTGATATTGTCCCTGGCTGCGCCTTGTTGCTTGATTGCACTTTCCGTCGCCTCCAGCTCAGGATTCTGATTGTTTATGCACCTCAGGGTATTGCTGCTCGTTCTGACTTATTTCGGTTATTGCAGCCTTATTTACACACCTCTAGACATCTTTATATGGGAGGAGACTTCAATTGTGGTCTCACTGTGGCTGACAGAGGAGGCTCCACACAGAAGCTTTTCGGGAACTCTACTGCATTACGTACTATTCTCAAGTACGCCTCTCTTAAGGATGATTATTGCGAGGTGCATCCCAAAGGAACAATGACCTATCATAGAGGTCTTCTGGCCACCCGTATTGATTTTATTTTTCTCTCCCAGAATGTTCTGGTACAACAGGCGAAGGTCATTCCTTGCGAGACCTCAGATCACATAACCATCTCATTGCTTTGTTTTCCTTCTACGGCTTCTCATCCTCTTCTTGTTTCTTCATTCTGGAAGTTTAATAGCTCCCTATTGTCTGATGGCAGCATTATTTGAGACTGTCAGGAATTTCTCTTAGCCCGAATTTCGGTTCTGGATGCTTACACCTCCCCTTTACATTGGTGGGACGATACCAAATTGGATCTTAAACGCTTTTTTCTTAGGTATGCCAGGAGTAAATCTATTTCCTCTTATCGTCAGTATTTGTTATTATGGCGACATTTACAGGATGTAATCTCTACGGCTGCTGAGACACCTCAAGACTGCTCCCTTCTTATTGCTTCCTTGAAGACCCAGATGGAAGAGTATCAATATAACAGGGCCCGCTCATTGCATCTTGAGGCTACTTGTGGCACCCACTCTTCAAAGGCCTCTTTTGATATATACAAGTGCTGTTCTGACAGGGTGGCAGCCACACACATTGAACGTCTTATTGACACTGACTCTTCTAAGGTTTATGATACTATACCTCTCTCCAGCTAAAGGTCTCTTCCCATTTAGCCAGTGTTTTTGGGACTCCTTCAATGGCTACATCCACTGCTGTTTCCTTTTTTGATCTCCTGACCCCTTCTCCTCCTCCTGATCTTTGCACCAAGTTGACATCCCCAATTTTCTTGTTAGAGGTGCAGATGGCTATTAAGAAACAAAAGCGATGTACTTCTCCAGGGCAGGACGGCCTTACTGCTGAACTTTATCAAGATTTTTCGGATGTTTTTTCACCCATTCTTACCTTGCTCTTTAATATTATCATTGCTACTCATTCTGTTCCTCTGAATTTTTCAGACGCAATCATGTTTCTGTTGTTCAAGAAAGGAGATAGGTAAGACATACAGAATTGGAGGCTTTTGAGTCTCTTGAATGTGGACTATAAGATTTTTACATCCATCCTGCTTCACCGTCTTCTTCCTGTCGCATCCCACGTTATTTCAGAAGTATAGACCTGTGCTATTCCTCAACGCACTATTGTTTCCAATCTTTCCCTGCTTAGAGATGTCTCTGCCTTTAGCTCTTCTTGTTTTCCTTCGCTTCTTTTTTCACTGGATCAGGAGAAGGCTTTTGATAGAGTGAATCATGACTACCTCTTTCAAGTCTTGTCTCATTACGGTATTCCACAGCGCTTTATTCAATGGATTAGATTGCTCTATTCCACTGCCTGGATCCATCCTTATGTGAATGGTGCCATTTGCCCTCCCTTTTGAGTCGTACCTGGGTTCAGCAGGGCTGTCCTCTCAGTCCTCCTCTTTATATTTTTCATATAGATCCATTACTTCGTAGATTCTTATGTCACCCATCGATCCCTCATTTTTCCTTTCCTTCTGGGTGCTCTGTCCCTACAGTATTGGCATATGCGGACAATCTCTGCATTCTCACCACCCCACACCTACAAGAGGCGGACTCAGTCCTCCTTTTAACGGATTTCGAAGGTGTGTCTGGTTCTAAGCTTAATTATAATAAGATTCCGGCATTGTACCTCCCAATTTCACCATCCCCACATTCATTTCGCTACGTTGTGGGAGTGCCTGTACAATTTTCCCCGGTTAAAGTTTTAGGATTAACCTTTGGTTCCCCTGATGATGCCCACTCAAATTGGACTGTTTTGGACAAGGCCATTCATTTGGTTGCATCCTGGAAGGGTCATACTATTGCAAAGAGAAAGCGGGTTTTGTTGTTGAAAACCTTAGTTCTTCCTTTATTTCTTCATGTGGCTTCAGTTTTTCCAGTCCCCTTTTCCTTGGAGGCTCGCTTGTATAATGTTTTCTTTCAGGGATTCTGGGGCTGCCGTTTAAATCCGGTGAAACTTTCTTACACATATCTTTATTATTGCCATGGTGGGGTTCGAATGTTGAACCCCTTGGTGTTTTTTCACTGTTTGTTTCTTAAGACTGTTATCCCCTACCTATTGAATACACCCCCGGTCTTTTGGATTTCTCTTCTTCATCATCATATTGCTCCATTGTGTGCCACCTGGTGTCTCCCCCCTTTCGAAATCCCTCAGAATTTTTGTAAGTTTAAGCTCCCCCATTTTATCATTCCTACCTTTTTAAAAATTTGTCAGTGGTCTCTGACCCCTACGGTGATTCTCTCTTCCTCAAGGAAACACTTATATCAGTCTGGTTTGGGAACATCCTTTTTGGACCTTCCGGTGCTACAAGATTCTCTTGGCGTTCAACTGGACTCCTCTGGAGTTTTTCACCAACTGACTGATCCACGGATCCCCCAAAGGGTTTGGGATGAAACCTGGCTTTCTTGTCATGGCAGACTAGGTGTTCGTGGTAATATGAAGCATAAGGCTCAGGAAGAAAGGACTTATCCCCGGGATACGTGCCTTTCCATTCCAGAGACCATGATGCATTTCTTTCCTGATTGCCCCTATTCACAACTGGTATGGACCCTTCTCCTCCATAAATGGAAGAAAAAGGCCCTTCCTTTTCTTACGTATAATATTTTGATTTATGGTATTTATCCCCCTACTTTGGTTCATTACCATCCTAGTACTTTATGTTTAATTTTTGCATTTTGTCACTTCTATTTGTGGCAGGCCAGATGTGCATTTTTTCTGCAACAGAAAGTGTGTAGTCCTACTCAGACTGTCACTCAGATTTTACAGGGCTTACGGGCTATTTATAGTTCTGAGAAAACCTCTGTATCGCCTGAAGTTTTTCAGCGCTATTGGGGCTTCTGTTCCTGGATTTTTTCCTAATGATGCAGTACTTTTTTGTGTTTTCTTTGCTTTTCTTCATTATAATTTTGTATGATGTACTACTGTTCTTGCAGTGTTTGTATACCATACAATACTCCCCTATTCTTTTTAGTGGGGATGAGATAGGGGTTATATACTACAACAGATTCTCACTGCTTGTTATTCATGTATGCTGTAATACTTACTTTTGTTTTTTATCTCATTTATTATGGTTTTGTCTGATGCCATACATTTTTGTATATTTGCTCTTAAATTTTTAATGGAATATTCCTCATCTCTTATAGTGGGGATGGGATGGGGGTTATGTACAACCAAGGGTTATTTATGTTTGTAGTTCAAGTACGCTGTGGTACTTATTTTTGTTTTTTGACTTCCTCCATTATGGTTTTGTATGAAGCAATACGTTTTAGCATAATTTGTTTTCACTGCAACTTCCCCTACTCTTTTAGTGGGACTGGGATGGGGGTTGTGTGCCCATATGGATTATTTTTGTTTGTACTCCATGTATGCAGTAATACTTATTTCTGTTTTTGAATTCTTTTCTTATGGTTTTGTATGAAGTCATATGATTTGTATATTTTGTTTTCAGTTTTCAATAAAAAAAATTCCCCTACTCTTTTTGATAAGTGCCATGGGATCTTTAACATCCACCTGAACTACCACCAATCCAGGCAGATGGGACCTCAGTTTAGCATCTCATCCGAAAGACGGCACCTCAGAAGTGCAGCACCCCTCTCATGCTGCACTACAGTGTCAGTACTGGGATATTAACCCAAATGCCAGATGTGGGAACTGAACCCACAGTCCTCTGATCTCCCAGCCTCTGAGGCGAGTGTGCTACCTACTGAGCCACTGACACTACAAACCTATAGTACATACAGGCTTAAAAATATTACAACACCCTAAAACAGCTATTTATATTCATTTGTCAACAGTAAAATCTATTTACAGGGAGCTTAGCAAAATATCATTTAGTAAATGTTATAGGATTACTTACTAAATCTAAAAACATTTAGCTGAGAGCTCCATAGGAGAACAACTAGGAACTACCTTGATTCAGAATGAAAGAAAAATGGAGTTCACTATATTACAAAACATTGGTGTAGCGTACAAAAAATAAAACTACTGCAACCTAAAAGAAACAATAAAGACATGTTTGAAAATTGACAACACAGCAAAAAGGGATATCTACAGTCATCTGGCTGTACATACTGGGCCAAATTCACAAAGAAGATGTGCCCAGTGCATCTCAGCTGCTCCGACACAGGGGAGATGCACTGAGTGCATATTGGGTGATTCACAGAAAGGAGGCACAGGGAGATGCCCCCAGAGCATCCCCCTTGTGAATAGCGCAGGTGCGCCCAGCCCAGGATGCTCTGTAGCATCCCAGGCTGTGCCGGCGCATCCCCCATGTCAGGCTGTGAATGCATTTGGGCAGGGAATATCATGATGCCCTGCACCCAAATATGCGATTCACAACCAGGGACATGCAAATGAGGCCATTAGGCATATGTGGCGTAATGGGGCCATTAGCATGCCATTATAGCCCCATTTGCATTGTGCCTGCAGGGCTGCCCCAGCAGAATATGCCACCTGTAGCCACCTCCCCTTCCTGGCCGGACCCCAGCCCAAGACATGCCACTCCCAGCTATGGTAAATGAAATGATAACACCCCCCCTAAACCCCCGTCCGATGGCTCTCCCAGTGGCAGTATAAGAAAAAATTACTCCCCCAAGCCCCCATATGAAGCTACTCTCAGCAGCGGTGAATGACAGGATGAATCCCCCTCCTGGCCCCAAGCCCTCAGTAAAGCCATCTTCCGCAGCAGTCTGCCAGTGCAGACCACTGCCACAAGTACCCCAACCCACCCCTCTCCCCCCCCACCCCAGCAGAGTCCCACTGTCAGCGGGCAGCTCAACCCACCCGCATACCTCCACATCCACCCATCAACACAGCCATCTGAGAAAGACAGCTATTGTACAGCCTGAGAGGCTGTGCGATAGCTGTCATTCTCAGACAGCTCTATCAGCAGGCAGCCGTGGCAGTATGTGGGTGAGTTGTGCTGCCTGCTGACAGTGGGAACCTGCTGGGGTGGGGAGAGAAGGGTGGGTTGGGGGTACTTGGAGGGTGGTCTGCCTGGCTGACTGCTGTGGAAGGCAGCTTTACCAAGGGCTTGGGGCTGGGAGGGGGGTTCATCCTGTCATTTGCCACCACTGGGAGCGGCTTTGTATGGGGGCTTGGGGGGTGTCATCTTTTCTTACACTGCCACTGGGAGCAGCATCAGACAGAGGCTGGGGGGGTGCATCATTTCTGTTACTGCTGCCAGAAGCGGCATTGGACAGGGGGCTTGGGGGGGCACACTAGACTGCCACAGTGGGCAGGCTGCCATGCTGCTGCCTGTAGTGTGGCAGCTTGCCTGTAGGTAGCCACCTACTTAAGTCTAGATTTTCTAAACTTATCTTTCTGTGGCACATTCCCGGACTTGCTCCTGGGTTGCACCAAAGACTAGGACTGTGAATGGGGTTGTGCCCAGTATGCATGGGCACACCCCATTACAGCCCCTCCAGAGGCGCTGCATAGCATTACTGGCAGTGTGCAGTGCATCGAGGTTGTGCTGGCACTTTGGCATCCTGCCAGAATTGCCCTTGGGTGCATTTTGGAGATGCCCTGGTGCATCTCGGATGTGCTGGGCGCATCCCTTCTGTGAATCCTGCCCACAGTGCTTAGCAACAGTAAATTATACGAATTCCACGAGAGTACATACTGAAATCCCGGTCTGTGACTCAGAGATTTCCAAGTGATCAAGAAGCCAGCACGATCAGGTGCTCATTTGCTTCCTGCCCTTGCATGTGGAGAGCAGCCATTAAACCAGAATCATCCAGAACAACTAAAGTAAGCACTTTTTGACCACTATTAATATAACAGAGAATCAAAGAAGTTATACAAAATTGTTTACATAGATTGTCTTTTGCTACACAGTTTTACAATTATTTACCAGAATTGTTTATACAAACACTGTTTCTGAACACTGTGTGGAGATTTGGTGATGGCTGTGATATAAGGGTCAGTGAAGCTCATTCAGCGCTTTTTCAACATTAAGCATAGTGAATGTTAACAAGCCTTGTTTGTCGATTTTTGTGAGTACTTTGCACTCGGTGTTGTGTCGGTGAAAGCCTGGTTAAGATGAGCAAGCTTAAAATAGCAGATAGTGTTATGCTAACATGTTTTGTAAGATGTTGACAGAAACTGAAATTTATAATTAGTAACTCAGTAAGCGACATAACAGTGTCAGCACTATTTTAAATATAATTAATTTTTGTTTTTATTTAAAGGTAAAGACTCACTTGTGATTAATCATATTTTTTTTTGATTGTATAGCAAGAAAATGACTGCTTACAAACTGAGAATTAAGAATGCATTTGAAAGTCACTAGTATAAAGATGAATGCAGGTGTTTAAAAGAAACATGAAATTAATTATAGCATATATACCTAAAGATGTTTTAAAACAAACAAATGTTTTTTCATCTTATGTTTTATGTTTTTTGTTTGTTTCTTTTTTCAAAAGATGTCAACAGTTTATTATTTCTTTCTTCAATAACCAATCAAATATGAAATTCTTGCAGAATCAGCTTGGTAAATCTTTTGTTCTAGAAAGAAAAGAATAGAATAATAGTCAAGATATAAAAAAAGTAAAAAATATACATTTAAAAAGTATCTTAAAATGAATATTGAAACGTGTATTTTATGTTTTCAGATAAATAAAAAGCTCTTTGAAAAAGCACTTTGAAACAGTGCGAAACGTTAGGGCATATTATCAAGTAAAATAAAAAGAATTTGGTTTTGAAAAACCCAGTGTGAAGTTGCTTAAAGATTTCTTTGCATCCCTCAACATTATTTTTTTCTTGAACTCCCTTAGTACCCTAGGGTGAATGCCATCAGGTTCAGGTGCTTTGCCCACCGTTAATGCCCTCAACCCATCTAGTACCCTGCTCTCTGTAATCCCTACATCTGTCGTCCCCTCCCCCTACTCACCCACCCTCACCTGGGGTATCTGCCCCCCTTCTCCTGCATGAATACAGAGCAGAAGTAATCATTCAGTGCCTCTGCCTGCTCCGCTTGTTTCTCCACTCTCGCCCATCCTTCTTAATCCTCATCAGCTGATTGTTGCTTTTTCTTCTCTCTCACTGATGTAGTGTAAGAAATCTTTTTCTCCACTTTTGATTCCCTGCAGCAGTCTCAGCTCCCTGGATGCCTTGGCCACACTGATCAGTCTGGTAACCTCCCTGGACTTCTCCATATCCGTATCCTTATCTTCAGCCCTCCTCAATTTACTGTACTTTAGAAAACTACCCTCTTGGCCCCCATCCCTTCCATAACCTCCTGTGTCAGCCAACTGGGATTCTTTGCCCTTCCCTTCTTACTTTTCTTCCTAATGCAAGACTCCATTGCTACTGCCAGCCCTTCCTTTGTGATGTCCCATTTCTGGTCTGCATCCATGTGTGGTTGCATTCCTGCCAGGTGTCTGCCCCAAATGTCCCCCATCTTCTTAAAGTCTGGCCCCCTAAACTCAATCACTCTTGTACCCATGCCCCCTGTTTTCTTCCCCATGTTGAACATGAACCACACTGAATAGTGGTTACTCCCAGCCAGTGGTTCCTCCACTTCCAAATTCTTTACAACTTCCCCATTATCCAGAGTCCTTTCTAACTGAGTCAGCCCCTGGACCAGCTGTGTCAGAAAGCCGTCTTGGAATGCTTCTAGCAGGACCCACTCCCTTGCACTCATGGTGGATGGGGTGCCCCACTCCACCCCCGGTAGGTTCATGTCCCTCAGCACCACTGTGCTCCCCTTCCTGCTGACTCTCCTAATTTGTTCAGCTAATTCCCTATCCAGGTCAATCCCCTCAGCCGGTGGCTTGTTCACCACCCCCATCCTTAGTGTCCTATTCTTTGCATTTTGAAACTGCATCCATAGTGCTTCTGTCCTCCCCTCCTCCCCTTCCTCCCTAATGCACTTTATCCCCTCCCTTAGATAGATCACCACCCCCCATTCCCCTTAGCTCTATCCTTTCTGAATAACTTGAACCCCGGGATCATCATATCCCAGTCCTGGTAATGAGTGGCCCATGTTTCCATGATGGCCGCAATGTCCACCTCCTCCACCGCACAGAGAGATCCTGTTACTCTGCTGTTCTATTCCTTAGGCTTCTTGCATTCAATGAGACCACCCTGCAGCTTGTCTCCTCCCTTTCCTTACCCCTATTCATCCCCCCTTCATCCCTTCCTGTGCCCTTTCCCCACTGCCTTTACCCATAACTAGGGGGGTGAGCTGACTAGGCTCACCTTATTGGGCCCCTTTCCTATCAGTGGTCCCCTCGCCATCCACCTCTCCTAGTTTAAATCCACCTTTGTTGATATATACCCATCTATTCCACATTTTAGTATTCCATTCCCCTTCCTGCTCAAATGTAACCTGTCCCCTGCATGTAAGTCACTATTGCTCCAGGTCCTGCCCGAGTCTGATACTAATTTGTACTCCCTGGTATGGCACCTATCCCTCATCCACTCATTGAACTCCTCTACCCTTTTTTTCCTCACTGTACTCATACATGGTACTGGGAGTACTTTAGAGAACGCCACCAACCCCCCCACCTCCTGACACTGCCTACCCAACTCCTTGAACCCCCCCTTTACCACCTCTACCATCTCACATGCCAAGTCATTTGTACCCACGTGCATCACTATGTGAGGTCTCTCCTTCCCCCTCTGTGTGCACTTGAGAAGTGCCTGCTCGCCCTGCCCGTGGCCAGCCCCAGAACAGCCTCGACCCATATGTGACTGTGCCTTTCTCCCCTTCTGCCCCATCTGATGCCTTTCAATATGGAATCCCCAGCACTAGTATCCCCATCTTCTTGTCCAATAACCCCCTCCTCCTGTTTTCACTGTCCACATTTCCAGAGTCCACACTGCCCTGCTCCTTATTTCTTCTATCCGCTCCATTTGTGACTCCTACATCTTCCCCCCAGTTTCTGCCTCTCCCTCTACCCATACCCTGCTCTTCCCCATCCCCCTTCTTCCTTTCCTAGCCTGACTCCTGACTCCTGGGCCTTCACTACCCTTCTCCTTCCCTCCCCCCATGATCTCCGACACCTCCACTTCCACCTCTGATGCCAACATTGCAAACCTATTACTTGCTACCCCTGCAGTGCTGCCCATCTCCTCCTTCTACCTGCCCTGAGCCTTCCCTCCACTTACTGCCCCTCTGCTCTCCTCACCCCACCCCCTCCCTACATCCTCATGGGATTTAGCCCTGCTGTTCCTCCTCTGCTTCTACCAGCAACTCCTCTCCGGGGTCCCTCCTGCCCCAGCCTCGTACCTCCTCTCCCAGTTTCTTCGGCCTGTAACAAATTGGACAACCTTCTAGTTTCCATAGTATATTCATCCAAACAGCCGCCCTACAGCCATTGCACCCCACTATCCTCCCTGTGCCTGCCCCCTCACTCCATGGTGCCCCCCATTCCAACCACTATTCCGATGTCTTCCACCACCCTTATTCATGCTCCTCCACCCCTCAGTGCGATCCCCTCTGATCCCCTCATAAGGCCCCATTATCCTTCCATCCATAATTCACACTTAACTTAAACCTAACCTCAATTCCTTATCACACAGTCTGTACAGCGATAGCTGGATACCATATGCAACCCTCCTAGCTTGCTTCCGAGTCCTTCTTTACTCCAATGTCCCTAGCTTGCTAGCTCAGTAACTTTAGTTAACACATTTATACCTGACCTTGCCAGTTTGAACTTTAGACTTTTAACTTTTAAACATGCAATTGTCCTTCCTTAACCCAAACTTGCCAGTTTGACTTTCATAAGTATTTGAAGTGCATGGTGCGTCTCCGCCGCACCTTTCCTTTACACATAATGTGCCCCTATAGCATCTGGGTTATCCTTCTGGGTCGTTGACCTTTCTTTATTAAAATAAAGTATGTTGCAGCACATACTTAAAAGGCATAACCGAGGGTAGCCTTACACACTGGGCAGGACTTAGGGCTCCTGTTGCTGATATTTCCCTTTAAACTATATACGCCACATACAGTCATACATGCTCCCTTATATGGGTGCCTTACCTCCAGGGTAATCTTTTTCACGCGCACATGTCCTTACATTCCATAGTGCAATACTTTTCTGGCAAAAACGCTCGTAATTTCGTTAAACCGGGTCCCAGAGGACTTCCTGTTCTGAAGAGCCACCCAAGTTCTGCCACCGTGCTCAGAAATGTTATGACGTGATGCTAGGGAGAGCAAGAGAGCGTGCTCCATTATAGTGAATGGCCGGCAGCTTTCTGAATGTTTCTTCATGTTATAATGGTCAGTTAGTGGTGAAACATGGGCACGTTTCCACTAACAAGGCTCTGGTTAGTCAAAACGTGCCCACGTTTCACCACAACATTGCTGAGCGTGGGGGCGGAACTTGGGCGGCTCTTCAGAACTGGAAGTCATCCGGGACCCGGTTTACTGAAATTATGAATGTTTTTGCCAGAAAAATATTGCACTATTTAAGGACATGTGGAGCAACAAAGATTCCCCTGGAGGTTAGGCACCAATATATTGGGTGCAGTACCATCCATAACTATGTAACTTGGTGAATCTCTTTAAAGCAGCAGTGCAGCAATCTGTTGAAAATTTTGACCTATACTTTTTCATGCTGTTTTACATTGCCACTTTACTTACAGCCTGACTTGTATGATAAAATTCTTTCCAGTATTTGAGTCTGCTTTAGTACTTTTTTTCATGTCTGAGATAATAAAAGGAGCACTCCTTTTAATATGGTGCAGACCAGGTCTTCGTCAGTATTTTGTGCTGCTTTTCTCCATCAGTTGTTATATATTACTTCTGTTGTCAAATTAATAATTATGCAGCAAACAGTGTTTTATGACCTCACAGAATAATAGTTGTTCAAAAACAGCTGCAGATAATGATAAGAACCCTGGTCAGAACAATATTAAATGGTGTGCTCCTTTTTTATTTTCAGACATGAGAAAAAGTAGTAAAGCAGACACAAATTGTGAAAAGAAGGGTATCATACAAGTCAGGAGGTAGCTAGTGGCTGGCAATGTAAAATAGCATAAAAAAGTATAGGTCAAAATTGTCAGCACATTATTACAATGCTGCTTTAATTTATAATTAAAGTATGACATTATGTGCTCAAAATCACAATACATAAAATGTATCTGTCTTCTGTCCAGAAAATTGACAAGTGCTAAGGAAATGAAATGGGATTGTTACACCACATGCAAAGTCACCCAGAATTTATTGCGCAGTCACTCATGCATGCAGTAGTCACACAGAGTCCCCAGATTTTTTCTGCATACCCAAAATGCATCCGCCTTATATCCAGAAAATTGACAAGTGCTAAAGAAGTGAAATGGGATCATCACGCCACATGCAAAGTCCCCCAGAATTTATTGTGCAGTCACTCATGCGCGCATTGGTCACACAGAGTCCTCAGATTTTTTCTGCATACTTAAAATGCATCTGCCTTATGGCCAGAAAATTGACAAGTGCTAAGGAAGTGAAATGGGATCGTCACACCACATGCAAAGTCCCCCAGAATTGATTGCGCAGTCAGTCATGCATGCAGTGGTAACACAGAGTCCCCAGAGTCACCGGTACCCAGAATTCTCCACAAAGGAGAAGGGCAAAAGATCAGTTGCCAGCATTTCTGCTACAGCAGCACTGAGTTCAAGTGACACTGTATGATTTGGGGGGGGTACTTCAGCTTATGTGCAAAAACACTCTGTAACGTGGGCTGACTTAAACATTTTACACGGGCTGTGTTGATCACAAATGGTTGTGCTCTGTGACGAATGGCATTGGCAGGGGGTGGAGTGTGGACATTTGATGAAGACGGTTGCACAGGTGATGATGACAAACCCAGAAATGCTGTTATTTTGCCAGATTTGCCAACTGGGGTTGATGTACCACTTGCACTAGACATACTGCATTCACCACCACCACAAAAACTGCTACTCTCACCAGCACTGGACAACATTTCAAAGTCATTATGGTTCTCCACCTCATCATGCCTGTAGTAATCATCTGCTCTTATTACCGCACTACTGCACACATTTAATTTCCTACTGGGCTTAACAGTCATGGAAGGGGATAACATGCTGGCTATGGTTGCTGGTGACACAGGTGAATGCCACACTGTGGTATTAGCTGCCAGCTTGTGCTGGGTCCACAGTGCCAAGTGCCTATTCTTAAGATGCGTACACTGTCCTCCTGTGCCCAGATGGCTCCCCTTTTTACTTTGACTCACACGCATATGGCAAACACTGGCAGATTGCAACTGAATCATCATTTGCATCTTGAACAAAAAATCCCAAACAAGGGATTGTGATGCTCTGCTTTTAACATGTCCATGATGTGGCTAATTTAAGTCTGTTATTTTAAGAACTGAAGTAGGGGGTTCGTGATGTTTTGGGCACTGCACACCTGGATTGCAACTGACCACCATGACTACTTATCATATTGATTACTGGGTCATCATCATCATCATCAACTAAAACCAGTAGATCACAAGTTTTTATGGGGGGGGGATTGCTGCAAACAGACTCAGACACAGAGACTTTAATTTATTTTTCTCCAGTTCCCAACTGGGGTCAATTACATCATCATCATATTCATCAGCGTCACACATATCCACATCTTCTGCTTGGATGCTAGCATGTGGACTGCATGTTGCAACAACAGCAACATCATCATCATCATCATCATCATCACATTCATCATCAGCCTCTACACCACCATCACCTGATATTTTTTCACCACACTGTGAATCACTGCATGGAAAATGCATGACGTTAATGCAACCCCTCACCCCTGCCCTTTAGCAAAAATGACAGGTGGCATGCTGTTGAAGCTGACAGCAGTACCTGGTTAGGACTGGGTTCGGGGAGGATGAGGTTACTCGGCACAGGGGGCCTAGGTTTGGCTACTCTGCACAGGGGCACCCAAGTAAATCCGAACACAGGAAGCAATAACAGTAATGTCCAAAACCAGGAGTTGGGATTCTACAGTGTGGTTTTTATTCACATCCAAGCTGAACAAACAAAGCATAGACAGACCCCCACGGGGCTACATTCCTGGTAATGCCGATTAGAGACAACAGAACACTTTTTTTCACTATTTCCAGCCCTCAGGCTCTGAACCCACCAGGCACACAGCCCAGACTTGCATGCAGCTTTGGATACACAGCCCGACTTGTACACTACTTGGGTTTTCCCCATGGGCCCAGCTCCCCTGCCGGCTACTTGATCCGTGGTCCATTTTGGGAAATTAACCAATTATCCTGTTATGGCTCCCCAAACCACCTTATAGCCTTTGACTCCTAGAGGGAATTTTCCTTCCAATCCCACGTCTGGGTACTTCCCTCATCACTGGCCAAGTGCATGAGGCAAAGTAGAAATCCACAGAGCAAATCCGTAGAGGTGGACCTGGTCACTAAAGATGGGGGGTTTCCCACCTACAGCTCCCACAATCCATACCTGGCCATTTCTCTGGAAACTAAGCATCTCTTTCACTGAAAGCTTGGCAATGTAGATTACTGGGTAGATGTATGTCACATCTCCTCTACATATCTTGACTTCCTATAAGTGCTGGACTTGGCTAAGCCTATTACTCTAGGCCTCCCACTATTTCAGTAGTCCAATCCCCACTATCACACAAGTCCCAGGGTGAAAAACATAGGCCCTTCAGAAAAAGCAGACACTCACCCTCTGGTTGCAGGTGCCCCACAGGCGATTCACAAATCTTGTTTTCCAAAAAAACTCTTGAACAAATAGGCAGCTTCTCCACTAGTAGCAGAACCAGGGGGTTGCCCCTTGAATATGCAGGAAACCCGGGAGGGAGGGGGCACTGAGACCCGAATCAGCGGTCTCCGCCACTTACAATTATCTTCTGTGTCTCTCTTTTGGTGGAAACACACACCTTTTTTACTAAATGTAGCCCTATGTCAGGGCTGAGGCTCCCAGAGCCTACACAGAGCTGCTGTGCTGCTCTCTCAGCAAGCTCCCAACTCCAACTGACCTACAGACTACTGTTCAAACCTCCCAACATTCTATTCCAACTCCCTGCTGCAGATTCCATTGTGGCTCATGCAGCTGTGATAGTTCTATGGTGATGTCATCCCTCAGTCTCAGCTGAGACTGAGAACAGAGTGAGACAGTGTGAAACCCATTTAACTGGAGTTTCACAAGCTGCCTTCCCTGCCTACCACTAGGTCTTACTGGGATTCTAGTAACCCTGGGTAACAAGGGGGTTACATTAAGTGCCATGGTAGACGGAATATCACATTGTATGCTATCATTGACATGATTATCAGAATCCTCAAGTTCAGTTACTGGGATGTTACTGGGAAATATGACATCATCTACGCTGCCACTCACTTGCACTGCTTCACACTCAATATTTTTGGATATGGTACACTGGTCGGAATTAGAACTTGACGCAACAATACTAATACTACCTCCACCACCACTAACACCAGTAACACTAACACCACTGGCTGGGAAAACATCATCTCCTCCAACTATGAGTGAAGCTACTGATTGGGCTGTAAAAACATTGCAGGAGAAATACCTTTCCTCACATCAGCAATGCACTTCTGTGTCTAGTACTACTACCATGCCCACAGACCATCTTACTGCCAACATTGCCATGGTGAGAAACAGCTTTGCTTGCACGTCTCTTTGCAGGCATTTTGGGGGATCAACCACAAATATTATAACCAAATTCAGATTTTGATACGTTCACTCTCTGATTGGAGCGATGCTGGATGTGAAGCCAATAAACAACTGTGGCTTCAGCAACAGATAAGAGACTACTCTGAGACTGTCACGGAATTAAAACAACTTCAGTAACCACTAACCAGTGGTGCTGTTGAGATCACAAAAACAATCCAATCTGGTAAAAAATACCTTTTGAACGTGGAGGTGGGGGGAGCACTGAATGCAGACAGTGCTGATTTTTACGGCACTACAAGCAGCAAAACTAAGAACAGATACCACGATCATGGTACAGAATCAGGCAGCTGCAGTGGATAGTAGGTTCACACTGCTGCACCTGCAATTACACTAGTCTGTGGCACAATAAAAGGTGTATCATTTGATGGACGCAACACTACACACACACTCACACACAGAACAGTTTGTGTATAATGCTGAACGAGGAATGCATCGCAAATGCAAAAGTTCAGTACTATGCCA
Source organism: Neoceratodus forsteri (assembly GCA_016271365.2). Classification (NCBI taxonomy): domain Eukaryota; kingdom Metazoa; phylum Chordata; order Ceratodontiformes; family Ceratodontidae; genus Neoceratodus; species Neoceratodus forsteri. Next base: position 1,649,010,552 of record CM057453.1, read on the forward strand.
CATTACGTATTATAAATTTGTAATGTGAACAACCTGAACCTATGAACTGCCGCACCACATCCACACAACAAATAGCAAAAAAAGTTCTGCTATTACTGACAATATTACTGTGTGTACATTAACACAGTCAGTTATATAACAAAAATATAACCAAAAAACAAAGAAATCACTATTTCTCCAACTTATATCTACCTACACCACAGATACGCCCCTCCTCCAAAGCACACTTTCACTGTCTTTCACCACACACACACTCAATGTTGTAAATTAACATTCAAAATCCATACAAAAACAAAAACGCTCGATGATATCAGCACAGGAGAGATTCCTACAATTGATGAACTAAAGTTGGATACCAAAAAATAAAGCAAAAATGTTTTTTGAACAGCTTTTACAAGATTCCTATCATATACAGCTATCAGAGCACACTGTCTCCTACTCCTTCCTACTCATACTACCCTGAACTGAGGCTGTGCAGATCAATATAGAGCCCATGTGACCTGAAATCTCATGAATCACTGCAAAATGTGCCTTTGGAGCTCAAAAACAAGGCGAAGTGAGGCGAAGTGCACTGCCTGCAATGCACTTCGCCTTAAATTTGGCAGAGTGGTGGTCTGGGGAGGCGGACTAATGCAAAGTCATTGCTTCCAATGGACTTCACGTTCCTCATTACAATGCAAAGTACTCCGCTTCGCATTGCGGAGCACTCCACGAATCCGCCTTTGCTCCGCGAATCGCTTCATGGAGTGGATTGAGCCCACTTTGCCCACCATTAACCCTGATGTTGCCAATTAGTTTTGCTTTCATTTCCCCTTCACTGACATATCGAATATACATTATCACAGTTTTGTGGACTGAAAGATCTGTGGATTCATCAACTAGCAAGCCAAACACAGGACTTTTTAATACTTCTTTTATGACTTTGCTATCTAATACTTTCACTATACTTCTCTGAACATCATGAACAGTGTAGTCATTTATATTATGTACAGAGCATTGACCTCCGGTCCAGCAAATGAAATCTAAAAGCTGGTTGACACTACAATTTGCCACATCTGTCTTTGCTGAAAAGTACACTGCATTAAACAGATTACGTTCACTGTCTTTTACAAGTTTAATAGCTGAATCATTATCTTCTGAGCTTTCTGCCTCATCATTGTCACTAATTGCATACAGTCTCCTTCTAAGAATCTCTGCTTCCAGTGCTGCACGATGGTCCTTTGTCTGACTGTGCTTCCTGAGGGTTGATTTCTGACTATTTTCTAAAATAGGAAAATGTTTTTGTTGTAAATACTATGGAATTGGAGAAGAGGAGAATAAAACAGTAAAGGCTAAGCTGCTGTCTGCCTTTGCGCACCCAGTGAAATGGCATACATCAGTGAAATAAGGAAATAACAGATATGTAGAACGTACCATAAAGAGTAGATCTTTGAGGTGATCTCACTCACCAGGTGGATTCCAAGTGCACAATAGGAACTCTACACCATCACAGAATGACAGTAAACACACCAGATTTTCATTAAGTGTACAACTTTGATTGCACATGTGACACCGTCAGCAAGACCTCGCCAGCCTGATATAGTTGTGGGTGGTCACATCCATCCGCAGTCCTTCCCCACCATTACTCTGGTAAAGAAGGGATCACCGCACAACTGGGGAAGACCTTGGCAACTGAATCTGCCTGGGACTCCATAAACTTAAAGCAGGAGACTTGGAACAAATGGCCAAGCCAAGGATCTTCTTAAGCTCAAAACAGAAGACCTTGGCAACTGAATCTGCCCAGGACTCCATAAACTTAAAACGGGAGACTTGGAACAAATGGCCAAGCCAAGGATCTTCTTAAGCTCAAGACAGAAGACCTTGGCAACTGAATCTGCCCAGGACTCCATAAACTTAAGACAGGAGTCCTTGCAGCACATCCCTGCCAAAACCTGCATGGGCTCTTAAATATATCAAGACAGTAATACTCGGTGAAACAACTGTGTGGTACTACTGTGTATGGTACTCCAAGTGGCAGTAGGCCCGAGTTTGAGAAAGGTGCTAAATCCACCAAAGCTGCATAGCTCATCAGTGGAGAATGTGCTTGCAACTCGATGGTGGAAAAGAATTGAGGAGGGAGCAATTTACTGCAGAGAATCTTTCATGTGGATTCCCATTCACTGACAGTGAAGTTCCTATGATGTTACTGGTGCGGTACTGGTACCATACCTACTTGATGAGTGAGATCACCCCAAAAAAGATCTATGTATGTCCTGTGATATCCTAAAAGTAGAAAATACTGCTGTGGTGAATAAGCGAATTGCAGGAGTTAACATTTGTATTATTGTGGCTGTGAATAGAAGCTTTAAAGGATATTGAAATCTTTTGAATTTGATAAAGTCTGGATTTATCTTTTTCCCTGAGGGACAGCTTCATGAAAAGTGTTATGTTCTTAAGTGGTGTGCTGAGCTATTTGATGTTTTTTTTAAACTTATGAAGTTCACGGCAGTAATTAACCACTATAATAGTGTAATGACTACAGTACATTATGTAACACTTTTCACTGCAATACCACTACCAGGCTGGTCATGAATACTAAATTGTTTAGATTCCTGTACTGCAGGCTAGTACAGCCTGCCTGATGGGCCAGTTGCAACATCATGACCTACTTATGTGTGTGTGTGTCCCCACACTACCAAGGAGGGAAACACATTGCTGCTTGCAGTCCATGGTTACATGGTCATCATGGGACATGGCTACCTGACCACTGTCCAATGTCCACAATGCAATGACATGTGCGTGCATCAGACACATATTGTGCTAACACAGTAGTGGACATTGTTGACCTGTTTGGTGAGGAACACCCAACGGACGACGCCTTTGTGGGTGTTACCATCACAGCTACCTTCCCTGCCTTTGGTAGCATACCAAGCAATATGCTTATTGATTACTGATCACTCCCTCTTTCCACATCCTGGATGGCACCACTAGTGGAGTGGGGACACTTCCTCTGTCACATACTTTGTTGACTGTTGTCTGCCTAGATCACACAAAGTTTCTAACATGTGTGTGGCTACTCTACATGGGCTATTGCATTTGCAACCAATGCAAGATGCTTCGCACTGCCATTGTGATTGTATGCCTTTGCCACTGCCACCCAGATGAACACTCAACAGTAACCACATCTCTGTGTATGGCGACATATTGTATAGCGCTGGCGCCACCCCAAATCACACACTGAACAGACACGACACCAGCTTGCATGGCTGCTTTCCATGTGCCCTTGACTGTCCAACCTGCACTCACCAATGCCCACTGCACCATTATACCTCTGTCTGTTACACTCACCAACCTCAAGGTCAGGTGCCTTGCCCAATGCCCACAATTCACTGACAAGATATTGCATTGCATTGCAGTGCCACGTCCTACCATAACTGTTACCCCCATCCCTCCTTCCAGACACAGTCTCCGCAGCTTGTGACATCAATCCTTGCACTCACAGCCACAGGTTTATGACTGTTGGGAAGACTGCTGTGTTCTTCCATTTCCCAAAACTTTTAACCCCGCCCTCTTCTAGCTATGCATCACCACCTCACTCCTATCTGTGAGATGCTCTTCCTCTTCCACTATATATATCTGAGCACCACCCCTTCTATAATAGAGAGTAATTGCCCACCAGTCCCCCTTCTGCAACCTTTGTTGTATGGTTTGTACCTCTCTTAGTCAACAGCACCACCATCAAAGTCAAATGCCTTGCCCAATTCCCCTACCCCCACCCTTCACTGACAAGTCAAGGTATACTGGCATTGCAGTGTCCCTTCCTACCATAATTCTTAAAAGTACCTCTGATTTCAGCCTCTCAGACTCTGTGATCCTTGAGCTGATGTTGGGGTTGGTTCACTGCAAGTTGAAATCTTCTCTCACTTTCAATGTTCTGCACCAGATGGATGCATTTCTGCATCAGCACCTCTCTCTCAATAAAAATGTCATTAACTAGAAATAAAAAACAGTTGAGAGCATCAAATGTGTAGAAAAGTAAACAGATATAGAGCCAGTGTTTTTATTGATTTTTATACATTATTCATGTAACACTGTGAAATAGGGGAAGTGAAAAAAATCAAGGAACAATAGTTTTAGCCTACCACACAGCACCTCTTCCTAGCTTAAACATTAATCAAAGGCCTCACGTGGACTCAGCAATAAATAATACATAGTACAGATACATAAATATATAGGATAATGTATGGTCTTTGGTTAATAACCATGCAGTAAACACTTCAAGAGGTTGCCATGATATCTTTATAAAGGTTTTCAGATGTCATGACAACCTCAAGAAGTGTTTTCAGCATGGCTGTTAACCAAAGACCATACATTATATTTTATAGTGTATGGACTACCAAAATTGTGTAAGCTCAGATTGAATTATTTCACAGAATATTGATTGTTGTGGCCATTCCATTTTGTTAGAACACTGTTTTGAGCATTCCATTTTGTTATACCATATGACATTCTTAAAGCAACAGTACTTGTCAGCAAAAAAATCATCATATAGGCTTTTTAACAAAGATGTATTTCTGACAACCTAAAAGTCAAGCTCAGTATATTTTATGTTTCTCAGCTGTTGTTAAGACTTTTTTTTATAGTGGATTTTGTAATTAGTGACTCATGTCATTAAAGATGGCTGCCATTCACCATTTTTGAAAATCTGTCCCCCTGGTATTACTTGTTGAATGTATATGCTAGATCCATGCTGTAGTTGTATTAGTATGGTTCTTCCAGGTTCCACATGTTTCCAATAGTAATCATCACATACTAAATTTATTTCATGGTGGGTCAGGTGTGGCAGGGGCATGGCATGGGAACTTTTATAAACTTCAAGACCCCATATCTTAGTTCAGGAATGAAAGAAAATGAAAAGAAAACTGTGTCTTGATATTTTTGCCAGACAGACCTTATTACTGAAAAATATGTATCCTTAATAACAAACACTGCCGCTTTAAGAAGGTTTAACAGAGTGATGTCATAACAAGGTTGTAATCTGCTAGGTTTCAGTTAATAATAAGGGCTCCACCTCCCCATACATCATATATAGATTATGAACAGAAAAAGGCAAGCAGCAGGATTCACAAAAGGGATGCACCACTGCCAAGTGCATCAGAGAGATGCAGACAACAACAGGACAGCCTGCACACCCTTGTAGTCACCCTCCCAACTAGCCCATAACACTATACCACTTGTCACCCAGTAAGGTCCCAGGTGGTATAGTGGAACCCCCCCATCCCAACAGGTGACAGCACACTTTCAGCTACCATACAGCACAGTACCCTGGTGGCATAGTGGACCCCCCCAACCCCCTGGTACAGCAGCCCTGCACAGATGGCAAGCAGGATCCCACTCAATATAATGACCCCCCCATCCTAGACCAGACTGATGGTGATGTGTCCCCTGTCCATTAGCCCTTCTTGTCCAATGGCCCTCCCACCCCCAACACAATCAGACACCCCCTGCCTAATCCCAGATCCTATCACGTAGCACATCCCACCTACACACTGCCACCGGAGGGGGGGGAGAAGTGGAAACAAAAAGAAGAGGACAAATGTTAAAAAAATAAACCACATAGGTGCTTTATGTGCTTAGTTTGTGCAGTCCTTTTGTCGTCTCCCTCTAGAATGATCTAAGGGCAGGATTCACAAAGGAGATGCGCTCGGCACATCCTGACTGCCATGGCTCAGTGGAGATGCACTGAGCACATAAAGTGGTATTCACAGATGATACACCAGGAAATCCCCCCCGGCGCATCCCCTCTGTGAACAGCACAGTTGCGCCCAGCCCACAGTGAGCCAGCACATCCCTCACATCAGGTTGTGAACCCAATGGGGCAGCGCATCTCAGGATGCACTGCACCCAGTATCACCATTTACAGCCACAGGCATGCAAATGAGGCCATTAGGCGTGCATGGTGCAATGAGGTCATTTGCATGCCATTATGGTCCTATTTCCATAGGCACAACAGGAAATTGCCCAGTGGATGTGCCAGGTGCCCTGCATGGCTGTCAGGACAGCCAGAGCCCAACACACTGACCTGGTGGTTTGAGTGGCCTCCCCACCCATCCATGGCAATTCCCCTGGACATGGTACCCAGCAGTGCCCTATTGGCATAGCAACCCCACACTACGCTGCCCATAGCACAGTCCCAGAAACACCCATTCACCATACCCTGGTAGGATAGCGGTCCTCATTCCCCCACCCAAAGCAGAGACCCCAGTAACATGCCAGAATGTCCCTGGTGGTATAGTGGAGCACCCCCATCCCTGCCCCCGCATGGTGATATCATGTCAACCAATGGGCTTCCAGCCATACAGTATGCTGTCATTCACAGACAGCACAGTCAGTGGGTGGTATGTGGGAGGGATGTGCTGCCCACCAACTTATTCTAATATGCCCTGGATGTGGGAGTGGGCTGGGGGTGCCTGTGTTGGTGGGAGGAACCACTGGACCATCAGGGAGTCTGGCAGGGCCGATATCACCTTGCAGGCAGGGATGAGGAGGTTCCACTATATCACCAGGGAACTGTCCAAGGTGGCATTCACGGGGATGTAGTGTAACAGGCGGAGTGGGGGTCCACTATGCCACTGGGGAGCTGGCTCGTGGCATTGCAGGGGATGTCGTGCTGCAGGCTGGGTGGGGAGGCCACTATATTTCCAGGGGTGTGTCCAGTGGCAGTTGTGGGGGGCTGGTACAATGGGCAGGGTGGGGGGTGTAGGACTGCCAGGGTGTGCAGGCTGTTGTGCTGCTGTCTGCAGTATGGCAGCTTGCCTGTGGGTGGCCACCGACATAAGTCTACATTTTTCAGATTTATCTTTGGAAGGCCCATCCCTGGACATGCCCCGGGGATGCACCTCCAAGTTGGGCTGTGAATGTGGCTGCGCTTTGTATGCATGGGCACACCCCCGTCACAGCCCCTCCAGATGCGCTGCATATCATTATGGGCAATCTGCTGCTCTAGTGTTTCTCTCCCGTTCCAGAATCACCCCACGGCACATGTCTGGAATGCATCCCTTTTGTGAATCCTGACCTAAGTCTGCAGCCAGCTATTGCTATGAGGAAAGCTTTTTTGCCAAACCAGCTTCACTGTGAAACTACATTGTGAGCATGATCATACATTCTCTGGCTCTGCTTCTGCTTGCAGCAGTACAACAGTAAACTCAGTAGGCCGATTTGTTTGGGTAGCACGAGCACAAAATATTATTGGATTTGAGGTACCTGCATAACCTACATACTCTGACTTGACTGTTGTACTTATTTGTGTTGTCTCACACAACTGCTGACTACTATGTACTATACTAAGCCTGTGTCACGAAAGAAATTATCAGTTTAAATGGTAATCCTTTCTGATATCAGCCTACCCTAGCAAAGAATCTGGATATAGACTGCCAACAACAGAGTGTAGTGTAATAGGAGTTACAGACTAGTACACTCAATAGCTTGCATTTGGTACCTTGTTCCACCTATAGACCTGAAAAGCAATAGCAACGCATCCAAATATGTGGTTTCTTGGTCATTTAAATAAACTCAGTCACACACACAGATCATAGTACAATTCAGCATCTGTTTGGGGCCTTCCTGGGCCTGTGGTGCAGTACAGTGTGTGTCACCCAGGCATTGTTTTATTTACAGAAGGGGGGTCTTCAAATTAAACCCCATTTAGCACAGTGATTTAATTCCCATGCATCAAAACCAAAGGTTTTCATTTCAAGGCTTGGAGTGATGTCCCCGACTCCTCCCGACTAGTACACAGACAATCAAAATATGTTCTCAAACCAAAGCAGCAAAATGTGCTTTTAGCCTTGGTTCACACACAGTGGCAAATGGAATTGGACATTACTCTATGCTGGAGATACATGTTAGGAATAGTAGGTTAAGTGGGCAGCAGGGAGTCAGCCATATTTTACGGGGCCGGGCACAGCACAGGCATTACTGACGAGGTTCAGTGCATCTATCTACAAATTGGTTTGCCACTGCCAGTGCAGTGCCACTTACAAAGCTGGAGCCTAGCAATCAGAATTACATTAATAAAAGTAAATAGTACCTGTCGTCTGCACTGAAAGTCAACCTTGTGGGTTGTGGTCCTGCGGTCCATTCTCCTCTCCTCTTTCAGGCCACCGGCTCCAACCTCAACTTGACTGTGTGCCCATTGCCCACCCTCCCCTGCTGCTGGCTTCCTCCAGTCGATACTAGTTTCCACACGACCACAGAACAGTCCAGCACCGGCACTCTCAGTCCCAGCCTCAGACACAGTCCTCCTAATTCAAGGCTGCTGCCTGTAATGAGAGTCTGAGACTCTCTTGTCGCTCCGTCTCTCAGGCAAAGATGTTCTGACAGCGTGTCAGCGCCTAAGGCCTACTACCTAGCCTATACTAATGAACGACCACTGCATGTCTGCACCACAGGCCCACACGTTCCCCTTCTAGGCAACTCCCAGGCAGTATCCCACACTGTGTATGAGTGTGTGAGATCCCTTTGCAGGCTTTTCTCCCTCTGGATCCTAGTCCAGGACCACCAAGGCTCCACATACCTCCTCCTCCGAGTCCAACGGTCCAGTCCCACATACGTGTGTGATGGATCGCTTTAATGCTGTCTCTGGATCCTAGTCCAGGACCTCTCCACCACCACACCCCTCCTTCTCAGTACACCTTACAACACTAGTTCAGATGAGATCCGGACGGTTCGATCGTGACTTGATCGGATTTGGGTACTGATACTGGTACTACCACCGCACAGCTTGGAAAAACATTTTTTTTTAAATCTAATAGTTGCTCCACTGGTTGGCTCAGGCTGTGTGTTAACCTACTCTCCTCTCCCTCGGCTTTCCCACAGACTCCAGTCACGATGCCACAGACAGTATCTGAGTGACTTGGCTGCTACCAGCAACCAGGCCTACTCTCTCTTGACACTTTCCGTTCTCCATCCTCCCTCTCTAACCCACCTCACGACAACTGAGACTTTGGTGCCAAATGACAGACTGTCTGTGATTACACATGGGCAAATGATACACGCTGGTGAGCAGGCAGGGGGGGAGACTCATCCAACTCCCATGGCAGCTTGGTGGAAAGAGTAAAACAAATGGCATCCACACCATGAAAACCAGGCATCAGCATTAAACTACAGAACTATTACTGGACATCAATGACTCCAGATAGTACATTTGTGGACATTTTTAGCTGATTTTTGGACATAAAATACATCCAAATATGAGTTATCTGAAGGGCTGGCCCCAGTCCTCTCCTTACTAAAGCTGGCCTGTGAGGGGTAAATGATGTTTGGCAGGACTGTTTCCAGTCTAGTTGCTAATACCTTGGCCAGAACTTTGGTATCTACTGATATCAGGGATGCAGGCCAGAAGTTTGAGCAGTCTGAGGGGTCTGTTGATTTTTTTTGAGCAGCAGCATGACAATGGCCTCTCTCATCATGGGAGGGAGAATGCCCTTTGTCTTTACCCCTTGCAGAGCCGCCCACAGTGCTAGAGTGATTTTTTCTGTCAGCAGCCAGTAATGGTCTGCTGGGGCCTTACCGGTTGCCAGCCTTCCCAGGGTGCACTTCACTTCCTCCTATGATATACAGTGGCATTCCCCCAGGATGAAACGTACTTTTAATGCACTCTGTAGTATGCTGCAGCAGACCTACTGAATAAAGCAATGTAATTTCAATAGCAATTTGTCCCATTTGTTATGCAGGAAACTGTGGCATTCACTTCATCCTGGCAGTGTCACATTTTCCTGTATGACAAAGGGGACTAATTACCATTAAAATTACATTGCTTTATTCAATAGGTCTTCTGCAGTATTCTGCAGAGTGCTGCAAAATGCTGCTGAATTGTGTTTCATCCTGGGGGACGCCACTGTAAGTCTGTCTAGCCTCTGCAGCCCCTACTGTGACAATAGCAGAAGCTGCAACCAAGCTAGGAAGGCTGCCATTGTGGAGTCTGGCTCTGGTCCCATTGGGGGCATCTTGAAAGAGTATAGGGTCTGATCGTATTGTTGCATAACCTCGTTTATTTCATGCAGCTTCTGGACTGTTTACCCATTTCTCGCTCTTAGGGTATGTATTTGAGAATTGGCTTTCTGTTTCCTTAAATGGTATGTCAACAATTTACCACACTTATCTCCAGCCTGCCAAAAATTATGATTAGCTCTTAGTAGCTGCCATTCTGCCTTCTGCTGTTGGATTATACTGATATATTGAAGCACAGTAATAGTTGCTATCAGCTCCTTGGATAGCTTATGAGCTCCCTTGAACTGCACTTCCATATTACCCAGGTCATTCTGTAACCAACTTAGTTCTTGCCTTCTCAGTTTATTATGTGAGGCAGAGTACAAAATTATGCTGCCCTTAAATAGACCTCGAAGGCCTCCCACACTGTTCCTGCCTTGACCTCTCCATTAGCATTTATTTTGAAGTACAACCTGGCTTGTTCCTTGATCCTTACCCCAGATTTGGGGTCCTTAATCAGCAATGGCCTACATCTTCATCTTGTGGATGTCAGCTGTGCCCCTGGGGGTGTGAACGTTATCCCTATTGGTGTGTGTGATCTGACACCACCATTGGTTCTATGGATACATTGTGTGTACCATGTGCTGCTACCCCATTGGTCAACCAAAAATCAATATGGCTGTGTGTGCTATGTACAGGGGAGCAGAATGTGTAGTCCCTACCTGATGGGTTCTCCCTGTGGCATGGGTCTTGCAGCCCTCATTTCTCCCCAAGTGCTGCAAGGGCCTCTCTAGCTCTGGGATGTGTATCTGGAGATGGGTGTGATTTGGCCAGAAAAATGTCCTGGACCATATTGAAGTCTCCCTCTGCCAAAATTGGCATGTCTTAGTTGTCTCCTCTGGTGTCTGCCAGTGTTTGGCTTATTTGAGGAAAAAAATCAGGCTCATCTTGATTGGGTGCATACACATTAACTAAAATGGATTTGCTCCCCAGGAATCCAAACCAGATTACCATCCAACACCCATTCTTGTCCATTTTTATCCATTTGTCTGACCATTGACATGACCTGTGTACTAGAATAGCCACCCCTTTGGACTTGGATGAGGTGCAGCTATGTAGTATCTTCTCCACCTATGCCTTCTGCAACCGTTGTACCATTCTGGCTGTGAGGTGCGTCTCCTGGAGGAATGCCAAGTCAGCCTCAAGAAGTTTCAAGTGCTGTAAGACCTTAATGCATTTAACTGGAGTATTTAGCCCTTTACTATTCCAGGAGATGCACCTCACCTCGCCCTCCTTTATTTTGGAACACATTCCAATATACTATCACCCCTTTGCCACTTATCTCTTGGGGTTACCCCCCCTATATTCAGCCTCACGCTACGGTCCTGCTTCCCACTGCTCAGAAGTGGCTAACCATCATGTGTACATGGCTGAGTTTCTGTCTCCTTTACCCTTGTGAAGATTTATTCACAAAAGAATAAAAACAGGACATAGACAGCATGGCAAGCATAAATTGACAGTATATTAAAGAGCTAGTGTACTGCCTAAAAGTCATATTATATTTTGAAAGCAGCCAACCATTACCTTTAATATATGAGGTACTTTTTCTTTTCTCTTTATTTAATTAGAAGATTGTTTACCTGATGTTAGTAGGTGTGATGCGTGAAACAGCTCTTTGCCTGGCAGCTGACATATCTTGCTCTACTTCCCCACACTAAATCATCAGCATTGTGACCTCATTGACTGTGACATCACTGCTACTTAGGAACAGCAAGTGAGTGACTGCCAGGTCATTCACCTGCGAAGTCACGGTCAGTGAGATCATAATGCTGATGATGTAGTGTGGGGCAGTAGAGTTAAATATGTCAGCTGCCAGGCTAAGAGCTGTACCACACATCCAACACAATATTATCACATAAAATACTTCCTGATGAGCGAAAGGAAAAAGAAAAATACTTCAGAAATAAAAAGTTACAACTGACTACTACAAAAAATTTGCATTATTTTCCTGTCTGCCTGTTTTGGCTCCACTGGCACTTTAAGCTCTCTGAGGCTTTGCTCTGTTTATGTCCCTTTCCGTAATCATAGGTGCCTGGTTGCACCTACTGTCCTATCGAGTATTATAATTAGCAATATACGGATCCTGTCAGTAATATTCCCTAATGTTACTAATACCAATTTGATTTATAATACACACCTACTCTTGAAGCAGAGCTTTATCTAACCGTGTGAAGTCACTAAAGTGCCTTAGGTATTTGTGCAAAGGGTGAGAACTCGTTCTACCCCAGCTACGCCACCTAGGTACCATGAGGGAGATTAAGCACCCCTGTTACCTGATCTTTACCTTCTAATATTACTTAGGCTACTTTTCCATTGTGCCACTTCCCTGTTCTTGCCTACTGTCTTTTTACCAACACATTTCTTTCCATTATTACCTCCTCTACCTTTTGGTTAACTTGTGTTACGTGGAGCTCCTTCCATGGGGGTCCCTTCTTTCTGTTTTCTACATGGTGTCCGGGCACTAGATTAGGGCTCCATTTGCTATTCCAGGGAAGGGGGCAGTTATCATGTATGGGGGTTGGGGGCATATCTTTATTGGTCTCCCTATGCCAGCATCCTCCTCTGTGGGGAGCTGTATACTGCCTTCATTTTGCAATTCCATGGCTGTCCCTTACTTAACTCATTGCCTTCCCCGGAGGTTCCCCTTCCAGTTATCTAACTCTATATTTTAAGTACTTTGCCCATTGGGGTCCCTAGCCTGCTCCACCCTCTGCTTTCCCTGCTGCCCTTACTTCTTTAGTCTTATGTCATCAGATCAAGGGAGTAGGTGCTCTGCTTGGTAGGGATCCATAGCTGGGGGGGAGGGCTTTTAACCTATTTCCCCTTAGGTGTTGGCTTAACCTTCTGCGTTCGTTGCTTTAATCCTGCCTGTTTCAGGCTGTTTATCTGTCTGCCCCCTTACTTAGTTTTGTCCTGGATTCTCCTTCAATCCTGCAGTCTCCCCTTTTTCTTTATCCTTCCCCTGGTGGCCTGCCCATATTATGCTCTCTCCATCCTGCTCTGCCATTTTGTGTTGTTTCTTCTGTGCCCTTCCCATCCTGTCCAATTGTGATCCTCCCGTGTCTCCCCTTCTCACATTCCCCTTTTTACTCTTAATGTGTCTCCTTGCTTATTTTTTTAATTTTATTTTCCTCAGCAACCCCCTTATCCCTGTGCCCATTCCACCCTTGGTTTCATCCTAATGTCCTGCATTCTACCATGGAAATTTTTTAACCTTTGAGTGCAATCTGATTAACTGTTTAAAACATTGAAGAAACAAACATTTAAAGCATACCGCTTAATAAACAGTGATGTGGTCTGTCTTGCTGGCGCTTCCAGGCATCTGCCTTGAGCAATATCATGTTGCAAATAGTCCTTCAGTCGCTCAGCCTTGACCCAAAACTGCTACCTCTGCAAACGTATGATTTCCTGGTCTTACTTCCCCTAGTGTCTGCTCTGAGCTGTCTATCTTTTCTACTTCCAGAACCCTGACTGCATCTTCCCAGTCTGTGGCCTTATTTCTAGCAATCCTGCCCTCTGATCTGCCTTCCTGACCTTTTCCTGAATTCTCACTGCTGGCCAAGTCATCTCTAGATTATTTTGCTGGTGGAGACAACTCCTCTACAGGCAAGTTCCCTCTCCTGCCTGTCCAACAACTGGAGCATTGCCTGGACCTTTGTGGTTGCAGGTACTTGCCTGCTGCACACTCTCTCTCACTGTTATTTCCACTGAGCTTAGTGGTATCTGGTATTTTCACTGGGGGTACCAAACTGTGATCCACCATTTTAGGTGCTGTGATAGGTGCCACCATCTTATGCCTGCTGGCTTCTCTTTGTTTACCATCTCCCAGCTTCTGCCTGCTGCTGTCTTGGTTCCAGTTCTGGGGCTGTTTGCTGTGCGGGGACCAGAACTTTCTGGGGCTTGTTCCCAAGCCAGTGCCTCTGAATCCAGTTAGTTATTTCCTGAGGGATATTTGCCACAATTTCTTTACCGTCATTTGTCACATTTAATCCTGCCAGCCCTCTGAAGTGGTATCTAAAGTCCAAGTCTCTCAGTTCTTTTTTAATGGGACCAAAAGCCTTGTGCCACATAGCCACCTCATGGGAAAAATTCCTATAAATTGACATCTTTACCCCTCTGAATTTCAGTTCCCCCAGCTCCCTTGCCACTTTCTGGAGCCTTTCTTTGGTGGAGTACCACAGGATATATGCAATTATTGGTCTCGGAGGTGCTCCCTGTGCTGTCTGTTGCCCCTGTGTGTAGTGTGCTCTCTTCATTTATATTGTTCCCCCCACCTACTGCCTAGTAGCTGTGGTAAAATATCATTTATATAGCTTTCCATATTGTGCCCTTCCATTCCTTTGGGGATGCCTAATATTCTAATATTATTGTGGTGTCCTCTGATCTCCTGGTCCTTTGCCATCTCCCACAGCTTACTTAATCTAGCCTCATATACCTCTAGTCATTTGGGTGTGTAGTTTGGCCATAAAGAAAGATGGCCACTTGAAAGCACCAATCCTCTCTGAACCTGATCATTATGAAGCAAAAACAGCACAAGGCACTCACTCAGATGAAAACCGGAGGTCCCAGGAGTGATCAAAGCAAACAACACAACCAACTATCCCGAAACAGGGTGATTAAAAGGCTTGGTTACAGGACAGAACTACTTGAGTAGCGGGACAGCCCTGTCTCGAGGCTGTCATCTAGAAAGCCGTGCTCTGTCCCAGGATGCCCATAAGAAAATAATGGAGGTGGGCCTCCACCACTGGGGAGTAAACGGGGCATACACAGAACATGACTGAGAACTGAGATCAAACAAACAAGCATAGCAACTGCAAATAACTGTTCTACCTAATGGCTGTCTGGAGGGACGAGAGAAGCTACCTGTGTCTTTAATTTTATTTTCCTTAACTTTAGAGATCTAGCTCACATACTCTGTCATGCTGCAATGGAGCCCCAGGCACCTCAAGGAGCATATGTGCTGGTGGAGGATTCCCTCAGCTTCATAACACACATGTTGGAATCCCTACTTACTGACATGGCAGATATAAATACCTCACTGGCTGGCACAACAGAAGAAGTAAAGTACCTCAAGGACCACATGAATGTGGTTCAGCAAAGATCTAATGGCCTGGAGGTGCACAAGCACAAAATTCTCTTACTACTGGATCCATTCACATATCTGGACTGTGTAGTATGGTACGGGCTGCATGCCCATTGGTCCACTCTGTGGACCAATGGGCGTACAGCCCTACCATATGGTGTCAGTCGGTGGGCGGCGGGGCAGCAAGTGGGTGGGGAGCTGCCGCCCGCCGCTGACCGGGGGGGAGTGGGGCAGTGGGGCTCAGTGGACGGGTGGGGAAGGGGGACTGCTAGACCACCAGGGTTGGGTTGCTGTGGCATTAATGTTTTACTGACACCCGAGATCGGGCTGCGAGCGGTCCACTGGACCACCAGGGATATTGGACTATCCTTTTGCTACATATGCCCACGATTGGGCATGGGGGGGGCGCTGACACGAAGGTGCAGCCGGAGCTTGGGTGGCTACCCACAGGTGGCAGCTGCCGTGTTGTGCCCTGCAATATGGCAGCTCACCTGTGGGTGGCCAGTTGTTGTTCCTTTTGTTTTGGCTCACCTCTGTGCAACGCAAGTAGAGGTTGCACATGCATGGACTCAGCACATCCTGGGCTGAATATCGGGATGTGCGGAGTATGCATGGGCGCACCCCCCCCACCTCCACCGCCTACATTACTGATGCACTCCAGAGCATCGGGATTTGAGCCAGGCTCAGTTCCCGTCTGAATATCACATCAGGGCGCATCTGTGGGTTGCGCATGGCACAACAGTGTTGCGCCATGTGCAACCCTTCTGAATATCTGGGCCACTGTTTACTACTACCTGCTGCTTTCATGATTAATCATTTATCTATGCCCACATCTCCTCAACCCTCTGTATCCAGATAAGCTTTGCTCACTCCCAGCTGCAACCCTCATCTTGGTAAAGCTGACTCTGAAGAAGTTTAGCCTAGCTGTTTTTATCTCCCTCACTTTTGGATCCAGCATAGTTTCATTCCTTGTTCACCCAATCACTAACTGTTCCCTGATTATCCTCTACTGCTGCTTTTTCAAGGACAGGAAGCAGATATATCATGATTCACTGTGTTTAAGGGTTTCCACAAAATCAGGCAAGCACTGTTGCATGACTGAATCATGAAAATCAGAAGGCAAAGCAAGTACATGGCAGCAGCGGAGTAGAAAGCACCCAAGGCTAACTACAATAATATTCTTTAAACTGTATATGTAAATGAGCAGAGAAAAACTCAGAGTTATCAGTTCACTAAAAATTTAAAAAAAATCATAAAAAAGAAAGAGTAGATGGCAGAATGACTGAATGTGTGTTTCGTCTATATTCACAGAAAAAAGGGATAGGGAGATATGAGAAAAAAAAGAAAATGTTAAACTTTCTATTCTCCGTTATCTTCACTAGCTGGTTTTATGTGATTTTCTATACTGAGACAGCCCATGCACTATAAAAGATTGTGTATGAGCAGTCATACACAAACAAGGATATTCTTGTACCTCGAGGTTCCCTTGGTAACATAGCACCTCTAGAGCTGCGCTCTCAAGGTCATCTGTTACCAAGGATACCTCTCGATACAAGAATATTCTTGTTGTGTATGACTGCTTATACACAATCCTCTATGTTCCACACATCACACCTACAACATCAGGTAAAAAAAAAACTTTCTCATTGTTCAAAGAGAACATAAAAAAGTGCCTCAAATATAAAAGGTAGTAGCTGACTGTATTTAAAACGAATATTAATTTTAGGCAGTACACTAGCTCTTTAACAACATGTTATGACTGTCTAACTTAGGGTTGCCTACAGTTCCATATTTTAAGGGACATCCCATATTTTAATTAGAAAATTGCCTGTCCCATTTTAAATCAATATGGGACACCTTTTGTCCCATGTTTAGTGCATTGGCCGTATAGCTCAAAATCAGTTTCCCACATCCAGTGGTTAACAATAATAGCCGCAGCACCAGTACATATGTTGGGATGATGGGGACGTAGTTTGATGTGGTAGGAATCTGACTGTCAGTGTCATTGACTAGTGACAGAGAGAGCAAGCTGACAGCTATATTGCTTGCACAAGAAGACAGAGGGAGAGATAGCAAAAAAAAACAAGTAAGTTACTTACGGTACCATGGATCAGTCCAGTCTGAGCACCATCCTGTATGACTAGACTAGCGGTTTTATCAACAAGGGGAAGGGGTTGTTGTTAAGAACTAAAAGAATAAGAAAGAACAGGCCAGGCACAGTTCAATCTCCCCTCCCGGACCTGTCCTCAAAGTCCAAACAAGCCAAACTCCAGTCCAGTCCAGTTTCATATCATCCCAGGTTTTTTTTTTATTTGGGATCGCACCAGCCAGCAGCACCACTTCATTTGGGGGGGGGCTAGGGTGGCAGAGCCTTGTGGGAAGTTGAACTGTTGTGCAGTGACCTAGGAAAGTGTGTCAGGGAATGCAGCCATTTAAAAAATAAACAGACATAAATATTTATTCAATGTCCTTTTATAGTGTGTCATTTTTTGTACATTTCATTTGCCAATATAGTTTTGATTTCAGCAGATAGTCTGTATAAATGGAAATATTTGCAATTTGCTCCTCTGTGCCCTGTCATTAGACATCTATTAATCTTGTGCCACTATCACGGATTTTCTTTATTTATGCAAAAAGTAAAACAATGTCACAGATTTTCATTTTAATTAAAATTGCATATTGCCACCTTGCTGCTTATGCATTTTTAGCTGAAAAGTGTAATTTTCCATAATTATGGTATGGCATATTCAAGGAATTGAACTAAAATCAGTGAGGTAAACGAAAATATTTAATTTAGATTGATAGGCAGTGGGGCAGAGGGCCAGGTGCATTCTGGGTTTCATCCACACTAGCTCATGCCCCCCCCCCCCCCACCCTGGTGCTGAATTCATGTTGGGAAGTGGTCAGGGATGTAAGAACTGTCCCTTATTTTTGAAATACACTTTTGGCAACCCTAGTCTGACTGTCAGTGAGCAATTGTGAGTATTTTTATGATCACTCACTGACTGGCAGATGACTGAGAAGGTGAGTGGAAGGCTGCGTCACTCACAGTTACTCACAATGAGTTTGTACCGGTGTCCAGGGTTATGGGGGTTTGGGGCAGAGGGTGACAAGTAAACTGATCAGGAGGTGAGATTAGATATTATTCAGGGTGTGAAATTAGGGGAACCACTAGACACCAGGGATGTCCATATGAATAACAGCAAGGGTGATTGGGGTGGTGGGGGGACCACTGGACACCAGGGATGTCCATATTAATAACAACAGGGATGATGGTGGTGGGGTCTGCTAGACACCAGGGAAACTGACAGTGATTCCCATAAACAGCTTGGGCATTAAGGGGCTGTGTGTCATGCTAATGAGCCCATTAGGAGCATGCAAATGGTCCCTTAGTGCCACGATGCCCAATGGGCTCATCAGCAAAGCCCAAAGAAGCCCTGGCAGTATCCCATTTGGGCTGAGCTATCTCCAGTGGGGTCCCCTGTTAGCCATGTTCAGCTCTAGGCTTTGTCAGTGCAGAACATAGTCACTATGCACTGCGCTAGCCAGGTCCCATATAACAACAGTTAGCAGTCTCCGTCAGAGCACAGTAACTGTTTGAATGTTGCTCTGAGCTGGCCATAAGCAATTTGCCATGCAGTGCTACTGTTTGAGGGGCACTATCGGCTGGCTCTGTGTATCGGGGCTTGTGTATGCAACATATATATAAATATAAAGTTGCATGCTATCTTCAGAAAAAGTGTACACATACATATACATTTGTACTTCTGTTACCCTAGACTATTGTGATGTATTCAGGTAAGACTAAGAGCTGCTTTGGATTTGTTGCAGGTTGGGATCAAGTTAGAAGGAAAGGACATGTAGAAGGAGAGACAGAGATTATAAACACTGGGGTGAAGTGGAGTGAGTTAGTGGTAGGGGTATTTTTTTCCAGAGGTGGGAGAACATGGCCCATTTAAAGACCTGGAGAGAATTTTGTTGACTGAACATTGCCTGAATAATGGTTCCAACTGATTGGGGTGGCAGTGGTCAAAGCATTCTCGTGAATGGATTTGAAAGTTCTAAAAATATTCAGTACAGTATGTCCCTGAACTGTGTCCTTATCTGGCAAATAAGCTTAGTTTAGTTGAGGAAGTTGCAGAGTTAATCAAGGCAGGAGCAATAACACATTTGCATAATAATGAGGCTCACTTGAGTTCATGGAGGTGGAAAAAGGACAGCCATTTGTTGGAGGTGGGAAAAAGGACAGCCATTTGCACTGGAGTGATTGACAGGCCTCTGGCACAGGGGGAGGAATCAGATGAAGCTCTTGTAGAAACCATCCACAAAATGACAGCCAAAGGGGAACTACTACTAATGGGTGACTTCAACTTGCCTGAGGTAGATTGGAGCACTCAGACTACAAGTATAATAAGGGGCTGGGACTTCATGACTGCCCTGAATGGGGCAAACATAAGACAGCTTGTAGCAGAACCAACCCACAAGGAGGCAATAATGGCTTTGGTCCTGACCAACAGGGACAGGATCACAGATGTGGAGGTGGGCAGTCCCCTTGGGACCAATGACCACAGGACAGTATGGTTTGAGGTAACCGCAGTGGAGGAGGCAAGCCATACAAGGATAAAGGTCCTAGATTTCAGGAAGGCTAACTTTCAGGAATTGAGCAGAAATCTCAAAAGAGCCCTAGCAACAGAAGGTACAGGGGGTTGATGTGGAAAAACAGTAGTTTAGACTCATGAGAATCATAACAGAAGTAAAAGGTCACTGTGTCAAAATGCATAGCAAGAGTAAAAGAAAGAAAAGACCATTAAGGTTCTTGAAGGTAGTGGCCAAGAACGTAAGGGAAAAGAAAAGAGTCTTCAGAAGATACCAGGAAACACAAAAGGATGAGAACAGAGAACAATATCTGGAGAAGCAGAGGGAATGTGGGAAAATAATTGGAAGGGCTAAAGCACAGACAGAGGAAGGTATAGCCCAGGCTACTAAGAAAGGTGTCAAGACCTTCTTCAGATACATTAGCAAGAGGAAAAAGACCAGAAATGGGATTGTTAGGTTAGAGAAGGAAGGAGGAGAAAGGGTAGAGGATGACCTAGAAAAGGCTGAGATACTGAACAAGTAGTTTTGCCAAGTATTCACCCGGGAAGGGGAGGGTGAGGGACTGAGACTCATTAAAAGGGGTATTCGGGAGAGGGAGGTAGACAGCAGCCCATTTATAGTGGAAAGAGTCCTAGAAGAACTCAGGAAAATAAAAGCAGATAAGGCAATGGGGCCAGATTGGATCCACCCCAGAGTACTAAAGGAACTCAGGGAAGTGATGGTGGAACCACTGGCTGCCCTTTTCAATGCATCATTAGAGATGGGGGAGGTACCTGAGGACTGGAAGAGAGCAGATGTGGTCCCTCTCCACAAGAGTGGAAGCAGAGAGGAGGCAGGCAGTTACAGGCCTGTAAGCCTGACCTCAGTAGTGGGGAAACTAATGGAGAGGACTGTGAAGTTTCTGGAGGACAGCAGGGCACAGGATACAAGGCAGCATGGATTCTCAGTGGGAAGGTCCTGTCAGATGAATCTTATAGATTTCTTTGACTGGGTAACCAGGGTGGTAAATCAGGGAAGGGCAGTGGATGTGGCCTACCTGGATTTCAGCAAGGCCTTTGACACCGTCCCACACAGGAGATTGCTAAATAAACTGAGGAGCCTGGGAGTGGGTCCTACGGATTTAAATTGGGTTGGGAACTAGCTATGGGACAGGACTCAGATGGTGGTGGTAAATGGCATGAAATCTGAGGAGAAGGACATGACCGGCGGGCTGCTATAGGGGTCGGTGCTGTGGCCAGTCCTATTCAATGTCTTCATTAGTGACATTGCAGAGCATCTGGAGGGAAAGGTGTGCCTCTTCACAGATGACACCAAGATCTGCAACAAAGTGGACAACCGGAGAGGGTAGAAAAAATGAGACAGGACCTATGCCTATTAGAGAAGTGATCATGTGTCTGACAGTTGAGTTTCAATGCTAGAAAGTGCAAGAACATGCACCTGGGTCACAGGAATCCAAGGGAGGATTACAGAATGGGCGTGAAAATTCTGGTCACCACAAATCAGGAGAGAGACCTGGGGGTTATCATATCTGATGACTTGAAGGTGACAAAACAGGGTGAAAAAGCAGTGGGGAGAGCAAACAGAATGTTGGGTGCATAGGGAGGGGCATAACAAACAGGAGGAAAAAGGTGGTGATGCCACTGTACAGATCACTGGTGAGGCCTCAGCTGGAATACTGTGTCCATTTCTGGAGACCACATCTCCGGAAGAACATTGACAAAATAATCATAATAATAATAATAACTTTATTTGTTTAAATGCAATTTTTTATTTATTTATTTCGATTGGGATTAATACCTTTGAGTCAAAGACTAATTTTCAAAGGTTCCAAGTCAGGGACAAAACAGGGCAATACAAATACAATACAATACAATAAGTACAAATTAAGATAACAATAAAAAAAGAATAACATGGTAGGCATCATGAACATCATTAAAATGGCACATGAGGTACAAGACTTGCTAGTTTAAGGTACGTCTTAAAAGTAGAGTAAAATAAATTACATCAATTTGTTGCAGGTTAGGGGTACACTGGGAATAGTGAGACTTGTCAATAATAGGTCCGTGTTAAGCTTTGGGGATGATGAGGGAAAAGGTAAGCAGCCAGATTGGCATAGTCAAAGTAGTTAGAAGTGGTGTGGGACAGAAGTAAAGGGCAAAGGGGTGTAGGAGGGTTGTAAGTCAAAGGGGGGGGAAGGGGGGAGGGGAAGAGGTGAGGAGTTGGGGGATAAGGCAGGAGGAATATGTTGAATTATTTTCTTGCACAGTTACAGGTGGTTACAAATTCAAGAACTATCAAAGCGCTTTTACAGAACAGCTAAAACAATAAATAAAGAACCACTTAAAATGACAGAATCCATAAATTAGTAATCAGGATAGGCAAGAGAGCATAAAAACATTTTCAGAGTAGATTTAAAGCTCTCCAGAGTCAGGCACCCCCTCATCCGAAGAGGTAAAAAATTCCACAGGGTAGGAGCCGTAAAAACAAATGCACAGGCTCCAGAGGTCTTCAAACAAACCCTGGGAATCTCAAGCAATCCCTCTTCGGCAGAGCAGAGTGGTCAGAGGGGGCAGTAGAGACAGAGGAGCTCTTGCAGATAACTCAGTCCCTGTCCATGTAGGGCCTTGTAGGTTAGCAAGTCAACCTTGAAGGTGATCCACCACAGAACCGGCAGCCAATGCAGGCTGCGCAGCATAGGTGTGACATAGCTAGATCGAGAAAGCCCAGCCAACAACCTGGCTGCAGCGTTCTGCACCAGCTGCAAATGGCAGATATCAACCCCTAGAAGCCCTACGTACAGGGCATTGCAGTAATCAAGGTGGGAGGTCACAAAGGCATGGACCAGTGTCGGACGATCACTGGGCAGAACCAGGTGCTTAATCCAGGCAATATTCCTCACGTGATAAAATGAGGTCTTGACAACAGATGACATCTGAGACTTCAGGATCAGCCCCTTGTCAAAAATAATGCACAGACTCCACACCCATTTGGAGGACATCAGCTGGCAACCACCAAGTAAAAGCCCAGAGGTCTGCCCTGCCGAGGACCCCTCTACCCAGTGACCTGGGTCCACCACCAAAACTGCAGTTTTGTCAAGGTTCAGCCTCAGCCAGTTGGCACTCATCCAGCCCTGAATCTTGGTGAGGCAGTTGTTAAACACCAAGACCACATCATCCTGGTCAGGTGCAAAGGACATGTATAGCTGAGTAACATCTGCATAGCAGTGAAAACTCAAGCCATACCACCTTACAATGTCTCCTAATGGCAGCATGTACACTACGAATAACAGGTGAATGCATGGAGCCCTGGGGTACCCCACGTGATAGAGAGAGAGAATGCATCAGAGGAATAAATTCCTGATGCAACTCTCTGAGATCTACCAGTGAGGAATGAATGGAACCATCTGAGGACTGTACCTGATAGTCCGCAGATAACCTGCAGGTGCTCCAGCAATACGTCATGATCCACAGTGTCAAATGCTGCAGACAGATCAAAGAGGACTAAGACGGAATGAGCCCTCCGATCTCTTGCCATCAGGAGAAATTGAGCATTTGAGCCAGGGTGTTCTCAGTGCTATGCCTCTTCCTAAATCCCGACTGGAGAGGATCATAGATGTCATGAATGATAAGATGATTGTCCAGCTGCAGCGCAATCACCTTCTCAATAACTTTGCCCACAAAGGGCAGGTTAGAGACAGGTCTGTAGCTGGTGAGACAATCCAGGTCAAGAGAAGATTTCTTAAGGAGGGGAGTCACCACTGCCTCCTTCAGAGAGTCAGGAAACTCACCCATCTTAAGCGAACTCTGGACTATCTCAGCCAGGACTGGGTCGATACCTCAATGCTCCCCACAAGGAGGTGAGTTGGACCTGGGTTCAAGCTACAGCAGGTCGGCCACATACTCTGGATGATCCTTATGACATCCACGGTTGCCAGATGGCAGAAAGCTGACCAACAAACCCATGGTTCTGCAATCTCCGACTGATCACCGCCCCACCCATTGGAGCAAGCCAAACAGATCTCTGATCTAATGTCGGCAACCTTATCTGCAAAGAAGTGAGCAAACTCATCACACTTATCCTGTGACAATGCCCTCTGAACTTGCAGACAGACTGGATTGCACAGTCCATCTGTCATTTGGAAGAGATGAGTAGGTCAGGTTCCTTGCAGCGGTGATCTCCCCCGACAAGAATGCTGCCTTCTTGTGGGAGATTGCCGATTGATCATCTGAGTAATGGATCATCAATCTAAACCTGTCAGCATCAAGACCAGATTTCCGCCAGTGTCACTCCATCCTTCATCCCTCTCTCCTCATCTCCCTCAAGGTCCCATCAAACCAAGGGGACCGAGGGCAAAGGGTGAGGGGGAGAAAATGAACAGGAGCAATGGAGTCTAGAGCCACCAGCACAGCTGTATTATAAGCTTGCAGCAGGTTGTCTGGACCCCTGCTAGCAGTCGGAGGTCCCGATAGATCCAGGCCATTTAGGGTTACTCCCCTTAAGGGGCGGTACCGGACCATCTCCAATGGGGCAGGCCTATGAGTGGGGGCCTGGAAATTGAACCGAATAGTGTAATGGTCAGACCAACTGCCTGGCCACACCACCAAATTGGAGATCTCTATACCCAGGAGGAAGACCAGGTCCAGAGAATGACCAGAATTATGGGTTGCGAGGCAACTGCCTGTGTGAAGCCCTACAAGATCTTTAGTTGGAGGAAGTCTTGACCAAACTGCCAGAGTTCATCATCGACCCAGGCATTGAAGTCACCCAGCACCATCAATCTGAGCAACTCCAACACCATCTCGACAACGAAGTCCACAACTTCCTGCAACAATTGCTTCCCATCCCCGGGTGGATGGTAGACGAGAAGAATTTTGCACCCCACACCTGCACCCATGATACATTCAAAGGATCTGGTCTCCTCAATGGCACATCTATCAGGCCCAATTCCATTTTTAAAACAAATGGCCACACCCCTGCCCCTACTATTCAATCTCAGGCGGTGTACCACTGAGAAACCATCTGGAACCACTGACTCAAGAATTGGGCCAGCATTTCCATCCAGCGAGATCTCAATGATGCAAGCCAGGTCCGATGAGCCAACAAGATTGGCAATTATTGCCATCTTGTTTTTAATGGATCTAGCATTGCATAATACTGCCCAGGTTGAATGAGACTCTGAGGCTGATTGAGTAAGCTGCCCACTAAAAGTGGAGCCCTTGGGTATGGGGACCAGACATGGAAAACCTCTGTCCAGTCTCCATATTGCCCCGGGGCATCTCCCGGACTCCAAGAATCCAATCCAGCCACCCAGTTCTCCCCCTCCTAGCTGTCTGGAGCCCCCCCTTGAGGCAGTCCAGAGAAGGGCAACAAAGATGATACATGGATGGCACCAGAAGCCCTACAAGAAAAGACTTAATGACCTTAATATCTATTCACTGGAGGAAAGAAGGGAGAGGGGAGATATGATAGAGACTTTCAAGTACCTTAGGGGAATAAACAGGGTACAGGTGGGAAGCATATTTCAGAGAAAATTCTGCACAAGAACAAAGGGACATGATATGAGGATGAAGGGTGAAAGGCTCAGGGGTAATATTAGGTAGTACTTTTTCACTGAAAGGGATGGTGGAGCCATGGAACAGCCTTCCAGCAGAAGTGGTGGGGCGAAAATAATAAGAGGGTTCAAGAGTGCTTGGAATAGACATAAGGGTACCCTGGAGATGTGCAGAGCAGGAGAACCACAGATTAAATAGGATCTGGGGCTGCAACAGTGAGTAAGGAAATGGGCAGACTCGATGGGCCGTATGGTCCTTATCTGCTGACAGATTCTATGTTTATGTTTCTATGGCGCACTTCTAGGGACACTAGTCCAAGGCTGTAATATGTGTAACAGTGGTGTGTGTGAGTGCGTGTGTGTACGCGCGCTCGCATGTTGATCATAACCAAGAGCAAATCTGCATATGCAGTTAAATAACACAATGATTTTATGTTGTCCTATACTCTGTTCCAATATTTAAGGGCTGGTAAAAGAGATTGCTTGTGTAGGAGTTTCCTGGTGTTTAGGTAAAGACTCATGATGCCAGTAAAGTAGACCAAGCTATTAACTGGCACATCAGACTATTCTACAGATGTGTTTGGTGAATGACAATTTAAGATCCAAGCACAAGCCAAGGTATTAGAAGGTTTGTATGTTTTCATGGGTGGGATATTTGGGAGGGGGCCAATTTGTAGTGAATAAGTGTTCAGTTTCCCTGTGAATAGCATAATGTTGCATTGGTGCTGTTCAGCAAGAGGCCATTAGTTGCCAGCCAGTCCTGAGCTTTACTGAAAGAGGCTTGCAGTGTTGCATTGAGTTTCCTGGGATTTTGGCCTTTGCATATATGATAATATCATCTACTTAGAGATGAATGTTGGTAGAAAAGTTGGAGCAGGTTGAAGGAAGAACAGTGATTAAGACTCTGAAAACTGGGGGTCCAAACAAACAGAACAGAGAAAGAAAAATAAAATGCCTTAGCTGAGATTTGAACCCTGGCTGCCCAGAATACCATTATATTGTGTTGCCATCTGCCCCACCAAGGTAACTAGAAACCTGCCACTCCAGAAGCCCCTTACTCTTTCTCTAATGCACAACCTGGTGCTGTACAGATAATTACATTTCAGTCACAAGGGTGTAGTGTGCATATACTGTATATGGAAACCAAACAGAAGAAAAAAAGAAGTGCCTTAGCTGGGGCTTCTGAGAGTTCAAGTTTCCAGTTGTCTTGTTGATGCAGGTGGTAGTGCAACATAACAGTATTCTCTGGAGCCTGGGTTAAAATTCCAACTAAGGCACTAATGTATTTCTCTCTCTTCTGTTTGTTTAAGTTACATACAGTACAGTGTGAAAATCGAAAGACTGTGAATATTAGGTGGAGCAGTACACAATAGCAGCACTAGTGCTCCACCAGTGAAATAAGATGGCGTGAATATGTCTGGTGTGTCTAAAGCACTAAATATAAGGGATGTGAATTTAAGGTGCTATACAGAGTATGCACAATGCACACTTGTAATTTATAAATAATATGGGATCCAGTATAGATACTTTAGGTACCCTAAGGAACAGTGGTTTTGGATATGTGATTAAACCACGGCTTTGACTACATGCAGTCTAGTAGTGTGGTAGTAATTGAGCTATATCAGTGCTGACTGGAATGGTGCTATACCTTTTGGATGAGAGGGAAGTAGTTACCAGTACCAAAAGCCTTTGTTAAATCAATACAAATAGATCCTATTACACTGCCCATGACCGTGTCAGTAGTTATGTCATTGGTCACCATTAGAAGGGCTGTCCTTGTGGAGTGGATGGGTCTAAAGCCTGACTGAGAATCAGTAAGTAGGTTGTTGTTTGGAATATGTGCCAAAATCTGGCAGAAAGCATAATTCTCCAATAGCTTGCTGAAAGTAGAGAGAACGTAGATTGGCATGTAGTTCTTCCAGGTTAAGGGGGCTTGACCAGTGTGTAGCAAGCTATTGAAGAAAGCTGTTACCAATCTGCAGGGCATGGTAATTTCAAGATAGTGGGTTCTATGATATCTGATCATGCCGTTTTGATTTTATCAAGACCTTAGAACAGTGTAATGACCTCTTACTTTCTTGTGAATGTCTTCAAAGTGAAAGGTGGGAGTAGGCAGTGCCTGTGATTTAGGACAAGGGGTGGGCAGGTGTTGGTAACTGAGTCAAGTGAAGGAAGGGTTTGTTGAGGCATTGGAAGGTTAAGATTGATAGTGTTTAGCTGATAGTTCTAGCCATTAACGTTATGCTGTTGTTTGAAATTTATTATGGACAAATGCTTTAATTGGATTATATGGAATGTTAATGTTGTATTTGATGTGTTTTTTTTTTATTTTGTACAGCACCTTGGCTTTGAAAGGTGGTTTATAAATAAAATTATTATTATTATTAAAAAATTATTAAGTGATTGGTCTGGATGTCAACAATGCCAAAGTCGTCTGTGACTAGCTAATCTTCAAGGACAAGATTTGAACTTGTGGAAGGTTGATTTTTTCCAAGAAAGGTGTTGATACCTGACCAGATGATTCAGGATACTTTGTTGTGGGAGTCCCATAGCTGTGAAATGTGCTCACTGTTTGCTTTCCTGGTTTGGTTTACTGCCTTGTACCGGAAACATATGTATAGTAGGTTTCCCAGTCTCAATCATCATAAGTAGATTTGAACTTTACCTGTGGCTGCTCCTGTATTCAGTAGCCCTTAAATTGATCTAGGGAGATCCATTTGTGTTGCTACCCTCTGACCCTGATAGTTAGCTGCGGAGAAGTGGGTAGTAGCTTGAGCTGGCAGTATAGCCTAGTGGTTAGATTAATGAGCTATGAATGAGCTGGGTACATCCAGCAGACCTGTGTTTGATTCCCACAGCCTCCACCTGCATACTGTGTGACTCTGAGCAAGTCACCTAACCATGCCAGTGTTTCCAAGTTGCCCCTGAAATCAGGCACTTGTGTCTAGTGGGCCTTATCTGGTTACCAAAGAATAAACAGGAAAAAAAGTGTATCCATTGCAAACTGTTTTGGTTTCACTTGAGAAGTAGGCCCATATAGTTTTAATGTCCAGAATGAGCTACAGACCTTCCCCATTAATTTTGTTAAGCTGTTGATATAATTTAGTTTGATGGAATTTACTGAACATTTTGATTCATATTAACGGGGTAGAGGTTCTGAGGTTTTGCATCACCAGTTACAGTGAATGGGGCTATGAACACTTAGCAAATCAGAGTTAGTGCCTCATTAGGAGATTCTGTCAGATCTGATCATCATATTCTAACTGAGGCAAGTTCCTTTCTTTGTTGTGTTGCTGCATCCTGTGGAAGAGTTGATTCATTGTTCAGTATTAGATCAGGCTCTAAAGCCCAATTCTTTGCAGTTGAATTTTTAGCATTAAGTCAGTCAGTGATGAAATCTCAAATAATTATTTTGTCAGCATTAGGTAGCTAGCGTTTGCAAATGATCCAAGAATTGCTAAATGAAGGCTTTAGGTGTGTTTAGCTATCATCGCCCACAATTCCAGGGTGACAGAGTTCTCACTCCAGCATTGTGTGACAGCCCAGTGGCATCTCACTCCAGCACTGTGTTGGAGCACAGTGGCATCTTTTAGTTAAAAAATGGAACATCAACATTTCAAACTTAGAGTGTGCTGTCTAGCCTAGTTTCTGGTGTCTGGACAGATAAGACACTTGACAGGTGTTCAGTGTTCCACTCACTCCACCTCCCAAGTGCACTACTGTGTTTCTGATTTTCATTTAATAAGTAGTCTATTAAATTGAATTAAGAAGACTCCCTAAAAGCCTTATAGTTGCAGCAATTGATATGGTCAGATATTTTTAGATATTTCCCCAAATTTTTTATTTTTTTTTAATTCAGGTATTTATATTCCCCGAGCCCTGGTAGGGGACACTCTCTCAGGTCCCCACCGCACCGCACTTGCCAATCCTGGAGATTCCCCTATGGCTTGCCCGCTGTGGTGGGGCCAGGAGGTGACACCTCCTCCCTGGAGACCCAATCCAGAAGCCAGAGTTGGCCCTCAGCTTGGAGGACCATCATGGAGCCCTGCCAGGTTCCTTTTTCCTTCCTGTTCCTCCCGTTTCCCTTCCCTACTGATGTTACTATGTAGGAGAGTGCCTTCTGACCTGTATTGCCCTCCAGTTACCACTAAAGGGTAATTAGTGAGCAGGACGATGTGGGACCCTCCCCCAGAGAGAGGAGAGCAGTCCTCTGGATGCTCAATCCTCTCTCTCCCCCCCCCCTGCTGACCCCCAGCAGCCCAGGCTCGTTCCTGAACCTGGGCCGCCGTTGTGGCATGAGGTGTGGCATCCAGCGCCTTAACCCTCAGTGCCACCGGGATGGCATTTCCCAATATTTCTAAAGACTTTCTCTCTGGTAGCCAAATAGAGGTACAGCAGGCAAGGATTTCTCTAAAGATATCACAGAAATTTCCAGAATTATCTGACCATGTCAGTTGCTGCAATTGTATCACTTTTATGTTTCTCTGTAGCCACCTCAAACAAATCATGGATACCTGTATATGATTTTTATCTTCTGACTTCATACATCCATGGCCTAATCCCCTCTACAAAATTCAAGTTTTTAACAGCACAGACTTCCTATTCAAATAAGAGCCCAAGAACATGATAAAGAAGTTTCTATCAGTACTTATGCAATAAGCACAAGGATACTGTTTCTGAATGTTTGTTCGAGCCACACTTGATCAAAAAGAACAGCCAGTTCAATTCCTGCTGAGATGTTGATTTCCTCAGTAATATAACCCATAAAGCGAACGGCATGTGCTCTTGTTGGTTTGTCTATACCTTAGGAATACAATATTTTCTTGCTTGCTGGATAATAGTACCAAGTATAAGGAAACTGAATGGTACTGACGGTACTGACCCAGCCTTTGTAAACTCGAGTTTAATACTGAGCTATTAAAAATGATTAAATATATGTTTTCTCATAGCCTGATTATAACAGACATCAGGAGCATAACACTGAACATCTGTTGTCTGGAAATTTAAGGACGACTATAATAAGAAGAAAAGAAGGCTTTGTGATTTGGCTGGGAATTTTACTGAGAGCTTATGTTACTTTTTGTCTCTTTTGTTCATGTCTAACACAGCACCCCAGCAACTCATATGCTCTTACAACTAGACATCTTGTTCACATGACAGCCACACAGTGACAGACAAATTGCAGGCTGGAGTGCCTACCGCAGCTGAGCTCTCACCTAGTTGAAAGCAGCCAGAAGTTCAGTTAATTTGAGGCAGCTTGTGTTAATGATAAGGTTCATTATTTTTCTGCCAGGGTTGTGTGGCAGTTGTTCAATAGATCTGACTGTGAATTAATAGGAGGCTTGAGGAAATGGCAAGGGGTTCCTTTGGAGAGCACTAACGCACCCACCCACATAAAGAGTCCCCAGGAGGGCTTCATTAACCTTCACATACACACTCTTTTTTTCTGAAGGATCTGTCTCCATGAAAATACTTCAAGCAATATTATATTTAAAAAAAAATGAATATTGTATAAGGACATGGACAGAAAACTATCAGCCCTGTAGCTGTTTCAGGCATGCTCAGATGTCTTCAGCTATATACGTTGCGTTTATAGAATACAAGAGCAATCAGTAAACGTCTTGCAAATTACGAGCACTTTTTAATGGACCTATTATAATTTCAACATAACAAATAGACTTTAAAATGTATTATAAAACAAGGGGGCACACTGACTGATGGCTTTATAAAAGGGTTTAATTCAAGGCAAGAAATCCTTTTGTACAGTACACTGTTAAAATTGTAAGTATAAAAAAAATTAATTGTAAATAGAATGAAAACATTTTAGCTTTCATTCTATTTGTAATGAAAACATTTGTGTTTATTAGTATCATGAAGGCTTTGCAGGGGTTTGGCTACCTTTGTTAATCTAACCCTAGAGAAAGAAGGCCCTCAGCTGCACCTCATGCCTCTTAACCCCCTTGACTTAGATGAACTAGCCGTAACATAACCCTTGCTTGTGCCTTAGTACTTATTTTCTCTTTAGCTTTCACTTCTTTCTGTACTAGAGCAGAACTCTTGTTTTCTGACAGTGTCTGTGAAGAGCTGAACCTTGAATATAGTGAAGGTCAACTAGTGTTTTTCTCCACAGGCACACCAAGCTACAGATAAGTCGTATGGTGACAGATGTTTTAACCCTTATTATTCCAGATAGCAAGACTAATAGGGAGCACAGAAAAGAGGTACTGAATATTGGGGTATTTTTGTGTAAATAATACACAAATATAGGATATTATACAGTTTCCCTATATAAAAATGTGTTTTGTGGTACTGTATGTTGTCAAGTATGCCATTGTTCACTGGTATCACAATATCATTATTGTGAATGACTTTCCAAAATTCCTCAGTTTACAATAAACTATTCTGATTCCCTCATGGCCTGATACTTTACCATGGCACAGTGGGTGAACCATTCCCATGCTTGTCTGAAGCAGTGGGGATCCAATGAGGAGGGAAGGACCCACTCTGTGACTTGAACAGTGCTTGTACTATACCCCCAACATTGAGAAGGTTACTCTCTATGCAGTCTGACTGGGGTCTGTACTGTACTTTCACTCCCATCAAGGAGTAGGAAACCTCTCCATGGCCTGTACTGTACCTCTGAAAAGTGGGTGGACCTCTCCTCTACCCTGATTGGGAGCCCTACTGCATCTCTGAAGGGTAGTACAATCTCTTCATTGACCTGACTGGGGGCTATAAACCTCTCTGTGTCCTGACCAAGACCTTTATTGCACCCCTGAGGAACAGTCTGGAACTCACAAAAGCCCAACTGGGGCCTGTACTATACCTATCCATGATCTGGGGAAACTCTGCCGTAAATTGATATTTTTATAAACAAGCCATGTACTGTACACGTCATTCTTGTTAGCTGCCTACTAAAGCATCTGATTATGCCCAGGACTCTTCCAGCTCCAAAACCTTCTGGGTAGTAAACAAGATGCACACAGATTGCATATCTCAATGTTAGTGAGGTTATGGACGGGCACAGTGTCTTTGTGCTCTATGGTGGATTGCTTTGCCTCTGCCTGGAATTAATTCCAGGAATGCCAGAGTGGGCAACAATGGCTTGTGGGAGTTGATTCAGTAGTGGGAGTCTGAAAAGTGATCAGATCACTGTCCAGGATGGCTTACAGGGTTATTCTCTAACAGTAACAGCACCAGTCAAGACACTGCTGCCAGGAAGCTTTTACTGGGTGAAGACTTCTGCAGTAGGAGCCTCTCATTCTTTTATTACCACCCAGTGTGGCTTTACTTGAGGGCACTGCAGCACTGGGAGCCATCATTCTTTCACTGCCTCTCAGTGTGGATTTGGAGTGGTAGAAGCCCAGATCCAGATACGGTAGGCGTTTATCAGGACAATGCAGAACCAGTCAACCAGGGGGGCCATTTCAGCTTTCAACGGGAGGTGGGGGCAAAAACTGGTCAAAGGGGTTGTGGAGGTGGAGCCAGGGCTTAAAACAAAAAAACAATGGCTTGCAATGCCGGGGGCAGTTGCACCCCTGCCCCTCAATTGGTACCCTGCAGTCAACCCACACCACAGAGCACAAGACTGGTGGTTATTCGAACAGGTGGAATCACTCTAGCAACAGAGTGGAGGTACTGTGCTAGGACTGGGCTGTTGGGATTCCATGGCGTTTAGGTGGTTGTTGGGGCCATTCTCGTTGTTCTGATTCAGCAGAGTCAGCTGACTGGTTCATCTTTCGCCTTTTTCTCTCATTTATCGAGAAGTCTGGTGACTCTATTACTGACCCTATTACCCCAACCTGAACCTGGAGGATGCTGCTGGAGGGTTTGATACTGTGGAGGACCGGACCTGCGGTCGTCGGAGGGTGAACGGCTGGTGCGTGATCCTTGTTGGTCTTGGGTGGGGGGGGCTGAAGAGCCTGTCCCTCACCTGGATCTAGTACACTTAGATCCCCCATAGGTGTTCTTCTTGGGGGATGGTTTGGTGGTTGTTGGTTTGGAGAAGATCAGAAGACCAGAAGAGGAGCAAAGAAGCAGAGTTTAGTTTGGAGGCCCACTGATTTTTTGAGCCTAGAATCGGTGTGAGAGAGTGATCTGCCGAGAAGTGATTGATGCCCACAGCCCAGAAGACTGTTTCAGTGCATAGGTCAGACCTTCTCCTATTCTTTTGCCTGATGGACAGTGAGAGTGTTCTGCTTGTTTGTAGACAGTTTAAAGGACATATTATGGACAGTGAGAGTGTCCTGTTTTTACAGATTGTTTGAGTGATATATTGTACCCCCAGCCGAAGTGAGAGATTGGTGGGGGGGGGACATTTTCTCTGGTGAGGTGAGAGCTCCCAGAAGTCGTAAACTGTTTGCTGGGGAGAACTGTGGCAATCTCTTCCTTGAACCCATGCTGTAATTTATAGTCTGCTCTGTTTTGTTTATTTTGTGTTTATTTATTATTGTTTGGTGTGTGGTGTATGATTGAAATTTGAGTGATTGGGTGTGTAGTGTTGTGTAGTTGGTGTGAATTTATTGTGGGTGCTCTCAGTGTGTGAAGATGTGTTGGGGAGTTGTTCGGATGGTCAGGCATTATTCCCCCTCCTGGCTTAAGGACCTCTGCCCTTTTAGGTGTCCCGCACTATCCCCGGAGGTATATAGATGGTGTAGGGCTCTGGGGATCGTGAGGAGGAGGAGGATGGTGGCAGGGCCTGGAGGGGGAATGGAAAGGAGCGGATGGATTGGGATAGTGGAGACAAGAAGACACCCTAGGGTGAAATGAGTTTAGGAGAGGGGTCCTCCCTACCTGATTCCCATACCCAAGGGCTCTGCCTGTGGCAGGCAGGTGGCTCGGTTTTCACCGGCAACTCATCCTACTCAGACGGTGTTATGTAATGCCAGGTCCATTAAAAACAAGACTGCTATAATAGCTGATCTTGTAGGGCCATCTTACCTGGCATGCATCACTGAGACCTGGCTGGATGATAATGCTGGCCCTATTCTGGCTTCAGCTGTACCAGCCGGGTACTCGGTGATACACCATCCGAGGTTGGATCGTAGGGGTGGGTGAGTGGCAATCTGTTTTAGAATGAAACTGAACCTGATGGAGGTACCAGTAGGAATTACCAACTCCATTGACTTTATCGTGGGTGAGGGTGTGGAGTGCAGGATTCTTCTCATTTACCATCCACCACGTAATGGGAATGTTTTCCTGTGGGAAGTTGCAGACTTCATTGTTGATATGACATTGGGATGCTCCAGATGGCTGATCCTGGGGGATTTCAATGCCTGGGTTGATGATGAACTCTCGCAGTTTGGTCAGGATTTCCTCCAGCTGATGAATTCGCTGGGCTTCACACAGGTTATTTCCTCTTTGACCCATATAGTTGGTCATTCATTGGACTTGGTATTCCTCCTGGGGATGGAGATATCCGATTTGGTGGTGGAGCCAGTCGGATGGTCTGACCGTCACACCATTGGGTTCAGTTTCTTGGCTCCCCTGGTAGGTCAGCCCCTATGGAAATGGTCTGGTATCGCCCTTTGAGGGGTTTTATCCTGGAGGGCCTGATGGCGGTGCTGGACCTATCGAATTTGCCGAGTGAATGCATGGATCTTGGGGACCTGGTTCTTGCCTATAATGAAGCAGTAGTAGGGGCCCTGGATTCTATTACTCCTGTTCATGTTCGACCCCTTACCCTTCACCCCAAGTCTCCTTGGTTTGATGAGACTTTGGGTGAGTTGAGAAGAGTGGGAAGAAAGCTTGAGAGATGTTGGCGGAAGTCAGGTCTGGAATGTGACAGGCTTAGTTTGATGGACCATTATCGGGTCTATCAATCAGCAATCACCCGTAAGAAGGTAGAATTCCTGTCCAGGGAAATTGCTGCTGTGCAGAATCGACCAGCCCAGCTCTTTCGGACCATGGACAGATTGTGCAATCCAATCTGTCTTCAGCCCTAGAGACCGTTTTCACAGGAACGGTGTCAGGAGTTTGCTCAATTCTTCATGGATAAGGTTGCCACAATCAGGTCCGTTCTCCTTCTAACTCTTTTAAACCGGAGTTGTGGTGGTCGGCAGGAGATGTTGGACACCCAGTTTGTGTGGTCTGACTTTGACCTGCCCACAATCAACGACATAGTGATGATCGTCCAGTCATTGCGACTGACCAACTGTAGTTTGGACCTGGGCCCCACTCGCTTTTTAGTAGGATGTGTGGATAAAATCTGCCCGGTCCTCGCCAAGATAGTCTGGTTCTCATTGGAGAAGGGGATCTTTTCTGATCCCTTGAAGGAAGCCGTGATCCAGCCCCTTCTTAAAAAGCTCTCCTTGGACCCAGACTGTCTGGCTAACTACAGGCCTGTCTCTAACCTGCCTTTTGTAGGTAAGGTTATTGAGAAGGTGATTGCGTTGCAGCTGGATGGTCTTTTGACCAGCCACAATGTCTATGATTCTCTTCAGACCGGATTTAGGAAGAGACATAGTACGGAGACGGCCCTTGTTCGGGTACTAAATGACCTCCAAATAGCGAGAGATTGAAAGACCCATTCCATCTTGGTCCTTCTTGATCTCTCTGCAGCATTTGATACCGTTGATCATGGAGTGCTTTTGGAACACCTGCAGTTTATCTGTGGACTATCGGGCCCGGTCTTCAGTTGGTTTTGATCATTCATTGAGGGTAGGACTCAGAGGGTGGTGTCCGGGATTTTTTCCTCGGCATCACTCCACCTATCCTCTGGGGTGCCGCAGGGCTCTATTTTGGCGCCCATGTTGTTTGCGGTATATATGCTGCCATTAGGAGTGATTGTAAGGTGGTATGGCTTGAGTTTTCACTGCTATGCAGATGATACTCAGCTGTACATGTCCTTTGTGCCAGACCAGGGTGATGCTGTCTCGGTCTTTAATAACTGTCTCACCGAGATTCAGGACTGGATGACTGTGAGCTGGTTGCAGTTAAACCCTGAAAAAACTGAGGTGTTGGTCATGGACCCAGGTCATCGGGGGGCGGGTTTGCTGACAGGATCACCTTCAGGTCTTTAGCTTGAGGGGGCCCAATTAGCTACCTGAGACCTGGTGCGGAACCTGGGCGTCATATTTGATGACTGCCTGACCCTTAAACATCAGGTGTAGGCCGTTGTCAAAACCTCTTTTTACCATCTGAGGAGTATAGCCAAGGCCCCTGGAATTCTGCGGTTCTGCGGTTGCGGAATTTGCCACAGAATTTGCATCATGCCGCAGAATATATATAGTGCCCCAGAATTCATTGTTTTTGGTGAATTTTCATATAAATATACTGTTTTTCCATACTGTCAGGCTTTCTTTCCCAACTCGTTTATCCTGAAGCCCGTCCTCTATGCTCAGCATATGATGTCATTGATGACATCACATCATATTTAGCCAATGACAGGACTGCATTCTGCCAGAGAAATGAATAAATCATGCCGCAGAAATCAGAAAATGCTGCCGCAGAAGTCAAGGAGCCCTGCCGCAGAAATCAGAAAATTCTGCTGCAGAACACCAGGGTCCCCGAGTATAGCCTGGGTGAAACACCTGATTCCTGCCGTCGACCTTCCAACATTAGTCCACGTCTTTCGTTACCTCCTGCCTGGACTACTGCAATGCCCTGTACCTAGGGCTACCGGGGGGTGGATATCTGCCACTTGCAGTTAGTGCAGAATGCGGTGGCCAGGCTTTTGACTGGTATGTTTAGGACCAGTCATATAACGCCTGTCCTCCGCAGACTGCACTGGCTGCTAGTACAGTGGCGGATTACCTTCAAGGTCGGTTTGCTGACCTGTAAGGCCCTACACGATCAGGAACCTAGTTACCTGCAAGATCTTCTTCATCCCTACTGTCCCTCCCATCAGCTCTGATCCTCCAATGAGGGATTGCTAGAGATTCCCAGGGTTTGTTTAAAGACATCTGGGGCCAGATCATTTAGTTTTATGGCCCCAACCCTGTGGAATTCTCTACCTCATCGGGTGCCAGATTGCCTGATCGTCCAAAGTTTTAAATTAGCATTAAAAACATATTTATTTAGCCTGGCGTATCCTGATTTTTAAGTATATTTTATTAACTGATTTTAGGATGTTGTTTTAATTTTATATATTTGATTTATTTATTGTAAAAGCGCTTTGGTTCTGGAAAGGAGCTTTTTAAAAATAAAGAATTGCTTGCTTGCTTGCACTCAGCTATTGCCTTTCTTTTCTGATATGTTATTTTTGGGGATGCAGCGTGAAAACCCATTCTCTATCCTGAACAACTCAAATGTGTAGGTCACCAAGCATGCCTGCTCTCATACTTAAATATAGCCCCCTGCACAGTACCACCGACTTACTGAAGATCAATTGTATGCGGAAAGGGACTCTGGCTAATCTGGACAAGGTTCTGGTGCACCCAGTGTTTTAATCAGCAATAGCTCTTCTCCTGGCTTTCTGAGTGACTAGCAACTGGTAGAAAAATTCTG
Organism: Neoceratodus forsteri; assembly: GCA_016271365.2. Taxonomy (NCBI): domain Eukaryota; kingdom Metazoa; phylum Chordata; order Ceratodontiformes; family Ceratodontidae; genus Neoceratodus; species Neoceratodus forsteri. Next base: position 1,649,048,258 of record CM057453.1, read on the forward strand.
CCAATGATTCTCAGTGTAGTGCTGTCCTGTCTCCATCCTAAATTGGCACTCCTTGCCTGGTACAGCCTACTGTTTAACCAATGCAGATTTCTTAATTTCATATGGGAAACGGCTATATTCTAAGAAAGGTTAAGTGTCTGCATTATTTGTTTTCATTGATTCTATGCCTGTTGTCCTAAGTAACTGGTGATCTTCAAATTGTATTAAATGAAAAAAGTGTAAGGCTTCCAGCATGGTACCTCTGCTCTGCATCCTGAACTGTTATGGCTGTGCTTTGGGAAAAAATTCTAAGCTACCAAATTGAGACTTGGGGTGAGGGGTTCTTTGTATTCTGCAGCCAAAGAAAAATGAAGTTGCCTTAGCACACAATGTAATACCACAGCACTTCTACAATGTGTTTGAGGGCAGATGTTAGTAATTTAACAGTGACATCTCTTCACGCCCTGCCATGCACACTGGCTCTCATTACAGTGCGTCATTCAGACTTACCATGAAGGGAAGCCTCTGTCCTTAACAAACCCTCAACAACACCAGCATTGCTTGCTACCCTTCTCTACCTCCATCAATATTCTGCATATTGGTACTGAAAGTATGCTGCAGGAGGCATTTATCTTATTGGTGAGCTCTCTCATTTTTAGGGAAGATGGGGAACTTTCTGAATTGGGAGACTGGAGTGCTGCATTTGGAAGCTCAAAGCTGTGAGGCTGAGAGTTGTTCAGCTGGATAGGTAGATGGTGTTGAACCAGGGGGGCTTGCTGAGCAGATAGAGGGGGACTGTAGATAGTGAGCATTAAACTGGGTTGTGTGGAGATGAAAAGTTGGAAAGGGGGGGGCACAGAGGTGTGTGTGGGCGTGCGTGCGTGTATGTGTGTGTGTGTTTGTGTGTATTTTGTATGTGTGTGTATTTTGTGTGTGTGCTGTGCACGTGCACATCGCAGTGTCAACATGCATCAAAAGGGCAACAGTTGCAACTTGCCCAGAAATTATTGCATTCCCATTGCCAGTGAGTCCAGAGTGATGTCCCTGCTCTAGAACAATATCTAACCAAAAGAAAATGAAGTGCAAAAAATACTGCTTCTGACATTTCCAGCTACTGTGCTGTGGAAATGTGCACATTTGATGTGTTTCTTTCCCAGTAGTTTCCTGTTATGTTTCACATTTTCCAAACCACTGGATCTGATTTGACCCCAGTTTGAACTCATTTCCCCCCACTGTCACTGACGTGTCTGGAGCTGGGATAATGGCGAATGCTGTGCTGAGGCACTGAGCTGTGAAGTTCAGGGTTGCTGTGATGGACCATTACAGTAGAGGATGATGAACTAGGGACAGCAGCTGGAAGGGTGCTTACAGGTAAAGGATTTTAACTGGGTTGTGTGAACATTGGAGGCTGTGCTGGGAGCCTGTGTGCATGTCTAGACCACGTGTGTGTGTGTGGGGCTGGAGTCTGTGTGTATGCTGGGGTGATGCACAGCTGATGGAGATTGATAATGCCTGTTGGATGAATTGTTGGGTAGTTATTTTGGGGTGAGTATTTCTGGTGTGTGTGTGTGTGTGTGTGTTTGTGTGTGTATGTGTTCATAGGTGGTGCTGTGTGTGCGTATGTCTATGTAAGAAGCTTTGTGTTTGCATGTGCCTGGGTATGTACCACTGTATTTAAATGTGTCCATCTAAATGTAATGGTGAGGTGTGGGATGGGTTGATTTGGAGTGGTGTGTGTGTGTGTGTGTGTGTGTGTGTGTGTGTGTACACATGTAACTTTGTGGCTGGGGAATGCTCTGCTTGGGCTATGACCTGTGATGCTGAGGAGTGCTGATGAGCTGGGCAGCTAGGTGTTTAACTGGGGCACTTGCTGAACAGAACAGCTTGAAGAAAGTTTACAAGTTACTGGATGTCAAATTGTATTGTGCTGAGATGGGAAGCTGGGTTGCAGAGAACTGGCTGTGTGTCTGCAGAGTTGTGAGGGTATGCCACCCCCCCCCCAACAGCAACACCAACACAGCAACCTACATGGTTGTGAGTCTATGTGTGTGTGTGTGTGTGTGTGTGTGTGTGGCTGTTTAGCTGTTGCTGTGTGTACAGCTGAGAGAGGGAGTGCCTGCACTAGTTATCTGGGGGTATTTTCTGAAGGGTATGCAAAGCTGTCTGCATGTTTGTATGAAGCTGAACAGCTGGGAAAGGCTGTAATGGGGCACTGAGCTATGCAGATGTAGTCCACCCCTTCCCGGTGTCTAGGGGTATGATGATAGTAAATGTCTATGGGGAGGGGCAGCCACAACAGAAACTGCATCAAATGGCTTACATTTTCCAGGTTCCTAAAGAGGTGAAATGTGGCTGGTCTCCCAGTGCTGCACTAGAAGAAAATTACTGGTTAGTGTCAGGAACAGTCTTTGCAAAGAACTGAGATGACACTGCAGGTGCAAGGAAAACAGTGACATACCAATTAATAACATGTAAAAGTGAACTCCATGGACCAGTAGGTGAATCACAGTTCAGGGTGGAAGCAAGTCACGTTGGACTGACATAGTCACATAGGTACAAGAGTCCATAATGTCCAAATCGCACACTGTCCATTCTGTGGGGAGTGATCCAGATGATCCTGTTAAGTTAGGTAGCTCAATTCATCCAAGAACAACAATAATGATCCTGCGGGACTACATCTTTCCCCAGTCCCACAAGACTCTCACTCTGCTTTGCAGCTTGGAACGGGCTTGCATCTCACCTTGGGGCAGCTATTCCTTTATCCTAACAGCTAACATGGCCTGTGGGGCTAGGGACATGTCATCTTCTCACCATGGGGCTGCTATTCCCTTCTCTCAATGGCTCCAGATTCATGGACTCCCTCCTGGGTGACTATCCCATGAAAGTTCAGGTGGCACGTCCCCACCGATGTCCCAACCAAGGCAGTTACTCTCAAATGCTACTCCCTTATCTATTTGGCATTTCCATTTTCTCTGCCTTGAGCCGTGGCTCCAACACTCTCTCCTACCACTCAGCCTCTCACTTCTACCATGAGGATGATTGTCTTTGTCGCTCCCCAGAGCCCAGGGAGCCCTTCCAATGGCCGATACCACATCCAGAGCAGGACTGATTTCTTTCCCTGCTCTTTCTGAGAAAACTACCAAAATGGCACATCGAGCAGGCAATCTGTCCCACTCATCCCGTGTCAACACAACCTCTTCTCTTTGCATGCTCCTTTAAAAGGCCAGACCCACCCCCAGGGTACTCTCATGCTACCAGCATCTTAACCCTTTAGGGCCTGGGTTGAAATAACCCAAAATAGTTATCCCAAAATATGCACATCCTAATGCACTATAAATGATGCCACAGTAAAGGTAACATGGATAAATACTGAGCTGGTCTGCTGCTGGATGTTAGACTGTGGAGAGAACTGAGTGGGGAGATTTTCATAGCCTATGTCTAGATTCAATTTTCTATTGTACTATTTTGGACATAAGAAATATTTCCCCACTGTACAATTGTTAAAGCTAGAACATAGCTATGTCCAGTTTTCAAAACCCTAATTTACAATAGTTATGTCCAGTTTGCAAAGTTCAGTTATAAATGTGCATGGACACAATTTTTAGACACAGTGTAACCAGGTCTATTATTTACCACTCTGTCTAGCATTTATGATCCAAATACTGGTTATTAAGTACTATAAAACAGATAGAAATTCTGAAGGTAAGTTGAACCTTTGAAAACAGCCTCATGTAAAATCCTATTCCATGACTTGAAGGGAGCATGTAGCAAGGGGTGCAACCCAAGTCAAAATGAAAGGTCTTCCTGGAATCATCCAGCAGTAATCTGATGATTTTATCCTGTACCCATCCTGAGACAATCTTTGGCCCTGTCCACACTGAGATCAGTTTCTGAAAATGTTTTAAAAATCAGTATTATTTCTGTGCTATAGCACTGTTGTTGGAGCATCCAGATTGCACTCCGATACCATGCTTGCCCGAGGCGTGATTGTGGTACAGTTGAAGCCGCTTAAAGGGGATGGTTTGGTGGCATTAACATTGCCCCCTATAAGCAGGCATCCCGATAAACAGAAGCTGGACTATCAGCAATTCTGATTAGCATAACAATCAGCGACAGTACATAAAACATGTGGACAAACAAACAAACAAACACAGAACGGAGACAAAGCAGCATGTATAGTGATTACAGCCCTTTTCTGAAACAGTGCTGTTTGTCTCTAAAACTAAAACTTTATTTCATCACTTTAAAAAATATATTTTAAAAGTGCACTTATCTTTATGAATTGCAAGGTGAGCCCGATCCCCCTACAGCTCCTTCAAACAAAAAATCTGTTATTTTCTTTTGTTTCGATTCACTGGCCATGCTTTTTATTATCTCCCCCTTGAGCTCGAAGAAATGCTCCAAGTTCCTGATTCACCCATTCTGAAGACACCATTTCTTATAATGGACAGATGTGTTCAGTGGCTTCCTGGTTAGATACTGCTGCTCCTGCTGGTGCTGGTGCGTCCGGGTCCTCATAATTGTCCTCTGGCTCGACCTTTTGTCTTCTTTACCAAGTCACAGATAGATTCGACTGTGAGCTCTCCCTCTGTCAGCTCTTGGGCATCAATGTCGATGAACAGTTGAAACTCTTCTTCAGAGAAATCCACTGGTATGGGCACATCATATAGCTGGTTTTATTCAGGGTTAACAGCTGCTGCTCCATGGTCTCCCTGTTCAGCACTCCCTTTTTCTTTGGACAAGCCTTCGTTATCAAGCTTGAAACCAGCTTTTTGAAAGCAGTTGTAGATTGTGGAGGGTTTTACGGTGGTCTGGGTTTTGTGAAGCATAAAGATAGTATCTAGGAGGTTAACACGCCTTGCTATTTCAGACACTAAAGCCATGGACCCACCATCTGTGACCCCCACAATGTGTTCAGCAAAAAGGGATCGATAATGACCTTTCAAATTTATGATTACACCCATGTATAAGGGCTGAGTAAGGCTTGTGGTGTTGGGGGGGAGTGGATTTTTATGTGGCTGTACTTTGTGGCCAGATTTGCAGGGTGGGCACTACAATTGTCCACAAAAAGAAGGACTTTTTGATGCCTTCTCCTGAGTTGGCCATTGCATGTGTTCAAAGTCATCAAAGATGACATCCATCATCCATGCATTTGCTGAGCTTACATATTTCACTGGTAGGGTGCTCAAATCCTTTTGTAAGCAGTGTGGCTGCTTGCTCTTGCTGATAACCACAAGGGGGAATTTCTCAGTGCCAAACAAATTGCTGCAGCATAGGAGGGAGACACGATCATTTGCCTTTTTTCCCCCCTATCAACTCCATATCCTTGTGTATGTGTCCCCTGTCAGGATATCCTCTATAGAAGACCCCTGTCTCATCAGCATTCAATATGTTTATGGGGGCATAATCAGCTATGAGAGAGGGGAGCACATTAGTGAGCCACTCAGAAGCAGAATGTTGATCTGCATCCATTTGCTCACCTTGCTCTTTTTTACAGACAATGTTATGTCTGCCATTCCAATGTGATATCCACCCATCTGTTGCCTCAAAATCAGCATGCTGTAGATGGGTTGCTATCTCGCTGACTTTTTTCTTCAGCACAGGACCTGAGATTCGAGTGCCTTTACTGACAATGCTTGTGAACCAGAGATGAAGCACATCTTCAACTACAGTTTCCTTATCTTCTTGCTTGTGCTCCTGAGAAGGGTTGCTGTTTGTTTGCCAGCTGTTTAAATGTTTCTCCTTCTTCTTGCTAATATGGCCCACCTGGGTCTTACAGATGGAGAACTGCAGAGCCACTTTGGTCATTGATGTCCCAGGCTGTTCTAGTGCTTCAAGCACTTTTATCGTATCAACCAGGGGGAGGTCAACACATTTGCAATCCATCATAGATAAGGCACAGAGACACAACAACCAGCAAGAACAGCATCTGGAGTCAAAATGAATCAAGGGATTTGTTAGAATGGCCATCTTTTGAAGAAAAGTTGTCAGTTAGTTGAAATAAGAAGAGGTGCTAACAAACAATAATGAGTGATAACAGCAGCAGCTGAACCAAATCATCCCCTTTAATGGAGAACACCATCCTCATTAAAGGAATTTAATATGCTTGATTAGATAGCCACTTGATCGGTGACTCAGGGGATGTTCCCTTTAAGAGAATGTCCCCTTTAACTGCATCCCGATTAAGTGGCTTATATTGTAGTACCACACAGGATTGTGGGTACCACAAAGCAGGCAGGGTTACACACTGCTGGCACACTAACTGATTCAATGGGAAAAAAAACTGTGTTGGAATCAAGAGCTCATTCTGAGTTCCAGAATGCCAGTAAGTTTAGTTTCTTTTCCTGTACAGCTACAGAAAAAGGAGCAAAGTTATAACATGGATCGCATCCACACTGCTGTTAACACAGTTTAAGGCAACTGTGTTGGGTTAAAACCATGCTAAAGCCTTGCTTGTTTTGTAACATTGTTTATAGGACAGTTTAACTGTGCTACAGTGTGGACGCAAAACTCTTAAAATGGTTTAAAAGTCCCATTGTGGACAGATTCTTAGAATCATCTTCTATATAAGGTTGAAGTCATTCTACAGTATGTGTGGAGGACAAAATATTTAAATGATTTGACTCTAGTGATGACTTTAAAAGTATTGTATGATGACATCAGGATGGTTCCAGGATGACATCAGGATTATCATTGGCCTTGTTCCGCACACTGGCGCATAGGTATGCAACCCCCCAACCCTTCAGGCAGCATGGCTACAGACCTGCATTGTGCTGCCCGGGATAGTGGTGGGCATGGTCCAGTGTACTACTGTGCCTAGGGGTATAGATGTTATGCTCACTAGGCTCCCCTTGCATTCACTGTGCATTGGTTCACTTATCCTCCTACAAGAGATGCTGGATGTGGGTACCTTTCGTGGCTGAACAGAACTCATGGACAAACTGGGCTTCAAGTACTTTATTTATTTATTTAGCTTTTGTTAACCAGGTAGGTACACTAGACAAGACAATTGCCATTTTTCAGGTATGACCCGGGACAGTACAGAAATAATAGATTTAGGTACATACAACAACATTGTACAAATTAGACATGTTACAGTTCATGTGAGGATACAGATTCAACACAGCATACGAAACATGGTAAGGCATAGATTGTACAGTATTAACATAACAAAAATAATCACCTTGTGGGAGATAAGAGCAGTAATGTTACAGATTCAACACAGCGTATGAGCGTGGTAAGGCATAGATTATACAGTATTAACATAACAACATAAACACCTTATGGAAGCCAAGAGCAGTTCCAGGGGCACAGTATCAAAATCCTTCAGATGTGACACTATATACAGCTTAGCAACCTCTTGGAGTCTAGTCTTTTGTCCAGGAGTAGCTCCAGAGCAGAGGAGTGCTGTGATACTTGTGTACTTGACTGTCTTTACTAAGGTGTTGGTCAAATTAATATGTACAGTGCACCATTTCCTGGCCCAAGGATCAGTCATTGAGCCTCTATACAGTTCATTACAGTACATTCAAAATCCTTTCCTGAGCAACACCCCCATGGCAGTAAATGTCTGCCCTCACTCCCTGTGGCTTGTACTTCATATAGCTCACTACCAGAATGGATGGACCAAGGGTCTGTTTCTGCCATCATTATGTTTGCTTGCACACATGTGCGAGAAACATAGTGCCACCATGCGAGTTTTCGTAGGTGTGCCACCCCCACTTCCAATGCCCTGCTCCTTTTTACAGGCGCAGCAGCACCACACCAATGAATGTCCAAGCTGTCTTTGACAGCAGTTCAGATGCAGTGGCTTACAGTTGAAAGTAAAAAACACCGCTACGATCAGTGGTGGTAATGTGTAGGCAATTTGCATACTGCCATCGGCAGTATGCACATTGCCTACACATCACCACTACATCCAAACTGCTGTTATAGACAGCTTGTTTTGAAAACCTGAGTCAAGATGCATTGGAAGTATCAGGTACTTAAGGGAATGGGATTGAAAAGAAACTAATACAAAATGTGGCTTGCTGGCTGGTTTTTTTTTCTGTTTTTTTCCCAGTCCTCCGTCACCTTCCCTTCTCCTGGCCTGTGTCATCTGGCTGCCCCTCCCCCGACAGGACAACAGACTAGACCAGGGGTTCTCAAATGGTGAGGCCAGCCTCCCTTGGGAGGCTCCAACCTCTTCCAAGGGAGGCTCAAGCAAGTCTGAAAAAGTACTGTATTTAAATTTTGAGTTTTATGTATTTTGTGTGAATAGATGAAGCAAACTGAAAGAGGATAATAGGTGAATTTTATGTATTTATTTACTAGCAGATGACAAGGGAAGGTGAAGGAGCCAAGGCTCACTTCAGGTGTACCCAGGGAGGGTAGGTAGTGAATACATTTCAAAAGGTAACTGAAAAACAATCAAGAAATACACAATGAACAATAGTACAAACAAATATGAACAATAAACTAAGTGGTGGTAATTGATCAATTTGTAGCCTGATGGCAAAGCAGCCCAAATACAAGGGTTGAGCATAGAAGTGCTAAGAGCAATAGCAGGAAGGAGCAAAGTAATCCAAGAGAAGTTGCTTAGGAGCAGGGAAGGAGGGTGAGAGGCAAAGCATGTAGGAAGGTTATTTCATATAGAAAGGAAACAGAGAAAGTAGTCTGACCCATGAAGGTAAGTCAACGAGGGGTAACAGTGGTTCAAGAATGAAAATAGTGGAGCAAGTAGACTGGCCTGTGTGTGTGTGTGTGTGTGTGTGGAGGGGGGGGGTTACAATAAGCTGAATAATAATATTTATTTTATTTATTTTTATTCAGATAACACCTTTGAGCACAGGAGCTCTTTTTCAAAGGTTCCACATTAGTATAAGACAAAGAACTGGATGAAAGAACTGAATGTGAGCCAAGTACTCAAAGGGGGTTTAAATTTATTCATGGTGTACTGCACAAAGTACAGTATGCTATTTTTCTTTGGGGAGGCCCAAAATTATTTCAGTTTTTGGGGGAGGCTCAAAATCTATTCCATGGATTTGGGGAGGCTCACTGTGACAAAGTCTAAGAACTATTGGACTAGACAACTTCCCTACACAGAACCAGAGGTGATTGAACTGTCTCACTCTACTCACAGTAATTGTTGTTCCCTGTGGGATGCCGCAGTAGGGTAGGAGGCGTAGTTAGTAGGGGCGGTGTGTTTAAATGCCCCCCCCCCATCCCAGACAACAGCAATATTTTTTTTTTAATTTTTCCATTGGAACAGTGAGCGGAGGAGTCTTTATATGCTTTATTCAGATGGAGAGGCGGGAGAGATCATCACCGGGACCCGGGGCAGCAGAGCGGAGCAGAATGGAAGCCAGTCATCATCAGCGAGCAGCAGCTGTGGGTGAACTGAGGAACTGCCCCCGGTCAGTATGGACGAGGGACTAGGAAGTGTAAGAAAGAGCCATCTGCCACATAGTGCCAGTGGTGACTGCATGGCTGGGGGCCCAAATGGACCCCTGGAGTAGGGGAGGGGTGGGGAGTGGGGAGAAGCAGTGGGTCACTTCCGGGTTGACTAAAGCAACATTAGGCTTTGACCACACTGCTGGTATCTTCAATGATCTGAGCTTGCATTTTATTTACTTAGTTTTTGTTGTAGGTTTTAGCTTTCATTTTGGTAACTGTTCAACTTCTGCACTGCGGCCGCAAGTCATTTTGGGTATCTGTATTCCACATTTGTTTCAGTAACAGCAAGTAGAGGCATCGGGGGGTGGGGCAGCAAGATGGCTGCAATGCCACTCTGCTTCCCACAGCTCCATGCTTGATGTGGCGATTTTAACTTGGATTTTTTATACCTGAGCTGAGTTAATGAATGAAACTTAAGTTATAACTTAAGTTAATCTACTTTAGTTCGTAAAACTCAGTTCTCTGGCTCCTTGTTGACTTAGACTTATTGTTGACTCGAGACAGATTTTGTCAGTATTTCTGTTCTAAACCCATGGTTCTCTGTCAGCGAAGTGGTGGCCTGGTAAAGGATGGCTTCAGATTTTTGGGCAGAGAAATTTAATGTGGGACTTATGGTGCTGAGAGGGTCAATGGAGGCAGAACTTGATGACAGCTGGTCATTTAGAAGCTGAAACGAGTACATATGTTCGATTTAGGATTTCATGGAAGGAAATGCATGAGCACTAAAAATGAAAGGGAAAGATGAATGTCCTGCAGACTATAAAATGAATTTCAGAGGACCTGAGGAGAATGGAATGAAAGGACTGTAGAGTCCCGTAAAGTTTTTTTAATATTTCAAAAGGTACTGTATGCCATTATTGCCAAGGATGGGGGGGTCCCAGTTAAAATCTATGGTGTCTTGATGTACTACTCTCAGTTGAGCGTTTTTCTTATTTAATCCACAGGTGAAGAAACTTAAAGGCAAGAATGAGTTGCTACAGGGCACAAACGCCCTTCCGGCAGAAGCTTTCCTGAGGACTCCTAAAACAGAAAGGGGAGCCGAAATCTGTGGAAATTGAAATAAACAAGTTTTTGCCGAGGTTATGGACTTCCAGTTTAAAAGAATGGAGCTAAGTATGACAATAATATGGCAATCACATTGGAGGTAATAAAGGAAAAGGTAATTCTGTGTGTTTTACTGCAGATATAGGCCTATAAACTAAATAAGAACCCTGCTGGCTTCTGAAAACTGACCAAGGCCATGGAAAGGTGCGCTATAATCTTCTTTTATTACAGTCCAATATTTCTTATGAAGCCTAAACAATAAAGAAAGGCAATTGCGGCATTTAGCTTTACGTTTTGAAATCAAGGCAGCTCTGATGTCCACACTACAGGGGACTGTATAGCTCTTCAAAATTTTCATCTGTATTGTTCATGGTGGAACTTTGGCAATATTTTGGGTGAATTTGTTTTAATCCATGGCAATATATCTGTTCTCATATTGTGTGGGAACTGGTTGTAACATGCTGGACTCCTTGTTATGTTATGGAGCCGCAGTAATCTTATAATCCTGTAAGGGATTATCTGCAGTCATGGAGAGATTGAGTTCAACTCAGTTTGGGCATGCTTAATAATAAGCTATGCTAATATGAGTATATTAAATGATGTTTTCCTATAAAATGGAACTCATCTTTGGAAGCCATGCTATTTGCCAATTTTTAAATTAAAGTAGCATATTGAATACCTTAAAGCGAGCATCCTACAGGTTTAACTGCCAGACCTTTCACCTGAGGAATTGTGCAGCTGTTTTGTTTGTACTTGGAGTCCTAGCACTCTAGTCAATTTATGTTAATATTTATAAGTATGGACTCCAGTGTATAAATGGAGCCATTAAGTTTTACTTACAGCTGAATGAACCTTCTGGTGCAACTGATGCTATAGTATTTAGACCTGTGTGTGACTCGACGGAATATAAGCACAAATTAAATCTTTTGATTCCATCTATCTATGTTATTAATTAACTAAGAAAATACTAACTCCTGAGTATACATGGGGCCATTTACATAGTTTGTGGTTTGATGAAATTCTCGATTTAAAAGGAGATTTATATTTTCGATGGGATACTGGTAAAATTGGAATATAAATTAAATGTTTTCATTTTATGTTTGATTTATTTTAAAATGTAATATTTTAAATGCCTGTCCCTAGTGGACCTTGGGAAGACGATGTTTTATGGATATACTTGCAATATTCTTTAGGATTCACAGTTATGTATGGACTCTAGAGATAATGTAGCTTTGAACTTTTTTCAAAATGAATGGGCTCATGCTTAAAGGACAAGTAAATAGCATAATTTGTCATAGTCACTTGCACTTTAAATGTAGCCATACTTTTCCTTAAATGGATTTCCCTCCATTGTAAAATGTCTTCCCACAACATTTCTGATGTATTGCAAGTGTAAAAATGTTTTTATGTTGTAATGATTTTTAACCAAATGACAATAAACTTGAATTGAAATGAACAGTAACAGCAAGTGGTTTAGAGGTAGGCGTGCTGATCCACTCCCTGGCTCCACTTTCGTTTGCTGCATTGGCCTTTTCTGGCTATTCAAAACAGGTTGGTTTTTCTCCAAAAGGGAAAGAGGGCGGGAGGATGTCTAATGATGTCAATGTGTAGGGCTAGTGCTACTGTGTGGCTAGGGCTGTGGGGGAACAAGGATGTGGCTGACCAGAAGGGGATATTCAGAGTCTTGCAATAACTTTTGACTTGACTCTGAAGCATCATAACCCAGCAGCAGAGGCAATCCTTACTGGGAAAACAGAACACATGGTTAATAAGGTAGGGATGTCTACCTGAGAGTAAGTACCACAAAAGTAATTTGGCTGTACAGCATTTTGTGTAGGTTGGTTGCTGTGTGGCTGGAGACCAGGGGATGATTGTATTTTTTTTCTTCTCTCAGTGTTTATTCCTACTGTTCATTGCACAAATTAGTTTATTCCTGCTCTGTGCCAGAAGGAAAGGGTGGATTTCATGCGTGCGTGTGTGGGTATTTCACAGAGAAATTCAGTGCAAAAAAGACTGGAGAGTAGGCATTCAACTGAAGCCTAAAAGTAGTTGTAAACCAACCATTTACTGCTATTTTGATTTTTACTTTGCCTTTGCCCTAGAGGTTTGCAAAAATATTTGTGGAGACATGGTTTCTTCTTCCAAGTATGCCTGTCTTTTTGCCACCCTTTAGGAAGGTATTTTAGAGCACAAAGCACCATTGTTAGTATAGCTTGCATATATGTCTCATAACCTTTTAGCATACAAAGATGTAACAGACAATTACCACCTTCACTGTGACCTCTCCTCGTTATGCTACAGAAGATTCAATATTGCCAAAGTGGTGTGAAAAATTAAATAAAAGAAGTGTTAGTGTTTTAAAATTAACTTAGAAGTATATCTATATAAAGCAAACTTTACAAATAAAGTTATTACAGAGGCTTTTTAATTTGTTTGTTGAGTTTAAGGAAACAACATTCATAACAAAGACAGCTGATAGCACACTATCCTTTATTACTTCTATAACCTTGGGCAAGTCTTATAACCTGTCAGTGCTCCAGTCCATCCAGCCGTGAAATGGGTAAAAGCAGGACCCATTGGAAACAAGATGTTGCATCTCAACGGGCTATCCTGAGTTTTTAAAAAAGTGTAAGACCATTGTGTAAGCAGCTGTAGTTTTCCCTGCAGGGAGAGTTTTAAGATAGACTTCATGTGCATTGCTTTATCATGAGGAATGGTGCTAGTCGTGTGTGTGTGTGTGTGTGTGTGTGTGTGTGTGTGTGTGTATGTGTTTGGGGGTGCTAGGCAGGTTGGAATTGGATACATGAATAAAACACTGTTAGGCAAGGGGTTCTAAATTACCTGTGCTGTGTGGGATTGTGGACAAGGGAGTCCATCCAGCAGCCAGACACTGACTAATTTGAGGTGTGGGGCTAGGCAGGGTGGATACATGAATACAACTTTTAGATAAGGGGGTCTAAATTACCTGTGCTGTGTGTGATTGTGGACTGGGTAGTCTACCCAGCAGTCACTAACTGGAAAAAGTCAAGGTGTGTATGTGTGTGTGGAGGGGTTAGGCAGAGGGATTTGGATACATGAATACTGTGCATGGAGTGGCTGGCTAATGGCATTGTCAGTCAGCAAGCTGTCCTGCCCACCACAGTTGCAGCTGCAGACTTTAGGCCAGCTATAGTGTCACACACCTCTGCTTTCATGGGAAAACACCTTTTCCCCTGGAATCAGAGGGAGGTAATAAGTAACAAAATTGTGTTTTTCATCTAAACAGCCAGTGCTCCTGGGATCCAATATAAAAATATTTCATAGTGCATGGGGTGGATGGTGACTGGCATTGTTGATCAGCCAGATGCCCAACACAGTTGCAGCTATTATGTCAAGCTGTAGTCTCCCACACTCCTGACTCAATGGAAAAAACAAAGATTTTTCCAATGGGATCAGGGGTAGGTTACGTGTAGCAAAGTGTATTTTTATCTTCAAGAAAAGCCTCAAAACTCTCTGCAGGGTGGCATTGGCATCAGTTCAATACTTCACTGCCATTCCTATTCTGCATCTGTTTAACTCCTGCACTTCCAGTGCTAATGTCAGCAAGCAAACATTTGGCATTGACAAATGCTTGTTTTTTTTATGTTTCTATGTCATGTCAATATAGTTTCTAGTCTCCTACTGTTGTTTCACCTGGAAGGGACATCAGAATACCTGGGGACTCCCTATCCCCACTTTCACTAATCACTGATCTGGTAATTGCATGTAATTCACCAATACCCCTTTCTGTTAGCTGTTTGCTAAAGGGTTCACTCTTGGTATGTTGGGATGGTGCCCACATTTAAGGTTGCACTTTTACATCTGAGAGCACTCCCTCATCATGCCCCATTGTCCGACTATTTTGTGAAGCACCAACAACTGGGCTTGCTCCATCTCGCACTATACATCATAATACAGCGCGTACTGCATAACCCACCATCACAGGGTAGCATTCTGGCAAGCAGCCACCGGTGCTGCTTTTATTGTTTGGGGAGTTCCCCTGCCACCATTCTCCCCTTCCCCATCTTCACAGAAGGTTATCTGTTTGTTTTAAATGTCTGCCCCAGCCAGTCTATTGGAGTTGGTTAGTGGTGCACTGCATCACCACTTGGGAGACTCATATTCAGGACCTGAGCCCAACCCCCACCCCACCTTGGGCTGGTGAAATCTAGGATACAATGCTGAGGTATGGCATGCTGACCCCAAGGACAAGGGTAGTGAGTGTCCTGCTCTATTAGCAAATCCTCTTGTGGGAAGCGGTGCAGGCTTTGATGCAGTGGGTAACCATTCTTCATCAGCCAGCACCCACCAGATAAGTTGGGCTGAAAGATATCATTGGCTGAGACCAGGGTGGAGGTTGAGCCAGAATACAAGTGAGGAAACCACTAATTGCACAGACGATGGCACAGGAAGGTCTGCCCTCCAATATGCCATGGAATGCCACTGATGCCTCCTCCATTGCAGAGACTTTGACTGCTTCTTGGTACTCATCAGAATATGGACTAGAGTCAGGATCCCAGTGGGAAATGGGGGGGCATTCCCTGGGGTAAATGATGTGGAGACAAGGAGTGCATTGGAAGGTATGTAGGTGTGTGTGTGTGTGTGTGTGTGTGTGTGTGGAGGGGAGTGGGGTCTCTGATTGTAATGCGAAGCCAAGTGAAATAATGCATAAACTTTAAAAAAGCCTGCTCCTGGCACTCTCTCAGGAGCCGACACCATCATTTAAAATGACATTATATTAACAGTTTGCTGCCTTCCTACCTGCAATTCATAATTGGTGAGTGCCAAAAGTAAGAAAATCTGCCTTTCCCTAGTCTCCCCCTCTTACACAGCGCAACATCCTTTCAGTTACTGTCCATTACTGATACAGCACAGGAGTATGTGAACTAGGAGGAAGGGGTGGAGTAGTGTGCGTTACTGATGAAGCAAACAGTTCTCCCCTCTTCCCGGCTGCACACACCCCTATACTTTATTAGCGACTGCTACAGACTGAAAGGGATGATGTGCTGGGGGGAATGACTGGCAAGCTGGAAGTTCTCATTATTGACCCTCCATATTATGGATTGGAGGTCAGGAGGGGGCCCAGAATTACAATATTATCATTTGTTGGATTTAGGAGATTGGGCTAGAGAGTGGAAAGGGTTTTAATGACAGTTTTATTTTTAAAACATCTCTCTCAGCTGGCCTGCCACAGTGGAAGATGTTGAAACACAGACTACACTGATAATTTGCAAATGGGGGTGCTCTGTTGCTTACAGGATGCAATGGTGTACTCGAAGGCTTTTGTAAATGGTAACAGGCAACCAGGGCAGCCTTAACTAATGCTATGGAAACATTATCAATGTGCACAGTGATGTGTGACCCCTGCCCCCACCCCCCCAGCATCAGTGGTGCTGGCAACCCTCGCTTCTACCCACCACATCCCTTTCAGTACAGAGATATATTGCAGATCTGAACCCTGGCAGTCTAGTGATTCTCCCACCTCAATCACTGTCAGTACTGTGCAATATTAAAGATATGAACACTAGCAGTCTAATGTACATCCCACCCTCACGGAATCCCTGATGGCACTGTGGAACTGTATTAAAGCCCTTGTCTGGCAGTTTAGTGGACTCCCTCCCTTAATGCAACTTTATCAATATTGTGAAACTGTATTAAAGCCATTCTCTTGCAGCCGGTTGAACCCCCTTTCCATATTCAGTCCCTGTCAATATTTTGGAACTGCACAAAAGCCTTTCTT
The DNA here is from genome assembly GCA_016271365.2 of Neoceratodus forsteri. Classification (NCBI taxonomy): domain Eukaryota; kingdom Metazoa; phylum Chordata; order Ceratodontiformes; family Ceratodontidae; genus Neoceratodus; species Neoceratodus forsteri. Next base: position 1,649,064,474 of record CM057453.1, read on the forward strand.
TGGCAGTTTATTGGACCCCCCTTCCCTCACCCAGTCCAGTATTGTGGAATTGTACTGATGCCAGTCACTGGCAGACTAATGTTATCAGCTGATGGATTGCTGTCAAACCTCTCCCCGGTTCATCCACTGAGCACTTTATACCATGATGTGCGCAACAGCGATTGAGGGAGCCCCAAAAGGGCAACTCAATTGCGGTGCATGGCGCAGTGGCTACAGGGCAGCTACAGCAACCAGAAGGGATGGGATGGCAACCGGAGCAGCAGGTAGTCGCTACAGGTATGCACACAGGGGTGGAGGAGCAAGCACGCTCTGCGAGGGGTGGGAGGGGATTTGAGGGGTGGAGCTGTGGTAGGCTGATGAGCTGGATGCGTGGTGTAGTGGATCAGCTCACGGCTTTGGTGGCTAGGGTGTTGGGTTTGGGTCTGGGTGCAAATTCATTTTTGTTGTGCCCTTCCCAAATGTTATTTTTTTTATGTTTTGCTCCCCCCCGACATGCACCCCCCTGGAGTTGAGAATCCTTGAGTAAGAGGGTGCAGGGTGCACAGCCCCCCTGATAAACATAAAAAATGTAAGTCCCTGGCACCATTTTGTTGTGCACCGGGAAGTCAGAGCACCAAAGTTGATTTTCAGTGCTCTGACTTCACCGTAATGGCAGTCGCCCTTTGGCAGTCGCCGTTATCACATAGAACCCTGAGCACCCACCACTCTCATCCCCTGTTGCCTCTGTACTCACCCACCTGTCCCTAGGTCAACTGCCATCTGGTCTTCATACAGCAAGTGGCACAGACCCTGCTCTCTCCACCTCAGAAGGCTGTCATCTGACTGATAAAGAGTGAATGCATGCATTCTGTAGAAACAACTGTTTCTACAGTATGTGCATGATCACTACTTATCAGTCAGATGGCTGAGGTGGTGAGCAGGGGGTCATAGCTGGTCAATGTTTGTGAACATGATGGCAGCTCATCTGTGGATGGATGGGTGAGTTAGGGACTGACAGAGAGTGGAACTGGTGGTTGCTCAGTGGGTGGGCTGGGGAGGGAGTGTCTGACAGTGATTGGCTGTAGGGAACACTAAAGTGCCAGGGATGGGCATCAGTACATTTCCACAACACCAGATTGAGTGAAGGAGGGGTTCTCTAGGCTGCCAGAGAACAGATTTAGTACAGTTTCACAATAGCAACATGGATTGGGTGAGGTGTGGGAGTTCACTAGATACCCAGGGAAGGACTTTAGTACAGTTTCTCAATGCTGACAGAAACTGGGTGAGGGAGGAGTTTCTGCTTGACTGCAAGGGATGACATGGGGGGGTATGGCTTCTATTTGGGGGCAGCAGCTGAGACTCTGTGCAATGCCTCCCACGTTTGTGCATGAACTCATTGTGCCAATCTGCTAATGGCCACATAATAACATATAAATGGCCCCTTAGCATCATGCATGCTATAAGTATGTGGTCTTTAGCATGTTAGCCACAGAACAGGGCTTTCAGAAATGATGGCACTATTCCATTTCAGATTGTCTATATCTCTTTGCTCCTGGGAGACTGTTGCCAACAGGGACTGTGGAAATGATGCACCTATGCATCATGCATGGCTCTTGTAGCAGTTGAATTCTGATAATATAAAAAAGCTCCTGCTCTCATATACTCCAGTTTTAGTGTTGCTGCTCAAATAGTATCCTACAACCTAGGATACCAACAGATACCTCCCATTTGGCCAGGTAGTTGCTGTGGTAAGATAGCAGTGGCATCTTACCATGGATCCTACTCTCGAGGATCCAGTTCATGGGTCCTACAAACATTGTGAATCCTGTGGATCCTAGCAACAAACAGTTTGGATCCTAGCAACATATCCTGTTTGGATCCTAACTATGTGACCTAGGATCCCTGGGTCTGACCTAGGATCCCTGGATCCTAACTAGGATCCATCACTATCTGACCCTGGATCCTATATCTGTCTTTGGTATAATTTCTGATAGGATCCTAGATAGGATACCAGCACTAGCTGACGGATAGTGATAGGATCCACAAAAGCACTATCTGAGCAACACTATCCAATTTGGCTGATCCACTCAACAGGGGAGAATCTGATGGTGGTTTCCTGTGTTCTTTGGAAATCATTAGTGAAAGTGCCTTTTCTGTGGTCATGTTGTGGAATGCCTTACCAAGTCAGTTTTGGCAGATCTCATATGTTGAAATTTTTAAAAGGGTTATCAATACCTATCTTTTCCTTTGCATTTGAGGACTCATTTAAAACTATGTTATGCAATCAAACACACTTAGTCTCTAGCTATTTACAGTTCATTTCCTTGCCATTCACTCTTTGATGAGCTTTGTCTGGTGCCTCTTTGGTCATGTGAAAAATAAGTTACTCTGCTACATGATGGGCTGTTGTTAAGTTTACTGTACTCACATATTTACGGTTACACATGTGGGAATATGGCCCTAAAAATCTATGTTCTTGTCAACACTGCAAGACAGGCTCTATTCAGACCCTGGACATAAGTCAAAACCTTATGGTACAGCTAATATTCTTCAACTGAAACTACCTCTGGCTGGAAGCTGCAATACTGAACATAAGATTTGCAAGAAAGTGAGTTGTGCTCACAACAGAGGGAGGTGAACCTTACAGTTGTCTTTGGTTTGTAGCAGATATTCTGCAAGTGGAGGCTACTTCTAACTGAAAGGTGAAATAAGGAACTTTGAATTATCAGGAAAAGACAGTCTTTCAAGCAACAGAGGGAGGTGGATCTAGATTTACGTTTGTTACAATTCTTAAGATTTTCAGTGCAGAAAGAGTTTAAACCCTGGGCTAAGAATTTGTCATAAATCCTGAAATAAGTGCAGGTACAGGTTGTGTATTTGACCCAGACAGTGCCCTAGCGGGTGGAAACAGTTTTTTGTGTTTATCTGTGTGTGCCTTATAAGGCCAGACCAGACTTTGTCAGGAAGTGCTTACATCATAGCTGCTTATCAGCCAATAGCTTTGGTAACAGACCTGAGAACAATAGCATTATAAGCAAGTGTTTTATAGCAAACTCATCAGAGCAGCTAATATTCTTCAACTGAAACTACCTCTGGCTGGAAGCTGCAATACTGAACATAGGATTTGCAAGAAAGCGAGTTGTGCTCACAACAGAGGGAGGTGAACCTTACAATTGTCTTTGGTTTGTAGCAGATATTCTGCAGATGGAGGCTACTTCTAACTGAAAGGTGAAATAAGGAACTTAGAATTATCAGGAAAAGACAGTCTTTCAAGCAACAGAGGGAGGTGGATCTAGCTTTACGTTTGTTACAATTCTTAAGATTTTCAGTGCAGGAGGAGTTTAAAGCACAGCTGACTTATTTTGGGGCTGACTGTTTTCAGAGCACAAACCACCAGGCTGTTTTGGGGCTGGGGAGGTTTGACTGTGTCTGACTTGGATGTCTGGATTTTTCTCTGTTTGATTAGCAGGGTATTTTCTCTGTCAAATTGTTGTGTAAGGCATCTTGCTAACAGGAAGGCACTCACTGCAGCGGTTGGCCAGAGCTCTTAATTGATTGTTTTGTGAGGGCACAGTTTAGGCCCAACCCCTTCCCACCACTCACCCCACCCACCCCTGGAAATAGTTCCTTTATACCTGGGGTTCTGACATCATTTCCTCAAGAGTACAAGGTGCATATCACTGTCATATCCTCTGTAGCACACTGCACTGACAATATAAGCATACACATTGTATAATATATGTATTTCTATATAACAAACCAATCACACACACAAACACACAAAAAAAGTAGATAAACATGTGGGGAGTAGTGCAATGTAATGGCTGTGGGGCAGCAGTCTTCTGGGAGTCTTTCTGGAGGCTGAGATGCTGCCCTACTTGCAGACAACTCTCTGCCCTGAGGGAGGAAGTTGCCCGTCTTCAGGCCACACTGGACAGTAGTAAGGGAACCTTCCCCCAGGCCACACTGGATGGTAGGAAGGGAACCTCCCCCATCCAGGGAGCACCAGAGCCACCACCACTACCTCAGAGGTTGTGAAGAAAGCACAGTAGTTGGAACACAGTGGGCTCAGGGAGGGTGAGGATGGTGGAACAGAGGCACACCCAGTCAGTTGTTCCACTCCACAATCCATACACCATTCTGGGGGAGCATAGCTCCCCTATGGATGCACCAACAGAGGAGACTAAGGAGGCTGAGGACAACTGTCACAAGGGAGGCCCACAGGAAGGAGGCAGAGGACACCACAAGGAGAGGAAGCAGCTCCTGGTGGGGGACTCAATTATTAGGGGGATAGAACTGGGGGGAGCAGGGAAAACTGAAGTAAGGTGCCTGCCTGGTGCCATGGCTTGGAGGGACAGGAAGCGCATCCTCAGGATCATGAGAACAGCTGCACCGGAGTCTGAGCTGGATGTCATTGTCCACCTATGGACAAATGACTTGGCTCAACATGAGATTAGAGCAGTGCAGAAGGACTTTGTAGAATTGAGGAGGGGCCTAAGACAAGTAGCACACACAGTATCCTTCTCAGAGGTGCTGCCTGTCAATGGCATGAGTGAGGTGAGGGTACTTTGCACCATGCAGTTTAATGAATGGTTGAAAAAATGGTGTGGAGCACAGGGTTTGGCTTCATTGGGGACTGGGGTTCCACCTGGAGGACACCAGCCTATACTGGCAGGATGGTCTGCATCTGTCAAGGAAGGAACAAGTCTTTTCAGCATCAGTTTAAATGCTTCATTGGCAAGCTTTTAAACTAGTCAAGGGGAGGCACTGATAAGCAGCAGGAAATTCCCAGCCTCTCCCTACAAAACAGGGTACTAAATGAGAAAAAGACTAAGGTAGAAAGGTTAGTGGGGGATGCTGCAACAGAAGGTAAAGCCATCAAAAATGGAGAGCAATGAGTACCAATGCCCATAGTCTGAGTAACAAGCTTCCTGAATTAGTGGCCTTGATGGAGGAGGAACATCTGGATATAGTGGCAGTCACAGAAACATGGTACACACAAAACCTTGACTGGGACGTAAACATACCAGGATACACTACAGGAGGGACAGGGAGGGTAAAAGAGGAAGAGGAGTAGCTCTTTACATAAGGGAAGGAATCAAGGCAACAGAACAAAAGGGAAAACAGGGAGGAGAAGAAGCACTGTGGGTAAATTTGGAGACCAGCAATGGCACCACAATCTGCACAGGGGTTGTATATAGACCCCCTTCTCAGGGGGAGGAAATGGACAAGGAAATGATAGAGAGTATACTTAGAATGGCAGAAAAAGGGGAGATATTGCTGATGGGTGATCTGAATATGCCAGATGTTAACTGGAGTGCAGTTGCAGCAGCCACTTCGAAGAGTGGGTTATTCTAGATGCCCCACAGGGGCATGCCTTAGACAACTAGTATTGGAGCCCACTGAGGGAGCAATCTTAGACCTGGTTCTCTCAAATGGAGATGAAGAGAGGATCACAGATGTAGAAGTGGGTAGCCATCTGGGAACTAGCGACCACCGAACAGTATGGTTCACAATAAACACAGCAATAGAGTCAAGTCATACAAACCCCAAAAGTACTGGACTTTAGGAGGGCTGACTTTGCCAAAATGGGTGAGTGCCTACGGAATGCACTAGCAAACGGGCAGGAAGGAGGGGTGGAAGAGCAATGGGGAATAATAAAAACTGCCATCACAGAGGTAACAAGCCTTTGTGTGAAGCAAATAAACAAAATGAAACGATGTAAGAAACCACTATGGTTCTCAAAGGAAGTGGCAGTGAAGGTTCAAGAGAAAAAGAAAGCATTCAGGAAGTACAAGGAATCACAGAAGGAGCAGGACCGAGAACTGTACCAGTTATAGCAAAAGGAAGCTGGGAAGGCAGTCAGAACAGCAAAGGCCCAAACTGAGGAAAAGATAGCCAACTCAGTTAAGAAGGGGGATAAAACCTTTTATAGGTACATCAGGGAGCGAAGGAAGACCAAGGGAGGGATAGTGAGGCTTAATACAGGGGAGGGAGGGTGTGCAGAGGTGACTGTGAAAAGGCAGAGATACTAAACAAATATTTTTGCTCAGTATTTACAAAGGAAGAGGGAGGTACCTAAAACAAACAGTAGAAACACTCTGGATACAGAAGTTGATACCAGCCCATTTACAGAAGAAAGGGTTATGAAAGAACTCTAAAACTGAAGGTGGGCAAAGCAATGGGGCCTGATGGGATTCATCCCAGAATTCTAAAGAACTAAGGGTAGAACCAGTGACACCACTGACTACCCTCTTTAACAAATCATGGGAGGATGGGGTGGTACCTGAGGACTGGAGGAGGGCAGATGTGATTCCCCTTCACAAAAGTGGGAGCAAGGCAGAAGCAGGAAACTACAGACCTGTTAGTTTAACCTCAGTGATAGGGAAAATGATGGAATTGCTTCTGAAGGAAAGAATTGTCGAGTATCTAGAGGCCAGAGGGGCACAGGACCCAAGGCAGCATGGATTCACAGCGGGAAGGTCATGCCAGACAAATCTGATAGATTTCTTTGACTGGGTGACCAAAGTAGTAGATCAGGAGGGGCTGTGGACATGGCCTACCTAGACTTTAGCAAGGCATTTGACACAGTCCCACACAAAAGATTAATATACAAGTTATCCAGCCTGGGAGTGGGTCCCAAGTTGACATCCTGGGTAAAGAATTGGCTGGAGAATAGGACACAGAGAGTAATAGTAAATGGAGTCCACTCTGAAGAAAGGGGGGTTACTAGTGGGGTACCGCAGGGTTCAGTATTAGGACCGGTCCTCTTCAATGTCTTTATAAGCGACATTGCAGAGGGACTGGAAGGAAAAGTACAGTATGTCTCTTTGCAGATGACACAAAGATCTGCAACAGAGTTGATGCACAAGGTGGGGTGGAAAGGATGAGAAGGGACTTGGCAAGGTTAGAGGAATGGTCAAATGTATGGCAGCTTAGATTCAATGCTAAGAAGTGCAAGGTAATGCACCAGGGAAACAAAAACCCAGGGGAAGAGTACACAATGGGGGGTGAGATACTAACAACAACAAAAATGGAAAGGGACCTGGGGGTAGTCATATCAGATGACCTAAAGGTGGGCAAGCAATGTGAGAGGGCAGCAAGGAGGGCTGGGGGGATACTGGGATGCATAGGGAGAGGCATCACCAGTAGAAAACAGGAAGTTATTATCCTCTGTACAGACAGCTGGTGAGACCCCATCTGGAGTACTGTGTGCAGTTCTGGAGACCCAATCTCCAAAAGACATAGACAGGATGGAAGCTGTCCAGAGGAGGGCAAAATGGTGCAGAGTCTGCACCGGAAGACATATGAAGAGAACTTAAGGAGCTTAATATGTATAGCCTCGAGGAAAGGAGGGAGAGGGGGGACATGATAGAAACTTTCAAGTACCTCAAGGGAATCAACAAAGTCTAAGAGGGTAGCATCTTTCAAAAAAAGAGGTGTGCAAGAACAAGGGACCACAATTTGAAGATAGAGAGGGGGCAGCTCAGAGGTAATTTAAGGAAGTATTTTTTCACAGAGAGGGTTGTGGATGCATGGAACAGCCTTCCGGAGGAGGTCATGGAGTCAAAACAGTGGTGGAATTCAAGCATGCATGGGACAGTCATAAGGCAATTCTAGGAAGTGGGGGTAGGAAGAAGTAGGCTGCTGGTTAACTAGGATCTGCAGCTTATCCATTAGGTAGGGAAATGGGCAGACTGGGTGGGCCAAGCGGTCCTTATCTGCCATCAAATTCTATGTTTCTATCTTTCTATGTACCCTTTGCACATCTCTTGCAAGGGGCCCATATCTCCTCTTATTTCTTGCAGTGCATTAGTGAATGAGTTTTTACTTTAGGAAAGAGCCTTTCCTATGCTGCATTCTGAATTTACCAGAGCTCTCACCTTGCTATACACTTTGTGTTCACTTATTTTTCATTTACTACCATGATACTGCAATAACAGTTTAGCCGGTGTGCAGGAGGCAGCACTGCTGTTGAACATTCACTGTGAACCTCCTGGCTAATGTCTACCCTGGCTCTGGGCACTTCACATTAATCAGATCTTTATTCTCTTCAGACAGTGTGCTGGGCACAGATGCACCAGAGTATTCCTCAGCCTGGCCTCAGGCAGTGGCTGGCAATGTCTCCAGGCCCTCTGGCAGAGATAATGCCTCTAATATCCATATAGTATCAGCTTAGGATTCCCCATACAAATAGTAGGCCCATTTCCTACGTGTTTTGGCAGCTCAGTCTTTGGCAACAGATATTGTATCTCACCATTTTCGGGCACAGCTGACCGCATCTGTCAGTCACAGAAAAGGACCCAGAATTTCTCCCTAGTGTGAAAACACCCACTTTTGTGAAATCCTCTGTGCATCAAAAGGTCACCACAGAGTTCCCTTGAGGGTAGCCCCATAGGAACATCACTCCCTCCCAGTGATCCTTTACAGTCCCACCAGAATTAATTGTGATCTACACTAAATAGCCATTAGAATGCAAGTTCCCTCAGTCATCACTGCTTTCCTGGTGTCTGTCCTTGGAAGCTACCAGATTAACAGTTCTGCTGTTCTCACACATGCTGCAGGGCACTGCACAAAAAAGGTTAGGACTCGTGCACAGTGAGCAAAGTACCATGTGCATCTTGCTGTGCACAAAGAAAGTTAGGAGGCAAAACGAAAGCTAAGAGTCACCTTATTCTTTGCATGGGGCCCCAAGGGCCCAGCACAAGTTACCTCTCTACTGTCTCAAAAACTAAGAAAATTCATTGCAAAGAACTACATCAGTGCAGATTAGGGTTGCTACTGCATAACACTCAAACTCTCAAAGTTTGGAAATGTGAAATTAGGGTAGACAAGCCTAAATCCTACCTCCTCCAACTCACTTTCCCTTTTTACCTAAGACCACACTGCAATAGGTGTTTCATGAACACGTACAAAGAACCAAGAGAAACAATCTGGTAATGAATTCCATAACTTAATGACATGAAACATGAAAGTTCTGAAGGTATTTTAAAGAAAGGAGGATGTTTGTCCAGATCTAGTGTGGTGTAAGTTTGAACATTGACAAAAGTCAAACATAAAAGAAAATTGTGCAGGTGCAATAGAAAACTGCTTAAATGTAATTAAACTAAAATAAATAACCCTCTGTTCAAAAGACATCCATTCAAAATTACTATACAGATCACAATGGTGAGTTAGACAATGAGCAGAACTAGCAAACCAACAAACAGAATGATAGAGAACTCTGACATGCTGAAGCACTGATGAAGAGGCTGAGGCACATATTGGGAGACCATAATCAATAGAGAGCAATAAAAATCATTGGGTAAATACTTTGCAAGACTGTAAGCACAAGCAATTGTTTTAAGTGATGCAACTGCCCCAGACAAATATGTACAGATTTTATTAAATTGTCAAGGTGATCATGGTATGATAAAGATTGATCCAAGTTGAACCCAAGATACCGGAAATTTTCAACCCGACCAATTTTTCCCGCATGTAAATCACCAAATGATAAATCAGTATTAAACTGTTTTAGATAAGCTAGATAAAAAATTTTGTTTTTTAAGCTTTTGCTGGGATCCACAAAGTAAATAAAAATGTGTTTTAGCAGGTATTCAACAGCACTATGTTCTCTAACAACCAGTTTTGTACATCATTAAAGTCCTCTTGAAGATGAATACCAATATCTGTGGGTTTATTGCCTGATCTGCACTGTCCAATATCAGCAGTGTACATGGTGATACAAGTATCTGTACCCTGGATGACAATCATTGACAGAAGATAACGAGTTCAAGAAAGTGCTGACAAGTATGGGGCCCAGAATTGACTCCTTTGGAACACCCATATTAATGTGAACCACTGGGAAACTGTAGTACCAAGTAGGACAGACAGCTTCCTGTTCAGTAAGTAATGTTGGACCCAACAAATAGAGGCAGAAGAAAGACCAAGGTTTGAGAGTCTTGTGAGTAGGCGATTCTGATTTATGAGATTGAATGCCTTTCATAAATCAAAAAAATAATGCTACCACTAGGCCACTACTAGGCCACTACTACCCAGGGTTCTATGAAGAACATTAGTGACCTGCAGCACAGCTGTAAGGGTTCTATAATTCTCCTTAAAGCTGTGCTGATAAGGAGTTAATAAACTACTGCTATCCAAATAGTTTCATAGTTATGTACAGGTCCGTAAGGCTAAGGGCCCATAATGAACCTGCCACCACTAACTTTAATGGTGGAAGTTGTATTTTTTTTTATTCATATAATGATCCAGATTCAATTTACACTGTTCAACTGATTTACTCATAACTACATTACTAGGTAATGCATTCCAGATAGCTGGGACTCTTTGTGTGAATTTTTTTTTCGCCTGGTTGTCTTACTTACAGATGTTTTTAACTGCAGTTTATGAGACCTAGTATTATTTTGTATTTTGTTTTTCAAGACAAATAGTAATAAACAGGGATTCATTTTGAAATGCTTTCAAGAGATAAATCAGGTCTCCTCTAGGGATCTATATTCCATGGAGTACAGGTTCAATGTTCTTAAAATGGTCAAAAACTATCCTTTTAAGGACTTTGGACACAGGGCAAAAGGGAGATGGGATGGTAGTTCTTAATTAAGGTACAATCTCCAGATTTATTAATAGCTATAATTGTTGCCTGCTTCCAGGACTGAGGAACCTCAGAAAATGTCAAAGAGTGGTAGAAGAACATCAATCAATCAGTCAAAATCTTTATTTATCCAGGTGACCATCGTTGAGCAAGCTCATTTTCAAAATGGACCTGGTTAATAGCGGGCCATGTAGTGAAGAACATACAAAATATATACAATGTGAACAATAATACAAGTGGAAAAAATATTACATATGAATACTCAACATAACAGCAGTCATTACAGCTTAGTGAAGTCTTCAATAGGATAAAGTGGTCAGGAGGTCATAACAAGGGCTGGCACAGGCACAAAGGTACATAAGAGAGTAAGAACACAAGGTTTTCCCTAAGGTGGCACATGGGACATAGAAATAGGTGTCTTGCAATCTATTAAATGAGTGATTACAGCTCCCTTTAAGAAGGTTTGGACAGCAAGTCAGATGTTAATTTAGTTTAATGGGAACATAGGAGGGGACTTGGAGAACCAATTGGAAATCAGCGCCAAAAAGCACTCACTTTCTGATTGGACAACATCATTGCTGTGTCTGGCTGGTGGAGGAACTGGGCTTATGGCCTACTGCAGAGGCTAGAGCAGCACTGTCCAGCTGGTGACTAATTTACCTACGCCTGTGGGGCAGGGAACCCATAGGGGGCTTGTAAGTGGCGGGGAGGAGAAGAATGAGTATGGGGCTAACTACACCAATGGGAGTGGCAGAACCACAAGACAATGTGGCATACATGGCTAATACTGAGTTCAGGAGGCCGAGAATTAACTTCAGGCAACAATTAGGAACTGAGGAGGCAATTGCAAGGCTCACACACATTACGAGTATATAAGGACTTAAAGGAGTTAATACTATGGAGGCAGCTCACATTCAGTAATTTTTGCATGTTGTTCCACAAGGATGGTAGCATAAAACTAATAGCCACTCTGCCAAAGAAGGAGGATCCCTTAGGGATGCAGAATGTTATATATGATGCGCTTCTTAAGGTGTACATTCCTGGCTCATTAAGAGGGAGGCAGTCTAGTATATATTGCGAGAGTCATTTCATAATGACTCCATAGGTCCAAATGGCAGCATTTCTATTATGCCTGTACAAAAGAGAGGCCCAGCTTACGGTTTTATACAAGGAAGGAGCAGTGATGGATGGAGATTGAGAGGCCAGTAATAAATCTGATGGCCCTGTAATAAAGCATATCTAGCTTAACCAGTGAGGCTTTTGGACAATGACTGTATAAGAAATCTGTGTAATCGATCATTGAGAGAAAAGTAGTTTGTACCTGGTGCAGTTTAGTGTCTTGAGTGAGGAACTGGTTTATTCTGAAGAATAGCCCCAGCCTCTGCCTTAGTTTCTTTACCAGGTCTTTGACATGCTCAGTGAATGAGAGATTATGGTCTAACCACACACCTAAGTATTTAAACTTTGAGACATACTCCATTTTTTCATCAAGTATTGTAGTATTCTAGGGCAAGGCTACAGAGCAAGCAGGTTTAACACATGGCTGAAGGGCGAGAACAACATTGCCTTTGTCTTCTTTGCATTTAAAAGAAGTTTTTTGTGAAGGAGCTTGTTCTGCAGCTGGTTGAATTCTTCCTGTAGGTCGTCACAAGCGGCTTTGGGAGTTGGGTGACTTATATATACCACCGTATCATCAGCAAACGTGTATGTTCTCTGTATTAATGCTTTCATCAATATTATTAACATAGATGGCAAATAGCAAAGGGACAAGTATAGATCCTTGTGGCACTCCTCTCAGTCAGGGTTTAAGAGGGGATAGCTCACCTTCAGCTTTGATTTGTTGACTCTGTCCCACCAGATACTCAGAGAACCAGTGCAAGGATACTGAGTCCAGGCCTATAATCTTCAGAACGGAAAGGAGCAGGCTACTCTCAACGATATCAAAAGCCTTACTAAGATCTAAGAATATTCATAGGATAAACCATTAGGTCCATTACAAGTGCAAAAAGGCATAAATCAATCTTATCTGGCCACATTTGAGATCTCAAATTTATTTCTTTGGAGATACCTAAAGGTTTTGTCCACTGTTAACATCTTAAATTCAGATTTTGAGTAAGACAATTCTCCATCACATGCTGTAGAATCAGAAGCTTAAGGGACAATAGGGTGAGCCAGTTTGACAACATCTGAAAAAATTATATTACATTTGAATACAGTAGCCAATTGATCTGTTAAATCCTAGTCAGTTGCAATCAGCAAGGGTACTTGGGTGGTGTCAAATTTGCCAAGCTATTTTGTTAAGGATAAACCAGTTATCCTGTTATTTATTAAAGGAAGAGAACTGGTGTTACTAACATACTAATTGCCAGCAGATTAGGCCTTAAGGTCTATCCAGTCTGCTCGAACCTCAGATCCCTAGTTGGGTGCGAGGCCCTCCCCCCCACTTTGTGTTCCAGAAACCCCTATCATCCATCCCCACCCCCCTTGGCCAGGCCATCATCTGATACATCTGCTTTCTGTGTCTGTCCCACCCTCTCTTGAAGCCCTCCACTGTGGATCTCTGAAACAGCTCACCAGGCAGTGCATTCCAAGGGTCCAAAACCGTCTCAGTGAAAAACCTCCTCCTCTTTTCCCTCTTCACCCTTCCACCTTCCAACTTCAAACCATGCCCTCTGGTGATACCTCACTGCTTTAGTCTAAAGATCCCCTCCATGTTTACCCTATTTATTCCCTTGAGGTACTTGAAGACCTCAATCATGTCCCCCCATCTCTCCTCTCCTCTCCTCTCCTCTCCTCCAATGAAAACAGGCAGAGCTCCTCAAGTCTGTCCTCATACGTCAAATCCCCTAGTCCTCGTATCATCTTAGTTGCCCTCCTCTGTACCCTCTCCAGGAGCTGTATGTCCCTCTTCAAGTGTGGTCTTCAGTACTGTACACAGTACTCAAGGTGTGGTCTAACCAGTCCATAGTACAGTGGCAGAATTACTTCCCTGCTCCTAGAGGTGATCCCCCTTATGATGCATCCCAACATCCTGTTTGCCTTGCTAGCCACTCCCCTGCACTGCTCAGAGTTATTCATACATGCATCCACCATGACCCCTAAGTCTTTTTCCCCTGTTGAGGCCTCCAGCACCTTCCCTCCCAGGGTGTACCTGTGTTTAGGGTTTCCCTGCCCAAGATGTAGTACCTTGCACTTGGTGATATTGAAATTTAATTTCCATGTGTGAGCCCAGCTTTCCAGGGTGTCCAGGTTCCCTTGCAGTGCCAATCTCCCCTCTTCCCCCTCAACTACTGCTCCCATCTTAGAGTCATCAGTGAAGAGACTCATTTCACACCCTATACCTTCCCTGATGTCTGATATGTATGCATTAAACAGGATCAGACCCAGGACCGAGCCCTGCGGTACCCCACTACTGACCTCGCTAGGGTTTGAAAGCTCCCCACTGACAACTACTCTCTGGTTGCATCCAGCTAGCCAGTTTTCAGTCCATCTGACCATCAAAGAGCCTACTCCCAACCCCATCAGTCTCTACACCAGACCATTGTGGGGGACAGAGTCAAACGCCTTGCTGAAGTCCAAGAATAATACATATACACGCTTTCCCCTGTCCAGTTCTGATGTTACCCATTCGTAGAACTCCACAAGATTGGTTTTACATGACCTACCTGGCACAAGCCCATGTTGCCGACTATCCAGACCTCCCACCTCCTCCAAGTACACCCCCAATTGTTCCTTTAGTATACTCTCCATTAATTTTCCCACCACCGAGGTCAAACTGATGGGTCTATAGTTACCCGGTACTTCCCTCAACCCCCCCTTTATGGATTGGCACCACATGTGCCTCTCACCAATCCCTAGGTACCCTTCCTGTCTCAAGGTGACCTGTTGAAGAGCTCCACCAGGGGTGCAACCAGTATGTCCACCAATTCCCATAGTACTCTTGGATGAATGCCATCCGGCCCAGGAGATTTATCATTCTTTAGGGCCTTGAGGGCTAACTATACCCTTTTGGTGGAGATAGCATCATCCATCCCCTCCACCTTACTGGCTTTTTTATCATTATCCTGATGTGACACCCCTGGGGTACCTCTCCCTCCCTCTTGCTCCATTTCTGTTGCTCCCCTGATCCCACTCACTACCACTTCTATCCCCATTGTGCCTTGCTTTGTAGCTATCCCATCCCCCTCCCTAGTGAACACAGAGGTGAAGTACTCATTTAATACCTCTGCCTGGTCCCTCACCTCTTCCACCCACCCTCCTTCTGATCTCAATCTGCCAAGATGGCCCTTAGTTTTTCTCCACTCCCCAATGTACTGGAAGAACCCCTGTTCCCTTCTTTGTATCCCCTGTGCCAGCCATTGCTCTTTACTGGACTTTGCCTCCCCCCCACCATCCGGGAGACTTTTCAAGATGCAAGATGGTACATTTCCTTTTCCCTATCCCCTCTTGTTGTTTTATACTTTTTGTAGGCCGCCCTCTTTTCTCTGACTGCTACCTGAATCTCACTGGACCACCAGCATTGACTATGTGACCTGTGCTGAAAGTATTCTGATTTTTTCCATCTCACTAGTTGTTTGTAGCTATTCCTAAGTTATTTATATTTCAAAAGACTAGCCGAAGTATGATGTTTAATACAGGAATAGCAGGCGCTGTCATTTTTCTGCATCTTAGCAATTAGCTCAAGGGTAATCCATTTGTGGTAGGGCCTAGCCCTATCTAAGTGTCAGTGTCAGTGGCTCAGTAGGTAGCACACTCACCTCTGAGGCTGGGAGATCAGAGGGCTGTGGGTTCAGTTCCCACATCTGGCACTTGGGCTAATATCCCAGTACTGACACTGTAGTGCAGCATGAGAGGGGTGCTGCACTTCTGAGGTGCCGTCTTTCGGATGAGACGTTAAACTGAGGTCCCATCTGACTGGATTGGTGGTAGTTCAGGTGGACGTTAAAGATCCCATGGCACTTATCGAAAAGAGTAGGGGAAAATTTTATTAAAAAATTAGCTGAACAAAAATTACAACAATACATAGTATAACATTCAATGAATGCATTGAATACAAATCAGTTGTTCCAAGACCAAACAAAATGTATACGTTTTGTAACACATCATCCGATTTTATCCTTCATAAAAGGAACATTCAACCATCGAAGTTTCCATACCACTTCAGTCATATGTTGTTGTATAAAATAACATTGCTTACATAGTGCATTTTCTATAATAAGAATGACAGTATATGGGTCTTGATAGACTTGCTGCAACACCAATTTACAGATGACTTGCCAAAGATCAAATTTGATAAATGATAATATAAGTCTCACCATGTCAGCTTGCAACTCTAGATCTGAAATACTAAAACCACCTACTATTTCAGAATACATAAGACACTTCCAATGAGGTTGATTCCATCTACTAGCCAATAATCTCCATACTTCTAGTACAAAAGGGCATGTAAGTAAAAAATGTTGCATAGTTTCTACCGTCTCTATGCAGACCTGTCTTGGACAAAAGCATTCTTCACATTTTTTATGTTTTGCATTACCTTTAACATTCAAATGCCCATGTGCACTCAACCAGGTAATGTCCCATATTCTAGGTGGTAGTCTAGAATCCCTCAAAGTATCAAACACACGCATTCTAAATTGAGGCTCCACACCTTGAAACTCCACTTGAACCTCAGGAATACCTTGTTGAAGAGCCTTATACATTACTTTGTTCTATGACGAAGTAAGGACCTCTAAGGACACTTTCCATAATTTCAATTTTCCCAGAACAGGCCTAAAATATACACAAGGCATTTTAACTTGGGCATGCAGAATTCTCTGCTCTTTCCATTTGGAATATACAGGTCTCAACCAATGGTCAGCAAAGGGGAGCCATACTGCTAGTTGTGGTTTAGACATATCCAATAGATTATGACAAAAAAAAATAGTAAAAAGAAAAAGAACAGGATACATCAAATTCAAACCTCTTTTATCTATAGGAAGATACAAAACCCCTCTCTTTATTGGGTACAACCTACAACCCCATATGATCTGAAAGACCAAACCTAACAGACATGATTCCAGATGCCATGGTAATGGATATACAGCACTTAAAAACAAAAAGATTGGGAACCGATATGTTTTAACCAGCATAACTTTCTTTTCTTCACTTGGTTCCAAGACTTCCAAATATTCACTTTAACAGCAGCCTCCTCCAATTTTTTTGACCAGTTAAACATGCTATTATCCTTCTTCCCATACCAGATATCCAAATATTGGAACGGCATATGTGATACTATGATACCATGCCAGTCTGTGTTTCCCGACTATGACCTTCCCAAAGGACAAATTATACTCTTTTGTTTATTCAGGCTAGCACCTGTGGATTTAGCAAGGTCATCCAATAAGGTCAATACACTCAGGCCAGATCTTTCATCTGCCACTACTACACAAATATCATCCGCATAGGCAGTAACTCGAATCTCTAATCCCCCCAGTGGTAGAAGCCCCTTCACAAAAGGATCTTGCTGAATAAACCGTAACAGAGGATCCAAACAAAACACATACAAAAGGGGACTTAGGGGGCATCCCTGTCTTACACTTCTAGAAATGGTTATATATTTCCCTAAATGGCCATTTATCATAGGAATAGCACTAGCATGGGAATACAAGGCAGTGATCCACTTCACAAATTGCTCAGACATACCATAAGACTGTAAAACAAGAGAAATGTAAGAATGTGGGACTCTGTCGAAAGCCTTTTCTTGGTCCAAGGCCATTACAAACCCTTGTAAAAGTTCCTCTTTACCCTGTTCCACTAGTTCCCTTATTAATAATAAATTGTGCTGTATTGTACGACCTGGTATAGTACAAGTTTGAGCTGATGAAAGTAAGTATGGCATCAAAGGCAACAGTCGAAAATGCAGGAGTTCATTAAAATTTTATAGTCTGTATTTAACAGACTTAAGGATCTCCAATTGTCTAGGCTAATCCTATCTCCCTTTTTGTACACCATAATTTGTATTGCTATACAAAAGTGAAAATCTACTTGCAAAGTCAATAAAACCTAGTTAAATACTACTTTTAATATTTGAACCATCAGTCCTTTAAATGTGTGATAAAATTTGGCCGGCAAACCATCTATACCAGGTGCTGTATTTAGTTTGAGACTAGAAATGTCTTGGTCAAGCTCTTGTTCAGTAATGGACACAGTCAAGTGCAATAACAGATCAGCTGATAGGGAAGGTACTACAATGCATGAAAGCATATTTTTTGTCTGATCCTCCTCTAATAAGGAAGAGGTGTACACTGACTTCAAATATTGTGATGCTGTATTCAAGATACCAGGGCCATCTGAGACTGTCTCCCCAGTGGTTGTAGTGATAGCAGACATAAAGCGAGCATTTGCTCTCTGAGTACTAAGCTGAAAGGGATCTCCCAATCCTGTTCCCCCCCCCCGAGTGCAAATTTCATGTTCATATAACAATGTTTTGGTCCTATCATATTGTAACAAGAACATCTCCTTTTTTATATTAAAGGCCTGTTCTGTGAGAGGAATGTGTAACAAATTAATAGTAGAATAGATTTTATTCAACTGCGTACACAACTTTAAATACTGTCTATACTGTCCCTAACACTTTGCAACAGAGTATTTTTGAAAAATACTTCTCAGACCTCTTTTAGTAAGTTCCCACCAGCTGCTTCTGTTTTTCAATAACCCTGCCATTGACATGCGTGCTCTAAGAAAATCCTGTATTTGGGTCTGCAAATGTTTGTCAGGCAGAAGTGCCGTATTCAGTTTCCAATACCCTTTCCCATACCTCAGCCCATTAACTGCACCCAATGTGATCATCAAAATAGCATGGTCAGAAATTTCCATCGGGAGCACTTGCACTTTTTCCACCCCAATATTAGCTTTGGTAAACAAAAAATCAATTCTAGTGGAAAGGGAACCACGAAAATATGTTTGACCACCTGTCTTATGTATCATTCTATAGGCATCAATCAGCTGATTTTGGGATAACAATTAAAGAAGATAGTTGGTGTCACTATACACCTTTGTTGTCTTAGCACCTTTATCACCTATATTAAAAACACAATTAAAGCCCCCCCCCCAAAATAACTAATTTAGTGGTATACAAATAGGGTTTAATCAGACCGAACAACTCCATCCTCCCTTTCTTAGTAAGAGAGGCATAAATATTAATCAATCTCCAGGCCACAGTCTCATATGTGAAGTCTACTATCAAAGCTCCTCATAAACACCTCAATTAATCTTGAAATTCGGAAAGCATCCCCTCTAAAAAGAATGCCCACACCCTCACACACATCCGTGCCATAGGAGAAAAAGGATGGCCCACAACACCACAGTTTTTGTGCAGAGTTAATTAAAAAGTAGTATTTAGTCTAGTGTCCTGTAAAAGAAATTTATCACAATCCATTTCTTTCAACCTTGTCAGGGCAACCAGATGCCTCTTGGGATATTTTATACTATTTACATTTATAGTTGCAATTCTCAAGTTGGGAATGAAAGAAGACAGCATAGAAGTATGTTATAAAAATCAAGGTGGCTTCTTAATTCTGGTACTTCTACGGACACGGGTTCTATATCGTGGAGCATCACTGACTTGAGGGCACTGCTTCTGACATTCCCCATCAGTATCAGAAGAGGGAGGAGCTAAGGAAGAAGCCTCAGAATCTCCACCTGGTTCAGATTCTAGAGATTGAGGTTTCAAGATCTCATATTTATTAGTTAGCAGAATACTCCCATCTTTCTCTGAGGAAGCTTTTGCCACCTTAGGTCTGAGTTGAGATTGTTTCAGGCTCCTTTTCTTAGCCACACTTTTGACCCATGGGAGAGGCATTTCAAAAGGAGTTTCATCTTGTATCAGTGGAGGAGAAGTGGACTCTGTTCCGGGTGGCAAAACCTGCTCTGAAGCAGCCTCAGCTTGAGCTCCTGACGGGGTATCTGCCATACTATCTACCTGTGGAGATGATGGGGTGGCGGAGGAGGACTTGGCCTCGGTTCCGCGGGGGGGTGGTTCCTTCTGCCGGGCCCTTTTTTTCAACATTTCTTTTTTTCTGCGCTTCCTGTAAGATGCTATCCTGACTTTTCCTGTCAGATCGATTATGGGTAGCCCAAGGACAGGATTTATAGGTATGCCTAGACTCATAAGACAAATTACATTTTAAATCAGCTTGACACTCAGAGCTATGATGTCCATAGTCAAGACATTGGTTACACCGCAATCTGTCACATGTGAAACCTAAGTGTGTAAGGGCCCCACATTTAAAACATGCCCTAGGCTGACCCTGATAAAAACAGTGCCCTCTCTCAGAATCTAGAAACATACTATTAGGAAGATGTACAAGCCCATGATTATTATTCTGTAAATGCACCCAAAACACCCACCCTCCATTCCAAATACATTCATCATCAAATATAGGTGAGGGAGCACCTAGGACTTCACACTGCTTTTGTAGCCAAAAAAACAATATCGTGCACTGAAACCGATTCATTATGAAATAACACAGTCACTGATTTAATAGATGGTTTAGTCAAAGGGATAAACTTAAAAGGTATGCATAATTCAGTATATTTTAGTACATCTAGTTTAGACCAGAAATGGTCCAAGTTTTGTGGGGTGACAAAACTAATATCATAAGTTATTGAACCAGATACATGAATGAGTGCATGGATTTCATTTGAAAAAAAAACATAGAATTCTTTAGCAGTGTTTTCCCCACATAGAGACGGTCAGGTGCTAAAGTTAAACCACCCTTGTATTCTAGGTGTACCGCATTTCTCCATTGCAATGGGGGGGTGAGCGCCTGAAAAAGGGTCTTTACATCTAAAGGACTCCCAGGCAGTTTTAGCTCACTGAAGGGGATCAGGGAGAGGTCTTGCCAGTTGTGGGGAGGTAAGGACAGAGTCACCCCACTCCATATTCTGCTGCTCCATGCTATCTGAATTCCAGGAGGATGTATCACGACGTTCAGGACTCTGAAACTGTTCTCCCACTTCAGGCAGCTGTAGAACTGTGTGTTTCTACCCCTCATGAAGCGATGCAGGATCCATTGCATTCAACGGAGGTTGCCCTGGTATGGGACTGTGGGCCGGGTCAGGAACCCAGACCCCTATGTCGCCTCTCTTCCAGCCTGCATTGAGCATCGAGCGTTTGAGTGAGGTAACTGGCCACTTGCATTGGGGCTGGGGAGGATCAACATCAGATCTGCCTTTACGTAAGGCGAAACTTTTGTCCTGAAATTCCGACTTGTCAGTTGTAAGAACAGTAGATATACTCACAGAGTCAGGTTGCAGTCCGGACAGGGCATCCACAGCACCAGAAGTATCAGACTGAAGCGCGGTTGTCAATGTCGCTACATCAAAGGGCCAGTCTGTCAAATCGCTTCCCTTTGAAGTTGAAGTGTCATGCTACTGACTCACACCGCCACTCGGTTGGGGTTCTGCCATAACAGACTTTGCTAATTCCACCTGAATCAGGTGTGCAGCATCTCTCAGGAGGTCAGAAGCAATAATCTCACCTTGTTCTTCCATCTGAATAGTAGGCATATGGTGAGAAGAGGTACAAGCAGATTGCATTCCCTTTGGTTGCATCATACATTGATTTTGCTGTAAAATGTTATCCAGCCATACAGCATCAGGGCCAAACAAACCTTCTGTAGCACAGAAAGGTGGTATAGTTGAATCTGTCTTAAATTCCTCTTTTTCCAGACAGTTAGGAAGTATTTCTGTGGTCTCCAAGGCTGGACCTGAAGGTAGGGAGACCTGCTCACCTTCAGGTACACCAGCAGACTGACCAGCAAAGACATCCGACTCCATGGTGGCAGCTCCCCTTACTGAAAAGGAGTAGGGGAATTTCCCCGGTGTCCTGGCCAGATTTCCTTCATTCACTAAACAATACCACAAACAGCTTTATTTGGTTCAAGGTCAGTTGGCATTCATCTGTATCCCCCTTCCCTGGGTCGTGCCTGAAAATAGGCAGGATTTGTCTAGAGCACTTACCCGGTCAACAAAAACTAAAGTAAAACTAAAAAACTAAATGTTTTGGGAGGACTCTGTACTGTCGTCTTTTCCTTTCAACAAGTCTGTTGCAACAGCAGTACGCTAATACTATCCTTTACTACCCTTTATTTTCCTCTTAGTTCAGTCAGACTGGCCACCTGCTGACCCCCATCTCTCTGTCTTATCTGGTTTTATTTTCACCTTTCCTTTTTTAGTCCTACCCGAAAAGCATCTCAGGTCGAAAAGAAAATGCACAAGACTAAGTGCAAGTGCTTGTATTAAGAATGAAATATTCTTGGAAATTAGAAAACAACTGGAACCAGAGGGATTAAAAACTGTGTCTTGCACCTATACTGCTATCTGAAGTGTTTATTTTAAGAGTTCCACACCTTGTAACGAACTGCATTAAAAGCTGCATTAAATATTTGTTATTATGTACATATATATATATATATTTATGAATTGAGAAATATTTGCTGGAAAAGCATTTGATGAGGTTGCTGCTACAGGCTCTATAAGTGAATGAATGCATTGTAGTAACTTGAAATGTATTCTAAGAGACAGTGAAAACTGTTAGGAGTAAAGTACAAGTGCTTAGAAAAGTAATGCAAGTACTTGCCAAAGCTCCTGTGAGTTAAATGGAGCGAGTGAAGCAGCTAAATTACTAATGTGCTGCTTTCAGCTGTTTTAATTTTCTTCCTAAAAAGTAATGTTTTTATACAATCCTTTCCCTAAACACCACATAAAGTATTGAGTTTACCTTCAATGGATTTTATAACAGATACTAAAGGACACTATTGCTGACAAGTTCCTAAACAAACAAAATGTTTAAATGTAGGGCCACACCCCAAATGCTCCAGCTTCACTTCTCATTTGTAAAAAATGTTTTTCTTTCAAACATAGAAACGGTCACATGCCTGCTGTTAAAGAAGCATTATATGTAATTTTATTTTTACACAAGGCTGTACTGGTATTTAGAATAAAGCTGAAAATATATTTGAACTGAGGTACCTGGATCTGTTGGATGCTGTCTATGTGATTCCTATAGGGGAGGGCTGGCCACAACGTCAGCTCCTTTATACTTTTGCCTAGCTCCTGATGTCACCAGGTGGTAGGAGCTAGAGTAACTAGTCATCCAAACTTTTTCATTTCCTTTCAGAAATATCATTATTGTTATTTATAAATACTAGTTGTGTCTTTATAATATGTCTTATCAAACCAAGTCTCAAATCCTAAAAATGATGCTGTAATAAAAACTTGATTTTGTGAAAGCAGAAATAGTCACACGATCTACAAGGAGTGGGTATAAAAACACTAGAACAGAAATGTTCTAGAGATGTTTAAGTCAGTATTGTGCTGACCTAGAGAGGCTGTGCAAGTCTTCACACTTTGTGCAGAAAATCCTGAACTGATTTTGAAAGGTCTGGAGATCTGTGAATCTTCTTGCTTGCAGCACTGAATTGCAAGTGTTTGTTTTTTTTTTTTCTTTTCTTTTTGAAAAGTCATTTTTTTAATTTAATTTTTTTTTGGGCTACTTTATAATAAACATCACACTATGGTGTGTTAACCTTATATATCTGTGTGAGTGTCCCTCTGTTTTCCCCACACCGTTACACCACTCTTCACAATGATTTTTTAATTGAAGTGTACATAAAGGAGCAAATAAATCGCAGATCTTATTAAATTCAGCAGCTATAAAATCAAGTATTAATTCCATCCTGGGAATGATATTCAAATAGGACCAATCCAAAGAGGCTACAGCCTTACAGATTTATTCTACTTTTAAGTTTTTTAAGGACCGTGAAGTAATGTAAATAGGAAGAATTCTAGATCTGCTTGTAATCCATGTACAAGAAAGTGGACAATGATCACTCAATCCATCAGCAAAAGGACATGCATACAGAATCCTGTGGGGTTCAGTAGTCAAAATCCAATCAGTCTGGGTTTCTGAGCCCATCTTATAGTTTAACTTTGTAGAGGAACTTATTACCTGATGCAAATTCTAAGTTCTACTTTAAGGCTGTTTTAGACAAAGACACCTCAAAATACATCAGTAGGGTACTTTTCAAAACTAGGTTTGGGAATGATTTGGTTGATATTGAAACTTTTTGTCCTTGTGGTAGAGAAACTTTCCTACTTCATCACTAGAATCTTAAAATTTTCCCTGCGTTACTTGCAGTTCCCCAAGATGTGGAACGCTGCACTGATTACACCCACTTTCAAAAGTGGGAACTGCACTTGTCCTGCTAATTATAGACCCATTTCTATTCTCTTCCCCTGTCCAAGGCCCTTGAGAAAATAATCTTTCACCAACTTGTCACATACCTGGAAAAATACAGTGTCCAGTGTGTACAGCAGCATGGCTTCTGGAAGCTCCACAGCATCAACAAGGCGCTGTTGGAATACATCAGCTATGTTCATGAGGCCCTTGAAAATGGTTACCTCATCACAGCTATAGATGTATAAGTTGCAAAAAACTTCAATAATGCTCCAGTTAGGGTCAAAGCAACAAAAGCTGGGAAATGAGGTGTTAGGGTTTCCCTAACACCCCACCCTCCCAAACCAGGCAGGAAAGCAGGTGTGGGGTATGCCTTGGGCTTCTCAAGCCTAATACTCACCCCATTCCATCTGTAAATAAGGTCAGATGTGTAAATGTTATGAGAATGGGGTGAGCGTTAGGCTTGAGAAGCCCAAGGCACCCCACACCTCTTCTCCTGTCTGGTTTGGGAGGGTGGGGGGCTAGGGAAACCCTAACACCTAATTTCCCAACTTTTGCCACTTTGACCCTAACTGGAGCATCTGCAAAGTTTTGTGCAACTTATTTCCTTACTTTTTGAGACAGTATAATAGTATCCTTATTTTACTGTGGGAGCGCAGGGTCCTTTGGAACCTGTGCTCCCATCCCTCCATAGATGCGTATATGTATGTAGCTATAGAAGCACAGGGTCCTCCGGGTTCTGCACCTCCATTTATAGGACAACAGTGGCCAAATTGTCAGCATATCCATTTTATTACCCCACCTCACGTATCCAGTACAGAAAATATTCAAATCCCCACCAAAACATAATTCTATGCAACTGCAATGCTGTTCCATGATACAGGTGTGAAAACACATTTTAGCCAGAATTTGAAAAATGACAGCTGTGGCACACATGCAGTGGGGTAATAAAATGGCTATGTTGAAAATCTGGGGTAAAAATATTTAGCATTTCTGAAGTTATGAGCGGGCGTAGTGAAATTGCAATGAATGGTCATAACTTTGGCATTTTTTTCATATTTTGACCCCATATGTTTAATATAGTTTTCTTATGACCCCACCTTATAAACTCCATAGATGAAAATTTTCAAATCGATGCCAAAATGACATTCCGTGCCACAGATGTGAAAACAAATTTTGGACAGAATGTGAAAAATGACAGTTGTACTGTTCACGAGGTTGTGTGAAAAAATGGCAATGTTGAAAATTTGAACTCAAAATATTGAAAACTGCCAAAGTTATGCATGTGCAAAGAAAAATTTCAACAAATTCTCATAACTCGGCCATTTTTAGGAATTATTTCATCAAATTTTCAACATGGCCTTTCTGGGACCCTATCTCATGCACACTGATTGTGGTGAAATTTCATTATTCTGTCCGAAAAGGTTATTTCATGGGGTGACCTCAAAATCACCTTCTGGGCCTGATTAATGAAATGACAGTGCTAGTGTTCATGAGGTGGGATCCCAAATAGGCCATGTTGAAAATTTGGTGGAAAAAAATCTAAGAAACGACAAAGTTATGAAAATAAGTTAAAAATGGCATTGAAATACATTACATAGCACTTATCTTGATTCCTGAGTTCACAGTCCGGCTTTGAAGAGTGCAGATGTGTCTTGGTCCACAGAAGATGACAGCCTATGACCTCTGGTGGCAAGTATATGGTAAGGGAGTGTGTGAAGTGGTGGGTGCTCAGTGGGAGGGTTGGGATGGGGGAGGGGCAGCGGGAATGACGAGGGACTGTTTTCCTTTTTTCAGGTTAAAAAAAAGATGACTGGGAGCTGTTTTCTTTTTTCCAGGAGTAAACTAAAGAAATATTTCAGGGCACTGTGGGTGAGAATCCCAGTGTTTCACACTGCTGGTGGACTCTAAATGCTGACACGGGGATTGGGCCCCCTGATGTCATCAAATTAATAAAACAACATTCAGGGAGCATCTGACAGCAGGGGTGGGCATCTGGGTGTCAGATTATATAAATATAAACTAACAAGGGACTAGGGGATGGTGAGTTGAGGGTGGGGGAGGCCACTGGACATCAGGGAATATATGGTGACAGCGGTCAAGGACTGAGGGGTACCACTAGAAACCAGGGAAATTGGGGGCTAACAACACCCACTGCAGCCAGCTGTTCTCATACAGAGAACGTGGCAGAAGGCTCCTCACACTAAGCTCTGCACCCGGAATTTTGGGTGCCCAGAAAAAGTATTTGTGGCATCAAATTAGAAATACAAACACCAGAATCTAGGTAAACAGGGCCTGTTTAGCTAGGTTCTGGTGTTTGATTTGTAAAATGAGAAAAATTGTTATCTATTTTCCATGCTTTTTAGTTTGTGAAAAAAAAGATGGTGGCTGGTGAAAAATGATTTTTCCCTCACAAGAAAGGATTTTTTTCCACACAAAAAAAGGAATGGATCTTGTGAGAAAGAATCCTTTTTCATGAGATCAATCCTTTGTCAGATGTTGTCCCTCGATTCTACACAGTGACCTTCCCATTGAAAATGATGGGAACTTAAAAATTTAATAACTTTGCAACAGATTAATATTGTTTTCACCAAACAAATGCATGACAGTTCTGTTACTCAAGCTGCATGTACCATAAAAAAAATCACACAAAAATTACACACCGTCTGGATGCATGGCGATGAGGACAAAACTGCAAAAAAATGGTGACTTTTAAGATTTTTGCACTATCCATATCACAGAATCCATATATTCAACCAGAAAGAAACCTGCCACATCAAGAGATTTACCCCACATGACAGTGCATACCAAATTAATTTTGTGCAAAACAATTGATCAGTTGCAAAGTTATTTAAGTGCAAAATTTGAGGTTTAACATTAAACGGACTACTCAACCCTAACTATAGGGGACTGGCCATACCCCTATAATTTTGACCTTACTAAGCCCTTCAACCTCATCAGCCTTAAGCTCCTACTTAACAAAATCCTTAGCCTAGGATTGCCACAGAACACAGTTGATTGGTTTCACAGCTGTCTCAGCAATCACTCCCAGCATGTGAAGATAGATAAATCTTTGTCCAACACTAGGGGATTACCTTTTAGTGCCCCCCAGAGCTCCAGCTTGCTCCCACTCCTATTTGGCCTCTTCACAGATCAACTGCTTGATGCCTATCAGACAGCCAATGTACTCCTTTATACCAATGATGCTGTCATTTATTCCAAAACCCTGACCATAACAGCCTCACCGCTGCTCTGCAAAGTAATTTCAGAATACTAAAAAGCCAGTTTTCCAACAACAAACTGGTGCTCGGTTACAAAAAACAAAGGCCATGCTCTTCTCTAGCCTCTGACAGAAGAGAATAGTTCCACCCTTTGCCATCCAAAATGGGCAATGGCAAAACCTTGAACAAATGGAGACCTTCAGATACCTTGGAGTAACTCTGGATGACACCTTATCTTTTGCCTCCCATGTTGACAATCTTGTGGCCATAGTTAACAGAAGACTGGATGCCATGTACCATAACCAAAACAATCTCAATGGGGATGCTAGATGCTTTATTGTGGTTGTCTCTATTCTGTCACTTATAGATTATTTATTTATTTATTTTTTGTTTATTGATTGATTTCTTGGATTACAACCTTTGAGCTGCAAGCTCATTTACAAAGGTTCCACATCAGGAATATAATGTGAACATACAATAGTAAAACACAGGGTTACAATGAACATGAAACATTTGACAATGGTAACAATGACTGATGTAATACATGGGACAGGGATAGTGCCTTAACAAACAGGCAAAGACAGAACAGCAGCAGCAATAACACAAGAGAGTGGGGGGAAGAGCAGGGAGGGGGTGTAAGAGTGAAGAGGGGGAAATGGAGGTGTTCAGCTTGCGGTAACCACAGGTTAGATTATGGCCTCCCTGTCTGTACAGCTGCCTGAAACATGATGCTAAACAGAGAAAAGATTATCTGTAATATAATGGCAGCCATAGACATGGTCAGATATTTCCTGAAATTTCTGTGATATCGCTGGAGAATTTCCTGCCTACAGTACCACTATAGGACACCAGAGACAATCTTTTTAGGTATAGTAGGTCATGAAATATCTGGAAATATCTGATAACATCTATGGCTGCAATTGTAAGGTGTGCCACTTTAGACTTGGTGCAGATAACTGCACTCGTCATTGTTCCCTTTACACACTCAATAATTGGCTACCTATATGCATCAGAATAAAGCTCCAGACTGGTTTGCTAGCCAAAAAGGAGCTAATGGGCCTAACACCCCCTGCTTTAACAAATTGCTTCTGCATTGTCTCCAACCAGTACAACACCAGGAACATGGCCACAAGGCACTTAAGCCTCCTTTCTGGCGCATTCAACTGGGCAAACGGTCGTTTGCTGTTGGGGCCACTAACTGGTTAAATGAGCTGCCTGATACAAGATTAATCAGTTTAGGAGACCTTTGCAGTCTGCCCTTGCAGTTAAGTGTAACTGTAATGATTAAACTGTTTTATTAAGTTTCTTTCTGTACATAACCTGTGACTTTTTATTCAATGACCTGCATGAATTAATTTGAAAACTGTATGTAACTGTTCCCTCTTAAGTGTTTTGAGCCTGACTGAACTGCATTTCCTTTGGAATTGCCTATGGTTCTTATAATGTTTTTCTGTGACCATGTACAGTATTTGACATGAAACTTTTGTAAACAAGCAATTATGCTTAATAGTAATCTTTGAAGTTTTCAATAAATAAAAAACATAAATACAAGCTAGATAAATGATCCTTTTTTTAAAGATAGATTCTTCAGGCTGTTTACATTTGCATCACCTAATAAATTAATTTCCTTAAATGTAGGTATACTGTAGATGCTTTGTGAACTGAGATTAAGGAAATGCCTTCATCTGAAGAATCAGGAGGAAAGAACAAGTGGTCAAAAAAGTTGTTTGACCCCACCTACTGTATATACAATCAAAGGGAGAAAATCAAGGTTAGGAAAACTGTGCTTAAATTTGCCAATGGCAAATGAAGCATTACTTTTAGTCTAAACCAAGACCCCCCCCCCCCGTTTAATTAATCTATCACAGCAAAACCAAATCCTTCAAGAGTAATAGCACTGTTAGGTATTTTACTTAATAACAATTTCTGAGACTGTTATAATGTCAAATTCATTACTTCTGGTCCATGCCCAAAATTCATCTGCCTCAGGTAAAATACTTTGCATATTAATGTGAACTAATGAAATGGCCCACTTGTTTTAATAATGGAAGATACTCTCACTAAAATCAGTGCATTTGGGTCCAGGATTTGGCTGAACATTTCTGGCCTGTAAAAACAAAAGTGGTACAAAAGATTGTTGCCTTGTGGCCATGTTAAATGGAACAGTTCTTTTTTTATGATATATTTTCCCTCAATTAAACCTTTGAGATAGGTTCAGTCTTTGCCAACATTCAAAAAGTAAGTCTGCTGACTGACCCCATAAGAGATTAACTGTCCTTTACTTCAAAGAACTGAATGAGTTTGCTAGTTAGACACTAGGTTGTATATGCACTGTAGACCCATTATTAGGTAAATAGCTTACCAAGATGGAGGCCAAGACAGCAAGCTTCAAAACAGAAATCATAAAAAAAGACTAAAATTAAATACAAAATTAAGCAACTAAGATACTAGTTGGTACTTTTGAGACAGAAGGGGCCTACCACACATTACAGCCCTAACAGTCTCTTCAACTACAGCCCTTGCAAAAAAGAAACAGACCTATAAAATAAAGGTGTTCCTAGCCTAAATTGTACTACGTCATCCCCTCATCACTTGTCAAATAGCCACACAGCGTGTACAAAAAATGTTAACCTGTGTTAAGAAAATGTCAATTAGCAACAGTCAGCCCCCCCACTAAAGTATCAACCAGTTTTGCTGCTGCCTTTATATCACTTGCCAAAAAAGCAGCCACACATGGAAATTAAAGTTAACCTGTGCAAAAAAAGTGTCCCTGAACTACACTGCACCAACTCAGCCCACCCAAATCACTTACCAACCACTTTAGCTGCAGCTTCCCTTGCTTCTTCTTCATTGCTACTCTGAAAAAGAACTAAAGGATGAAGCGCTGACACCACACCTCCTTTTACAGGAAGCCACTGCACCATAGAAATCTGAATAATTCAAAATTATGCAGCCCTTGAAATGCCCCTACACTCTAAGGGCTTATTTGACCCCTCAATGATGATATTTCTTCATATCTGACACTTGCCAATCAGA
Organism: Neoceratodus forsteri; assembly: GCA_016271365.2. Classification (NCBI taxonomy): domain Eukaryota; kingdom Metazoa; phylum Chordata; order Ceratodontiformes; family Ceratodontidae; genus Neoceratodus; species Neoceratodus forsteri. The sequence continues at coordinate 1,649,094,523 of CM057453.1, forward strand.
GATATATATATATTTTACAGGGGCACGGTAGTGACCCTATAGTTAGGGTTGAGTACAGTAGGCGCTTAAATGTTAAACTCAAAATTTTGCACTTTAATAACTTTGCAACCATTCAACAGATTTGGAAAAAAAATGATATATGCTGTCCTGTGGGGTAGATCTCCTGATGTGACAAGTTACATTCCAGTTGGATGTGTGGTCTCCAAGTTACAGAGAGGCGAAAAAAACATGTTTTTGCTCATTGACTTTGCTGGGATTTTTCTTTGAACTTGCCTACAGCCCAGAGAGTTTTTTTTTTTTTTTTTTGTCTGAAATTAGATGTGCCTTTTGATAGTCTGCTGAAAAAGTAATAAGCAGTTTTTAAGTTACTGCAATTAAAAAAAATTGAAAAAATAATTTCTGAGCATGCTCAGTAGGCACTACAATATAGCTGTAGAAAATGAAGAAGGAATCCTGCTTCATATGGGGAAATTCCTTCTTCATATGGCTGCCATCTTGTTTTCAGTTTTGCATGAAAATTAAAATTTGGAAACCTCCCAAAATTATATTCTGGGGAGGAACCAACACATGTAACTTGATTATTGGGACCCCATAGGTGCATTCTGCACTTTATTACTTGAAAATTTCCCTTCAAATGTAGTTTAATATGTTCATATCAGCATCATATAAAGTAAGATCCTAGATTGTATGATGGGATTAGGTATGTCTTTCCGATGTGCGTCTGCCCGACAATAAATTGCCCAAAATGTTTTGCCCAAAAACTCTGTTCCTGAAGAATAAATTAAGCAGACAAGAACGTCTGCCCAATAAAAGCATCGGACACTAACTGTGAGCAGAAACAACCCTGACAGACACCAACAAAATAGTGTGTATTGTTCATTTGGGTGATGTAGGGAACCAAACACAAGCAAAATAGTGTGCGTTGCTCATTTGGGTGAGGTAGTTCTGCAAATAACAAGTAGTGAGGCTTATCTGTACCTCTGCCAGTCCTGTACTAAATCCCAACCGAGTGACACAGTAAAGTTTTAGAAAAGATTTAGAAAGCAGTACAGATGTTTCAAGAGAGGTTACAAGGCACGCAGAACACAGTACTTTGCTCTAATTGTTTTTAATTGAAGTGTAGGTGTTTCTTTGCCAATGCCTCAGACCCGACCTTTACAATGATTTGTTGAGCACACTGTAAATGCAAACAGAGAGGTACTGTGACACTAATTGTAACTGACATCTATTAAGGTTTTCTAATAAATCTGTCCGCACTGACCTTTACACTGATTTGTCAGTCCAAGGGTCTGCTTTGCTGCAGTATTATGGCTGAAGCAGTTATTTGTCAGGTGGTGCCTTCCCAGAGAGGACATGAAAAGATATCTTCTGGGGGCTATCTGTATGTTAAGAAGCATAGGTGTGGGGACTTATATTATTGGTGTTGACAGAGCTGAAAGACTTTACAGTGTCTTGGCTGTGCAACAACAGTTCTAGAGGGGGGTCAGCATCACTTGAGAAAAACCAGAGAGCATAACCACTCCCCTGGAGCAACTCATGCTCCTGTCACTATAGCCATGGCTGCATTAAAATCAAGCACCTTGTCACACAATGAAACACTGGCACAACTAATTCAGTCACAGCTAGAACAACTAGCTGAGAAGGTCAGGTAGAGCATGCCTAACAAGCAAGCACTACAGCAGACAGTGAAAAGAGCCAGATGGTAAAACACCCCCCCAGACCCACACACTTTAGATGAGACTGAGATACCGCACAACCTCAGAAGTGTTATTGGTGCGATTTTCCTTTCCAGAGAGCATTCAGTTGGTGTGGACAAACTTTTAATTTTTACCACCAAAAAACATAGAAAAGCTAGCAATGGCACCATACTGGATTATGGATGGCACATTTAAAACAGTGCCTCCATTGTTCTGTCAATTGTATTCCATCTATGGCCCTGTGGTTACCCCAGAAACTGTGCGCATAGTGTCACTTGTGTATTGCCTAATGTGCAACAAATCCCAAGATAGCTACATAAGGCTTTTCCAAGATTTACTGGATATTGCTGATGAGTACAACCTTACGTTGGAACCACAAAGAATTTTAACTGATTTTGAACAGGCTGCTATAAATGCCTCTAAAGCTGAATTTCCTAATTCCCAAAGTAAGGGCTGCCTGTTTCACCTAGGGCAGATAGTATGGAGGAAAATACAGACTGCTGGCCTTGCCAGAAAATTTGGAGAAGATCCAGATTTCAGCTTAAAGCCGAGACACTTAGTAGCCCTATCTTTCCTGCTGCCTGATGAAATTGTGCCTGCATTTTCTGAGCTTAAGCAGGAAATGCCACAGTCATGTGCTGCTATAATGGATTGGTTCAAGGAAAATTACATGCCTGGCAGGATAAGGCATAGAATGAGAAACAACACCATTGCCAGAAGCCCCCCACTTTTCCCACCTAAGTTCTGGTCTGTACATGAACAAATGGAGCATGGATGTCCTAGAACCCAAAATAATGTTGAAGCATGGCACAGAAGACTGGGGGCACTAATTGGCAGTTCCCATGTTGGTATCTACAGGTTTGTTACTGAACTTCACAAGGAACAAACAAACACAGATAGCTTAATCGAAAAAATAAATCATGGCTTTCCTAAATCACCTCTGAAAAAAAGTGAAGAAAAAATGTTGAATATTATCAAGGACAGAATCGCACAGTCCGCTATGGAATGTATCCACAGAATTGCTCACAACCTTAGCTTGTGAGTTGCCAGTGCCAATTTTAATTCATTTTAACTCATTTTAAACTTAGCAATTCTGTGTGTGGATTTTAAGATATGAAATAAAGTTTGAATTTTAATTACATAAGACCTTAGGACTACAGGACTGGCTGTGGCACAGGTAAGACTGTCTTAAAGGACATATTCATTTTAATATGTTTACCATTTTCTTTAATTTGTTCTGCTGAAATTCAAATGTCTCTTGCTGCACTGAAAGTTTTCGGTCTGATAGCACTGGTACTGCTGAAACTCAAATGTCTCTTTTTGGTCTGATAGCACTGGTACTGCTGAAAGTCAAATGTGTCTTGCACTGAAAGTTTTTGGTCTGCTAGCACTGGAACTGCTTACTGCAATGTTGTTTACTCACTACCGAGATTGCGGGATTGTGGTTTTCAGTCACTTCAAAGTTGGTTACAATGCATAGTCCGGAAGTTGGTGTCGGGAAAATCGATGTCAGGCAGATCCATGTCAAGCAGTAGTATAGATCCCGTATGATAAGATATGAAGTAGAATCCTATTTTGTGAGTCGAAACTCCCAGAATTTTTTTTTAAAGAAAAAAACATGCCCAATCCCAGTGTCGGCACTACATGCCATTGTCCCAAACTGAACAAATGATTGTCACACATTGCCAACATTGGGGTGCCCAATCCCTGTGTTGACAGTAGCTCTCCCCCCAAGGTGGGATACTGGGGAGCCCATTCCCAGTGTCCCCAGTGAGCCAAAACTCCTGTGATATTTATTCTAAAAGCTATTTCTGCAGGCATCAGGGTGCCCAATCCCCATGCTGGCACTAGACACCACAGTCCCCAACTGAATCAAACATTCACCCACATTGCCAGCAGTGCGATGCCCAATCCCTGTGTTGGCAGTAGTCCCCCCAAGGTGGGACGCTGGAGAGCCCAATCCTAGTGTCCCCAGTTATGTCATACACACCCACAAACACCACCAGTATGGTCAGTAACTGGGGAGCCCACTCCCAGTGTCCCAAAATGTTTGTTTTATATACCTGAAAAAAAGAAAACAGACCCTGATGTCTTTTTTTGCCCCTGAAATAAAGAAAACAGTTTCTCATTGTCTCCCCATCCCCCTCCCCATCCAGACCCTCCCTCTGTGCACCCACCTCCCGCACCCCCCATACCCCATACTTACCTCCGGTGGTCGGTGGCTGATCGGGACATGTCTGTGCTCTTCAAAGCCAACCCACAAATTGAAGAATCAAGGTAAGTGCTGTATAATGGCTGTCTATGGCATTTTGAACTTATGTTGATATCTCAGCCATTTTCTGTTTCTTTTTCACCAGATTTTCAGAATAGCCTTTTTGGGACCTCACCTCATAAACACTATCACTGTTGTTTTGTTAATCTGACCCGTAAGGTGATTTTGTGGGGTGCTGTGTGAAATCACCTTTTGGGACTTATTAACAAAATGACAGTGCCAGTTCATGAGGTGTGGTCCCAAAAAGCCCATGTTGAAAATTTAGTGAAAAAATTCCCTAAAATGGCCATGTTACAAGCGTGCGTTGCATAGTTTCTATGCAGGTGCATAACTTTGGTAATTTGCAATTTTTTGACCCCAATTTTCAGCATTGCCATTTTTATACATCACCTCATGGACAGTACAGCTGTCATTTTTCACATCCTGCCCAAAACATGTTTTCACTACTGTTGCACAGAATGGCGTGTACACTGTATGAAATCACCTTTCAGGGCTGATTAACAAAATAACAGAACCACTGTTCATGAGGTTCATGAACCACTGTTCATGTTCAAAGGCCATGTTGACAATTTGGTGCAAAAATTCCTCAAAATGCCTGAGTTACATGTGTCCATTGAATGAATTCTATGCACGTGCATAACTTTGGTACATTTCCATATTTTGCTGCCAAATTTTTAACATAGTCATTTATTAACACCACCTCATGAATAGTACAGCTGTTATTTCCCACATCCTGCCCAAAATGTGTTTTCACACCTGTGGTGTGGAATGGCATTGCATTTGCGTATAATTATGTCTTGCATTGTATTTCACAATTACTCTGCACTGGGGTACATGAGGTAGGGTAATAAGATGGTTATGATGACAATTTGGTTACTGTTGTTTGACACATGCACACATACAGTACATACATAAGTACGTCTACAGTGGGATTGGAGTGCAGGGCTCGAAGAGCCCTGCGCTCTCACAGTAAAATAAGGATACTGTTATACTATCTCAAACAGAAAGGAAATTCATTGCAAAAACAAAACCTTTGTTAATGCATCAGTTAGGGTTTTGTGCCCCAACGTAGATATCACAGGGCTCTGATTGCCCTCTCTCTTAAAGCCTTAGTGCTATGCCATTGGAAAAATTCCAATGTTATAACTTGTGCAGAATGGCTTCAAGAGCTTTTGTCAAACGTGAGAGTAGAAAAAATGGTTGCTAGCCTCCATAATCATTCTGTCAAAGTACAGGGAAAGATGGGAAATGTTGTACACTCTGTATAGCCTTTAGCACAGTTTAAACACCTGGTTGTATTGTCCATGTATTTCTAGAGTGATTTTGGTCAGGGATGCCAAGGGAGGGGGGAGATGTGGTGATGGGGGTTGGGGATGGGGGAGAGGGTTTGTTTGTCTTGCATGTAGATGTGTCACTCATTATTGTGCTGTCTTTTCTTGCTTTGAAGTTTCTGTGTATGTCTTTTCTCTTTTTTTGTATTTTGTATATGAAAAAATCAGTAGAGTGTATTAAATTAAAAAAAAATCAGTTAGGGTTTCTATTACAGCAATTACCAACTCTACCCTACCACCATCCCCAACCTCCACCCTCCACCGCAACAGACATCGAGTTGTGCCTTGAGCCATCGGGCTAACTCTCACTCCTTCCTATACTGTACCATATCAGCTTGTTTACACATGGAATGGGGAGAGTTAGGCCGATGACTCAAGACACACCCCAATGCATGTTGGTGTGTGGAGGGTGTGGGGTAGGATTGGTAACCCTACTGTCAAAGTTTCTGACTTTGTTGCTGTAATAGAAATCCTAAATGATGCATTAACAGAGTTTTTGCAATATATATATATATATATATATATATATATATATATATATATTCTTTAATAAAAAAACTACATTAATGCAGACATTAGGGTTTCAAAATGCAAAGCGCACAAAGATGGGAAATAAAAAAAAATTAGGGATTTGGGTCGCCAGAGTATTGGTGAATCAGTTGTGGGGTCTTACCTGGGATTGTCAAACCAAATGTCCACCCCTCCAGCCCAAAACCTCCTGATTAAGTACCAGATACGGCCCCAACCTAGTGCCTAATAGTTATACACTATGGCCAACATAATCTGTCAGAGCTTTCTTCACACAGGGTCCAACATCAAATTTGACCTTGCCTGATCCAAGGTATGGGTGGGCATTAGGGTTGACAATGACTCACCACTGACTCACCAATAATCTGGAGACTCATCTCCCTAATGTTTTTTTCATTTTTTGTCTTTGTGCACTTTGCATTTTACAACCCTAATGGCTGCATTAACATGTTTTTTTTGCAAAGAATTTCCATTCTTTTTGTGATAGTGGAATTGCATCCTCACTGGGACCTGCACAAAATTACATAAATACAATATTGGAAAGACAGTCCTGGAATTCTACACTCATTTGCACAGGTCCCACAAAATGAGATAAATACAATATTGGAGACAGTCCTGACGCAGTGCATGGGCCCAACATACCCTGGCACACATGTCAATACCTTGTGGGAGAGGTTCCCTGATGCACCACAGGGTGTTGAATCTGCAACAAAACAGTGCTCCATCCCTACTCAGGCTGTGACTGATGCTGCATGCTGTAGCACCTTCCCCATTAGCCTTCTCCCAGTAAAGGGGCTCACTGAGTTCACTCCTGAACTCAACTCACTGGCACAGTAAGGCAGTGTGTTACCAGGGGTGCAACAGACATCCCTGCAAAAATTTTACTTAATAAATTCTTTGTTTTTTAATATTTTGACCCTAAAGTTTCAACATAGTCTTCTTATGACCCCACCTCATAAATCCTATGGGTGAAAATTTTCAAATCCATGCTGAAACACCATTTCATGCCATAGGTGCAAAACCACATTTTGGACAGGATCTGAAAATGACAATTGTAATGTTCATAATGTGGTGTGAAAAAAATGGATATGTTGAAAATTTGGAGTCAAAATATTGTAAATTATCAAAGTTATGCAACTACGTAGAAAATTCCCAACACATGCTTGGAACTCGGCCATGTTTAGGAATTGTTCTGTCAAATTTTCAACATGGGCTTTTTGGGACACCACCTCATGAACACTTCCACAGTTATTTCATTAGTCAGTCCCAAAAGGTGATTTCTCACTGCAAAATCACCTTCTGGGCCCAATTAACAAAATGACAGTAACAATGTTCTTGAGGTGAGGCCCCAAAAAGCCCATGTTAAAAAATTTGGTGAAAAAATAGCAAACAGCAAACATATCAACATAAGTTCAAAATGCCGTTGAAATACATTATATGGCACTTACCTTGATTCTTCAGTTTGTGGTTTGACTTTGAAGAGTGCAGTCATGTCCCATTCCACAGAAGATGGCATCGGCTGACCTCTGGAGGTAAGTATGGGGTAAGTGGGAGTATGGGGGAAGGGTTGCTCAGTGGGAGAGTCAGGTTTAGGGTAGGCTGAAGGTGGTTATGATAAGGGACTGTTTTCTTTCTTACAGGTTAAAAAAAGATGTCGTGTGATGTTTTGTTTCTTTTCTATGCAAACAGTAAATAAATAAAAATATTTCAGGACACTGAGAGTAGGCTCTCTAGTGTCCAACATTTATGTGAAGGGTGTAAATGCTGACCCAGGGATTGGGCCCCCTCAATGTCAGAAGAGGGATAAATCAATGGGCTGCAAAGAGGGGGGAAGCATCCAACACTGGAGGTGGCATCCTGGTGTCAGATAACAATAAAGAATAATAATAAAGAAATAAGTGAAATAAATAAATACACTGCCACCTGGGATTGGGGCCCTGAGCGTGCATATAACAGTTTGATTTAGCCAAAGTCAGGCTGGTGGGGCTACAATGACTGTAGCCCTGTCCCTGACCTACTGTACGAACATGATTTTAACATTATATGAAAATACATTGGCTGTTCTCTTTATTCAGGTGCTGTGCCATTGGGAGAATTCATTGAGTCAAGAGCTCAGTTGCTGTGCCATCAGGAAGATTCTCTAAGTTAAGAGAGAGACTTGATTGGGCTGATGACAAGTGGAACCTAATGATAAAATACTAATAATAATGTCACCGACTAACCGAACACTTCGTGTCCTTCATAAGTTCATTTTTCTGCTGGAGGAAGATATTTGATCCTTGTTGCATGGTGTTTCTCTGTTTGTTTCCATTTATATGTCTTTAATAGGGTAACAAGTCTACAAGGTCTGAGTTTGCATGTAAAAAATCTGTAGCTTAAATTGAATAAGTCCAAAAGATAGCACTTGTTTATTTTTTATTGTGTTGATTAGGCATTTAGCAAAAGGATTCAAAACATTAGGGGCTGCACTTCAAAGCCAGTGCTGTATAGACAGAATCTTTAATTATTAATAAGAAAATATAGGAGACAAAAAGGGGTTAACAGGAAAAAAAGTACTTTCTAAAATGGAAGGTGTGAGCAAGGCATTTAGAAAAGATGACTGAAACAATGTAGGATGAAAATGGTCAAAAACAGCAACCTGTTTTTAAAAAGTTTTCATGCAATTCATTAATTAGTGAAACAGCAGCAGTTTTCAATGCAAGCTAATAATTGTTTATTTGGCTCTACCAGATGGGGCAGGACAGTTTTCAAAAGCAAGGCCAGATTGCTGCAGATTATTGAAAGACAGGGACAATTGTCACCAGTCAACTGGAGGATGGGAGGAGCTTGTGAGTGAGTGAGACCATTTCTCATTCTGACCTCAGCACTGATGGTGTGTGGACACTGGGTTCTTTAGAGAGGAGAACAATGGTTTGCGGCAGTGCATTTTATTTCTGTGCTTAATGTGACAAGCAGCAAATGTAAAAACATCTATGTCCTTTGGGACTGGTCTCCGTAAGCCAGATGGGGAAAAAGAGAGCAAAAACCTTTCACTAACTTTGGCATGATGACTCCAGCGAAATGAGAAGTAAAGAAAGCAAGTGCAAGAAAGGTACATGGTAAGCCTTTGAAAATGAGCAGCTTACCTAGTAAAAAGTTTGACAATTTTATTATGAAAAATATGCTACTAGTGCAGTGCTCCAATAAGGAGTTAAAAGACTTTGCACATTAGAGTAATGTGGAGGGAAATTTGCATATGCAGGGTTCAAACGTAAAAGCACAGGAGGGGGGATTAACACAAAGCACCTTTGAACAGAATAAAGGGGATGAGCTCTTATTCATGAACCCTGCAATCAAGATGACAAGATGCTTCTTTAAGTAAAAAGAAAGAGCAGAAAAATCTGCCCAAAAACACAGAGATATGGCATTCTTAATCAATTCGCCAGGCATCATTATTAAAAAACTTAATTGGCAACCATAAAGCAGTTTCAGGGTTGTTTGTTCTCTCGACTAAAGGTATGGATGTGAAACAAACTACTTCCACTTCTAAAAGTACTGAGGAGGCTTCAGTAGAGCCTGGAAATAATATTTTAGAGGCTAGCTTGGAAAAACAGTTGGGAGAATTACAAAAACCTGATGGAAACTCAGAGTTGCCCCAATGAGCTGTTAAACATATGTGGGACATTGGAAACCCCTGCCAAATTTGAATGTCTCACAGTTGGAGTGAGGAGTAACTATGTTCCTGACCATAAAGGAAATGACGTGGTGAATTGGTAAATGAAATATTTAGTAATCAAAGTGGCTCTGAGCTTCCAGCAAATAATTGTATGGAAACGAATGCTAGTGAAGAAAGGTCTATATCCACTACAGAACCTAGTTACTATAAGCAAAGTCCCATAAAAATTCCTTCAGCAGCTCCCTTGGTTGTTAAACAAGACAGGGGGATTGTGGTTAAATTATTTAATTGGCAGAATGCTAATGAGGATATTTTCATTGAAGGAAATGAAGAGCACACGTGAATGAGCAAATATCTTTTCAAGATGATTCTCTTTTATTGACAAATAATAGTGAACTGAAATGAAGTGCAGAATGAGGAAGTATATTTTGAGTTATCAAGATGGATCCCCTGAATGTGAGGAAGGGCTAAGTGCCATAAAGATAAGTAAAGCAAACAGTGTGGATGTGAGCAATATTACTGCTGCACAAGAAAAAAACTTCTATATAGAATCCTGCAGTAATTGTGATGGTAGAAATTGAAAATAGCAACTCTAAAGCTAGCAAGGATGCAGACCTGGAGTTAACAGAATCTGATAATTCAGAAAGAGAAGAGAGCTCCAATGATTCTGCTCCAGAGGACATGCCTATCTGGGCATGTTGCTTGCTGGGGAAAATCCAAAGGATGGACATAAAAATAAATAATAAGTGTGGAACAGTGAGTTAATGTGATGCAGCATACTATAAATTCACTAGTGAATGAGAAGCAATCCTTGAAACAAGAAGCAGCTTTGATTCAAAATAAAGTGGCAGATTTAGAGGAACAACAAATAGTCATGTTTCACTAAATAAAATCGATGAACAACGTGCAAAGTGAATTTTAAGAGAAGCTGCAAGACTCTAAGATGAGAACAAGAAGAAAGGACATTAGGACTATTGGGGTATCGGAATCCTAGGACTCACATAGTACCTTACAAGATACTTTTAAAAGAATTATGGTGGCATACCTAAAAACAGACCCTGCAGTAATACAAATGGAAGTGGACAAAATACATAGATCTTTAAGACAAAAACCTGAAGACAATGCCCCACCTCGTCCCAGTCTAGTCAAATTCATGAGACTCCAGGATAAAGACATCCGAATGAATCATGTCTACAAAAAGAAGAGACTTAAATTAATGGATGCTTCAATAGCAATATACCATGATTTACCTACAGAAATATTAGCAGACAGAAGTAAATTTAATTGGTTGCGGTCTAAGTTGTGGGAAAAAAGCCAAAGATCTTTTTTAGGTCCAGCTAAACTTCGTGTAGTACTGGATGGACAAAGATATGTGTTCTCGACTCCAGAGGAAGCTATGAAGATATTATCAGAGAAAATCCCAGATTTTTCAAGATGACTCTATCTGAAAGGATCAAATTACCTTTGATTGGAATAAAGAAATAAAGGAAAACAAAATTTGGTACACCTTAGTTAAAAATATAATGGGCAGGATTCACAAAGAAAGCTAAAAATTCCGCAGCTGCGGGAAAAAGGCCTGTAGCACTGTGGAAACGCAGTTGTGTGATATTCATAAAGAAATTTTGAGCAGGTGTGGAATTCTGTAAAATCCTTGCAGCTGCAAAAATTGAGCAAGTGCTGAAAATCCACAACAGGCAGATCCACAGCTTCAGAAATAGTTTAGGAGGCACAGCAACAGTGAACCTAATTAGCTGGAGCAGCAGACTTTAACATTGGTGCCATAGCATGAAGCTGAAAGCACCCACAAAGAGACCAGCAACCAGTCCCTCAACTGGGACCACTGCAGCTCCACAGGTACCAGCAATATCATGGCACCACAGTGGCTGACTGCCACTGCTGGTCCTCCCTCCCTCCCTAGGGTGTTTCTGTTGCCTGCAGGGGTAACATTTGCTGCACGCTGGTCAGGCTCTACTGTTTGTGGGGCTCCGTCATGGGCTGCACTGGGTCTGGTGGTTGTTGCTTGTTGCCATATCATGGCAATGTGTGCTTTTGTTGCTGTAACATCAGCCACAGCTATACTATCTGGGATGCTATTACCTGTGCCTCAGCTCCACCTTAATTTATTCCAACTGTTGGGGCACTACTGCAGTTTGCTGAGGGAGAGTTACACCTCATTCAACTGTGTGTAACATTTTTTCCACAACTGCGGAAAAATACTGGTTGTGAATAGCCTTTCAGGGGATGTGCCTTACTTATCTCACACATTTTTTTCCTCAGCAACTTCCGCAGCTGCACTTTTTTCCACATTCTGTAGTGTTCTTTTCCACAGCTGCAGAGGGTTTTATGAATAGCACTCAGTGCAAATTCCACCTTGTTTCCATAGCTACAGCAGTTTGGAGGACTTAGGAAAGGTTTTGCACCTTCAGAAAGCTTTGTGAATCCAGTCCAAGGTGACTGATGGATTTTTTTCTCCTTTCTTACTTCCCCTTATATACTGCTATTTTCCTTCTTGGAGAAACATAAGGATTTTATACATTTACTTATAATGGTGTTTTTTCTTCCTTTTTCTCTTTACTGATTCTTTCTCTCCTCTCTTCGTCTAGTTATAGATTAAATAGTGTCAATGTACAGCATCTCATGAGGTGAGCATGAAAAGCTAAATGTTAGCAAAGACCATCTTCATGTCACCCCCATCAAATCATCCAACCTGGTCCACTGTGAAGCACTTCATGTTCTTCTCACCCTCAGTACAAAAAAGTTACATATTGTATGTGCCCACAATCCTCCATCCAATGGCATGAAAGGTCTGGAAGAGTTGTTGGAGCAAATCTCATGTCTTGCTGGGAGAAATTAGGTCCTTATACTAGGTGATCTATACATAAACTGGATAGGTAGTACCCAATCCACAACAATGACCAAACTGCAGAGCTACAACGTACACTAGCTGATATGTGAGCCCACCAGAATCACTTCTCACTCAAACACAAAAACTCTTCTTGACTGGATAATGACCAATCACCCTGAAAAAGGGATGGCCTCTGGCGTACTAGCTGACGCAATCACTGATCATTCTCCAACCTATTGTGTTTGGGGCAAAACCAGACCCACCCTGGCCAGACCTCGCTTAATTGCCTTCCGTGAATATGCAAATTTCAACTCACAACTTTTTCTATATGACATAGCTGCCACTGATTGGTTCTCCCTTCTCACTACCAATGATGCTCAATCGGCTCTTAATATATTCCTGGCTTACTTCCAAGCACTCCAGGATAAGCATTGCAAGCTTGTAACTCACAGGGTTAAAAATAGGCAAACACGTTGGCTAAAATCTGACCTTCTGTCTAAACTAAAACAAAGCGACAAAAGCTGGCTCTGTTACAAGAGATCAGGGCTATCCTCTGACCTCAATACTTACAGGGCTCTGCACAATTCCTGTAAAAAGTACATCAGAAATGCCAAGAGCTCTTATTGCAAAGATCTATTAACCAACTCTTATGGTGATTCTAAAAAATTCTGGTCCCATATCCAGTTCTTTCTTGGCTCAAATACATCACTCTCCCCTAATGATATGTCATTTAATGGCATTCACTGCAATAATCCTAGAACCATCATTAACTTCTTTAATTACAATTTCTCTGATATAACTAGTTACATCTCCTCATTTCCTGTCCAACTGAACAAATCCACTCCGTCAATTACCCATGGTCCTCATTTTTCCTTCAAGGCTGTATCTAGAAGTGATGTGCTTAGATTACTAAACAAAATCTCAGATTACACTGCAGCAGGATCTGATAATCTAGAATCCAAGCTCCTAAAGCTAGCAGCCCTTTACATTGCCAATCCCCTAGCCAAAATATTTATGTTCTTCTTGTGCCAGAGCTACATTCTGGATATATGGAAGGCAGCAAGGGTTACCCCTGTTTTCAAAAAAGGAGATTGGAAAGATCCCTCTAACTACAGGCCCATAGCCATCCTAGCAGTCCTTAGTAAAATTTTGGAGAAACTGGTTGCCACCCAAACAATTGATTTCCTCCAGAAACATGAACTACTTACCCCTGCTCAGCACGGTTTTTGTAAGGGCCATAGCACTACTACTGCCCTTCTCAAATTTATGTCTGATACCTTAATGACTATGGATGCTGGCCTTACAGGGGCTATTTTCATTGACATGACCAAGGCATTTGACCTAGTTGATCACCCCATCCTCCTAACCTCCCTCAGATCATTAGGTTTCTCTGCTAACGTTGTATGATGGTTTGGTAGGTACCTGTCTGATAGGATTCAAACTGTGAAATTCAACTCTACCCTCTCGGATGTAACCACTATAAACATTGGGGTACCACAAGGTTCCATTCTTGGACCTCTGCTTTTTTCCATCTTCATAAAGAGCATCACCTCTGACCTCCATAGGACAGCCTTCCTGTTATATGCAGATGATATTGTGCTATACTCTAGTGCAAAGAGCATTTTCATCTAATCCAACAGTGGCTGTCCAGTCACAAGCTTGTCCTAAATGGGTTCAAAACCCAGGCCATGCTCTTTGAATCAAATGCCAAACTCAAACTCACCCACCCCAATTTCAAAATCTCCTCCCTAAATGGTTCAATAGTTGAGGTGGCAAATTCCTTTAAATACCTGGGCATCATACTAGACCCATTACTAAATTTTGACCTCCACATCCTATAGTCCTGCAAGATGGTCAGCTCTAAACTGGGGTTGCCTACCGAACCAGCTATGTGCTCACGCCTTCAGCTAGGCTTACCATTGCCCGTGGCATACTCTTGCCCTCACTTACTTATGGTGTCACCACACATACCTCTGCATGTAAAACTAGCCTTCAAAAGTGGGATATCACATATAATAGCATATGTCGATACGCATCCTCCTCTCATCGGATGAAACACCACTGTCTTCTCTATTCAGATCTGGGTTGGCTTCCTCCCCCTGAGTTAAGGCTTTGCGCATATGGCTCTGTCATTGATAACATTATCAGACAACAAATACCAAAACCCCTAGCTGACCTCTTCCAAAACCTGTCACCTTGTTATGGGCTGCGTTCTGTTGCCAAAAAAATCTTGTCTTCGTCCCCAGACATAACACCTCCAAAGGTGCTAGCACTTTTGCCTGTCATGCCCCCCTGTACTGGAACACCCTCCCACTTTCCCTATGTCTATCCACATCCCACATGTCTTTTAAGAGTGGGTTGTGCAACCACCTCAGCACTTCTGGAAAGTGCAACTGTTTCAAACCACCCTAGCCTTTAGGTCCCTTCTAGTGCCTCGTCTTGCATTCCTACTTCATTTGCCCTACCCAACACTAATGCACTTTTTCCTCTACCTGGATTTGCCCTTACCCCCCTCCCTGACTCATTCTCTACCTTTCCTGACCTCTTACTTCTACCTCCTTTACTCTTATTCCCTCCCTTAAATATCTATGGTATTCCCAATGTTATATTATAATTACCTCCAATTGTTTATTTTTTCCTCAAATCAATTATTGTGATCTAGCCTTGTTAATGAACTAATTTTTTCTCAATACCTTTCCCCCCACTGTTAATGAATCTATTCTTGTCTGTAATCTATGTTTTTTTGTAATATATTGTTAAAAATGTCAAATCTATATTGTGATGTTTGCCTGTAGTGTTGTACTGTACCCTCCTGGGTCGTGCCTGAAAATAGTCATTGCAATGGCTAGTGCTCTTACCCAGTAAACAAAAATGAAATAAATAAACAAAATTGGAGTATATTTTCTGATATATAAAAGGTATTCCAGTATTGGGGGAGGGAGGGAGAACTATATGGTATAAATGGATAAAGAGAGATGTTTACTTTAATACAAACAATATAGATTATGGATAACAAACAGATTAAATGTGCCACATTAAATGTAAATGCTTTGAATACCCCAATTAAACATTCATGAATCTTGACTGATTTAAACTAGGTAAAAGCAGATACTATAGCACTTCAGGAAACTCATCTAGCTGTAATGGAGCATAAAAAATATAAGAGAAATTGGATTCACCAGAGTTTAGCCTCACCGGGTGCAAATAAAAGTGGAGGAGTTTCTTTATTACTTAGAAATTAATTGAATATAAAGTTTGAAGGTGTCTGGATGAATAAGAAAGGAA
Organism: Neoceratodus forsteri; assembly: GCA_016271365.2. Lineage (NCBI taxonomy): Eukaryota > Metazoa > Chordata > Ceratodontiformes > Ceratodontidae > Neoceratodus > Neoceratodus forsteri. The sequence goes on from CM057453.1 coordinate 1,649,110,136, forward strand.
AACTTTTGTTAATGTGGTAACAAAGAATATACTATTTACAATAGGGTCAATTTATGTTCCATTTATAGATTATCATTTGTTCCTGGCACAAATGACATTTATTTATTTATTATAAATTTCTGATACAACCTTTGAGCAAAAGCTCTTTACATATGTTCCATGTCAAGCCATAAAAACAACATAGATTACAAAACATGGAATTTGATAAACAATCAGGCAAACAGTCAGGCTACAGGCAAGAGAAGATGAGTAACAAATACACAAAATGGAGTGGTTAAAAAAACAAGTCCAGATATATTTGTAAAAGAGAAGACAATAATTGCTTTCTAGAACTTTCCATACAGTTGCATCAAAACAAATGTGTCAGCCCAGAAGGCCTCATTATGAAAAGGAAAGAGAGAGAAGGAGACAAGGGAGGGTGGTTGGAGAGGTGGGAAGGGGAGGTAGGGAATGGAAGGCAGGAGGGAGGAGGAGGACAATAGCAAACTGTGGGTAGATTGAGGGCAAAGAGAGAGGGGGCAAGGCTATAGGAGGGAGGAGGGTAAGTGCTTGGAAATGGCTGCTCAGAGAGCCTACAGGTGCAGGACTTGGGACTTGTTGATGCTGGGATTGGGGAACCCACTGCAGGGGGTGTGCCTAGTGGAAGCAATTGCAGCTAGAAGCAGTTATAAGGTGCTGCTGGAGCCTGAGTTTGAAGGAACTCAGCTTGCAGGAGGAAGAAATTTCAGCAGGGAGAAAGTTAAGCCAGTGTGTGGCCCTATTGGTGAAGGACCTTTGGCCAAGGGAAGTATGGCATTGTAGGACCTTGAAGATCAGTTTATCAGAGTCTCTGGTCTGATGGGGGTGGGATAAGGAGCTTCGGAATCCCTAGGGGCATCAAATCAAGGAGGAATTTTTTTGCAACAAGACAGGTTTGATACTTGACACGACTATTGAACTGAAGCAATTTGCCTGTGTATATAAGTCACAGGAATGAGAGAGGCACACAGATCCAGTTAGGAGAGGGTAGGCTTTATTTGGAGCCATTTTAATTCATCATAGAATGGTAACCATGGCAGACCTGTACATTACTAAGCCATAATCAATTGGAGAGACAACTGAACTGTGAATAGCTAGCTTCAGAGAATCTGGGGTCAGGCAGTGTTTATGCCTGTAGAGCAAACCCATCCACATGTTTATAGGTTTTGCAATGTTGTTGATATGACAAGAGTAGGACAAGGTGCTGTCAATTGTAACCCCCAAGTATTTAAAACACTGTACCAGCTCTTGAGACAGAGAGGGTACCTAGGGATTGGCAAGAGGCACATGTGGTGCCAATCCATAAAGGGGGGTCGAGGGAAGTACCAGGCAACTATAGACCCATTAGTTTGACCTCGGTTGTGCGAAAATTAATGGAGAGTATACTAAAGGAACGATTGGGGGTGTACTTGGAGGTGTGGGAGGTCTGGATAGTCGGCAACATGGGTTTGTGACAGGTAGATCATGTCAAACCAATCTTGTGGAGTTCTACAAATGGGTAACATCAGAACTGGACAAGGGAAAGCCTGTGGATGTATTATTCTTGGACTTCAGCAAGGCGTTTGACTCTGTCCCCCACAATGGTCTGGTGGAGAAACTGACAGGGTTGGGAGTAGGCCCTTTGATGGTCAGATGGATTGAAAACTGGCTAGATGGATGCACCCAGAGAGTAGTGGTCGGTGGGGAGCTCTCAAACCCTAGAGAGGTTGGTAGTGGGGTACTGCAGGGCTCGGTCCTGGGTCTGATCCTGTTTAATGCATACATATTGGACATCAGGGAGGGTATAGGGTGTGAAATAAGTCTCTTCACTGATGACTCCAAGATGGGGAGCAGAAGTTGAGGGGGAGGGAGGTTGGCCCTGCAAGGGACCTGGACACCCTGGAAAGCTGGACTCACACATGGAAATTAAATTTCAATATCACCAAGTGCAAGGTGTTACATCTTGGGCGGGGAAACCCTAAACACAGGTACACCCTGGGAGGGGAGGGGCTGGAGGCCTCAACAGGTGAAAAACACCTAGGAGTCATGGTGGATGCATGTAAGAATAACTCTAAGCAGTGCAGGAGAGTGGCTAGCAAGGCAAACAGGATGTTGGGATGCATCGTAGGGGGATCACCTCTAGGAGCAGGGAAGTGATTCTGCCGCTGTACAATGGACTGGTTAGACCACACCTTGAGTACTATGTACAGTACTGGAGACCACACTTGAAGAGGGACATACAGCTCCTGGAGAGGGTACAGAGGAGGGTGACTAAGATGATACAAGGACTAGGGGATTTGATGTATGAGGACAGACATGAGGAGCTCTGCCTGTTTTCATTGGAGGAGTGGAGAAATGGGGGGACATGCTTGAGGTCTTCAAGTACCTCAAGGGAATAAATGGGGTAAACATGGAGGGGATCTTTAGATTAAAGCAGTGAGGTATCACCAGAGGGCATGGTTTGAAGTTGGAAGGTGGAAGGGTGGGGGGGAAGAGGAGGAGGTTTTTCACTGAGAGGGTGGTGGACCCTTGGAATGCACTGCCTGGTGAGCTGTTTCAGAGATCCACAGTGGAGGGATTCAAGAGAGGGTGGGACAGACACAGAAAGCGGATGTATCAGATGATGGCCTGGCCCGGGGTGGGGATGGATGATAGAGGTTTCTGGAACACAAGGGGGGAAGAGCCTCGGCACCCAACTAGGTATCTGAGGTTCAAACAGACTCGATAGACCATAAGGCCTAATCTGCTGGCAATTAGTATGTTAGTATGTTAGCTCTAAGGGGGAGCAGTCAGCATTTTTGATCGAAAGGGGGTAAGTTCTATGGAGGACTAGTTTCAATAAATGCATAAAATATTATAATATTGGGAGACTTTAATGCTTTGATGCATCCTAAATTAGATAAATCTTCATCTTCTAGCCCTTTCAATAAAAACAATTATAATCGCCTTAATCATTTTACCCAAAATCACAATTTCATTGACATTTACAGATTTAATAACCCTGCTGAAAAAGAATATTCTTATTATGATAAAAAAGATATGTTCTTTAGAATAGATTACATTTTTGTTTATCTAAATATTTAATTCACAATGTTTTAAGAAGTGCTATGAGGTCTATTATAATTTCAGATCATGCAATGGTGGAAGCCTATTTTAAAGTCAGGACCCCCCAAAACAGATTAAGACAGTGGGTATTTGACAATGCATTACTAAGGGAGGATAATTTTATGGAAAAAAATCAGTCACGCTATAAAATATTTTTCTTTTTAATTATTCAGGTGAGCGCCCTAGTTTGAAATTTAGGGAGCCCCTGAAAGCTATGCTTAGAGGGATATGCATATCATACCAAGCTTGGAGAACTAAAAAGAGAAAACAAAAAGATGCCCAACTTTATAAAAGATTAAAAGAATTAGATTTTTTTTGGTGATAAAAGACTCAAAATTGTATCAGTAAGAATGAATGATGGTTAGAAATTCAATCGAACAATTAATTTATCAAGAAATGGAAGAAACATTAAAACTTAAATGTGCAAGAAATTTACAGGGGAACAAAACAGGGAAATTATTAGCTAATTTGCTTAATTTATTTATTTCATTTTTGTTGACCGAGTAAGTGCACTAGACAAATCCTGCCTATTTTCAGGCACGACCCGGGGGAAGGGGATACAGATGAATGCCAACTGACCTTGAACCAGATTAAGCTGTTGGTGGTATTTTTAGTGAATGAGGGAAATTTGGTCAGGACACTAGGGAAATTCCCCTACTCTGCCTGCAGGGGTGCTGTCACTTCCTGTGGACAGGATGGAGGCTCAGTTTCAGCCGGACACAGGAGGAGGAAGTGCTGATGTGGCAGGGAGCAGGATGCTGCAAGGAGGAGGCCTGGTTTCAAGGCCTCAAACTTGCAAATGGGAGAGGAAGGTCAGAAAGCTATTGTTTTGAGGCTGCAGTTCGCAAATGAGAAAGACTTAAGTGCATCAATGGAGGAGAATGATGTGCCGGTATGTTTCTTTGAAGATAACATGGATTGGTCTCAGATCATGGAGGATGCTGAAGAAAAAACCCAGGTACCGCACACCTTGCCTGATAATGTTAAGACTGTATCAGATAAAGAGAAATTAGTTTTAGAGCTGCTAAGAAAAGAAGAGCAGTTTAAATCACAACGTGAAGCACTGCAAAAAGAACTGTTACCTTTGGATGTTGCAACTATGATTTCTGTTGTGCCGTTTGATGCACCTTGTGAATCTGCAGTGGCAGAATCGGCGAGTTCTTCAGCTTTACACTTACAGTCCAAGGATTTTAATACATTTTCTGATGAAGCACGCCCTTTGGAGACTGTTCCCCTGCTTGACAGGCCTGTCTGTCAACCTGACAGTAGTGATGAGCTTTCTGTGAGTCAGCGAGCGCTGACAGGAGCAAGGGTAGTGCGTCAGTGTCAGACGATTGAAGGATTTCTGCTGGAATGCAGAAATCGCTCATTGCTTCAGGGCAAGATGTTCCCTTCATGGGTGAAGACTGACAAAAGAGTCGGCTCTGCAAAAAGCTGGATGGATACAAGGAGCTGATGGACGATGGCTCACAGATAAGACTTGGGAAACTTTTTCAGGTACTTCTGTGAGTGGTTCTCCCTTAGAGCAGTTTCATCAGTGTTTCTGCATCATCCTACTGCTGTAGCATTAGGGAGTGGAGTTACTACTGACACAGAACTATTAATGGAGACATCGGACCTTCTGGCCTGGCTTCTGAGACCACTTCACCTAGGATCCTCCCCCCCCCAAATGAAGACAGGAGACGGCGTGGGCCTTTTTTTTCAGACCTGTTCAAAAATAACAAGGTTGAGCAAGCTCCTCGCCGTAATGCTGTCCGCTTGTGGTATAGAGGTGGTCTACAAGAGCATCCAGATAGGATTTATGTTGCCAGGACTTTATTACTTAATTCTATGCATTTTCATGCTAAAGACATATTTGCCCTAATTAATATTAGAGGTGAAGATTATTTTGATGTCAGCTTTAAAACATTTATGGGGTTAGACACTTTTGGAGGAAATATGAATCTCTTAAATGACTGCATTATGGACACCCTTTTGGCAATACCATTAACAAACCCCTCTTTAAAACTATTAATATCATGTTTAGGAATGAGGGTGTTAATGTGGGGATATTCTTTTGGTTAGGAAAAATGTAATGTGTTGGGCCTCCGAGGCCATCATGGATTCGAGGAATTTGGACAGGGAACTGGAGATTTAAAGTTAAATTACAAATAATAGAAAATGAGGTTCATATACTTAACAGCTTTTTGGGGTAAAGATAGAGGTGTCTGTTTTACCCAGGTCAGCCTGAAGCTTGTTATAAGTGTGTGTAGTGGTAGGCACCTTAGCAGTACTTGTGATCGGGTACGACTGTGCTTTGTGTGGTGACTATGATCATGATAGTGCTGTTTGTAGAAATGTCTTCATTGTAATTTATGTGTGAAGAACAGGGCCATGCGTACCATCACGTCCCTGGGCAGGTCAGAATAGACCTGGAGGCCCAGATAAGGACTCCCTTATCAGTCAGGCCCAAGATAGATGTAGGCCGCATAACAGATCCTTCAGCTGAAGGAGAACCCCAAGCTAGACCAACTAGTCACACCGATGCTTCTCCTCTAGCCCTACTCATACTGCACAGGCCCCTTCCGAGATACTGGTGCTTCCTTTTCTCATACCCCTGAAGAACTTGTGCCCTCTCAGTCTTCTCCTGTAATTTCTAACTTACAGAAACCTATGGCCCCTCCAGGAACTGATTTTCAGCTTCCTAAAAGAGTGACTAGGTCTGTTAGTAAAAGTAAGGCCCAACCTGTACAGATCCCACTTCAGAATACCTATCAGGTACTTCTAGATGGAGATATGGGTTCTGAGTCTGATGTTTCTTCCAGGTCTGAGGTGGTCTCAGAGATGGAGTATGACAATGACACGGTTCTGTCTGGTAGGGGAGTTAAAAAGAAATTAGGAAAAAAAAGGAAAAAAGATAAGGATTAATTTTCTTTTCCCTATTTTGTTTTTATGACCTCCTTATGTATAGCTTCTCTTAATGTCTGAGTATACAGAACATTAAGAAAAGAGCTGCAGTTTTATTCTTCTGTAAAGATTTAAAAACTGATATCCTTTTTACAAGAAACTAGGCTTCATTCCTGCATGATATTTCTTCCACTAAGAGACTGTGGCCTGGGGATTTCTTTTGACATTTGGGGGATGCTATGGATGGCTTAGGATTTTGTTCTATACATCTCATGTCAAAGTCCAGCAAATTTTAGATATTGTCCCTGGATGGGCCCTTTTGGTAGATTGCTTTTGGTATGGGTTTCTGTACGCCTGATTAACACTTATGCTCCACAAAGTAAAGCTGCTAGAGTGGATTTATTTAATATTACTAAGCCTTTTCTTTTACTGAGCGGCATGTGCTCTGGGAGGGATATGAACTGTGGGTTAGATTTAAAACTTAAAGATAACATTCAAAAGAAGGTTTATTGTGACTCATGCTCTTAGAGATACTTTATTGCTTACAGGCCTTAAAGATGCTTATAGATTTCTGTACCAAGATACAGGAGCCACATATTATAGAAGTGCATTGTCTACATGTATAGATTTCATTTTGTATCTCAGTTTTTATATCCTCAAAGATTTCAACTTTCTTTTCTGAATTTACTGATCATGTTCTGCTATTATGTGATATATCTTTCCGAAATATTCTGCTAGATTCCCTGCTATTACTGGAGGTGGAAGCTGAATGTTTGTTTTTACAACACTCAGAGCTTAGATTAAAGTTGGCAAATCTATTTTTATAGGAAATCTGTGGCAGAATTTTACGAGGATTGGACGCATTGGTGGTTGGATACAAAAGAGGAATTTTAAAAATTGTTTATCGATTTTGGTAAATTTACTGGTAATAAGGATTATTTACGATATTTGCATTATAGGGATCAGTTTTATAAACTAATGTCCTTACCTAATGTCTCAGACTATAGAATTAAAACTCAATTGGATGAGATTAAAAAACCAATGTTTTCTTATCATGCTACTAAAGCAACTGTCCAGAATACAGAATTTAGATACAGTAAGACCACACAACCTTATTCTGATCCATATGCAGCCTGTAAGGATACTGTACTTCCTAAAGTAATGACAGGTCTGTATGATAATAATGGCTGTTTGAAAACTTCAGATGTGGAAATGTTGGAAGTTGTACATTCTCATTTATTTCAATTTTTGGGTACAGAACCTGTTTCTTCATGTATTTGGGGGCAGAATGTTTCTTATTCTATTCCTCAGCTAGATTCTGTTTTAATTACTGAGCTAGAAATGCCTATTTCTGCCCAAGAGGTTAGGGCGGCAATTACTAGATTAAAACCGGGGGGTTCTCCTGGGATAGATGGTTTATCGCATGAGTTCTATAAGCAGTATATAGATGAACTAAGTGTCATATTACCACATGTATTCCATTCTTTGGTTGAGACAGAAGACAGATTCAGTGCGGAACTTTGTCTCAGCATTGGTAGTTTTTAATTTTTAATCTGGAGATAGATGTGATTTGTGTAATTGGAGGCCTATTAGTCTCCTCAATACTGATTATAAAATATTTTCTTCTATTCTGTGTAGTAGATTACAGAAGGTGGCATCCGTGCTGATACATCCTGCACAAACCTGCTCTGTTCCTGGGAGGAACATTAAACAAAATTTACTATTATTAAGGGCACTAACAGAATTTGGTAAACAAAATAAATTGTCTGGGTTTCTTTTGGCCCTGGATCAGAGGAAGGCTTTTGATACTGTTTCTCATGCTTTTCTGTTTACTGTTTTAAAATATTATGGATTACCTGGTCAAATGCTGGCATGGATTACATCCTTGTATAAAGGTGCTTCCTTTTCCCCCCATAGTTAATGGTTTGGTAGGGACAAGTATTGATTTAAAATGGGGGGTTCATCAGGGATGCCGCTAAGCCCTTTTCTTTTTTACTTTTATATTAGATCCTTTGATCAGAGGGATAATAAGTAATGATTTGATTTTGGGTGTTTCTCCAGGTATGGATATTTCCTCTCAAAATATCTCTGCTTATGCAGATGATATTTGTCTTATAGTGCAAGATTCAGTCTCAGGAATTAGGGCATTACAACAGTTTGAGGATTTTTCCAGATTTTCGGGAGTATATTTAAATTATGATAAATGTTTTGGTTTACAAATAGGTTTAGGGATGTGGTACAAATGATTGGTTCTGTTAATATAGTACATTCTTATATTAAGATTTTAGGAATTTATTTTGGATCTTGTGATGTGGCTTCTTTGAATTGGGAAGAGAAATTAGTGTTGGGGGAAAGAAAGGTACAGATGTGGAAATCCTGGACTCTCTCAAAATTAAAATGGGTTTCTATTATTAAAACGTTTCTTCTTCCCATTTTTTTGTATATTAGTTATGTTTTTCCCTTACCTTTAAAATTTGAGACTCGATTATTAAATTGTTTTTTTCAAATGTTGTGGGGTAACAGGTTAAATCCCATCAAAAGAGATTTTACTTATCTGCCAATTCAGGCTGGGGGGCTTGGTATGATAAATCCGGTGTTTTTTTTCTGTTCTTTCTTTTTTAGTTATATCTTGCATAATGATTCAAATACTACTGAGGATTTATGGATGGATTGGACGGATGAGCTGTTTAGCTCTTTTTTTCAATATTGGGGGGATCAAGGAATTAAGAAGGTCAAAGGCTTGAACCTTCCTGATTTTGCAGTCCCTGGTTTCAGAAAAGTAAAAGCATGGCAATTACAAAAAGCAGAGGCCTTTTTACTGAATAGAAAACAGATTTATTGTAGGATCATGGAAATGAATTTCTTGGTTCAGGTAGATTTTCCAAAATGCTGTCCATCTAGACTGCAGTTTGCATTGAAACTTTTAAGAGACCCTAGAGTTCCTGTGCATATGTGGGATGTTTCTTGACTTTGTTGTTATGGGAGATTAGGAGTCCGTGGCAATTGGAAACATAAGGCAGTGGAGGAAAGGGAGTGTTTAAGACCAGGGTGTGATGGGTTATTAGAAACCCTAGAACATTTTTATATTAATTATCCATATATTGTACTTTTTGGCTTGATTTACAGAGTAAATGGAAGTGGGGTCCTATTAATTATGAATCCTTAATTTTAGGGGACTACTCAGGGTTTTTAAGGAGATATCACCCTAGTACTGAATGTGATCTTTTGCCTGCATAAAATATCATCTTTGGCAAGCTCGGTGTCACTATTATTTGCAACATGCTGTTTTATTAAACTCTGTTATTATTTCACAAATTGAAAAGCAATACAAAAAATTAAAACTTTTGATTTTTAAAGATGGATAGGAGGACATTTGCTATATTTTGGAAAATGTAGATAATTTATTTTGATTAATTTTCTTGTTTTTGATTGGTTTTGGATGTTCATTTCTTTGTTATTTATATTGCTTGATTTTCTTTTTGAGTATTTTTTGTGACTTCTATGATGTTATTTCTCTGCAATAAAGAATTCCCTACTCTTTTCAATAAGTGCCATGGGATTTTTAACATCCACCTGAACTACCACCAATCCAGGCAGATGGGACCTCGGTTTAATGTCTCATCCGAAAGACGGCACCTCAGAAGTACAGCACCCCTCTCATGCTGCACAACAGTGTCAGTACTGGGATATTAACCCAAGTGCCAGATGTGGGACTTAGAAACAAAAACAACAAAATATTATAACAAAATTAACAAAGACGGGATTACAACTTCAGATTTAGAAGAAATGAAAACTATTGTTTCAAGTTCTACCAAAAAAATATAAACCAGATATCAGTTGAATTTGATAACAGGAAATTATAGAGTATTTTAACTAAAATACAGTTACCTAAAATTAATTTAGACAATTCAATATTTACATTATCAGAGTTTAAGAAAACTATCCAAAGTCTTTCCAAAAACAAGAGCCCTGGGCTAGATGGGTTCACATCTGAATTCTTCCAAACATTTAGTGAGGGAATCTGTCCATGACTCCTTCTAATGTTACAAGAAGTGCAAGGGGAAAATATATTTTCCAGAATCTATGTGTCAGGCTAGCATGATATTAATTTAAAAAGGGGGCAAACCCAAAGATATACTTGAGGGATACAAACCTATAGCACTTCTTAATGATGATTATAAAATCATTAGTAAGGTAACTGCAAATAGAATAAAGAAATACCGAGTATTATCCATCAAAATCTGTTTGGATTTGTGCCTGGAAGAAAAATAGTGAATGCACGTAAAATAACTCAGCTTTTGTTTAATTATGTACAGGATCTCCCAGATAAATATTTCACACTTGCCTTAGATGCAAGTAAGGCATTTGATTTAGTAAATAGAAGCTATATGTTTAAAATATTAGAAACAAGTGGCTTTCCTAAGGATTACATGTTTTTTTCTCTTTATGCTCCCTTCTCATTGCAGCACTCCCATTCTTCAAGAGACACCTTTTGTGGCCTTGTACATCCCCGCTCACCCACCAGACACTGGCACAGTCCATCCCCCACGGAGCCTTGGTTGTACCCCCCAGGCAGGTATGGGGTGGGACCCCCTTTCCACCCTGACATGTCTATATTTTGTCAGGGCTGCTGTTGCTCCATGCTGGCAGGGGCATTGGGGATCAAGACCTGGTGCTTCATCTACTGGGAGCACTATGGGGTGTTTCCTGGTTTTTTGGTCCTTCCCTCAGGGCGTCGGCTCGCCAGAGAGAGCTAAGGGGCAGAACATGTCATGGCGTGTGTATGCTTCAGTTCTTAGCTGATGCCTGCCCTCCTTTCTTTCAGTCATCCCACTACACCTCCACCCATGGTCACCCAGGCAGCGGTATAGCAGCAGGACAAGTAGCCCACCCCACCCCAGAGAATGTGGGCAGCCCCTGGGTGCTTGATCCTCCTCCTCCCCCTGGCCGACCCTCCAGCCACCCGAGTCTGTTCCAGAACAAGGATTGCGGGTGTCGTGAGCGGTGACCCTACTGCTGTACTGGCAGGCCAGCCAAGGATTACATGTTTTTGATAAAACAACTATATAGAAATCCACAATCATGGTTCAATATTAATGGGGCTTTAATGGGTAACTCAGTATGCTTAATAAAGTTAGACAAGGTTGCTCCCTCTCTCCATTGTTGTTTTTATTGTGTTTTGAAACCACTTTGGAAGCATTAAGAACAACATTATCTATTAGAGGAATACCCCTAGACAAAGAGGAGATTAAGTTAAGTGTTTTTGCAGATGATACTTTTGTTAATGTTTAAAGATTTAATTACTTCTGTCCCTACAATTTTAGGAGAGATTGTGACATTTGCTACTTTTGCTGGTTACCAGTTAACTAGGACAAGTCTGTTCTTTTTCAAGTAACACAAGGTGAGAAAGATATGGGGTATTTAAAATGTTCTTGCTTTGCTAAAGGGGAACAGTTTAAGTACTGAGGTTTAATATTTACAAATAATAATGAAAAGAATATAAAGATTAATTATAACAGAGCTAAATAGAAGATTTTAAATAGTTTACAGACATGGCAGAATCTTTCAATCTCTCTTTGGGGGAGAATAGAAGTTATAAAAATGATGGTGTTACCCTATTTGATTTATGTATTACAAGTAGTTACTGGATCTCCAGAGGAGAAATGGTTTTCAGATGTTAAACAAATGTTTTTCAAAATGTTATTGAGAGGGGGCAAACCCAGGATAGCTTGGGAATATTTAATCATGGCAAGGAACCAGGGAGGTTTCAGTTGTCCAGATCCTCATTTGTATAATTTGAGCAATATTATGGTTGCTATATGGGAATGGGCTTTTTTCCCTATCTAGGGATCATATAATGTTACAAGAAATAGTAAATAAATATTATTCAGATATTGAGATATCAGATATATTATTTAGATTGTGATACAGAAAGATCAGAGAAGTTCCAGTGTTGAATTCTTGGGCCCTACAGTTTACTACTGCACAATTTAGATTAGGACATACAAATATTCCATGGACATATGGTAAAATATGCCTGCAGAGAAATGAACTAAATGTACAAAATTCTGCTATCAAGTTTATGAAAAGATGTCAGGGAGAAACTTGGAAAGATCTTATAGAAAAAGATAACTTTTTAAGTTATGCTGCATTTCGTGAAAAACGTAAAAACTGCCTCTGGAAATTATCTGCTTTATGCTGCTTACGACATAAATTTAATAGTCTAAAACATTTATGAGAGTAAGATGAATAAACTCTACTTAAAAATTGGATTATTCCAAGATTTGATTGGTATTAATGTTAAAAAAATTGCTATCTAAAATATATGAAAGAATGTTGATTAATCTCAAGGAAACACTACACAAAGTTAATATAGAATGGGAAAAAGAGACGGGGATTAAATTAGCTTTTAATGAATGGTGTAATATCTGCATTAATGCTCATAATTTTTTTTTTAGGCAAAGAACAAATCAATTCAACAAAAATTAATAACAGGGCATATATCACACCTAAAATAATTATTGAAATGGACCCAAATTATGATACTACATGTTGCCATAAATGTGGCATTGTAGCAGGTTTATTACATTGTCCATGGAAATGTCCAAAAATATATAGGGCAGGATTCACTAACATGGGGAAAGATCCTGCAGCAGTGGGAAAACCTCAGCACTAGTGGGATTCTACTTGCAAAGCTGCAGGTCACCTGCAGCTGCAGGTATTCACTAAGGTGGAGCTGGAGTATGACTGGCTCCATGGAATATGGCAGCTTGTGGTTGCTGTTGCCAGGGACATCATCGCAGCTGTGGGAGGCTGCTATGGGCATTAGGACCCTCTGTAGCACCCTCTGCAACTGCTGCGACTGTGGATCAGCCACTCCGCAGCTGCAGTGATTTAATTGCACAACTGAGGTCGTGGAGTGGGACTTAGTCCCATTCACATTGTGAAATCCTGCCCATAATCTTTAGACTCAAACAATGCATTTAATATCAAGTTTTTAAAGGTAAATGTACCATGTGACCCATTAGTTGTTTTGTTTTTTTATTTATGTTCTCCTTCCCCTCCAAGCCAGGGGGGTTGGGCCCTGACCCACTCATTATCCCTCCATGCCCAGGCTTTTACCCCCCCTGGATGGGGCCACTGGTCAGGTGCCCCTTCCCAAGTGATTTTATCTCTTGCCCCTGACTTACCCTCCAGGGTGGGGCCAGAGGAGCATGACCACTGGCAGGCATTGGTCTCAGTGGGAGCTGTGGTAGAGATGGGGGCCATGATGAATGGAGCCAGCATTTGTTTGTATGCTGGATTCCTGGGGTGGGGATGTGCAATGATGCCAGTGTCTGCCCTGCCCCAAATATGTGGTGCCAGCAGTGGTTGTACTCCCGGCCTCTGCCAGAGGTCTGCAGAGTGCCAGACACTCTTCCTCCCTCCCTCCCCCCAGAGATGGATAGCAGTCCCTGGGATGCTCAATGCTTTTCCTATTGGCCGGCCCTCCAACTTCCAAGTTTGTCACCAAACACAGGATGTCAGTGCCACAGGTGAATGCCTTACCGCTCCACTGGTGGGCCAGACATTTATTATTCCATCATATAACAAAGTTAAAATTAACAAAAAATCAGAATAAGATTATTTTCTTAGCAACTGTGGCAACTAAAAGAATAATACTTGAGTAGTGGAACAACCAGACCCTCACCGAAAACTTTATAAATATTTGGTGGAACACCCTGAAAGAAACCACTGCATTTGAAAAACTGTGGCACAGTTGTGAAAATGAAAATGACCTAATGGATACTTCATGGAAAGAACTGAGACTCCTTTTACTGCCTCTAATCCAGTGTTAAACTAGTAAGTGTAGGGGGTGGGTTAGGGTGGAGAGGGATATGAGGTTATAGCATTGAAATATATCTGTGTGATTTTGTGTTATGATTTAATTGTGGTTTGTATATATTGGATTATTATTTTATTTTTTATAGTAATAAAAAGACTCTTAAAAAAAAGGACAGGTGTCACCACCCAGCTGCGAGAAATCACAATCTTCACAAAAGACAAACACTATTTTCCTCGCTAGTGTCACCTTATGGAGCCTCGCTGGCAGCTGAAGTCAGCAGAATGCTAGAATGGGCAGACAGCTACTACAGTAAAATTCCAGTATGAGGAAAACATTATTTATGAAAGTGCACTGTAATACTGAACAAATAGAGGAAAAGGCAGGAAAATCCAGTGGATGACAGGAGAGGTTCAAGCACACAGTGGCTATTCTGGATATCATTCTTGTCTTTGCATGTGTGATATAAGAGACATGCTCAAAAAAAAAATAAACACTGCAATTGGAAACTCTAAAAGAAGTGTGTGCAGGACGTGTAAAACACCCTGTGTAAAAAAAGGTTTTAATTTAAAACAGATGCCACTATTAATTAACCTGTCAGTAGATTAGTAATTACAGAGTATACTTTTATGACAGTTTGGCCATGTGTGTGTGATACCCTCAGCAAAATACATTATATAGCAGCCATGCACCAGGTGATTCAAGCTATGGGCGCATACAGCAACATCTCATGTGGCCTCATCTACCCCTTTTAACGTCCAGGGCTGTGGCCAGCTGAACTATTTTTTTTTTACCATCAGGAACTTAAGTGCATTTGCTGAGTTCCAAGTTTTTACCTGTTTTCCACAGCTTCATTGAAGGGATTGCACAGCTAATTAGCACAAAGGGACGACCCAGGAGGAGGGGAGAAGTACTACAACGCTACAAGCTGTGCACCTAACGCGGGTGTAAGTGTGAGTGACGCGAGCACCACTCCACAGACAAAAGTAGTAACCTTGGGTATGAACTGCAAAACTGACAGGAAGAGAAATGCCTCTAGAAGGACAAAAGTTTGGCTTGATATACTTGCACAGTTTTATAAATTCAGTTGTTAATATGTATACTTTGGTGTTACTGTGTATAATACTACCTTGCCTTGCAGGTAAAACCACTAAGACGGAGCAAGAAAGAAAGTTGAGAGCTTATTGGCTGGCACCCGGCTTAATAACCGACTATATTAATGATTTTAATGTTAGGAGAAACAATTTTACAAACAAATGGAGACAACAGAACCAGCACAACAGGGTAGTAGTATTAAATTCATATAGTTGTAATAGTATACAGGTAAAACAGGGTACAGTTGCTTTTTAATATTGTTAACACTAGGTGGGGATATAGAGTTAAATCCTGAGCCCGACTTTCTTAAAAAAAAGTTAGGATTTTACATGACAATGCTAGAAGTCTAGGAAACAAAATGGATATTTTAAAAACAATGACTGAGGAACAAGCTCCAAATGTAGTTGGGTTAACAGAAACTTGGTTATTAAAAGATATAGATAATGAAGAAATTGGCATTCCAGGTTATACATCTTATCATCAGGACAGGTTAAAGAAGGGAGGGGTACTCTTGTATATTAAATGTAGTTTAGGCTATACTGAATTGTTATATAAAGGAAGCTTAAGTAGCATAGAAAGCATAACAGTGAAAGTAAGTAAACTCAAAACAGCTTTTTCAGTAATCTATTCTCCACCCAAAATATAAGTTAAATCGATAGAAGAAACTTTAAATATGATACAAGGGGCCATAGGAGATCAACATATAGTCTTTATGGGTGATTTTAATTGTTATTGGGAAGGAAAAAGGGGCAGATCTCTAAAAGATGCCATATCAGCCTTGGGAGTGACCCAACAAATACAAGAACCCACAAGATATACTAACACTACCAAAAAAGGTACAATACTAGATTTATTATTTGTATCCCATTCTGTAAAAGTTGAGGCCTCATGAGTTCCTCCTCCCTGCCTGGGTGGCCACAACCCAATATGGGGTGATATTTTGCTAGTGACAGAACAGAGAACATTGGATACAGACACTATATGGGTTAGAAATATGAAAGCTTTTTCAGAAAATTGGTTCCTGTAACTGTTGAAAGGGAGAAATGGGATCGATACAATCTCATTCCTGACTTAGACTCAACATTAAAATTTTTTACAGAGACACTTATTGAGTTGTGCGACAAACCTGTTCCAAGAATAAAAAAACAAAACAATAAAAATCCAGTTAAATTACCCTGGAGAAATGATAAGATCTTAAAAAGCATTAGGGTTAAGAACAAGTGCTGGAAAAAAGCAAGAAAATCAAAGCAGGATGAAGACTGGGAACTGTTCAAACAGAAAAGAAATAGATGTAGACAACAGATGAAGAAGGTGAAAACCCTTTATTATAAAAACAGACTGAACAATGAGTCAGATCCCAGAAAATTTTGGAAATCTATAAATCTTTTATCTATACCTGGGCAAGGAACCAAAATGCATTATACTATTAAGATTGATAAAGGTCTGATAGAAGATACTCATGAAATAGCAAATCTACTAAATTAATTTTCTGTGGACCTACCAGGCATTGATGTAATGGTATCAACCTTAGGCTCACAGAAACAACAGAGTACAGGTAACTTTACAGGATCTTACCCGCCTTCCCGATTTAACATTTTTAAAGTGTCTGAGGTATACAGGGGTTTAACAAGAATAAATGTTAATAAATTGATGGGGCCTGGCCAACTTGAGGTGAGATTTTTAAAGATAACTGCTAATCAAATAACACCCATAGTGACTAATATATTCAACAAAAGTCTGCAAGAAAACTACTTCCCACAACAATGGAGGGTGAGTAAAATCACCCCCATATTTAAAGGGGGTCAATCAACTGAGTTAAACAACTATAGGCCAATTACCTTATTGTCTGTCCTGGCTAGGTGCTTGGAGAGACACATTCACACACAAATCATGGGCTACCTAGAGAAATATAAACTAATTACACCATATCAATCAGGCTTCCAAAAAGTTTACTCTACTACATCAACATTATTAGAATTTAATGATCTCATAAATTCATCACTGCACAAAGGTTTGGAAACTACAGTAGTATTTGTGGATTTGTCAAAAGCCTGTGACCTGGTGAACCACCCCCTCTTGTTACAAAACTGCTGAAAACATGGGGATTACTGAAGGCCCCAGGGATTGGTTAAAATCCTACCTGAAGGATTGCATACAGTATGTTTCAATAAATGGGGCAAGCTCAAAAAAGAGGTCAGTGACCAAGGGAGTGCCACAGGGGTCCATTTTAAGACCCCTGTTGTTTTTGATCTTCAACAACAGCCTCCCACAAGAAATACAGCACTCAAACATATGGCTATGTGCAGATGATACTGCCTTAGTAACAACAGGCTATAGTAGTAAGGAACTTGAAAACAAAATACAGTTGGACTTTGACAACATGGGGGGGGATGGGGTTCACCAGGTCAGGCCTAGTAATGAACACCAACAAAACAAAACTACTATATTTTGGGTCCAAATCAAGGGGAAACAAACAGTTAAATATCAAGGTAAACAATAACGTGTTTTTAGAACAAGTGACATACTATACTTACTTGGGAATCACTTTTGATCAGAATATGACTTTCGTGGAACATACAAAATTACTAATTGACAGGGTGAACAAAGGGGTGGGAGCTCTGTGAAGAACAATGAAATGTTTAACAGAGAATAGTAGGAAAGGGTTGCTGAACAGTTAATTCTTCTGGTACTGACTTATGGGGAATTTTTGTACCGTACCACGAATAAGACATTATTAAATAATTTAGATAGGGTGTACTACAGGATCACAAGATATGTCTTGTGGTGTAATCCAAAAACACACCACTGTCAGTTACTGACCTCCCTATAATTGTCACCACTTGAAATACAATGTGCCTTGATGTGGCAAAACATAATTTACAAATATCATATTAATAGTCCTGAACATTACATAAATAAAAACTTATTTGGAGGGAGTGATCAAATTGATTTAAGACGTACGAGATCTAGTTATTTAAACAAAATTCCAATTGCTGTTGTTAAAAACAAATATGGGGAAAAGACATAACGCCACCAAGCTGCAAAATATTGGAACAAGTTACCCCATTCAGCACGTATATTTCTTGCAGAAACTGACAATATCAAGTTCTGTTACATGCCAATGCTTTAGATGATAATGTATGAAAGGACTATTGGAAGTTTGGAGATTGCCATTGAACCATGATGAAAGTTATCACTAATATTATCTGTCTTATTAATGTTCATTTGTTAATTTATCTTGTAGAATATGTTTTTAATGTATAGGCAACTTATAAGAAATAAGAAACTCTTGTAAACTAGGCCAACAGGTCTAAAGATTTTTTTTCTATATATAAAAATAAACTTTTTACTACTTTTTTTACTACATAAGGATTGCACTATATGATATAGCTGTCATTTGTTAGACAGCTGTGTCATATAGTGCAACCAGCTTCTAACTGCAGAATACATTATATGGCACTAAGCTTTATTCCGCAGTTCATGGTTCAACTTTGAAGAGTGCAGATATGTCCCTATCCACAGAAGATGACAGCATAGGACCTCCAGAGGTAAGTATAGGGTAAAGAGGGGATGGGGCACTTAGTGGGAGGGTCGGGATGAGGGGGAGTGGAGGAGAATGACAGCAACGACAAGGTACCATTTTCTTTATTTCAGGTTTAAATGAAAAAAGAAGAAGCCGGGGGACAGTTTTCTCCTTTGCAGATATACAGATATACATATATTTTGGGACACTGGGGGTGGGCTCCTCAGTGTACCACTCTGCTGGGGGCTGAATATGAAACAAGGGGCTGCAGGGGGCATAATACCCCAGGGGTGGGGGTCCCAGTATCAGAGTGTATAAATAAATTAATGAATAAATAAATTAAATAAATACACTGCCACCAGGGATTAGGGCCCCCATCTGCAGCTACAGTTGAAGGTACAGGACAATCAGGATGGTGGTGCTACAATGACAGTAGCCCCATTCCTGACCTATGAGTTACAACAGCAGCAGGGGTTGCACCATCTGACACAGCTGTCATTTATTAAAGACAGCTGTGTTCTATAGTACAAACAGCTGCTTTTGCAAAAATTCAGTTGTGAATAGAACATTGATCTTTTTGAACTGTGCATGAGCAGAAACAGAACATTTTATCAAATATTTTAAAAACTACTGAACAACAGGACCTAAAACCCACAAAAGCACACATCTTTCATCAAGCTTAATCAAACCTGAAAGTTTCTAGTTTCAAACCCTCCTATTTTTTTAGTCATGGGGTGGCAAAAAAAGTCTTATAATTTTCAAAAATGGAGACTTTTGCAGTTTTTTGCACCTCTGTTACTGTACCTCCCCTGAACTGATCTACATGAAATTTACAGAACCAAGAGATCAAGGCACAAGGGATATGCATTCTAAATATAATGTTAATCGGTTGAATGGGGGAAAAGTTATTAAGGTGCAAATATATGGTTTAATATAGACGGGCTTGTGCAACCCTAATATACAGGCATTTATATATATATATATATATATATATATATATATATATATATATATATATATATATATAGTAGAAAGATGGAAGTTAGAGGGATAGAGAGATAAAGAGATAGATAATATCTTAATATATATAACAGTTATGCTAAAGTTAGCATTGAGTCAGCTGTTTAATGTTAAATGCCTAACTTT
Source organism: Neoceratodus forsteri (assembly GCA_016271365.2). NCBI lineage: Eukaryota > Metazoa > Chordata > Ceratodontiformes > Ceratodontidae > Neoceratodus > Neoceratodus forsteri. Next base: position 1,649,129,710 of record CM057453.1, read on the forward strand.
ACACCTTAATATCTTTGCCACTGTTCAACAGAAATGCACAAAAATTTGCATGCGCAGTCAGGGGTGGGCAAGATATCTTCATTTTCCAAGTTTCATTCCAGTAAAATGTGTAGATTCTGAAATCAAGATAGTGCATTTGAAATGACTCAGTAGGGTATTTTGGATAGATGTTTGATACCCTACTGAGCATGCTTAGAACCAAAATCTCAAATCCTTATAACTTGGGAATGGATTAACATGTTTTCACCACACTAATGAAAGGCATCATTCCTGTGCAAGCCCTTTCTACCTTGAAAATTTCAGATTAAAATTCTAAAATGCCTGAGCTGTAGGTGATGACAAAAAACAGCAAAAAAACATTTTTTCCTTAAAATATACTATCTGGATTTCAAAATCTGCACATCTGACTGGACTAAAACTTGGGAAATCAAGACAATTTACCCTCCAAACTGGGCATGCAAAATGTTGTGCAAGTCTGTTGAAAAGGAGCCAAACTATTAATAATCTATACACAGTAACTATACCTACATACAGTATTATAGTGGTGCACCACAATAGTTAGGGCTGAGTAGGCTGTTTAATGCTAACCCCCTAACTTTGCACCTTAATAGTTTTGCCCCAGTTCAATGCAATTGCACAAATGTTTTCATCTACAGTCTTGGGATGGCGGGCGGGCAAGGTCTCTTGATTTGCCAAGTTTCATTGCAGTTGGATTTGCAGATTCCGAGATCTGAATAGTGCATTTTTGTACAAAAAATTTAGTTTTTTTGCCATTTTCTTTTGTTGCCTACTACCCAGATGGGTTGGAATTTTGGATTGAAATTTTCAAGGTAGAAAGAGCTTGCACCAGAATGGTGCCTTTCAGTGCTTGGTAAAAGCTATTAATCCATTCCCAAGTTATAGGGATTTGAAACTGTGGCTCTGACCATGTTCAATAGGGTCTTTTGGACAGATGTTTGATACCCTATTGAGCATGCTCTGAACCAAAAATTCAATTTCTTATAACTTAGGAATTGATTAATATTTCTTCACCAAACCAATGAAATGTTCAATTCTGGGGCAAGACATTTCTACCCTTAGAAATGTAAACCACAACTCCAAACTGTCTAGGCTGTAAGTGAGGACAATAAAAAATACAGAAAAACAAAACCCAGAATTTTTCCATAAAATGCACTATCTGGATTTTGGAATTTGTGAATCTGACTGGAACAAAACTTGGCAAATCAAAACACCTTGCCATCCCTCCAAACTGTGGATGAAACATTTTTGCAATTCTCTTGAACTGGATGAAGCTATTTAAATATATATATATATATATATATATATATATATATATTATGATATATATATATATATATATATATATATATATATATATATGTATGTATATATATATATATATAATTTTATATTATATTATGTTATACATACAGTATAGTTGGGGTGAAAGGTAATGCCTATGTTAAACCTGAAGTTTTGAACCTTAATAATTTTGGAACCATTTGACATATTTTCGTGTAATTTGGCAAGTATAATCTCTAGGGATGCATCCCTAGATATGCCAATTGTCATGCAAATCCGTCATGTGGTTTCTGAGATACAGAGTGTTGAAAAACAGAAAAAACTGTGTTTTTTGCCACATCTTTGTCCACCTGGATCTCAGGAACTGCTTTCTGCTCTGTTCTGAAATTTTCAGGGTAGAAAGCCTTTGGGTGATAGGTGTGCCTTTTGAAGATTTGGTGAAACAATATTAATCCCTTCAAAAGTTATTACAGTTTTAAATTTCCCATGATTTCCTATGGGAAAATGTATATGTCAGGCACAAAAGTTTTTTACGCAAATTTTTACTTTTTGTGTACATAATGTGAGTTTTTTTGCACATTTTTTTGCTTGGAATGTCACATTTAGTCATTTCATTTGCAAAAATCACCATCTTTTCACACGTAGGGTCACACAGAGCCTGCTTTACTTTCACAGAGCTCTTGTTTTCTCATTAGTAAGAGACAAAACAAGTAAAAATAGGTGTAATTTAGAAAATAAACATCAGAACTTAGCTAAATGGAACTCGTTTAGCTAGATTCTGATTTTTTTAAAATAGTGTGCCCTGAAATACTTTTGTCTCAGGTGCCAATCTAAGTGAGAGAACCTCTTCTACCCCCATTCTCTGTATGAGAGCTCTGGGGTTTTCTTGACTTCTGCAGCCACAGCTGGAACTTATGCTGCTTGCTGCAGAATCATCCTTGAGTCACTAGTTTTCTCTCATGTCAAGTCACACCCTCCAGCCTATTTCCTGTATCCCTGGTGTCTAGTGGCACCCCCTGCCCTTATCTTGACCTGGTTTCTAGTGGCACCCCCCACCCTCCCATTGCCAGTATTTTATTTTTTCACTATAATCTGACACTGGGATGCCCACTCCAAGTGTCAGATGCCCCCCCTTTCTCATTCCCTTTTGGTTATCGTTACCGGCATCAGGGAAACCCAATCCCTGTGCCCATAATTTATGTGCACCCCCAAGCACTTTGTGACACTGAGGAGTGCACTCCCAGTGTCCCCTAATATATAATCTGACACCGGGATGCCCACTCCTGGTGTCAGATGCCACCCCCTAAGTCCAATTATTTTTTTTCAGGCTTTAGGGGACCTAATCCCCATGCCAGCAATGGTAGGCCCACCCCCAGTACTTTGGGACACTGGGGAGCCCACTCCCAGTGTCCGGAAATCCATATGTTTAGTTGCTGAAAAGAAGAAAACCACCCCCCATCGTCTTTTTATTTTGTAACCTAAAAAAAAGAAAATGGTCCCTCGTGGTCCCCACCGTTACCCTCCCCCATCCAAACCCTTACACTGAGCACCCACCACCCCACACACTCTCCCTTTCCCTGTACTTACTACTGGACTCTGTCCACTGTCATCTTCTGTGGACCGGAACTAGGGGTGGGTGAAAGCTGCAAATTCTGCTTTTGTGGATCTTCTGTGAAAATGTGGAAATTTCACCAGATTTTCTGACTTTCCACCATTGGCATGATCAGAATCTTCTAAATGTGTTTGGTGGATTTTTACCATGGTCCATGGAATTTTTGGCATGAACTGCGGAAAAATACAGATGAACTGTGGAATAACAGTTCTGAGTAATTTTTTTTCTGCAGTTTGATGAATTATTCCACAATTCATGTAATTATTCTGCAGTTCAGTAATCAGTTCTATGGACTTTTTTCTTGACAGTTTAATAGAATAATCTGCAATGTATACATTTATTCCACTATTCTAAGTCAGAATTTCCACAAAAGTTGTTAATTTGATTTCCGCCTTTTGGCAGAAGTGAAAATCTGACTTTTGCAGAAATTCTGCCAGTGGAAGCTTTTTTTTGCACACCTCTAACCAGAACACATCTGCACTCTTCAAAGCCAAACTGTAAACTGAGAAATGAAGGTAAGTGCCATATAATGTATTCCCATTGCCAAATGAGGATACAAGTAAACGATCTAAAAAAGCAGGAAATTCATTGCAAAAAACTCTTTTTGTCGTAAAAGATTTTATTAAGTTTTTAAGTTGTTGTGTTATACAGGTTACAACAAGTAATGTATGTTCTGGTTCAAACATAAGTATATCTAGGCAGACATAAATATTGTGCCTTAATACCAATATCATAGTTCCTTAGGTCTAAATTAGTTAAGAACATTATAAGACAGTATAGACCAATATACAGTACTAGCCATATCTAGATAGTCAGATGCTTACACCTTCTAGGGAAATAGCTAAGAAAAAGGGTGAGGGTTAGCCAGTAATGGGAGAGTTTACAAAGATCAGAATGCAAATATAGTTCCCATTTAGAGAGATAGTGTGTTAGGTTTCCCCTTTGGATGTATGATAGTCGCTCAAAGATAGACAATCTTGCAAGAGCTGCATGCCATGCTTTCCTTGTGGGTAAGGTCATTTGGCACCAAATGCAGGAGTAAGAGGCATTCAGCTTCTAAAAGAGCTGAAAGGGTCCAATCTTGAAGGGGTTTAGAGAGGCGTGACAGAGAGGAGGCATCTCCTAGTAGTATTTTAGGGTCATGAAGGGCTATAGGTGTCTGGAGCACTTTAGACAGATCCAACGCGAGCGTGTTCCAGAAGTGTGCAAGATGTGGACATGTCCAAAGTCTATGCAGGAGGTGGGCATTAGATTGGGAACATCTCCAACAGCTAGTGTGATTTAACAGGCCACGGGGTTGTAGTGCCACTGGTGTACGATGCCAGAGTAGTAAAATCTTTAATTGAGGAAAATGACTTCTGGTATCCATGTGTACCCAGTGGGCATTCTTTTGGTAGGAGTCCCATTGGTTTTGCATAATAGGAGATGCCAGGTATGGTTACCAGTATTATTTACATGTCTGTGTAGCCGAGGGTTGTACGTTTCTCCATGTTACATAAAAGTGCCCAAGCAGGCCTTTAGGTATGGGTTGTTTGTGCAACATATTCAACCATTGCCAGGGCATAGCCAAGCATTGGTTGTGTAAGAGGGGCTGGAGGATGCTACAGATTCGGAGGTATCTCCAAAAATCTTTTTGGGGAGGGAGAATTTGGCTTGAAGCTGTGCAAAGGGTAGCATAAGCCACACCCCCAGTGAGCATAGTTCCTGGGCTGTGTGTATTCCGCACCCCCTGCCAAGTGGGCCAATGGAAGGAGATCCCATCGATTTTAAAAAAGGGGTTGTGCCAGAGTGGGGCATATCAAAGTGGGGGTGACCAAGCCTATCTCAGCGTATTGGTTCTGAGTTTAAGTGTTTTCCATGCCATGATCGTACTGTGGATCGTGGGGGGTAAGGAATGTGATAAGGGGGAATTGATCATAAGTAGAGAGAAGAGAGGGGTAGTTCCTACTATGTCTGTTTCCAATTGTACCCAGATTGGCAGGCCTATCTGGTTGGGTGTAAACCACTTGGTCGCGTGCGCAGCCATACATGCTAGGTGATAGGCCTGGAACCAGGGGACATTTAGGCCTCCATTTGACCAATGTGCTCTCAATTTTTGTTTGCTCCATCTTGAGGGTTTATTATCCCAGAGGAAAGCTGAAATTCGGTGTGCTATTAGGGCAAACAATTTAGGGGAAAATGAGATTGAAATATTGTTGAAAAGGAAGAGGAGATGGGGGAACAAAAGCATGCAGACAGCAGCCACCCATCCAGGAAGAGAGAGCTGCAATTTGTGCCATCTTTCTATCTCTGTTGTGAGTTGAGTAAGTAGAAGAGAGAAATTGGCAGATTCAAGCACTGACCAGTTAGTAGGGAGTCAGATTCTGAGATAGGTAAAACCTTTTGGTGCCCATGCAAGGTTAGTACCCTGTAGACAAGCATTCGTGCATCCTGGATTTAGAGGGGCTACAGTTGTGTTTTTTTTTTTATGGTTAACTCTTAAGCCAGATAATGTGGTGACCTCCTGTAAGACTTTGAGGGTGACAGGGACTGACTGGGTAGGATTGGACATGGTCAAAAGAAGATCATCCACATAAGTCGCCACCAGGTATGAATGTTCTGCAACTTGGATACCGTGTATCTGAGGAGATGATATCAGAACCCAGATCAAGGGGTCCAAGGCTATTAAGAAGAAAGGTGGAGAAAGAGGGCAGCCCTGTCTTGTGCCTCTATTAAGAGAAAAAGGGGAATATATGTCGCTGTTTGTGAGAATGCGTGCCGTAAGGGAATGGTATAATGTCTGGACCCAGTGTTGAATCTGGGCTCCAAAACTGCACATGTTGAGTATTTCATGGAGATATGGCCATTGTATGGAGTCAAAGGCCTTTGAAAAATCTATAGCCATGACTGCCAAAGGAAGGGCAGACCTGGCTGCAAACCATTTAAGATTAAGTAAAAGTCTGGTATTGACGGTTCCTGACTTACCTTACATAAAGCCTGCTTGTGCAGGATGGATAACAGATGGGAGGATGGACATCAGTCATGTGGCTAATGCCTTAGCCAAGATCTTAGTATCAACTAATAGCAGAGATATTGGCCTATAGTTGGCACAGTCCAAGGGGTTCTGCGATTTCTGGGGGGGGTAAAGTAATCAGTGCATCTCGCATTGTGGCTGGGAGGGATCCAGCAGTGTGTGAGGCTTGCAAGACCATGTTAAGGGATTGTAGGATATCCAGCCCCAGAGCTTTGTATAGTTCCATGGACATGCTGGAAAGGGTGACACAGAGCTCCTCACATGTGAGGGGTGCATCAAGGACAGCTATTTGGGCCAGGGTAAGTGCTGGCAGGGGGATTCATTGTGTAAAGGTGGAGATACCATGGGAAAGTTGGGCATTTGTAGTGATATTCTGAGATTGATAGAGGTTTCATAGAATGCTTTCATGACATCATTTATGCCCTGTGGACTAGAGACACTGGCACCAGAGAGAGAGCGGAGGGAGTGAATTTTGGTAGCAGCTCATTGACAGAGCCAGAAGGCGAGAAGTTTACCATATTTCTCTCCACCATCCCAATATGTATGTTTAGAGCTTAGTAGGAGCCATTCTGCTTCCTGGTGAAGAATGGCATTGATCTCGCATTTGAGCCCTACAATTTTTCATTGCAGAGAAATGTCACTGATATTGGGGACGGACTTTTTGAAAAGTTGCTCCAATACGTGTAGCTGTGCTTGCAAATCAGCTAATTGCGACCTATGGGCCTTGTCTCGTGCAGCTGAGAAGGAGATGATATTACCCCGGATAACTACCTTAAATGCCTCCCACACTGTTTTGGGGGCTATTCCACACTCAATGTTTAAAGCAAAGTAATCTTTCGTGGCCTGTGTAAACATGGAACAGAAATCTGGGTCATTAAGAAGAAGAAGATTTCAGCACCATCTGACCTGGCGAGGAGTGCTATTAGGGAGAGACTAGGAGATCTGAACTGGTGCATGGTCAGATATAAGGATTGAACCAATGGAAGAGTCAGATATACCTTGGGCTGCCAAATCATTGGCAAGCCAAAAGTCGATACGACTATGGGAGCTATGGGGGATGGAGTAGAAGGTGAAATCCCAGCCTGTGGGGTGATCCCTACACCAGATATCCATAAGAGCCCATTCTTCCATCATATCCTGCAATGATTTTCTACCTCTGGGCATAACATGAGGTGTGGGGCAGGATTTATCAAGAAAAATATCATTAACCATGTTAAAATCCCCACCAAGTATTATGGGGATAGATGTCCCTTCGGGATTTAAATCAGCAAGGGCCTGACTAACTTCCAGGAAAAAAATCATTGTGATCATTATTTGGGGCATAGGTATTCCCCAGTAACATGGTGTTCCCTGGAGAGGAGAGTTTAACCACTACCCAGCTTCCCTGAGTATCTTTCTTAACACTTTCAACTTTCCATGGAGAGGTATGTCGAAAGAGAATAGCCACCCCCTTTGTTTTATTTGGTGCAGAACTGTCCACCACCTCACCTACCCATGATTTTTTAAGCCATTAAATGGCATGGGGCAGAAGATGTGTTTCTTGTAGTAGCACTATCTCTGCATGGAGAGAGCGCATGTGCTGCAGTATTTTCGTGCGCTTAAAGGTAGAAGACTTGGTTTGCTGGCCAAGGCACCTAGCTTCACCTGAGCTCTTTCCTTCTAAGACTGCTTGAAAGGCAGAGTAGAGAAACTTACCAGAGCAAGGGAGAAGGATTAAGACTTAGTTTGGCTAAGCAGATTTACTGTGTGGTGGTGTTTTTATTTTTTACTCACAGGGATTGCTACTGTTTGTTGCTAACATTTCATTGCTTTATTTTTTCTCTGATTCAAATTGTTGTTGCTGGTATACCTTCTTCTGCATTATTAAAGGTGTGCCTACAGTGTAGGTGCTAACAGATTACTGCTGTAATCTTCTGATTCAAATTGTCTTTTGCAAGGTATATCTTCTGTTACTGCTTTATTTTCTCTGGAGCAAAGTGTTTCTTACAGGGTATATCTTCTCTGAAATTATTACAGGTGGTGCTTTACAGGTTTTACAGTTTTATCTAACATTAGGATAAGCTTTCAGGGTTACTGCATTTGTTGTTGACTGATTGTTTCTGCTCTTACCTCCTTGTTCTTTCGTCCGTGGTTCTTCTTTTAGGCAGGGGAAGGGCCAGCCACCCACCCCATCCCCAACCACCCACGCTACACCTTTTATAGGGTACCACAGTTGTGACATTTCCTGTGCAGAGCAGGAAGGGGCGGATCAGTGGGCTCTACAAGGTGATCTCATTTACAGGGCACTAGTAATTTAACTTGTTATAACAAGTTAAACAAAGCACAATTAAACCATTACTTGCATTTTTTTTCCTTCTAATTACTCTGACTAGGTTACAAACCCAGCAACTTATTTGGAATGGATTTCATTAACTGCAGGTACTGTGGAACAATTTTCAGAAGGACAGTCTTACAGGATTTAGGACACTGTCCACATGCTGGGCCTTTGGAGATCTTAGGTCTCAGCTCCAGGCAGCATGGGCAGAGATTGCACGCCTCAAATTTCATATTGAAGAGGAAATATTATAAGAACCACCGCCATTTCCCCAGCATCCAACAGAAAAACCTCGACCGCAGAGGGTAGTTGGCCCAGGAGGTTGGCAGGTGGTTAGGAGGAGCAAATCAGGTGCCCCATCACTCTGCCTCCAACACATTACCTCCAAAACCATATAAACACTACTAACAGGTATCTGCCTCTATCTCTGAAATCAAATAAAGAGGCAGAAGACACTGCAGAGCAGGACACTGTGGCACAGGAGCTAGCACAACAATACTCACCCAAATCAGGAACCAAAACTAAACAAGCACAAAGGAAATCCAAAAACTTTGATCATAGGAGACTCCATGATTCGGGGGTTGATACCCATCTCCAGCTAGGGTGATGGTCAGATGTCTCCCAGGTACATCAGCATGGAGACACTGACCACATTACAAAATTGTTCACAAAGCAGGAGAAAACATTGATGTCCTAGTACACATAGGGACTATCGATCTTGCCAGCCGGTCAGTTGTGGAGACCAAGGAACACCTGACTAGGCTGGGTGACAAACTATCATCTATTTTGTCGCATCTCCTTCTCTGAGATCCTGCCAGTCTGGGAGAAGGGAGCAGATAGACGGAAGGTCAGAGAAGGGGATAGGGAGCTAAACACGTGGCTCAAGGACTGGTGCCAGGAAAAGGACACAGATTTGTAGGAACTGGCAACAGTTCTGGGAGCGAAAGTTCTTTAAATTTGATGGACTGCATCTGACTAAAGAGGAGTCAGTGCATTGGGGCAGAAGTTTGACGTCTTTGCAGAATATTTAAACTAGCAAATGGGGAGAGGGTGCACCCCATACGTCGAATGGGAAGAACACCCTCCCCTCAGCTAGTGGTCAAACAGGAATTCAGCGTGTTTGCCATTCATTTGCATCACCAGGTAAGAAAAAGGTTTGTCTCCCATACGATGCACAGGGGTAATGCCAAACTTCACCCAACAACTAACACACCAAAATCTGGCCAATGGAAAATCATGTACACAATGCTCACAGCCTGGGAAATAAGATCCCAGACCTGCAGGCAATCAATGTCAGAGGCTAAACTGGACATAGTAGCACTAGTGAGACGGGTTTACCAGTAACCACACTTGGGAGACTTCAGTACCTGGCTATGTATTGTTCAGAAGAGACTGAGGTGCAAAGGGGGAGGGGTGGTCCTGTATGTTAATGAAAATATCAAAGCTACAGAAATTCAGAATACAATAAGGAGCCAGAAGAACTGTGGGTCACCCTGGAAACAGGAAATGGGACAGCCATAAGAACTGGGGTTGTCTACAGGCCCCAGACCAGAGGGAGGACATAGACACATTACTGTTAGAAGATATACAAAACATGACAGCTAAAGGGAGGTTCTGATAATGGGAGACTTAACATGCCAGATACAGATTGGTCAATACAGCAGGAACATCTGCCAGAACTAGACTCTAGTGGATTCCTGCAGGGGAGGGCCTCAAACAACTGGTACAGCAACCCACAAGAGACAGGGCTATCCTAGATCTAGTACTGACTAACAAAGAAGGGATCACAGATCTCAAGGTAGAAGGTCACCTAGGGCCAGTGACCATCACATGGTATGGTTCAATTTGGCTACTACATCTAAATCATCCCATTCCAAAGCAAAAATATGGGACTTCAGAGGAGCTGACTTTGATAAGATGGCCAACAGAGTTAAGCTAGCCCTGGCAAAAAGAAACACAGGTGAGGAGGGTACAGGCAAAGTGGGCAAGCATTAAGGATACAATACTTGAAGCAACATCCCATTGTGTTAGACAGAAAAGGAAGTGCAAAAGAAGAAGGAAACCACTTTGGTTCTCAAATACAGTAGCAGAAAAGGTCAGAGCCAAAAGGCTGGCCTTCAGAAAATATAAGGGAACACAGCGGGATGAAGATAGGGAGGCATACCAAACTGCCCTAAGGGAAGCAGGTAAGGCAGGAGGCAAAGTCCCAAACCGAGGAAACACTAGCACGAACAGTAAAGAAGGTGACAAGACTTCTATAGATACATTAGTGAAAGGAGAAAGTCCAGAGGGGGTATTGCTAGTTTAATGGAGAAAAGGGAGCATGTGAGGAGGAGGACCCTGTAAAGGCATCTATCCTAAATAGATACTTTGCTCAGTATTTACTGAAGAGAAGGTAGGGCAGGGCCCACAGCTCAGCATCATGGACACAGGGGAGGGAGGTGAGCACTACTCCTTCACAAAAGAAAGGGTCCTACAAGAGCTTGTAAGCTCAGGGTGGATAAGGCAATGGGACCTGATGGCATACATCCCAGGGTACTTAAGGAGCTAAAGGAGGAACTAGCAGAGCCATTAGCAGAATTATTTAGTGAGTCTCTGAGCACAGGAGAGGTCCCAGAAGACTGGAGAAGGGCTCATGTGATCCCACTGCACAAGAGTGGTAGCAGGAGGAGGCGGAACTACAGACCGGTCAGTCTTACCTCAGTAGTGGGCAAGATTATGGAGGCACTCCTTAAGGAAAGGATAGTGCAACACCTGGAATCCATAGGGGCACAGGATCCAAGACAGCATGGGTTTACAAAGGAAGGTCCTGTCAAACTAATCTCATAGATTTCTTTGACTGGGTAACCAGAGTGGTGGACCAAGGGGAGCAGTTGATGTCGCCTACCTTGACTTCAGCAAAGCTTTTGACACTGTTCCACATAGAAGATTGATAAATAAGCTAGGTAGGCTCAGGGTGGGTCAGAAGTTGGTCAACTGGGTGGCAAACTGGTTGACTGGCAGAAAACAGAGAGTGGTGGTAAATGGTATACAGTCAGAAGAGATGCAAGTCACAGTGGGTACCTCAGGGATCAGTCCTGGGGCCAGTCCTATTCAACATCTTCATTAGTGACCTCGCAGATGGACTAGAGGGTAAGGCTTGTCTGTTTGCAGATGACACCAAGATCTGCAACAGAGTAGATGATCCAGATGGGGTGGGCAGAATGAGAAGAGATCTGGATAAACTAGCAGAATGGTCAGAAGAGTGGCAACTGGGATTTAATGCAAAGAAGTGCAAAATCATGCACATAGGGAAGAGAAACCCTGAAGCCACTTATAGGCTGGGAGGGGAGTTGCTAGCAGTCACTAAGGAAGAAAGAGACTTGGGCATCATCATCACTGATGACCTAAAATCATCAAGCAGACCTCTAAAGCAGTAGGTAAGGCTAGGGGTGTTAGGTGTATTAGTAGGGTATCACAAGTCGTAAGAGGGAGTAATAATCCCTCTGTACAAGACATTGGTTAGGCCCCATCTGGAGTACTGAGCGCAGTATTGGAGGCCACACCTTCACAAGGACATTAACCAAATTGAGGCAGTCCAGAGAAGGGCAACAAAAATGGTGCAGGGACTGCATCAGAAGACATATGAGGACAGATTAACGGAGCTCAATATGTATACCCTTGAGCAAAGGAGGGAGAGAGGTGATATGATCGAGACATTTAAACACCTTAAGGCATAAACAAGGTGAAAGAGTCTAACATGTTTAAATATAAGAAAAATAGCAGGACAAGAGGACACAGCATGAGATTAGAGGGAGGCCGATTAAGGGGAATGTGAGGAAATTCTTTTCACAGAAAGGGTGGTAGATGCATGGAATGGCTTACCACAAGAAGTGGTGGCTATGAATACAGTGCAGGGCTTCAAACAGGCATGGGATAGGCATAAGGGAGCAATACAAATGACTATGAATAGATAGGTCACTGACAGAGCAAAGGCCGATGGCACATTTATAAGGTAGAAAAAGAAATGGGCAGACTGGATGGGCCTTGCGGTCCTTATCTGCCGTCAACTTCTATGTTTCTATGTTAATTGGATGAGTCAACCCTTTACATTCTAGAACACCCAATGAGCTGCACTTGATACCGCAGCATCTGCTACCATGATCCCAGAAGAGGAGTAAAAAGGTGTACTTACTGTGAGCCAATGGGGGGGGAGGAGAGGAACTCACCCAGAAGGAAGTAGGGCCACAGCACCTGAGCCAAAAAAACTATAGCTAATCCATAAAACCCACAACAAGGAGGTGTAAGCATTACTAAGGCAGTAGGCACACACTATTTCAAATTCCAACTGAACTGTGTAAACACAAAGAGAGAAAAATTAAAGTTATTATATATTAAGAGCTAATATGTTCAATCAATAGTTTCAACCGCTGATACTCTATGACTGTGGAGGTCAAAGCAAAAGAAGGTAGAGAATATACCCTACAGCTATGCTCAATCCAACACTAAGATTAGGGATTATGTGGAAGTTCAATCAATAAAGTCATCCTGCACCAAGAGCTTTCTAAGGTCAGCCCCCACGAACTCGAGGGGGGAAGGTGGATGTATAAGGAAACAAGGTGTAGTAAAGAGCCAAGGGTTAGGGGGTTGGTGGGCAGACCCACCTACCAGAACCAATCGGGTACTACTGTGAGGCACTAGGCCCTGTAACCTTAAATTAAGACAAACATACCACACATAGGTGGATTCCTTATCATATACATAAGGGGTAAACATGGGAAAAAAGGAAGGTGGGAGAGGAGTTCCAGCTAAGAAAGCAGGAAAAACCCTGTGGGTGCAAATGTATTCCACCAGCAATTGGTTGGGGGTAAAGGGTGTCCAACCGTGGGTGTCCAACAGAGGAACCGATGGGAGCAAGGCAATAACCATCTCAGTCTATGTGGTTCCATACAGCCTAATGGGACTGAGGCCTAGTATAGGATGGCATAATGGCAAAAGGCATCCTCGTCTGCTATTGTAGCCTCCAGTTCGCTCACAAAGATATACCTGTAGGGCAACAGACCCTGTAACATTCTTGGCCTTAATAAACTAAAAATACATATGTAAACTTTGTCTTACCCTGAGGAACAAAGAAAGGGGGGGTTCCAGCCAGAAGGCTGTGATATCATCACTTCTAGGAACTCATAGCTGAACATGAGGGAGGGGGGCCCAGAAATGTTGGTCTGGGAGGAGACATAGGTAAGGCAGCAGTCTAGGCTGCAAAAATTACAGAAAACATGTAGATGTATCAAGTGAGCAGTCCTTCGGCCTGTTCAGGAGTAGCCTGAGTCAGGGCTTTGGTACTTGAAACAGCATTCACCACAGCAGCAGCATAGATAATCAGTCCAGGTTTAATAGGTGCAATGTCGTCCATCCCTTCGATCAGTGAGGCATCTGGAAAATCTGCCCTGTCCCCTAGGTGTGTGGTGTCAATGTCCTGCAAATCGGTGTCCCCCAAAGTCAGAGCAGCAGAAGAGTCTTCCCTGATTATTGTAGCAGTAGGAGCTTCAGGGCATTTACTGGGCAAGTTCTGAGGATCACTTCTGGCATGTTGGTGAGCTCTAGTAAAGTTACAGGTATCAAGTTGAGGGAGAGATGATGGTGAGGTTTGTTCAGACCTCAAAGCTGTCGCTTGGCTAGAAAACTAAGAAGAGGAGCCCATTAGCGGTGGGGGACCACACTGAGGTAGGACAGGAGTGGCTGGTCCATCAAGTAATGCTGTCCCTGGAGTTCCTGCAGGCAAAGAAGTGTTCCTATTAGGTGGGCCAGAAGCAGAAGGTTCCCATAGCCTTCTGGGAAACATAGTAGGGAGCGGTAGGAACAGCCAGAATCTTGTAAGCCAGCATTCTAATTTCCTTGGATGGTCCACTGTTATCTCCCTCCCTTCTTTAGAGACCTGTAGGTTGGTAAGGTTTTTGAATTTAAACTTAACATTGTGCTGATACAGAAAATGCTTTAGATGACTGAAAGCTCTTCTTTTTGCTGCAGTTTCCTGGGCAAAGTCCTGATATATTGAAATTTGGGCCCCTTGCCAGTGTAGTACCCCAATGTCCCTAGCTGCTCGGAGAATTCTTTCTTTTGTGGAATAGCGGAGTATGTAGGTGGCCACAGGTCTCGGGAACCTCGCAGACTTGTTGGGCCTCATGGCCACACGGTGCACTTGTTCCACCTCAATATTAACCTTCCAGCGTTCCCCTAGCATAAGAGATAGATTCTCATTAAGGAATTTCTCCATCGATGGACCCTCAACCCCTTCAGGTAAACCAATAATTCTTAAATTATTGCGCCAACCCCTGTTTTCCTGGTTTTCGGCTCTGTTCCAAAGGGCGGTTAAGCGTTCTTCTTGTGAGTGCAGGCGTTGTCACATTTGTTGTTGTTGTTGAAGTTCACAAGTTTCAATTCTTTGCTCAGAGACATTCATATGATCATGCAAGTGTCAAACCTCGGTAACAGTGCCTGACAGGGTTAGGTTAATGTCATCTATGCACAGAATAACAGTTTTTAGCATCTTGGTAATATACGGAAGAGATTCACCTACTGAGGACTGTTGTAGGACCCCTGAATCGGTGGGAAAGGTAGGTTTAGTGGATGGTACAGGTGTCGATGAGTCCATTCTGGTATAAGTCGAGAGTTGCTAGTTGTGAGTTGCTTGATGCCTGCCCATTATCTATGCACACCCAGTGTCTAGGCCAAGGGCCAAATAGCAGTCAGATAGCTGCAGGTTACAATAGCGGCCTGTGCAACCTAACTAGGCAAAAAGCATAGCAAGAAATGACACCATTATCTGCCGTATAACAGCAAAGACTCTCCCAAATGATAGCACCACCTGGTAAGCAAAGTTTGCCCCTATATTAGATTACATTTTGAGGGCGAAACTCTGCGGGATTGAGATGACCAAGCTTAGATTAGGCTCTGGCAAGAGACAGCTCACAGATTAAGCTGCCATCATGTCAGTGGCTAAACCACGCCCCACCTCATTGCAAAAAAACTTTGTTAATACATCAGTTAGGGTTGTTACTAAAGTGAGAAAAGCAGGAAAATGGGGTTTAGGGTTTCCAACCATAACACCCTAACTAATCCCGCAGAGAGTGACTGAAGGTGCTTTTGAGTCATCAGCCCCAACGCCACCCCATTCTCCCATACTGGCCCATCTCGGCTTATTTACTTATGGAATGTGGTGAGCATTGGGGCAGATGACTCCAAGGCACCCCCCGAGACCTGTCAATCTCTGCAAGGTGGGGTATTAGAGTTGGAAATCCTAACACCCCATCTCCCTGCTTTTCTTGCTTTAGTAACAACCCACACTAATATGCATTAATGAAGTTTTTTGCAATGAATATATACAGTATATATATATATATGTATCTATTTAGATATATTCTTGCACTCGGCAACTGCATGCAATTATACATGCAGGCATGAAAGTGCAGGGCCATTCGGGCCCTGCATTTCTGTGTCAGAATAGGTGCCTTTGGCACCTAAGTGAAGGCACTTGTACTTCCCAGGTGGTTGATAGCACTTGGCTGCACCTCATGCCTCACAACTACCTGGGGCATGTGGTAATTTAGCATTGCCACACACCCTGTCATGTGTTATTAGTTACTTATAATTTGCAATGTAATCCTATGGGAATTTTATGTTGCACTTCCCAGGTGGTTGAAAGCATTCGGCTTTGCCTCATGCCTCATAACCCACCTGGGGTAGGAAGTAATTTAACATTGCTGCACACCCTGCCA
This sequence comes from Neoceratodus forsteri, assembly GCA_016271365.2. Lineage (NCBI taxonomy): Eukaryota > Metazoa > Chordata > Ceratodontiformes > Ceratodontidae > Neoceratodus > Neoceratodus forsteri. Next base: position 1,649,145,705 of record CM057453.1, read on the forward strand.
TGTGGTATTGCATACTTAAAATTTATAATGTGATCCTATGCGAATTATGTACTGCACTTCCCAGGTGGTGGAAGGCACCCAAGTGCACCTCGTGCCTCACAACCAACCTGGGGATGCAGCAATTTAGCATTGCCACACAGCCTGCTGTGTGGCATTGCTTGCTTACAATTTATAATGTGAGCCTATGGGAATCATATACCACACTTCCCAGATGGTTGAAGGCACTCAGCTGCTCCTCATGCCTTAAAATCTACCTGGTGCATTTAGCATTACCACACACCCTCACATGTGTTATACCTTACTTACAATTCACAATGTGATCCTATGGAAATTTTTTACCACACTTTGTAGGTGGTGTGCAAGTGCGCTTGTGTATCCATGGCCACAGAGGCACTAGACCATGATGATGGATGTCTCTGACGTCATGTTGAAAGAGTTGAAGGTTGCTTGACTTATTTGATAATGGATGTCTGTGGCTGCTTGTGCTGCTTTGCTCCTTTTGGCTGCTGGGGGGGCGGAGTTAGGTAACATTGCATTTCCATATATTTGTGGCTTTACTAACAACCCTAACTGATGCATTAACAGAGGGTTGTTTTTTTTTGTTTTTTTTTGCAAATAATGTCCTTCCTTTTTTGAGAAGTCACATGCAAGAAATATAACTTTCCCATATTTTGATATAGAGCAGTGTTATTATCTAATGTTACTAGCATGCAATACAGAATGGGAAAAAATTAGCAAATTGTCCGGGAGGCTGCAGGTTCCATCCCCACCCTAGGAACATTTACTAATTTTTAGAACAATCATAAGACAGTTTTGTGAATCAACAACTGTGTCTTGACAATAGCAGCACTGACAGCCACAAGAATACACATTTAATAGTTTTTTTTTTTTTTTTTTAAATAGCGATTCCATCACAAGATACAAAAACGTCTGCACTTACACATGGGGAGTGTAATCAGTGGTACACATCATTGTGGCTTTCACGAGCCCTGTTGTTGGACCTCTCTTCTTTAATGACATCAAAAACTGACTGGGACATCCCAGAATTGAGAAGAAATCTCCCAATGACATCCAATTACAGAGGCACACACTATTATGAACAAATAGAGAACTTGAGACACACTACTGAAACAGAAAACAACAGTGAAAATAAGATTTATAATATAAAATATTTGCCTTTGATCTTTAAGGACTAAATGGCAGACAAGGAAGTTGTAAAGCATGTCATTTGCTGATTGTAGGGAAGCAAATTTGACAGGTCCATGGTATAACTGCTCAAAAAGCGTGTATTGACAGTAAAAAAAAAAACAAAATCTAGTCAGAGCCAATTGGGCTGTGAAGAGCTACCAAATGACCAAAGTTATTTTCTTGTTGGTGCCATATAGTGTTGTTTAGTCACAATCATCACAGTGCCCCAGATACAAATAACCATTTTCCTATAACGACGCCTCATTTTTCATGTATTTTCCCTGTAGAGGCAACATCAAATCCCTCTACAAATCCCTGTAGATTTCTCCATAAGCCACTAGTTCCTTATTTGTGACTTTGTTCTTTATTTAAATGTAATATGTTGGCAGCCTTTTATCAGGAAAAGGGCTCTGATTTGCTGTTAGGTATTACAATTATATGTCAAGATGTCCTTTGAATGATTTGTATTTATATGGAATCCATAAGGCATCATGGGGGAATTTATTTATTCATTGAATTTTGTTGACCGGGTAGGCCCACTAAGACTAGAAGTCCCTCTTCAGGGCTGGGGGGGGTTGCAGATGGTACCTGACTGAAATTGTAACATGGCATAAATCCTTACTTGAACCAGATTTAGTTGTTGGTGGTATTTTTAGTGAATGGGTGAAATTTGGCCAGGACACCATGGAAATTCCCCTACTCGTCTGTAGGGGGACTCCTTGTGGGCCAGTTCCAAGATGGTGGATTTGGAAAGTGGAGGAGGAGGAGGTAGAGGAGTGAGGGATGGAGTAGCTGAGGCCCCTATCTCCAACATACCATTCCCTGAACCTATTGATAAAGATCTTGCACTTGATTCTACTCCTATGGATATGGAAGACATTGTGGACTTTTTATTAGATGATGAAATGAACACTGTACCTGTTGCATGTATGCAGACCACCGACCAGACTAAATCTGAGGACACTGTTTTAGCTATTAGGTTGGAGAATGCTGACATCTCTTCTATAAACCTGCTGACGCCTACGCAAGAGGAACAAATGCTGCAAAATGCTATTCTTCATAACAAGGCTTTTTTATTTAAATTATTGGTCAGAACCGCTAAGCAATCACATTTAGCTTATTCAGGAGTTGAACCTCTGGTTCTGATAGACTCTGCTACACATGCAAGTACTGTTCCTTCTAAAACTGTGTTTAATGCTTCTCAGGACATTCCATCACCTACCTATGTTTCCCCTGTGAATGGCATCTCTGACATGCCTGGTTCTCATGTGCCTTTGCAACCTGCAGATGTTTCACCAGCTACTGACCCACTACCTGTCACTCCAACTTGGGATTCTGCCACGGCATTGACTGCTGCAGGCAGGCTTCTGACTGCCGGTGCTGTGGGATGGACTTCCCCGGGGCCGGTTTCTGCTGCTGCTATTATCTCTGGCTCGTCGCCCTTAGTGCTGTCTTCTATGTCTTCATTGTCCCTGAACTTGCTTTCCCACCCTACGACTGCTGCCATGGATCAGGAGCCTTTAGTGAGTGTGATAGTCCCACTAGAAGTGGACGAACCACCTCCTGCAAACATGGCGCTCCTCTTGCCCAACCTGTTGCTTCTCCTGGACACGCTGTGGTTACTAAGGACTTGCCTCTTTCTGATTGTCATTCCACTCCTGCAGCTGCTCCAGGTGAGCGCACTGAGGATTCTGAGCCATCCATTTTGGCACCTGCTCTTGGAGACACTAGGAGAGATTCTTCGACTCCACAGCCAGCCTCTACCTTTCGGATGGCCGATCTTTTCAAGCAGGTTGGTGAACTGGCCCAAAGATGTAACACAATGCATTTAAAATATACTGGACCGGCTGAGTCTTTTCCTGCTAGAAAATTTATTTTGCATACTTTACTGAAACAGTCCATGGGGATACAAGCACATGACTTGTTTGCTTTTATTCATATTAAGGGTGAAAACTTATATGACATTTGTTTTTGGACTACCGCTACTTTGGAGAAATTTTGGCAAAAGTTGAACTTGGTTAAACATCAGCCTGAGTCGCAGGATTTTTTTTCTGTTCCTTTGACTAAACCTACTGTAAAAACCTTAACCTTATTGTTGCGTAGTGAAGGGGTTAATATTGAAGATGTGCAATATTGGTTAAGGCAAAAATGTGATATTTTGCAAAACCCTGTCCCCATTCTTGATGAGGATTTGGTGTGGATGGGGGTATGGTGAATTAAGGTTAAATTGTGGCATAATGATTTAGGGATACAACATCTCCCTGGTAGTTTTTATACTGGCTGTGATAGGGGCATTTGTTTTTACCCTTGGCAACTGAAAGCTTGCCACAAATGTGGTGCTAGGACCCACCTTAGTTCCTCGTGTTCCCTTCCCTGGTGCAATCTATGCCTGGCGTATGGACATGTGAGTCTTGGTTGTCCTATTCCCCCTTAGGTGAAACTTGTGTGAAGAATCAGACCACACATATTCTTCTTGTTCTTGGGCTGCTCAGAACAGGATGGATAAAGTCATGCAGGACCCTGAATCCTTGATTAATGCTCAGCAATAGAAAGGTTTCCCAAACTAGGCTGAACAGTGCCCCTGGGACATCTGCTGTACCCCCCCCCCCCAAGACTTCTACTGTTCAGGAATTTCCTTTGAATCCCATTCCAGTTCCTGACCTACCCATACCTCTGGAGACTACTGCTCCTCCAAGTCCCATTGTTGCAGTACCAGCTATGCCTTCCCCAGAACTTATGCCCCCACCCATTGATGCCCCTCTGGAAGGTGTACAGCCCACAAAATTGAAAAAATCTCAGAGCAAGGCAGAACCTCGAACCGGTGACTCCCTTATCTTGACTAGTAATAGTGGGGGGATTGTGGGGATGAAGAGGGAGATGCCGATACATCCCCAGTGACTTCGGGACCACTAGACTTTCCTATGGAACTGCCTGTAGAGCAATTAACAGCCAAAAAAGCTAGAGGGAAGATGAAACATAGACAGAAGCAGTATGGCTGATGCCCTTTTTTTCCTATCCCTTTTGTTTGCTCTCTGTGGGTCATGTTTTACATTCCTTAACCCTGAATGTGAATAGTATTAAGTCCTTTAAGAAAAGGTCTATTACCTTTCAGATCTTGAAGGTTCTTAATAATAGCATCTTCCTTTTACAGGATATTTGGCTTAAAACTGAATATGAACTTTCTCAGGCAAAGCAGGCATGGGCAGCTGGTTCCTCCTTTTGGTCTCAGGGCCTAGGCCAGTGTGATGAGGTAGCCATCTTACTTAAGGGCTCAGACTTTCTTATTAGATAATTGATAGAGATTGAACCTGGGAGAGCTTTGGCCATTGATGTCTCCTTTCAAGGCTCTGAACTTCGTATTGTTTGTCTATACGCCCCACAAAGCATAGCCACACGTGTTGCATTATTTAAACTTACACAGCCTTTTTTGTACACACCAATAACTGTAATTTTTGGGGAGGATTTCAACTGTGGCACCTCTCCGTCAGAGCAGGGCTGCAGAACTCAGAAAGTGTTCAGTGACATGGCTTATTTGAAAACTATGACCCTCACGGCGCATCTCCATGATGTCTTTGCAGTAACAAATTCCACACCTCAAAAAACCTTTATCAAAGGTCATTTGATGTCTAGAATTGATTATCTCTTTGTGTCTAACTCTATAACCATTTACAGTGCGTACACAATACCTTTTGAAACCTCTGACCACCTGGCAGTATCTTGCTCGTGTGGTAAGAGTATCTCTAATTCTCATTGTTTTTCTTGGTGGAAACTGAATACCAGCTTGCTCCTTGACACCACCCTCCAGAAGCAATGGGAGGATTGGTCAAGGCCAGGGTTTCTATCCTTGAAGCATATGATTCTCCAGTAGAATGGTGGATTACGTCTAAATCAGATTTCCACTCTTTGTTTATAGCTTATGCTTCTTGAAAGACTAAACACAAACGTGCACAATATTTACTTTTTGAGAGATCAATTGCAACACTTAATTTCTATGATGCACACGTATCCTGTAGATTTATCTTGCCAAATTGCACTCACTAAAGAACACATGACTAAATTTCAATATAATAGATATTTAAGCCTCAAAATGGAAGCCCAGTTTGGAACTCAGGGGTGACAACCTTCTCTGGATGCTTTCTGGGGTTGTGCTGATCGCATTAAGGCAACTTTGTTAGATGCTTTACATAGAGGTGAAGATCCTACTCTTATAACTCATAAGGCACCTATTCTTGAGGAATCTCAAAATTATTTGTTAGCCCAATTTGAGGTATCAGGATGTACATCTCCTGGTCTTCCTTTCTTTCAAGACTTACAAATCCCTGACCTCTCTTCAGAAATGGCTGATTTCTTAATACAGGATATTTCCCTGGCTGAGGTACAATTAGCCATTTCGAGATTGAAATGAAACACTGCACCTAAGAAAGATGGCCTGACCTCAGAATTTTACAAAACATTTTCACATATCTTAAGTTCTATATTGACTATTGTTTTCAACTCCTTGTTACACCTCCCCACCATACCTCTAGATTTTTCTCAAGCTTTAGTCATACTATTGTTTAAGAAAGGTAAGAGAACTGATTTGACTAATTGGAGGCCGACTAGCCTTTTAAATGTCGATTATAAAATTCTTATGTATATTTTTTCACAGAGATCGGCTCATGTTGCAAATGTTTTAATTTCTCTGGTTCAAACTTGTGGCCTTCTGGACAGATCAATTTTTTTAACTTACAATTACTTAGAGATTTAACACAGCTAGGAACGACTGGTGTCTTTTCTGGCTGGCTGCTTTCATTAGACCAGCAAAAAGCCTTTGATTGGGAGAATCATGACTTTTTGTTCTCCACTTTACTGAAATATGGGATTCCTTCCCAGTTTATCAGTTCACTTGGATACAACTTATCTACGCATCTGCCACTGCTTTGCCTTTTATTATAAAGATTTTGGGACACCCTTTCAAATACTAAGGGGAATACAACAAGGGTGCCCTTTAAGCCCTGTTTTGTATCTATTTGGTATTGACCCTCTTATTAGGGAAAATTCATGGTAATCCTGATATTGAGGGCATCTCAGTACCTGGTTATTCAGCTTCTGTCAATATTTGTGCCTATGCGGATTATTTATGTTTATTTGTACAGTCCAGTGATGCCCTTCCCACAATTGAGTCTATTTTGTCATCGTATGAAGCTGTTTCTAGTGCAAAGCTAAATTATGCTAAATGCCAAGCTTTCCAAATCCATCCAGCAGTTTGAATAACACATTCCTTACACAATAGCATTATTCCTGTCACGACCTCCCCTATTCATCTATTTGGGTTGACTTTTGGGACAGATGATGATGTAAATATAACTGGGAATTGGCAATCAGTAAGAGTCAATCCCTATTACAACAATGGAAGGCTAAAACTATTTCAAAAAAAAAGAGAGTGTACTTAATTAAAACTTTGATTTTGCCACCATTTTTGTATGTTGCCAACATTTTTCCACCTCCTTTTAAGTTAGAACCCCTGATTCTTAATATTTTTTACAGGGCCTTAGGGGGAGTCAGTTAAACCCTATCAGGAGAGTTTTTACATATTATGATTATGGTTTTAGGGGGTGTTAGGATGCTTAACCCAGTGTTTTTTTTTCAGAGTATTTTTATTTACAGGACTTTTAGGGATCTTTTGCAGGGCATACCTTTAACCTGGCATAATGGCTTTTATTTCCTCCTTACAAAAGAAGTGGGGTACAGGTTTTTTGATGTTGTCTGTGATTACTTATACACACCATTTTCCATTGTATGTTAAACCTTGTCTTACCAAATTATGTCAATGGGGCATTACCCAGCATTTGATAACCACAAAGACCAGGACAGCTTTCTATACTTTTCTTATTGAAAAGGTGTTGTTTCTTCAACCTGTCTTCCCAGCTTGTCCTGACACCTGGATTCAGAAAGCATGTTTACAACTCACTGATAAGAGAATTCCTAAGTTAATGTCGGATGTGGTATGGTTGTCTTGCCATGGCCGCTTGGGGGTCCGGAGCACCCTTAAGCACAAAGCTGTGGAAGAAAGGATGTGCCCTAGGGTAACCTGCTCAGATGTTCTAGAAACTTTGGAACATTTCTTTATTACATGTCCCTTTGCACAAGCATTTTGGTCTGCCTTTAGAAGTATTTGGACTGACTGTACTGTGGTTCACATTATTTACGACATTATAGTTTTAGGGCTATTTCCATCTTTCTTAGTGAAATGTCATAAGAGCACTTTAAGAATTATTTTTGCTGTTTGTAAATATCATATGTGGCAGACCAGATGCATTTATTTGCTCCCACAAAAAAGAATTTACCTCTGAGGTGTTAGTTCATCTCGTTCTGAGCTCCCTACGATGGTTATATAGTTTGGAAGTACAGCACTTTTCTAGACTCAAAATACTTCTCCTTTGGAGTCATTGTGAGTGGATCTTTCAGCCTCCTTGATTACTGTACTCTAGACAAGTGTACCTGTAATTCTTATTGTATTTCTTTTCTGATTTGTATGTATTTGCTTTTGCAGTTCTCCTACCAGATTCGACTACTCTTTTTGTGGTGGTGGTGGTGGTGGGGGTGTTATGTATTTACTGCTGTGTTTGGGCCAGTCTCACTGCTTATTTGTATTACATGCAAGGTACAATTGTTATTTATATTTACTTTTGTCTTTGCATTATGATTTCATGTGCAGTAACACTTTTTGTGTATCTCCTTTACTTTCCAGTTTTACTGACGAATTCCCCTACTTTTTTAGTGGGGGAGAGGGGGGGTCAGTGTTATGAATTAATTTTGTTTCTTTGACAATACTCTAGACCTGTATGACTGTAATGTTTAATTTCTCTTATGATTTGTATTTTTTTTTTGTATGAGTTAACACTGTTTTCTATTTATTTGCTTTTGTAGTTCTCATACAAGCCTCCCTACTCTTTTTGTGGAGGGGGTTGTCTTTATTGCTGTATTTAGGCCTATATAACTGAATATTTGTATTCCATGTATGATGAAATGCCTATTTATGTTTACTTTTGTATTTGCATTATGATTTTTGTGTGCAGTATCACTTTCGTGTTTATATTTTTCCTTTCAAGTTTTCCTAAATAATTCCCCTACTCTTTTAGTTGGGGGGTTCTGTATTTATTGCTGTGTTTGAGCCTATATACATGACTGTTTGTATTTCATGTATGATGCAATACTTATTTCTGTTTACTTTGTCTTTGCATTATGATTTTGTGTGCAGTAACACTTTATGTATATATTTTATTTTTCAGTTTTAATAAACAATTCCCCTACTCTTTTAGTGGGTGGGGGGGGGGTTCAGCATTTATTGATACATTTTGGGACTATCACAATGGAATTTTGTATTGGATGCATGTTTTAATACTTATTTATGTTCACCTTTATTTTTGCATTCTGATTTTTGTGTGAAGTCACACTCTTATGTATATATTTTACTTTCAAGTTTTAATAAAACAGTTCCCGTACTCTTTTTGAGAAATGCCATAGGATCTTTAGCATCCACCTGAACAGGCAGACAGAAAAGACAGGAGCACTCACCTCCTCCCCCCATGCTGCACTACAGTGTCAGTATTGGTATTTAAAGAGCTAATGGAGCCAAACCAGGCAGACAGGAAAATAATATAAATTTTAAGAAGTAGCCAGTTATAAAATTTTATTTCTGAAGCATCTTTCTTTTACCTTTTGTTCATCAGAGAGTCTTCTATGTCATAAGGTTGTGGTGGATGTGTGGAACAGTTTGCAGCAGCAGCTGACATATTCAGCTGTACCCCCACTATATCATCAGCATTGTGATTTCACTGACAGTGAAATCACATGTGAATGACCTGGCAGTCACTGAATTGCTGTTCCTAAGTAGCAGTGATGTCACAGTCAGTGAGGTGATGATGCTGGTGATGTAGAGGGGGCAGTATAGCTTGCTATGTCAGCTGCCACACAGAGTGCTGTTCCACACATCACAAATATTAACATCAAGTAAACAATCTTCTATTTAAACAAAGGGAAAAGATAAAATACCTCAAATATAAAAGGTAATGGTTGACTGCTTTTAAAATCTAATATTAGTTTTAGGCAGTACATAAGCTCTTTAACCCACATGCCTAGTGTGGGGTTAGAACCCATAGCCTTCTGATCTCTCAGTCTCAGAGGCCAGTGTTCATGCTATTTTTTGCATCTTTCATTTGTTAGTTTTTACACAAATTCTCTCAGACTTTTTTCTGACCATGTGATGGAATCTTGAATGAGTTACATAAATGTTATTATTTTCTTCAAGACCCTTACCCGGCAACTAAACAGATAGTCAGTATATCATATTATAAAATGAAAAAAAAGTCTTCTATTTCCACTGCTTGCCTCCAATCTGTCCTGTGGAAAGGAATGTTAGGCGACTAGCAATCTGCATTCCACTGTATGTAATCTGACACTGAGTCTGACTTTCATTTCCACAAAAACCAAGAGGTAGTGAGTCCCCTAGGTTGATGAAAGAAATGGAACAATTCTGTTAGACTGAGCTGGACAGATGATAGAAACAACAGTTAACAAATTATTTTTTTGTTAATATCCTGAGAAGTTCTGAGGTACAATAGAGTAGCATCCCCCTTCCCTTTGCAGATGCCTTTAACATAAAGCAACAAATAGCAAATATCAGAGGGGGGTGCACTACTTTGCAGCTGTGGAGGAATACATACAAATGTCTGAAATGGAAGTTCCAAGAAAAGCTGTTTTAGAGCTACAGATGACAGAAGGGCTGTAATCTCCACCCACAGCCCTGAAAAACAACTTCAGTAAAGTCATGGATCAAAATACAGGCGATTCCAACTGGAGTCCATCATCTTTAATCTTAAGTGTGTGCTGTATTTGTACTGGTATAAAAAAATCCCCTTTTCTATGTTCTTGGATCATCTTACTGAGATTAATTACATTATGTGTTGGCAAGCAGTTTCCTGCTTTACAGATTTTAAAATGTACTGCTCAAATTAATCACAGTTGGTTGCTTACTCATCTTTTAATACATTAAATAAAAGTGGTAGGATTCAAACCAAAAAGTCCTACAATTTATTTTTTTCAGGGGAATCAGCAGTAAGGGGAAGTGTTCATGTAATGGAAGTTTATTTATGCTAAAGTTTTGATAGCTGTTATGTTTATTTTATTTATTTATTTTTATTTTAGCCTTTGGTAACCAGGTAAGGCCCACTAGACACACATGCCTGTTTTCAGGGGTGATCTGGGAGCACTGAGAGGTTAAGTGACTTGCTCAGAGTCACACAGTATGCGAGTGGAGGTTGTGAGAATCAAACTCAGGTCTGGTCTGCTGGATGTATCAAGCACATTCACACCTCATTCCTCTAACCTCTAGGCTATACTGCCAGCCATGTATGTATTGGAAAGTATGATATACTGCTGCATGGCTGGGTGCAGCAATGCATCTAACAAGGTCAGATGCCTAGGGATTTCTTTTCCAGATCCCTAAAGACAAATTGGCAATTAATAAATGGAAAGCAGCTACCTTGTGAAATAACTTACCTGACGTTGAAGACCGACGCACTGTGGCCTATTCAGATCATTTTACATCTGACAGTTATGCTAGGACTCTTCAGGTTGCTTTAAGTTGTTCTCTGTAATAGCTGAATTGGGTGAAGGGTTTTATATTGAATGAGATTTAAATCTGGTAATAGCATTACTGTAGAATATGTCTTGACTGTCCATAATTTTGAAAAGCAGTATGCAGAAAACATCTTTTTTTTGTTAACGCGCTGTTGTAATATGTTCTTTCTTCAAAACATTGTATTACTTGACTCAAAAAAAAAATAACATCAACATCATGTGCAAATACCAAAATTATCAGTTGTCAATATTTTGAGGATCACATACCGGTATTCTTATTTTAAATGCCATGTAGAAATCAATGTTCATTCTTTCCAACCACCATATCTGATGCCAAACCCCTTCCTCTTGTGGGTCCAATTGAGTTACACATGTAGACTGCAGTGATGGAAACCTCTGATATTGAAAAATTGTTTTTAGATTGTGTATTAGACATAGCCTTTGTTTGCCATACTTGCAGTTAATTTGAATTAAATGTGCAAATATGTGAAGATACGAAGTGATCAGTGCTGAGGCTTCACAGAAAATTCATGTCAATACAAATACATGCATGCTTAGTCAGTGACTATGAGTTACTATGTCTCATCAGCACTGCAACACCACAGTAAAATTCTGTCACACCCAATACACCTATTTGTCTTATTGCATCTTGTAGCGAATCATTTGTTGTATACTCATAATTTATTTTTCCATTACAGTAAAAACTACAGCAGACTTTATGCAGCTTTTTGAGACTTATTTTAAAGTCCCATAATTTTGTTTCCTGGCAGTTGTCTACAGATACTGAAGTTTGTTTTGTCAAACCCCCCTTCTCTTCACATTCTCCCTCAATGTCCATTCTCATGTCTACAAAGCTCTGCATCTATATTGTAAAATTATGTCACACTCAACAGCTGTGGACCATGCAGAATTTATTTTTTCCGTTATTGTAAAAAATACAGCAGACCTAATGCATCATTTTGGAAATAGTTTTAAAGTATCATAATTGTCTTTACTAAGCAGCTGTATATAGATACTGAAGATCCTTTTACCACCCCCCATTCACATTCTCCCTCACTGTCCATTCTCATTTCCACAAGCACTGTACCGATACTGTAAAATCATGCCAGAGCAATATCTGCATGTTTCCCAAGTGCAAGTGATAGTGATACCATTAGGCTCATGTAAATCCATTTTTTCTAGAATAATATTAAATATACGCATTTGTTGAATCAATTTGAATGCTAGTAAAATTTATCTATAATGCAGATGTGTACAGAGACTGAACTCCTTTTTGTTACCCCAACTCTCTAACTGAAAACTTTCTCACTCTCATTTGCCACTATGTCATCTGCTCTGCACCTTCAGTACAAATCCTGTTGCCATGTCATTGCAAGTGATAGAGTTGATCTCTGACTTGTGTAAAACCTTGCTATCTCTAATATTAAAAATACACTACAACTAAAACACTTCATTTAATAAATATGCTGTCTCACCATTTTGTAATTATAATGTTGTAGTCTACTGAGTTTGAAGTCCCTTTTCAAACCCCCTTCCTTAACAAGTCACCCTATATCTGAAACCTTTCTCATTCTGAAATCCTCAGTAAGTGATCGGTGCTGCAACTGCTATGCGTATCATGTCATTTCCAATATCTGAATGCTGTGCCATTACAAGTGATATTGATTATTTATGGACTCTGTAGAATGTCTGTTTCCCTTATAGTTAAGAAATACAGCAGACCTAAAGCAACTTTCTGGGACTCATTTTAAAGTCTCATAATTTTGTCTACTAGGAAGTTGATATACTTACTGATGTTTGTTTCACCAACCTCCCTTCCCCTCCACATTCTCCCTCAGAAGCATAATAGGCTCATAAAAATTGCATAATGTCTCTCTACCCCCCCCCGTGGTCAGGCACACAGAACATAAGCTACCCTACATCCTTCCACAACAACCTGCTAAATGCTGGAGTGCAGGACTGATGTGCATATCCCCAAAATAAAATACAGCATGGCTTTTGCAGGGACCTGCAGAGCCAAAGTGCAGCTAGAAATGAAAATACTGAATGGAGTAGCTTTGCATCAAAGTTTCATGACTGTTGAACTAAAGTTACGCTTGGCGACAGAAGTAGGGCATTACAAAAGAAAAATCTGCTACTTCTACCAGGACCAGATACTTTGATTTGTATGCATGTCAGTTCTGCAACATTTTCTTCTTGCTAATTCTAAATGGAAAACATCCAACTAAACTATAAAAACCCCACATAGGTATACATTTGTGCTTAAATACATATATTTATGCATTTATACTATTTGGGTCTTGGCATGAAAGTAAAGCCACAGGTTGGGTTTGACAGCTGGTAGCTGCAGGTTTCACAGCTGAGCTCTGAGGTGCTCTGAGGTCCCCAGTGGCACATTGGTATCAGCACCTAGCAAAACCTGCTGCAATGGCCAGGGAGCCTCAGTTGCCTGCTGCTGCTACCACTGCATAAAAAAACAAATATATATTATGATGAAGAAGTGTGTGGGGGGGCTCAAAATACATTAGTGGCTCACCTGGGAATCAAAGAGTTGGGGGAGATTAGTGGGTCAAACAATGGAAAAGGATAAAAAAAAGCTGACATGCTCAATTGTAGTTACATGACTGTGTGTGCGTGTGTTTGGTAGGGTGACAATGAAATGATGTTCAATGCAGGCTCACAATGACTATGTTTGTTTGCTCACTTATGTAGTAAACCTACTTGCATGCTCACTAATGAATTAAACAACAGTACAAGACATCTCCTATTGAAATTGAAACAAATATTCAGTGCTTGCTACTGTTCCTTGTTGGGATACCTGTACTAGTGTTGCATTATGTTTATGTGAAAAGGCAGTAAGGAGGGCTAGGGGAATACTGGGATGTACAGGGACAGGCATCACCAGTAGAAAACAGGAAGTTGTCATACCTCTGTACAGACAGTTGTGGAGACCCATCTGGAGTACTGTGTGCAGTTCTGGAGGCCCCATCTCTGCAAGGACATTGCCAGAATGGAGGCAGTCCAGAGGAGGGCAACTAAAATGGTGCATGGTCTGCACCAGAAACCATACAAAGAGAGACTAAAGGAGCTTAATATGTTTACCCTTGAGGAAAGGAGGAAGAGGGGGAAATGATAAAAACTTTAAAGTACCTCAAGGAAATCAACACAGTCCAGCTGGGTAGCATCTTTCAGAAAAAAATATGTGCAAGAACAAGGGGGCAGAATTTGAATATAGAGGGGGTACAGCTCAGGGGCAACATGAGGAAGTATTTTTTCATGGAGAGGGTGATGGATGCATGGAACTGCCTTCCTGAGGAGGTTGTGGGGTCAAAAACAGCAGGGAAATTCAAGAATACATGGGACAGACATAAGGCAGTTCTGGTGGGGGTTAGGAAGAAGTAGGCTATTGGTTAACTAGGATCTGCAGCTTATCAAATAGGTAGGGAATAAGCAGACTGAAAGGCCCAAGTGGTCCTTATCTGCTGTCAAAGTCTATGTTTCTATGTTTCTATGACTGTGAGCTTGATTTCTGCTGACAGTAAGTCAGACTAGCAATCATTTGCATTTATTGCAGACTGCATGTTAACCCCCCAAAACAAATCCCCCCCAAAAAAATCTGTGCAGCTTATGACTGATTATTCATTGCCATGGTGATAGATTATGTATATGTGTGTGTGTGTATGTGGGGGAGGGATGGTGTGTTAAAACAATGAAAAAGAAAAACAACAGATGGCCATAAACTGAGTCCTAACAAAGTGGTTTGCATACTTGGTTATGGCATAGAGAGATGTAAGAGTATATCCACATTTATTTTATTGAAACAGATGCAGTGATCAGGTACATTTACAATATGTGTGACAGAAACAGATACAATATTCAAGATATACAGTAAAAATATCAAGTAGGCAGAGTCTTTCTAAAAATTACAGTTTGAATCAATCAGGTCAAATATAAATACATGGCAGGCAATCGAAGGGCATGAGGAGCAGTAAACAATGGTGGTGCTCCATCCATAATATAACAGCAGTCAGTAAGGAAGGATGGGTGCAGACAGTCATGATCTGCGTTTCTTAATATCAACTGTTTTTTGTTTTTCAAATGGGGGGAGTTGAGGGTAGTTTGGTGGAAGTCAGGTGAAAACCAACAAACCATGGTCCTCTTCACTGGGTATGGATAAGTGCAATCCTGGTTAGTGTGGGGTTAGTGGGTGGGGGGTGAGGTTGGGAGACTATATTGAGGGTATAGTTTTTAAAGATCATGAGCAAATTTATAAGCTGGTAATTATCTGATCTTAAAGAGAATTATATTGCTTCATTTCCCTTCTAACCTGCATCAGTAAAGAGACCATGTAAATACAATATATGGGACAGAATCAAATGGACGAGTGGAAGAACACCTATAGTGGGGTAAAGGGTCAGCCTCAAAAGCCAGAGCTTTTTAAATGCCATTACAGCAGTATTATTTTGTGAAAGTCAAAAAAGAGAGAACCACAGTAGTGTGTGGAAGATGGGTATTTCTGTTGTTTAAATAGTCAGCTGAAAGTGCAATAACATTAACATGGTGTAGACATAGGAGATTTAAAAAAATTTCCAGTTGTGGGGGGAGGATTTAACTTTATGGGTAGCTAAGTTGTTTCTGTAGAACATTATGATGATGTCCTTGCTAACCTTAAATCCCTTGAAAGTGTTCAATTAATTTTTAACAGTTGATGTAACATTGGGCAAGCAGTGCCAGAATAATCCTGTTTTCATCACAATTATAAACTTATGTCTATAGCCACCCTCCTGCATGATTTTGTTTAGGTGTGGCAAGAACTTTCCAGATGCTTTGTCATCCCTCCATCACTGCTGCTTGGTTAAACAGACATGAACAATTCTGTGCCTGTGCTAAAATCTACAGAGTCATTCAGTGGACAGGTTGGATGTACTGTATGTGTGTCCCCATACAGTTTCTTCATAAACTGTTCTGTCCTCTCACAAACCAAGGAACCAGAAAGAGGTACACCAGTACACCTTTCTTGCATGAACCAGATCTGAGTGGCATGAGCAGTATTGATTTCCTTGGCTTTTCTGAGTTTTTTACAGCTCAGTCCTGCACAAAATTTCATCGGGCATCCTCCTACTTATCCCAAGTGCAGATGCTGATTTAGAATAGTTGATTTTAGAAGCTAATTTTGTCAAGCTTTTATTGTTTTTTAAATCATCTAAAATAGCAAGATTGATCTGTACTGTGTAATAGGGACAGATGACTGAAGAGTGAGGGTTGCCACTAGACACCAGGGAAACAATGTTAATTATGGAGACAGTGATCGTAGGGGTGGGGATGCCACTAGACACCAGGGAAACACTGAGAACTATGGGGATGGCAATCTGAGTATGGGGGTCAACACTATACACCAGGGGAAAAAGAGGGATGTTATCGGGATCCTTTTTCTTATGGTCAAATTTTTTATTTCATCATATGAAAAAAGCAGAAGCTAGTCACGAAAAAGGATGTAAAAACACACATACACACACAATTGGGGGTACTTTTTACACAAACTAAATGCAGCATCCACCTAACGGGGGTCCTGATGTGCAAGATATGCATATTGGTCTCTCTGTACCATTTTTGTGGGTTTTGGAAAAAAATGTGGGGGAAAAAATGGAAAACAGAACAGTGACATACAGAAAAGGGATTTTTTTTCACACGAAAGAGGATTAACCAATACAAAAAAAAAGATCATTTTTCGTATGACCCAATTCTTGTTTTGTTCTCTGCAGCTAACCTGAAAGTGCCTAGTGAGCATGCTCCAAACCAACATTTTAAAAATCAATAACTGTGGACTGGATAAATATTTGTTCACCAAACTAGCAAAAGGCACATCTGTGAGCAAAGCCCTTTCTTCCGTGAAATGCTCAGACCAAATGTCCAAACCATCTGGGTGCTAGAAGTGGACAAAGAAAACAGCAAAAAAAAATCTAAATCACTTTTTTCTCACTATCCGGGTCTCAAAATCTGTAACCAGGACCAGGAGTAGCAAACTAAGCTGAAAGCTTTTTTACAGGTGTGACCTGGGAGCACAGGGAAGTTAAGTGACTTGCTCAGGATCACACAGTATGCAAGTGGAAGCTGTGGGATTCAAACCCAGGTCCAGTCTGCTGGATGTCACCAGATTTGCAGTTCAGAGCCTTAAACCACTGCACTATACTGCTTCCTGGGTACAGTGAATGAGAATGGGGTGAACGTTAGGCTTGAAAACCCCAAAGCACACCTCATACCTGATTTTCTGCCTGCAGGGTGAAGGTGGGGTGTTAGGGTTGGAATCACTAACACCACATTTCCCTACGTTTGTTGTTTTAACCCTAACTAGTGCATTAACAAAGTTTTTTGCAATGAATGTCCTTATTGTTTGAGACAGTAGTATAATCAAATCCTCATTTGCCTGTGGGAGCACAGGGCCCTCCTGGCCTTGCACTCCCATCCATCCATACTTTTTGAGATACTATAATTGTATATTCTTTTTGCCTGTGGGAGCTCAGGGCCCAGAGGGCCCTGCGCTCCCATCCCTCCACAAATGCATATATGTATGTTGATGTGGACGTGCTGGGCCATCTAGACCCTGTACTTCCAATTTTTGCAAAACCACAACCAAATTGTCACCATAGCCTTCTTATTACCCTACCTCATGAAACTGGTGCTGAAAATTTCCAAATCCCCACAAAAATGTGATTCTGCACCACTGCAATGTCATTTCACACCACAGGTGCAAAAAGACAGTTTGGCCAGGATTTGAAAAATGACACCTGTCATGTTCATGAGGTTGTGTAAAAATATGTCTGTGCTTAAAATTTTGGATGAAAATATTTAAAATTACCACAGTTACGAGTGAGCGTAGCAAAATTTCAACACATGTGCATAACTTTGCCATTTGCAAATATTTTGACCCCAAATTTTCAACACAGCCTTCGTATTACCCCACCTCAGGAACAAAGGCAATGAAAAGTTTCATATTACCCCACCTCATGAACCCGGTACTGAAATTTTCCAAATCCCCACTAAAATGTGATTCTGCGCCACTGCAACGTCATGTCATGCCACAGGTGCAAAATGACAGTTTGGCCAGGATTTGAAAAATGACAGCTGTCACATTCATGAGGTTGTGTAAAAATATGTCTATGCTGAAAATCTGGGATGAAAATATATAAAATTATGAGAGTTTCAAGTGAGTGTACCAAAATCTCAACACATGTGCATAACTTTGCCATTTGCAAATATTTTTACCAAAAATTTTCAGCACAGCCTTCTTATGACCCCACCTCATGAACAAGGGCAGTGAAAATGTTCAAATCCTGCCCAAAAGGTGGTTTCACCAAGCCACTGTGAAGTAGCCTTTTGGGCCAGATTTTCAGACTTCAACTGCCATTGTTCATGAGGTGGTGTCCCAAAAAGTCCATGTTGAAAATTTGATGTCAAAATATGCACAAATGGCCAAGTTATGAATCAAAGCTGAAACCCCCCATTGAAATACATTGAACCACATTTACCTTAATTTATCATATTGCAGTCACCAGTTCCAGCAGCAAGACGTGCCTTCAATCAGAGCAAGCAGCTTCACAGTGGCACCTGTTTAGGTAGTGAGGTTGTGTGGGGAGGTCTGGGGAGTGCAGTGTGGTGGGTGTTCAGTGGGTGGTCAGAGTGGGAGGGGTTGTATCCCTAATGGACCTTTTTTTAACATATAGATAAGCCCTCCAGGATGAAGCATAGTGCTGCAGTAAACAATGCAATTTCAATGGGAGTTAATCCCTTTTGTCATGCAGTAAACCTGTGACACTGTACATTATCCTGGAGAGCTTATCTGTATTTAAAAAAAGACATCGAGGGACAGTTTTCTTCATTTTAGAGTTGGAGGAACATTGCAGGGAGTGTCACTAGACACCAGGACAAGGACACACATCAATGGAGACAGGCATAAGAGGTCGAGGTGCCACTAGACACCAGGGATAAAGTCACAATTTATGAGCTCAAGCATCGGAGGGTGGGGAGGGCACCACTAGACACCACTGAGTGGTTGAAATATTTACGGAGAGGGGACTCAGAGGGTGGGGGATGCCACTGGACACCAGGGAATAATACCCTAAATATAAGTAAAATATAAAAGAAAAAAAATGACGTTTTCTGCTCTAGTACAGTTGATCATCCAACAGGAAACCATGGCAGCAGCACAGATAGTTTTTTTCTCATTAAAAAATACCATTGTTTGTGACTCATAATACAAACAAAAATCTTGCTTCATATCATGAGTCACAACAAAAGAATTCAACTAAAAACATCTCAAGGACATTTCTCCAACAGCTAAATTCTGAGTCCAGCTTAGGAGATCCTGATAAGAAACCTAAATGTGTTGGTCACTCTCCAGAATGTTATATTTGTGCCTTTCCAAATTTGGATTTTTATGCAGAAACTGAAAACAAGAAAAACTGCTTAGAAAGTGAAAAACTCACCCCCCAAAAAAAACACTTTTTGAACTCTCTGGAATTCATAATCCACACATTACACAGGAACGAAACTGGCCAAATCCAGAGATCTGTCTTATAAGACTACACAGGCAAACTGTCATGCAAATCCATTGAACGGTGACAAAGTTATTAAAGGGCAAAATTTGGGGTTTAACTTAGAACTGCCAGTTTGACCCTAACTATAGGGGCATGACCACACCTCTATAATCCATATATATATATATATATATATATATATATATATATTTTACAGGGACATGGTAGCACCCCATAGTTAGGGTTGAGTAGCCTGTTTAATGTTAAACTTCAACTTTTGCATATTGATATCTTTGGTTGTCTTCATTGAAATGAGTTGAAATTTTGTATGTGTTGTCAAGGAGGCAAGGTCTTGATGTGTGGACATTTTTGTCATGGCAGCTTATATAGTTTCTGAGATCCACATGTGTCAGTTTTAAAACTAACTTTTTTCCTATACTTAACATTTTTTTTTTGTTTTTGCTCTCGCCTACATGGAATAGAAATGTTTCCCCAAATTTTCAGGAGACATGTATCATGCCCCAAGGAAGTGCCTATGACAGATCTGGTGAAAAAATAATAAAGGGTTCCTGAGTTATAAGGCTTTAAAATTTAGTGTTTTCTGACCTGCACATGCGCAGTAGGGTTTTTCAGATAATGTTCTGTGGTGAAAATAAAAATTTTATGCTGCAAATGCCCTTTTTTGCTTTTTGGCCACTTGATTGGCAGGGTACCAAACATTTTAAGTGCCATGCCAACTGCCATCTTGTTCATTTTTTCCATGAACCAACAAACATGGAAAATATATACAAATTATGGGATTTTAATAAATAAACATCAGAAACTAGCTAAACTGGATGCATTTAGCTAGGTTCTGATGTTTGTTTCTGAACATTACAAATAAGTTTTAAGAAATAAGTTTTAAGAAATAAGTTTTCTGGGCACCCAAAATCCCATGTTCCCAGTTTAGCAAAAGGAGCATTTCCCCCACATTCTCTGTATGAGAACAGCTGCTGCTGAACTCATGCTGTCTTTGATTTTGGGAATCTGAATGCTCTGTGATGAGATCTCTGCAATATCCCTCCCATACATGCATACCCCAGCTGCCTGAACCCTAAACCAGTTTTTTGAAATTGCCTTGGCTGCATTCATTTAATCATGGCCAAATTCATTTAATCCCGGAGCCTTATGGATTTGCCTTATTAAGGAAAGCCAGAAAATTGATGTTATCTTTTGGGATGAGCATGATGCCAAATAAATCTGCTAAGCCTCCCAAGAATGCTAAACCTAATAAACTGATTGCCAAATTGATGAAGCAACTTGAGATATAAGACAGCGTGCTGCGTCTAAGCAACTACATAGAAATGTGCGGAGCCCGGACACTAGTACACCACCACAAATGTTTTCGTATGAGCTCTAATGTTCTGGCTCTTCACAATCTCCTTTTTTTGCCTGCTCCTATGTTTGTGAAAATACCCACTACCCCCTGGATGATAAACAGGACATCGGGTGAGTACCTGTAAATGTTCTGACTTAGCAAGGTTTCAGTACTTCTTCATTGGTTCCACAAATTGAAGATGCAATGCCAGTGAATGGTCTTACAGTTGGAAGAGGTGGACTGGAGGTGTGCCAGTAAGTGGGAAGTGAACCGCCACACTCCATGGATCTACAGCAGCATCATACAGCCCTTCAGTCAAACCAGCAGCAGCTACAGAACAGTGTTGGGGACAATGAGGTATGTGGTAATTTTACTGTAAGCCACAGTTTACAAACTCATTTATCTCTGAACAAGACAGCAAGTGCAGAAGTGGCTACATCTTCTTCAAGTTCCATGATTAATCTGGATTTTGGCAAGCAGAAGTGGGTAGCAAATGTGGTGGGTAATACTCCTGATACCATTAATCTACAGATAGTGGTAAATCTCAATGGTAATCAAGATCAGGCACAGTAAGACAGAGACTTGCTTTCAACAAATATTAATGCTAGGCAAATAACCCAAGAGTAACAGGAGAGCTATAATTGCAAGCCAAACCCATGTTTTAATTACCGCAACAACAGAATCTGTTCACAATAGAACACAAGTTTCTGACATTGAGAATATCCTGAGATATTCTGGTAGTGATGCAGGGAGGGTTCCCTCATCCCCCAGTTTGGGTGATATAAATAATGCAAGAGCAGACTCATTTTTCAGAAAAAATAAATATTTTTCAGGATATTGAGTCCAAGATAGATTCTTTCCAAGCCATAATAAATAATTTGTTGGTAGGAAATCAGCAGTTGAGGTCTTACCCAGCCTTAGCACAACAACAAATTTTAGGTTTGGAAGACGAGGTTAAATCTGTCAAGAGACAAATGAATGATTTAGAACAAACCATTAAGGACTTTAAAAGTAAGTTGCTGGACTTTGAATCAAGGGCTAGGAGAAAGAATATAAGGATTTTGGGTGTCTGGGGGCCTGGATAAAGAAAGGCCCTTGGTTGATATGGTTAAACAAATAATGGCAGCATATCTGAACAAAGATAAGGCCACTATGCAAGTTGAATTTGATAGAATACAGAGTTTACAGGCCCGGATTTTTTTTCCCCTTGAAATAAGAAAACAGTCTCTCGCCGATCAGACACCCCTCCCACTTCCCACTCAGCATCGAACCACCCAGTACATCCCCACATAACCTCACTCACCTGAACAGGTCCCATGTTTTAGATCCACTGTCCCGATCAAAGACACGTCTTGCTGCTGGAACCGGTGGCTGCAATATGAGAAGCTAAGTTAAATGTGGTTCAATGTATTTCAATAGAGTTTTCAACTTTTATGTATACTGTACTGTACTGAAATTCAGCCATTTTTTTCAAATTTTGACAACAAATTTTTAACATGGCCTTTTGGGGACCCCACCTCATGAATAATATGAGTGTCATTGCATAACTCCTGCCTGAAATTTGATTTTGCAGTTGCTTGGTGAATTCACCTATTGGGCATGATTTGAAACTTTTTCCTGCCCTTGTTCATGAGGTGGGGTCATAGGAAGGCTATGTTGAAAATTTGGGGTCAAAGCATGTAAAAATGGTAAAGTTATGACCATTCATTGCAATTTCGCTACACATTCTTGTAACTTTGGAAATGTTAAATATTTTGACCCCAGATTTTCAACATAGCCTTCTTTTTACACCACCTCATGTATGTCATAGCTGTCATTTTTCAAATCCTGGGCAAAATGTGTTTTCACACCTGTGGCACAGAATGGCATTGCAGTTGCACAGAGATACGTTTTGGTGGGGATTCAAAGATTTTCTGTACCAGGTACACGAGAAGGGGTCATAAGATTGCTATGCTGACAGTTTGGCCACTGTTGCCTGATAAATGGAAGCACAGCTACATACATACATACATGCATCTATGGAGGGATAGGAGCTCAGGGACTGGAGGGCCTTGCACTCCCACAAGCAAATAAGGATACAATTATACTATCTCAAAAAGTAAGGAAATAAATTGCAAAAAATGTTGTTAATGCTCTAGTTAGGGTTAAAGCCACAAAAATAGGGAAATGTGGCATTAGGGTTTCCAATCCTAACAGCCCACCCCCAGCCAGCAACACACCAACAGCTGCCGGGGGGGTGCCTTGAGGTCATCAGCCCTAACACTCACCCCATTCTCCTACACTGTAACCATCTCAGCTTATTTACTTATGGAAAGGGTGGCACACCACATTTCCCTACTTTTGTGGCTTTAACCCTAACTAGAGCATTAACACAGTGTTTTGCAATTTATTATATACAGTGTGTGTGTGTGTGTGTGTGTGTGTATATATATATATATATATGTACACTGTGTATCTGTATCAGAATTGTTTGATATGTTTCTTTTAATTTTCAGTGAAAATATAATTAGAAATGTGAGTTTTTAGTAAATGACCCGCTAGCATGGTCCTGCATTGCTCCCACTTTACATAAATCCAATATTGACCAATTCAAGTAATATTCACAAGGAAATATTGAATATTCCCAACTTTGTGCAGCTCTGTAACACAAAGGTCCCACTTCATCAGTGTATGTTATACAGCTTTATTAAACCTTGAATCCATGTAATTGGTCAAAACCATGTCACATGATAGTATTTAGTAGGAACTACTGCCCTGCTTTTACTTAGCAACAGGAAGAAGTTCCTGATGATGGGCAATAGTTTAAAAACCACTGATGACTGTCATTCCATTCATGCATGCTCTTTCTGTGTGGGTGTCTTTTCTGTCAACATGGTGTTAGTTCATGTTCAGAATCTCCAGGCCAGGTGAAAAGCAAATGTGGCATATACCGCTAAAAACTTAAAATGAAAAACTACATGATGTGGAGCCATGGAACAAAATTTTTTTAACAAAATAATTATATTAGGAGAGGTGATGCATTCACTTTTGTGGCAAAGTGATGTCACCAGAATTCTCTGTAGCAGAACAGAGCCATTTTGCACAGTGTCACTTTTTATTACAGTGGCACAGTAGCACCACTATAGTTAGGGTTGAGTAGGCTGTTTAATGTCAGACCCCTAACTTTGCACTTTAATTACGTTGCCACCGTTCATTGGATTTGCATAAACTTTTGCATGTGTGGTCTTGGGAGGCAAGGTCTCCATGTCAAGTTTTATTCTGGTTTGATGCGTAGATTCTGAGACATTAATTGCTGTTTTTATGGCATCATCTACCACCCAGACAGTTTGGAATTTTGGTCTCAAACTTTCAGGGTAGAAAGGGCTTGGGCCAGAGTGGTGCCTTTCATTGTCTTTCTGAAAAAATATTAATCTGAAGTTTTGATTCTGAGCATACTCAGTGCAGTGTTTTTTTGTGAGAGAAATCATTTTTTGTATGGCCGCCTTCTTGTTTCTGTTTTTTCTTTTCCAAACAAATTTCAAAACTCATATAAAATGGTATCATGGAAACATACCACTACATATAACTTGCTAATTGGGACCCCATTAGGTGGATTTTGTACTTACCTTTTAGAAAAACGACCAAGACATGTATTTTTAACAAACTAAAACTCTTTTCTCGTGACACAATTGTCTTTTTTCATATGACCATATGAATCAAGACTCAGTCATACAAACAAGATTGCCTTCATACAAGAAAAGAGTTTGGACTTTTTTTTCACATTCTTTTTTCATATGAAGGAATCTTTTTTCTTGAGTGCTACTCAATCTTATTAAAAAACATTCTTTCATACCAGAAAAAGAATTTGGAGTTTGTTATTTTTTTTCAAATCCTTTTTTTTTATGAAGGAATCTTTTTCAATGAGATTGTGTTATTCTCACAAAAAAAGATTCCTTCATACAAAGAATAAATGTGGACTTAATTTTTTGTTCCACATTTCAACTTTAGCAAGCCATAACTGTGTCAAGACTTGCCATTAAGGGACAATCTATATATCAAAAGAAAGGTATTAATGAGTACTACAACACTAATACATAACACACCACAAAATAGTTGGGAGCCATGTAAAAAAGCATATAAATTAAAAATGGAATATTCCTATAGGATAACATTGCAACTTCAACAAGCCAAATGTTCATCAATAATTGGAGTAGACAGAAAATATATATATATCAAATAAAAAGGTGTCAGTGAGTAGTATAGCACTATCACATACTATCCTCCTAAACATTCATGGGGTATGCAATTCAGCCCAAAATTACCTGCACTATCCACCATGGTGCCAAATCCATGAAGAAAGTCTAATCATCATCAAAAATTCACCAAATGTATATCTGCACTTCCACTACAATCGTAGCAAATATCAGAGAAAACTGACAAACATTTACTGACTTATGGGTAGAAAACCAAAACCCACATTTTTGCCCATGTACATTCAAGTGCTGGGATTTAAGAGGGACACAACATATGTTTCCTTTTGATTGTAAATTTTTTATTTTTCAAAGAATAATACAGTACAGCATTGGTAAACAGCTTTGTTATGAGGGGGATGGGAAGGCAAAAGGAGGGTGGAAAGGGAAGGGAAGTCAGGGAAGGACTAGAGAAAGAATTATACAAATCAACAATTTGCACATGGTTACAGGGTGCAATCACATTTATACTGTGGTGAGGCTAAGGTCCATTGCTCTGATGTAAGCTTATCTATTGTACTCCCCCTCCCTCTATGAGGGGGAGGATGAACTGTGGGAGCATATCCTAAAAAGGGGACTAACAGCATAATGTGCTAATGAGAAAGGTTGCTCACCACTCAGAGACCTGTGTGGGCCAGCTGTTATGTGGGACCAAAGAGACACTTATTCTTCTGAGAGAGTTCTCAACTCTGCAAGCCATCTAGGATGATCCACATAAGTGTGAATTCATTCTGTTAAGTCAGGGGGCACCTTTTCTAAAACAGAATAGAGATATACACAAAGAATCTGTGTGCTAAATCTACTGTAGGTCCTATAAGAACATATTCCCATAATCAAAAAGGAGTAACACAAACATGGTAAACAACCTGTTAACATTTGTAGTAAAAGAACATGAGTAAATCAGGAGTTACAGGCCTTAATTTGAGATCTAATACTCTGGCTTAAAGCTCAAAGAAGATAAGCAGCTCACCATTAAAGATGACAGAGATAAAGGTTATCCTAAAGTATTTTATATAAATAAGATGGAAATAGAAAATGCTTTAGATAAAGTTTCCCATAATAAAGTCCCATGACCTGATGGAATCCTGGCAGATATATACAAAACATTTAACTATTTAAGCAATAAGGTATGACCAAGGGTTATGTTAATGGTCTGTTAATCACTTTCTAGGGGTTCACTATGGCACGAGGTGTAGCTGAGTGCCACATGCCCCTAGAGGGTGATTAACTAACCATTACCATAATTCCTGGGAGTGCCTTATTGCTATTATAATAAAAAATGTTTTTAAACAGTGTTAATCCTTGTTCAGCATATGGCTAAGCTCTACATGTATGTTAATAAAGGAATAATGCATGACAGGGTGTGTGTTGTGCTGGGATAACGTCACGCCTGGGGTGATTAGGCACGTGGTCACAGGCCGAGTGCGACTAATCACCCCAGAAGTGACATTATCCCTGCACAACACACACCCTGGAGTGCATTATTCCTATTATACAATGGCTCATTATTCTACAGAATAAAAAAAATAATTTTAAAGATGTTTTTATGTGGAAAAATATTTTTGTTTTTTAAGAGAAGATGAAACAATCAATGGAAGGATCCATAAAACAATCAATGGAAGGATCCATAAAACAATCAATGGAAGGATCCATAAAATGCTCATCTGCAGGTTCACAGTGAGGCTGAGACTAGACCCGTGATGTTATGCTGGATAACATCACACCCATGATGTTATGCTGGGATAACATCACGGGTCCAGCCCAAGACTGACCAATCAGAGTCTAGAATTTTTTCTTGCCATTGTATAATAAAAGATTAACATAGTGGCTGTTAGAATGTTTGAAGCCAATCAGAAAACTCCATTTCTCAGACCCTTTTTATAATGGTGGATCCTTGTTTTGCATATATTTTATAACTATTGCATATAGGAAGAGCATTTTTCTAATTCCTGGAAGGGTAATATAATTTGTCCCATATTTAAAAAGGGAAAATACAAATGATCCGGCCGTGTACAGGCCAATAAGCCTTCTTGATGCCTCATAAAAGATTTTTTGTCAAAATATCTTAGTTCGATTACAGAAGTGGTCCAAAACTAATAATCTGATAGTTGAAACACAAAATGGGTTTAGAGAGAATCATTCAACTATACAACATTGTTTTGTCTTAAATCATCTTATGTTTAAATATGTGACAATTAAAAAATCAAAACTATTCTGCTGTCTTATCCCTCTACAAACTGCTTTTGATTCCATAAGTAGAAAGAGATTATGGTGAAGTTAGAAAGTTATAATATTTCTCAAGAATTACTAGATATATTAATAAGGCATCACAATAGGACACGGTTAAGGATTAAATATGATCATGACGGGAACATAACAACTAAAATCAATACAAACTTAGGAGTACGGCAGAGCTGTTTGATAGCTCCACTTTTGTTTAACATTTATATCAACTTGATTCTTAAGTCACTGGATAATCCAGATTTTAACTCACCAAAAATAAGGCATCATGCAGTAACTTTACCAGCATACTGGATGATGCGGTTTTGATTTCAACCTCTTTGTTAGATCTTCAAAGAAAGGTCACCTATTTTTCTGATTTATGTAAAAAAAGATATGTTGGTAATAAATATGGGCTAAACTAATATGATTGTCTTTGGGAATAGGGCTAGCAAACAATACACTTTATATATTGATAGAATTAAAGTAATTATGGCAGTATATTACGATTTACTTAAGGTTAAGATTTGTGAATAACTTACAATGGACCCTACAGGTTAAAATTATGTTACAAAAGTTAAAATCATCATTTATGGCATTTAAAAAAACTCCACAGGAGAATGGGACAATCTTCCATATCAGGATTAATTATGGTAATTAATGCTAAGATAAAGGCTGGAATCCTATATGCTACTGAAATCTGGACCTCTTCTAACATAAAATCATTAGAAGTAGAAATAAATAAAATATATAGGTACCTTCTGAAAGTTCAGCAGTCAGTACCTGCAGCAATTTTGAGATGAGAATTGAGCCAGTTTCCCTTAAGTACTTTGGCTACAGAAAGAAGAATCATATTTACATTATGGTTATTTCTTCTTCATGATACTCTACGTCCATGGATGTGTCTTGAAGAACAAATAAAGTATCAAGGCATGGGATATACCCCTCCTGTAATTAAAACCATACAAGATCATATTCTTCCTTTGGGGTTAGGCAATATATTATATGAAATATATAAACGTCCTTTTTTTTCAAATTAAACAAATGGTAAAGACTAGATTAAGAGATGACAGTGTTCAACAAGACCTGGCAAGAATTAATGAGTTGCATCATTTCAAACGATATAAAATCATAAAAACAGATAATAAATTAGAGCCTTATTTAACCATCCTTAGAAATCCCGAACAAAGGAGAGTACTTACTAGATATAGATTTGAGGTTTTTAAAGCAAGATATATACAGTACTTTATGATCAAAAAAGATAGAATATTAGTAGCCCAATTTGTGGTTGTCATATGGGAGTAGCAGATGATCTTAAACACATATTATTACATTGTCCACAATTTGAAATAAAAAGAAGAAAGTTGTTGGCTCTGATATTAGCTACCCTTGGTCTCCCCTCAGATCAACTTGTTAAATATTTACTTAATGATGAAGCTTTACATGTACTGGATAGATTGTATAGACATCTGACATTTTTGAATCTCTATCATGTTTGCTGAGCATAGGATACAAAATTATTTATTGATAAATGGATTGAGCTAAAATCTAGTAATAATGTATGCACAGTATTATGATCTTTTATATTTGCAAACATCCGTTAATTTTGTATGAAACTTATTTATGTGAATTTTGTAAAGACTTAGGTCAATCAAATAACATTTTTACCTACCTATCTAAAGCTCAATGCCCTGGAGAAGCCACCTTCATTACCCTTCCCATCCAGTCAGGCACCTTGACTTATTTAGAAACCCTGCTGAGTCCAGCCTGTAGTTTTAGGGATTCAGTCCACCTACTCTGGGGGGTTGGCATATCTCAAGTATGGGGCCCAGCACTGCAGACATTTAGCCAACTGCTAGGATCTAAGATGGGTGATCCTATCTAGTTTAGCAAGAGCTGAGAGGGAGGCCACTACCTCATCAATTCTGGGAGTGGTTGGGGTATGCCATTTGCATAAAAGGGCCCTTTTGGTCTGTATGGCCAGCAAGGCTAACCATCTGTATTCCTGTGGGGTCAACAGTGGGAGACCTGCTCGAATCCCTAGGAAGAAAAACATAGGTGTCAGAGGGATCTGCTTGTGTATTACCTGAGATGCCATGGAACACACCCCTTTTCCATAGGTTCTATATCTTGGGGCAAGACTATAGTATATGAGCCAGATCTCCTCCCCTGTTCTGACATCTTCAGCATTGATCAGAATCAAGGAGTTTGGCCTTACAGAGTGTAATGGGGGTCTTGTACCAAGAGTGTGAGATTTTGTTCTGGATCAGTCAGAACGTGCATCTTGGTATCATTTATGGGTGTCTTTCCAGGGCTGACCCCACTGAGTGTTAGAGATGTTGCACTTAAGCATTTTTTCCCATCTAGTTTTTGATTCCCCTGATTGGGAGGGATAGGTGTCCCTAAGCTTGGCATAGATTCTACTCACAAGACCCTTTTGGTGTTGTATCCAGGTCTTCAGGGCTGAAGGGTTACCATAATGTCTGGGACTCTCCAGGAAGGGTTTGATTGCCGCCCGGATCTGGAAAGACATCCAAAAGTTCTTATGAGGGAGGTCCCACTTCTTCTGGAGATTCTGAAAGGTGGCAACCCTATTTAGGCGAGGGTCTCATAAGTCTCCCACAGTTTGAATACCCTTGCCAAACCAGTGTTTCCAAGTCACTTTATTCTTACCTATAGTAATGTGAGTGTTCTGCTAGAGCAGTACATAGGGAAGAAGAAGTGGGTACATGGCCAGTCTGGTGTGTACAGAGTACCAAGTTCTCCTAGATGTCTCCACCATGGGGGAGGATAAGGCCATAGCAGATAGAGGTGTATGTGAGGGACTGGTCCCTTCTGAATGATACAGGGGGGAAGGGGGGAGTAACGTCTTTGTCATTTCTTGTTCTATGTGGACCAACTGAGGTGGAAGGGAGGGGTCAGTGTGGAACCAGTGGACAGTTTGTGCTACCTGAAATGCCCATTTGTACTCCTCCATTCATGAGAGGTTCCACTCCCCTTGCATCCAATGAGCCCTAAGTTTAGAGTGGCTGAAGCAGGGTTTGGATCTCTCCC
This sequence comes from Neoceratodus forsteri, assembly GCA_016271365.2. Lineage (NCBI taxonomy): Eukaryota > Metazoa > Chordata > Ceratodontiformes > Ceratodontidae > Neoceratodus > Neoceratodus forsteri. The sequence continues at coordinate 1,649,175,908 of CM057453.1, forward strand.
ATAGGAATTCTATCAATTTGTCTATGGGTTAGAACAAATGCTTGGGAAGGGAGATGGGTATATGGGCTAAAAGGTAGAGGAACCAGGGTGTGGTTACAATTTTTATGGTAGCTATCTTCCCTGTAAGGGTAAGTTTGAGCAGCTTCCACCTGTCAAATTCGGTCTTAGTGGCAATCAGCAGGGGATGTATATTTGTATGCCAGAAGTTCTCTAGTTTAGGGGTGAGTTTGATGTCCAAGTAGGTGGTCCTATTAGGGGCCCAGAGAAGTCCAGAATTCGTTGCTATGTGCTGGGAGCAGTTTTCATTGAGGGAAGCATTTTAATTTTGGCCTGATTAAGCTTCAGGCCAGAGTAGGTGGTGAAGGAGTCCAGCAGAGCCAATAGATGGAACAAGGAGTGTTGGGCATCAGCCAGGGGGAGAAGTAGGTCATCAGCATACATAAGGGGGGGTAGTCAATATCCCTAACTCTGATGCCACAGATATCTGGGTGTTGCCTAATAGCTGTCTATAGAGGCTCGACTGCTAGGACAAATAACAGGGGTGATAGGGGGCAGCCCTGCCTAGTCCCTCGTTCAAGTGGGAAGTGAGAGGAAACCATGGAGTTGGCGGTGACCCGGGCTGTTGGGTTGTTGTAGATAGCCTGCACCCTGGTTTTAAACCTGTCACCCACTCCCAGATGGGATGAGATCGAGTAAAGTTAGTCCCACTCGATAGAGTCAAAAGCCTTCTCAAAATCAATGGCTATGGCCACAGCTGGGGAAACCAGGTGGTGCGCTGTATACATAAGGTTCATCAGTGCTCTGAGATGGTCAGTGCTGTGTTGCCCAGGGACAAATCCCACCTGGGAGGGGTGGATGAGGTGTGATAACAGGGGACTCAGCATGGAAGCCAGGATGCCAGGACCTTGGCGTAAATATTGCTGTCCAGGTTTATAAGTGATATCGGACGATAACTACCCAGGTTGGTTGGGTACTTACCTTTTTTTTGGAATTACTACAATAGTCACCTCTCTAAGAGAGTGTGGGACCCCCTAACTTCAGCTTCTTGAAATACCTCTGTAAGAAGTGGGGTGATCACTGGGGCTAAAGCCTTGTAGAAATCAGTGGTGTATCCATCACTTCCCAGGGATTTACCAAGACTAAGGCTCCAAATGGCAGTTCCCACTTCCTTTTGAGTGATTGCAGCTTCCAATTCATGAGACTGTTGTAGGGAGAGTGTGGGAAGGTGCAGGCTGTTCAAGAAAAGCATGGTGCTGGGGACAAGCTCCAAATGGGTGGTGGAGTAGAGCCCCTCATAAAAGGAGGACATAATCTCATTTATTGCCTGTGGGGTAGTAGCCACTGTCCCTTGGCTGTCTTTCAGGCCTAGAATATGCCAGCTAATCTGCTGATGCCTGAGTTGGTAGGTAAACACCTTACCCCCTTTATCTCCTCCCTCCCAAAAGGTATGCTGGAGCCAGAGAATGGCCACCTCTGCTTTCTTGTTTAACAGCTGGTTAATCTCAAAGCATAGGCTGAGGATTGTCCTGCCTGTAGGGGAGCTGGGGGAGGGGGAGGATATCACCTTGAATATGGCCTCTGCTGATGCAAGTTGTTATTCTATGTCTAGCAGGCTCTGTTCCTGTTCCCAGTGCCTGGCTGCAGAATATCTCATAATATTGCCCCTCATGGTGGCATTAAAGGCCTCCCAGGTGTTCCCTGCTGAGGTGTCAGAGGAGGGATTGTGTGTTAGTGAAAGTGAGTCCTAATTTTTGGCCCAGGAAATAAAGCCTGGGACCCCTATAAGGAGGGGATCAAGTCTCCAGTGACGAGGTGCAGGGGAGGAGGGGCCCCATTGTATTATCAACTGGACTGGGGTATGATCAGAAATAACCTGTAGGAGGATAGCAGTGTCAAGAGCATTGTGTAACAGAAATGGGGACATTAGCCAGTAGTCTAGCCTGCTATGTGATTAGTTGGGTTCATAATGGAAAGTGTAGTCTGTGTCCCTGGGGTGAAAAAGTCTCCAGACATCAGTGAGCCCCTGGTCCAATATCAGTAGTTGTAGGGCTCTACCACCCCTGATATGGACTTCTCTCCCAGTATCATTCCTGTCCAGGGAGGGACCAGTGTCAGGTTGAAGTCCCTGCCAATGAGTAGGGGGCAGTTGGTGGGCAGAAAGGCATTAATGGTCTCAGCCAGAGCATGAAAGAATTGGGGGTCATCAATGTTAGGGGCATATACATTGCATAATGTAAGAGGGCCTGAAGGGGTACCATAATTGGTCACTACCCATCTGCCACCCGGGTCAGCAGCAGAGTCAGTCAGGGTCCATTGTAGCAATTTATGGAGGAGGATAATTACCCCATGTTTTCTAGTGGGGGCACCAGAGTGAACCTCCTGACCAACCCAGTCTTTCAACATCATAGTCTGGTCACTCTTGGTCAGTTTGGTCTCTTGGAGGAAGGCCACCTTGGATTTCAAATGCTTCAGATGGGAGAGGACTATTTTCCTCTTTATAGGGGAATTCAGTCCCCAAACATTCCAGGTGTGAAAAATAATTTCCATCATATTCCTTAGGGAAAGGGTATTTACTTCTGAACTAGTGTAGTGAGAGTCTGGGGCCAAATATCAGAGGGAATTACTGATAGTCAGATCCCCAGATCTTCCCACTGTACCAGATAAAGAGTGTTTTGTGTGGCCCAACAAGTGTGGGGGGGTTAGTCATTCCTGCTGACCCTTGCACTCTGGCCTGGGGGGGCAATGTCAGGGAGGAGAAGTAGAGTCCTAGTCCAGTGAAGCCTGATTATTACTGCTACATCTAAGAACAGTATATCAACCTTTGTACATAGCTTATCAACACAACAAAAAATAAAAGCCTGTTAACGTCAAAAGCTGGGCTTAGCTGACTGATTCCCCAGCCAATGACATGCACTGCTGTACCTATGGGGGGTAAAGAGCTACCCAGTGTAAAGGGCTGTTGTGCCCTTGCTGGTACTAGTCGTACAAATGCAAAACAAACAAATTCAAGTTATGGGTGGAGCAGTCAGGACAATAATACAATCCCTCGAGTTAGCTGTCACCCAGAGCTAAAGGGTGTACTGAGTCCTTCAAGAGCTTCAGTGTAAGCTGAAGCCATATAAGGGAATGTTTGACAATGATTATTAACCATTGTGCACCCTACCAGCTGGCCAGGGGGGTTGAGGTTTATGGCCCTTAAGTGGTCAAGTTGGAATTAATGGCATAGTGGTGGGAAGGGGAGGGCATTATTAACCCCATGTTCAACCCCTTGGGGTAATACACAGGAGGGGGGTTTCCCTAGTGGTTCAATCGGCTGTTCCCTCCTAGTACTAAGGAAGGGCATAGACCTTGCAAGGGGGGTTAACGGTGGGAGAGCAGGGGGAACGGGGGCATGGGGGGTTCTAGGTCAGTACACCCAGGAGCAGTGTATTACATTATCATTCATGGCCAGTGCCTCTAATACCTCATCCCCCTCCCTCCACACACCATTGAAACAGTAATTCTTACATTTACAAACCAACATTATGCATATTTTACAAATATCCTAAAGGAAGTATCGGGGGGACAGGTAAGAAGCAACACTGCCCTTCTTATTGTCCCATATATACAGGGTCAGAGAAGATCCCCAGAGGGGAGCAACTGTAAAACAACCCCATGCTTCTTCTCTTCCCCCATACCCCTTTCTTTCCAGCCCATCAATTGCTCCCCTACTGACATAAAACCTAGTAGGCACTTATCTGTAAAAGGTGATCACACAGAGAGCAAATTGCAGGATTCCTTCTCTCCTTCATCTTCTTCTGGATAATGCGACACTCCTGGGAGGGGGCCCAAGTCTGCGGACAAAATTTCAGAGTCTCCAAGTGGCAAGGCAATATCTGTGGCATCCACCCAGGATCCCTGTACCTCCTCACTCTCTTGTTCTAGGGGTTCAGGAGCAGATAAGTCCATCACAGTAAGGAGCTCATCAGTCATATTCAGAGTTTGCAGGGCAAGTGGAGAAAAATGATTCTGAAAGAAGTAGGGACTGGTGTACTCCAAGTCCTGGGTCCCCTCTCGATGGATGCATATTTCACTGGGATCTAAATGTTCCCCAGCCTGCACTCTGTTCTGTGGGTGTTTCCTTCTAATATGAGAGGTGGATGGTGGTCTCTTGTGACCTTTAGGGGGGCAAGGTTCCAGTTCTCTGTGGGGTCCATTGGGTCTATTAATCCCTTCTGCTGAGGTGTGCTGGTCCCATTTCAGAGGAGATCTATGGTCCAAATAGACACTACGTGATAGGCCAGATGGGCCCAGAGTAGGGCTGCAGCTCTGGTTGTTAGAGGGAAGCCAGGTTGCACTGATAAAGTCCATAACAGCCTCCGGCATATAGAACTGATGTGGAGACCTGTTATGTGTTATTTCCAGGACCGCAGGATACTGAAGAGGGAAAGGCACCTGCAGGTCATGAAGCCTATATCATGCATCTGTGTAGGCCTTTCTTCTAGCCACCATCTCCCTTGAGTAGTCCTGGAAAATCATTATGCGGTGTCCATGCCAGTCCAGGGCTCCCAGTTCTCTGGCCCTGGATTGAATGGTTTTCTTTTTGGCAAACATGAGAATGCATGTTAGGCTAGGTCTGGACCTTTCTCCTGTGGTAGGCTTCTCCTGCAGTGAACGGTGTGCATTCTCAGTAATGATTCTGGTAGTCAGAGATAGTTGCAGGAGCTCCGAGAGGGCTTGTTGGAGGAAGGTTACAGTTCTGCCTTCCTCACAACTCTCCAGGAAGCCCAGGAGCTGCAGGTTGTTGTGGTGGCTCCTATTCTCCACGTCATCCATTTTGTCTTGTAGAAGCTTAATTTAGGCCACCTGTTCCCTCATGGTCATTCAATGACCTTGAGAGCCTCTTTAGGTGAATCTACCTTTTGCTCTGTGTGGCCCATCCTTGCATCGAGTTGCTGCAGTGTGCCAGCCGCGCTGTAGGTAGCCACCATTAGAGCCTCAATCTGGCTCACTATAGATGTGAACATGACCCTTATCAAGAGCTCTCCACCCTCCTTGGATTTGTGAGCCATGAGTGTACAATTTCTGCAGTGCTCCAGGCCCAAACACAGTTTTGAGCTGAATCCCATGATGGATTAGTCCTGCAAATGAACAGCAGGTAAAGAATGACTTTATATGGCTTCCATTCACAGTTGGGAAAAATAGCTCTTCCGTGAGATGGCTATAACTCAAAGACTTAGCTCAGGGTCAGCAGCACAAAACAATTAGGTCTCCATTTTATTTGCTGGTCAAGCCAGGCCCCCCATATTTTTCCTTTTAAAGTGAGCCCCACCAAACAAAAATACAAGCACATAAATTGCTTTTCTGGAGGAATGGACATGCAGGGCCCAGAGGGCACTGTGCTTCCACAGCCAGATGCATGTGTGTATCTACAGAGGGATGGAAGTGCAGGGACCAGAGGGCCCTGTGCTTCCCTAGGCACATGTATATGCTCATACAGGTCCCAAAGGGACCTCCATGAATGAGAATATGATTATACTATATCAAAAAGTAAGGAAATTATTTGCAAAAAAATGCATTAATGCACCAGTAAGAGTTCAGTTTAAACCAACAAAAGTAAGGAAATGTGGTCTGAGGGTTTCCAACCTTAACACCCCAACCACCCTGCAAACAGCAAAATGAAAACAAAAACATTATGGTTTTGGGTGTCCTGAGTCTTGCTTAATCAGGCCTGGGGTCTTTCTTGGGGTCAGCAACCCAAATGCTCACCCAATGCTTATATAGTCTGCACATCTGTGCTTATTTGCTGATGGAATAGAGGGAGAATTAGGGTTGATAACCCCAAGCAAGCCCCCAGGCCTAATTTCGCAAGACTCAGGACACCCAAAACCATTTTTTTTCCTTTCTCTGTTTGCAGGGTAGGAGTAGGGTGTTAGGGATGGAAACCCTAACACCACATTCCCCTACTTTTGTCATTTTAATGAGAACCCTAACTGGTGTAATAACACAGTTTTTTGCTAAGAATTTCTTTATAATACATTAAAGAGCAGCTGACACTTTCAGGAGAACTTTACCAAAACATAATATTTAGACAAAGTTCAACATATATTTCACATTAGTTCTTTATTTCTCCTTCCCATTATTTATTACTGAGGTCTTTTTTATGAAAGCAGGATTTTTGCTCCTGAAAATGCTATCTATTTTTTTTGTTTGTTTGTTTTGCTTTCTCCTTACCTGAGGTCAGTATGCACTCCTTGTGACATCACAGTTACTCTCATGGCAACAGACTGTGTGTCACAACAGACAATTATGACTTGAAGTAGGTAGTAAGTTATAGACACAGAGGAACTCTAAGGGACAAAAATCATGTATTTATGCAAATGTCCTCAATAATAAATCATGAGGATGAGAAATCCATAGTGTATATATATATATATATATATATATATATATATATATATATATATATATATATATATATACAGATAGATAGATAGATAGATAACTCAAATGCAAGCTGAATTGTACCTAAATGTTATGTTTTTCAAAGATTTATCTGAGGTCTCAGCAGCTCTTTAAGTAGTCTGCATTGCAATGAATTACCACAATCACAACTATACACACACACACACACACACGCACACGCACTTGAAAAAGCATCTCTACTGCTTTTTCCTTTTAAAATTAAACCCATGCCACTCCAGTTGCTTTGTGCCCCCCCTCCACCTCTGGCTACTTTAATTTAAAAATGTGCCCAGCCACCAGCTGATCACAAGTTATAACCCACCCAACTGCTGGAATAATTGTGATTTTTTAATGTGAGTACTTTGAAAAAAGGATCCAACAATGGGGGATCAACCCTCTTCCTCTCAGTGTTTCTGCTTGAGAAGAATGATCAGTTTCTACTATGGCAACACTCAGGTTTAAACATCAAGAGTTTGCAAAGCACTGATATTTAAAATTATAATTATTCAAAAAAGGCTGTTCCAACAGTTGGGTGGATTGTGATCAGCTAGGAGTGGCGCAGGATCTGTGGTGGCACAATAATGGTATTTAAACATAAACAAAAGATAGCAGAAACAACATAATTTCTGAGGGGGTTACTCAGGACACAAAAAGCAACAATAAATGTTGGTCTTTAAAAAAAAAACACAATTTGATCACTGAAGTGACATTGGGGGAGAGGATATATTTCCTTTCAAAGTATGTCCAGGAAACTGGAAAGAACAATGCTATCTAAAAATAAGCCATTCTTTGCACAGAAATGACACTGGTCTCCACAGAACCCCCTTTATCAAATTTTTTTCTCATTCTTCACATTCTCAAAAAGTTGTTCTTCATTGCTGTATGTAAAGAATAACTTTTTGAAAGCAGCAGCCCATGGGGTTGATCACCTGCTATGTAACTAATGTCAGTCAGTAGGTCATCATTCAGGCAATATTTTCCCACTATATTCCTTATGCAGGATTTTCAAAGCATGGCACAGGTCTTCCATCCAGCCCTGCACAATGGAACTTAGGTTCTGGTGGTGCACCATGTCCTTCACCATAACTGCACCTAATTATACAATCTCAGGCGCATTTGCAACAGTTTCCATGAATTACAGCACCTTGCACCAAATATGTGGTGCAAGCCCATAAAAACAGCCCCCAGGATTGCTACAAGTTAAACCAGAAAAAATTGGTCAAACTTGCTGCAATATCCGCATGGTATAGAAAATCCCATTAGATCACTGCAAGCCCCATGCACAGTATCGACGGTGCACCTGGGGCTTGTGGCAATGTAAGGCTTTTGAAAATCCTGCCCCTTGTCTCCAGTTACTATTTTAGCTACAATAAACTGTACACGACACTGTTGAAATAGAACTGTTATTTACTAAATTTAAAAAGTGTCACCAAACATTGCTGTGGACATCCAGTCAATATTTGCATACTATCCAATACAGACAAATCACAGTATTCACTAACATCATCAAAATGTCTGTCACTGCAAACATTGTACACAACACTTTCATGTTCTGATTTGGACAAGCATCTTCAAGGCCCTTAAAATCCTCAGCAGAAATTCACAAATATTGCTGGAAAGGCAATTCAATCCCCTCAGCAGTCAATGGCAAAATCCAGTTCTCCACAAGAGGTATCTTTCAAGCACAAAGGTGTTAAAAGGGTTTTACTTTCTGAAGCTCTTTATAACAGGTAATAAATATTCATATGATTGGTATTTAACATATACTCAAATGTATGTGAGTTCCTAATTGTATGTAAAATGAGTGATAATTTTTGGTAGGTGAGGTTCAGTTTAAAACTGTATGGGTTAATGGGGGGGGGGGCAGAATTTTCTCCAACCTGGTTCATCCAGCTCTAGCCTCTCCCAGGATTAAAGGCTTTTTTGATGACTTATTCCTACCATACCTCTGTTTTTTCTTTATTCCCAGAAGAGCCTTCTTTAAACTCTCAGAAAATACCTAAGAATTAATTTCTTAAAGTCATTATATCTCTTGGGTTGGAAGAGGTCCCCAGTTACAATGGGCTTATTATTTAAGTTCTTCTAATGCAGATTTACTCTTCAATTTTGTTGAAAGCCTATAACTTCATGTTTGATTTAAGCAGCTGGCCAAGCCACTAAGAGGACATTTTTGTCCATAAAAAAGGGAAAGATCAGTAGTCATGCAAAAATTATACATCTATATCCTTAATTAGAACTGTTGCTAAAATCATTGCCAAAGTATTTCTCTAGCTAAAAGGGTTCCAGATTTGCATTACATGGAATGAAAACACAATTTTAATAAATGCAGGCTGGAACCAGGAAAATGCAAGGATATATTTTCATACTATAAATGTTGCCAGAGGCAGTAATTTCCTGGATGCTGTCATCACATTAGATAATGAGAATCATTACGATTATGTCTCATGCAGCTTTTTAGTTTCAAGCATTCTGCCTTTTTGAATCATACACTGATTAAAATGGACTCCTGAACATCAGTGCCATCTCTGTACTTGCTTTTGCAGAAGTGATATATTCCACACAAAGTTCCTCCCAAGAAGGGCAAAAGACAAGTGCTCCTTGTTTCAACTCTTGATAGTAAAATCAAAACGTTTATGTTTGAGTGTATCACTGATGCTATTGCCTCATGCAGCTTTTTAGTTTCAAGCATTTTGCCTTTTTGAATCATACACTGATTAAAATGGACTCCTGAACATCAGCACCATCTCTGTACTTGCTTTTGCAGAAGTGGTATATTCCACACAAAGTTCCTCCCTAGAAGGGCAAAAGACAAGTGCCCCTTGTTTCAACTCTTGACAGTAAAATCAAAAAGTTTATGTTTGAGTATATCACTGATGCTATTGCAGGTCAACAATACAAATTATAAACAGTAATCACGAGCATTATTCTCCCTTATCCATTTTCAAGAGTCATCATCATCATTAAATTTTATTTTTAAAAAGTGTCCTGCCACAGCTCACAGCACCCTCACAATATTAAAATACATAAAATCTTCAATTATAAAATCCACACTATTGGACATATTACACATTTAACATATATTAAAACACATCTTCTAATTAGATTTTATATTCAGCAGAAATGCTATCAGTCTTAAATACCAGAGAAGGCCTGATTAAATAAATACATTTTAAGGGAAGTTTTAAAACCCTCCACGGTCAGGCTATCATGTATAGTAAGTATAGGATCATTGCTATAATGGTCTGGATGTTGCTATAGCACTGTATTACGGCTGCATGGGTGGAGCTATGCTGATGCATTGCTATCACACAGAAGAGAGAAAGGATCATGGAAGCACATGACCAGATTCCTTCCGTCTGCTCTTCTGCAGTGCTGTGGCCATTGCTTTACTGTTGTTTTCTCCATTGCCCCTCCCCTCCGCAGCTGCCGTAGCCTCCCTTCTGTGGGCACATAATTTGATTGCTGGCAATCACCTTCCATTTTTGTGGAAAAAAAGAGCCTGCCATGCCCAAGATGGTCACTGTGAGCTCAGTGCACATGTGTGACTTCACTTCCACAGTTGCTCATGTGCAGTTTCACTACCACAGTAGTGGTGAAGGTGTGCATGCACACAGAGCTCACAGTAGCAATCCTGGGCACTGCATGTTCTTTTTTCTGGCAGAACAAAACAGCATTTTGTTCTTAGAGCCCCTAAGTGCTCTTAAAATGGCATAGCAGCTGTGTTGGCTCTAACCAGAGTTTGTTTTTATGTTGGCTTGTGCATGCTCAAAGCAAACATTTTGTTACAACAATGGGTTTCAGAGGTGTGTCACTGTCGAGTCCAATGCAGCTCAGACTGCAGGAGGCTCAACAGTGACAGTCAATTATCAGTGAGGCTGATCATGATAGTGTTCTCAGCTTGAGGAGTGGAAACACAGTATACTTGAAAGGAGCAAGCCGCTCCTATCACAGAGTGGCTTGATCTTTTCATCTGCATAATGCCACCCATCAAACAGCCTCCCAGTCCTTCCATTGATGCTCAGTTCTTAAAAATAGAACATCATCCCACTGCCAACTATCCTGCCCACTGTCCCTTCCTTCCCCGTGCCCCATCCATAAAGCACCCTCCCATTGCCAAGTGTCCTGCCCACCTCCTGAGCCTTCCCCCAGGGTCCTGTTTATAAAAATACAACACCCTCCCAATGCCAAGTATCCTGCCCACCTCCCAATCCTTCCCCAGTGCCATCTCTGTAAAAATAGACACCCTCCCAATGCCAAGTATTCCCCATCTCCTGATCCTTCAATGTGCCATGTCTGTAAAAATTAAGCACCTTCACACTGCCAAGTATTCTGCCCACCTACTGATCCTTCCCCATGCCCCTCAATGAAAAAACACACCCTCCCATTGCAAGGTGCCCACCCACTTCCTATCCTTCTCTCATGCCCAGTTCATAAACCTGTAAAACAAGAAAACTGTTCAATGATGACTTCTGCCCCCACTCTTCACCCCAACCCCCATCTCAGCACTCACCACTCCATACCACACACTCCATACATACCTATCCAGTGCAGCATTTCTCCTCCACAAATGTCCTGCTTTTTTCAAACTCCACCTGGAAGTGACCAAAAAACAATGTAAGTTTGATTAATGGCTCTTTTTCATTTTCTTTCTCACTCTGAAGCCTGGGCATCCTTCAGGAGTGCCTACTCGACTGTGCCACTCACTTCCTGCCTGAATCCTCACTTCCCCAGGCTCTCCTCTGAATGACCTGGACAGGTCCTTCCCCCAAGATCACCCCCTGGGAGAGGGCCTGCCCTCCCTTGGCAGCTCTTTCTGAAATTAGAGGTACCTACCAGTCGTTGGGTCGACCATGGAGAGTCCTGGGTGCATTGGACTGGCATTGGGATGTGGGTGAACCCTGAAGGCCTCCTTCATCTCACCAGGCTCCAGAGGGTTTTTCATTGTGTGGTGTTTCTCCCCACCCCATCCACCTGCCTCCCCATGGTGGAGCTTGGATGTGCAATGATGTCCAGCATCTGCCAAGCTCCACCCTTGCCATACAGCTGAACCACATTGTGGCTTCCCCCGACTACCACCAGAAGTCACGTGGGAGTGGCACATGTCCCTACACCCTTCCCAGGGAAGGAGAGCTGTCCTCCAGATGCTCAATCCCTTCCCACCCCTGCTGACCCCCGGCATCCCGGGCTCATTCCCGAACCTGGGTTGCCGGCATAGCGTGAGGTAAGGCAACTAATGCCTTAACCCTCAGCACCACCAGGCCAGCCAATTAATGGCTTTTTAATGTGTTTTAAACATATACTCATAACTGTATAATTTTTAAATATTTTTATCCAAAATTTTCAACATGGCCTTTTTTATCCAAACCTCCTGAACCAGGTAGATGACATTTTTCAAATCCCCCCAAAACATATATTTGCAGTCATTCTGCAACATCATGTTTTGAATGGGATTTAAAACAATTTCACCTGTCTTGATCATAAGATGGGGCAATAAAAAGATTATGTTGACAATTTGGGGTCAAAATCTCAAACAGCAACAAAGTTATAAAGCAATGTTGAAACTCTTCAATGTTTACACATATTTTGAGATTTTGACTCCAAATTTTCAACATAGCCTGTTTTTAACCCCACCTCATGAATACGGCAGGTATACTTTTTCAAATCCCTTCCAAAAAATGTTTTCACAGTCACTGTATGAAATCATCTTTCAGGTGGGATTTTAAACATTCCACATGTCTTGATCATAAGGCAAGGTAATAAGAAGACTATGTTGAAAATCTGGGATCAAATCTTAGAAAAACAACAAAGTTATGATCTTAAAAATTAACAAAGTTATGAAGCAATGTTGAAATTCTTCATCACTTTCTCACAACTTTTCTATTGTTCTGGATTTTGTCTCCAAATTTTAAACACACCCTTTTTTACCCCTTTTTGACCTGTCATGTCCATACGGCGGTGTAATAAAAAGACTACAGTATGTAGAACATTTGAGGTCAAAACTGTAAAAAAAAAAAAAAAAAAGGCTATGAACAAACATTGACATTTTTCAGTGTTTACTCATAGCTTTGCAATATTTTTGTTTTTGAACCCAAGTTTTTAACATATTCATGTTTTTGCTCCCATCAAATGAACATGGCAGGTATAATTATAAAACCCCATCCAAAATGTCAGGGTCAGTGGCTCAGCAGTCTGCATACTCACCTCTGAGGCTAGAAGATCAGAAGGTTGAGGGTTCCATCTCCACACCAGGCACTTGGGTTAAATCCCAATACTGACACTGTAGTGCAACATGAGGGGGCACTGCACTTCTGAGCATTCAGCTGAGACTTTGAAACTAAGGTCCTGTCTGCCTGTTCTAGTGGTTGCTTAGGTTGATGTTAAGGACCCCATGGACCTTCTCAAAAAAAGCAGGGTTTTTTTTTAAGTAAATATCAACATGACACATCAAGACAGAAATACGTACAAAAAATCAAGACTATGGTATAGTGATACTAAAAGTAGCAAAAAATAAATTCCCCCAAAACAAACCATATAAAATATATTAAAAAAGTGAGTCCCTCCCCCTCACTAAAGCAGAGATTTCCAATTAAGTCTAACAGAAAAAGATAAATACATAGACACCTTTGCATAGTACCATTTATATCAGGAAGCATTGAACATTTTTCCAGTATTCTGTAAAAGGGAAACAGGTCAAATTCTAGATGTGTAGTCCCTAATGTCCTGAATTTCAGTTTCTATCATTACAATTAGCTTTTCTAAATGAAAGCTTTTATTTTGAAAAGTGTGTTGACATCTAGATTGCCAAACTCCCTATTTAAGACAGGCACATATAACATTCATAGTGTTGTTATAGAAAACTGTGCATGGGTGTGATTTGTCACCCAATATAAGTACTGCATATGCCACTGTTGCAAACTCTGAAATCTGCCATCTAGATGCTAAAGTTGTCCAAAACCCATGAATATAGCTACATTGAAAAAACATGTATATCATACTTTTTTCCTGGAGTGAATAGCCCTGTCTAATAAAATTCCACTCTTCTACATTTTAATGCTTTGCATTCCCTTTACCATTCTATTTTCCATGTGCCCTAAGCCATGTAATGGTCCACATTTTCTTCAGAATGTGTGTTATCATTCAATTGTTCTCCTACAACTGTCTCACCTATTCCATCATTATGAGAAAAAAATGGAGACAGAAAAAAGTATTCCGCCATCACTTTCTTATGTGTGCCAGAGTTAGCATGTATGACATTCTATTCCAGATGCCATGATATCATTTTATTAAAATAATCTTGTCCATATCCAGTCTCTGATTTATTGTTCCCTTTTATGCTCTTTAACTTGGCAGCTGACTATTCAGTAAGCAGAACTTCACATTTCTGCTGAAATAGGTACATATCCCAAGTCCTAAACCTTGCAATAAAGGTCAAATATTAAAACTAAAAAAAAAAACACAATAAAGAAAACAACTGGATTAATCATAGAAAGGCCACCCTCTTTCACCTCCCTGTAAGTGTGTTCTTCTTTAATTAGGTTCAATATAGTTCACCACAGAAGGTGAAAACACATATACTATAGAGTTTTGTTTCCATGGAAGCTGATGGAGGATATACAAAACTGAGATAAAGGAAAACAGGGATTAAAAAGGTTTTTGCCACATACACATTTTTCTGTTTTGACATAGTCCAACCACACTGCCTTGTAACTTTTGCTTTTGCAATGTCTAAATTCTGTTTCCAGCTTTACAGAGCCATCCCAGGACCCCCAAACCAAACTCATAAAAATGTTAATGGGTTCCTCAGTTATTTGTATACCTTCAGTATGAGACACAGAAGCAGTATTAGTCTTGTTTACCAAAATCCTTTTACTTTTCTTTTCACTTAAGGCTGCCCCTGCAACTCTACTATACAGTATTCCTAGAAATGAGCTGAAGTCTTGCTCCCATCAGCTGGTGTTTTCACCCAGATACAGATATTTTCTGCATAGGCGGATGTTTTTTGTACTATAGAAAATACCTCAATAGAAGAAATTAGTTCATCCTGTTCTATACAGTGTAACACTGAGTCTATACAAAAATACAAACAGAATGGAGCTTAAAGGGCATCCCTGTTGAACTCTATTCATTAGTTTACATGTTCCCCAAAGAATTCCATTTACCAAAGAAGTTATAGCAGCATTATCACAATAAATTTTAACAAAAGTCACAAACATCTGAGAAAGTCCATATTTAGGAAGAACCTGAAAAAGGAAACCATCTTGAACTTTATAAAAGGCCTTCTGATCCAAGAAGAGGAGAGGGGAAGACCATCTGCTGTCCCTGTTGACCACTTTCAACCGCTCCCCCCACCCCCGAAATGTTAAATTAGTACTAATTTTCCTCCCTGGTATGGCACAAGTTTGTGAAAGAAATATTACCATAGTAGATGCTAAAGTCAGTTCTGTTACTCAATATTTTGACTAATACCTTAACATCTGTGTTCAAAAGTATGAGTAGTCTCCAGTTATTTAAATTCTGTTTATCCCCACTCTTGTAGATAAAAAGCAAAATACCTTTGAGCAGGTAAACACTATTATTGTCCATATAATAAGATATTGAAAACAGGGGCTAAATTATCCCCAAAGTCATCAGGGTATAATTCATAAAGTTATCCTGAAAGGCCATCCTCCCCAGGAGCTATTGCTTTCTGTAGTGATTTAATCACTCCAATCACTTCAGTTTTAGTACTGTAATATCTTTTTGCAAGTCGTCCTGACTGTCCTGGTAGAAGGCTGGAATCTGTAAATGTTCAAAAAAGGATTCAGCAGGGAAGTTAGAAGTGTCTGCATTCTCAGATCTGTTCTTATAATAGTTATCTACAATCTGTTTAATTTCCTCTGTTCATTGACTCCTACATCCTTTCGCATCTCCCAATGTTGTTATAACCCTATGATTGACCCACTCCTGACATCTTTCAAAGGGTTAACCTGTCTGTATTGTTCCTGAGTCCCAATTTTTTGTTCTTGAAACAGAGTGATCATTCACTGGTACTGCAATTTTTCAATCTGTCATTTAATACTGGAAATTTTTGCAGAATAGTCTATCCCTGTCTCTGCTGTCAGACTAAACAGTTTTTACAATTGAAATCATAAGTCAAGATTCTTCAAATAAGCTCTAGTCTTCTGAGCTTTTGTCTAATTTTTAAAAACCTCTTGAAGATCTATCTTAAAATCTATCTACCAGTCTACACAGGAATTGTACATCTCCAATAAGGTAAGCTTATCAGAGATAAATTGTCTAAGTTTGACTTTCAAAACTGTTCTCTAAGAGTCGGGTATTAAACCTTCATGGACCTCACTCACAGAGTTGTACTGATGCAACCCAAAAGGTTAAACTCGCCAGTGCATAGTCAGAGGTTTCTACTGGGACAACAGATGTGGAAATGATTTGTAGTCAATGAGAGATAAACAGATAATCAAATCTTGTGGCTGAAGGTCCACTAAAAAAAGTACAGGTTGTATTATCATGTCTGGCTTTAAAAGCATTTACTTATGATGCAGAGGTGATGATGTAAGATAGAAACAAGGCATCACAATATGCTTTCTTCATAGGAACAGAGGCCCTAGAGTCACTTACAGATCAACAATTAAATTATCCACCCAAAGGCACACCTTTAGAAGTATATTGAGAAGGATGAATCATTTTAAAGGATTCAATCTTGCTGGTGTTCAGTTGAAGAACATATAAAAATATTAACGTGAGATCTAAATTATTAAATAGTACGTCCATAATCAAAACCCTACCAGGGACTGCATCTATTAATTTGATAACTGTCCCATTTTGAGAAGAAAAAAGTATACCCATGCCAGAGCATTTATCTTCTCCCAGGGAACAAAAGGACGACCTCCATGGCCAAATTCATTTTTTTCTATTTATATTATTCAGGGAATCAAGTGTCATGAAGAAATATAATGTTATGCTGTAGGTCATGCAGAAGGGATACCATAGTCAATCTTTTCTTATAATTAAATATACTATTAGTATTTAGTGTAGCTACTGAAAAAGCAGCATCCTGTAAGTGACTGATTAGGCTGAACAAATAGGAATCAGAAACATCAAGGTACAGACTTCCCTCTTCCTTTTCTCCCTGCCATCCAGCTTGTGGATTTTTTTTTGAAGAGATAGATGGCTCTAATCCATGATCAGGTCCTCTACTTCAGATGAGGCATCTGGCTCAGATGATTGGATAGAGGATGCATCACAGTCATCTTCAAAGTCTCCCCAGTCCTTATATATGCTTAACACTACAAAGGGATTGTCATGTTCTATTGTTTCTGGTAGAGAGATCCTACTAGAAGGTTTAGAGTGAGCCTACCATCTGGTCACCCTAGTGAAGGCTCTAGTGTCCTCAGTTGAAGAGGGAGGCATTTCTTCAGGTACCACAGCTACTGAAACATTGTCCTGTACATGTATATTTTCTGCTTCCAGAGGAGTCTCCTGGTTCACCATTGGTACATCTGTTTCTCAATGTGCCCCCTCTGGGTGCTCCTGTGGTACTGGATCCTTCTGGAGAGGTTGCTGTTGTCAAGAAGGATTGGAATGATTATCAAAGTTACTAAGAATTCTGAAGTGATGGGGAGAGGATATGTTGTCTTGACCTGAAGTAGAGTGGCTTGCTGATGCCTTTTCTTTCCTAGAGCTACATTTGTGTGCAGTATTGACATAAAAGACCTGATCTGCCCAGTCCATCTCATCCCCCAGATTGTGGGATACCCAAGGGCAAGCATAATAGGAATTGCCCTCCTCATTGCATGAATTGCATTTCACAGCATTTGGGCAGGCATTACCGTTATGACCCAATTCAGAGCATAAACCACATTTAACTTTATCACAAGCATTACTTAAGTGAGCTTTTGAACCACACTGGTAGCAAGTTTTTGGTTGGCCAATGTAAAAAAGTACCCCACTGTCATAGCCCAGCTAACAATTATTGAGCAAGTGTTTAATTCCTGTTGTCCCATAATGTAACCATATTCAAATTTCCCATCCCCCAGTCCAGATGTTTTCAGAATCCGTGTTAGGGTGTGGTGTTCCTATCACAGTGCATCTTTGTTTCACCTAGTGCAAAATGTCAATGATGCTAACCCCTTCATTCTTAAAAAGCACTGTCACGGTTTTAATTTCATGTTTAATCAAGGAAATTGCAAGAAACAGTGCCCATACAGAGGTATCCTTTAAATGTTGATATTTAGCTCAGCATCTCTCAAAATTTTCCACCATTTTAAAACTCACATCGAAATCAGTGTCCCCTGGCATGTGAATCAAAGCATACAATTCTGTTGCGATAAATCTCACACTATCTTTTAATAGTGCTCTGGCTACATATCATCTGTTAGGGAACTCCTCCAATCCCCCTTTGTATTTAAGTCTGACTGTATTATGGCACTTAACTGGTTCTGTGGATCCCTTAAAAAAGTCTGAATATTTTTTCCTGCCTTCTTGTTCCAGAGTGCCTTTTTTCATACTGAAAATTTGTATTTTGTTCCCACCTGCTTCTGACACTTGTGCAAGCCATGTTAGTGTCATCAATATGTCCCCCACTTCTGGTAGTAGGTTGTTCTTGTATCTGGCTAAAATCATCAGGACCTGTCTTTGTTATCTGTCTCTGAGAAGGATCAACATCTGAAGGGTCAAGAGATGAGCAATGGTATTGTGTACCTGAATGTTAGGCAAGTCTGAGCCTGCAGCTGGTTTTGGTTCTTTCAATATATCCACACACACAGCAGATATGCCAGCAGAGGAAGGTGTATAAAAGGCAGCTGTAAGGGAGCTCAAGGTTCCTACCGAGGTGGGGGGCATGAAAACAGAGGATTGGCCAGCTGAGTGAGGTTTAAACAACTGAGGCTCAGTAGTGTTGACAAATTTTATATTTGAGGGCAAAGAAGTATCACCTTATTGTAAAAAGAAACATGTTCTTCTTTCTGTGTGTTCCCAGTGTACCCCATGTACGTTTGGATGTCTACAGGATTGCTGAATTTCAGCAGCAGTGCCAGTGCCAGGAGAAGTGCATCCCATTCCATCAGCAGAAAGTATCCTGCAAGCATTAACCAAGGCATCAGTAATATGTGGTGGAGAGGGATGTCCTCAGTGTGGAAACAGAGATTCTCTACCAGGCTCACACATTACAAGAAGTCTGTTCACCTGTAGCAGGAGCAGTGTTCAAGCTAGTGTTGTGAGATGGCATTCACACAATTTATAACTGCCATGGCTGCACTTCGACAGTGTCAATTCCATGTTTCAAAATAGCAGGCATGTCAGACATGATTTCCAAGGCTTCCACCCCAGTTCCTGTTTTTGATGGAGGAGAATTCTGTATATTTATTTATTTATTTGTTTAGTTTTTGTTGACCGGGTAAGTGCACTAGACAAATCCTGCCTATTTTCAGGCACGACCCGGGGGAGGGGGATACAGATGAATACCAACTGACCAGATTAAGATATTGGTGGTATTTTTTGTGAATGCTAGTATATGCATCTTAGAAGACTGACTCCTGCAATCTTTCTGACCCAAAGTATCATCGGGAGCCACAGGTCAATTTAAATCCGCAGACTCGGTGCAGCATATACTGGGTTTTCCTTTCTCCCACAATAATTGCTTATGGAGCAAATACCTATCTTCTTCCTCTTGAATCAGCTTTAAAAGTGTGACTTTCTTTTGCTGTAATTGCCAGTCCAAAACTTCTGCAGTGTAATCCGTGTCCTCTGGGTCCAGGTCTGTACTTAGAGTAATATCCCCAAACTGTGGGCTAGTACACTTGGTGTCATCCTTGGGACAGAATCCAACATTCAAGGTGCATTTGCAAATAATGGCAAAGTGATTTCACTGCTATTGCAGTCCATTCTCAGAGACACATACAAGTGTGCAGTAGAGACTGTAGCTGCCAATATTGTTAGCGAGATGTGTTCCACAACAGGTACCATAGTACTAGTAGAAGGGAGAGTAGCAAGCGCTTCCCCACAGGCCTCCATACTGCCATCCTTCTCCTCATCGGACACCTCCATCCTCACTGCAGGAAGCACTAATACCTCCTACAGCAAGAGTAGGAGCATTTGTTATTCAAAATAGATGTACATACAGAAAGCAAAAGTCATAATATTGTTATTTACATAGCATAACAGTTGAAAACAAAAAATTTCATACAAAAACATTTTGAAAAAAATAAAAAGGAAACACAGAAAACTTGAAAATGAAGTCCATAACCAAAGTAAACAAACTTAATAAAGTTCATGGAATTTTCAATCTTTTGATATCTAAGTTCTATGTGAAAAAGGAAAATAAATTTTCATATGTAAATCATACACAGATATGTTCCCTGAAAAGCTTATTGCCTGATTTCTTTTCTTTTTATCCTCTTCCATATGGCTAAAGTCTTCCCATGGCTAGCACAATAGTACTGGAAAGAGGGAGGGTGGTAGCTACTTTAACCAGCTAACATGTTTCCACCTTTCTAAATGGTGGGTTTGGGAACCTTGACTTCTTTCTTTTTGTTTTAAATTCTGCAAGTTTTCAGAGATGGACTGCAAAACTTGAGTAGGAGTCCAGATGATTTGCTGCAGAGTCAGTTTACATCTTACCTGCCATAGTCCATATTTAGTACAGGTTAAAACTGACCTGAGTGCGCTAGCACTAAACTGGGAAAGCGTGTTAGGAAGAATACCTTAATATAATGTTTCAGGGGATATGAGTTCTCTGGGAAAATGTATCCATGTGTGGGTTAATATTTACCAAAAGCTTGCGCAAAAGGACACCAGAAAAAGACGATCCATAGTTCCAGGTTGCACAAAACAGGTAAGTATGGGGCAGAATCTTTCTGTTCTGTCTTTGTGTTTTAAATTGTCCTTAACTTGAAGTTTGCCATGCACACGTAACCATATGATGTCCAATAGCCATGGAGGTGTGGTTGTATCTAAAAGCATGTCTAATACTGCTTTTAACTCATCTTGGGGACGTTCTGAATATGTTGGAGATGTTAAAATATATGCTGTTTGTATCATTATGTAAAATTGCTTCCTAGTGTTGCTCCTTAAACTAGTGTACTTGACTTTCCACAATTTTAGATTGCTAATACAGTCCCCTAAATATCACAGAAAATCTCCCATTCTTGTTTTCTTAGGGATAAACCCTGTCTTCTCCCGTGTCTGTAATAAAGAGGAAATATGATCCGCCACTCAGGACTGCCATATACAGATGGGGCCTGCAATGGGGTAAATATTGGAGTGCCATATACAGATGGGGCCTGCAATGGGGTAAATATTGGAATATAAAAAGATGCTATGAAAAAATACAATGGGGTTTGGCAGTTTTAAACCACCTGATGCAATGTCTAGATATAACATATCGCTTTTTATAGGATTGAAGCGGCTTCACCATATACATTGAAAAAAAAAACAACTAAGCAATCTTGTTTCAAAAATGTGGGTTGGGTGGACACATAACTCAGATATGAAAACATTGGGATTAAGAAAGTGTTAATCACAAATATTCCTTTCTTCTTACACATTCTCCACCTGTTCCACTGCACTACCCTATCTAAGGCTATGTTTACAGTATAATACCAATTGTAATAAGCTGAGTCTGCATGTCCATAATGAATGCTCAAAATTTTGCACCTTGTTTGTATCAATGGAATACCTGAAATATCTGTGAAGGAGATTGTTACTGGCCCTATTGGTATACGTTTGCTTTTTATGAGGTTGATTTGGGATCCCGAGACTTCGGAGAATTCTTTAAATAAAGGTGCTGTTTGTTGCCCAGAATTTAAATCAGCTACAATTATACATAGATCATCAGCATATGCCAAAATCTTGATTTCTGTGTCCTGACTAGAAACTGAAAGACGTTGTATATCTGGATGTAAGTTTATTTTCCGGATGAGGAGGTCCAGTGTAAGGATGTATAGGATAGGGCTCAGAGGGCAGCCTTGCCTGACTCCCACTCTGATTTTGCAAGGGTGGCCGATCCAGCCATTTATATATAGAGAAACTTCTGTGTGTATAACACAATTTGATCCAGTTTATGGAGGAAAGAGGAAAACCCTATCCTTCTAAACATACCCATAGGAAGTGGTGTGAGACTTTGCCAAAAGCTTTGGTTTGATCTATATTTAGCAGGTAACCTGTATGTTCACCTTTACTACCTCTTTCTAAAATGTATCTCATTAGAATTAGAACATCTGAGATTTTCCTTCCTGGAAGTGAACATGCTTGTGTAGGATGTATTTAGGATGTAAGGGCCACATTTGGTCTGTTACTAAGTAGGTTTGTAAGGATTTTAAAATCAGAATTTAGCAGGGAAATGGGTCTTCAGTTTTTTAAAAGTTCAGTGAGTCCAGATTTGTGTAGTAAAAGCAGAAGGCTTGTATACATGTCTTTTGGAAATTTTTTTGTGACAATATACAGTTGTATATTGCAGTACATTCTGGTAACATAAGTGGAGCAAATTTTTTTGTAAAAAATATGGGACAGCCTATTCAGGTCAGGTGCTGTACCAATGGTCAGCTAGTACTGTGCTAAGCTTTTGAGGGGAAATAGGTTTCATTAAAAGTATGCTGTCTGTGTATGAAAGTTGAGGGAGCTGGCAGGATGTAAGCCATTGTGTTGTTTGGGACCCTGAATCGGCAGCTCCTAAAATTTCATTTATGTAATTTTTTTCATTTCTCTAAGGATGTTTATATTCCCTGTGATAATTCTGTATCTGCCAGAATAGAAGAGATTGTTTTCTTTTTGGTACGGTTTATGCACCTTTCAAACACATTGGCCTGGTACTGATTTCCCTTTGTATTCTAGTGCTGTTCAAATTCTAAAGATTTACTCCTATCTTATTGGTATGTAGTCAGTTCTTGTTTGATTTGTTTTATTTGCTGGGAGTAATTGGAAATGGATTCTTCTTGTAAAAAGAACAATTTGTATAGATGTTAGCAGAGTTCTTGAGATCTAGAATTTTTATAATGCTCTACACATTTCCCTGTAGTTTTCAGAAAGTTAATGAAATCTAATTTGCTATATTCCCACCATTCCAGTGGGAAGTCATACAGGAAATAGACTGACCTTCTGGCTTCTATAATGTCCAAAATCCCCTACCAAATACTGGGGTCTTCTAATAGTGTATAATTAAGCCTCCAGTATCCTTTCCCATTGATTTCTTCTGTTGAATGTGACATTTTGATTTCTAAAAGGGCATGATCAGAGGTAGCAACTGGAATTGTTGCTGAATGCTTTACTGGGAGGTATGGTGATATAAATTAATAATCAATTCTAGTTTGTGTGGTGCCTCTAAAGAAGGTATACTGAGTTTGTGCTTGGTGTTTATGAAAAACATCTGTGAGATTGGTTTGAGAAATTAATTGATTCAGGGAGGTACAGTCACTATATATTTTACTTGTTTTGAAATCTTGATCTGCTCTGAATCTACCACAGTTAAAATCTCCCCCAAAAAAAACACGTTGATGATAGGGCTGGATGAGGTTCAGTAGCTGTACTCTACCTGCCCTATCTTGGGGCCATAAAAGTTTATAAAACTTATTGTTTGTCCAGTTATGGTAGCATCCAGCAATGGAGCCCGACCTGGGGATATACTGTATCTAAAACCCTGGTGGTTTGTAGGAGTGGATTGTTTATGAAAATTCCTAAACCACTACAGGTATCCTCCCTGAGACCAATGTGTCATTCCCATAACCATTCAATACTGCATAGAAACAGAAATTGTCAGCAGATAAGGATCTCTAGGCTCATCCAGTCTGCTTGTACTAGCCTGTTGAGTTTCTTGTAATGTTGACAGATGGGTGTCTTGTAAAAAAAACACACCATACTGTTCATTTAAAAAATATGAAAATGTGGATTTTCATTTCCTGTCAGATTTATTGCTGTTTGTGTATAGTAAGGCCAGGAAATGGTCGCTCTCCATAGGTCACACAAAAAACATGTGAGTGGGATGTGATCTGGGGGCTCTTTTCTTATGTAGGCAGTACTTAGTCCCCATCCATGCTTTCTTGTTTTTCTTTACTGTTTCTGGGGTTATAGCCTGATGGTTTTCCTCTACAGAGATTTCCTCCAAAGGTACAGAGTTTTCTGAGGAAACACCTGCATCCCCTGCCATTTCCGTTTCACCCCATTGGAGGATGGAGAACTTATTTGAAATGGGAATAGGGTCAATGATTTCTTGAGGAGTATCTCCTTTTTTCCCCTTCCCTTTTGTAACTATTTGGTATTCTTGGTCTTGGGGGGAGGGATTTCTGCTTCTGGAGCACAAATGCCTGGTATATCTGAGGTACTAGGAGAAGACTGCCTTGTACTCTGTTCCTGTGTGGTATGGGCTGTGGGGTTCTCCCTAGGGGATTCTGCAGCCTGTTTTGTGAAGTGGAAGTCTGTGCTGGTGGTCTAGGTTCCCTTTCTGTCTCTTGCCTGGTGGCTTTATTTCTATAAAAATCTTACTCTGCATAATCTGCGTCAACAGTATTATGTGCTTCCCAGGGGCAGGAGAGGTAAGAGTGCCCTCCTTCATCGCAGAGATGGCATAAAGGCATGGCCATAAAATGGCCCCTGTGTGTCCTGTTGAACCACAATGTAAACATTTAACAACTTCACAGTTATTACTAATATGCCTACTGGACCCACATTTATACCAGAACCTTGGTTGTCCCTGGTGGAATAAAATACCTTTATCTTGTCCTAGGTAGAAACAGTTAGAAAGGTGCTTAATCCCTGTATTGTCCTATCTGAGTTTAACCTGGACCTTCCAACCATCCATCCAAAACCTTTCCTCATCAACAATTGGGGCTGGTACCCCTTGAACATCACATTTTTTCCTTAGCAAAAACAAAATATTAGAAATGCTCATCCCTCAGCCCGGTGGTGCTAATGGTTGAGGAGCTGGAAGCCACACCTCGTACCATGCTGGCAACCTGTGTTTGGGAATGAGCATGGGCTGCTGGGGGTCAGCAGGGGGGAGGAGAAGGATTGAGTGTCCAAGGGACTGCTCTCCTTCTCTGAGGAGGGGGATGTCATTACTCGGTGTATGATTGGCCCCTAGAGGAGGCTGGGGGGCAGCACGCTGACACTGCAGATAGGGGACAGAGTTGGGACAGATGCCTGGAGGAGCACAAGTGGGTGCGTACGCACTCCCTCCTCTGGTGTCATTGCATGCCTCCTCGCTGCAAAAAAAAGTAAGAAAAGTAGAAAAACTGGCCCTGGTTGTGTGGCTTGATGGCCATCTGTCGGAACACATGCCACCTCCAGAAGGCATCACCGCAAATACTGGATCCAGTCCTGGTGGGGAAGATGAGGGACTCCCCACCATGGGGGGTAATCCGTGGGGGTAAAATGTGGTGATGGCATGAAGTGTGAAGATGTGGGAATGGACAGCGGCCAGAGGACAGGGTGCCTGGTAGATACAGCCAACCAGTGGCCAGGAAGAAACAACACCACCAACAAAAAAAGAAGAAATGTTCACCTCTTCATTTTGAAATAAAATAGTAATCAGTTTAAAGGTGGATTTGTTAAGGGGGATAGCCTGGAAGGGAGACCAAAGGGGTGTATTCTTACTTGCTGCAAATAAAGTCCAAAATCTGTCCAAAAGAGACATTCTTCAGAAGCTTACGTCACAGGTTGCTTCCCCTACAGCATGGATAAGGGTATATACTTCAGCGGATGTAAAGCCCATGTCCTGTTCTATTAATTATTTGCTCACACAGAAATGGTCCAAGGGCAGTTCCAGGCTGCCCATGTAGTGCAGCCTTACTGCATGCCTTCTTTTTGCTTGCTGCAATGTTTTTTTTTAAAAGGCTAGCATGTGTGACCACTGGGGCAGGGTGGTCATTTGAGCTTGTATGTGGGAGGGGATTTTCATTTATGACAGTTGGAAGGTCGGGTGGTGCCACCTCGGTTAATGCCTCAAAAAAATTCTTCAGCACTATTTTCTATAGGTAAGTAAGAAATATTTGCCGGCAGCTGTGTTTCTTGTCCTTGTTGCTGTGAGTTGGAGGCCTCAGGTTCCTGTCTGTGCAGGTTATCTGTAATGGTTTCCCCAGTGTTAGTCCACTGTGCATATTGCACAGAAATTTGTAAGGATACAGGGGATCCTGGTAGTGGGATGTTCAGGTTGGGGATCTATCCTCCCGAGTCTGTGTTTTTCCAGCCTGCATTATGCAGGGCAATTTCAGCAGACCATTCTGGTGTTGTGCTGCTGCCTGAAGTGCCAAGGTGTGGAGAAGCAGTCCAAGCCACATCCGGTCTATCCTGGATACCAAAAACAAAAAGTTTTGATGTTTACCACTTTGTTGCTCTGGGGAGGTGCCGCTTAAACATTTGTGCTTTTTTTCATCTTTCAAGTGCTGTTTCTCCTTTTGGTATACTTTTTCAATTTCTGATATTTGTGCTAATAAATCTTCTTTCTGTTTTGCTGTGGTTTCAGATAGGAGTTTTTCAGCTGCATCACTGTCGGCATCCTCTGAGTTGTCCATTTGAAGTACTTTGTTTTGTTCCATTTCCCTCTGGTTCATATGTTGCTGTCCAGGTGTAATAGGGGCGTTTAGCTGTCCACTCACAGCAGAGTACATTCTAGCTGTCCCTGGTTGATGTCTAGCAGCATCTGGCTCCTCCATGGAAAATGCCAGTGGCTCCCCCTACTGTCGAGTAGGGGCATTTTATTGATACAAAATTCAATACAAAGTATACGAACAAAATATAATAAAATGCACATAATATTCTCAGTCAAAATACAATATAATCAAGGGGAAACACAAGTCATACATGAAAAACAATAATCAGATAAACATTCTAAACTGAGAACTTTCAAGATCAAGCTGATACCCAGATCTGGATTCTTACAATTAACCCCTGTGTAATATGTATAGATCCCAAACTGTTATAAATACATATGTTACCCTCAGGTACTAATAATGTACTAAGAAGTATTAATTCATCTCTATTGAAGACTTACCTTATATAGGATGTAACAGACCCTGTAGACCTCTCCACATCGCTTGTACTACCCTATAAGGGTTATTTTCTAAGGGCAGGATTCATGAAGCCTTTGAAAGACCTGCAGCTGCAGGTAAACTGCTGCACAAGTGGGTTGCCACTTGTGGAGCTGCAGGTTACCCGCAGCAGCTGGTATTCACAAAGGTGGAGCCAGATTATGACTGGCGACATGGGTTATAGCCACTTGCATGTGGTGTCGCCAGGGTGATGGCCGCAGCTATGGGAATGGGCTATGGCTGGTGGAAGCAGCCGTAACACCCTCCACAACTGCTGCAGCTGTGAATCGCAACCACCGCAGTTGCGGGCGATTACAGTCTGCATCGGCAGTTATGGAGTGGGACTTTGAAATGACATGCTTTATGAATCCTGCCCTAAGTCCTTTTGGAAGATTTCTTTGCATGCTGCTTCACAAAGTTTTCCCACTGACAGATAAGGCATTCTCTGTTGTTGCAACAAATGCAATACTTACTTCTAGCCTGCAATAAATAGAATTTCATAACAGCAAAAAGTACTTACAGAGTATTCCTATCATATTTGACTAGTCTACCAGTGAAATCTCCCAAAACAATCTGATTGAAAGTTAAATTCTGAAGCCATGAAAGCTTCCACCTTTGTGCCAAAAAAAAAACCCCATAAGTTTACAGTATAAATACATTCAAGAATAAAGTGACACATCATTTCCACAGGGGCTAAGCATTCATAATAAGGGCAGGATCTGTCTTCAATGGGTTTATGCTTCCAATTACCTCTAACATTAATCCTACTGTGTGTGCATAACAACAAATTATCCCACATACTTATTAGGATTCTAGGATTATTTAGCTGATAAATGGCAATTTGGGTTTTTCCTGCAGGGCACTCTTTTAGCTCAGGTTCTGTACGGACTATAGATCCTAAAATAACTTCATACAACTGCTTTCTATGCAAAGTCAAAATCTGAGATGTTTTAACCTTCCATATACTCATTTTTTAACTGTGAGTTTCAAGGAAAGTGGCATTCTCAAGGAGGGGACTAGTTTTGGTTGGCATTCATTCCATTTTCTCAAGAAGGGATATAAGACACTCAGTATCCAGTCTTTACATAGAGAATTCTCCTCATGCAGAACTATCTTAAAAATTCCCACCCCAAATAAAGTATGAAAAAAGACTAGAGGTGAATCATCCTCACCCCCCGTTTCCTTCCTAAATAAGTAAAATCCCTTTTAACAGGGTTCAGTTGGCTGCCCCATAGCATTTGGAAAAATAAACTATACATCCTGGTCTCCAACTAAAATGGAATATGAAAACTTCATGCTATATACAAGAATATAGGAACTAAACATTGTTTGATGACAAACACCCATTTTATTTTAGAAAGTTGCCATCCCTTCCATCTGGCAACCAAAGATTCACATTTGGAAAGAACTTCAGTCCAGTTTGTATAAGCCATGTCCCCTAGCCCTATATAAACACCCAATATTTTAATAGGTTCAGTCTTAATTTGTATGTCTGATATTTTTTTTCTCAGGACCTTGTTCACCTAAACATATTCCGTAACTTTTATCCATATTTATTTTTGCTCCTGATATTCTTGAGAAAGTTAATAATTCATCTACTACCCTTTCAATACTGGTTTCATTTTTACAAAATCAAAGTAGATCGTCAGCATAAGCTAACGATTTTAGTGGGTTGACCCCATAAGGGCTTAACAGACCAGCAATATCTTCGTTATCCCATGTATGTTTTATACAAGGGTCTAAATAGAGTACGTACAATAGGGGGTCGAGGGGGCAGCACTGCCATACACCACACTGTAAATTAATCTTTCCCCCTAGAGCCCCATTAAAAAAAAGGTGCCACAGTTGCTACACTATATAGGGTAGTAATCCAATTAATAAACTGCATAGAAATTCCATACTGCTCCATTAAATGAAACAAAAAGGTATGAGACACCCTGTCAAAGGTCTTTTTTTGGTCCAGTGGCAAAAGGTATCCAGTCTGGTTATTCGGTAAGCAATATTCATAATAATCTCTTATAATGAATAAATTAGCCTGTATTTTTTCCCCAGCACTGAGCAAGTCTGGGAAGGATATGTCTGGGTTTTTAAGGTTTTCTGCATTCTTTTATTTAAGATGGTAGTATGTATTTTCTAATCTGTGTTCAAAAGACAGATAGGTGTCCAATTTTGCAGCAAAGTCCTATCTCCCGTCTTAAACAAAAATCTCAGAATTCCAGTAGAAAATTCTGGGTTGAGTTTGCCTTTTGATGAGATTTCTTTATATACCAAAAGTAATAAAGGAGAGATCCAGTTTAAGAAAGTCTGATAGAATTCAATGGGCAGCCCATTCCACCCAAGGGAAATATTTTTTTTCATACCCTTTATTGCATTTACAATTTCTTCTACCATAAATGGTGTTGTTATTTATTTTATTTATTTATTTATGTCTTTGGTAATTGGGTAGGTGCACTGAGCCAAAGGACCGTTTTCAGGCATTACCCAGGCCATGAAGTGGCAACAACAGGGAAACAGACAAACAAAACTATACATACAGATTCATGGAATACATACCTTGAGCATGAGATGGTGTGGAAAACAAAAGAAAAAATATATACAAGTGTATAAAAAATATATAGTTAATGGCAGTCTATACAATCAACAATAGCTAAGTGTATAACACTCTGTACAATCAAACTAATGTACAAGTGTATAGATCTATAGCTGATGAATGCTTATACAACATAATAGAGATGGCCTAGGTGATGATGTGGTGGGTGTGGTGAAGGGGTGGGTAACAAGTGAGCCAAGTGGGGTGTTAAAGCCATGGCTAATTGCTAGGGATCAGTTGCAGTTGCATGTAGCCTCAGACAGGAATCAGGCTTGGAGGCTGGATTTAAAGGACAGGTGAGAGGGGGATAGCCTGACTGACAGAGGGAGACAGTTCCAGAGAGTAGGGGCAGAGACAGAGAAGGCTTTGCTGCCCATGGCTGTGGCAGTATGGGGAATTTCTAGTTGGTGATGGAGAAGTCCTTAAGGGATCTGGGAACCACCCTATGAGCCAGGAGGGTGGAGTAGAGTGACTTCAGAGAGTCCCTGCATCAGCAATGAACTAAATTATTCATGGTGAGGTCAAAGTGACCTTGAAGAGGGAGCCAGCCTAGGAACTAATACAGCAAGCAGTGGTGAGTGGAGAAAGGGGCCAGGAGGACAAAGCGACAGATGACATTGTAAGTGGGGACTAGACAAGTAAATAATGATGAGGACATGGAGGCATAGACAGGCAAGCAATAGTTGAGTAGAGGCAACAGGTTTCCTCTAGCAATGGCAAAGTGGGCCTTAGTGATCAGGAATTGACTGAGACAATAAGCTGCCCCCAATTTTTCATGGATTTTCTTCACAATGGAGGTAGTGTGTTCACTGAAGGTAAGGGATGGGTCAAGCATCACACATAGATATTTGAAGGTAGGTACTGTTTCAAGGGGGGGCAGGCAGGGGTAGAAATCAATAGTGAGGTTTCTGATTTTGAGACTTTAGCTAGGAATGGCTTGAAGCCAAAAAGCATTGCTTTAGTTTTTTGCTCATTTACCAGAAGTTTCTTTGAGAGGAACCAATTATGTGCAGCTCCATAGTTAGGTGTTTGGGGGGCAGATAGGGACATCAGAGATTTTTTGCTATGATAGATGACAAGGTCATCAGCATAGAGGAGTGTCTTGCAGTTTATGTTATCTGCAAGGAGATCATTTATAAACATTGAAAATAACAGTGGCTCATGTATTGAGCCCTGCAGTACACCTTTGTAGATGGGCAAGGCAACAGAGGAGTAATTTCCTATCAGTACAGACTGGGATCAGTTAGAGAGGTAGCTGCAGAACCATGTAACAGTGTCCAATGCACAGCCAAAGTTTAATAGGGTTGAGTAGAGGAGGTGGTGATCAACTAGGTTGAAGGCCATCGATAGATCAACAAACACTGTGCCCATGGTGATGCTTCTGTCCATGTTTCTGAGGATGTGACTGGTGAAAAGGGCCAGGGCAGAGGAAGTACTGTTTAGTTTATGAAAGCCATGCTGGTGAGGGCTGCGTAGGTGGTATTTTTCTAGGTGATTGGATAACTGATAGCGAACTATTTTCTCAAGTAGTTTACTTAAGTGAGGGAGGAGAGAGATGGGTCTGTAGTTCTCAGGGGCATGTGGGTCACAAGCCTTATGAATGGGTACAACATTGGCATGCTTCCAGGGGTTAGGTACTGCTGCTGTTGAAAGGGCAAGGCTGAAGATATGGGTTAGGGGTTGAACAATGGCCAGGGAGAGCAGCCTCAGGAAGGCAGGATAAAGCCCATCACTGCCTGGGCTACCTCTTGTTGGTAGCGTCTTCATCAGTTTCATGATGGCGTTTAGACCAACTGCCCTGAAGTAAAAAGGGGGGTATGAGGTTGCATTGGAGGACGCAGGGAGCCATGAGGTAGGCTGTTCTGGCCTGAGGGAAGCTGAGCCAGGAGTTTGTTAGTGTATGGAGAGAGATCTGTGAACATTTTGTTGAAGGTGTTCGCAATATCACCTTGGCTGGTGATGGGACCAGTGGGGGAGTTGAGCCAAGTTATCTGCTTGTTGGACTTTGGGTTTAGGAGGGACCCTAGGGAGTCCCAGAAATTACGTGGGTTGCCAAGTGAGTCTGAGTGCAGGTTAGTGTAGTATTTGCCCTCATGTGACTTTATGGCTTCCTTGCAGGAGTTCCACAACTGCCTGTACATATTCCATAGCTGGTTAGATGGGGATGCCTTATAGGCTTTCCATGCTTTGCCCCAGAGTTTCATTTGGATTAGTAGCTCATTAGATATACAGTGGGTACTGCTGCCCCGACCCTTCTTGTGGTGATGGGAAAGTGTTTGTCTTGGAATCTGAGAGGGATATCGGTAAAGAGGGTGACCTCAGTGGAGACGACTGTGCAAGAGAAGAGGTCTGACCAGTTTAAGTTGCAGGCATCCTCAAGGATGGGTGTAGGGTCCTGGCAGTTAAATGTTCTGAAGGACAGAAGCTTGGGCAGGGGCAGAGATATTTGGAGGAGAGGATGATGTAGGTCAGGTAGTGGTCGCTGATAGAGTCGGACATTGTACCTGCCTGCAGGACCAGATCTGACCAGTTGGTGACAAACCAGTCAAGAGCGGAATGGTTGTGAGTGCGGGTGTTAAATCTAGTGGAGGAGAAGATAACTTGTTTGAGGTGGAATGTCTTTAGGAGATGCACATGGTCAGGTTCTGTGGATTCAGTCCAGTTGAGGTTGAAATCCCTGAGTAGAACAGTGTCCCTAGAGGGGGAGATGCATGTGTGACCATCTAGGAAGTTTGATAGGCCTTGGACTCCACCTGTGGGGGATTATAGCAACAGCCTATGTAACGCTTTTTAGTGGCTCCTAGGGTAATTTCAGCAATACTCCACTCACTGCCCGAGGTGGGGGTAGAGCAGGAGATGGCAGTTGCCGTGATGTGGTCGAGCATGTACAGTGCAACGCCTCTGCTCCTCTTTCTCCCTGGCCTGTCATGACGTAGTAAGGAGTAGCCTGGGAGTATACAGGAGGCATCCGCAATGGACGGTTTCAGCCAGATTTCAGATAGGCCTAGGATGTGAGGTTTATAGGACACCCATGCCTGGAGCTTGGAGAATTTGGAAGATAGGCTGCATACATTTAGGTTTGCAACATGAAGGCCATTATGTCCTGACCAGGTAACATTTGAGGGATCAATAATTGTGTTTGGTGGTCCTGTGTTGCTCTCCACATCACCAGCAATGAGAAGGAGAGAGAGGAGATGAACATAGTGTGGGGGCCAGTGGGGTACCAGAGGCTGAGGGAGTGGACAAATGGGCCAATCAGCTGGCTCTTGAGGTTTGATAGTAGGGCCAGTGTGGCATAGGTCATAGAAGGTAACTCAAGCACCCAGGTCTGAAAGTTGAGGGTGGGGGGTATGGGGTTGTGTGAGACACAGTGTAATTGTGGAAATGTAGTTGATCCGCAGCTAGAAAGGTGGCACAGGCACCAGTTGCACGGAGCAATCCATGCAGGGATCTGAGCAAGAGAAGGAGCAGGCAGTAATTAATATTGCTTGTGGTAGGTGGCAGAGGTCGAGAGTTATTGAAGAGAAAAGAAGAGCAAGCAGTGTTAATTATGGAGTATAGAGCCCCAAAGGAGTTAAGTAAAAGAGGAGTTGCTGTCACTTTAAGAGGAGTGGCAGCAATAATACTGACAGGGGGCTGAGATAGGGATCTGAGAGGGGGAGGAAGAGTATTTAATTAGTGTTGGGGGTGATTGGGCTGAACATTTCAGTGAAATTAAGCAGCTTGGTCCTGTAGCAGTAGTTTCAGCTGCCCACATTAAGCCCCGATGGAGCTGCATTTGGAAAAGTTGCTTCGGTTTAGAAAAAAACAGCCAGAATGCATGGACTGGCCAAGCAGCAGCACTCTTAGCCAATTGGTGCACCTGCCATGAAGCCGTGGAAGGGTTCGATGCTCGGTTATCTTGCAAGCTGAGGATAGGGCTCCAGGAGTCGGGGAAGGAGGGATAGCAGTGGCGGCCATGGCGGGAAGCTAGAGAGCCGTGCCACCTGCCATTATGTGGAGTGAAAGAGAGAGAGAGAGAGGCAGGTTAGTTAAAGGATACTTAAACAACATTTTGACAAAAACTATTCAAAAATCTGACTTCATAGAGGACTAAAGCAAAGTCTGCTGAAACTAGGCTTCCCAGCCAAATGCCCTTTGGGGTAACCCTTGCCTCAGTGTTTGCACAGAGAGGTTCTTTGTCTTTCAAATAGTTTTTTATTTTAATGGATTCACCACAACATAACCCAGACAGACCATCTTAGGGTAGCTGGTTCATTCCACTGGGGTGTCAAACAGAAGAGGCATACTGATGAGTCCTGGTAGGACGAAACACGTGTCTATGTCATCTGTTAGCACCCTTTGCAAACTGTGTGAGAGGCCTTTCCGCACCATGCAAGTCTGCTTAAAGTTGAACCAGCATAACATTCTGTGGTGATTTGCATATGCAGCCCATGATGCTTTATATTGTGTGGGCATGTGTGATTTTGTATTTTCTTGAAACTTGGCTTCCCAGCCAAATGCCCTTTGGGGTAACCCTTGCCTCAGTGTTTGTGCACAGAGGTTCAAAGTCTGCTGTATTCATTAATGCTAAAACTACATTTATATAATTTACCTAAATGTGGTTCCAAAACATTTGAAAAATGTAAAGTCAGCCTTCCAATTCCAAAAAACTGCCTTACCTGCTTCCTAAAATGACCACCAAATGTGTTAAGTGATGACATCACTGGAGCCAGAGTCAGAGAGCTAAATGGCTCTCAATAGTGCCAACTAGTTCTTTTTTCCCCTTTCTATAGAATTGTTTCACCAAATGGTCAAAACCACGTGCATTATTTTGATCAATACACATGTTAGGCTATGGTTCTGTTCATTTTGTTTACTTTAACATGCTGAAATTGTGTTTTGATCCAACCGACTTTCTCTTTGGCAAACCACAATGCAGTACAAATCTTAAATAACCTGATGGTCTAGTGGTTATGACAGATCTGGGATGTTACAATGGGGGTGCTGTAGTGTTGTGCATACTTGATGTGCACTTTTTAACATTTTTATTAAACCTTTGTATTGTCTGCTATTATTCTTTTCTAGTACGTTTTTGACAGAACCTACAAATGTAATCCATAGTTTTGAATTTAAACATTTGTACAATCAATAAATCAGACTTCTTCAACAATTTGAAATGCAGCAGCAGCAAGCAAACAAGTAAGTTACAATTGGGGGAGGAGGATGCAGTTGCACCCTTCACCACCCCCTAGATCCACTACTTGTTTGTAGCAAAGTTCTTGTGTAGTCCAATGCAACAGTGCATACTTTCTCAGAAATCAAAATATGCTTGTCTTGTCTTCTTTTTCCATGGGAAATAATAAGAAGAAGAACCAGCATTTATATAGTGCTTTTTATACACACTGTATCCCAAAGTGCTTTACAAGTAATGCTAGACTGGTATTGAAGTGGCTGAATGTGTAGCGGCAGCCAATTTACACAGTACTACCTACACACAGCCTTGGACAATTGCACAAACTAGTTTTATGGGAAGGGAAATGTTGGCCAGGACAATGGAGTCAGGTGATGGTCATGGTGCTGGTAGCCCCACATCTTATATCTCACAGTGATCTGCTCATATTTCTCCTTTTCTATCTTCCCCCTTCCCTGAATATACCAGTACCTTGCAGGAGTGGCCTTCTCAGTCCCCCTCTGGTATTCATTCTTCACTCCTTCTCTCCACACCAAAAACTGGTGCGCTCATCACCCTTCTGCATCATGGATGCAGGTAGTACAGTCCCCGGGTTTTTTGTCATATCAAAAATAAACAAATCTATCCAGTTAGTCAAACTGATAGCAGTAGGGAACAAGGGGAAAGATGGGCTTTCCTAGCCTTAAAAGATCTAGACTTCCTTTGACTAGGCACTATTAAATGATGGGTGTGCACATCATTATGCACATCATTTAATAGTGCCTAATCATAGGTGGTTTAGATCATATATGGGTAGGAAATCCTATTTTCCCCCTTATGCCCTGCTGCTATCAGCCTGGTTTACCAGAATATCATGTTTATTATTAATATGTAAAAATAACATGGGAGATTGTACTAACCACATTCATTATGCAGAAGGGTAGTGAGTTCACCAGTTTTTGTTGTGGGGAGCAGGTGAGAAGAATGAATGCCAGAGAGGGACTGAAGAAACCATTCCAGCAGGGTACATCTATATTCAGATTAGGGGAAGACGGGAAGGGGGACGTTGAGCAGATCATTGTGAGATCTGAGATGTGAGGCTGCCAGCACTGTGATCACTATCTGACTGTGGATGAGAGCAGCCAACAATGACAAATACTCAGAGTGGCAGGGCTGCACCTAAACCATTACTTGAATTCAGCGTAGGGAGATTACCCTCAGGTGGGGGTGCAGTGTTGACGTTTGTTAGACCTGTACCGAGGGAGCTGTGTATAGCTCATTCAAGATTCAGAAGGGTGGTAGCCAGCGAACTTGCATTGTGGATTAGGGCACAGACAAGTAGTGGAGATGAACTGCCGGGAACTGTCCTGCGGGGTTCTGCAGATCACAGGTAAAGGAGTAGACCAACACTGGAAGTTGGGTGGATTCGCTTAAGGCATTAGTATGGCTCTCCTGCTGATAATATTGTTATGCACAGTAAGTGCAGCCCTTATGAGGGCATGAACAGCAGTTTTTTTTCTGGTGGGTCCTTATGCTTTTTGCTTGGCCCTCTAAGAAGACCTAGTTGTTGGTTAATGAGATAGGAAAAAAACACAACAGGAGGACTGCACATACTGGCTTCACTTTGCATAAGGGTGGTGATCCATTCAATGTTTACCATGAGAGCAGATGTGAAACATTGAGAAAGTGGACTGGAGAGTGATTTGGGAGGCATTTTTTAACAGTTCCAGCTGATGAAGAGTATCGGTATAGGTGTGAACAACTCTCTGAGGTACAAGATTACAATCTAAGGTGTGATAATTCTCTTCATGAAACCGTAAGCTCATATGTGCCCCAGGCAGTACTAAGAACAGAGTATGAATGTTGGGGTGTTCAACAGAAGGCATGCTAGCTGCAGGGGGTTCACGTGAAAAAAGACTACAAGAGAAGCTTATTTGTGGATTACCAAGAAAGCATGATCTTTGGAACTGGACCAGACCAGAATTTCACTACAAATTTCAGAGCATCACATAACCACCAGATCTTAAAGGTATTTGCAGTGTTTTACCGTACTGCAGTTTGCCAAAGAGAAAGTCAGCTGGATTACAAAACATTTTCAGCAAGTTAAAGTAAACAAAATGAACAAAACCATAGCATAACGTGTACTGATCAAAATAATCTATGTGTTAACACATGGTGTTGATCATTCTGGTGAAACAATTCAAAACAATGGGGGAAAGAAGAACTAGTTAGAACTATAGGGAGCCATTTGGGTCTCTGCCTCTGGCTCTAATAATGTCATTATGACTCATCACTTTACACACTTGGCAGACATTCTAGGGAGCAAGCAAGGCTGTTTTTTAAAAGTGAAAAGCTAATGTTTACATTTTTCAAAAGTTATGAAACCGCATTTATGTTACTTACATAAATGCAGTTTTAGCACAAATGTAAACAGCAGCCTTTATTTTACGTTGCTATGAAGCCAGATTTTGGAGTTTGCAGTTTTAAAAAACTGCTTGTTTAGGTACCCTTTAAGTGCACAGAAAGACAGGAGGTGGGGGCATTTAGAGACAAAAGCCAGCAGCGGGTAGGAGCCAAGGGCAATTAGCAACCAAGAAGCTGGTAAACAGTGGACGTGGGGAGTCTGAAAAATGAGGGGAGATAGCAAGAAACAAACAGGAAAGTTTCAACTGGTTTAGGCAGGACGGGGCTACGTGGCAAAATACAGGGAAATACAGACTGGCTGTATTTCCCTGTATTTTGCCACTGGTATTTGGCACTTAGAATCAGCTACAGTAATACATCGTGTTCATCTTTGTGTAGTTTAGTCCCTATAGTAGAAAAACACTCTGTCCTCTCATATTCATTCCCTATGTGTGTGTATTACTTAAAGTCTGTAAATATTGTTTTATTATTCCCTACAGTTCTGGAGTTTCCGTACATAATTTTTCTGAATCATCTTTTAATTCTGATAGCATTGTGGAATCCAATTTAGATTTGTATGCTGTGCAAGGATCACTGGTGGGAGTCTTATTAGTACCAAAACATATTTCTGTTGTCAGGGTAGCAACTCTATCATACTGATAGACTTTCATGTGTTGTATAATATTGGCTGAAAATAGATACTGTAGCTGATTGCTAAGTGCCAAATACTTAAGAAATTTTTTTTTTCTTGTTTGTGTAATCACAATCTTATTGTATTTTTTTAATCTTCTCACCAATCTCCTACAGAACCATAAAGACATAGGACTGTGGTTCTGGTCTGATTCAGATAATAAACCTTTCCTAATGCTATCCTCCTGGAATAATTTTATATTTACTCTCAATCTGCTGGTCTGAGTGGGACAATTTAGAGAAAGGCAAATCTCTACATGTAATAAAAGGTGGTCCAAGAACTCGCAGAGTAAGGTACCAAGTCTTGTTATTTTACTATGGGGAGGTGAAAAGAAAGAAATCTATCCTTGTGGCTAGAGTTCTTCTGAAATAAGTTTTCCCTGGGGCAATTCCCTTAATACAGTAGGCATCTTGTAATCCTGCCTTAGTTATACATTGTAGCAAGGCATTGGAATCACAGCAAACTTTTTTTCCTGCGATAACTCTATCTAAGATATCTGTGGAGCAGTTAAAGTCACCCTCAATCACCACTGTTCAAACAGTTGCCAGATAAGGTTGTAGTTTTTCAAACAAGTCTACACATTCAGTTTTAACCTGTGGGGCATAAATGTTTATAAACCTTCATGGGTCCCCTTTCCATAATCTATCCAGTACCAGAACTCTTCCTGGCATTAAGTAAACTCATTTATGTAATTTAAAAGTATCACCCTTAAATAGAATCCCCACCCCATCTGCTTCTTCAAGGCCAAAGAACCAGTAGGAAGGTCCTCATACGCAAGCATCCTTAGTCTGTTTTAGATGGTAAAATTCTGCCATCCATGTTTCTTGTAAGTAGACAACATCCAAGTGCAATTGTTCTAAAGCAGCAAAAACAGCAAATCTCTTCGTTGAACTTTTATGCTACATACTGTACATTAAATGATGCCACATGTAAAGATTATGTTACATATGTTCTTATTATAAGGAGTGTGGAAATACTCAGGATCTATTCCTCTAAGATATCTTCCCTTCCCTTTCCCTTCTGTATGTCTCATTTTCTTTTTTTTTCTTCCTTCCATCTTTTTCCTCAAGTAGGGGTAAGGAGTGGGTGGAATTATCAGATTCCTGCTCTTCAAAGTCTGAGTCCCCCCCAGTTCTAAGATTTTGATAAGGCCTCAAATTTATTTTCTGCTGAGATAAGTGGAACCTTTACAGCCTGCAAACTGGCACTTTTCCTGGTGGCTGGTTTGACCACTCGGGGGGGGGGGCATATTTTTATTAGTTGCTGGTTCACAATTGGAGATACAGTATTTGGTACTGTAGAGCTCTGTGTAGGAATATCATGTGCTCCCAGGGCTTTCTCAGTAACAATCTCAGGTTCTTGAGCATCCCTTTATGTCTGGACCCTTTAGCTGCTGTCCTGGGGGTCTGTGCTGTGAGACTCCTCTGTCCAGTCTCTGGTAGGTTCAGGACCTTATTCAGGGTCTAGGTTAGTATTTTTTCCTGCTTCTTTCTTTTGGGCAGTTTTAATTATGGTATCTTGATCCACACCATCTGTCTAGTTATGAACCGCCCATGGGCATTTTTGAAATACATGTCCTCTAGTGTCACATAAGTTGCATTTAGCCACATTTTTACAGGCTGTGCTTATGTGGTTGTATTTGCTGCAAAGTATGCAGCACAGCTTATCACACATATTGGATAGATGGGTATGATCTCCACAGTTGTGCCAGGCTTTTGGATGGCCTGCATAGAAGCAGACCCCATGATCTTTCCCAATAAAAAAACTGTTTGCAATATGAAGAATGCCCTTTTCATTTTGATGTAGATTAACCCTGAAGTGCCAATCCTCCATCCAAAACTGTTCTGAGGCAATAATGGGTTTAGGTGCACTTAGTACATCACACTTTTTCTGCAACCAATGATGTATTTCCCCCACACTGGCCTTTTCATTTCTAAACATCACAGTTATTCGTTTGATTAATGGTTATGTAAGGGGTATAACCATGAAGAGAGTCCATAAGGGAGAGAATTTCACCTGGTTGTATTTAAACCAGAAACGTTCCAGTCCCTGGGGTGAATTAAAACTAATATCAAAATTTTCCTCCCCTGAGATATGGATTAGCGCATGTAGATGTCCAGGAGAAAAATGAAGAGTCTTTGATAAGTTTGCATCCTACACATTCCCTGGTCAGGGTGTACTTCCAACCCACCCCAATACCTCAGTCTGATTGTGTTCTTCCTTGGCTTGGGTGTTGTTCTATCAAAGCGATCAGAAAATCTTCAGGGTCTTGTAATGGGGTCCTCCCCATTTTCCTGGTTGTCCTGTTCGCTGGAACTTGCCACACTATGGAATTGTTCTGAGTCCCCCATGTATTCAGCATCAGACTCTGCAGTTTGTGTGTGTGGTAGACACAGTTCCATCAGTTTTTTGGGTAGCCTCCACTGACTCTGGAATAATTATAGGATCTGCTTTAGGGATTGATGTTTGGAGTTCAAGGCCTAGGGTATCAGATTCCTACACACCTTCCATACCATTGAAATCAGTAGAGGCTGCTATGGGCGTTTTCTCATTGACATTGTTTTCTATACTTGCACCAGTCACATTTGCTACCTGTGGTATCATTTTAGCAGAATTATCAGCACCAGTAAAAACCAAAAGGATGTTCTGGACAGGCACGTCCTGAGGAACAGTAACAACATGATCCGACACTATTACAGGATTCTCAGTAAAATCACTCACCCTGTGCATCTCTCGCATACCACTCCTCATATCTGGAGGTTTGTTCATCAGCGGCTTCTCCTTGCTAGCTGCCGCTTCACTGGGTTTGTCATTCAGTTGCGAGTCATCACTAGAAAAGTCCATTGACAGATCCAGCACCCACACTCCAGCTTCATTTTGTTTCCATCCCGCATTGATTAAAACAACCTCAGGTTTCCATTCTGAATTTTCTCTTTTGGGTGTGCAAGTAAGTATGCTTCTTTGATTCCTTCTCTAACTGAAAGTCCTCTTGATGTGCCAGCAGACCCAGATTGAGATGGCTTCCATTTTGATTTTATGTCTCGTTTCTTCTCCAATTTCCTTTATTTGAATTCTTTTTTTGATAAATCCTTTTTCTTCCTCAAGTATAGTTCCTCCTCCATTGTCATTTCATTTGCCAGTTGTTGCCGCTTCTTGAAGATATTCTTTTCTAGTAGTTCCTCTGCCAAAGCTACCTCCAACTCAGAACACTCCATATCCAAAGTACTTTTCACAGAATTGTCCTCCATTTCTATAGGTGCTGATGCAATCTCGACTGTCTCCTTCATCTTAGACATAGAATTCTTGTCTGTCACACCATTACGAGTAGCAGAGGGGGAGATCAGCTCTCCAGCTCACTGCTTCTCTTCTACCTCCACAACAGCTTCTAGCTCCTCCATTGCAGGGAATGGGCCAACAGCGCTCCCCTCCCCAGAGTAGGGGAATTTCTCTGGTGTCCTGGCCAGAATCCCCATTCACTAAAAATACCACAAACAATTTAATCTGGTTCAATGTCAGTTGAATTCCATCTGTATCCCCCTGCCCCTGGGATTAGGCTCAAAATATGCAAAATTGCCTAGTCTTCCTTTCCTTGTCAACAAAAACTACATAAATAAATAAATAAAATCTATTTTTGCAATCATTCCACAAAACAATGTTTAGGAATGCATTTCATAAATGACACCTGTCATGTTGATATGCTTGGGCAAGAAAAAATAACTATTAAAAATTCAGTGTCACTATCTAAGAAAATGACATTATGTGTGAACATGTTCACTTCCCATTCATGACAATTTCACTATTGTAACTCATCTTATTAATTTGTTAATTACCACCTTTGCATTATCAATGCCAAATACCTACACAGTAAATGCAAGCAAGCAAATATTTGGCATTAAGAAATGCTTGTTCATGTCTGCAAACATTGCTGAGATTTCACATGTACTGTAATTTTGTATGCTGTCACCAGACGGTAATATTTTCAAGTTACACTGTACATTTATCATGCCTATGTTTCTCCACTGTACTATTTTTTCTGTAACCGTCTTTATGGTGTGCAGCTCGGTGAACTAGAAATATGTTATTTGGTTAAGTTACTTAACAAATTCAAGCAGCTCTACTCAATTTTAAACCTGGATAGAGGGTTAATATATTAGCCGCCCTTAAATCAACTATGTATATCATTTCCATATGCTACCAACAATGTTTTGCATTAGTGTTTGTGTAAATTTGTGTGTTTTTGAATCTTGGCTTTATTGCCAATTCCCTTCCAGGATATCCCTTGCATTAGTGCTTTTGCACTGAGGATCCTATGCTATACATTACTTTACCTTCCTACTGTACATTCAGTTCACCATGATTCAAACCATGGACATCAATTGGCTGGTTATCCCCTATAACTAGGCTGAGGCAACAGATGTGGTGCATTAAGGAGTTTTACCATGAAAAAAACAGATACTAAGATCCATATTAAGAGTTGTCAGGAGCTAGAAGGTGTGAGCCCATTGTTGCTGTTACAGGCTAAGCCTTAGAAGTACTTCAAGCAACCTCCTCCTAATACAAAGATATCCAGTTTGCTTTTAAATTCAGCTTTTTATTTTGCTAATCACAACATCAAGCGGCAAGCTATTCCATGTGTTCACCACTCTTGATGTGTAAAAATACTTCCTTGAATTATGTAAAAATGTTGTTCCCATAATTTGAAATGGATGACCCCTAGTCTCCTTAAAACCCTCTTTAAATTTGATATTCAATTCATTAAGAAGTATTGGATCCTGCATAATGTCAAACATGAGTAACACATCCCCAGGTATGCGTCTAGTTGTAAGTGACATTAGATTGAGTGAAAATAACCTTTCTTCATGGCTTTTACCAGCTAGCCCATTGACTGACTTTGTAAATTTTCTTTCGACTTTTTCGATTTTATTTGTTTCCTTGTTCTTAAATTGGTTCCATAATTGGGAAGCGAACTCTAGGTGGGAGCACACATACACCCTAAATATGGGTACCATGACTCTGCTATCCCTTGATGTTATATTTCTTTTGATGGCCAAAGTTGTTTTTGTTGGCTTTTTTATTGCCTCTATGTTTGTTTGGCAGTGTTTAAATCACCGGTGATATGTATACCTAAGTCTCATTCATGGTCAGCTTTGGGAAGCGGGATGCCATGCATATAATAATTTGATTGTCGTTTTTTCTTCTTCATGTGTATCACTCTGCACTTACTTAAATTTAGTTTCATTCCCCAATCATCCATCCATTTAATGATATTATCTTGGTCTTTCTGGATGGCTGCTGTTTCCTTGTCTTTGCTCTGCTGTTGCCACCGCTGTAAACTGTGAGGTCTTCTTGCAGCATTAAATCTTACTAAAGCAAAGCCACATTAAATTTTTCCATGGTGAATTATACATACTAATCATGATGTTTCACATTAGGGGCATGGGTAATTGTGTATTTCTTTGAAACCTGGTTTTATTGCCAGTGCCCTTTCATGGCAACCCTTGATTTGATGCCTTTGCAATGAGGTGCATGTCTTTTAAACATCTTACATTTTTAGTACATTTGAAATGAATAGTGGTTTAACTGTTAGCATGCTCTTGGCTATGTTAGTCACATCTGCAAGTGTACATGCATGATTTTCTTCATCACAATCAGAATTATTTCTCCTCATTTCCAATATGTGTTTTATTTGTTGTAACAAATTTATGTAACAAGTAGTATGTAGATTGTACAAGTGAATCATTTATTTTCCATTTGTATGTGTCTACTATGTATGCTTCATTGGAAGTCACCCTACAAAAGAAGGCATTGTTCAGAGTGATAAAGACTCTAAGTAGTGTAAGCATATAGCATTGGGATCTGTCAACTTCGCACACATATATTATTAACAGAAATGGTGCATGCTGCTATAGTTCAGTTA
Organism: Neoceratodus forsteri; assembly: GCA_016271365.2. Classification (NCBI taxonomy): domain Eukaryota; kingdom Metazoa; phylum Chordata; order Ceratodontiformes; family Ceratodontidae; genus Neoceratodus; species Neoceratodus forsteri. The sequence continues at coordinate 1,649,219,117 of CM057453.1, forward strand.
TTATGGAAAGCTTCATGGAAATTTACCAGCTTTAGGACTGTTAGCTTTGCCTGTAACACAAATTGCAGAGTACCAGGTAAAATATGAACGTGCAGAATACAGTTGTTTTTCGCTGGTACTGAGAACGCTCAAGATTAGGTACAGTGACATCTAATAGCTACCAAACAGAAGTTGCTGATTCTATACTAGGAATGTGCTTATTGTGTGTGTAGATAAGGGAAGCTGAAGCAACAGACCTAGTCATGAAAACTAAATAAATTGGATGTCTATGAGGAGCTTCGGTTGAGTCAGAGCCCAAGCTGCAGGTTAGGGGTGCTGCCCTTTGTCTCCTAGGATAAGTAATATATGCCCTTTCCTGTATATAGGTGCTAACAAATGTTTTATACACTGGACTGTGTCTCTCTATGGCATCATTACTTACCAAGTCTAGACACTACGTACCTACCTCCTTCTGTCAAAACATCTTCCTCTCCCTATGCCTTTGTTAACCTCCTAAAGTCACACTACTCCTCAGCCCAAGTCTGCTCTTGCTTCTGATAACATCCCCCCATCTTTACCCCCCAACTTATACTAGCTAATCACACCCACCAACCAATCTCGGTCACATTTTTCATTATTCTCCTCCATCTTCCTCCTCCTCCTTTCTCTATCCTCAATTCTACCATTGTTTATTAAATTACAAGCAGTTTTGTATATCACATTGTATATGTTAGCAATGACACATGATGGAATGTGGTTTATTCTGCATAAATGCACGCTTGGGGTGTAGTGAGGCATGAGGCACAGCCGAGTGCCTTACTGCCCCTGAAGTGTGTTTATCCAGAATAAACCACACCCCAGAGTGTGTATTGCTATTATAAAATGGACATCTGTTGAAAAATTGCAATATAGAAAACAAAAACAAATGTAAAATAAAAAAAACAATTTGTCTTGATGTTAAATAATCCTTCCACTTTCATTACATTGCTAATGATGCTGTTGTGTGAAATGCTATCTCTAGGGGCACTGAAGAGAGCCACCAAGCTGCTAGGTCAGGCAGCAGGCAAGACCACGATTTTGCTTTTGGTCTTGCCTGCTGCAAGCTACCATCTGTGGCAGCAAGTTCTGAAAAAGTCCTGGTTTTTGTAATGGATTCTGTCACAGTACCCCAGCCCTAATGTTTCGGGCACAATCTATCTCTCTGGCAGGCACAACAGAGCAAGACAGATTGCCGGCAAGTCGGGTAAGGACCACATTGTTCAGGATAACCGGAAGCAGTAAGTTTTCCATAATGCTGTTCTGTGAGGAAAGAAGGACAAATAAATAATGACTGGTGTGTGGAATGAGAGGGAGTGAGTGGAGGGACAGGCAGAAACAGAGATGCTGTTTGAACAGGCTACCAGCGAGTTGGGTGAGGACTGCATTGCTGAGGATGGACCAGCTATAGACGTTTTACAATGTGCTGTTCTGTGGGAGTAGAAAGAAGAAAAAAAATTGTGGAGTGAGGGTCAGAGAGTGGCCATTTGAACCGCTTGTTTTTTTTGTTTGTTTTTTTTATTTCTTTGAGCAGATGGAAAGCTAGCAGTTTAATGAATTGCCCACGAGTTCACTTACACCCGCACTTGCTGCACTCTGTTTTTATGTTTAGCCACTGCCAGTTGGGGACTTTGGATCGGAATCCCCGAGATGGCAAGGCACCAGGATATCCTAGGTGACAGGGTCGCTTGTGGTGGCTCTTGTTTTTTGCCATGGTATATTCAAAATAAAAGACATAGCTAGCAATGGGCACCAGCCAATCAGGTTCTTTTAATGTTGCTACCCATTTTATAATACATTCTATACAGTATTTACAAATATTAGCACCATATGTGCTCATGTTTACCTACAACTTGTAGAGCATTGGATTGCCAGCACCAGCTAAACACTGCCACTCTCCACAATGTATAGTTAATCTGAATTAGCCATAACTGGAGAAAGGAAGCACATACAAGTTCATAAAGTGCTAAAAGTGCTTCATTTTATTCCTGCACATAAATGCACCCTGCTCCCATCCACGCTGTCTCCAAATGAAACAATGCAGTCCCTAACGCGTTTCACACTCCCTGGCACTTCATCATATGAATAGCAAGTTAACCATATAGTGCCATTGAATAACAGAACCCCTTAAAGTGCTAGTACATAAATACATCATTTAAATAAAAACATATCCTAGCTTAGCAAAGCTTATCAAAAAACATATCCAAACCTATCAAAACTTTGAAAAAACAACCATGTGTAAGTGCAGAGCTTATTTATACTAAACACTATAAATTATTTATTATTTAAAACCATTGTTCTTTATCATTAAGCATTTAAATTTCTTAATTTAGATGTTACCGCTATTGTATACCAGTGTCCTCCTCCAATTTCTTGGGGATCCACTTTGCATTCAAGTGTTAGCTGTAAAAAAATATAAAAAATATTTTTTAAGTTAACATATTTTCACATTTTTCATATCAATAACAGACCTATACTAACATATAATGATCATCCAACTAAAGTATATAATTAATATATCATTGATCTTTACTTCTTTAAGAATGGTTTTAGGTCAATTCTTTCATTCAGACCAGATCTCTCTGACCCTCCAGTAGCAAATATCCAATACTGCTCATGTTTTAATAGGACATTATAATGATCACCTCCTCTTGGACTTTTTATGGGTTTCTCAATGCCCAAGAATGACCAAATATGTTCCCTTGGGTTTGTCACTTGACCTAAGTGTATGGCAAGTGCATTCTTTTGATCTTTCTTTTTTACTGCTCTCAAATGCTCACCTATTCTTTCTTTTAATTTCCTTTTTGTTTTTCCTATATAAAAACATCCACAGATGCAGGAAGCCATATAAATGACCCCCTTTGTGCCACAAGTAATAAACCCTCTCACTTTAGTCACTCTAATTGTTTCAGGGTTAGTGAAAATCTTTGTGTGAGGGATTTACAAAACTTACGGTTTCCACATTTAAAGCAGCCATCCTGTTGCCTTGGTAACCACATCTTTGCTTGTTCTAATTTTGGTTGTACATAATGTACTAGTCTATCTTTCAAGCTTTTCCCCTTCCTATGTACCATTCTAGGTTCTGTATTTTTAAGATCTTTCAGACCTGGATCTAAACTCACCAGGTGCCAATGCTTATTGACTATTCATCCTATCTATTTTGATTGTGCATTGTATGTACTTACAAACTTTAATCTCTGGTCATTTTTCTTATTTTCATCTGTTTTTTTCACTAATATATTCTGTCTATCTAGCTTATCTACTTCTTCTCTGGCCTCTAGAATGGTATTGATGGAGTATTTTCTCTCATATAATCTACTTTCTAACTCATTAGCTCTTTTTTCATAAGTTTCTCTAGTACTACTGTTCCTTTTCAGTCTCAAAAATTGTCCCTTAGGTATACCAGTTATAGTGTGGTATGGGTGGCTGCTATTAGCTTGCAAAATTGTGTTTCTATCTGTATTTTTCCTATACAGATCTGTAACAATCCCTCCTGACCCATCTTTCTTAATTGTTAGATCAAAAAAATTAATCCGTATGGAACTAAATGACAGTGCAAACCTCAAATTCATGTTTCTTTGTTCCAAAAATCTAACAAACTCAAAAAGTTCATTTTCTGTGCCTGTCCAGATGATAAAAATATCATCAATAAAGTGCCTATAAATATCAATTTTGTTCCTATATGGATTTGTATCCCAGTTTCTGATAACATCTTCCTCCCATTTGCCTAGATACAGGTTTGCATAATTGGGAGCAAAAGTAGCCCCATTGCAGTTCCTTTAACCTGCATATATTGTTCCTCCTAAAAGAAAAATGTGTTAGATGTTAGAACATGTCTTGCCATATTTACTAGCATTTATATAGGTGGATTTTTCTCTTCTCTCTTATTCAAATAATATTCTACTGCCTTAAGACCACCATCATGAGGAATATTTGAATACAGGGACTCAACATTAAGTGTAACAAGCAAACTCTTTTCTTCAGTCTCAATTTCTTCCAATACAGAAAGTATATCCCCTGTATCTCTTATATACAATGGTATTTTCTGGGCCAAGGGCTTAATATAATAATCCACATACTGGGATAATGGCTCTGTTAAAGAGCCATTCCCTTATACAGTGGGACAACCTTGGGGGTTAATAAGACATTTATGTATTTTCGGAAGTATATAAAAGGCAGCTCTCATGGGGTTCTGTACACTCAAGAATGAATAAATGTCTTCTGATATCCATCCTTTTTCTTTAACCTCCTTAAGGTAACTGTCAATTTCCTCTTTATTTTTTAGAACTGGGTCTGATGTTACCTTTTTATAGAATACTATGTTACTTAGTTGTCTATGTACTTCCTTTAGGTATTTATCTGTGTCCATTAAAACAATGGAACCTCCCTTGTCTGCTTTTTTAATAGTAATGCTTTTATCCTTTCCCAATTCAGCAAAAGCAATTTTTTCTGCTGCATCTAGATTATCTAGATCATTTTTACTCCTCTTTTGCAGACTTTTGTCCAGATTTAATAAATCCCTCTCACAGCTCTTGACAAAAGTCTGCAGGGCTACAGTACACTTGAATATAAAGTGGATCCCCAAGAAATTGAAGGAGGACACTGGTATACAATAGTGGTTACATCTAAATTAAGAAATTTAAATGCTTAATGATAAAGAACAGTGGTTTTAAATAATAAATAATTTATAGTGTTTAGTATAAATAAGCTCTGCACTTACACACGGTTGTTTTTTCAAAGTTTTGATAAGTTTGGATATGTTTTTTGATAAGCTTTGCTAAGCTAGGATATGTTTTTATTTAAATGATGTATTTATGTACTAGCACTTTAAGGGGTTCTGTTATTCAATGGCACTATATGGTTAACTTGCTATTCATATGATGAAGTGCCAGGGGGTGTGAAACGTGTTAGGGACTGCATTGTTTCATTTGGAGACAGCGTGGATGGGAGCAGGGTGCATTTATGTGCAGGAATAAAGTGAAGCACTTTTAGCACTTTATGAACTTGTATGTGCTTCCTTTCTCCAGTTATAGCTAATTCAGATTAACTCAACATTGTGGAGAGTGGCAGTGTTTAGCTGGTGCTGGCAGTCCAATGCTCTACGTGTTACTTGTTTTACACCGAGCACAGCTCCCAGGTGCAGGTCTGAGTAACTTTACTCATTGTTGACTGTTTTACATTTTAGAGACTGTTTTGCATGGGAACTTTAAGAAGTCTATACAGCCACTGAAAAGAGCCATCATTAACTAGCGAGCTAGTCAACATCTATATGGTATTTTTATACTGTGATTTGTTAAAAACATAGACTGAGAAATTATCCACGTAAAGAGCGAGTGTACTACCTGTTTGGTTTAAGCCACTTTACACTGAATACAGCCATCAGGTGCTACTAGTTGCAGATCTGAATAAATTCATTTGTCACATGGAGATCATTTTGCATTGAAAGAAAAACTTCAAGGAGCGAGAGTATTATCTGTTTGGTTTTGCCGCTTTATGTTGAATACAGCTACTAGGTGTTATGAACTGCAGGTCTGAATAAACTAGTTTGTTATGTGAAGCTCACTTTGCACTGAAAGAAAAATTGCAAGGAACGAGTGAATTACCTGTTTTGGTTTAAACAGCTTTATGTTCAACACAGTTGTTAGGTGCTACGAGCTTGCACTAAAAGAAAATTTGCTAAACTGAAGTAAAAGACTATTGATAATAGAAAGCCAGCTGAAAGTACTTGCACAAAGTCTAAACATAGGTTGCTATTATATCCGTGCAAGAAACAATGGATTAATAGCTTGAGTGAAATAGCTTTGGGAAATGAAAGAGTTACATTGGAGAGAACAGAAAGTGCACACATACAAGGCTCCAGAGTGAATCCCTCCTTTAAGGATTTAATCTTCAGAAATGCTAAACAGAAACAAGACACCTTTGCAGAGTTGCTGAAAAAAACGCATAACCCTGAGGTAAGCCCCTTTAATATAAAACAAGCTTTTCAACACTTTGAAAGGGCAGCGTTCAGGGCAAAAAGACTATATTGGGAAAATATTTCACTAAAAGCCTATTTAGAAGTGGACCGTGTTCCACGTGGGCTAAGAATATTAAAAAAAAACTCATTTGGTCTGCAAAGGAAAGGTTTTTTTAGAGAATTGGCAGAAAATAAGCCATGAAGCTAGTAAATAACACAATGGAATTAATTTTGAAAGAAAATGCAGTGATAACAGCAGAGACAGAAGATGAGATTAAAATAAAAGAAGAAGCATTGTGTAAATATATTGATCATCCACTCTATGATGAATATTGCCAGAGTATCAGATGAAATATAATAAAGTATGACAAGAAAATTCAGGATATTAAAAAATCAAAGTTTGAAAGAGATACAAATGATTATGTGACTGGCAATATATTTGAATGGCCAAGAAAGTGAAATTCAATACTAGTCCTGGAATATATGAAGCCACACCCACCAGACCAATCCTCATTTCTAAGTCTAATGCAAGGCAAAGGGAAGAGCTGAGTAGCCTAGAAGACACATACTTAGGAGAAGAGGATTGTAGTGTTGAATTGGACAATGTGAGAACACCAGAAGGCCCAAGGTGGAGCCAACATCTGAATTATAATCAGGCACCAAAAAATGAATCAGGAGAGGGGGTAGGAAGAGGAAGAGGCAAAAAATATCAAAACAGAGGGAGAAGAGGATGGAATTCAAGAGGTAACATGTAACAGGGACTGAAATGAACAATGTTATTAATATTTCTTCTAAGGAACTGACTGTTACAGAAATTGGACTTTTACATAAAGGTTTATATTTTGTTCCAAAGCAAAGATTTGACTTATTTGAAACAATAGTGGATTGTCACAAGTTAGCAAGAAACCTTGGGCTGCGTTCTTTTTTTAAAAGAAGAGAAGAAGAAATTATCGCAGACTCAAGGGTAAGTGTAACTGGAACTTTAAAGGATACTGATGAAAGGGGTATTTATAAATTTAAACCTCCATCTACTTTCTGTCCACCACTAACTCCAGCCCTGCAGACTTTTGTCAAGAGCTGTGAGAGGGATTTATTAGATCTGGACAAAAGTCTGCAAAAGAGAAGTAAAAATGATCTAGATAATCTAGATGCAACAGAAAAAATTGCTCTTGCTGAATTGGGAAAGGATAAAAGCATTACTATTAAAAAAGCAGACAGGGGAGGTTCCATTGTTGTAATGGACACAGATAAATACCTAAAGGAAGTACATAGACAACTAAGTAACATAGTATTCTAGAAAAAAGTAACATCAGACCCAGTTCTAAAAAATAAAGAGGAAACTGAGAGTTACCGTAAGCAGGTTAAAGAAAAAGGGTAGATATCAGAAGACATTTATTCATTCTTGAGTGTACAGAACCCCATGAGAGCTGCCTTTTATATACTTCCAAAAATACATAAATGTCTTATTAACCCCCCAGGTCATCCCATTGTATCAGGGAATGGCTCTTTAACAGAGCCATTATCCCAGTATGTGGATTATTATATTAAGCCCTTGACCCAGAAAATACCATTGTATACAAGAGATACAGGGGATATACTTTCTGTATTGGAAGAAATTGAGATTGAAGAAAAGAGTTTGCTTGTTACACTTAATGTTGAGTCCCTGTATTCAAATATTCCTCATGATGGTGGTCTTAAGGCAGTAGAATATTATTTGAATAAGAGAGAAGAGAAAAATCCACCTACATAAATGCTAGTAAATATGGCAAGACATGTTCTAACATCTAACACATTCTTCTTTTTGGAGGAACAATATATGCAGGTTACAGGAACTGCAATGGGAGCTACTTTTGCTCCCAATTATGCAAACTTGTATCTAGGCAAATGGGAGGAAGATGTTATCAGAAACTGGGATACAAATCCATATAGGAACAAAATTGATATTTATAGGCACTTTATTGAAATTTTTATCATCTGGACAGGCACAGAAAATGAACTTTTTGAGTTTGTTAGATTTTTGGAACAAAGTAACACGAATTTGAGGTTTGCACTGTCATTTAGTTCCATACGGATTAATTTTTTTGATCTAACAATTAAGAAAGATGGGTCAGGAGGGATTGTTACAGATCTGTATAGGAAAAATATAGATAGAAACACAATTTTGCAAGCCAATAGCAGCCACCCGTACCACACTATAACTAGTATACCGGAGGGACAATTTTTGAGACTGAAAAGGAACTGTAGTACTAGAGAAACTTATGAAAAAAGAGCTAATGAGTTAGAAAGCAGATTATATGAGAGAAAATATTCCATCAATACCATTCTAGAGGCCAGAGAAGAAGTAGATAAGCTAGATAGACAGAATATATTAGTGAAAAAAACAGATGAAAATAAGAAAAATGACCAGAGATTAAAGTTTATAAGTACATACAATGCACAATCAAAAGAGATAGGATGAATAGTCAATAAGCATTGGCACCTGGTGAGTTTAGATACAGGTCTGAAAAATCTTAAAAATACAGAACCTAGAATGGTACATAGGAAGAGGAAAAGCTTAAAAGATAGACTACTGCATTCTGTACAACCAAAATTAGAACAAGGAAAGATGTGGTTACCAAGGCAACAGGATGGCTGCTTTAAATGTGGAAACCATAAGTTTTGTAAATCCCTCACACAAACAAAGATTTTCACTAACCCTAAAACAGAAAGAGTGACTAAAGTGAGAGGATTTATTACTTGTGGAACAGAGGGGGTCATTTATATGGCCTCCTGCATCTGTGGATGTTTTTATATAGGAAAAACAAAAAGGAAATTAAAAGAAAGAATAGGTGAGCATTTGAGGGCAATAAAAAATAAAGATCAAAAGAATGCACTTGCCATACACTTAGGTCAAGTGACAAACCCAAGGGAACATATTTGGTCATTCTTGGGCATTGAGAAACCCATAAAAAGCCCAAGAGGAGGTGATCATGATAATGTCCTATTAAAACATGAGCAGTATTGGATATTTGCTTCTGGAGGGTCAGAGTGACCTTGTCTGAATGAAAGAATTGACCTAAAACCATTCTTAAAGAAGTAAAGATCAATGATATATTAATTATATACTTTAGTTGGATGATCATTATATGTTAGCATAGGTCTGTTATTGATATGAAAAATGTGAAAATATGTTAACTTAAAAAATATTTTTTATATTTTTTTACAGCTAACACGTGAATACAAAGTGGATCCCCAAGAAATTGAAGGAGGACACTGGTATACAATAGTGGTAACATCTAAATTAAGAAATTTAAATGCTTAATGATAAAGAACAATGGTTTTAAATAATAAATAATTTATAGTGTTTAGTATAAATAAGCTCTGCACTTACACATGGTTGTTTTTTTCAAAGTTTTGATAAGTTTGGATATGTTTTTTGATAAGCTTTGATAAGCTAGGAAATGTTTTTATTTAAATGATGTATTTATGTACTAGCACTTTAAGGGGTTCTGTTATTCAATGGCACTATATGGTTAACTTGCTATTCTTATAATTAAGCACCAGGGGGCATAAAACACTTTAGGGACTGCATTGTTTTATTTGGAGACAGCATGGATGGAAGCAGGGTGCATTTATGTGCAGGAATAAAAATGAAGCACTTTTAGCACTTTATGAACTTGTATGTGCTTCCTTTCTCCAGTTATGGCTAATTCAGATTAACTCTACAATGTGGAGAGTGGCAGTGTTTAGCTGGTGCTGGCAATCCAATGCTCTACATGTTACTTGTTTTACGCCGAGCACAGCTCCCAGGTGCAGGTCTGAATAACTTTACTCGTTTTTGACTGTTTTACCTACAACTTGCTGTGAATTCATATGTATTCACTGTAATTTGTTCTCCTGTTTGTCCGTGCTTCTGCACCCAGGTGGTGCCTGAAAAAGGTACTTGTTAAAAGTGTACTCACCCAGTAAACAAAATTAAATAAATAAATAAAAAATCTCTAGCGGAGTACAAATCCACTAGGGTTTCTCTATATTTATAGTAGACATTTAAATATGAATAGAATCAATCTGGTGTCCGAGAGAAGGCCAGTGCACAATGGACTCCCCACTGTAACTACAGGCACTCCATACAATGGCAAATTGTTCAGTTAATGGATGATTCATTAAGAGTGCAGCCTCCAATGAAAGTGAGCAGCTGCAGGACTCGAACTGGTCTGAACTGGTTAGTAGTCTTGTAAAAACAAATGGGTGATTCTATGAGACTGTTGTAGATGTTTCTCTTAGGAGGGGGCTGAAACATCTGACTGTCATGCTGAAGTGGGCCAGCACTGAAGGATATATCAATGTGAGTCTTACAGTAGCTAAAGCAGGCATATTTGGAGCCAGGCATAATACCAGATGCCCACCATCCATAAAGGGACTTACTGGCCTCTTAAATCTCAGACCTTTCTGTCATCTCATAGAAGAACTCATAAAGTAAGAAAGTCAGAATTGAGTGTTAGTATGTGTTTTCTTTTTTTTGTTTGTTTAAAATGGTTTATTTGTTAAATTTATTAGTGTTGTTATATTTCTAGTTTGTTGCATTTCTTATACATTTAGAAAACAGTATTAATAATTAAATTTAATATAAAGCTGTGACTGCTGAGTTTAAATAAGCTCATGTAATCCATTTTTATGGGGTAAATCTGTGATCAGTTTCTGGAGAGCACACTACTAAATGCAAAAAGTGATGCCTGAATATGATACAGATCAGGGTAAAGGTTACCTGGAGTTATTAAGAGGATTTTATATTCAAGAGGCCTTGCACTGTGTGATCAAGGCCCCATGGGGAGATTCAAGAAGAACAGCCCAGAGAGAGCTGTAGCCAGGTTGGTGGCAGTGTGATAATGTGAGTCAGCCCCTCTCTTTACCACATCATCAAGCATACCTTGGGAGTTTGTTGTGTGCATAAATATTGATTTATTTATTTAGTTTTTGTTAACCAGATAGGTGCACTAGATAATAAATGCCTATTTTCAGACAATACCCTGGAGAGTACAAAACAAGCAGTATGGCAAGACAATTGCAAAAATACAATAAGCACCCCAATTGCCCGTGACAGAAAGCAAAATATAAAAATATAAAAAAGGAAATATTGAATATTGCTGAACTCTTGCTTTTTAATTATTAACAAGCAAGATTCTGCATTTATGCTAGTTTGAGGGCATAAAATATACAATATTGTGATTTTTTAGATGTTAAATTAAGGTTTTATACCTGTTTTGTACATCTTAATTAAAGAAAAAAAATAACAAGAAATAAAACGAAATTATAAAAAATAACAAGAAAAAACAATAATTTTTTTTAAAAAACTAACACGAAATTTGGAAAAAAATAACAAGAAATGCACTGGTCTCAAGATATAATATAACATAACAAAATGCATAACATACTACCAGCAATAAACAGCAATACTTAATAACAATTAGTGAAATAAATAGGAGCAAAAGACAGTGCCACTGGAACATAATGCTATAATATAGAATAACAAGTTATTGGCCACAGAGCAAGATAGCAGCAAAATACTAAACAGAAACAAGGAATCAAAGGACAGTGATGTACAGGATAGAGATTAATCACTGGCACAAGTTTCAAGTACAGGTGCAGGTATATGTGGAAAGCAGATAATCCCTGAATGTAATTCTAAATAGTTGGTGAGGGGGTACAGTTCACAGGCTCAGAAGAACTTTTTCCAGAAAGGAGGTGTGAAGAAGCAGAAGGCTTGCTGCACAAGTTGGTGGATAGTTTGGGACACAAAGTAAAGACATGCTCGATCACCTGAGGAGGTAAGTACTAGAATGGCAGCGGAGCAATCAGCCAATGAAAATGGCACCTTAAACTGGAGTACTTTATCTATGAAGTAGTTTCCTAAGTACAGTATTCACTGTTTTAAAGCTGCAGTATTTGTTAGGCAGCAGTAATTGTCATCATATAGTTTTTTGGCAAACAAAAATGTATTTCTGACACCCTTACATTCATCCTCAGAGTATTTCAAATGATCTCAGATATTTTTAAATCAGTTTTTATGCCTAATTGTGTAATTAATGACTCATGTTGTTGAAGACGTTCACCACTCAACATTTTTAAAACATCTCTTCTGTTGAGGTTGCCTGTTGAATATAAATGTTCGATTCATACTGTGGATGTATGAGAATGGTGCTACCACATGTTCCTGATGGCAAACAACATAACATAGGACAAAGATATTTACTTTTTTCATGGTGGGCATGGCATGGGAATTAGAACTTTTAAACACTAGAATGGCCTGTTTCTTGAAAACAAAAATGGGCATCTTGATATTTTTGTCAGGAAAACAGTACTGGTGAAAACAGCATGGCAACAAATAAATACTGCTTCTTTAAAAGGCATTTGAAGGGTTGCCTATATAGCCACTGGGCATTTTTGTGAAACAGAATCACAGCATGGAACTAGAGTGTGGTGACCGGACTCAATTGGGTGGTTCATCTCTTCTGGTCAAGAAGAGATAGGCAGAATGGTTCCAGGTACAAACAGATATCTTTTTATGCAGCAGCAGCCACTGGTTCCACTGGAAAATAATGGGTTAGGGGATTGTCATGCGCAAAACAGTATTTCAAAATGAAAGGCAATTATACAGGTCTGAAAGGAGTAAATGTAAGGGTAAACAGTCATACATATACTGTCAATATGAGGTGTACCTCTAATAGGGTCACCTAGTGTCCTATGTCTGCAGACGTCAATAATAATCCAATAATAACCAACCACCTTGGCCAAGGATAATTAGACAACACTGGTTAAGTCCAACAGTCTAGTTGGAGGAACAGTCTTTTTTGTGCAAAGCAGGTGGTAGCTAGCTAGCTGGAAGGGTTGGTACTGTACCTTAGTGACCGATCGGTCTTGTTGGCCAGCATGAGGGCTGAGGACAATGTGCTGGAAATGGAGATGAAGAAGATGAAGAGGATGAAGGCTGATCCACAGCTGAAGATGCAGGTGATGACAGGATCGAGGATGGTCGAGGCAAAGTCCTTTGGTGCTGATGGTGGGTCCTCTAGAAGGCTCCTAATGGGTTGCCGCCCAGCCGGGGAAGAGAGCTATGGCCACCTTGAAAAAGCAAAATTAAAAAGGGGCAATTTCTTATTTACATACTGCAGTGAGAACCTCACTATCATGAGCCGGGGTGGCTCCTGAGCTGACTATACTGGGGGGGGGGACTGACTACCACTATGCTGGCTAATGCAGTCTTTTGTCATCTTTGAAGGTTGCTGGCAGACTGGGTGAAAGACACTGGAAGCTTGGCCAGGAGAAAGGAAGGTGGCCCCTGGGCCCAGGAATGCAGGCAGTTGTAGTCAGTCGTAGGGCAATTAGTTCAGCAAGTGAGACCACTGTTGGGCAATCTGTTCGCTCCCCCATGACAACAGCTTAGTCTGGGAGAGGGAACTGAGATAGCAGAACACAGTTGGTGATGGGGAAGGCAGTTTAAGCCCCACTGCGGAGCCATCCAGGAACCAATTGGATGAGGTGCAGGGCAGGCAAGTTCAGCCCTGGTGCAACTAGAAGTTTTTGGTGGGTGAAGGGCAAGTGGTTCAGGCCCTGCTATACTTTGTACAGACCTGAAGCATACAGTCTAGCCTTCGAGTGTGGTGGCATTCCAGGGTGCAACCCTAGGAGAACACTGAGAAAACATTGTCAAACACTGGAAATGGCAATTGCACAATAATAACCTTTTCATTCACAAGGTACTGGGTGCACCTAGGCTGGGATTCGGGCAGCATGCAGTGCAGTGCGGGCCTGACCCCACCCTTGATCTGCAGATTACACCAGCCACCAGCAAGCAGTCCAGGGGAAAGAATGGGATGGCCAGGAGGAGAGGGGCTCCCAGTAAAGGGCTACCCTCTGGGGAACTCCCTCTGAAATGGGGCACTGTTCCTTTAAATCTCTGAGGGAGCCCTTCTCTGCTCAGTAGGCCTTAGGGGGAAGGATTTAGTTACCTAGGCCTTGCTTCCACCCTTTTCCTATGCACAAGGGGGGTGGCCGGTGGGCTGTACAGCGTGCCCAGGCGTAGCTCCACCCCTTTGGAATACCCATGCTCAGGTTACAGGCTTACTGTACAGGGCCTTGACCTCTGGACCACTCCTGCACTCTTGGCATGAGTGCATTGCTGTGTTCCCCTTTTCCCCACTCCAATTCCCCTCTTCTATTGCTGTCCCTTCGGTTGCCTTTGCCTCTTCGTGGTGCCATTCTAGCACCAGCCCTAACCCTTGGGGCTCATGCCACGCAGTGCACCTTATTATCTCTTAGTGGGTGCTCTTCCCACTTACTACCTACTCACTTGTCTGCCAGTTTCCCTTTGGCACCTGTTCCACTTAGTCACTTATGTCCCTAAGCTCCTTCAGTGCCAAATAAAATGAATTTGGGGCTCTTGGCCCACTTACTGCCTGGCCCAGGTCCTTAGGGGCAGAGACAATCTTTGGTGGTGTTGGTGAGGTCACCGGGGATCCACACTCCTATCCGGTGCAAGTTGGCTCTTCCTCATGACCGCCAGTGTGGAACTAGAGAGTCCGGGCACTGACTTCTGCCCGGACACTTTTTTCACCACACCGCGTGGTCATCTCCTCTCAACAGTCCCCTCTTCTGATGCGGCGCAGACTACACACAGCAGGGAGTCAACAACTGCTATAGCACCACAGGTGCTTGTTGGAGGGACCAGGAGGGAAGAAAAGAAAACACAAAAAACAATGTTTAGCCACCAGGGAAGTCAGAGGGAGGATCTCACCTCAGCACGGGATTGGGCAAGCTCCTGGTGGGCCGATAGGTGGCCAACGGTACCGACCACTAGCAGGTAAAATAAAAAAAAAAACAGCTGGCTCCCCTGGAGAGGAGACACAGAGAAGCTATAATAGCAGCCCCATGCAGGGTACGCTACCAGTCACTCAGCCCCTGAACCCCCAGAACATACCCCTTCTCCCATCAACCACTACACCCTGAGATCAGACAGAGAAAGAGAGCTCACCATCTGGACCTGGCTGCTGCTGGACTTCAGAAGGACTGCTGAGCCCCTCCAGGCTGGAGAATGACTGCTGCTGCTGCTGACCCTCAGACCCCTGGCTACAGAGGAGTAGCCACCAAGGAGCTACAGACCTGAGCTTCTGGTAAGCCTCTAGGCATCCATACTCCTCTGCCTTCTACTCTGTTAGGCACCAAGTCCCGAACTGCCCTCCAGCTAGCAGGGGAGACCCATATCTAGCCTGGGGGTGGACTTGGCTTTTGGCCAGTTGATTGGGCCCTGGGGCTTGGGTCAGCCCCTGGGGCTGATTTATGGCCCCTTTAGGCATTGCCCAGAGCCCTGGTCTAACCAGGGCAAAGGCTGAAGCCCGGAAAAAGTGCAGGAGGGGGAGGTGTGAGAGGGGGACCAGAACAGGAAGTGGTCAGCCAGCTAGCTTGATCAGCAAGCCAGCTGGCTGTGTATGGGATGGGCGGGGGTTAACCCTTTCCCTCCCTGAGGTTTTTTCTGCTGGACTGTGTAGCAACCATTGGGGTGCTACAATTCGCCCCCTCTTAAACATACATGTCCTCATGTATGGGGACGAGTACCATTTTATCCCTAAAACATAAGCAACCAAGCAACTATTACGCAGTAGTGAACTGGTCTACCTAAAGGGAGTGAGAACTACCTACAGCATTGTAACATTAATAACATAACAAACAGTATTAATACCTTTGAGTACCTGTGGCTGATGTCAGCGTAACCATTATTTGGCTCAGTAGCCAGAGCAGAGTCTCTTGCTCAACCTTGGATGAGGCCCTTAAGCAGAGCTCTATACTTCTGTGATAAGATGAGCAGAAGGCACCCCCCAGGTAGTGCACTGTGACCGCCTTAAAGGTAGGTCAGCCAGTAGTGGCTCTGCCAAGGGGGTTTCCTGCGGTATGGCAGCTGGTTCCACCAGCCAGGGTTCTTGGGAAACATTGAGTGGGTCTGCCACAGGCAGTCTCCATGGCACAGTAGCCGGGATAGTGTGCACCCAGAGCAATGGGTAAGGGCTTTTTGGGAAAAGCCCTAAGGGCCCAATGGATCCTTGTACCTGCCTCTCCTTGGGATTGGCATCTTCAGGTGCTAGGTCTGAGTCATCTGCAGGTGATGATGCTTGGAAGGTGCAAGTTTTAAGGATATTTTGGTGCACAGTCTTCTGCTGGGAAGGATCTGACTCCACCTGTATTTTGTAGACAGGATGCTCCAGAAAGGGGGGTGTCCACAATTAAGTACTGGTTAGGCTCCTGTTTGGTTTTGAGTTTGTGGGTGTTGTGTGTCCTTTTCAGCAGGACTCTATCTCCAATGGCAAGTGGTTGAACGTTGGCTGTGTTATCGTACAAGTCTTTTTGCTGTTGACACGCTTTGTCCATGTGCTGGGAGACTAATTTGTCAGCCAGTTGCAACCGATCATGGTGCTCTCATATCCAGTCAGTTGTTGGGGTGCTTTCAGGCTGTGCTGGTAACCCTAGAACCATGTCCATGGGTAGGCGACTGTGGCACCCAAACAACAAGTGGTAGGGCATGTGCCCCATGGAGCTGTGCATGGTGTTGTAAATGTAAGCCAACTCTAGGCCCAGTGGTGCTGAGGGGTTGAGGCGCTGGATGCCATACCTCATGCCATGCTGGTGACCCAGGTTCAGGAATGAGCCCGGGGCACCGGGGGTCGGCAGAGGAGGGAAGAGATTGAGCATCCAGTGGACTGCTGTTTCTTCTTGGGGATGGACAGGGAGAAAGATCGCTTGAAGAGTGACCTCTGGCAGTGGCTGGAGGTAGCCTAATGCAGTGTCATGGCATATGCTGGGGAGGTGGAGCCTTGGCAGTAAGTTGCCTTGACAGCCGGGCTCCACAGGGATATAAATAAGTAAAAATACCTCCCTCCTCCCACCGATAGGTGATGGCGCCTCCCACCCAACAGGACCACACTCCCAGAAGTCAGGCGCGGCTCTCTCCTTGGTTGCCTCCTCCCCGGCCCAGTGCTCACCCCATAAGCAAGCGTGCTCTGGGTGAGGGCAGCCCTTCCCCGGAGGGTAGACCCGGGGATGCCCTGGGGGGAGGAGATGAGTCAGGTCACACAGGGAGGTAGAGTCCAGAAAAGGACTGGCCGGTCACTGGAGAGAGTTAGGTGGGGTACAATAAGGGAAGGAAACAATAGATTTCAAAAAAAAAGAAATGTAAGCCAACTCTGGGAGAATGGTGGGCCATTGCAGGTGTGTCTCATCCAATAGGGATCTGAGCAGGTTTATGATGGTACAGTTGGCATGTTCTCAGAGCCATTGGTTTGTGGGTAATAGGCAGTTGTTCGCAGCTTGCGGCTCCCATACAGTACACAGAGTTCCTGGAAGAGCTGCGATTCAAAAGAAGGACCTTGATTGGTGAGAATTTTGGTGGGGAACCCATATGGCTTGACAAAGTGATCCCAGAAGGCTTTGGCAGTGGTTTTGGCTGTGATATCTTGGACAGGTACTGCCACCAAGAATTTTCTGCAGTGATCAATGATGGTCAGGACGTAGGCTCAGCCATCACTACTGGGGCCAGTTTAAGGTGATCCATGGTGATTAGCTCTAGTGGTGCACCAGTAATGATGGGCACCAGAGGTGCTCACTCTGCAGTACCTGGATTGCATTTGAGGCTGCATAGCTTACAGGCATTGCACCAGTTGACAACATCTTCTGTCATGCCAACCCAGTAGAAACGTTTCCTGAGGCTTCTTTCAGTTTTGTCATGGCTGAAGTGTCCGGACTGGTCATGGAAATCTTCCAGAACAACTAATGCAGCTTCTTTAGGTGGTATGATCTGGGCCAGGGGGAGCTGGGTCTTTGGGCAGTGGACTCTTCGGACCAGCCTCCCTTGCTGGATGGAGAGGCGGTCCCTGTGCTGGAGGAGTTTAAGGAGTTCCTGCTGCACTTGTTGCTGTGACTGGAGTGAGAGTGTGGCCCCAATTACCAGCATCTCTTGCAGCCATTTAAGATCAAATTTTCTTGTTGGATCAGGCCCCACTGGCCCTCGTCTGGAGGAAGGGGAGGGAGTTCAGTTTCTTGGTTGTCACTTAGCCCTTGTGGAAGACTGTGGAAACAGGTTTGGACCACTTCAGCAGGAACATTGAGGAATAATGGCATCTCTAGGCTTTCTTGCACTGTTTCATCCTTTTCCGGCTCATCTGTTGCAGGCAACCGAGACAGGGCATCTGCATTGGCGTTGATGCACCCTGACCGGTAACGGATGGTGCAATTGGAGTGTGCCAGTCTGGATGCCCACCTCTGTTCCAGGGCTTCTAGTTTTACAGTATGTAGGTCCACCAGGGGATTATTGTCTGTGTACACCAGGAATGGGGTAGCTGCCAGGTAGTGTTTTAATTTTTCAGTCACTGCTTACACCAGTGCCAGTAACTCAAGTTTGAAGGAGCTGTACCTTTCATCATTGCGCTCTGACCCTTTTAGCCCTCAGCTGGCATAGGCAATGACCCTTTTGGGCCCCTCTTGGACTTGGGACAGGACTGCTCGTAGCCCACAGTTGCTGGCATCCATGTATACAATGAAAGGTTGGGTGTAGTAGGGATAGGCGAGTATAGGGGCTGTGGTGAGGATGTCTCTCAGCTGCTGGAATGCTGCTTGTTGGGGTTCAGCCCACATTACTGAGGCATTACGGGGAATTTTCTGGACCTTGGGTACTATGAGGAGCTTGTGCAGTGGGGCCATAATCTTGGCAAAGTTCTTGACAAACCGGCGGTAGTACCCCACTAAGCCAAGGAACTTGCGGACATCTGTGATGGTTTTGGGTACAGGACAGTCCTGTATGTCTTGAATTTTCTCCGGGTCAGGGGAGATCCCAACTGCACTGACAATGTGGCCCAGGTACCTGACTCTGTCCTTCAGGAGATGGCACTTGCAGGGTTTGATTTTGAACCCATATGCTGCAAGCCACTCGAGGATGGTCTCCAGATGCTGTAGGTGCTCCTGATATGTGCGAGAATAGACAATGATATCGTCCAGGTAGAGGAGGACGATGTCAAAGTTTTGGCTTCCCAGGCAGTGTTCAGTTAGTCACTGGAAGGTCCCAGGGGCATTGCACAGACCAAAGGGCATTCTAGCAAACTCATAGAGGCCCACTGGGGTGGTGAAGGCTGTCTTCTATTGGTCCTCAGGGGTGATGGGCACCTGACAGTACCCACTGGCCAGATCTAGGGTGGAGAACAGGGTTGCTGACTTCAGTGTGGTAAGGAAGTCTTTGATTTGTGGGAGGGGGTAAGCATTTTTGTACATGGCTTGGTTCAGTTTGCGGTACACAAAACCGGAGGTGGCCATCTTTCTTTTTGACCTACACTATGGGTGCGGCTTAAGGCCTGTGGCTCTCCTGGATGACTTCCGCTTCCAGCACCTCCTTCAGCAGATCTTTGGTGGGCTGATACAAGGCTAGGGGGATGGGCCAAAATCGCTCTCGACTGGGGGCATGGTCTCCGGTCGGGATGTGATGTTGCACTGGGCTGGTACATCCAGAATCAAGTGAGTGTTGGGAGAATGCCATGTTGTGTTTGTGGATTAGCTCCAGCATCTCACACCTTTGCTTTTCTGTGGTGACGGAGGGCCTCAGGTTGATTTCATGCAGCCGCTGCTCATTGAAGCCATTGTTGGGTCCACCAGTGGTAACTGCGGAGACTGTCGCACCAACTGTGCAGGGTGTGGTTGCAGATGAGGCCTCTGTGATGCTGTCTGGGTCAACCTGTACCAGCCGCATGATTGGTTGGCACCAGTACAACTGAGCTGGGGTCACTCCAGAGTTCAAGATCCTCACCTGTGCATGTCCATTTTTCACCACCACCAGGCTTCGGGCAACAGCAATGGCACTATCTTCAGCGTTGATGTAGGGCTCCAGCAGGGCAAGGTGTCGGTCCCTAGCAACCCCTTCTTGACCTTGCAGAGGACAATTGTCTCATACCCCGGATTTAGCACAGTGGGCCAAGGGTCTTCCACCCATATGAGGCCTATCTTCCCTTGGTCGGTGGTGAACTGTTGGTGGCTTCTGATGACTTGTATGGCTTGGTGCCAGACGCGATGCTTCAGTGTTGGTAGCTAGATGGCCAGATTCTTGAGGACATTTATTAGCTCTTAATGGCAGTTGAGCAGGCAATTCATCCCTAGGATAACTGGGGGGTAGGCTATCATTTGATGTCTGGGTGACAATGATGCCCTGATTGGGGTAAGTGGTTGTTCCCAATCGGATATCGACTTCTCTGTAGCCATGGTACGGGATGTCAACATCATTTCCTGAAATCAGAGCCACTTCTGAAGTGGGTTCTGAAGTGGCGCTGTGGGCCAGTGTTTGAAGAAATATCTTCCCTGGATAGTGGACACCTGGGAACCAGTGTCGAGCAGTACCAGGAGTTTGATGCCATTAATCCAAACTGGTGTGATGGTGCACCTTCCAACATACTTCCTGTGCTCTAATGCAGATTTAGAGCCTATCTCCTTTCCTACCGGGGGTTGGCCCACTGCCCCGAGAACTCTCTGTTTAAACTAGCCACTTTGGTGGGCCATTGGGAGCACTCCTGCTCTATGTGGCCACTAGTTCCACACCTCCTGCAGATGGGTCTCCCACATTCATTAAAGCAATCAGTCAGCCTCCTTTCTGTGCCCCTTGAGCCCCGTGTGGGTGGGCCTCCTTCCCACCTCTCTGATTCATCATCATGTCTCTCATCTCTCGGCGCATGTCTGCAATTTGCTGAGTGATTTCTGCCACTTGATCCCAGAGCTCTTGGGTGGGGTCTCAAGCTGAGGCTTCCCCCGGAATGGGGCGTCAGTCCAGTGCTTGGGCTACTGGTTGCACTGCCAGTGAGTACTTGAGGATGGTCAAGTTACCTGAGGTGCAATTTGCATCAACCCATTAATCCTTTCATTGGAAGGCATCCACTGGGGCCATACCATTGGACCACATCATTAATGGGATACTAGCATGCTGCATGCCAGCAGTAACCTCCTCCACTGGTTGGCTGTCTCCCAGGATCCAAATGGCCATTTCCCAGAAGTCCAAGAAGGTCTCAGAAGGCTTCTGCTCCTGTAGTATCCTGAGGTTTTTCAACTGGGTAGCACTTTTCACTCCATCAATGAACTTGTCTTGCAGCAAGTGGTCAGGGTCCAGCACAACTTCTTGATTCTCCTGCTCTATGGCACTCAGGGCCTCCTGGAGGTTCAGGGCAAACTTAGGCTGTCTCTTGGGTGGGTTAGGGAGAAGAACCACATCTTCAGCTGGAACAGGGTGTGGGTGTTGAAGGTCTGGCCCAACCTGGTCAAGATTCTGTCAGTAGTGTCCCGCTCCCTCTCTGGCCAGCTGGTAACCTCCCGGTGTTCTTCACCTCCATTTGATTCCCGAATTCTCCCAGGCTGGCTCCATTGGGATCGGTGGGGTCCCCCATGTACCGGGGAAGCCATGGGGCCCTGATGAAGTAGGGCATGGTGAATGGTGATCGCTGGTCTTCCCCTTCATCACTATTGGTGGAGTGGTAGCTGCTTGACTTTGACATTTTGGGGCTATCTGAGGACACGTGGACCTGCTTTGGGTTCCTTAGATCCTGCTTGCAGCGCCAAGTTGTGGTGATCAGATTCAATTCGGTGGTTCATCTCTTCTGGTCAAGGAGAGGCAGGCACAATGGTTCCAGGTACAAACACATAGCTTTTATTTGCAGCAGCCACTGGTTCCACTGGAAAATAATGGGTTAGGTGATTGTCATGCACAAAACAGTATTTCAAAATAAAAGGCAATTATACAGGTCTAAAAGGAGTAAATGTAAGGGTAAAGAGTCATACATATACTATCAATAGCAGTGTACCTCTAACAGGATCACCCAGTGCCCTATGTCTGCAGACATCAATAATAATAATCTATTAATACCCAAGCACCTTGGCCAAGGATAATTAAACAACACCGGTTAAGTCCAACAGTCCAGTTGGAGGAACAGTCTTTTTGATGTGAAGCAGATGGAAGCTAGCTAGATGGAAGGGTTGGTACAGTACCATAGTGACCGATCGGTCTTGTTGGCCAGCAGGAGGGCTGAAGGTAATGAGGTGGAGATGCAGATGAAGAAGATGAAGGAGATGAAGAGGATGAAGGCTGATCCAGAGCTGAAGATGCAGATGATGAGAGGATGTAGGACGGTTGAGGTGATGTCCTTTGTTGGTGATGGCGGGTACTCTAGAAGGCTCCTGATGGGTTGCTGCCCAGCCGGGGAAGGGAGCTATGGCCATCTTGAAAAAGCAAAACAAAAATGGGGCAATTTCCTATTCACGTACTGTGGTGCGAACCTCACTATCATGAGCCGGGCCTCTCCTGAGCTGACTATACTGGGGGGGACTGGCTACCACTATGCTGGTTAATGCAGTCTTTCGTCATCTATAGGGGTTGCTGGCAGGCTTGGCGGAAGACACTGGAAGCTTGGCCAGGAGAAAGGAAGGTGGCCCCTGGACCCAGGGATGCAGGCAATTGCAGTCCATCGTAGGGCAATTAGTTCAGGAGGTGGGACCACTGTTGGGCAGTTTGCTTGCTCCCCCCATGGCAACAGCTCAGGCTGGGGGGGTACTGAGGAAGCAGAACGCAGTTGGTGGTGGGGCAGGCAGTTTAAGCCCCACTGTGGAGCCATCCAGGAAACAACTGGTCAAGGTGCAGGACAAGCAAGTTCAGCCCTGGTGCAACTAATAGTTTTCTGTGGGTGAAGGGCAGGTAGTTCAGGCCCTGCTATACTTTGTCCAGACCTGAAGCATACAGTCTAGCCTTCGGGTGTGGTGGCATCCCAGAGTGCAACCCTGGGAGAACACTTAGAATACATTGTCAAACACTGGAAATGGTGATTGCACAATAATATCCTTTTCATTCACAAGATACTGGGTGCACCTAGGCCAGGATCCAGGTAGCAGGCAGTGCAGTGTGGGCCTGACCCCACACTTGGTCCACAGGTTACACCAGCCACCAGCAAGCAGTCCAGGGGAAAGAATGGGATGGCCATGAGGGAAGAGGGGGCTCCCGGTAAAGGTCTATGGCCTCTGGGGAACTGCCTCTGAAATGGGGCACTGACCCTTTAAATCTCTGAGGGATTCCTGCTCTGCTCAGCAGGCCTGAAGGGGAGAGGAATTTATTTACCTAGGCCTTGCTCCCACCCTTTTCCTATGTATGGGGGGGTGGCCACTGGGTTGTATAGTGTGCCCAGGTGTAGCTCCACCCCTTAGGAATACCCATGCTCAGGCTGCAGGCTTACTGTGCAGGGCTTTGACCTCTGGCCCACTCCTGCATTCTTGGCATGAGTGTACTGCTGTGTTTCCCTTTAACCCACTCTAATTCCCCTCCCCTTTTGCTGCCCCTTCTGTTGCCTTTGCCTCCTTGGGGTGTCGTTCTAGCACCAACCCTAAACCCTGGGGCTCCTGCCATGCAGTGCCCCTTCTTATCTCTTAGTCGGTGCTCTGCCCACTTACTCCCCCCTTGCTTTTCTGTCAGTTTCCCTTGGGCACCTAGCCCACTTAGTCACTTATGTCCCTAAGCTCCTTCAGTGCCAAATAAAATGAATTTGGGGCTCTTGGCCCACTTACTGCCTGGCCCAGGTCCTTAGGGGCAGAGACAATCTTTGGTGGTGTTGGTGAGGTCACCGGGGATCCACACTCCTATCCGGTGCAAGTTGGCTCTTCCTCATGACCGCCAGTGTGGAACTAGAGAGTCTGGGTGCTGACTTCTGCACAGATGCTTTTTCCACCTCACCATGCCGTCTGCTCCTCCCAACAGTCCCCTCTTCTGATGCGGTGCAGACTACACGCAGCAGGGAGCCCGCGACCACTATATCGCCACAGGTGCTTGTTAGAGGGACCAGGAGGGAAGAAAAGAAAACAAAAAAAACAATGTTTAGCCACCGGGGAAGGCAGAGGGAGGACCTCGCCTCAGCTGGGGGTTTGGGGCAAGCTCCTGGTGGGCCGATAGGTGGCCAATGGTACTGACCACCAGCAGGGGAAAATTAATTAAAAAAAAAACAGCCAACCCCCTGGAGAGGAGAGACAGAGAAGCTGTAATAGCAGCCCCATGCAGGGTGCACTACCAGTCACTCAGCCCCTGAACCCCCAGAACATACCCCTTTTCCCAACAACCACTACACCCAGAGATCAGACAGAGAAAGGGAGCTCACCCTCTGGACCTGGCTGCTGCTGGACTTTGGAAGGACTGCTGAGCCCCTCCAGGCTGGAGGACTACTGTTGCTACTGCTGCTGCTGACCTTCAGATCCCTGGCTACAAAGGAGCAGCCACCAAGAAGCTATGGCCCCCAAGCTTCAGGTAAGCTTGTAGATGTCCGTACTCCTGTGCCCTCTACGCTGTTAACCACCCAGTCCCAAACTGCCCTCTGGCTAGCAGGGGAGACTCTTTTCTAGCCTGGGGATGGACTTGGCTTTTGGCCAGTCAATTGGGTCCCTGGTGCTTGGGTCAGCCCCTTGGGCTGATTTATGGCCCCTAGCCAGGACAAAGGCCGAAGTCCGGAAAAAGTGCCGGAGGTGAAGAGGGACCAGGAAAGGAAGTGGTTGGTCAGATAGCTGGGTCAGCAAGCCAGCTGGCTGTGTATGGGGTGGGTGGGGTGTTAGCCCTTTCTCTCCCTGAGGTCTTTCCTGCTGGACTGGGTAGCAACCGTTGGGGTGCTACAAGAGCATTAGGATCTGACTGGTTGAGGAATGGTGTCCATCTCAGGGAGGAAGAGAGGGAGTGGGCCTCCCTTCAATGCATTGCAGCCCCTGGTGGTCAGAGAAAGGGTAGCTGTGTGGGAAGAAATTAGAGGTTCTACAGAGTGGCCATATATCAGTGAACGCTAACTCATTTAGCACATGATATGGAGGCATTATGTGCCCAGAGCCGGACAAGCAGGGAAGTTTTGAATGTACAGTAGGTGAGAATCCACATGTGCGGCCCCCATTGTCACTGAAATGTTTTCATTTTATTTTGAATTTTGTTGACCGGGTAAGCCCACTGGGCCTCGAGAGACCCTTTCTCAGGGGTGACAAGGGATTTCTACATAATAGAAGGAATATAGCAGGATAAAATTACCCAGTGACCTTGGGTAGATGAAGCTGTCCACCCACCATGCCACAGGGAGTTAACATTGACTTCTTGTCCTTACCGGCCCCTTCTCCCAAACCTCTGCTAAAACCAGTGTTCATTCTCCAGCCTGTAGAACCAGGAAATCCCATTCACAGATGGGAACTTGTGGTGTATGGCTGAAGGATCTGGGGAAGGACATTAGACTGGTTCAGAACTCAGCGACCCCTACGATGGACATCAAGGCATGGGGAAGAGGGAAAAAGACCTGATAGCAGGTAGTAATTAAATGGGAGAAACAAATACCAGTCTCCCAAAAGCCCTTTCACAGCTCAGAGTGATCCCAATATGTTACATAAAAACAAATTATTACTGGACATGACTAGATGCAATATTGTTGTGTTATCATGACCAAAAGCTATGTCCTCAAGAGGTGATTTATGGACTTACAATACATTCCATGTGTGCCATTTAATCTAAGTATGGTCTAGATTTCTTTTGTTCCAGTTTTCATTCAGAATAAAACATGTCCCATTAGAATCTAGAGAGGCAAATGTGGACATTTGTAGAATTTGGGTTCTAAGATGCCCTGATCAAATCAAAACTATTTTATCCTAAACCCATTCGTTGAGTTTCCGCCCTTTTATAGTGGTTTTCATTTATATTTGCAAGGAGGCCCTCATACCATGCTTCCCACTGAAAGATTGAATTTCTCTGCAGTCTATGGCGGACCTGAATTCCTATTCTGCCTTTGAGGTGGCTCGAGTTCCTGCAGAAATCTTGCTCAGGGCAAAACCACTTTAGCAATACTCTCTCACTAAGCTGCAGACACCTACCCAGTATGCTTTCAGTTGTTTCCTTGCTCTGATCCATCAGCTAACACCCATCTACCAGAACAAATTGTCAGTATTGAAAAAGTACAGTTTCCTATACAAAAGCATGCTGGTCCACTGATTTCAATGGGCCATTTTTTTTTTTTTTTTTTTTGTTAATTGCAACTTTGAATTAAAATTAGGCACAGTGTCTCATAGTTGATTGGTTGGAGAATAGGCCTGTGTACCAGAATATCTAGATGGTTGGAGCATAGGCCTGTGTACCAGAATATCTAGATTCTGACCTCACAAGAGCCACATGCTTACTGTGTGGCTCTGAGCAATTCACCTTTCTTGTGTGCCAGGACTTCCAGCCGCTGTACGGTCCTCACAGAAAATGAGATGCAGCATCTCAGCTAGGCCATCAATGTAACATAAATTGTGAAAAAAAAAGAAAAATAACATGAGCTGCTCAACATTATGGTAAGGTCATTTAAGCTGGTGCATTCCTGTTTAAGCTTCTAGTTAGATTGTTTACAAAAGAGGCACATCTCTCTTAAAGAACTGACTCTGTGCTTGTATATAAGATGATTAAAGAGTGTTTTTGTGGACTTTGTGCTGACTTGAGTTTATTTTTTGTGCTAAATACATCAATGTGATGTCAAGAATGCCTCTAGGCTCCAATTGTACTGCATTTGTTACCTTCTTCTAAGCCTGGAAGAGCCAAAGTCACTTTTCCAAGCCTGGTTACGTATGATTAATATGTGTGTATATTGGCTATAGGTGGTACATCTTTTTCCCAATGCATAGAAAAAGTCTCTGCTTATCCACTGCTTAGGGGCAGAAAGGAAGTGAATTTATTATAGCATGCTTTGCACAATGAGCCTACTAGAGATACTCTGCTAGTACTAAACACTTTTTGTTACAAAAGTAAATGTGGTAGCCAAGTGATATCACTTTTAACAGCATGCTCAGTATGTAGGTGATAATTGGCCATATGCTTTTGAAACCTATTTTGCTGAAGAATATGTATCAAGCACCAGCTTTCTGCCCTGTGACACTGATCCAAACACAGCTAGCTTCACAACAACACATCTTTGGTGCTGTTCACTCAGGCCCTGCTTAAATCGCCAGATGCTGGGACAAATCCTTTTAAAAAATGATGGTTAAGCATTTAAAGTACATTGGACCATAGTCCCAGAATCAAGGATGGTTGGTTTGATGCCCTTTATGCTCATGGGCTAGGTGCAGATGAAAAAGACACCAGGGTGGCTGCCCAAGGTGATAATAATCGATGAGTAACTTTCTATGGCTAGAGAAAAACATGACAAATTTGTAAGCCAGTAGGCTGGTGCAGGAAATAAGGTGGCTGCGTAGGAACTGACCTGTCACTTCCTGTGAGGGTTTTGTATAACAGGCTGAGAATGCACATCTTAAGGTGGCTTCCCAACTTAAGGTGGCATTGGTGGAGGAGAATGGACCATCAGACTAGAATAGACCGCATAGCACAGTACGCTATACTAGTTGAACTACTTAGGGCTAGCTGGTATGTTTGCTGTGCTTCTTTTACTTATTTGCTTGAACACCCCCATGTTTTTTATATTTTAAAATGGGGGTAGGATGGGGTGAAGCCTCTTAACTCAAACTGATAAAAGAAACATCACAATCATAGTAGCTAATCCTAAGTAGCACAAATAGTGTATGCTAGTTATGCTGGCCCATAGCCAGCACGGTTGTGCTTGAGCATAACACTTTAGGTGGACTGCATTTTATTTTTATTTTGTTTTATTTGTTTATAGCTGTTGCTGCCTTGATGGTGCTAAATGTTATGATGTTACAAATTTTGTTACAAACACAACAGAAACACAGCATCACACTCACCCCCAAAACAAGTCTCAAAGCCATTTTAGGAGTCTTAAATCCTGTGAATTCAATTAAACTCAAAGCCTCATCAAACCAACACCATCAGCTGAGTCCTAACTTTCCCTGTCTCTAAGATCCAGGTATTTTGCTTTAAGCAATAATTGCTCACACAGGCTGCTTACAAGAGATTCATAGTTGGTGAAATAACTAATGAAATGAATATATCAGGCTGGTCTGCCAGCGCGCAGGCTCAGAATCAAGCCTAGGCCATTGGAGGGCAGGCTGGGAGAGGTGGAGTGAGTGTCCCACAGGACAATCTCTTCCTCCAGAGGGAAACTGCTGCTATGTGACCACCACCTGGGTTACTACGGGTGGTGCTACAGGCAGGGGTGTAGTTCTGGGGCTGGGGACTGATGATTGGCTGGATGGATGTACATACCTTGTGTGATCACATCCATCATACAGACCCCTGGAGGAAGCAGAAAATGGAAAAAGCACAGCAGTGCCCTATGACAGCTCTAGATGGCCCACAGACCCTGCACCCTGCTTACCTACAGTAGGTTCACTCCAGGAGTGACACAGGAAGCATTTCTGAGGGAACTGGTCCAACCTGAATACCTCCATCATGGGGAGGGGATACCACGGAGCTACACTCCTGGGGTAAGGTAAGTCCTGGGAGATGGTAGGGAAGATGGGGTTAGGGCTGTCCAGAGGCAGTGAGAAGGACTGCCACCAGCTGAGGGGGAGCATAAACAGAAAGTAAAAAAAAGGCTTGATCAAATCTTACGTCATTATATCCTTGCAATTCATGAACTTTGATTTCTTAAATCTGATTTCACTCCAAAAAAGACCTTAAAGCAACAGTATTTGTTTGTCAGAAAAGAATATCATCATATAGATTTGTGGCATTAATATGCTTCTTACATAACAAAATTTATCATCAGTATATGTAGGCAACAAGCCGTGGCAGGATGTACATTAAATGATTTTAATGCATGCCCCAGAAGAGTGAGGCATGAGCCAAAGGCCAAGTTTCGTTACTCCCTTGAGATGTTCAAATCCTTTAATACACACTCTGGAGTAGCTTACTGCATGTAAAAAATGGCTTACTTTTCTTATGTATCATATGTAAAGTGAAATATTTAAAAAAAAATTTAATAGATCATTTGTTTAAACACATTTTAAATAATGAAATGCACGCATTAAATAATACCTGATTATGTAAATAATGAGGCTTATTTGCCTTGGTAATGAGATCTGGCACATGACTGTGTCATGCTAGGAATTTAGTGCATGGCCAGATGGCATCTGTCGGCCACTGAAATTTCTAGATTTTTTCTTGCCATGTTATAATTTTAGTTATCTCAGATGTTTTGAAAACAACTTTTATTACTACTGTTATAATTAATGATTCAGGTCACTACAGATATCTACCACTAGCAGGTTTAAAAAATTCCCTTCTTCAGTGCTTCCTTTTGCCTTGACACACTGGATTAATACTGCAGATGTATTAGTAGCATGCTAGTACACAGTTCAGAAGGTCAACTGCCTAGCACCACACCAACTTATCTCATTTATTCATACCAGGTGTGGCCAGAGAGCAGTTACTTTTAAAAACTTCAGAACCTGAATATTTCAGTTTAGAAGTGAAATACAGTGAAAAGAAAATGGATATATTGATGTTTTTGACAGAAATACATTATTACTAAAAAACAGTATGATGATGCATTGTCTACTAACAAATACTGTTGATTTAAAAAAGCAACACAATGAAAAAGGAGTTGTGGTCTCAGTTAAATTGGATTCCGTTTTATTGTTGTACCATCACATTTCATGCCATGTTTAGTCCTCTCCAGCATACATAAAGTTCATAAAACATTATATACTTGTTTCATGTACAAAATGCTGCTAATGGCCTTTGATCCCCAGAACATTCCAACATATTCATGTGTGCATGCATTAAGAAGTAGTTAAGTGTGCACAAATAGACATGAATATCACAAGGAAAAACTCAGCAGTCATATATTTCACACACAAGGGAAATATTTAATTTAACTTCTGAAACACTTTAAGCACAATACACTCAAGAAATCATTAGGGTTTAATAACAGTTAAAATGGGTTGTAAAGGACAAAGGGAGGGCATTCAGGGTTTACAAACGGGACCAAATAGCGATTAAAAGTCATTTATATAAGGATATGATGGCTATTGGCAAAAAGTACCATAAAAAGGACTAAGGAAACACAGAACTGCGAATTGTAAAAGGAGTTAAGAGTAATGACAAGGGACTGGAGTTCAAAAGGCATAACACAGACATCATCTGATTTCTGACGCAACCTTCGTCATCCCAATTGCCTCCAAACCACTGAATGCTATCTTCAAAGGTTGAGGTGGCTTTACTGCAGTTTCTGTAAATCACGGCAAAAAAAGGAGCATGCAACATTTTGCATGTGTTATTTATGGGGTGCAGTTTACACTGACTCCAGACACAAGTTAGGCCACCTTTCAAGTGATCTAACTCACATCAGAATTGTGATGTATGACCCCTGAAGGGCTTCTGAAAATGCTTTCCCAAGATACTTTCCAGGTACCAACAAGAGAACCATAAAACTAAGGAGAGCACAGAGATGATTGAACAGGGCAGGCTAGACATTGAGGATTACAAAGACAAGGCAAACAATCTAAACAACTATTGCAGCTCAGAATTCATAGTCAAAAGTGATGGGTCAATTCCAGAGAACAAGATTAGGTGGCTATCAAAAGAGAAAAGCAGACTAATCACGGAGAGTTTACAGGAGAAAAGGGTCCAGAAAGGACTTCAAGGGCTAAATGCAACCCAAACACCAGGGTAAGATAAGGTTCACCCAAGGCTACTGAATGATATTAGTAAGACACTGGTGGCACCTCTGATAAACCTTTTCAGTGCCTCAGTCACCCCTCAGCAGACTAGAGGACCATAAATGTGGTCGACCTGCACAAGAGTGGGAACAGAGGGATTTCATTGTGTCACTCACTACTGAGACCCCACCTAGAGTACTGTGTACAGTTCTAAAGGCCACACCTCTACAAGAATATTTCACAGGGTAGAAGTGGTCAGAAAAGGGTCACAAAAAGGGTGTGGTGGTTGCATGAGAAGCCATACAAGAAGAGGCTGCAGGATCTCAACAAGACGAGAGATCACCCTGCACAAGAGTAGAAACAGAGGGATTTCCAGCAGAAGGGAGGTAGTGTTGCCACTGTATCGCTCACTAGTGAGACCACACCTAGAGTACTGTGTATAGTTCTGAAGGCCACACCTCTACAAGGATGTTTCACAGGGTAGAAGTGGTCAGAAGAGGGTTACAAAACTGGTGTGGTGGTTGCATGGGAAGCTATACAAGGAGATGATGCTGGATCTCAACAGGATGAGAGGAGAGTGAAATGGGACATGATTGTGACCTATAAGTACCTAATGGGGGTAAACAAGGTGCTAGTGGGAGTCTGTTTCTGAGGAGGAAAAGCACCAGAGCATTGGGGGCATGCAATGAAGCTGGGGAAGGTGTTTAAGAGGGATATGAGGAAATACATCTGGACAGAAAGGATGGAGCAACCTTGCAGAAGACAGTTGGGAGCTTCAAGCATGCATGGGATAGCCACATGGTCATAATAAGTAGAAGAAAGGGAGGCAAGAAAGACATCGGTGACCAGACAGGGTCTGAGGTGCCAGAATAGACAGAGAAAAATCGAGCAGACTGGATGGGCCTACTGGTCCCATTCTGCTGACAAATTCTATATTGCTATGTAGAGACAACCCAGGCAACTAGGCCATTAAGTTTTACATTTATAGTCTGGAAATTGATTGAAACAATAATTAAGAAAAACACTGTCGTCATTCCAGAGGAAAATGAACTTACAGACAAAATTTAACATGGGCAGGTGTCTTGTGAATAAATAATTCACCAGCAAATTGTGGTGAATTTGCAAGCTACACACTGAATTAATTGCGTAGTGCATATTATGCAAATATGGACTTTGCGGCAAATTCTACTACGTGAATTGCTGCAATTAGCACTTTGTGGTGAATTGCAGTAACAATTTACTGTCAATTGTGGCAATTCACATAGTGAAATTCACTGCAAAATGCAAATTTGCATAGCAGCTGAACTGGGGAGTTTTTTCACTTCACCCAGTGCTAAACATGGGTTCATGAGGGGGTGAACAAGACAAACTAACCTGCTTGACTTCTACAGGACTCAGTAGGCAAAAATCAATCAGTGGGCATCCTTTACCTTAACTTGAGCAAGGTCTTTAACTCAGTGCCACACAGATGGCTTATCCAGACAATAAAGCACATGGATGGGGGCTAATGTGATCGACAGGTAACTGATAGAGCTCTAAGGGTAGTTATATCTGGCCAACTCTCTGAAGTAACAAAAGTTTTTTTTTTTTTATTCTTTGGTAACCGAGGGAGGCCCACTGGGCACAAGGCCTATTTTCAGTAGCAACCAGGGAACACTGGGAAGGTTACATGACTTGCTTAGGGTCACACAGTATGCAAGTGGAGGTTGTGGGAATCAAACCCAGGTCTGCTGGATGTACCAAGCTCATTATCAGCTTGTTGCTTATTAGTTATAAGTGGGGATCACACAGGGGTCAGTAATGGGACCATTCATGTTCTATTCCTTCAACAGTATAGGAAAGATTAAGACCAGCAGGTTATTTGCTGATAATACAAAGCTCTGTGGAAAGGTAAACAGAACAGAAGGAATGAAACTCATGAAAAAAATTGTAGAACAACTCAAACAGTTGCCTGGCCCATAAATGCTGCCATGCATGTAGGACAGTATATTGTTTATTTGAAAGTTTTACCAGGAAGGCAGCATGAGCTGAAACTTGTTTCCAGTTGTGACCTGGGAGAAGGGAAGCATATAGAAAACAATGAAATACAGTAAATGGTTTGCAAAAATCAGCATGTTAACAAAAATATAAACACAAACTACAAGACAAGGCTAAAATGTACCATTACAGTATAAACATACATTCAAGTTAGGATAGTAAAGTTGAGTAACAATGTAAAAATTAATTAACCTTGGGAAAGATGGATGGCACTCATTGTGCCCCTATTGTAAAATTCATCCTTTTGAAGACAGGATGATGTAAAAGAATACAAATACAGAAAATAAGACTTAACTACAGCTCAGTGGTAGTGCTACATGGAATTACTAGAATTCTATCTGACATGGACCAGCTTTTCTACTGTAACAAATTGCTGAAAATGTGGAATTTCACCAACTGATACTGAAATCCATTGAAAATGTCAACATTGCACACTTTTCACAGATTTACCATGGGACATTTGGCAGTTCACATCAAAAAACTGCAATTGACTTACACAATATTGCAGTTCACAGGGGAGAATTCCATAGAATTTCTATGAAGTTTAGTGGATGCAGAATTCCAGACTCTCCACTGCTCTATACTGTACAGTAGTGAACATTACAACAAGCTACAGCAAGATAGCAGTACTGTAGGAAAAATGAACCAACATAAAACCTACTATAGTATATGCAGTCACTGTGGAATATTCCCAGGAATAAAGAGATTTTTGGGCATCATAATAAACTCTGCCATCTAGTCAGTGTAGCATAGCATGTGGGAGAGCAAGCAAGATACTGGGGTGTATCAGACAGGAATTCACAAGCCACAGTGTAGAGGTAAGCATGCCACTGTACAGATGTGCATCTGGAGGACTGTGTGCAATTTTGTAATCCTCTCCAACAGATGAATAAGTTAAACATAGATGGGATACAGAGGCGGGCTGACAAAGATGATTAGGGGACAGCGGGGAGAAATTAACTTAAAAATCATGGTGAAATAAAACAGGGTAGACACACCAGTGAGTTGTTCAGACTGAAGGTTAGACAAACGCCTGAAGGCACAATCTCAGATTGACAAAAGGAACATTTAGAAAAGGAATTAGGAAGTAATTCTTTACTGAGAGGGTAGTAAACCAATGAAACAGACTGCACAGAGAAGTGGTTTATGTTGGATCTACCGCAGACTTCAATATCAAATGAAACAGATACAAAGGGATAATTAGGAACCTGTGAGATTACACTAGTGCTGAGAATGCTGAAGGGAGTCAGTAACTCATTGGTTTGAAAAGGTTGCAGACCAGATGGCTAAAAATCTTAATCTGCCCATAACTGTCTATGTGTTTATAGAAATCCTAGAGCAGAGAAAGTACCATCTTTGCCTTACTGTCTGCTGGCTGAACCTAACGTTTGTTTCACCAACATACTACAATTGATGGTTTTCTGCATCAGTGTACAAAACCGTGAGTACCACTGTTGAGTTTTACAAGGTCAAGGAAATTTGAGGCACAGAATTAGGGACTAGATAGAACTGATACTGTAGCTATACATTAGGTACTGTACCAATTTCAAGAGGCTACTCTATGGATAGACAAAACATGGCTATTGATACCATAAAACCAGATAAAGTATATAGCACATTAAAACAAATTACTCCACTGGTCCAGACAACATCAGGGGCCAGATTTTCAGAAGTTTGCCCAGTGGGCAACATCACTGCACCCTGTTTGACCAGGGTTTGTGCTTGAGTGCAGTATTCAAAGGGGGCTCTGGCACGTGCTAAAAGTGTTAGCTGATGCAAAAAAATAATGTAGGCAGTGGGCAAAGGGGGGGGGGCATGAATCCTGATGTAGCACAGTATTCAGTGCAGTAGCACTGCCAAGGGGGAATAGTGCAGGTCACCTTATGCTGTGCAATTAATGCAAAGAAGAATCCCAATTTATCTTGAACAATCCTAGTGGCTGTTGGAGCCACTGCAGCCAACAACCACATTGGCGACTGGGGAAGCACACCTGCTCCCTGATGCTTAGTGATCTCCCTCACCCTCTGATCCCCATCCCCATTAAAACAATTTTAAAATAAAGACATCCCTGGCACCTAGTGGTCCCCCCACTCTCTGATCACCAGCCATGGTAGAATAAAATAAGTCCCTAGTGCTCAGTGTTCCCCCCACCTTCTGATCACCAACCCCATGTGAATAAAACAATTCACCAGTGCCTAGTGGTCCTCCTGCCCCCTGATCAAAAGCCTGTGAGAATAAAATAATTCCCTGTTGCCTAGTGTTCCCTCTCTCCTCTGATCACTGGCCCCATGTGAATAAAATAAGTCTCTGGTGTCCAGTTGTCCCCCCTTCCCTCCAGTCACTGGCCCTGTATCATAACACATATTTCCTGGCATCTAGTGGCAACTCCCAACCACCAATCCCCATCCCAGTACCAGCATAAGCTTTCCCTGGTGTCTAGTGGCCCCTCACACTGCAAGCACTAACCTATCCACCCTGCCACCCCCCCTTACTGGTTTTGCCAGTACTGCAGATCCACTATAGTGCTGGCACATCTCTCCTCTCAATACTTCGGCGAGCTGCAAGCTCCCTTTACAGTACAGAGGAATCAAGATACCTGTCAGTCCATATGGTGGCTGGTGCCTACTAGGCACCCAGTAATTACTTAATTTCCATGGGGCTGGCAATCAGAGGGCAGGGGAACCTCCAGGCACCAGGGAATTATTTTATTCAGATGGGGCCAGCAACTAGAGGGGGAAGGGCAGGCCACTAGGCATCAGGGATGTCTTTATTTTAATGGGGGTTGGAATTAGAGTGGGTGGAGCTTGCCACAGGAAAGGCGCATACCTGCTACTGCTTCCCATGCAAAGGAGCCAATAATAAGCACATATATTTCACCTTACATGCCAATTGAGCTCATTTGTATGGTGCCAGCTGAATATCCTGCCGGAGGCTCCCAGTGCTATCAGGTCTGGTGGCAGTGCTCCCTGCACTGCCAGGATCTATGTTGGGGCAGCGGTTCTCAATTTAGAACTGCGTCAACATGCCCTTATAGTCAGTCATATTGTGCTGGTGTTCTATCCAACTGAATAGGAACAAGTGCAATGCAAACCTTTGCAGTCCACTTCACCCATTTATCAATATCTGGCCCCAGATGTTTCATCAGAAGTTGAGTTTTAGAAAGATAATGTGCCTTTATATTATTTAACATACTGCATCTTTAACAATGCAGCAATACAAGTTGTCCACAGAAGTGCATTTGCATAAACATTGTAATATGTTACAGCATGTGTTACAGCATTTAAGAGACCATTTTTAGTATTGTTATAAACACAACATATCCAGAGCCAGCCAGGTCAAGGAAAAGAACAGAATAATTTGATCAGCACGTAAACATAAAAAGCCAGCTCATGCATGGCATTAATGTTTTCTATCAATTAACAAACTACAGATGACTTCAGAATATGCCAAAGTGCTCGGAGTGATGCTTCTGTTCTGCTCCTATAGTTTAAAAGATCAATTAGCACTTGAGACATTTAACTACATTTTGATAAATAACAAGTCCGTATGAAATTCAGTGTGTCCACATCATCAAGATGGAGCAGTTAACCTTGAGAAAATGAACAACAGCTGCCTTTTCAAGGCAGAGTAAAGAATAGAAGAAAGCAGTCTTTGTATAATCCAGATGCTCCTTAAATAGACTAGAAAGAGCTACTTCATTACAACTGCAGTGGGTATAGCTCTGTAGACGTCTTACTATGACAGCAGAGAAAGGGAGCTCTCCAGATACCTAATGGACTAGACAAAATTAGAGGTTTTATAGAATCACTGCACAAATTGAAGCAAGCAGTCTACTGTTTTCATTTGAGCTGAGCAATCTTGAAAGCATTATTTTGTTCAGTGTGGGTAGAATTCTCTTTCAAGAAAAATTTACAGCTCATAAACATATCAACTTAATCAGCCTCTCAACTATAATTGAAATAGATATCTCCCTCTCTTTCTAACATTTTCCTCTTGCCTGTGTTGCACTGAGATGCACAAAATAGGTGCTTTAATAGCAGTCCTTCTAAAAAAAAACAGTTTCATTCTATACATGAATGCCACCACTTTAGATAAATAATTATCTTGGAAGCACAGCACTACAGATAAGATGTAGCAGTGTTAAGGTCAAAAGCCACAAAATGAATGTTATGCAGATATACAAGGTCATAAAACATCCAATGTTGAAGTCTTACTTTAAAGACTAGAGAAACTAAAAGACATGCTGCAATTGCATTTTCAATGCTGGCACTGTGTAAACATGTTTCTGTCTGTAACTATATGTTCATTTGTCAATATTGTGAATATTCAAGCTTGCACTATTTAAATATGTTCTGTCTCTAACTTTGTGTTGCACTGAAAACTTAATATCTGATCTATATGATTTTCCCTTTCCCATTAATACCATCTAACTGCAACTCTGCTATGTATTTCTTTCATATTACCATCAAGACAGTCTACACAAAACTTATTTTATTATTACACCTGCACTGATCCTGCACTTCTTTGCATTTAATCCCACTTCTCTTCTTCAGACCACTTCTCGTCTCCAGTTTTTAAAGGTCTTCCCTTATTCTTTCACCCCCTGGCATGTCCACTCTATTGCATGCCTTTGTATCATCTGTGAAGAGGCATACCTTCCCCTCCAGTCCCTCTGCAATGTCCCAAATAAAG
Source organism: Neoceratodus forsteri (assembly GCA_016271365.2). Taxonomy (NCBI): domain Eukaryota; kingdom Metazoa; phylum Chordata; order Ceratodontiformes; family Ceratodontidae; genus Neoceratodus; species Neoceratodus forsteri. The sequence goes on from CM057453.1 coordinate 1,649,256,402, forward strand.
TCCAGATAGGCCACATCCAGTGTACCTTTCTGGTCCTCTACCTTAGTTACCCAGTCATGGCGTGGATCAGTACAATGAGTTAGTGCAAAACACAGTGCTTATCATAAATACAGTAAAAGCTACAGTTAGATGTATAAGTAAATAAATGGCATATAAGGCAGTGTTAGTGTATTTGTAGCAATGCTCTGTGCATGTAGACAGTGCACTACCATGTTATACTGGAATATATATGCATCTACAGTATGTGTATATGTATTAGTCAGTGTGTGTGTGTATATCACAACACTTAGAAAGTGCAGTTACTGTAGTTGGCTCAGTGGTTAGTGCAAAAATTGTTAATCTACATTCCCCCACTATCTAGATCAGTTTCAGCCTTATGTATCCCATTGCTGATTTAAATGAGGTGCCTAGTGGCAACACTCACCTTCCTGTGTCCCTCAGAGCCTGAAAAGAAGAAAATGGTCCTTTTAATTTCTAATTTTAATCTGTAAGAATGTGTGTAAACAGTGCACTGCTATGTTACACTGGGATATATATGCATATATGTGTATATGTATTAGTCAGTGTGGGAGTATCACAACAATTAGAAAGTGCAGTTAGGTGGCTCAGTGGTTAGTGCAAAAATTGCTAGTTTACACATTTCTCACTCCCCACAGTACCATTATTTTGCAGCCATATCGGCTCTTGCTAGAATTTGTTTTAGATTTGGTATGAACTGCAGTGCAAAGATCAATGGAGACCATATCTTCCTCTGTAAGCTAGAATTAGGAACGCAAATTGCTTTGTAAGGCATCAAGGTGGGAAGAAGGTTATTCAACCCATGGGACTGTGGGATAAAGGAGGAGTTCCCATTTTCTTTAAGCCATGGGAATATGCCATATTTCAATACAAAAGAAATAGTATTTGTAGGTACAGGTGTTGTAGGTACATACACATAAAATCCTTTGGCTTAGAACCCACTTACACTGAATTACTTCAATTTTATATGTTTTAAATTATGTTGTAGTATACTGTATTAATTTTTTGGAGGAAATTATACTTTCTTTTCAAAATTACCTCATTACTCCCTCAATTAAATCTTGAATCTACAGTACCCACTGCACAGCAGTGTTGTTCAGACTCTGGCATCATTTTCATTTTGCATTTTTAAGTGACAACTGTTTTCCTTGGGTTCATAGTTTGTTAAACAGTAGTATTAAAATTTATTTTTTTTTAAACCCCATGTCATTCTTTTCAGTTATTTTCCCAAGTTAGTATAGTGTTAGGCTATCTCTTTTACTAAAATATGCAGAAGAAGCTTACCGTCTATATCTTAATTGAATTGTTTCCTTGTGGCATTGCCTGTCTGTGGTTCTTAAAATCTGGCAAATTAAAGTTATTTAGTAGAAACTAGCACTGTCATCATTTTTAAAATAAGCAGACTTGATTGAAGTCTGTAAAAGTACCCCAAGGGACAGTGCTTCCAAAATGTATATGTCATTTAAATTATATTTTATTTTTCATACATATGCATCTCATTGGAACTTTGCTGACATAACTACTTATCTTTTTTTGTGGTGCCTCAAGGCTGCTTGTTTGCCAGCAAGTTTCAATAATTTCTACAAGTATGTAAAAACTAGGTTTGATTCATAGCTTCTACTCTATAAAAATGGAATAAATTAAGTTGAATTAAGTTATCATTTGTCTTTTGTGCCAAGGTATTAAATTATGGGGTATTGCAGCAGATCTTCCCTGCCCTGCCCCCTTCCCTAACTAATAAGATTTCCATTGTTTTGTTGAATAAAATCTTTAAAATTGTCAAATCAAAAGCAATTAAATAAAGTACATAACACAAAATGATGAGGACTGTTTTTCAGGGTAATACAAAATCATGATGGCTGTTCTTTCAGTTTTTACGCAACCACCATTTTTCTCAATGTTTTGCATGTGGTTATACTTTCACACCATTAAATGTAGACATAAATACAACACGCATTCTCCTTTAGGAACAGTAATGCTTGTTTTCCCTATGTAGGCAGATGAATTGCTGTTTATGCCTCCTTGGCCTTCAACACTATTATGGGTATTGGCATCTGCACACAGCTTATGTATGATGCAAAACTTGAAGAAGTTGGCACTGTCATGTATATGCATTGCATGGAATACAAATTGCTGTATGTCATGGTGCAAAGCTCATTACACATCATGTACCATGCTGCATTCAGCTAAGAGAATAGTACTCTTGTTCAATACATTTAATGCCAGCTATTTGTGATTTACTTCCATGTCTTTATTTAAAATATTGGTACTGTAGTACTGTAATTTAAAAATCTGAAAAAAGTGTTGCTTAGATAGAGGGAGTAAGGGGACTAAAAGAAGAAGACCAAGAGAGGTATATGGCCCTAGAAGATAAATAGTTGAACCTTGTATGGGTCTATGTCTACATGTTCTAAAGATTCAGTTCCCACATATTGTACTTAGCATGTAGATGAAACCAGAAAGAAGATGTTAGCTGCATTTCACTTTTGACCTCCCCTGTACTATGGTATAGTTGACCAATGTTGTAAAGCAAATATCCTTTTTCATTGGCAAAAACTATTTCATATCTTCTGACAGAACTGGTGAAAGATGCGGGGAAAAGCAAATTATTCCTCTTTGCTCCAATCTCTCAGAGGATAAAAGGCAAAATCTAATGTTGTCACTGTGGTTAAGAACATTTTACTAGCTCTGCTTGTTTTACATACCAATCTATGTATTTCAGTAAAGTTGGCACTAGAGGTGGGGCCCATGAGACACTGTAAAACTTTTAATTTTCACTGAAAAATAATTTTTGCTATTTTTGCTGAAGCACTAATTTGCGCCAAAATAAATTTGCACCAGTTGGTATTATTTCCAGAAAGTGCTGCATTCAGGTTGCCCTTCCCTTCTGTGGGAGAATTTTTTCTTGATGCCTGGGTCATCCAAAAATTGACCAATCAAATGCAAGAAGTTTGTGCAAGGATGAACTCGACTCAAAAATAAATGTGCAAAAATCTTTTTCTTTATTTCACCGTTCACTACAGATGGGTGACGTTTTCAATGCTTCACCACTTCATCAGGCCCAATCAGTGATATATCTATTTGAAATTGTTTAAATCATTATTTTTGTCTAAATGTATATTTTCTTCATTCTTCTTAACAAAACATCCCACCTGTGTCCTCCCTGCTCCACCAACAGTTACTTTCTTGTTCCTTCCTAGCCAACATCACAATACATGCATCTTTTATTTCCTCTCATAGTGAGCTTTTGTAAGCAACCACAATAATGTACCAGCCAAAATACTCCTAAAATTCTTCATTCCTTTTACTCAATGTCACGTTAATTCTTATCACATCATTCCTGTATTTCTTCTTTCTTATTTCCTACATAACATTTTTCCACATCTTTTTAAACTGTTTGACCTTTGACCTCTGTTATCTACTTAGCAGTGTGTATTATAATTTAAACATCCTCTAGTTTAAACTTCATATAAGTACATATTCCATGGCAACTCCTTACAGCTTTCCCATTCTCCTCTAGCCTTCCTATCATATCCACCAAACATTTCTATTACATTTGAGAAACAGAATTTCCTTGTTTAACAAATTGTCAGCTTCTTAGCTCACCTGGTAAATCTTAATAGTAGTAGTACTCTCTCCTACATTTGTAGTAACATTTTAACAGTCTTTCAAGTAATCCCTGCATAGGGAATCTACCATAGAACATTGTGCTTTCCTTTCTTAAATCATATTTTCATCTCTTAGGCCCATTATTACAAAAAACTTTCAATGTGCATCAGTACTAACCTTCACTTCCTCATCTTATTTTTTCTTTCTTTACTCCCTCTCTGATTTGAAAGCGTGATTCAGGGCACTAGTCCATTCCCTCTAAAGAGTTAGATAAAACATTAATATTTTAAACTATACCCTGCTTATTTTTGAACCTTAAAAAGCAGTAAGGCAAGGCTGGATTGCTGCAGTTTATTTACTGTGTGTGGATGCTGTCTCTGTATTCTCAAGAAGGAAATATGTTTCTCAAATGTAATAGAAATGTAAGAAGGAGTATAGGAATGACTTGATAAGAATTAACATGTGACGCTGAATAAAAGAAATGAAGAATTTTAGGAGTATTTTGGCTGGTATGGTATTGTGGGTTTATACAAAAGCTCATTATTAGAGAAAATACAAGAAGATACATTTATTGTGATGTTGGCTAGGAAGGAACAAGAAAGTAACTGTTGGTGGAGTAGTGAGAACACAGGTGGGATGGTTTGTTAAGAAGAATAAAGAAAATATACATTTAGGCAAAAATAATGATTTAAACATTTTCTAATAGATATATCACTGATTGGGCCTGATGAAGTGGTGGAACCATGAAAATGTCACACATCTGTAGTAAATGGTGAAATAAAGAAAAAGATTTTTGAACCTTCATTTTTGAGTGGAGTTCATCCTTGCACAAACTTCTTCCAATTGGTATTATTAGCACTTTTTCCATTATAGTGAATGAAATGCTGATGACTAAGTGCTAAATTAAATTTACACAACTATGGTTCAATTGTATTTGTGCTAAATTTACTTTTTATGAAAATAAGTTTTACAGTTGGTTCCCAATGGATGCCTTTCCCAGGCAAGGCTGAAAGTGAACCAGTCATTCACTCCACCTTTCTGATTAAACAAATGAATAAATAAGTTGCATCCCTTACTTAGTACAATAATGTAATTCTATTATCCCATTTTGGTGCCTTCCTATTTAACCATATGGGAATGGGTGATTGACCTGCTGCAATACATCCTCCACCTGTATTCCTGGAGCTCATTTCTCCCAAGATCATCCTGGCTACAAAAGGTGTGAATGGTGATGTCTTCATTGATTTCATCATGTTCCACTTGTTGCCAGCTGTGCCATGCTACAAAGTGTATGAGAGAACCATGGCCAGGCACAAATCAAGGTTTCTATATGCAGTGCAATATGCTGACATTGAGGGCTTTATCCACAGAATAGGTCAGGGTATGCTGCTGCACACCACGGGACTATATGGGGATGAGTGTGTCCCTCAGCCACTTTCCCTGCCTCCTGCAGGCACAGATGCCCCACATTAGAGCTGTGAGCAGCACCTGGGGTGTCACAGCCAGAATCGCATGTCATCCAATAGTATGTCCAAGTTGGCACTACATTTGGTTCCCTCCTCCACAGGTATTTCAGCCTGTGTCTGTCCTCCCTGGGTAGCCATAGCCCCTATGGGTCATTGCACCAGTTTTGGGAGGTCACCGGCTGGTGCTGGTGACACCACAGCCCCTAAATATGTCCCTAACAGCATAGGTAATTCTAGCCCAGCTCATGCATGGATGACCAATTAGAGATAGGTGTGTAGGTGCAATGGCAGACCAAGTGCCATGTAGCATATGACCTCTCCACTAGCAGTGCACATTACCAGCAGTGCTGTGGATCGGGTGGCTATCCACTGTTGTCTTCCCCTGACCCCTAACCTGGCCTGGTGTAGAGCTGTCTGTGTATAGCCAGGCTGTGAATGATGCAGGGTGCCCCAAAGGTGTACAGACTGCCCACAGAGGGGCACATCCATTATGGATCTTGATGTGATTCATTAGGATAGTTAAAGAGTTAGCTTTGTAAAATGTAAGCAGTTTAAAAATGCATTTATATTGTTTAAATTTGTACTCTGGAAGCAGGAGGTTATCATGCCTCTCTGCAGGTCCTTGGCAAGGCCACACTTGGAATACTGTGGTCAGTTCTGGAGACCTCACCTCAAAAAGGACATTGACTGCTTGGAGATAGTGCAAAGAAGAACTACAAAAATGGTGCAGAGTCTACACTACAAAACATACGAGGTGCAACTCAGGGAGATAAATTTATACTCCCTAGAGCAAAGAAGAAACAGAGGTGATATGATTGAATCATTGAAGTACGTGAAGGGGCTAAACACAACTCAGGCAGGTAATCTATTTCAGCACAACCCAACAGCATGTGCAAGAGGCTATAATTTGAGGTTGGTGGGAGGTTGGTTCAAAAGCTACCTCAGGAAGTACTTCTTCACAGAGAGAATGGTGGAACCATGGAACAGCCTGCCGCAGGAGCTGGTAGCATCAAAGATGATTAGAGGTTTCAAACTTACATGGGATAGGAATTGCAGACAGGTTAGGCTGCAGGTAAAGTGGAGGGGTAGTTTTTTGAGCAGACTAGATGGATCACATGGTCCCCATCTGCCGACATTTTTCTTGTTTTTATGTTCTTATGTTCTTACTTATACAACATTCTGACTGCAATTGTAGTGTGATAAATGTAGTTTCCACACTTCTAACATTTGCAACCTCTCATTCAGTTTCATATAGCGGAAATAACCATCTTATATACATCCACCATGGCATTTTTTGCAGTTTCATTTTCTTTAATAGCAGAACAACATTCTTGTGATCCACAGCATCTTCAGATCTGCTCATATGCTAGAGAGATGTCCACAGTCAACAGAGCATCAGCCAGTTATAGAAACCTTATGAATGAAGGCACTGAGCCATGATTGCACGATTCCTGCCTGGTGCAATTGTTAGGTATGGGAGAAGCTGCTATGCATCAGCAATGTAGAAGCATCTCCCAATGAAAGCTTTCCATAAAAAAGCATCTACAGGCACTAGAAATGGATGCAAATCTTTCATTTTATTTCCAGTAGAGTTCATAACTGAAGATTGTATTAAATGTTATAAAAAGTCTCCATTTCCTTGAATGAAAAATTAGGTATAGTAGCGATGGGATAATGTAAATGTAGCCTCTGATCTCCAGCATTCCATGTATAAATGGGGAGAATTTGCAGCTAACTAAAGGCAGTGAGAAAACAGACAAACATTTTGCTCAATGTATGTTGGCCCAAACCCCTGCAGGGAACCAGGTCTTGAAGTCTCCCAGACAGTGGGCTCTGAACCAAGGTAGCCTAAATTCTACTTTAAGACTGTTTCAATTAAAGACACTGTAAAATACATCAGTAGAGTACTTGGGAAAACTAGGTGTGTGAGTGACTCAGTTGACATGAAACTTCTTGCCCTGACAATAGAGGAACATTTCCACCAAATTTCCAGAATTTTTGACTTTTCTCTGTGCTACTCATAGTTCCCAGAAAAGTGAAAATCTGGACTGGTTATGCCAGTTTTCAAAAGCAAAGACTGCACTAGCCTTGCCAATTACAGACCCATTTCTATTCTATCCCCCCTGTCCAACGCCCTGAAAGAATAGTATCTAACCAACTTGTGACATACCCCAAACAATATACAGTTGTATCCAACGTGTAGAGTAGCATGGCTTCCAGAGCTCCACAGCACTGTTGGAATACACCAACTTTGTTCATTAGGCCATTGAAAATGGTGACCTAGTTGGAGCTGTATATGTTGACCTTACTAAAGTCTTTGACCTCATCAAGCCATACACTCCTACTTAGAAAACTCTTTGACCTGGGATTGTCACAGAACACAGTTGACTGGTTCCACAGTTATCACACCAATTGCTCCCAGTGAGTAAAAATCAACAAATCATTGACTCTAGGGGAAGTATCTATTGGTGTCCCCCACGGCTCCATCTTGGGCCCTCTCCTGTTTGGCATCTTCGTAAATCAACTGCCCAATGCTTGTCAGATAGCCATTGTACTCCTGTATACTGATGATACAGTCCTCTGTTCCAAAAACCCTGCTTGACAACCTTACTGACACGCTTCAAAGCAACTTTAGGTTGATTGACAGCTTGTTAGCTAATAAACGGGTCCTCAGTTACAAAGAAACAAAGACCATGCTCTTCCCTAGCCACCCACAGAAGAAGAAAGTTCCAGTCTTTGTCATCAGAAATGGTCAAGGACATAACCTTGAAAAGATGGAGATCTTCAAATATCTTGGAGTAACTTTGAATGACACCTTAACTTTTGCATCTCATGTGGACAATCTGGTGGCCATAGTTAACAGAATTCTGGGTGTCCTGTACTGGAACAGAAATAATCTCACTGAGGATGCTAGTGGGCTCCCTGTCTATGCAGCTGCCTGTGACATTGTACTAAATAGAGTAAAGCTGATCTGTAATAAGGAGTGCCATTTTGTACTTTGTGCAGATAACCACATTCATTGTTGCACCCTTTACACACTCACTACCTGGCTACCTTTACCCAGCAGAATAAATCTCCAGACCTGTTTGTTAGCTAACAAGGTGCTCTTAGGCCTAACACCCCTGCTTTAACAAATTCCTTCCATACCATCTCCAACCAATACTACAGTAGGAACTTGGCCAGAAATGCCCTTAAGCCTCCTTTCAGGCATACTCAGATGGGCAAGTGGTCATTTGCTGTCAGGGCCACTGACTGGTTAAATGAATTGAGTGATACACTGCTGACTCCCCAAGTTTAATCAGTTTAAGAGATCTTTGTAGTCTGCCTTTTCAGTCCAGTGCAATTGTAATAATTAAACAGCTTTAACTGGTTTCTCTATGTACATTACCAGTGACTTTTTATACAACAATCTGTGTGGATTTTTTCTTTCTTCAAAACTGTATGTAATTGTTCTGCCTTAAGTACTTTGAGCTTGCCTCGACTATTTCCTACGGAACTGCTCATTTTACTTGTCATGTTTATTGTTACTATGTATTTGATGTGGAACCTTTGTAAAGAAGCACTTGTGCTCAATGGTAATTCTCTGAAGTTTTCAATAAATAAATAAACTGGAATCAACCGCTTGTCATTGATAAATATCAGAAATGTCCTTGTTCCCTATATTTTCTTACTGAGACCAATAAAAAAGACACACTGGCCAGTCTGTAGCTTCCATTTTATTTTGAGTGGGACAGAAGTTGGTGGGGAAGGGAAACAGGGCAGGGAGACAGTCATCAGAACTAAATCTACTTAACAGTAAGTGACCTGAGTACATGGATCCATCCCATTTTATTCAGTATGAACATTTAAAAATCTTAGTTTTTTTTAATTTCTTGCATCTTTTTCAAATGGACAAGGGAACAGTTAGAACTACAAAAAACACAAAATTCTAAGATTCGGAACAAATGGACAATATAAACCAACAAAGTAGCATCAAAGGGCAAGATACTGTAAGCAAACATAGTACTGAAAGTAGCAGCAAGAAAAGATGAGTAAGTAAAAGAGGCAATAAAAGATCTCATTAAGCAACAAACAAGAAATGTTTAAACAAGCAAGAACTCTGGCACCTCCCCTAGCACTTTTGAATCATTGGAAGAGTGATTCCTATGTACAGTAGAGCAACGGAAGCATGCAAAAGGACAACAAGAACCCAGAGTGAAAAGTAAAAGCCCATTTTGATGGTTTTGTCTCTGAAGGTCACACAGCCTCAGTTGGGTGAGCCCCTTCTTTCTTCTGTTTCCTGACTGCACACAGCCCTTGCACTCACCAGTGTACTGGGCGTGTCAGTCCTCAAGTAATGTAATAGCTGCCCCAGCACCCTCTGTAATTCTTATTATGAACTTACACTGGGTATACCTTTCACAGCTTCATCTAATTCCAGATTTATGAGTCCCTTTAGGGTTCTCTCTTTTCCGGAATTAGAGTTGTGTGTACCTCCCTCCCCCAACTGGATTTGTCTTTGTGTGCCACTTTGTAGGCAGCTAGATCCTGTCTGCTTCTTGGAGATTAAAAGAATTGCACACAGATCTTGATTACAGTACAACAATAAGAACTATTTATTATGGCACAAAGAAGATAGAGGATTCCTTATTGTTTCACAAGGTGTTAAGCAAGTTGGTTACAGAGGCAGTGAACTGTCATTTCTCTGATGCACAGTTCTCTTACAAATTCTGGACTGGTCTTCTGCAAAGCTGGGCTGCAAATAAAAGACTTGCCTGCCCTCTAACACAGGATTCTGTAATTATACACTGTCTTCCCCCAATGGTGACACCACTGATTTTTTGCTAATAGTACACATCTAATAACCTTCTTCTCAACATATTTTTTTCTGTGATATAGAGACTCCTACATACCAGGGGCTGGATTTTAAAAAGCTGTTCTAGGATTTGAATCATATTTCTCACACATTCCTAAAAGATGGTCTAATTTCTTGTGAATTTCCTGCAATTTGCAAACAGAAACTCACACATGCATCAAGAAATTATGTGTATGTCTTTTCTTTTTATATATACTTCATCCTTCTGGCCCTAGCCATTGGCCCTATTCTGCTGTTGACCCCCAGCTTTGTTAGCCCACCTCCAGGACTCACCCCATCTACTTCTCACCTCGATGGATGAGTGGGCGCCCTGGATGGTGGTGGTACAGCACCTGCCAGGTTGTAGCATCATCATGCCTATTGGGGTTCTTTTTCCACCAGTTACTCCCCTTGAGCCAGAGCCAGTGGTGTGCAATGGTGCACATGCACAACATGAAGACAGTGCATGCTCTCAATGCCTGCCTGTAGCTTTCAATTCTGGTGACCACTACTGCACCACTAAGCCACCACTTGGTGACAGCTAAGCAGTGGTGCACACTTCCCCCCACCCAATAGGAGGAGAACCATTGACAGACACTCAGTCCTTCTTCCCTAGCTAGCCCCTGTGTGACTCTGGTCCATTCCTAAACTTGGGTCACCAGTGTGGCAGGGGATGAGGCATCCAGCACCTCAGACCTCCATGCCACTGAGCCAGTGCATGTACTGTATCTGTTTTTTGCCATAACGCAAGTAAACCGTCACAAATGCATCAAAATATTTGAAAATAGCCTTATAATGTGCATATATTTTAATGCAGACACAACTCAAAATTGGGAAATATACCTGCATCAATGCAGACAAAAATATAGCCCCATGTCTGTCATTGCATCCGTTATTTGGGCACATCAAACAAAGACAAACTTGCTTATTACAAATACAGTATTGCTCTGTCTTCCCCAGACACAGAAATCATGCTCTTTCAGTCTCAGCACAGAAAAGTAATGCTGAGAATAGCAGGTAATATTGTAGATTTACTTAGTATGTACTGCTTGACTGGCTGTCAAATATGAAATATTACATAGTTCACATCCATGAACTGCAAAAACAGCATGTCACTGTGGCAGTGATTGAAAGACTGCAAATTACCAGTTCTTAAACAAAACCATTTCAACTACGGTACTGTAATAACTCTAACAACACCTTTATCAATAGAATTTTTGAAAAAGGTTGCCTTCACTCCATCTCTATAATCACCTCTTTCTTAACAGTTCTCTCAGTGACCCCTATCAATCTAACATTTGTATCTTCTATACTGTAGCACAGATCACAGATACTGTCATCCTTGGGTTGTCAACAATCTTTTCATCACTTGTGATACAGTATGTCTTTTGATGTCCTTATCGCCCTTGACAAGACAGCAGCATTCAACACAGTTGGCACCTAATCCTTCTTGAACAGGCTGAGTCCTCTGTTGCGGCTTTTAGTAACCTCCTTTTTTGGATTCACTTCTACCTTTATCTGGCACTGTTATTCTTCCTGTCCTGCTTGCTTCTCATCTATGTTATCCTTTAAAACCTCATTCTCATTCTTATCCTCTTTCATAATTGCCTTGTCTGCCTGAGCCACATAATCTCTGGCATCAACCACAGTAACTCAATCAATGTTATGTAGTAATCCCAAATGTTACTTTTTTTTTCTAGTCCCACCTTAATGTCTTCATAAAATCAGCTCAGAATGTTGTCTCAACTTTCCTCAGCTGAATATTGTAACAAAAATGTACCCCCCACCCACCCACAAGCCCAGCAGCCCGAGAGAGAATAGTGCGCAGTAAGGATTTTACAGCTGTGAACTAGGGCTTCTGCCTACAGCTTAGCATGTGGGCTGTTTGAAATTAAGAGCCATTGGCAGTTCAAGCTCAGGGTTTTGAGCATTAAAACCCTGAGCCTTTAAAACAAGAATATAGTGTAACTGTTAGTGGAGTTGAATGGTGACCGGTGAGGGGAGGGCACAGTGAGTGACAGGGACCAGGAAGCAGCTTATTTAGAGGTGTAAGGGGTTCTGTTGGCTCTGCCTGGTACCTCCCCTCCTGTCAAGTGCATCAGGAACTCATCTTTTGCTCCTTCCTGGGAGTGTTTGGGGTTCAGCAATTGGTCATCTCAGGGGAAGAGTCAGTTACTGATCTGGGGAAGGAGTAGGACTGAGGAAGAGCAACAGGAACATGAGTGGTTTACCTTAGAAGCTGAAGCTGGGTCCATTGGCTTCTCTGTGTTGCTTCTCCTCCAGTTGGTGAATTCGTTAGTGGTCATAAGTGCTGGTGGATTAGATTCAGTCAACGGTTGTCGTAACAGTTGGTTGGCCACGGTGAGGGCTCTCTTTAGCCTGTTTGTTATTTTACTTATTTAAAAGTAAAAGTGTTTCAGTTCCTTGGCAGTGGCATCCACAAGCAGAGTGGCATCTTCAGTAGCAAAGCTGGCAGAGGGTAGGGGCAGAGCAACCCAGTAAGGACACCAAGAAGAAGACCTCCCACAACTGCCTGGAGCCAACACATTGCCCCTGACTCTTCCTCCTTTCATCTTCACTCCAGGCCAGGGCGGTGAGTCACTGGAAGCACCAACATCTAGGTACTGACTGCCTGAACTGTTTAATTAAAAGAAAGAAGAATTGTTTAAATGCACCTGTGGCACAACAAGGGATGGCCGTGGCAATAGTTGGTGCTAGGGCAAAGCACTGGGACTGAGGATCACCCATAGGTGGTATTATTCAAATTGATTTAAATTGCACTCCTGCTTGGAGCATATGGCAGGGGTGGGCTTCATTTAAATTAAGAAGTAAGTGTAGGTGGAGCCTAGAATGAGCCAGACCCCGTTATGGACTGCCCAGAAGGTGGACTCACAGGTGAGCTCCACTAAGAAGCAGGTTGGGGGGCACCTCCTAGCCTACAGAATCCCCATAACAACCAGTAGGATTGATGAATAACAATGTATGCAATGTGTGAAGCACCAAGTACAGATTTCTACTAACTGAAAACTCACTGCATGATTTAAAGAGACAGCACTTGAATTGAACACAGCCATTAGAAATTACATTTCCTGATTGTCTGCATGTGAACTTTGCTTGTGTGTGACTGCCTTGCTGCCCTCATTTTGGAACTTTTAGTTAATTTCCTTTTGGGGATCCAAACCAAGTACAGTAGCCAAGCCATGCTGCTCAGGTTCAAACATCTCTGCTCTGCCAACCCTCCCCACCCAGTACAGCACTGGAGGTCCAGAGGTACAGTGCCAGAGGCCCAGAAGAGAGGTCTAGTACCAGAGGTCCAGTACCAGATGTTCAGTGCCATGGAACCAGTGGTCCAACACCAAGGGTCAAGTGTGGAAGTACCAGAGGTACAGAAGTCCAGTACCAAAGGATCAGCACCACGGAGTCAGAGATTCAGCACTAAGGGTCTGTTGCCAAAGAACTGGAACCAGGACCATGGTGTCAAATTGGACAATCTGGGATGGTCAGAAGTGGGCCAAGGCCATAGCAGCTTGCCCCAATGCAGATAGCTAGGACCACAGGGTCAAGATTTGATCATCTGGGGTGGTCGGAAGAGGGCTTTAGCAGCTGCCCCATCACAGACATTCTTAGCTTTGGGTCCAAGAACCTGTGTCTTCCCACAGGCCAGGATGGACTAACTTTCTAGCCATTGCCTTTTGGGACTCCCCGTACCAATTTTTGGACTTATTTATCATAATAGAGTTGCTGCACTTTTAATTCTCTTTCTTTGAACTATAGTTTTCCTCTCCCCATATAGTTGTTAGCCCTTTTTGAAGCCAATAAACTGTTTTAACTGACTCTCGCATGTCCATCTCTTCTTGCTGTACACCCAGTGGCACCTACATAAGGGAAAAGAGCTTCCCCTTTGTTTCATCTCTCTCTCAAAATTACCAGTTGGCAGTGCTGATTGGCCTCTGTTTTGGTTCAATCATGTGGTCATTGGGCCCAACAACCCAACAAGGCCCCACCGTTTAGCTAATTGGCCCTGGGGGTGCTGGTTACAATATCTTTAAGAGCAAGTTCATAATTTGCCTTATAAAAAGGGTCTCAAGAATTCTCCATTCTGATTGATGGTCAGCATTCCAAAAGCCTTACATTAATCTCTGTTACACTGTCATGTACAGCCTGATCACCAAGGGGCATGAATTCTTCCTGTCAACATTCCATCCTCTAGCACTGCTGAATGACTGGAATGATGTATTTTGATTCTGAACCAGCATGTGTGGCCACCAAGTGGAGAAAATTTAAAGGAGTGGCTGCTCCATTTCAGGGGGTAGTTTCAGTGCCAGCTAGTACCGTTGGGTAGCAATGTAAATAGTTACTTTGGGACTACCACTCCCAAAGGTCTTTGGGGCAGTTGGGAGTTTTGGCACCTATGAGATTGATCCAGATCGGACCTTTGTTTTGGTGGGTTACGTGTGTTGCCCTTTGGGGAAAGATAAAAGGGGGAGCATGGCATGAAATCGTGGAGAAATCAGAAGACAGAGAAAGAGGCTAGAGCAGGGGTGATGACTCACTTGACAACAGAGGCCATGATTTGTTTATTTTTTCTTTGGTGGCAGTGCAGTATTCTGGTAGAGGATGTGGCGGTGGCCATTCTATTTTGGATCCTCATTGTTGGGGCTGGACCCAAAAGCTGTATGTGTAGAAAAGCAGAGAGTAGATGGTAGAGAGCCTGCAAGGAGCTTGCATCATGGGGGTGGGCTGTGGCTGTCAGTCCAGTGAACCACTGCTCAGTGGGTCCCCCCCAAGAGGTGTTGCTGCTTGGGAAAGATACAGATTGGTCAATACCAGCAGGAACATCTGCCAGAACTAGACACATAGTGGATTCCCTGCAAGGGGAGGGCCTCAAACAACTGGTACAACAGCCGACAAGAGACAGGGCTATCCTAGGTCTAGTACTGACTAACATTGGAAGGATCACTGATCTCCAGGTAGAAGGTCACCTAGGGACCAGTGACCATCACATGGTATGGTTCAGTTTGGCCACTAGAACTAAATCACCCCATTCCAAGGCAAACATATGGGACGTCAGAGGAGCTGACTTTGATAAGATGGCCAACAGAGTTAAGCTAGCCCTGGCAAAAAAAATACAGGTTAAGGAGTACAGGCAAAGTGGGCAAACATTGAGGATGCAATACTTAAAGCAACATTCCGTTGTGTCAGGGAGAATAGCAAGAGCAAAAGAAGAAGTAAACCACTTTGGTTCTCAGAAACAGTAGCAGAAAATGTCAGAGCCAAAAGTTTGGCCTTTAGGAAATATAAGAGAATATAGCGGGACAAACATGGGGAGGCATACCAAACTTCCCTAAGGGAAGCAGGGAAGGCAGTAAGACAGGCAAAGGCCCAAAATGAGGAAACACTAACATGAACAGGAAAAGAAGGGGACAAGACTTTTTATAGATGCTATAGTGAAAGGAGAAAGTCCAGAGGGGGTATTGCTAAGATCAAAGGAGATAAGGGGGAGTGTGTGGAGGAGGACAAAGGAAAACAATCTATCCTAAATAGATACTTCTGCTCAGTATTTACTGAGGAGAAGGTAGGGCAGCGACCATAGCTCAGCACCATAGACACGGGGGGGGAGGTGTGCACAAGTCCGTTCACAAAAGAAAGGGTCCTACAAGAGCTCACTAAGCTCAGGGTAGACAAGACAATGGGACCAGGTGGCATACATCCAAGGGTACTAAAGGAGCTAAGGGTGGAACTCGCAGAGCTATTATCAGAACTGTTTAGTGAGTCTCTGAGCACATTAGAGGTCCCAGAAGACTGGAGAAGGGCTCATGTGATCCTGCTCCACAAGAGTGGTAGCAGGGAGGAGAAAGGGAACTACAGACCAGTCAGTCTTACCTCAGTAGTGGGCACAATTATGGAGGCACTCCTTAAGAAAAGGATAGTGCAACACCTGGAATCCATAGGAGCACAGGATCCAAGACAGCATGGGTTTACAACAGGAAGGTCCTGTCAAGCTAATCTCATAGATTTCTTTGACTGGGTAACTAGTGTGGTGGACCAAGGCAGTGCAGTTGATGTTACCTACCTTGACTTCAGCAAAGCTTTCGATACTGTTCCACATAGAAGATTGATTAATAAGCTGGGTAGGCTCATGGTGGGTCAGAAGCTGGTCAACTGGGTGGCAAACTGGTAGGTGGGTAGAACACAGAGAGTAGTGGTAAATGGTATACAGTCAGAAGAGATGCAAGTCACAAGTGGGGTACCTCAGGGATCAGTCCTGGGGCCAGTCCTCTTCAGTATCTTCATCTGTGATATTGCAGATGGATTGGAGGGTAAGGTTTGTCTGTTTGCAGATGACACCAAGATCTGAGCCACATGGGGTGGGCAGAATGAGAAGAGATCTGGATAAACTGGCAAAATGGTTGGAAGAGTGGCAACTGTGGTTTAATGCAAAGAAGTGCAAGATCATGCACATAGGGAAGAGAAACCTTGAAGCCACCTATAGGTTGGGAGGGGAGGGGAGTTGCTGGCAATCACAAGGGAAGAAAGAGACTTGGTCATCGTCATCACAGATGACCTGAAATCATCCAAGCAGACCATTAAAGCAGTAGGTAAGGCTAGGGAGATGTTGGGGTGTATTAGAAGGGGTATCACAAGTCAGAAGAGGGAGGTAATAATCCATCTTTACAAGACACTGGTTAAGCCCCATCTGGAGTACTGCAGGCAGTACTGGAGGCCGCACCTGCACAAGGACATTAACAAAATGGAGGCAGTCCAGAGAAGGGCAACCAAAATGGTGCAGTGACTGCATCAGAAAACATATGAAGACAGATTAACAGAGCTAAATATGTATACCCTAGAGCAAAGGAGGGAGAGAGGTGATATGATCGAAACATTCAAACATCTTAAGGGCATTAACAAGGCAAAAGAGTCTAACATGTTTCAATATAAGAAAAAATAGCAGGACAAGAGGACACATCATGAGATTAGAGGGAGGAAGATTAAGTGGTAATGTGAGGAAGTTCTTTTTCACAGAAAAGGTGGTGGATGCATGGAATGGCCTACCTCAGAAAGTGGTGGATATGAATACAGTGTAGGGCTTCAAACAGGAATGGGATAGGCATAAGGGAGCAATACAGATGAGTATGAATAGGTAAGCCATTGACAGAGTAAAGGCCTATAGCACACTTATAAGGTAGAAAAAAATGGGCAGAGTGGATGGGTCTTGTGGTCCTTATCTGCTGTCAACTTCTATGTTTCTATGTAAATAGCAGTGGGAGAAATTGGTTGCTGCTAGGTACCAGAGGAGGAGCTGAAGGGAAAAGTGAATGGCACCTGAGAGGTGAGGGGATCCAGGGCTCCGGGCTAAGCCCTTGGTCCCAGAGACTGTTTGTCAGTGGCACCAATTATGCAGAGACTAGTGATAGAGGTCCTAGTGGGTTCTGGGGGAGTTTGGGGCAGCCCCTTTGGTTCCACATACCACAGAGAAGATGATCCAGATGGGGTGGGCAGAATGAGAAGAGATCATGATAAACTGGAAAAATAGTCAGAAGAGTGGCAACTGGGGTTTAACACAAAGAAGTGCAAGATCATACACATAGGAAAGAGAAACCCTGAACTACCTATAGGTTGGGAGGGGAGTTGCTAGAAATCACAAGGGAAAAAAAGAGACTTGGGCATCGTCATCACAGGTGACCTGAAATCATCCAAGCAGACCACTATAGCAGTAGGTAAGGCTAGGTGGATGTTGGGGTGTATTACTAGGATATCACAAGTCAGAAGAGGGAGGTAAATTATATAAATAGTAGAAAAGGTGTATCAAGGACCATTGGTCCCATTATAACCAATGGCTCTTCTCTATCTGATATAGAAACATCAAATCTCTTTAATAAGTACTTTTGTTCTGTCTTCTCTCAAAAATCACCTATTAGTACATTTAAAGTTCACCATGTAGATTATCATAGGTTCTATCCAACTGACATTGTAGCTATCAAAAAACTAAAAAAAAATACTAGTCCGGGCCCAGACGGTATTCATCCATGGTTTCCGATCGAAACCTCTATAAATATTTTTATACCTTTGTCAATTATTTTCAATAAATCCTTACAAGAAAGCATTGTACCAAATGATTGGCATTCAGCAATAGTTACTCCCATATTTAAAAAAGGCAATAGAGGTTCTGTGCAAAATTATTGTCCAATTAGCCTGACCTCAGTGACTGGTAAATTAATGGAACGAGTAATGAAGTCTCTAATAGAGCAAGATTGTAAAAAATCAGGAATTTATGATTCAAATCAGCATGGGTTTACTCCCAAGTATTCCTGCACCATCAATCTGATATCTTTTTACAATAATGTAAGTACTCTATTAGATGTGGGTATCCCTACTGATGTAATTCTTTTGGACTTTAGTAGAGCTTTCGATAAAGTCTCACATGAAAAACTCATTACTAAAATGCACAATCTAGGTTTGTCACCTGATATTGTCAACTGGACTTTAAACTGGTTGACACATCATTCTCAGAGAGTCAGAATTAATGATATCTTGTCTGATTCGGGTAGTGTGACAAGTGGTGTACCACAGAGGTCGATCTTGAGACCAACATTGTTTAACCTCTTTATCAGTGATTTACAAACAGGGCCAAATAACTTCATAGGTAAATTTGCAGATGATACTAAATTGGGGGGCAAGGTTAATAATCAAGAAAATATTTCTGCATTAAAGAAGGATTTGGAAAAATTAACACTTTGGGCAAATGAAAATCGTATGCAGTTTAATCAAGACAAATGTTTAGTGGTGCATTTCAGTGTAAATAATCCAAAAACGATATATCATATAAACAGACTACCACTTCACTCATCAAATTGTGAAAAAAATTTAGGGATATATGTTAATAATAAACTTACGTCAAATGATCACTGTGTTAGAACTGCTTGCATGACCAACACACTTTTGAGGCAAATAAAATGCACTTTTGTTAATCGCACTGAACAATGCCTTATTCCATTGTATAGGGCATACATTAGACCGTATCTAGACTATGGCTCCCCTTTCTGGAATCCAAACCAAAAAAAAGACATAGCAATTCTTGAATAGGTTCAAAGGAGAGTAACTAGAATGATTCCAAGATTAACAAACTTGGATTATTAGAACAGATTAAAGGCTACTGGTCTCTTCTCTGTTCAAACTAGAAGATTAAGAGGTGATATGCTTATGGTTTTTAATTTAATAAATTCACCAGATCTAATGGAAAAATGTGGTCTAACACTCTCCAAAAGGAGACATGTTCAAGACCGTGTAATAAACAGCTTGAAGTAAAAACTTATAAAACCAGCAAAAGGGGAAACTTTTTTCCAATAAGAGCATCCATTGTATGGAACACCTTGCCACAAGAATTGGTAGAGGCAACTAGTGCCACTGTCTTTAAAAACAAATTATATGTTTGGTTGAGGGATAATAGATAAATAATGCCCCACATAGTGTGGGAACAGTCTCGATGGGCTCTGGCCTTCTTCTGTTCTTTCATACCAAGTAATACCAAGTAAGAAGAGGGAGGTAATAATCCCTCTTTACTAGACACTGGTTAGGCCCTATCTGGAGTACTGCGTGCAGTAATGGAGGCCGCACCTGCACAAGGACATTAACAAAATGGAGGCAGTACAGAGAAGGGTAACCAAAATGGTGCAGTGACTGCATCAGAAAACATATGAAGACAGATTAACAGAGCTAAATATGTATACCCTAGAGCAAAAGAGGGAGAGAGGTGATATGATCGAAACATTCAAACATCTTAAGGGCATAAACAAGGCGAAAGAGTCTAACATGTTTCAATATAAAAAAAATAGCAGGACAAGTGGACACATCATGAGATTAGAGGGAGGCCGATTAAGGGGTAATGTGAGGAAGTTCTTTTTCACAGAAAGGGTGGTAGATGCATGGAATGGTCTACCTCGAAAGTGGTGGATATGAATACAGTGTAGGGCTTCAAACAGGAATGGGATAGGCATAAGGGAGCAATACAGATAAGTATGAATAGCTAGGCCATTGACAGAGTAAAGGCCTATGGCACACTTATAAGGTAGAAAAAATGGGCAGACTGGATGGGTCTTGCATTCCTTATCTGCTGTCAACTTCTATGTTTGCATGTAAATAGCTGTGGGAGAAACTGATTGCTGCTATGCACCAGAGGAGGAGCTGAAGGGAAAAGTGAATGGCACCTGAGAGGTGAGGGGATCCAGGGGTCCGGGCAAAGACCTTGATCCCAGAGACTGTTTGGCAGTGGCACCGATTAAGCACAGACTGTTAATAGAGGTCCTAGTGGGTTCTGGGGGAGTCTGGGGCAGCCCCTTTGGTTCCACATACCCCAGCTAGACTTTCCAGTTTTTGAGGAGAAAAGATTGTTGCTGCTGGTATTTAATGGCCTGATTCATCGGCAAAATTTAGCTGTGTTCAGACTGTGGTTGCCTAAGCTGTAAGGTAGCTGCCTGGAATTATTTATTTATTTATTTGAGTTTTAATGACCGGGTAAACCCTCTGGGCCTCAGAAGGCCCTTTTTCAGGGGCGACCTGGGATTAGTTACAGAGATGAGTTACAAACAGGCTCAGTACGGTACACAATGGCTAGATCTGACAGTCATGCATTACATAAGATTAGTTACAGAGATACTCTGTAGTGTTACTACAGTCAGACCCAGACATATGATAGATCCCATCCTTAAGGCATGAGAGCTAACAATACTAGACATTTGAAAGAACCTATACTGTAGGCATGATAGATATCAGGTCCCAGACCCAACTGGGATCAGTGTTATTTTTGTGACCTGCTGTAGCTTAGATTTGGACTGCTATAACTAGTTGGATGCAAGGGGGAGAAGCACCTGGGGTGACTATCTACAACATCTAAGGTCCTGTCACTGATAGCATTTGCAAGAGCTACGTTCTAGTTAGTGCACTTTTAGGCCTTCTTTGAAATCCTCGAGAGACAGGCTTCCTTGATTGTTATTGCGTAGATAGTATGAATTTCTAAGGTGAAGGATCTTGCCCCTGTCTAAGTCCTAAGAAATTACATGAAAATAACATCAATAAAACATTTTCTCACTCCCAAATACCCCATATGAATTCAGTACAGCTAACGAAAGTAGTTTAGCTGACCCCAAACCTTATCACACTATAGACAGTCCATTTTTCTATTTCCCCCAGTCAAACATCCCCCTTAAAACAGTGAAGCAATTTTAAACCATGTACAACTCATCCATAATACATCACAGAAAATGCAACAGCGGAAAAGTTAATATATTGGCTATAGCAGTTCCCTGTTTGTGTGTCCAGGGTGTGCCATGGAGGGGTCTGGGGACCAGGTCTGTACCATTAACATGTCGAAGAACCAGAAACCATTGAAGAAGATGGTGAGATGCATGCTTGGTGATGACTAGCTACAAAGGCCTCTGAGGTGAAGATGACCAGGCAGGTGAAGACCATTGTCCTCCTTCTCCAGCAGTCTAGCATGGCACCTTTAAGAATGGAGGCACCTGGGCAGGGGTCACGTGATGACGCTGCAGTGGAAGCAGCTGCCTGATCGCCTCCTCTCCAGATCGCCGTTTTACTTTAAATTTCTTAAACCTTCTAATCAAGCAACTGCAGTGAAACGGTATATGAAGATCCGATCTGTAAATCTACCGTTACCTGTGAAGAAAATAGACGCATAACCGAAGTACTGGGGTATTTTAACTCGGAAGCGCTCCGGCCTAGGCCGTAATGGAAGTTGAGATGAGACAGGCGTCCCCATCTCATACGCCTCCATCCACACCAGAGAAGGGATCGAAGAGACCAAAATCTCAGTCAGGGGCCTCACAGAAAGCTACTAGTGGCTCTCCAAATGTGCAGCCTAATGCCCCGTTAACGGAAAAACGTTTTATTGAGGAATTACAACCCTTGAAAACCGCTATGCAAGAACTTGCTGTGGAGTTAAAATCACTCAGAAATGACTTGGCAGAAACAAAAAGAGCAACTTTAGACAACCTGACTCGCATAATTTCAATGGAGAAACGGGCAGTAACTACTGAAAGTGATATAGTGAATATTAAAACCAAGCAACAGAAAATGGAGGCTGAATTGGAGGACTTAGAGGGCAGAAACAGACGAAACAATATTATTATAATGGGCCTGCCAGAAGAGGTTGAGGGTGCAATGCCCATTACATTTATCCAGAAACTACTTGTTAAAGTTGCTGGCCCATCCCCAAACAATTCCACATATGTTATCGAGCGGGCACATCGCTCCTTACGCCCTAAGCCTGATGTGGGGAAGCCGCCTCGGCCACTTATAATTAAATTCTTGAACTACCAAGACAAATGGCATGTTCTGAAGCAGGCCAGGGAATCACAACAGGTGCTGTGGGAAGGTCGACAGCTTCGTTTCACGCAGGATCTACCGATTACTGTCAGACAGAGACGTGCAGAATATCATCCTATTGTTACAAAACTGATTGCTGCAGGGATTCAATATAGAGTTACATAACCATCTCGCCTTTCAGTAAAGATATCTGGTTCTTGGCACAACTATTAAAATGCCCAGTATGCACTCTCTGCACTGCAGTCTCTCTTGCCTGACCTTTTTTGCAGTTCGTTGAGCTTCGAACAGTTGCAGATCAGTCCATGTCTCAAATTAATAACAAATCAAGAGGTTCGATGATGGATCGTGTTTATGATTAATAATGACAGTTGGTCTGTGGACCCCTATGATGCTAATGTGAACCATGATCAAGTGGTTGTAAAGATTTCCTGGCAAGTGTGGAGGGCTCACAATCTGTCTCCCTTTTGATCGTGGCTCTTCTGGCTGAAAGAGCCCCATAGAAAGTGAGATCAGTGGGATGTGAGGGGACTGGGATAAACACTGTATAACAGCACTGATAACGGATCTCCACTTCTTGGGCCAACTGTATATAGGACCTGACGACGCTTCCATAAATTCTACAGGACATTCTGCCTGTCAGTCATCATAGGCCACCTGTTGATAAACTCTACTGCAGCGGAAGCCTATAGCCTCATTTCAGGGTGCACTATAGGATCTATACAGTTTATCTTGGATTGAAGTGGGTTCCTCTTTAAGACATGGCGCCCTGTCTGGTTGCTCCAGCTGCTGACATTCCCTTCAGTTTCTCCTTTTCCTTTCCCCTCCTCCCCCTCCCCCTTTTTATGTGATTATTGGTATTTTATGAAGTCTGCTTGGAACACAGGAAGGACATCCGCCTTCATCGAAATGGATATTCCTGTTATCTTTTCTTTATTTATTACTCTGTAATGTATTTTTCTCCTCTTGTTGATACTAGCAGATTATGGATATTTATTATTTTATGGTTTCTCTGTTAACCTTAGAATGATCTCTGGGGAAATACTCTAAATTCTAGGGGTATTGGGGGGAGAGATGGCTGTGGGGGGTTTGGAAAATACCGCGTACCTTCTTTCCTTATTTGAGATATATGTTATATAATGGATCTCATATTTCTTTTTTCTCTCTACTATGGGGCTTATTAATTCACCTGCCGATGTGACACACAACATCGGTTTATCTGGGTCGTGTTGGTTCATAATTTGGATGTCCAACTATTGAGGCTTCAGTCCACTATAGTATGCTCTGGCTACCCTTATACCTTAAGCTTTAGTTGTGACTGGGCCATTAATAATGCCTTGTTATGGGAGGCTTAGAGTACTGGGGGGGAAGGGAGATCGGTTGGCAAAATGTCACACCGACAGTGCATTATGTGCTATAGTCACATGGGAAAGGGTGTCACAGTCATATCTGCTTCATGGTTTAAATATTTACCATATTTATGGTTGTTTAAGGTTTTGAAACACTCACTAATTAGTATAGACAATTGTCTCTGTTTCCTTTGGGAAGATATGACTAGTGATTTCGATCTAGGCTATTGGAAATATGTACATTTTTATGATTTTGGGGTAGGGGTGATGTTTTCACATTATCAGGTTCAGGACTAATTCTCAATGTAGTAAGGGGGTGGAATGGGAGAAGGTGGGGTGATGTACATAGGGGTGGGTGGTCTGCCACCAGGGTTCGATGTTATGCTACACCATACTGTTATTGTGTTAGTAGAGTTATTTGGTTATTTATAGTCTATGTTAGCTGGAATTTATAATGGACTGAGATATGGTTCATGGAATATTAAGGAGCACACTCTGCGCTTCTAAGATTCTAACTCACCTCAAGAATTTACGGATTGACATAGCCTTCCTCCAAGAGACACATCTTAAATTAACGAGTCAAATTTCTTCAGAAACTGGTAGGGCAAGTATTTGCTTCTGGAAAAGAAGCTAAGAGAGGTGGGTGGTTATTATTAGCCCGTAGAATCCTTCCAATTAATACAATCTACGGTGGATCCTGAGGGCAGATATATATTTCTAAGGGGTCTGTTGGTTCATAATGGAAGTGATATTGGGCTCAATCTATGGTCCAAACTTGGACGACCCACAATTTTTCACTTTATATCGACCATATTGGGTCCTGGACCAATCTACCAATTCTACTGGGGTGATTGGAACACTGTGTTCTCAAATGTACTGGACAGATCAGGGACTCCTAGGCCACGACTATCTCCTGGTCAGAGAGCACTACACGAATTAAGTTCCACCCTGGGTTTAGTAGATCCCTGGAGGAACGCGAACCCAGATGCAAGAGAATATTCATTCCACTCAACTCCTCACAATACTTACTCTTGTATAGACTACTTTCTTCTATCAGTAGATTGCAACCCGGGGGTTATCGAAGCCCAATACTTATCTCAGGTTCTATCGGATCGTCTAGTTTATCTTCAAGTTGATTTATTTCACAATAATCGTGGAAATCAAATTTGGAGATTTAATAACCGGATCTTAAATTCGGTTAAGCTTGTAGAAGCGTTACAATCTTTTATTGAAATATATATGAAAGAAAATGCCTTATCTGTGTCCAAAAAAGACATTCTATGGGGTTCCCTAAAATGTGCCTTAAGAGGCGAAATAATTAGTTTATCAACCCTGCGTAACAAACAACGAAGAGCAGAGGTAGATCTTAAAATACATCAGATCTCCAAGCTAGAAAAGTCACTCTCTCCAACCTCCCCAGATGAGGATTGGGTCAAGTTGGAATCTCTTCGAACCCAATACAATAACTTACTTGCTGAGAAAGCAGAATTTATGATTACACGATTGAAGATTAGATATTTCATCAAGGGAAAAGGCGGAAATTATTAGCCCTACGCTATGCATCTAATTGGTGGGGAGATAATTCCATCGGTATATTCCCTTTGGGCATCTCTTCTCAACTCACTCACAAATATTGCAGACGCTTTTCAAGAATATTATCAGGAGCTTTATACAGCTCCTTCTAATCAATTCCGTTGGACCAAATGAACTCCTTTTTTCAGGATATCACACTCCCTGTCTTGACTGACTCACAGATACACTTACTGAAAACTCCCATTGCGTTATCCGAAGTCTGTCAGACTATAGATGATCTAACAAGTGATAAATCTCCCGGGCCAGATGGCTTCACTACTAATTTTTATAAGGCCTTAAAGGACACCATAGCACCTATATTACTTGATACATTTAACTATATTTTATCAGAATGGTCTATCGGATTCCTCATTAGCACTGGCCACCATAATTCTCATCCCAAAACCTAACAGGGACTCCCTTAGGATGTCTAGCTACAGACCAATTTCCCTTACCAACGTAGACTTCAAAATTCTAGGTAAAATTCTATCGACAAGACTTGCCCAGGTGTGGGAACATCTTATTAGCCCTGAGCAAGTGGGCTTTGTTAAGAATAGACACTCCTCAGACCACCTTAGGAAGTTGGCTTACCTCCTTTCCGCATCCAGGGATATGGACACCTCCATGGTTTTGGCATCCCTGATGCGGAAAAGGCTTTGATAGGGTGTCGGGAATACCTTCTTCTACTTCCTAAATACCGATACAACGGAGGAATTTATAAATTGATTAAAATATTATACACTACTCCATTGGCCAGAATACAATGCAATGGTGTTATGTCTCATCCGTTTACCTTGACACAGGGCACACAGCAAGGTTGCCCCCTATCACCTTGTTTATTTAATTTATACTTAGAGCCGCTTATTAGGAAAATTAATTCCTCTGCAACGGTCAAGGGTATACGATTAGGCCAAGAAGAATATAAGGTCTCAGCATATGCTGATGACTTGCTATTACATGTTATTGATCCTGGGCACCCTTTGTCTAAAACATTTCAAATAATAAAGCAATTTGAAGCTTTCTCAAATTATAAGTTAAATCAGGAAAAAACTGAGATCTTACCTTTAAACAAATATACTATGAAAGCTGAGGTGACTCATCTGGGTGTGCAATGGAATCAGAGTAAACTGAAGTATCTCGGTATTTATATCCACCCATCTCCCAAGATTATGAAGCAGCTCAATCTAGACAATCTGGTCCAAACCCTGGTAGAAGATTTCAAACGGTGGTCTAAGTTACCGCTGACTCCTTGGAGTCGTGGTGAATGTTATTAAATGAATGTACTGCCACTGACTGTTATATCCACTCCAAATGCTGAATTTCACACTATCATATTCCTGGTTTAAATGGTTGCATGGTATTCTAAATAAATTTATGTGGCAAAATAAGAAAGCTAGGAAGAGTTATTCGAAACTCACATTGAGGAAAACAGAGGGTGGCTTACAGGTACCTAACTTTTATATTTACTACTTAGCTATACACTTAGCTCGAATTCGATATTGGCGTCGGCCTAGGCAAAATAATACTCAACCTCCCTCCTGGCTTAAGATAGAGCAAGATCTTTGTCAGAATATGGGATGGGTGCCAGAGGCCTTACCATTTCTTCCACAAAGGAAAATTCCTAAGAATCTACGTGACAGCCCCTTATTCTCTTTAGTTCAGACTCAGCAGCAACTTAGTGCTTTTCTCAAAGTGGATAGAGTGAAAGATATAGCACAACCCATATTTGGCAACCCTAACTTCCAAATTGCTGGCAAACTAATAAAAGCTCGGACATTCTGGCCTCAGATAGGTGTGGAGAGGGTGGACCAGCTCCTACTTGATCACAAAGTTATCTCCTTTCAGGAAGGCTGTGTTTCGATTCCGCTGGGACAAAACCGCCATTTTAAATATATGCAATTAGTGCATTTGTGCGGCAACATTTGGTGCAATGAGATGGCAGGACTCTTTTCTAAGACACTAACGCCATATTTGGACACTACTCTTTCCTCCCATGTAATATCTTTCTCATATAATTTTCTTAGATCATCCATGGAGTCTATGGACAATGGCTGTTCTACTCATTGGGATAAGATTCTTTGGGATAATGTTAACTCTATTGATTGGTCTCATGTCTGGACGCATCTATATAAATATCTCAAATGGGATAAATATAGATATATGCAATTTCGTATAATCCATAATTTGTATTATTCCCCTCTTAAATTACACCGATTTGGTCTTCAAGGTAACAGCTGTTGTCCTAGATATCATCAGGAATGTGCGGACACGATTCATATGTTATGGTCATGTGAGAAAATAACTATTTTCTGGCGAAGTATAGAGAGCAGGCTAAATCCCCTGTTGGCCTTGTCAGGGCTTTTCCGAATTGAAACATGTATAATTGGGGATTATACATTAATACCCGGAGGTAATCAGAGAGCGACATGGCCTTGATTTCGGCTTGCGCGAAAAATGTGATATTAAGGAAATGGAAAGACCCTGCTATCCCTACTTATTTAGAATGGTTTCATGATATAATGTTTGCCTTACAGGCAGAGTACACTATTGCTAATCTGGCTAAAAATGTCAAAAAATATGTGAAGAGATGGGAGCCTCTCTATACTTTGCTAATAAATAATTAACGATTGGGGGAGGCCGAGCTCTCAATTTAGTAATATCTTAATGTTCTTAGCAACATAGATAATTTAGTCTAAATATGGTTTTTATTTGCTGGTGGCAGACCGGGGGTAGGGGCCAGGGGTAGGGGCTGAGGGGACAGTAAGTTGTAAAATCTACATTGAAATTGATTCATCAGCAGTTTGTACCTCTTTTTCCTCTCTTGTCTCGGATGATGGATTGTATGCATGTTATCTGATACCAGATTACACTTACTGGAAATTATAATAAAAGCGTTTTAAACAAAAAAAGAATGGAGGCACCTGGGTTTCATAAGGTCTGGTAAACCAGGACATCCAGGTATGTGGACTCTTTCAGCTGTATAACATCCCTTTCCTTGGATTTTCACAATCATACCCCTAGACGTGGGGAGGAGGGCTTACAACGTGGGGGCTTATCCAGTATGTGATGCTGGAGTGCCCTGATCCTTGGAAAACTCTAAAATGGGGTACTGGGTAAGATGTGGAAGTCCCCCATCAGCTGGACTCATTTATTGCCAGATCAAGATAGCGCATGGGACTGGGACATTTCATAGCTTTTCATGTGGAACTACATTTGCAATTGCTTCTGTCTGCGGTCGGGACTGGAGCAAGAGTGGACTTTTTGGGAGCATAGACCGTACCATGGGATGCATTCTCTGTGTTACCTAGGGCACAGGTTTGGTGGGTGGTCTGTCCGACAGTCATTTAGAGCCCCACAGACTTAAATTGTAAAGCAGCCCCATGGAGAGACTTATAAACTGTTTTAAATGAGACAATGGGCTTTTGGGGGAAATGGTACCCTAACTGAGAAAAAGAAAAAAAATAATGGTGTAATTGTTTAAGCAATGTTGCTATAGTGTATATATTAACTTTTCCACTGTTGCATTTTCTATGTCGTATTAAGGATGAGTTGCACATGGTTTAAAATTGCTTCACTGTTTTAAGGGGGGATGTTTGACTGTGGAAATAGAAAAATTGACTGTTTATAATGTGATAATGTTTGGGGTAAGCTAAATTACTTTCGTTAGCTGTACTGAATTTGTATTGGGTATTTGGGAGTAAGAAAATGTTTTAATGATGTTATTTTCATGTAATTTCATAACTAATGCTTAAAGTTTTGCATTTGTGGTGTTTTGGTTTTATTAGATTTCCAGGCAGTCCAAAGCAGGCAGCTGGCAGCAATAGTGGGATTTAAGTGGTAAGTTTGTTTGTAGAGTATGGGAACCTGGGACACTATCAGTTTGGGCTAAAAGCAATCTGTCAGTAGGTTCTAGTGTTGGGTGGCCAGGTAGGGACTAGTAAATAGGCTGGGGATGCCATTGGTTAGGCTGAAATGAGGGGTTTAGTATGTCTGGCAGTGGGTGGCCCAGTGTGAAGAGTGATCCTGGGTGGTTTAGAGAGCTGGTTTAGTGTTAGAATAGGCTGTGCTAGTTTAGGCTTAGTGTAAGAATAGTGTAAATAGTTTATGGCAGGTTTTGGCTCACCAGGACAGTGAGCATTTGCCAGGGAGTATGTAAGCCCCCCAAAATGGGGTTACCTATCGGAGCTGCAGCTCCAATTCCCTGTGGCACATCATGCATCATTGGCTGTGGTGGGACACGCACCTTGTGGTACTGGTTTGTTGCTTGTGGCACTGGCTGCATTGTTGTACTGGTGTCTTGGTCTTTGGCAGGTGGGCTGAGTGCCACGTCTGTGTTTCTGTGCCTCTGGGCGCATGATGGTCCTGGGTCCAGTTTTTGGGGTCAACTGGGCTGAGGACTGGGGGGAAAAAATAATAAATAATTTAAATAGTTGTGGCGGCCCATGCTCTGCACATGCACAGCCACCAAGTGAAGAAAATTTAAAGGAGTGGCTGCTCCATTTCAAGGGGGTTGTTTCAGTACCAGATGGTGCCATTGGGGAGTAATGTAAATAGTTATTATGGGACTACCAGTCCTATAGGTCTTTGAGGCACTTAGGAGTTTTGGCACCTGTGAGATCAGTCCAGACTGGACCTTTGTTTTGGTGGGTTAGATTTGGCACCCTTTAGGGAAAAGATAAAAGGGGAAACATGGTGGGAAATAGGGGAGAAATCTGAGGGGAGAGAGAGAGAGAGAGGTTGGAGTGAGGGTGATGGCCCGCTTGGCATTAGAGGCCATGGTTATTTTTTTCTTTGGTAGCAGTGCAGTATTCTGGTAGAGGACATGGCAGTGGCCATTCTATTTTGGATAACCATCGTTGGGGCTGAACCCAAAAGCTGCATGTGTGGAAAGATAGAGAAGAGATGGTGGAGAGCCTGCAAGG
Organism: Neoceratodus forsteri; assembly: GCA_016271365.2. Taxonomy (NCBI): domain Eukaryota; kingdom Metazoa; phylum Chordata; order Ceratodontiformes; family Ceratodontidae; genus Neoceratodus; species Neoceratodus forsteri. Next base: position 1,649,286,508 of record CM057453.1, read on the forward strand.
AGCCTGAATCATGAGAGGGGGCTGTGGCTGTTGGCCCAGTGGTCCACTGCTGAGTGGCACCCCCCCTTCCAAGAGGACTTCCTGCTTGGGAAATAGCAGTGGGAGAAACTGGTTGCTGTTAGGCACCAGAGGAGCTGAAGGGAAAAGTGAATGGTACCTGAAAGGTGAGGGAATCCAGGGGTCTGGGCAAAGGCCCCGGTCCCAGAGACTTTTTGGAGGTGGCACCGATTATGTAGAGACTGTTAATAGGTGTCCCAGTGGGTTCTGGAGGGTTTGGGGCAGCCCTTTTGGTTCTGTATACCCCAGCTAGAGACTTTCCAGTTTTTAAGGAGGAAAGATTGTTGCTGCTTATATTGAATGGCCTGATTCGGCCACAAATGTTAGCTGCCTGTGTTTGGATGTGGCTGCCTAGTCTGTAAGGTAACTGCCTGGACTTTAGCTTCTGAAGTGATCTTCATGGTCCTGAGCACCACTTGAACTTCTGATGTGACCTCTTGGTCCAGAGTAACTTGTTTGTTTTTCCTCCTCCATGGAGGGATTGTTCCAGTTTTTAGTTTTATTAAATGGGATCCTCTGTTCCTGTAGTTTTGGCATTTCAAATCCAAAACAGTAAAGTTCAGTGTTTCAAAAGGAGCTGGTCTCATGCGCTTCCCAAAAGAACAAATAAGAAGTACAGTTCCTTCTTAAGATTTACACAGTTACTCATGCTTGAACAATAAAAAACAACACACCAAACATACACCCACAGTACTGTCTCCTCTCCTCTATGTTTCAAGCCTCAATAGCTTTTTGTCAAGAGTATGTGAGTTCTAACAGTTCAAGGTTTAAATCGTCACTTAATCATGATACATACAATCAATTATTCTAATTTTAATGGAAATCAATAGGACTCACAGGGTTAAAAATGAACTCATTACTATTAGTTCTACATCAACTGTATACATAGATAGTAAAACATGTGGGGGGGCCTTATAAAGGGGAATGTTATCATTCCTCCTCACAGAAAGGGTAGGAATTAAAAACTCTGAGCATCTTGTTTAAATGCTAATAGATAGACAGTGATTTACTGCTTCCTATTGTTTACAGCTTAGGTAGCTGGACAGATAAATTAAAGTGCCGCTTCTGCTGTCCAAAAAAACATTGTTTTTAAAAATTCCAGTAAGATAAACAAGGAAGGCTGGGTTTACATATACATGCATGTAAACACACATGTTTGGTAAAGTTTTCAAACATAAAAGGAGCAGGCATCAGGTTTTGTTTGTTATTCATTCATGGAGGGGGGTATGCTATTCCATATGTAAATTCCATAAATTCAGGACCATTTTATTGCATTAGAAGCTTATTATTCCCTTCATTATCCAGTTCAAAGTACTACAGGGTTACAACAGATATAGTTGTTACTTGGCAGCTATTGTGTTTTGTTCATTTCACTAGAAAAGGTCTCAATTGAAATTGCTCAATAAGTCCTGGTAGGGAGAGAGTTCTGAGTATGTACTGCCAGTAAGTCTCTTTTTGTAATAGGCGACTGTTCAGGTTTCCCCCTCTTGGCCCCAAAGTCACTTTTTCAATGGCTGTAAACTTGAAAGTGTGACATGGTCTTTTGTTGGTAACATGAACAGCTAAGGCATTTGTTAGATTGCGTTCCAGACGTCTATTTATGATTGCCCTTAGATGCTCTCCAGTACATTCCCTGAATTGCCTTACTGTCTTTCCTGTGTAGAATGCACTACACTTTGTGCATTCTGCCATGTAGACTACGGATTCAGTACTGCAAGTTATCAAATCTTTGATCTGAGATTGCTGTGTTATATCAGGGCTTGAGAACTGTTTCTTCTTTAGGACATGAGCGCAGAAGTGACAATTGCCACAAGGGTGACAGCCAAAGCATCTGTTGTTATTTCTGCTTCTGTCCCTTGTATGCAGATTATGCATTAGTATGTCTCCTAGATTTAGGCCTCTGCGATACACCACTCTGGAGCCACCATCTATACAAAACTCCAGTTGTTTGTCTATCTGTAAGATGTGCCAATCTTTTTTGCAGAATGTTTTAAACTTCATAAGCCTGTGGAGAGTACATGGTGACAAAACGTAAGTTAGAGTTCATATGTTTTGTGTTTATGTCACTGTGATCTGTTCTCCTGATCTGTTCTCCTGTTGCCTCTACTCATCTGTCTGGCCTTGTTTTCATCATTTTGTATTGATTCTGGCTATATCCCCTTGCCTCAAACCAACATAGAAGTTCATGGCTTCTCTTTTCATAGTCACTAGGTACAAAGCAATTTCTTTTAGCTCTGATGAACTGGTCAGTTGGGATACTTTCCACCACATGTCACGGGTGGCAACTTGTAAATTTAAAATGTAATTTCTTTCCGTGGGTTTCCTGTACAAATTAGTTTGTATTCTGTTTGTTGGTCCACAAAAATCCTGAGATCTAGATAGGGAATTTCTGTGCTATTAGCGTTCATTGTAAAGGAAAGGCTGTGGTTGCTGGTGTCTACAAAATCAAAGAATTGTAATAATTCCTGGTCTGTGCCTCTCCATACAATGAATACATTGTCAATAAACCTTTTACATAGCTGTAATTTGTTGAAAATGGATTTATTTGTCCACTGAAAATGCACTCTTGTCCCCACATGGCCATATAAACTGTGTTTTTGTGGGGGGGCTGTGCCCCCCCACACCCCTACTTAAAGAATCATAGAAGTAGATGGCAGCACAGCTACACCATCACAGTAGAACCTTCATAAACAAAGCAAGTTGCAGGCAGGATACAAGTCCAAATTATTTTATTGTGGATGCCAGCACGCAGGTATCTGTGCCTCTCCCCATGAGCAGCCAAATGTTTTCATGCTACACACCTTGCTTTCTCAAGGCTGAGGTAGCAAAGGGTATTGCACATTATAAAGCGTGAAGTTAAAGTGACAGTGCAAAAAAGCATTTTATATATATACACATCGGGTGGGATATTCAGACTGCACCAGGCAGGGGCGCAAGCCAGGGCGTAGCAAGATTGGGCTGCGCCAGGGCATGGACCAGGTGATATTCAACGGTGCTGCACCATGGCTCAGCACCGTTGAATATGGCACTGATGGTACATGCACTGTGCACAGCACAGTGGCATGGCGCCAGCACAAGTGGCAGAAGGGGAGCAGCGGATGCGCCAGCGCAAGTGCGGTTGCACTAGGTGCATCAACTGCAATATTCAGCACTGGGCATGCAAATGAGGCCATTATGCATGCAAGGCACTAATGGGGCCATTTGCATGTCATTATGGTCCCATTTGCATGTGGTGCACCAATCCCTGATGACTTGTGCCTGGCACCCTGCCAGGCTGCAGCCATCGGGCATCAACGCCCTGTAGTCCCTTGGTGGACCCCACTCCCGTATGCCCAATTGCAGACATCCATATAAGAAATCCTTGGTGGTCCAGTGGACCGCTCCCATCGCCCAATCATGGGCATCTGTTAATAAAATCCCTGGTGGTCCAGTAGACTGCTGTCCATCGCCCAATTGCGGGCATATGTGTATTACATCCCTGGTGGTCCAGTGCATTCATTCACATATTGGGCCTGTGTAGTACAGTATGGTCTGCATGCCCATTGGCCCATGCAGTGGACCAATAGGTGTACAGACCCTACTGTATGCTGTCAGTTGGCAGGCGTCCGGGCGGCATGTGGGCGGGGTGCTGCTGATCGCCGCTGACTGGGGGGGGTTCTGGGTGGCAGAGGCCTCAGTGAGTGGGTGGGGAAGGGGGTACCACTGGACCACCAGGGTGTCTTTCAGTGATTCCGCCCATGATCATGTGCTGGGGGGGTTCCACTGGACCATCAGGGATATATTTCACCTAAGCCGATGACTGGACATTGGAAAGTGGTCCACTGGACTGCCAGGGAAGTAATACATATATGCCCACAATCAGGTGATGGACAGCGGTCCGCTGGACCACCAGGGATGTACTATACCTATGCCTACAAATAAGTGAGGGGGGCACAATGCTCCCTGGGCAGGGGGCATGTGGACTGTGTTCTGGGTGGGTGGGTGGCCACCCACAGCTGGTGGCTGCTGTGTTGCACCCTGCAATACAGCAGCTCACCTGTGGGTGGCAAGGACTTGTTCCTGGTTTTACCAGGCACAACTCTGCGCCCCCCTGAGTGGCACAAGGCAGAGTTGTGCCAGCATCTGTGCTGCACATCCTGGGTTGAATAGCCAGATGTGCCTCATATGCATGGGCATGCCCCACTCAACACGCATACATTACCAATGTGTTCGGTTGCATCAGAGTATCGCAGCAACTTTCACCTTGAATATTGCCGGGGTGATCTGGTGTTGATTAGCAAACCCTGTTGCGCCATGCACAACCCTTTTGAATATCCCACCCATACTTATTTATTGTGTCTACTAGAGTGCATAACCACAATCACATAACCACTACCTCATATCTCTAAAGCAGGCATCAATATCACACAATTAAATAAATGTCAAAAGTGAAGCAAGAAACATGCATAAATATTCATATATAACACGTAAATGCAAAATGTATAATCAATCGATACACTGTACTACAATCTGAAGAATTATCATAAATAAGGGGAAAGTTGAAAAAAATAATTTAGTCCCAGAGGATAATAAGACTTGGTCTGATATTGCCAGAACTCTGTCGTAATTTCTCATCTAAATCCCTCCTGATATGCTTAGACATTTTTTCCAACATTTGAAATTCAAAAACATGTGTTTTCCCTTTTTTCCTCAAATGTTGAGCTAATGCACTGTCATCCTGATTCTGTATACTCCTAACATGCTGCCCAATCCTGTATTTAAATTTCTGTGTATTTTTTCCCACATAGAAGCTAGTACAGACTTTACAGGTTTCAACATAAACAATATTCTCTGTATTACAGGTACAAATATGTCTAGTCTGATAAGTATTACCAGCGACTGGATGTACAAAGAATTCTCCAGACCTAATATATCTACAAGAAGAGCAATTCCCATATTTATGGGTGCCCCAGGGAAAGATGTATTTTTCTTAACCTGGGCACCTTCCCAATAAGTGTTATGAACTAGTGAGTCCCTCAGATTGGTGCCCCTCTTATAAACAAACTGAGGGGGCTCATCTGTTACATACTGTGATTTCCTTTCTATCTGTAAAATATTACAGTTACTTCTGATGATATTTTTTACCATGTAAGCTTGTGGGCTAAACGTTGTGATAAATTTAGGTCTAGAAATATTCCTATTATTTTTCCTCTTACTTTTATTGCCACCAATATTCTCTTCTCTTCTCTTCTCTTTCTCTTCTCTTCTCTTCTCTTCTCTTCTCTTCTCTTCTCTTCTCTTGTCTTCTCTTCTCTTCTCTGATCTTTCTCACTGTGTTGAACACTAGCAGCTCATTTCTATCTATGGCATCTACTATCAGTTTAGTTTCATTTATCAGTTGCTCATCATAACCCCTGGCCACAAAACGTTCACTCAGTTCCATGGCATTCTACTCGTAATCTGCAGTATGTGAACAATTTCTCTTAGCCCTGATAAATTGTTCCACTGGGATGTTGCTAATAATATGTCCTGGATGGCAACTATCAAAGTGTAAAACTGAGTTTTTGTCAGTTTCCTTACGATACAACTTAGTTTCAATGTTTCCATCAGTAGTTCTGAAAATAGTCAAATCTAAGAAATTAAGTTCTTGTTGGTTAGCTTTCACTTCAAATTTCAGATTTTGATTAGTAGTTTACAAATATGAAATGAATTGATGAAGTTCAGATTCTGTCTCCTTCCAAATACAGAAACATAGAAACATGGAAACATAGAAACATAGAAACATAGAATTTGATGACAGATAAGGACCGCTTGGCCCACCTAGTCTGCCCATTTTCCTACCTAACAGATAAGCTGCAGATTCTAGTTAACCAACAGCTTACTTCCTCCTACCCCCCACTAGGACTGACTTATGTCTGTCCCATGCATTCTTGAATTCCCCTACTGTTCTTGACTCCATGACCTCCTTAGTGAGGCTGTTCCACTTCCTCACATTACTTCTGAGCCATCCCCCCTCTATCTTCAAATTGTGCCCACTTGTTCTTGCACATCTCTTTTTCTGAAAGATGCTACCCTCTTGGGCTTTGTTGATTCCCCTGAGGTACTTGAAAGTTTCTATCATGTCCCCTCTCTCTCTTCTTTCCTCAAGGGTATACATATTAAAAAGTATGAAAAAGAGATCATCTATATAGCATTTATAAAAGTCAATCTGGTGTAAAAATGGACTGCTGTCACTCACTTCCTCTTCCCAGTCTGCCATTTATATGACTGCGTGGTTTGGAGCTATGGCTGCCCCATGGCAGTTACCCTGCATTGCAAATACATGTTATCTTTAAATAAAAACATGTTACAGGTGAGGATTTTCTTTGTTACAGTTAATAAAAACTTGATCAAAGGCTGTGCGTAGGACGTTGTATTATACAGTGCTTCCTGCATCCTATCCAAACCCTCCTCATTTTGCTTATTTGTGTAAAGGGAACAGATGTCCATGGAAACAAAATATGAAGTTTCTTCCATGTCAATCTCTTTTAAATAATTTAGTAGATCAGAAGTGTTTCACAAATAAGACCATGTATTCGTAGTTACTAATTAGAGATGGTGATCCACAAAATGTGCTAAATTGTCTGTTAATGAACTGATGCTGATTACAAAATGTCTAGCTGGTGGCTTGTCCAGACTTTTATGAACTTTTAGTAATCCATACAATACTGGTCTAATCAGATGTTTCACTTCCAAAAAAGTAAAGGTATCCAAATCAATAATGTTCCTCATTAGTGCATAATGTCAAATTATGGCAATTTCTTTCTCATTTTTTTTGTCGGATCATAGTTCAAACACATGTAAAAAATTGTGTCAGATAGTTCCTCAACATCTCTCTTTCATAGTCATGTTAATTCATCATGACAATTCCTCCCCCTTTATCAGCTGATTTCACAATTAAACAGTCATGTTTGCTCAGGTGTTCAAAGGTTAATTTTACCTCGGCTGTACAATTATAATACCTAGCTCTTGGCGACTCCACATTCTCTAGAGCTCGCAAGCAAACTCTTTCAAAAATTGACACTATTGGATTTTTTGGGGGGGATAAAAGTAGATTTAAGTTTAAATTTAGAGGTCTCATTTACAGTTTCACTCTCAGACATTCCAAATAGTATCATCTAGAGTATTATCACTGTGGATCTCTGTATGTGCAGGATCATTCTCTTTAAAAAATAAAGCCTTCAAATTCACTTTACGTGTAAACTTATGTATATCTATTACTGTTTCAAAACAGTTTAAATTCTGTGTTGGTATAAATGAGAGGCCCCTTTGCAGCACCTTAATTTCTGTCTCTGTTAAAGAATAGTCCAAGATGTTAAAGACTATATTATTTTGATTCAAAAATTGTGACCTCATCTCCAGTAGTTGGAACATCCCTAGGTTGTCTGTGTTGCCAATTTCCCCTCCTTTTTCCTCCACCCCTTCCTCCTCTTTCTCACCTTACCTCTTGTTCCTCTTCTTGTATTTCATCCCAGAATCTTGCTATCCATGGACTTTGGGTACTCATTCCAGTAAGTGGATATTCTGACCGTATGTCACAATAGATGCTGTCTGAGGCATCAGGGCTGAAGTAGACCAGGGGAAGGTGGTAGAAGACATGATGCTGTTGTTGCTCTGAAAGTTTGGGGCATGCAGATGTCTGCAGCTGTGATCTGATACTTGGACTGATGTTCCTCGTACACCTTGCTGGTGTCTGAAGGTTTCCTGATTTGATTATTTTTATTTGTCTACTACTTAAGGATTACTAACTCCAGTGGGGTGCATGTCGGGGAGGGGGCCAAACACTTGTTGCGGCAAAAAAATTAAGTCAGCCCACGGGCTGTGGCAAAATAGTGTGCACTGATCCCCAGCCCCAAACCCAGTACCTGCTACACCAGAGCTAGTCACCCTCACCACCACACCACATGGCTAGCTTAGCAGCAGCAGGCACACCACTCCTCTAAACTCCCTTCCCTGTCCCTCCCCTTCCCCTCACTAGCCCTCCCTTCTGATTGCCCTTCCCTATGCTTGCTTTTGAGTAGGGTCACTACCCTTGCAGGGTAGCCCATGGGAATAGCACCGAATATAAGTCGCTGTTTCGATGGTTGCCCATAGTCAGTCACTATCCTCACTTGATACTGTTAATTTTTTCTTAAATAACTTGTCATTAGATCCCTCGGAAGAATGATCCTCCATGTAGTTATCTCACTCTCCTTCTCCCCTCCACAGTACCTGATTCATTTGTTTCTGACTGATAGATAGCTTTAAGCATATTGTTTCCGGTATAGTTGTGCAAGTCTATAGCACTGTCAAATCCATTCACTGTATTTTTAGGTAAAAACATTAACCTTTTATTTAAAACATTGAGTTCATGGTCAGTTAGAATGTAATTACTGATATTTACCACCTTGTTGGTGTTAGAGCTGCTAACATTGGGATCCTTGATTAGCATCTCCTGGTCCTGAATTGCTGTTTCTGATATCCCCCTCCGTTGGTGACTCAGCCTTCTCTTCCCCCTCCTCGTGCATTTTGGTATTGGTGTTCTGCTGTTTGTTGAAAAGTTTGAAACTGCTTTTGATGTGGTAGTGGTTGCTGACAACAGACAAATCTGAGACTCCTGCATGGGGGATTCCATGTTGTTAGTTCCACGGTACTGATCTGGGCAGCAGGTTGATCTCAGGGCTGATGTTCCCCACCCTGCGGTAAAAAAAGAAGACTCCACACTAGGCTCATCTAAGTCACTATCAAAGGTGTAGGTGTTCCTTTGTTGTTCCTCATTTAGATTTAAAGCAGTAGTGCTTGTACTCTGAGGGTGCAGGATTGATCTGGGAGATTCTGTTGCTTTCTTACTCCAGTCGAATATCCACCCATTCTCATAGCCATTTTTGTCTCTTAAAATCTTTTTATCTTTGTTCTTTTTAATTCAGACAATGTGATATTTAATTGTCTCTGCCAGTTGCACTCTATATTAATTATATTCAGCTGATGTTGAGAACTGATTTACTGCTGCTTTATATTTGATTAATTCTTTTGTTTGATCTGCTCTTTTAAAATTGCGCCATCCTCCAAAATCAGTTTGATTAGACTACCTGAGCTGTCGAGTAAGAATGTCTTCCATTTGGGAAAAAATGGTGCACAATTTAAGCCAAAGGTTGAAAATTTGTTGACCCGGGTCCTCTGGGAACTCTGCCTACCTGGAGGTAGGCTTCCATGCTGACTCTGCCAGTAAATCCACTTTGCTTTAACAGCCATTCTCTCTAATAATGCAAATGCTTCCTTGATATTTACTGGCTGTCTCATTTCAGTGTCATTACTGGAATGGGCTGCAGCTGAGGTAGAAGGCACTGGTAATGCATGCAAAAATGGGTTGTCTTTTCCTTCCTTATAAAATAATGAGTTGATTAAAGTTGATGCAGCTGGGGTACTTACAAGTGTGACATTTTGGTGTGGTAGTTGATCTGTTGTTCTCACTGCCATTCAGCAGGTATAACTTTGGGTCACTCATGCAGGTAAAGAAAAGTTCCAAATCCAAAACAAAACAGAGACCACACAAATATGTTGAAGTGGATCCTCAGCGTGTAAGTAAAGTTCACTGTTTCAAAAGGAACTGGTCTCATACACTTCCCAAAAGAACAAATATGAAGTAAAGATCCTTCTTAAGATTTAAACATTTATTCATGCTTGAACAATATAAAACAACACACCAAATGTACACCCACAGTACCTTCTCCTCTCCTCTATGTTTCACGCTGCACTGGCTCTTTGTCAAGAGTGTGTGAGTTCTAACAGTTCATGATTTAAATAGTCACTTAATCTCATGATAAATACAGTACAATCAATTATTCTAATTTTAAGTAGTAGTAGTAAAAAGTTTATTTTTATAAAGGAAGTTGACATACACCATCATTAGGCGCAAAGGACCTGTTCTCAAGATGATCCTGTGTACCATTATGAAAATACATCACAAATTAATTGCATCACAAAACAAATGGTTTATTTTATTTATTTATTCTATAATCAGATTTACAACCTTTGAGCTAGATGCTTGTTTACAAAGGTACCTCATCACAGAGAGGACATACAGAGTCAACATACGTACAGAATGCAATCATACAGAGTAACATAGTTTTACATAGTTGCTTGATCATAAAGAGTAATTAAAATACATTTCAGACTTGACAGGTTGGTACCAGCAGGTACTGATAGAGGAGATGGAGGCCATGGGAGAGAGGGAAGGAGGGTGGGGTGTGGAATAGTTCGGCCCAGAGGGCTATGTCAATAGTGTTAGACATCAGCAGAGCATCTCTTAGTGACAGGTGCAGCAGTGGGTGTTGAACAATTGGTTCCGTAGGGCAGTTTTGAAGAGTGCAATTTTGTTGGTGTTGGAAATGGCTGCAGGGAGCGAGTGAACCAGGACGAGGCTCTATAGCTGAATGACCTCTGTGCCTGGGTGGTCCTAGTTCTGGGTACCAGTAGGGTGACCTTGCCAGTAGTTCGGGTAGTAACTCTGTAAGGTGTGAGTTTGATGGAGGCAGAAACCCAAGGGGGTGAGAGCCTAAGTAGAATCTTCTTAGTTAGTAGGCAAGTATGGTAGTGGAGGCGTTCATTGAGGCTGAGTTTAGCCATGTCATAGAGCTGACAAGTGTGGGTGAGCCTAGGGGCACTAGTCACTAGTCTGCAAGCCTTGTTTATGGTGAGTCTAATCTTGTTGAGGACTGTGGAGTCAGCAGCCCCATAGACTAGAAGGTCATAATCGACAAGGGACATTACTGAGGATGTAACGGCAAGTCTGAGGGTATCAGGTGGGAGGTAGTCCTTTTGACGGTAGAGGATGCCAAGATAAGCGTTAGCGGTGGAAGCGTAGGCTGTAATGTGGGCATGAAAAGTGAGGGCTGAGTCAAAGGTGATCCCAAGGTATTTGTAAGAGTAAACTTGTTCAAGTGGTTGATGAGTGCTGGGGAGGATTTGGAGGGGGTTGTTGCTGGCTTTGTTCTGGTGGTGGGCAAAGAGCATTGCCTTCATTTCTTTTGAGGTTAATGACTAGTCTGCTCTCCTTAAACCAGTTCTCAGCATCATTGAAGGAGTGTTGGAGGGAGTCTTGGAGGGAGGTGGTATTTCTGTGGGCAGCATAAATAACGGTGTCATCGGCGTACAGGAGAATATTGCCAGAATAGGCACTGGGCAGGGTGTTTAGATACAGGCTAAAGAGTAGTGAGCCCAAGATAGAGCCCTGGGGAACCCCTGAGCAGATGGGATGGGTTTCTGACAGTATCCCATTGTTTTTGACACACTGGGAGTGGGCTGATAGGTAACTTGCGCACCAGGTGAGGGGGCCAGCAGAGAAACCTGTATGGTTGAGGTCATTTAGTAGGAGGGGGTGGGAGACACTGTCAAAGGCCTTAGAGAGGTCAATGAACACTGCTCCAGCTAGGGAACCGGACTCCACGGAGAAGTGCAAGAAGTTGGAGAACTCCATTAATGCTGTACTTGTACTGTGACCAGTGCAGAAGCCATGCTGTTCTGGGCAAAGAATGTTGTATTTTGCTAGATATTCAGTGAGTTGAGTGACCACCACTTTTTCTAAGGCTTTGGAGAGGGGGGGGAAGAATGGAGATTGGACAATAGTTGCTGGGGGTGGACATGTCACCTCCTTTGTGAATAGGTGTGATTATAGCTGTTTTCCATGCTGTGGGGAATTGCCCCAGGCAGAGGGACCGGTTTAGTAGGTCAGTGAGTGGGACCAGAACATCATCCAGAACCAGCCAGAGTATTTTTGGATCCAGGGAGTCGCTGCTAGGACTGTTGCTGTTTAGCGCTTTAAGCAGGAGTGGTCTGGCTTCCTGGATGGATACTTTGAGTAGATAGCACCAGGGGTGCTGTGGATCTGAGGGTGGTGGTTCGGGGGTTGGGTCAAAAAAGTTACTCGGGAGGACAGGGCTAAGATCTGGAAATGAGGAGTTAAGGCAGTTGGCAATGTCAGTGGGGTCAGTAAAGGTGGAGCCACTGACCATAAGTAGGGCTGGGGGGAGCGTGATTTCCCATTTATTTCTTTTATATTGTCCCAGAAGTTCTGGGCACATCCCCATGAGGAGGTGAGGATGGCCTGGTAGTGGTCTGCCTTGGCTTTACGGATGGCCCACGTGCACCTGTTACATGTGGCATTATATGCTTGTCTGTCAGCCATCTGGCCAGTCTCAGTGGCTATATGCCAGAGGTTATCCCTGTCCCTGAGAAGTTGGAGTAGGGCAGGGGTGACCCAAGGTGCATTTTGCCTTTTGGAGCAGATCATGGTGAAGGGAGCAAAAAGATCACAGGCCTTGTTAAAGGCTTGTGAGAAGAGGTTGAGGGCAGTGTCAAAGTTGCTTGCATGGTGGATGGGAGACCAATCAATGTGAGCGAGGAACTGTTTGATTTTTTTCAGCCTGCCTGGGTGGAGACATCTGTGGTGGATGGCTTAGCTACATGCTTGGGGGTGGGGGCAGACTTGAGGAATAGGAGAGGGGAGTGGTCACTTAGGGAGTCTGGGAGGACTTGAATATCCTGAATCTTTTGGGGGGCGGTTGGAGACAATGACGTCAAGGAGGGTGCAAGTCCCTGTAGTTTGGTTACGTCTTGTGGGTTGGGAGATGAGTTGGGTCAGGTCTAATGCAGTGAAGGTGTCTCTTATTGGTGAGGCAGAGGGACTGAACCAGTTCACATTGAGGTCTCCGACTGGGACTTGTGTTTTACGGGGGAGGGAGGAGAGATATTCAGTGAGAGACAATATAGCTGGGGTCTGGTTCCTTGGGGGTACGTAGGAGACTGTGAGATAGAGTGGGCTCTTGGATGGGTCTGGGGTAAGTTTGAGGGTAAGGGCCTGGGCACCGTCTACTAGCTTGGAGGCAGGGAGGGCATGGCCAATGATGGTGTCACAAGTGTAAAATGCACAACCACCACCACGTTTACCTGCTCAATGCTCACAATATAGGGTATAGTCTGGAAGGGAGACAAAGGAGTCTGGGGTGGACTTAGTTATCCAGGTTTCTACTAGGGCTATGATGTCTGGTTGGTGTAATATGACCCAGCACTGAATGGCAACGATTTTTTTCAGCAGGCTGCAAATGTTCATAGAGGCAATGCGGAGTCCATTGGACCTAGTTGGTGGACTGGTGGTGGCAGGGCCTGGGTTGGGGTAGATATTACCAGAGAGGAGTAATAGAATGACCAAGGTTTTAGCCCTGGGGTGGCAGTTTGTTAACTTTTTGGGAGAACATTGAGAGGCAGGTCAGGCAGTAGGGGAGCAAGGGTTGGGCAGAGTTTGGAGGGTCGGGAAGACACAAAGGTGGTGGAGCCAAGGGGAGCCAGGGTGGGTGGCAGAGTTGGGGGGGCAGCTGGGGGTGGATGAAGGGGTCCAGGGTGCATTGACATTGTTGGGGGTGATTACACTGGTGAGGTATGTGGGTGCAGTTGACAAAGGGCAGGGGGTAAGGTCTGGCTGGTGGAAGGTGAGCCTCAGGATGCTTATGAAGATGAGACACATAAGGTGGAGATGAGCATTCACAGTGCCAGGTAGCCTTGGAGGCAGAGCAAAATTGCTGGCAGAAGCCAAAGCCTTAAGAGCTTTAAGAACCAAGAGAAGATTATATTGACTTGTTGACTTGGTGGTAAGGCTGCTTACTTTGGTCTCAAGGGTACAGGGTTTGGGACAGCAGGGAGTATTTTTAGTCGATTATGGAACCAAAAAGCTTTAAGAGCTTTAAAAACCAAGAGAAATTTATCTTGTCTTGCTGGCCTAGAGGTAGAGCTGCTGATTTTGGTGTTAAGTGTACAGGGTTTGAGACCTGTAATGAGACAGCAGAAAACTGTTTTTTAGCTGACTATGGAGCAAGAAGCTTTAAGAGCTGTGGAACAGTGGGAGTAAATGGCCTGACTTGTTGGCTTGGTGGTACAGTTGTTGACCTTGGGGTCAGTGGTACAGGGTTTGAGACCCACAGGGAACAGTAGCAGATAAGGGGAGGAGTAGAAATTAGGAGGGATACAGTGTGGTGAACAGAGGGGCTAGGAGTGTGCTATAGTGACTCATAGTGGCCAGAAACCAGTAGTAACAACTAGGGAGTGGAGATGAGGAAAGTGAACAGAGTGGTAGCTGGAGGGACACAGTAGCAACCCCTAGTAGTCAGAGAGTATAAGCTGCAAATGGAAAAGTGGACACTTAGAAATAATAAGGAGAGATCACATAATATGTCATGTGACCTGTAAGCAGCAATAAATGTAGAGCTGACTCTGGGTGGGTGGATGGATGGGTGGCTGGGGCAGATGGGGCACTCGGCACACAGCACTGACAAGGTAAAAGCTCTCCACAAGTAAGCTGGAAGGAAGGAGGCTTTACTTTGTAAGGCTCACTGCAATCCCCTGTTAGAGGCTCCTCAGCTGGGCAGTGTTTAAATACATCACAGTGGAACAGTATGTATATATATACAGACACAACAGACTAAAAACATACATTTACAAATTTACTACTGTATAGGTTATTATCTAAATCCGTATCCCACTTTAAGGATTTACCCCTCCCCAGTCTTGGATAAACATTTACAGCCATCCCATTGTTTTTTTTTTTTTTTTTCATTTGTTGCATAAAAATCTTAGGTGCCTTAGTTAGTTCTTCCCCCTCACAATCAGTATGATTCCAAGCTTTGTAGAGCTAATTTAAGAAGGTCAATTCCCCATATTTACTTTTTTTATTTTGGGGCATACAAAATATCCCCCAGTTCTGAGCCAATGCTTATGGACCTTTTCTTGTGAATTTTCAATAAAATATTCAGGAATACCTGAATATAATACTTTATAGACTAGACAAATCCATTTCCTGTCTCATTTGGTCTCAAAATCTTTCCACCCCAACCTGACATACATCTCATAGTGGTGGGTAAAAAAGTCACATTTTAATACAAAAGTGCCATTTTATTTTGTAATCTGTTTATTTTTATTAAATTTGACTTGTTTGTAAGGCCATAAACATGGGCTACATAGTCAACTATCGGCATCAATAGTTGATTAACCACTGATTCTCTAATTTTATAGTTTAGGCAATACTTTGAGTGCCTAAAGGCACCCATCCGTGATTCAGTTCTATCAACTGTTTTCCCAATATGAAATTCAAAATATAAACTCTGGTCTATCCAAATGCCCAGATATTTGTATACAGAAACCTGATCAAGGGTTTCACCCTAAGCTGTTGTGATGCAAATCTTGTTACCCTTTTATGGGCTTGTTTAGTCTCATAAATCATAGCTTTGGACTTTTTCCTCATTTAACACCAGACAGGAGTTGTAAAACCAGTGGCAAATGGTAGAAAAATCTTCCTGCAGGCTTTTTTCCATCTCAAATTTATTTATACCTGATTCAATAAGAACTGTGTCATCCACATAAAGACAAAGTATTCCTCAAACAATTTTTAACTGTATTTACATAAATTGGGAATAGAGTCGGCCTCAATAATGACCCCTAGGGCACTCCCCTCCCATTTACAACCTTATTAGACAAAGCATTGTCCAATTGTACTTATTGGGTTCTATTTTGTAAATATAAAAGAAACCATTGACAGATTTCAGAATCAACCCCAATTCCCAGTAGTCTCCTGCCCATGATCTCATGGTCCACAGTATCAAATGCATTTGATAAATCCAAGACCATCACACCCACCTCCCTGCCCTCATTCAATTATGCTAGGATTAAATCTACCAGATCGGTGAGTGTGGCGTCCATGGAAAATCCTCGTCTGAAACCAGTCTTATACTGGTTTCAGATGAGAAATCAATTGGACTCACAGGGTTAAGAATGAACTCATCACTGTTAGTTCTACATCAACTATATACATAGATAGTAAAAAGCAGGGGGGAGCATATAAAGGAGAATCTCATTATACCTCACAGAAAAGGTAGGAATTAGAAACTCTAAGCATCTTAGTTTAAATGCTGATAGATACACAGTGGTTTACTGCTTCCTATTGTTTACAGCTTAGGTACTGCAGCTGGACAGGTAAATTAAAGTGCTGCTGCTACTGTCCAAAAAAACTTTGTTTTTCAAAATTCCAGTAAGATAAACAAGGAAGGCTGGGTTTACCTATACATGCATGTAAGCACACGTTTGAAAAGTATTCAAACAAAAAAGGAGCAGACATCAGGTTTTGTTTATGTTATTCATTCATGGAGAGTACTTTGTTCTTTTTGGAAGTATATGAGACCAGCTCCTTTTGAAACAGTTTGGGCATTTGCCTCATTCATTTGGATGGACTGTTTTGCTGCTAACAAGAGCTTTGCCTCTATAGCCCAGTTCCCTGTGTGTGTCCCAGGGTGTACAACAGAGGTACTGTTCCTGGGCCAAAGAACCAGAAACTATCGAGGAAAACAACAAGAGGCCTGCTTGGTGAAGACTGTCTACAAAGGCCTCTGAGTCGAAGATAACCAGGCCAGGCAGGTGCAGACCAGCATCCTCCATGTCCTGTAGTCCAGTTATGCACTTTGAACAATGGGGGCCCCCCAGTTTCATCAGGTCTGGTAAGCCAGGCCATCCAGATATGCAGACTCTCGCTGCTGTATAGCACCCCCTCCCTTGGACTTTCACAATCATACCCCCAGACTTGGGGAGGGAGGAGGTTTACATATTATAATAGCAATAAGACTGTCCCAGTATTTAAGTTAATAGTCAGTTAATCACCTCAAGGGGCAAAATAGCACTTGGTTGCCTGTCATGCCATAGTACACCCTGTTAATGTAAACCAGGCCATGCCTTATTACTTAAAAAGCATCATCTTCCATAATTCAGCTTCTGCCACTGTCCTTAATGTCCCTCTTTTCTTTGCCCCTCCCCTCCATCAGACATCTAGACATTCCCCTAGACCTCCACTTGCACCTGTCATATGGTTTGCAGATCTGCCTACTACTATATACTATTTGCAGCAACCCTTTCACCTGTTACTTTCTAACCCTCTTCTCTACTGTATCTCTTATTCATGCCTTTCGTATGGATCTCTTTTGCTCAGAGGGTAGCTCTTTCATCTCTGGGCCATGGAACTGTGAGTCCATGTCCCACAGTGGGGACTTAAACTCATATTTAAAGATGATACTACAGTACAGTGGGACAGTTCTGCCGTGTTTGATGCATAGGCCAATGAGATTTTATACTATGGCAGGTTCTGTACTTACCTGGTGGTGCTTGGATGGAACTTGAAAATAAAAGGACATATCCCCCTAGTTCCATCCACCATTCCCTTTCAGTGAAACAGTTTCTGATGCTGTTATGTATATCCCAGGGCATTTTCTTGCAAACTTAGAAATCAGGTAGTCACTTCAGTGTATACTGTCATAAAGTTTCTGCTATAGGATTTGCAAGAGGTTGGACTTGATTTTCAAAGCACATGATGTAAGAGAGTTAGGTGATAAACCTAATTCCGATAGAGGAAAGAAGGGAGGCAAAAAATAGGACATAGGAAGGAGGCAGAAAGGATCAGGCTAGATTCAACAGAAAAAAAAAGCAAGCAGGTAATCAAGTATGGGAGAGGTGCAGTGTAATGGGTCTGTAGCTGTAGTCTTTCAGGATACATTCTGTAGACTGAGGTGCTGCTCCATTTGTGTGAACCTTTTTGAGTTGAGGGCAGAGATTGCTGGACTCTGAACCAAGCTGGCAAGGATTCAGAGGATTTCTTGACCCATCCAGGGGCCACCGAGTCTGTCACTGTTCCCTCAGAGAATGCTTAGACATAGGAAGGATGGCTGAACCTCACAATATTCAGCCTATGCCACTAAAAAATTCCTTTGCCATTTGGCAGGACATGACAATTAGGAGAAGGCAGTGAACATGCTGCTATGGGAGGGTATTAGGGGTCCCTAGAAGGGAAGATCCCTAGATGGGAAGAAGAGGCCCCCAGAAGAAGAGTAAGCAGCTGCTGGAGGAGGATTCAATTGTAAGGAGGATAGACTTGGGAGCAGGAAAGGGAGAAGAGAAAGAGGTACATACGTGGTGCTTGGCTTGGAGGGATGGAGAGCAGATCCTAAGGATGGCTAGGGTGGCAGGTCATGGGAGAGAGCTGGATGTCATTGTCCACCTAGGGACTAATGATCTCGTGAGGGATGGAGTAAGGGTAGTGCAAGGGCAGTTCAGGGAACTGGGGAAGGACCTTAAACAAGTAGCTTGAATGGCGGTGTTCACTGAGGTGCAACATGTGTAGGGCTGAGGGGAGGATAGGGAACTCTGTACCAGGGACTTTAACAACTGGTTGAAGTCATTGTGCAGAGGGGAAGGTTTCAGCTTCATTGGGGACTGGGGACTGACCTGGAAGGATATCGGCTGCTACAGAGGGGGGTGGCCAGCATCCTTCTGGGAAGGAGGACTCAGTTCTTTATGGAAAGTTTAAATGTTACTTGATGTACAGTCAAACTAGCCAAGGGGGATGCTGTATTACCAAGGAAGGCACAAACTGCCTCCTCCCACCATAGGGTGATGCAACAAGAAGAGAGAGTCAAATTGGTGAAAACTTCCCCAGGGCATGGGTGCTAGAAGAAGGGAGAGTAGACAAGATGGAGAACAAGGGGGTTAGCACAAAGAATGCAGAAAGTGAGGTGTTGAGGAGACAAGAAATGGGGGGGCAACGAGGGAAGGGGAAGTCAGTGGGAGTTTCAGGGAGCATCACAGGCAGAAAGGGGGAAGGAAAGGGGGGTTGTAAGCAGGGAGAGACAAAGGTTAGGAGAGCCATGTGTGCCAATGCAAGGAGGCAAGGAAATAAAATTCAGGACCTGAAGGCCATCGTGGTGGAGACGGACCATGATCTGATGGCCATAACTGAGTCGTGGTGCACTGAAAATCACAGCTGGGACATGGCCATGTCAGAATACTCTCAATTCAGAAGAAACAGGGAAGGGAAGGGAGGAGAGGTAGAAGGGTTGTTCTGTATTTGAGGAAGAGTATCAGGGCTATAGAAGTGCAAGGGAACTTAGAAGTAAAGGAAGGACAGGAGGTGCTGTGGGTCACCCCAGAGAAAGAAGCTGAGACCACTATTTGCACTTGGGTAATATACAGACCTCCAGCATGGTGGTGGGTTGGAAATTGGATAAAGCACTAGGGTAAACCATCAGTATGTTGGCAAATAAGGGAAGGGGGAGGTGCTGCTGGTGGGGGACTTCAATCTACTTTATGTGGATTGGTGTTCTTCAGTTATGGCTTTGGCTAGAAGCAAGGCAATCCCTGACTACATGCAGGGGGCATTTCTCAGGCAGCTAGTTACTGAATCCACTATGGATGGGGCAATGCTGGACCTGGTGTTTACTAACAGAGACAGTGCTGCAGAAGTCACAATGGGTAATCCCATGGGGACCAGTGATCACTGTACAGTGTGTTTCAGCATTAAGTTGGGTGCCAAAGCAAACCACACAAGGATGAGGGTCCTGGACATATGGAGGATTTTAAAGAAATGGGAGGCTGGCTTAGAAGCAGCATAGCAGGGGTGGATTACTGGAGAGGGAAGAGGAAGAGAAAAAGTGGAAAAATTAAAGGAAGGCATAGTGAAACCAATCAGCCTCTGCATGAAGGAAGTGAGCAAAAGCAGGAGGAAAACAAGGCTATTATGGTACTCTAGGGAGGTAACCACAAATGTGAAGGAAAAAATGGTAGCATTCAAGAGGTGCAAAGAAAAACAGAAAGAAGGGTGGTGTATCAAGTCAAACAGAGGGAAGCAGGGAGGGAAATAATGTGAGCAAAGGTACAAACAGAGGAAAGGACAGGCAAAAGGGGTAGCAAAAAGGGACAGGACTTTCTTCAGGTACATAAGTGAGAAGAGAAAGGCAATGTGATGGATAGTGAGGATAAGGAGGATGGCAGAGGGTGACTGTGCAGAGGAGGACCAGGAAAAAGCATACATCCTGAACAGGTACGTCTGCTCAGTCTTCACAATAGATGGGGATGGGGACGGCCCACCAAGGAGCAGCAAAACAGAAGTGGGGGTGGACACAAGTACATCTATAGAAGACAGAGTTCCGAAGAGACTACACAATCTGAAAGTGAACAAGGCCATGGAACCGAATGGGATATACTCAAGGTTGCTAAGGAACTCAGGGAGGTACTTGCTGCACCACTGATGGCCTTATGCAACAACTCACTGGAAACAGGAGTGTTTGCAGAGAACTGGAGGAGAGCTGATATGGTTCCGCTCCAGAGGAGTGGCAGCAGGGAGGAGGCTTGCAACTATAGACTGGTCAGTCTCACATCAGTTGTGAGGAAAATAATAGAAACCCTGGTTACAGAAATTCTAGTAGAATAACTTGAATCCAGTGGGATACAAGACCAGAGGCAGCATGGATTTATGGGGGGGGGGAGTCATGTCAGATGAATCTGATTGATTTCTTTGATTGGGTGACCAGGGAAGTAGATCAAGGAAGGGCAGTGAACATGTTCTACTTAGATTTCAGCAAGGTCTTTGACACTATGCCATATAGGAGACTGTTAATGAAACTGGACAGTCTAGGGGTGGGATCCAAAGTGATAGACTGAGAAAAAAATAGTTAATGGATACAGTAGGCAACAGAGGGTGGTGGTAAATGGCACTCACTCTAACACAGGGAGAGTGACCAGTGGGGTGCAAGGGGGCTCAGTATTGGGACCTGTCTTCTTCAAGGTCTTTGTAAGTGACATTGCAGAAGAGCTGGAAGGGGAGGTTTGCCTTGTTTATGGCTGCAGTGGGCGGAACCCTGCAGACATTTCACTTCAAAAAGGGACTCAGCATTACTTCAAAGCATTCTTTCCCAGTGAAGAACATGTTGGAGTTGCAGCACCGTCTCCTACACCAGATAATTAAGTCAGACAACAAAGTCCCCTTCCTAAAACAAGCATTTGTCAATGCCGAACGTTCACTTGCAGGTATTTGCTGTGGTGTTTGGTACATATGGTGCTTTACCTTAATGCCCTGTGCGATTGCTGGTATTTGCACTATAAATTTTCAGCATGACCTTTTTGTTACCCCCACCTCATAAAAGCATTTGAGACCTCTGCTTATGAACAGTCCCACTGTTATTTTGTTAATCTGTCCTGAGCGTTGATTTCCCACAGCAACCACACCATTGTGCTCCACATGTGCAAAAACACAGTTCGGGCAGGATGTGAAAAATGACAGCTGTAGCATTCATAGGGAGGTGTGAAGGGATGGCAATGTCGAACATCTGGAGTGAAAATACAACAATTTCTTGAACTTACGAGCGTACATGGAAACTGCGCAATGAACGCTCATGACACAGTCATTTTTGTGGACTTTTGTCACCAAATTTTCAGCACAGGCATTGTGGGACCTCTGCTCATGAACAGTGTCACTGTGATTTTCATAATCTGTCCTGAGCATTGATTTCTCACTGTGACCACACCATTGTGCGCTGGATGTGCCAAAACACATTTCAGCCAGGATGTGAAAAATGTCAGCTGTACTGTTCATAAGGAGGTGTGAGAAAATGCCAGTGTTGAAAATCTGGAGTGAAAATATTTCAAATTCTCAAAGTTATGAGTGTGTGTGGAAACTGCACAACGCACGCTCGTAACACAATCATTTTTTGACATTTTTTCACCAAATATGCAACATAGGATTTTGGGAGCCCACCTCATTAACAGTGACACTGTTGTTTAGTTAATCAATCCTAAAAGGTGATTTTGTGCAGTGACCATGAAATCACCTTTGGGGACCGAATAACTCACATGACAGTAACCGAATTCATGAGGTGGTGTCTCAAGAACCCCCTGTTGAAAATGTGGTGCCAAAATTTGCAAAAATGCCCGAGATAGCCACCTAAGTTGGAAAAAAAAACATTTATGCCATTATACAGCTTACCGTCATTTCTTCAGTTAGATTCGGCTCGAATGTAAGTATGGGGTGAGGGAGGTGGGGCATGCAGAGGGTGGTGTGGGGTTGGGAGGGGCACAAGACACAGTGAGGGACAGTTTTCTGTTTTCACAGGTTTTAAAAACAAAAGATGTTGTGGGACAGTTTTCCCATTATACAGGGACAATGGGCATGCTGGGATGGGCCCAGCATGTCACCTGGGTGTTTGTTGGGGGCCTGGAGACAATGGGGACTGTGCACTCTGTCTGCATATACAATGTGTTTGTGGGGGCAACAACAAGGAGCAGGGTAGACAGCAACAGAGGAGGAAGTGGAGGGATTTTATTAGCAGCCAGAGGGAAAAGGGTGACGCCAATATGCTAAATACACACGTTACTACCGCTACTGCAGTGGTGCTTTTCTTTTAACTGAAGACCACTGCAGCCAAACTGCTGTCATAGACAGCTCATGCATCCATCGGTGCAGTAGGATTGCACATGTTACACTGAGCACTGCATTGGACAGGAGGGTCACACACCTTCAAAAAGTCGTACTGTCCCAAAACGTTCCTTGCACATGCATGCAAGCTAATGCAGAAATAAACAAGCATTTGTCAATGCTGAATGTTGCTTGCTTCTATGTGCTGTTTATGTATTTGGAAGTCATTGGAGTACAAATATTGAAAATTCGTGAACTTACGACCGTACATAGGAACTGCGCAACGCACGCTTGTAAAACAGTCATTTTTAGGAATTTTTTCACCAAATTTTCAACATAGCCATTTTAAGATCTCTGCTCATGAACAGTGTCACTGTGATTTTCTTAATGCGTCCCATACATTGAGTTCGCACACCGACTGCGCCATTGTGCGCTACATGGGCAGAAACATGTTTTGGGCAGGATGTGAAAAATGACAGCTGTACTGCTCATGAGGAGGTGTGGTAAAATGGCAATGTTGAAAATCTGGGTGAAATATTGAAATTCACGAACTTACGAGCCTGCGTGAGAACTGTGAACATGCGCTCAAAAATGGTCATTTTAGGAATTTTTCACCAATTTTCAAAATAGGCTTTTGAGAGCCCACCTTATGAACACTGGCAGTGTCATTTCATTAATCAGGCCCAAAAGGTGATTTCACGCAGTGACTTCGAAATCACCCTTCGGGCCAGAATAATGCCATGACAGTGACATAATTCATGAGAAGGGGTCCCAAAAACCCCATGTTGAAAATTTGGAGCAAAAATTCCAAAAAATGTCTGAGATATGCAACAAAGTTGAAAAAACCCCATCTAGCCCATTATACAGCTTACGGCATTTCTCAGTTCATGGTCGCCTTTGAAAAGTGCAGACGTGTTCCCGGTCCAGCGATGGCGATCGCTGCCAAGGCCCGAGGTAAGTATGGGGTGAGGGTGTGTGTGGAAGGCAGGGTGCGAGTGGGGGTGGGTGCGGGTTGTGGGAGGGTTCAGGAGAAGCGCCGTGGGACCGTTTATTTCTAGGTAAAAAAAAGACAACGCTGGACGCTTGCCATGCTGGGTGGGCTCCCAGCATGGCACCAAAGCTTTGGGGGTATTTGGGAGATATGTGAGCCAACGGGGATTGGGCACCCCGCTGGCAGACGACGCAGGATGTTTGACACGCTGGGGTGGGCCCCAGCATAGCACCAAAGCTTTGGGGCCTTTGGGGACGTGGTGCCGACGGGGATTGGGCACCCCGTTGGCAGAGGATGCAGGACGTTTTGCCATGCTAGGGTGGGCTCCCAGCGTGGCACCAAAGCTTTGGGGGATGTGAGGTCTACTAGTGTTGTGTATGACAGCGGTGGTTTTCTTGAAGAAGACCACCACTGTCATATACAGCTCCTGCACCCATTGGTGCAGGACTGCCACGCCTGCTCAACGGAGCAGTGGATTGAACAGGAGAGGCACACTCAAAGTGTGCTACTTCTAACGCTCTTGCGCATGCGCCAGCTTAACGTAAACAAAGTGTGTTTCTTTGCAGTTGCAACACCTCTCCTACTATGCGAGAGTCACAGATCAGTTATTAGACCAAAATTCCTTTACATAATATCCCAGTTCTGTCTGTAGGTAGTAATGTTTCACCACACACACCACTGTGTTTAAAGATCATGTGCAACATATTTGCTTCCCTTGTTTTTTCTGTAATAAACACTCTAGTACCATTCCTTGTGTTGCTGTGAGTTATTTCTGAAAATCTTAACTAAAACAAGTCAGTAGCTTCTTTGCAATTAATCTTGATTTGCCTGTTCTTTAATAGCCCCAAGTAGTCATGCTGTTCCCATGCCTCTGACCCAGCACATGGGAGTGCTGATGTAATTCCTGACTAGGAAGCACTTTCCAGTCTGTTAGAGCAGTAGTGTTATGTGTATGGTAGCAGTTAGTGCTGTGAAGATTATAACACTTAGACTGAAACCCAAGACATATGTTACTGCTCAGAACAGCAAAGGCCCAAACCGAGGAAAAGATAGCCAACTCAGTTAAGAAGGGGGATAAAACCTTTTATAGGTACTTTAGGGAGTGAAGAAAGACAAAGGGAGGGATACTGAGGCTGAATAAAGAGGAGGGTGGTGGGCAGAGTGGGACAGTGAAAAAGCAGGGATACCGAATGAATACTTCTGCTCAGTATTCACAAAGAAAGAGGAGGGGGAGGTACCTAATCCAGTCAATAGATGCACTCTAGATAGGGGTTGATATCAGTCCTTTCACTGAAGAAAGGGTTCTGAAAGAACTCCTAAAACTGAATGTGAACAAAGCAATGGGGCCTGATGGGATTCACCCCAGAATTCTAAAAGAACTAAGGAGAGAACTAGTAACACCACTGACTACCCTTTTTAACAAATCATGGGAGGATGGTGTGGTACCTGAGGATTGGAGGAGGGTGGATGTGATTCCCCTTCACAAAAGTGGGAGCAAGACAGTGGCAGGAAACTATAGACCCATCAGTTTGACCTCGGTGTAGGGAAAATGATGGAATCACTTCTGAAGGAAAGAACTGTTGAGTACCTAGAGGCCAGTGGGGCACAGGACCCAAGGCAGTATGGATTTACAGCGGGAAGGTCATGTCAGATGAATCTAATCAATTTCTTTGACTGGGTGACCAAAGTAGTAGACCAGAAAGGGGCTGTGGACATGGCCTACCTAAACTTTAGAAAGGCATTTGACACAGTCCCGCACAAAGGATTAACAAACAAATTAGCCAGCCTGGGATTGGGTCCAGCACAGCTCGGCATGTGTCACACCTGGAAACAAGCTTCAGCTTAGTGTGCCACTCCTGGTTAAACAATTTCTCTTTCCCCTTCCCTTCTCTTTTGCTGGCAATCATATGGTATTGTTCCTTGTCAATGTAAATAAGTAAGGAAATCATAATATCAGTGCATAGTAAAAACAATGAATTTTATTTTTATGCACCAATGTGTTGACAAAACTGAGTTGTTTTTAATAATGCACTAAGCACCAGGTCCTGCTAATACAATAACAACAGATAACTTGGCATATTCATGTCATCAGTCAATGCTCAAAAACAGGGGAACAACAACTGACACATTTCTTTAGTCTGACTAAAAATGGAATGATTTCTTACGTTGACTTTCTCTCATTGCTTGAATACCAACTAAGTTACTCGATAGGGTAACTTGTACTGGCAATAGTTCATTCATGGCGTCTATACAAGCAGGTCTCAGTTAGGAACATGACACACACATAAAGGGAATCCATGAGCCATAGGGAAGTTATGAAGGAAAGGTTAACAGTGGATGGGAGCCAGGTTCAATGTAACAGTTCATGTTGGCAGGTAGAAAATGCTGTGCATATGGCTGACTGTCATCACAAACTTTAACATCTTCGTATCCAGTCAATTGATCAAATGGGAACTTTTCCCAGATTTTCCAAATCACACAAGCTGGAAGTATTTTTCTGTTCCTCCCTCCCAACTTCTGCCAAGATATAGATTGGTCAATACCAGCAGGAACATCTGCCAGAACTAGACATATGGTGGATTCCCTACAGGAGGAGGGCCTCAAACAACTGGTACAACAACCCACAAGAGACAGGACTATCCTAGATCTAGTACTGACATACAGGGAAAGGATCACAGATCTCCAAGTAGAAAGTCCCCTGGGGGCCAGTGACCATCACATGGTATGGTTCAGTTTGGCCACTAGAACTAAATCATCCCATTCTAAGGCAAAAATATGGGACTTCAGAGGAGCTGACTTTAGATAAGATGGCCAACAGAGTTAAGCTAGCCATGGCAAAAAGAAATACAGGTGAGGGGGTACAGGCAAAGTGGACAAGCATTAAGGATGCCGTACTTGAAGCAACATCCCATTGTGTTAGAGAGAAAAGGAAGTGCAAAAGAAGAAGGAAACCACTTTGGTTCTCAGAAGCAGTAGCAGAAAAGTTCAGAGCCAAGAGGCTGGCCTTCAGGAAATATAAGGGAATGCAGGAGGATGCAGATAAGGAGGCATACCAGACTTCACTAAGGGAAACAAGGAAGGCAGTAGGGCAGGTAAAGACCCAAACCGAGGAAACACCAGCATAAACAGTAAAAGAAAGTGACAAGACTTTCTATAGATATATTAGTGAAATGAGAAAGTCCAGAGGGGGTATTGCTAAGATCAAAGGGGATAAGGGGGCATGTGAGCAGGAGAACCATGTAAAAGCATCTATCCTAAATAGATATTTCTGCTCAGTATTTACTGAAGAGAAGGTAGGGCAGGGCCCACAGCTCAGCACCATGGACATGGGGGAAGGAGGTGTGTACTAGTCCCTTCACAAAAGAAAAGGTCCTACAAGAGCTCGATAAGCTCAGGGTGGACAAGGCAATGGGACCTGATGGCATACATCCCAAGGTGTTAAAGGAGCTAAGGGTGGAACTAACAGAGCCATTATCAGAACTGTTTAGTGAGTCTCTGAGCACAGGAGAGGTCCCAGAAGACTGAGAAGGGCTCATGTGATCCCACTCCACAAGTGTGGTAGCAGGGAGGAGGCAGGGAACTACAGACCAGTCAGTCTTGCCTCAGTAGTGGGAAAGATTATGGAGGCACTCCTTAAGGAAAGGATAGTGCAACACCTGGAATCCATAGGAGCACAGTATCCAAGGCAGCATGGGTTTACAACAGGAAGGTCCTGTCATACTAATCTCATAGATTTCTTTGACTGGGTAACCAGAGTGGTGGACCAAGTGGGAGCAGTTGATGTTGCCTACCTTGACTTCGGCCAAACTTTCAATACTGTTTCACATAGAAGATTAATTAATAAGTTGGGTAGGCTTGGGGTGGGTCAGAAGTCAGTCAACTGGGTGGCAAACTGGTTGATGGGCAGAAAACAGAGTGTGGTGGTAAATGGTATACAGTCGGAAGAGATGCAAGTCACAAGTGGGGTACCCCAGAGATCAGTCCTGGGGCCTGTCCTCTTCAATATCTTCATCAGTGACATTGCAGATGGACTGGAGGGTAAGGTTTGTCTGTTTGCAGATGACACCAAGATCTGCAACAGAGTAGATGATCCAGATGGGGTGGGCAGAATGAGAAGAGATCTGGATAAACTAGCAAAATGGTCGAAAGAGTGGCAACTGGGGTTTAATGCACAGAAGTGCA
Organism: Neoceratodus forsteri; assembly: GCA_016271365.2. NCBI lineage: Eukaryota > Metazoa > Chordata > Ceratodontiformes > Ceratodontidae > Neoceratodus > Neoceratodus forsteri. Next base: position 1,649,314,005 of record CM057453.1, read on the forward strand.
AGATCATGCACATAAGGAAGAGAAACCCTGAAGCCACCTATAGGCTGAGATGGGAGTTGCTGGCAGTCACAAGGGAAGAAAGACACTTGGGCATCATCATCACCGATGATCTGAAATCATCCAAGCAGACCACTAAAGCAGTAGGTAAGGCATGGGGGATGTTGGGGTGTATTAGTAGGTGTATCACAAGTCAGAAGAGGGAGGTAATAATCCCTCTTTACAAGACACTGGTTAGGCCCCATCTGGAGTACTGCATACGGTACTGGAGGCCACACCTTCGCAAGGACATTAACCAGGTTGAGGCAGTCCAGAGAAGGGCAACCAAAATGGTGCAGGGACTGCATCAGAAAACATATGAGGACAGATTAATGGAGCTCAATATGTACACCCTAGAGCAAAGGAGGGAGAGAGGTGATATGATTGAAACATTCAAACACCTTAAGGGCATTAACAAGTTGAAAGAGTCTAACATATTTCAATCTAAGAAAAATAGCAGGACAAGAGAACACAGCAAGAGATTAGAGGGAGGCCGATTAAGGGGGTAATGTGAGGAAGTTCCTTTTCACAGAAAGGGTGGTGGATGCATGGAACAGCCTACCTCAAGAAGTGGTGGATATGAATACAGTGCATGGCTTCAGACAAGCATGGGATAGGAATAAGGGAGCAATACAGATGAGTACGAATAGATAGGCCATTGACAGAGCAAAGGCCGATAGTACATTCATAAGGTAGAAAAAGAAGTGGGGCAGACTAGATGGGCCTTGCAGTCTTTATCTGCCATCAGCTTCTATGTTCTATGTTTCTATGTCTCTAAAATCCAGTGGGTGAATCTTCTGAAAGCCATATGCCTAAAAAGCCTGTTGGGAACACAAAAAATAATTAACAAAGTTATTCTTCTGATATCTAAAGGATGATACAGATGCAGTACCTATGCTGAACAAGAAAAACAACAGTTTTCGATGTTGTCACTGTGCCGTAGTTGACTGAGATGCTATTTGTCTGACCTCGATTCTTTGCAGTAGACAAATGGAATAAGTCCAAACTGATGAATGGTGCAGTGCCACACAATGGAGTAGTCAGTTACCAGTCAGAAGACATACACCCCCCCTTATACAGCTGTCCCAGGTCCAGGTCTTTGGCATCTGCTGGTCTCCCCCTACACCAAACATCCAACACCTCTACCACCATCCATCCCCATCCCACAAACAATGGTTACGTGGTTAGTGGAGGGTGAGTGACGTAAACATCCACACACCACCATCTTGCAGAAGCAGTAAGCATGATGCTTATTTATAGGGCACTGTGACAGGGACACCGTGACTTATAAATAAGCATCACACTCTCTCACATTATGCCATGTGGAGGGCAGCCAATGGGTTGGATGTTTGATGCCTCATAGGTGGAGTATATGTGGTTCCAGTAGATGCCAGGGACCTGTACCACAACCCACAGTACATGGGGCGGGATTTCTATTGAGTGGTACCTGAATACTCCACTGTGTGTCACTGCACCTGTTACCAGGAAACTTGTAGGAGCTATTAAAATGGGTACTGGAATTATTTTGTGTGATGGGGATGGAAATGGGTGCAATGCTACTGGTACCAGTTGCATACCGGTTGGGGGGAACTTCACTTCAGTAGGCATGCCTTGTCAACTGTTGGTGGGGGAACACAGTAATGGCAAGCTTACCAACACAGCAGCTTATTGGGGACAGGGATACTGAGGAGGAGGAGGATGGATGAGTGGACAACAGGGACATGCAGTTTCGGTAACCAGCATGGAATCAGGCAGGGGAAGGCACTGCTGCACATATGGAAAACATAATTCACACATCGGTTATGGTATTACAGTGGATGGACCAATGAGCAGCAGTTACATGGGTTTCAAACATCACGCATGGGATCTGCAGTTGGGAGGTACCTGTGGATGCCAGGGAACTTAGCTATATACATGAGGCATGGATGCTGGTGGTTGGAGGAAGCACTGGACACCAGGGACATTGTGTGCATTCATCTGGCAATGGATGGGGTTTGCTGGGACCACTAACACCAGGGTTTGAGCTGTGACCTTGAATGGGCAAGTTGGTGCTACAGTACTGTGTTCAATTGCTTGGCCACACATGCAAATGAGCACATACTGGGCATGCAAATGGAAACTTAGTCACTTGCATGCCCGATGGGCTCATGTGCATGGGTCCATTTGCATACTGAAAATTGAACTTTGGTGCAAGATATTGTGATGGAGTAGTTTGGGAGCCATGTGCAGTCTGCGTAATATGTCTTAGTGTTCTTCCAACATTTCCCTATATTCAGCTGAATAGTGACATTGCACTATTAAACAGAGTATTCCTTCTTAGGACACCCATGCCATTGCAATATGGATTGAAAATTTTTAGACACTCCATGACACATTTTTGAATATTGGCTCCTTATGCACATAAACTGCTTGTAATGAAAAATGAGCAGCAGTGTAAACCAATGACATGCATCGCACCATTTTATTCTGAACCTGCTCTTCTTGGGGAGTCTCATCTCCTACCAGACCTTTATAGTGTATGCACTGTTGTGCCTGGGTTATGCCCCTATCATCCCACATACACCTCACACTGCATTCCTGGTCTATTATACTGTGATACTGCTATTTTGCACTAACATATAGATTTAACACCCCTCATATAAGCATGAGTGCTAGGAATGCACTTTGCTGCTAATACATGCTAATGTTTATCATGCATGATTCATTATACCTCACTATAATACATTTATCTAGATTATGTTTGTCTTTCATATATATTCCATATACAATTTACCCAATCACTGATAAGATGACTCTGAGGGATCATCAGTGATTATTGTATACTTATATTCTCATATAATTATATGTAGTGTGTGTTTTACACTCAGGCAGATATGCCACGTGTAGTAGAGCCCTGTCAGCACTTCTCTTTGTCTCTTTAGAGATAAATCCTTTGTTATGTCTTATATTATACATAAGCAAGAAATGCCATGGGTAGTTTGAACCAGTCAGCATTTCTTTTGTCCAAGCTATAATGCTAATGGAAACATATTCTATCTCATATGATACTCATTAGTAATTATGTCTCCTAAATCATCATCCAATGGACCAATACATATTGTTTCTCATATCTGTAATTATGAGGTAATCTCTAGAAGAGCAGGGAGAGAGAGACCAAGATCTTGGAGAACCTGAGATCCTACAATCCTGGAGATTATGTACATTCTTCAGGATAGTGGTGAGAAATCCATCTCCCTTGTGATTTTCTAAGTCACATGCTTGGCGTAAGTAGTCTAATAAACATTCATTAGTACTCTTGCTTGTTTACGAATGTTTCTTTGCAGACTCTGAAGACACAAGAATCTGTATTATTATTAGTATTATTATTTACTCTAGCTGAGATTGTTTACATAACATAAATGGCAACCGTGAGTGGAGTCTGGATGTTTGCCAAGTTGCATTTCGATTTCCTCTGTAAATTAAAACACTGGTTGAGAAATCTCCAGTAGCAAGCAGCTAAAAGTGTCTTCTGTTTAACTTTTCAGTCTGTTTTGTGTTCCACAAAACAGACAAAACAATCATGTGGCAGATATTCAATCTCTGTGAAATGAGTTATTTTATATTTTTTTCCCTATTCTTTCTCTGTGGGAACACACAGCTGTAAAGGGATCCAAACAGACAGATAGACTTATTTCATTTGTTTATTCAAATCCTAATGGGTATATACTCATATAGGAGTCCACATACGCCAAAGGCTGTTTGTGTCCTGCCATGAACTTTGGTTGCAAACAAAGTTTTTGATCCACAGACAGCTAAGGGTTTCTTAACTTATGACATGTCTATAAATATCAGTATTGAGTTGAGGCTGAATGCCTTAACATACCAAACTGCTTACAGTGGTTGGTCTGATTTTGCTGAGGTGGCAGAATCCAATGGTAGCCCTTTTAGGGAAATCATTGCCCGTTATGGGGAATTGAAACATGGTACCAAAAGAGTTGATCCTGAAGGATTATTAATTGCAACGTTGTTTAAATGTTTTGATGCTGTTCTAAATAAACTATCTGTTTTGGAATCTGAGTATGTTGCTTGCAAGCAGGAAATTAGTCTGGAAAAGGCTTCTCATAAAGAAAGGATAGATGAACTGCAGTCTCAGCTGCAGTCTATCCATCAAGAAAATGAGTCTTTCTTTAATGAGAGAAGCAGCAAAGACCTACATGCCTTAAGAGATAATGCTGAAAAGGCAAAACCTATTAGGAAAAAAGGTTTTCAAAAGAATGGTATTCTGGCTAGTAACACTGATTCCTTACGCTTTGAAAACAAGGAACTTAGAGAAGATAAGTCTGAAGTAATTACTGAAAGAGTTAACATGCTGGCATTTCAACACCAGACCTTTACTGAACAGTGTGATTCAGTATGTTTTCATTACAGCGGACTTGAAATGAAGGTTTTGAATCTAAACTGTGACACAGCTACTGTCAATTATAGGCATATTTTACAAGATTAGAATGTCTTGCAATCTGAAAACAAAGCACTTTACAGCATGCTAACTCCTGTATCTGAGCAGTTAGAATGTAAGGGTAAAAAGTCAGATATGGTGAACTTGCGCCGTCAGCCAGAGGTATTGGCAGGGCATACTAACTTAATGTCCACAGACCTTGCCTCTTCTCATGTTGAAGAGTTTGATTTTGAACACTCACAGTATGCTGTGGAGCAGACTAGAACAAAGGCTAGCCACTTGTTTTTCTGTGATTCACAAAATGGAGAATTGTTAGAGTCTCAAAATGGTGGACACACATGTCATCAGGTTGCATCCCCATACCATCCCCAAGATGGCCACTCATGGTCATGTGATGATGATCATAACACAGTAACCAAAGATGCCCATGAGGTAATCCAAAGTGGTTGACCACCACATCACGGAGGTTCAATCTTGCAGTCACAGGGACCTGTGATTGCTGCCATACCCAAACAAAGCAAACCAGAGTTTTTTGACATGATTAGTGATGTTATCAGTAAGACTAGTGTTTCTGAGGGACAGAAGATTCTCTTAAAAAATTATGTTGACGTACTTTTAAATGAGGCTGGTATGCAATCTGTCATGAAGTCAGTGTCTGACGCTGCAGAAGAAGCAACTTCTGCTAGCAATGTTTACTATACAGTGTCCTTGGTTAAAGAACACATTGCAGTTAATTACATGAAATGTTGTGATTCTTCCCTATGCAATTTAACATCAGCTTTCCCTGAGAAGACTGAACGTACTGCTTTTCTTATGCAGTGCATTAATACTTTAAACTGTAACATTAAAAACAATGTTGCTACCATCCAGCAACCTTCCGGTGGGGAAACCCACTTTACGTTTGATGGGGGAGCGGACAACCCTGATTCTGAAAGCCCCATGGCTGTGGTATTTTCAGCATCACAGGCCACGTTGGGGGGGGAGGGTTACAGGTTTGATTTCTGAACCTGGGCTGACAGCTGTTTCAGTACTATTTTCTCCACCCCTGATGGCTACTGAACCACAATCCATAGCTGGAGAACTACATGAAACTTGCACACTACTTTTCTCCACTGTGCAGGCACCTCTGATAGTGCCAGCACTGCCTGCACATGATGCAGAACCCCCTCCACTAGTGACACCTGGATAATCCCATAATGTGGCTGCAGTAGCAGGCACCCCTGATAGTGCCAGCACTGCCTGCACATGATGCAGAACCCCCTCCATCAGTGACACCTGAATCATCCCACACTGTGGCTGCAATAGCAGGCACCCCTGATAGTGCCAGCACTGCCTGCACATGATGCAGAACCCCCTCCACCAATGACACCTGGATCATCCCATACTGTGGCTGCAGTAGCAGGCACCCCTGATAGTGCCAGCACTGCCTGTACATGATGCAGAACCCCCTCCATCAGTGACATCTGAATCATCCCATACTGTGGCTGCAGTAGCAGGCACAAGCCAGGAACTGTCTGGGTTATTCCCAGAACAAACAATAGCAGGCACTTCTTGCAAGAAGGTACAAGGAATCCTAATACTGATATCATTGTCTTTTCTTTTGGGATCACTAACCATGGTCCCAGCATTGGTTAATCCTAACACAGCTTTAGGGCATTATTTTGAAACTGCCACATTGGATAAAGCAATCTCAGCAGTTTTAGCCCAAACATCCAATAGACACATCAGACCCATTGCTTATGCATCCCAGATGCTTGCCCCAGTGGAGCTGAAATACAACCCTTGTGAAAGGAATCTTTTGGCTACATACTGGGCAGTGAGATATTTTAAGTACATCATTGGATATGCACCCATTGTGTTGCATTCCAATTATTTGCCAGCTAACTTTCTGTTGTCAGATGGAGTAAAAGATGACTCTGTATCCAATGCCAGACTTATACACTGGTCTCTCATTTTACAGGATCATGACATCACTGTCCTTCCTATCAAAACTTCATCCTTGTTGGCCCATGGCCTACAATTTGTAGGAGAGACCTATGATTGTTCAATCCAACCCCCTGACTCCCTGACCTACCTGTCCCATGGCCCTTTCTGACAGAACCTCAGAAAGTGTTAAAAGACACCATTGTGTGTTATGTTTTGACTGATGACTCAGCCACACATACCAACGTGGGTCAGATAGCAGGGTTTGGTATTATTTTACATTCTGGAGATGACAGAGTGTGCATGGCTAGTAATGGCATCATCGTGTATGTATGATTCAGAGGCAATGTTAAAACGCCTGGCAAATAAAATGAAAAGCAAGGAGGCAAGGAGTCTCCTAATTATCACTAATATCTGTGGATGGTTTAGAGAGCTGGAAAGTCCTTGAGATAAACACAGCTTGTGATAAGAGAGGAATAAAAAGATGTTTCTTTATGTAAAATGATACCAGCACTCCATGAGAGGGTTAAGTTCTGCCCGCTTCAAGAAATTTCCTTGAGATAATTACAGAAAGCACTGCAGATACTATGTTTTTATAATAGATTCTAATTGGGTCTGTTTCTCTCAAAACTGAATTTCTTTGGAAGAAAAACAAACCTCTGTTCCAGCACTCTATAGTATCACTGTGAAATACAATGACTTGCTTGTGTGCGACACAACCCTAACCAGTATAAATGCAAACTGTACATTCATAAAGTTCAAACATATTTTAAACATGAACTTTATGCTCCAAAAGAAGAACCCCTCATTTGAGGGCAGTGTATAGGTTCCTTAATAAAGGAACTGAGGAATAACTTCCAGAAATAGCTCTTATAAGAACGTGAAAAATTACCTTCACCTATCCAGTGATGACATATTCATTTGGTATCACGGCTGTAACACTCATGAAAAGTTACGGGTAATTCCTGATCACCTGAGAGTAGATTTTACTTACTGTACCAAGTACATGATATTCCAACTGGTGGACACCAGGGAGTCAGTAAAAACCCTAGACAGACTGACATCCTCTGTCTGATGACCATACATTAGAAATGATGTAGAACACTACATTAGTAACTGTTTGATCTGTGAAGAGAACAAACCTATACCAGCTAAGAAAAATACTTTGTTACCCCAGAGGCAATCAGGCCCCTGGAACAACATCCACATTGACTACATTGGTCGTATGACAACCACTAAGAGCAACTCAGTCAAAGTGACTGCAAATGTCTTGGTAAACCATCTATTTACCAGGTAGAGCATTACCCCTAAAAGTAGATTCTGATTACAGGGATCCGGCTTTATAGCCAAAGTAATGCAGGAAATTCCGGATTTGTTATGGGTAAAACAAAAGTTCCATATCCCTTACAACCCACAGTTATCATGACAGGTGGAAGGGGCTAACAGGCAGACCAAAGTTATGTTATCCAAACTTGTTCAGAAAAATCCAAAAGGACTGAAATTCATTATTGCTTTTACTCCTTATGGCAATAAGAGGGACACCCTCTGCAGGTACACAGCATACCCCATTTTTGAAATCATGACCGGACAGTTCATGAGACTCCTAGAACATTTACTTCTGGACCTGTGTACTGCCACTGCTGATGGAGCATCAGTAGATAAATATGTTAAATATCTCAAACAAGACATCCAAAAGGTACACTTGTTTGCTTCACAATGTATGGGCAAGGCCCAACAATGGGCCACATCCCATTGTAAACAAACTCAGTCCAGCAGTCTACCAAGTTTGACTGCCTCACTATAACAGTAATTGATCAATGGCTACATGCCAATCAAAAGAACCTGTTTAAAGGAGATTAAATTACTTTTCCATACCCCAGTGGGAGGAATAGTACTAGTGTAACCCCTAGGTGGTGCTAACTCAAGGGCTACTACCCCTGCCTACTTGGCTAGTAGCAGGTTAAGGGGCCTGGGTAATGAATCAGGTGCCTCCACCCGGAGGTCAGGGTTGTTAGTGGTCAAGCTAACCTGGGCACAGCCCTCTGGGACACTGTAACCCCCCTCTTTCCCTTCTAGTGGCCTGAACAATATACAATAATTACTTTCACAATGACCCTTATTCACCAGGCAATTACCCACACTCTTTGCACTTACCACCAGGGCTGGTTCCTCTAGCTTGACCCTGGAGACCACCTGTAAAACAAGGTTAAGCATAGCAAATAGCAACAGTACAATACTCTTGGCACAAACTGGAACCACAGTCAGGTTAAATGCAAACAAAGTTAAATCTGATTTATTCAAGGGATTTGAAAAAGGAAGGGGTGTAATCAGGTTGATTTGCTTAAAAGCTATATTAATCAGACAGTTATGCATGCAGTTCAGAGTCCCTACACAGTCACACACGTTGGGTACCCAGGTAGGAAAACGGTGGGCTAGCCAGGAACATTGCAGCTGGTTGGGGCTCTGTGATGGAAGAAAGCAACATGCACAACACACACTATTTGTAATCCGGAGCCGGAGGGCTCAGTTCGTGAAAGAAAAGGCAACAAGACAATCAGATGACAACACTTTTAGATTTAGCTGTTGCTGCAGGGAGCTACCCTGATGTTTACTCACGATACCCAATACTGGACACAGGCAGGATGAAATCGAGGCTGCAGGCTGTTGAGCTGGAGTGCCTGGAGAAGCAGGGCTCACATGAATCACCGAGGCATCATTCCTGTTCAAGGTGTTGAGCAGGGGGCTGATCCCCAGACCAGACTTTCATCGATGACTTTCTCTGCGTAGCAGGTATTCTGGCTGGGCCAGTGTAGCAGGGCCCAGGCAAATGGAAATGGATATGGATTCAGTCTGTGGAGCTGGATACAGCCTTCAGGAAGCAAAACACAGTTCAGACACACAGTGGGGAACCAAATCACAACCCACTATAAGCACACAGCACATTCACATGTAAGGGCATTCCATTGTAACAGGCAAATGGCTCTTCGGTCACAATTACAGAGTCCCTGATCAATCCGGGAGTTCAGAGGTAGCTGGAAGTCCTGACAGGCTGATCACATTCAGCAAATCTTCAGTCTTCTTCAGATTAAAGCCTGGTTATAATCCAGTGACTTAATTCGCTCTCCAAATTCAGATTCAGTCTGAAAAAAGCACAAGTTCCCTCTCAGGAACAACGGGCAGGCATGCATGCCAAACTCAGGCCTTTTCACAGTTCTCCCATGTGAATCCACTATGGATTGCTGCTCAAACTATCACGAGTTGTTATTTCTTCACTTCACAACTCAGATCTAACTGAAACTGCAAGCAGTGTGGGACTTTCCCCAAGATCCAAAAGGTTCGGTTGGCTGATCCACCTGTTAGTCACAACAAGGGCTCCCCCTCCAGGTTAATTTAGGCACCAAAAGCCCAAAACTACAATTCCTACAAGTTTTGGCCCCACCAAGCTCCTGTAAGAAGGCTCCATTTTAGAGTCCCAAATGTACTGATTGGCCCATTTCAGCAGTCCAGGACCAAGATGATGGAAACAAATAGAACTGTCCATGCTGCAAAGAAGGCAGGTTAGAACAAACTGCAGTATTATTACTACTCTAACAAATGATCAGCAAACAAGTACATCTTCTAACAGAGCTCCCTCAGAGATTAATTATGACTGCAATCCAGACAGCTCTTAAAGAGACAGTACACAGAGGCTATACAGGCACTTTCTGGCAATACATTTAAACTGCTAAAGCACAGGACACCAGCTTGGCAGTGAACATTTAGGCAAGCTCAAGGAAGACTTTTTGGGAACCCCCATTTGTAGGGGGATTATGCCCTTCCCTGCCTGGAGAAAACTTGGCATCCACATCAAGTCTGTACCATCACAATATCAAAAATGCAATATAAATGGGACATATATATCATTAGCTTGTTACATCACTATACCTTTCAATATACTTTGCATTACTACATCCATATTGACAATATTTATGCATGTTTCATACAGGTAATGCTGATTCCACTATGATTAACACATTAGTAACATCACAATACTGCTTCAGGTAATAACTTCTTGCACATTAAACAATGTAAGAGGGGGCCCTTCGATATCAGCCAACTTGGGGCCGGATGGGGCAGGGACACCATGGTGAGAGGGAAAAACAAGTAACCGGGAATTGGCCATCATGCTCAATTTGGGCAGTGAGCTTGGCGAGACGTAAACCCCTTTGTGAACCACATTGAGAGGCAAATCCATTGGCCTCCCAGAGGAATCATAACTAAAGCGTAGTACTGGCTTGACAGCTCAGCCAGTCTTTCGGGGGGGGGGTAGTAGCCACAGTCTCTGTACTTTCAGCACTAACTTTGGAGCTTTTGTCACTTATGAGGGGTACCTCTGCATGGATAGGAATGTCCAAACTGGGTGCACTATCAGCTCCTTGCTCTGCAGGCTCTGTTTCTACAACACTTTGCTCATTATTATCCTCTGACATAGGTCCAGGTTGTTCATTTTTAGGAGGCTGTAGCACAATTAGGCTTTGCAGCACTGAAGGGGGGTTGTCAACACTCTCACATTGTTCTTCAGGTTCTGGCGTGTCACCAGGGAGACTCAGATTGTCAGCCCCTTCTTTGGGCAATTCACACAGTTCCACAAAACAGAGAGAGTCTGCAACCTCAGATGTGATGCTTTGCACCTCACTTTCAGGGAGTATTGGCTCCAAGGACAAAGCTGGGAGGTTAGGCAGTCCAGAAGGCCTAGCTTCATCCCCACAGTTAGTCATAGGGTTACCTCAAAACAGCTAACTCAATTCATAGGAGGGGTAATAGGCATTGTCACACTCACTATCATCAGAGGTGGACTGACAGTCACTATCATTCTGGGCCTGCTGTGGGGGAAACTTTAACTATGTAACTACTGGGGTAGGTTGAATCTGTCTCTTTTTTGCAGCAGCACAAGTCACCAGCCCAGGGGAGGCAATGTCTGCTGGCTCAGCTTCAATAATAACTTGGCCAATAGGCAGCAAGTGGTTACGGTGCAGGGTCTTGACAGCTTTGGAGTTATTCTCTGGGCGTACCTTGTATACTGGTAGATCATCCAACTTTCCAAATACTACATGAGGAAGATGGTGCCACCTATCAGCAATTTTGTGCTCACCATGTAGTCCCAAATTGTGTAACAACACACAGTCTCTGTAGCTCTTGAGCCTTTACTTTCTTGTCGTGCCTCTCTTTGTTGGCGAGATTTCTTCTAGTGGCCATTGTCTGGGCCAGTTGATATGCATGGTTCAACTGAGCTTTCAGTTTCTGCACATACTGCAGGTAGTTTTCAGCTCGGACCCCATCTGGAGAGACCCCAAAACAGACATCAACTGACAGGCGGGCCTCCCTCCCAAACATGAGGTGGTTGGAGGAGAACCCAGTAGTGTCATTTTTGGTGCAATTGTATGCGTGTACCAAGGTGCTAATCTGCTGGCTTCACTTATGCTTGTCTTTTGGGTGGAGGGTGCCCAGCATGTCTAGAAGGGTGCAGTTAAAATGTTCTGGTTGACGGTCCCCCTGCAGGTAATAAGGGCTGGTTCTTGACTTTCACACCCCTCATAGAGAGGGCATTTCTTTGATTAAGAAGACAAAGAACCTCTGTACACAAACACTGAGGCAATGGTTAACCCAAAGGGCATTTGGTTGGGAAGTCAAGTTTCAAAGAAATACAAAATCACACATGCCCCCACAATGCAAAGCATCATGGTCTGCATATGCAAATCACCTCAGAATATTAAGCTGGTTCAACTTTAAGCCATCGAAGAGAGACAGATGAGGCATACTGATGAGTCCTGGTAGAACAAAACACATGTCTATGTCTTCTGTTGGCACCCTTAACAAACTGTGTGAGAGGCGTTTCAGCACCATGCATTTCTGCTTAAAGTTGAACCAGCTTAATATTCTGTGGTGATTTGCATATGCAGACCATGATGCTTTGCATTGTGGGGGCATGTGTGATTTTGTATTTCTTTTATTAGCCTACTTTCAAAGTCTCTGCCTCGGTCAAAGTGGATCCGCTGGGGGGCACCATAGTGGACAAAGAATTTTTCCACTAGCACCTTGGCCACAGTAGAGGCTTTTTGATCTTTGGTTGTAAAAGCTTGTGTATACCATGCGAAATGATCTGTAACCACTAACACATTGCCAATATTCTATTGGTCATGTTCTAGACACAAAAAATCTATGCAGACCAGTTCCATGGAGGCGCTGGTAGTGATATTGGCAAGGGGGGGTAGCCCTCTGAGGCAGGGCTTTTCTTTGGAGGCAACAACTACAGGTCTTTACATGGTGCTCAACATTGGCCCCCATCTTGGTCCAGTAGAATCGAGATCATACCATGTCGAGAGTTCTGTCAATACCGAGGTGCCCCATGTGATTGTGGAGGGACCTCAGTACCAAATCTTTAAAGGCTGAAATCAGGACCAGTTGTTGCTTGTCTACTTGACCACTATGATCCACTGTCTCGCTGTATAACAACTGATTGAGTAACTTCAACCTGGGGCCTTCTTTAAACAATAGGGCAGTTCGCAAGTCAGGGAACGTAACTTAGACACATCTTTCCCTGCATGCAGGCCATCAAGTGCGGGTTGAATCATAGGATCTTGGGATTGAGCCCACTGAATACTGTCATTGTCAAGCTGAGGTAGTGCACTAATATCTAGAGCAGAGAAATGGCAATAGGCAGCTGGTATGCAGGTATCAGGAGGGCCCAAGCAGTCTACTAGACAGTCCACTGTGTCCGCAGACATCTGTTCATCTCTGTCAAACTTTTGGCACAATGCTCGGATGTCAGGTTCAGACAGCTTGACCCAATCACTCTTGGAGACTGACCTTTGTGACAGGGCATCAGCATCAATATGGCTCAGTCCTGACCTGTATTAGACAGTATAATTATAGGTTGATAAAGCCCAGTGGCATCCAACTTAGCTGAAGTCTGTACGTAGGTTAATGGGTTATTGTCGGTCTTCACCAATGTCTTTGCCCCATAGAGATACTCATGAAACTGGTCAACAATGGCCCATTTTAGGGCAAGGAACTCCAACTTGTGCACAGGATAGTTTTGTTCTGATGGGGTCAAGCTCCTGCTGGGAAAAGCCACTGGTCTCAAACCATTCTCATGGTCTTGATACAGCACAGCTCCTAGGCCCTGCAGACTAACATCCATATGCAGCACATAGGGCTTGGTGGGGTCAGCATAGGTGAGGATGGGGGCATGGGTGAGCTGGTATATGACTTTGTGGAAGGCTGCTTCACATTTGGGTGTCCAGCGGTGCCCAAAAGGTTCACCTGTTCGGAAGTATACTTTCTCGGGTTCTTTGACAGCCCCTTTCTTGTATTTACGGTTGGTAGGGGGTAACCCTGGATAAGATTCAGGAATGGGTGAATCACCTTGGAATAGTCTTTTATGAACCTGTGGTAGTAGCCACAAAACCCCAAGAAACATTGTAGTTCTTTCAATTTATGGGGCTGGAGCCAAGTAGTCAGTGACTCGGCCTTACTGGGATCGGTCTCTATCTCATCTGCAGATACTATGTACCTCACATACTTCACGGAGGTTTGAAAAAAATGGCACTTGTCAATGGACAGCTTGAGGCCGAAGTCTTCCAATCGGTCCAGCACTTTAAACAGTCGGGTCTCATGCTACTCTAATGTGCGTGCGAACACAATGACATCATCTAGGTACAGTAGACATTCCAGCAAGTTCACATCTCCCACCGCACGTTCCATCAGTCGCTGAAAGGTGGCCAGGGCACCCAAAATCCCCTGTGGCATTCTCAGGAATTCATAAAACCCCAAAGGACAGATGAAGGCTGTTTTCTCATGGTCCTCCGGGGCCATCGGAATCTGGTAATATCCACTGCAAAGATCCAATACTGAGAACCATTTGCTCCCATTCAAGCAATCCAGGGCATCTTGTATATGGGGCATGGTGTACTGATCTGGGATGGTCCCCCAGTTCAGGGTTCGATAATCAACACACATCCTCACGGACCCATTCTTCTTGTGCACAACCACAATGTGAGAGGCTAATGGGTTCCTTGAGTCTTGTATAATGCCAGCAGCGAGCATTTCCTGCAGGTGCCTCCTAACATCATCTATGTCTGCTGGGGTGAGGCGTTGGGATCTCTCTCGAAATGGCCAGTCATCATGCAGGCTTATGTGATGCTCTGCACCCTGGACACGCCCCACGTCCCATTCTTTTAACGAAAACACTTGGTCTCTCTGGGCGAGTTTCTTGCTAATTCTAGCCTTCCATTCAGCTGGCAACGGGGAATCACCAAAGTCGAATAAGTCCGAGGTCACTCTTTCCATTTCACCAGAGTACTTGTTTCTGGGTAATACAGCTGTGTCTGTGCAGTGTACTGTAGCTAAGGTGCACCCTCTGTTCAACTGGACCTCCTGATCTGACACATTCCGAATCTGGACCATCACTCGTCGTGCATAGGCATGGGCACAGGTAGGCAAAATCCTGGATTTAACCAATAATCCCTCTGGCAGCTTTCCATCACCCAGTGAATCAAACATTAATATTTTATTTTTCCCTTCCTTTCTAATGCAAACCTCTCCCTGAATGGTGTACTGAGCATTGGGAGGGAGTACCAGAGAATCAGGATCTTTTTTCCACACTATCCCCACCGGCTTATCTCCATTGGCTTCGGTAGTCCATTTTTGCAGATCATAGGCTCTCTTTATCAGGGCTGGGATTCTTAGTGTCTGTCCAGTCCATTTCCCTTGTTTTTCATGACACAACTTCACTAGTCTTCCAAACATGTGGGCGTTGGTTCCAATGAGCAAGGAAAACCCATCATACAATCCCATAGGAAGGTACACCAGGGCTAGTGTCTCTACTTGTTCATCTACACCAGTTACAGTCACAGGGAAAGACAACCAGAGCTGGACATATCCTAGGTAGGGATAAGACTTCTTGCTCAGACCCCACACATGCAAACCTTCCAGAGATTGTAGTGGCACATCAGATAAGTGTTTGTCATACCAGTCCTGGAATACAATGGTCACTTGCGACCCGCTGTCGAGCACAGCCTGAGCATGGTTTCCATTGACAGTCACAGAAGTCTCCATCGAAGGGCCCACTATTCTGGACCAGTCTGGAAAGGCAGTAGCAGAGGCCTGGATAGATGATTTAGCCACAAAGAAATTTGAGTTAGGATTTCTCAGTCCTGCACTGCGGTCATTTCCGGCGCTCCTCGGCCATGGTCTTGGTTTCTGAAGCTCCCCTTGAAGTCTATATACAATTTTATCTAGGTCTTTTGGAGACCACCATGCTCTTCATGTGCCCATCCTTCCCACAATTATGGCAAAATATGCTTTCTGGGGTCTGGTGTGGCCAAGACATCACATTGGGAGCTGAGGTGGGGGTACTACCAACAGAAAACCTTGGTTCAACCTCTGTCTGTGGTATGGCAAGCATTTGGAGACATCTTGTCAATTCTCTCCCTTCCATAGTCAAGACACTAATTTTTGAGCTGCTGTCAGCAGGAGATGCCTGGGTGTGCACTCCCACCCCCATAGTAGATGCAGTCAGATAAGGATCGAGGCCTGTACTCGTAGGAGCAGCCTTCATAAAGAGACTATTTTTTGTTTCTCTGAACTCCTTCAGCAGTTCATCCCATGGCGGAGTATCTGTAGCAGCCCCTCTCTGGCTGGGCCCCCCGGAGCAGACATTTAGTTCTCGGATTCCAACATGTGATTGCGGTGATTCTGGGCCATCAGTGTCTGACCCTGCACCTGGTGCAGGAGTTGCAGCAGCTATGACTGTACAGAGTTCTGAAAAGCCTTCCTCCTCCTCAACTTCCCATACCTCCTTCATCAACACATGGAAGGGCAAGGGACCAGATTTCCTTTGATGCAGTTGCAATTTGAGCAACACCCAGCTGGAGTGCTGGGCAGAGCAAGAGAAGAGTATATGAACCAGTCTTACCCAGTCCACTTCACTAGAGGCCCAGCCTCCTTTCTGAAAAATGGTTTGTTGGATTCCCTCTAATTGATCCATGTAGGCAGATAACAATTCCTCGGCTGTTGTCTAATATCTTTAAGTTTCTATTTCAAGGCCTCAACACTAGTGGTGCCCCCAAACACATTTTCAAGGGTGACTATGTACTCTTGGGCTTTGGCGTCAGGGTCAGAGGACCTCAGGGATTGAAAAGTACATAGGGCAGGTCCCTGGAGGCTTTCCCCCAGGCGGGCCCTTTTTTCGGCCTCTGAGCATTGTCATTCTTGTACCGCAAGAGTAGCAGAGTCTATACAGGTCTCCAGGTCGACTTCCCCATTAGGAGTAGGGTGGATGCCAGAGAATACCTTGAGCTTGCAGTAAGGGCCATGACTACTTGCTGGCTCACAGGCAGGTACAGAAGTTGGTGAAAGAACAGGTGCTGGGGGGGTGGACTGTGGGGAGGTGACACTCCCAGGTGGCAGGAATTATTTTTTTAACTCCTCCACAGTTTTGCCCTCCTCCAGTAACAACTTCTTAAACTTCTCCTCAAAAGATTCAGATAACGGTGGGGGCTCATCCTCTAAGGGATCCTTGCTATCTTTGGTTATGACCCTCCAGGCAGCTGGTAACCCTTCTGGAGTGATAGTCTGGGGCACCTTTGAACTGTCCAGGGGGTCACTACACTGCACCAAGGCCATGAGAGTTTGGGCAGTTAAATCAGCCTGTCGACCCACCACTACAGCTTTTTTCAAACATTCAACTTTAGAAGGTGCCCCTTTAACAGTGTCCTTACTAATGCCCATAGGTATATCCAGTATTAGCACAACATTATGGGGGTCAGTCTCTTGCCCTGTACACCACCCCACCATCTGGTGCACAGCCACTTCTGTTGGGGTAGCCATTTATGTTTGACAATAATTCATAATTTCAGCCACTAGAAGACACAAAATTCCAGCGGTGAGCCTCCAAGATGTAACCCCTAGGTGGCTGTATCCCAAGAGCTACTACCCCTGCCTGCTTGGCTAGTAGCAGGTTAAGGAGCCTGGGTAATGAAACGGGTGCCTCCACCCGGAGGTCAGGGTTGTTAGTGGTCAAGCTAACCTGGGCACAGCCCTCCAGGACACTGTAACCCCCCTCTTTCCCTTCTAGTGGCCTGAAGAACATACAATAATTACCTTCACAATGACCCTTATTCACCATGCAATTACCCACACTGCTTGCACTTAGCACAAGGGCTGGTTCCTCTAGCTTGACCCTGGCTGGGGACCCCCTGTAAAACAAGGTTAAGCACAGCAAATAGAAACAGTACAATACTCCTGGCACAAACTGGACCCACAGTCAGGTTAAATGTAAACAAAGTTAAATCTGATTTATTCAAGGGACTTGAACAAGGGAGGGGTGTAATCAGGTTGATTTGCTTAAAAGCTATATTAATCAGACAGTTATTCATGCAGTTCAGAGTCCCTACACAGTCACACACTCTGGGTACCCAGGTAGGAAAACAGTGGGCTATCCAGGAATGTTGCAGCTGGTTGGGGCCCAGTGATGGAAGAAAGCAACATGCACAACACACACTATTTGTAATCCAGAGCCGGAGGACTCAGTTTGTGAAAGAAAAGGCAACAAGACAATCAGATGGCAACACTTTTAGATTTAGCTGTTGTTGCAGGGAGCTACCCTGATGTTTACTCATGATACCCAATACTGGACACAGGCAGGATGAAATCGAGACTGCAGGCTGTTGAGCTGGAGTGGCCGGAGAAGCAGGGCCCACATGAATTACCGAGGCATTGTTCCTGTTCAAGGCATTGAGCAGGGAGCTGATCCCCAGGACGGTCTCTCGTCGATGACTTTCTCTGCGTAGCAGGTATTCTGGCTGGGCCAGTGTAGCAGGGCCCCATGCAAACAGAAATGGATACAGATTCAGTCCGTGGAGCTGGATGTAGCCTCCAGCAAGCAAAATACAGTTCAGACACACAGTGGGGAATCAAATCATGACCCACTATAAGCACACAGCACATTCATATGTAAGGAAATTCCACTGTACCACGCAAATGGCTCTCTGGTCACAATTACAGAGTCTCTGCACAATCCGGGAGTACAGAGGTAGCTGGAAGTCCTGACAGGCCAATCACATTCAGCAAGTCTTCAGTCTTCTTCACGTTAAAGCCTGGTCACAATTCAGTGGCTTAATTCACTCTCCAAATTCAGATTCAGTCTGAAAAAAGCACAAGATCCCTCTCAGAAACAGCAGGCAGGCATGCAGGCCAAACTCAGGCCTTTCCACAGTTCTCCCGCATGAATCTACTATGGATTTCTGCTCGAACTACTTCACTTTCCAACTCGGGTCTAACTGAAACTGCAATCAGTGTGGGACTTTCCCCAAGATCCAAAAGGTTTGGTTGGCTGATCTGTCTGTCAGTCACAACAAGAGCTCCCCCTCCAGGTTATTTTAGGCACCAAAAGCCCAAAACTACAATTCTTTCAAGTTTTGGCCCCATCAAGCCCCTGTAGGCAGGCTCCATTTTAGAGTTCCAAATGTACTGATTCGCCCATCTCAGCAGTCCAGTACCAAGATGATGGAAACAAACAGAACTGTCTGCTGAAAAGAAGGCAGGTTAAAACAAACTGCAATATTATTACTACTCTAACAAATGATCAGCAAACAAGTACATCTTCTAACAGAACTCCATCTCAGATTAATTATGACTGCAATCTAGGCAGCTCTTAAAGAGACAGTACACAGAGGCTATACAGGCACTCTCTGGCAATACATTTAAACTGCTAAAACACAAGACACCAGCCTGGCAGTGAGCATTTAGGCAAGCTCAAGGAAGACTTTTTGAGAACCCCCATTTGTAGGGGGGGTTACACTAGACTAACTATGTTTTTTCTTTTCTCTTTCCTTGTAGGTTCCAGAGAGAGAGAGAGAGAGATGCTTGCTTTTATGCTTATTATTCTTTTTTAAAAGTACAAGTCTTCTTACAAGCCCAAACTGCACATCGTATTGCAGATAAGAACCAGAGACCTAAACCTAAAAAGGTTATTGAGGCAGAATAACTCACAAGCCCACATGATTTAATTTCATCCTGTGGAATTCACACTAAAGTCCTAAAAGACATGTTCATCATCCAGAAAGGTAGTGAGGCCCTATTGAATGTTATGATCATTGCTTTGGATCAATTCTAGCAGTTAGACTTGATCTGGACTCCTGTTTATATTTTATTGATAATCAGGAATTTTGCATCCAAAATTATATGGCAATGAAAGTCATTAGACCTTAAGGTTTTTATCCAATGATGCCCCATAATTTGTGACACTTAATACTGAGTGCCCAAAACAGAGCCCTGGCCCACCCAGTGGTCTAATAGCCACTTCTCAGCCAGGTACATAGTTAATGTGCAGTTCATGTACATCCCAGCGATTTTTAAATCTTACCCTTTAGAACTTGGAATGATTTGTTTTATGTTTCACAACAAACATTTCTGACTTTTTTTTTTTAAATAATGATGGTATTGGATACCCTGGCAGCATACCAGGTACTCATTAATGACTCCCTATACAGGAACTGATAGCACCACACAAACACACACACACACACACAGGATTTTCACATCCTGACTGCTAGTTGTACATCTTATGACTGTACCTACCCAAACGCACTAGGCATTTTATTTTTGTTTTTTATTTTAAAAAAAAACACAAACAAACACAGGTTTAGACTCAGACCTATTTGGCTCTGACATATCTGTTTGAAATAGGGCTGATATAGCCATTATTCAAGCACATATGTTAAAGGTTCATGATAGTATGAAATATAAAATCGTGCCCCCTTCCTTTGCATGGTATACATGATTTTGCTGATGAAAAGTGATTTACATTTACAATATTAAGGATATTGTGAAGGGGTTTGACCTGATGAATGTTCATATTAATGAATTATTTTCTGCTCACATTAAGGAAGCAGATGAGCATCACATAGCTAGGAAAGTCATTTGCACTTGCTACAGCTATTATGTTCTTACAACCCTTTGGTTATCTCTTCTGGGATCTGGAATTAAAACATATCCTTGATCTCATACATGACAGACATATGGGTCAGTGGCATTGCCACATTGTGCACCTCTATCGCATGTGTTAAATGTTTATTTGAATCTAGCACTATTTCCTTGTCAATGGCAAGGAACCTTGGATATGTCACCATACA
Organism: Neoceratodus forsteri; assembly: GCA_016271365.2. Lineage (NCBI taxonomy): Eukaryota > Metazoa > Chordata > Ceratodontiformes > Ceratodontidae > Neoceratodus > Neoceratodus forsteri. Next base: position 1,649,334,573 of record CM057453.1, read on the forward strand.
CACCAGTATTGCTCCATGTTTTGAAACTTATTCCTGCACAATCCAGGAAGCCATGTTTGTGACTCTCACAGTGTTGTTGCCTCATTTTTATCCAGCAACATCCACCTCTGATCGTCTGGCAACTGTCCATTCTATTGATCATCTTGATGGGAACTTTTATCATGGAAGCCTGAAATGACCTCCTTTGATTGTTTACCATGAGGTCTTGGAATTGTGACTGACTCTGAACTTTGAATGTTATGCCTGAAAGGAACATCACCTTTTATGCAGATGTGACATCTTCCAACTTGTTTTACCAACTTGTGAATACTGGCCTAATGACTGAAATTAGGCTTCCATTTGTGAACTTTCAAATAAAATGTATTCAGTCCAGCCAATTAAGATTCTACAATCAAGCTCATTGTTATGCATACTATGAAGCAAGTCTAGGGTGGGGGCAATCCCCTAACTTCAGCAAAAAGACTCTTCTTCATTTAATCTACAATCAAAAATCCATTTTCTTCACTGCTTGTTTTCCAAGCCTGGCTGGCACCTCATGCAAACTGAGTACTGCTATAAACTGTTACACTTTGTGCAGCCGTGCGATCATCTTCCACCAAACACTGTTGTTATTCCATTGTAAAACTCAGTGTACAATCTAATGCACCGCCTGCTGAGGCCTCTGAAAATACTGCTGCCTCCTGAACATTTTGATCTACCTTTGGAAAATCTGAATGCATCGAATTTGAACTATGAATCTTCATCTGAAGAAACCCTGAATTTATCCCTGGAACTGTTCGTAGTTTATGTCTTGTGGACATTGACAATTCGTGTCCTGTTCAACTTACCAACTGAAAAATGCTATCCTTCAAGGTGGCATATTCTGCTGATGTGGAACATTGTGTGGTGACCAACTATATATTCTTCTGAAATGGACTAAAAGTTATGCAAAGTAAACTTTTCTAACTTCTGTTTTTACTCCCTAAACAGGTAATAGGTTATACGGTAATTACACCTGTTCCCATCCCGTAACCAGATACCATTAAGTCTAGTCCTAACTATCTTGATGCTGTATCTCAGTTTTACTTATTTTTAATATCCATACAGGCAACATAAGTTTGTCTCTTCAATTTCTTCCCAATAGGACAGATACACACCTGATACATATCAGTATTTATTGATTGTTTAGATATTGGAAAACCCCATTGTGAAGCTTTATTCCAAATGTTTGTAGTAATACAAGGTTTACTAACATTTCACCTTATAATTACATTGTGTTGTTTAAGGAAAACCCGGAAACACCATCGTGACCAGTTAATTTCCTCTATCAGGCACGTGCCCTGGGCCTGTAGACGAATGGTGACTAATCGCCGTCTTTTTGTTCTGTTGCCATTTTTGCAATTAGGGCAACAAACAGGGGACTGTTGCACATGGGTTATGCCCCTATTGTCCCACATACACCTCACACTGTATTCCTGGTCTCTTGTACTGTGATACTGCTATTTTGCACTAACATATAGATACAGGCACCTATCACATAAGCGTGAGTGCTAGGAATGTGCTTTGCTGCTAATATATGCTAATGTCTAGCATGCATGATTCATTATACTCACGATAATATGTTTATCTAGATTATGTTTGTCTTTCATATATATTCTATATATAATTTACCTAATCACTGATAAGATGACTCTGAGGGATCATCAGTAATTATTGCATAATTATATTCTCATATAATTATATGTAGTGTGTGTTTTACACACAGGCAGATATGCCACATGTAATAGAGCCCTGTCAGCACTTCTCTTTGTCTCCTTAGAGAGAAATCCTTTGTTATGTCTTATATTATTCATAAGCAAGAAATGCCATGTGCAGTTTGAACCAGTCAGCATTTCTATTGTCCAAACCATAATGCTAATGGAAGCATATTCTATCTCATATGATACTCATTAGTAATTCTATCTCCTAAATCATCATCCAATGGAGAATGACTTAAGACCAATACATATTGTTTCTCATATCTGTAACTATGAGGTAATCTCTGTTGCTGTGGTGTTATCTGTAGAATTTAGCTTCTGCAACCTACTGTAGCTGCTCTAGAAGAGCAAGGAGAGAGACCGAGATCTTGGAGAACCTGAGATCCTACAATCCTGGAGATTATGTACATTCTTCAGGCTAGTGGTGAGAAACCCATCTCCCTTGAGATTTTCTATGTCACATGCTTGGCGTAAGTAGTCTAATAAGCATTCATTAGTACTCTTGCTTGTTTATGAATGTTTCTTGGCAGACATCTGAAGACACAAGAATCTGTATTATTAGTATTATTCTTATTTACTCTACAGTCTGAGATTGTTTACGTAACTGCACGCATGCAGTGATGATCTCAGGACATATTTATCCAGGCTGTTTGATGGAAATCCACGGTGATCGGATATGAACTCCAGGTGTGGAAAATCTTCAAACTGAATGCTCACTGCAGTGTAGTAGTGACAGCATCTATTCTCCTGTGCTGTTTTTAGTGGGCCACAGTTTCCACATTCACACCTGCAAGATAAAAGATTATAATGAACCGTTAGACAACATTGGGGAATCATACATTATGGCATTGCCTCATTATGGAGATATCTAACATTATGATTTTTATGATGAACATAGTCCTCTTCAATGTCTTTAGTTGTGACATTTCATGAGGGCTGGTGATAATATAAAGAAATTTGAATTTTGTCATGTGATTGATGTACACATTCCAACCTCTTTTTCCCTATATATATATATATATATATATATATATATATATATATATATATATATATATATATATATATTTTGCCTTGCATCATAACCCCAGTCTACATATTTATTCAGGGATTGGATTCCCCACTCATGTCACTAGTCTTATTTCTTTACTTAACTGTAATTTAATTACATCAACAATCAAGAGCACATAAGCAATTGCAATGGACTGGATAAGCTGGGCAGTGGATATAATTAATCATGTTTTACTTTTTCTTTTTACATTTATCACTTTCTCTGATCTGTATCACTACAGCTTGTAGTGCTGAGTGTTAATTTGAGTTGCATAATTCACAACCTCAAAAGCTCCTCACACTGGGAGGTCATGGAGGTCAGAGGGGGACTTATATGCTCACATGTTTTAGAAAAAAAAATTCTCACTTGACAGAATTACCATCCCACAATTTAAGTAACTACATTTATACCATGCAGTTTATATCTGTATTGATATTAACCACAAAATGAGATATTTACAAAAGTAGTGGAAGAAATTACTACAGTATATTATACATTTCCACCATACATTTACACTCGCCCAATGACAAAATGTTCCATAATTGTTTAAAAACTGTTTTCCAAATCCATTTCAGTGAACACTAGGGCTCAAGGTGACAGCATTGGCAACCATTAATGAATAATGAACACAGACGTTTTTCTTCAAGAACTGCCTTAACAGGATCACTGTCCACACTTGTTAGTACCTTCTTTTTTAAACTATTTTTACAAAACCACAGCACCCAATATATTAATAATTTGTCTCCATGTCCCTGTTGCATTATCCCCCCCCCCCCCTTTTTAATTGGGTTTATTTATTTATTTATTGAATTGTTTCACCAGGAAAGATACACTGAGCAACTTAATGCTTGTCTCACAGTATGTCCTGGGGCTAAGGGGAAAGGGATATACAGAGTACAAGTTCAGGTAAAATACATACAGATGGTGTAATTATACATACAGTTATAAAACAGGAACAGGGCACATGAGACAATACAGGCTGTTGTAGAGTTACAGTGCAGGCAATTCTTAGGAGCAGCATACAAAATAGAAACAGTACATGTAATGAGCAATAGGATACAAGGTTGACAATGCATAAAATACAGACAATACACTAGTGCAATATGTAGCAGGGTGAACACATAGGAGTTAGAGTCTTATGTGCTAAAGAAAAATCAGAATGAAAGAGTGAGTCTGGTCTGCTGAAATAACATTATAAGAAAATCAAGTGCATTTAAACTGTGCCAAACATCACACGAGTCGAAGTATCATAGAGATGGTAGTTTATGGGTTTTCATGTTGTTTAAATGTAAGGATTACATGTTTCTGTCTCAGGTCGCCTAAGCGGTTTGACAATTCTGGTTTACACTAAAAACCTGACAAATGGGAGTTTTTGGTAAGCTTCAATGACAGTATGAGGGACACAGTATGCAGAGTATTTCTGTATAATACATTTACATTTAGAGTTCTAGTGAAGGCTATGGAATAGATAGAATACTCATAACAAAAGAGTGATGGCTATTTCAGAATAAATGGAAGCAGACATAGACAGTGCCGTTAATTTCTGGAGACCATTGCGTTTTAGCTTTCACTACTGCATAGATATAAAAACCTGATAAATGGGAGTTTTTGATAAGTTTCAATGACAGTATGAGGGGCGCAGCACACAAGGGGCTGAAATTCCATAATTATCCTCCTCTCCCTATTTTCTTTCTTCTCCTCCTGGCTGGCAACATTAAACCTAACCCCAGACCTCCTCCTCCTTCTTCTCTCTCTCAAAAGACCTTAGCATATTCCTCCTTAACGCCAGGACCCTACTCTCTAAGCTTGACTTACTCAAAGTTTAACCCTCACAGTACTTCCCCAGCCTCTGTGCATATCTGAGGTTGGGTTCTCTTCTAGGATACCAGATTCCAACCTGGCTGTCCCAGATTTCCACTTTTTCTGTCAGGGCTGTGGCAAGTGTGGTGGAATAGCCTTATATGTACAGCAGAACCTGTCCTGCACACTCATCCTAAAAGAATCAGTCCCTTCCTTGCACAAGTTCCTACTTGCCAAGCCATCCTTCTCTTCATCCCTCACTGTTTATGTAGTTCTCCTACATGCCTCACCAGAGATTTCTCCCTCCTTCCTTCTTGACACCATCTTACCTTGCCACCTCCAGAGAGTTTATCCTCTTGGGAGACTTCAATTCGACTTGGCTTTCCCCCACCTCCAAACCCACACTCCAAAGGACTGAGTCCCCAAACCTCACCTAATTAATTTCTGAGCCCACCTGACTCAGCCCTCAATCCACCAACCACTGTCTCCTAGTCTGGGTACTTACCTCCCACCCCCACTACATCATAGCAGCAGGCACACTGCTGGATGCTTACAGTGATCACAGCATGACCTATTACATCAGGAAAGTGAGACTTACGCACTCCTCCCCCACACACAGTAAATATGATCTAGATCATTCAGGTCTCCCAACACCTGTGCCCTACTACACAACCTTGCTGCCTCCGAATGATCACCTGTCTATCATACCCCTGATGTTTATACTGCCCTATTCCACTTCTAAACCATAGTAGCTCAAACCTAGAACTTTCAGGCCCCTTAAAGAAAATTAAGGGTCAAATTAAGGGTCAAGTGAGTCCACCATCCTTGGATCACTCCTGATCTCATTGCCCTGTGTAAATCCTGTGACCAAGCATGGGCCTGTTTTAAATCTTCGAAATCCCTACCCGACCTCTTTCTCTATAGGTCACTCGGAAATTCTTGCACGAAGGCTATTTGCACTGCTAAGGCCCTCTATTTCAAATCTAACCTTCAGTTCAACCTCAGTTCTCCTGCAAATTTCTGGAAAGTTATCCAGTCCTACTACCTTGCCCAACCCACTCCCCCCCCATCATCATGGTGGATGACTCACCAGTCTCTGCCCCTTCCTTTGTTGGTGCTCATCTTAATAATTTCTTTACCACCTGTGTTCTACCCTCCCCCCCTACCCTTCCTCCAGTCCACCATCTCCCCTCCTCCACCTTCACTCAGAGGCTTCCATTTCCCCCATCTCCCCCCATGAAGTTTTCCTCACCCTAACCTCACACAGTCCCTCTAAGTCCAGCCCTGATGGGATGGACCCCAAACTCCTATGTGTCTCAATCCCAGCAATTGCCTCTCCACTAGCTCACATTCTGTAACTGTGCTTCTCCCTCTGTGTTGTCGGTATCCCGTGATATTGGCAACCTCAACTGGGCACTTTCAAAAAGGGTGACTCAATCACAGCACCTGTTGACAGGGCTACCGAGAAGGAAGGGTGACTGGATGGGGGGGGTCTGTGAATATAGCAACAGCATGTCACTATATGTACATGTGCACAGGGTGGGGAGTGAGCACACTGACTGACAGGCAGAAGGGGACAAAGGGTTTGTGTAGCATAGTGCAGCAGTGGACTGCCAAGCTGGCCCCATGGCGTGGTGGGTGGGTGGCAGGCTAGGGTTGCAAGGGTGCCAGGTTCGGGTCCAGGTGCACATATATTTTGTTGCTCCCGGCCTGAAAATTTATTTTTGCCAATTTTGCACCCCCCAGCATGCAGCCCCTGGAGTTGAGAATCCTTTAGTGGGGGAAGTGGGGGGTAGCCCCCACATAAACAAGAAAATCCTAAGTCCCCGGCACCCTTTTGCTATGCGCAGGGGGTGTACATCACCAAAACTGATTTTCGGCAATGTACACTCACCCTATCGGCCATTGCCTTTCCTCGATCACCATTATGACATGGAACCATGCTGTCCCTCAAGCCTGGAAAGTTTCTAAGATACTTCCCCTGCATAAAGGGGGTGACCCCTCTTCCCCTGGAAACTTCTGACCCATCTTTCTCCTCCTCACCCTTTCTCAGCTCCAGGAGACCATCTTCTTCTCAGATTAGCTGACTTCCTTCATTCCTCTGGCTTCCTCTTCCCCTTCTAGTCTGACTTCTGAAAGCACCATTCCACCATATCCTCCTGAGTTACTGTCTCTAACCCTCTGGGATGAATCAAGGACACGTCACCTCAGCTCTATTCATCAAACTGGCCAAAGCTTTTGACTTGGTGTCCCACCTTCTCCTCCTTAACAAACTGTACTCTGCTGGGCTCTCAACCAATGCTGTTGACTGGTTTTGTTCATGCCTCTTGGGCAGTCACCAGTCAGTACAGTTGGCATTTATCTTGTCCCCTCCATCCTAGCCGGAGCCCCACAGGGCCTCATTCTGGTCCCATCCTCTTATCCATTTTCCTCAATGACCTCCCTTAGCATGCACTTTCTCATATATCCACATGTACATGGATGATACATGGATCTGCACTTTCAGCACCATGGCCTATGCCATGGTTGGCTAGTCCAGCAGGATTTCCATAATACACTGTGCTGGTTCCGTGACAACCAGATCAAGGTTAACACCAAGAAGGCAATGTCTATGACCTTTGGTACCTGCCAGAAACTGACCAGGCTCCCATATCCTCCAACCCCTATTTCATTTCTTTTGATGGCACCCCTTTGGAAATGGTCCCTGCTTTCAAGTACCTTGTAGTATGGCTTGACAGCAAGCTTGATTTTCCTGTCCACATAGATGCCATCCTGACAAACTCTGTCTCAAACTAAGCACCCTGTACCACAGTAGAGACTGCCTCTCTCCCTCCAGGTCCTCAGGGAACTAGTAACCAAAATGGTTCTCCCAATCTTTTGTTATGCAGAGATATTCTATGGCATCGCCTCCTCCTCCATTGACACACTGGATACCCTGTGCCATGCCTTCTGCCACTTCACCTCCAACTCTCCACTCATTACCCATCACTGCTCCCTCTACACTTCCCTCTCCATCCTCCCACTGCAGTCACATCGCTAAGCTGACTGCACTGCTTTTATTGCCAAATACTGGTTTGGGTCCCCCCCACCTACCTTTCTTCCCTGATCTCCCCCACTCCCTTCTCTTTCTATTCACTTTGCTCCAGGGATTCCTGCACCTTCTACATTCCCCACCCTAACTCATCTGCTTGCCAAGCTGGCTTCTCCTACTGCCTCCCCTCCATTTGGAATCTGCTCCCCTCCCCCTCCGACACTCCCCTTCTCTCTATACCTTTAGATACCACCTAAGGCAACTTACTGCATCCTTCTGTTCCTGTCTACCCCATTCCCTAACCCCATATCTTCTCCCTAAACCCTCATCTGTTCAGCCTCCTGCACTTCACCATTCTACCCTACCCCAACACATACAGTGCACTTTGCCTTACACATGACTGTTCACTGTTATTGTTCACTGTTCACTGCTATGTAAGCTGTTATATTGTGCTAGCACATTTACTGATGCCTCTGTATGTAATCATTATTCTGTTATGTAATATTGCATCTGTAACTGTGTTTGTTTTGTATGTTGTTACTCTCTGCAGCCCTCTTCCCTGGGTCACACCTGGAAACAAGCCCTGGCTCAGTGTGCCTTTCCCGGTTACCAACTTTTAAATAAATAAAATAAAATGTCACACACAAAGGTTCATGCAAAGGCAATGGGAGCAAAGAAGGCCCAAAATGGCACACCACTCCCTTCCAGTAACCCTTATTAGGAAATGTTTCCTCTTACTATTATGTACAGTAGTTATCCAAACGGTTTTTGAAATGAGTCTTGGACTCAGAGCAAATAATTTCCTCTGATAGCCTGTTCTAGGGGGCCACCACCCTCTGCATAGAGAAGGCCTTCCTTCTATTTGTGTTATATTTTATATGCCTGAGCTGAAGTGAATGACCCCTGATTCTTTTAGTATCATTTTTGAACTGGAGGTTTAGTTTGTTTAATATATAATCATCCCTCATTATGTCATAGCATAGTAGCAAATTCCCCCCTAACTCTCCTTGTCTCAAATGACATAAGTTTTAATTCTCTCAGTCGCCCTTCATAGGGCATATTTTTAATATTATGTATCATTTGTGTGGCTTGTCTTTGGACTTTTTCTATATTTGCCAAGGCCCCTTTTGAAATGGGACTCCACACTGGGGCCCCATAATCCAGAATTGGCCTAACCAACGCCCTATATAAGGGCATAACCACCTCCCAACTGCGACTCTTGAAGTTTCTCTTAATGTCCCATAATACCTGTTTAGCTTTTATAATCTGTTTATTAGCACGGGAGCGATATGTTAGTTTAAGATCAATAAGTATTCCTAGTTCTTTTTCTTCCTCAGATTTACGAAGCACCCTTCCATTCATGTAATAGTTATGCATGCTGTTTTGACTCCCCAAATGAATTACACAGCACTTATCTATGTTATAACTCATACCCATGGATGATGCCCAGTTACATATGCCATCAAGGGGTGCCTGTAGGCCTTTAGCCCCCTCAGGGTCTGTCACCACCCTGGCCAGTTTAGTGTCATCTGCATATTTACTAATCCTGCCACCTTCCCCCTTACCCATACTGGACATAAAAATCCTAAAGAGCACTGGACCCAAGACCAATCCCTGTGGGATCTCACTAGTAACACCAACCCTATCAGAGTAATATCCATTAATACATACCCTCTGAGTCCTTTCACCCAATCAGTCTGTGATCCAACAGACCACTCTGTGGTCCATCTTGATGTCAGCAAGGCAACGGAGGATTTGTTGATGGGGGATTTTATCAAAAGCCTTCACTAGGTCTAGATAGATGCAATCCAAATCCTGTCTTCTAGCCAGTGCTTCTGAGATTTTTTCATAAAAACAATGCACATTTGTTACACAAGACCTCAGTGTGACAGAGCCATGCTGTTCTCTGTCCACCTGATCTGTTTCCTCAAGGTGGACTTCTATTATGTACTTTAATATGGATTCCATCAATTTACCTGGCACCGAGGTCAGACTAGTGGGCCTGTAGTTCATGCAATCTGCTCTGTGCAGCAATCAGGGGATCAGCTGTGGACAGTACAATGCATAGTAAAAGATGCAGTGAAATAAGTACTACATTTTCTGATCTACCTAAGGAGAACTGTGTTGATCCTACAAATAATTTTTTTTCCCTGTAGATGTTGTTTTTGTTTTGTTTTATTTTAATACTGGTTTTCTTTCTGTTATGGTTCCATCTTTACTGGTCTTTTAGTAAACATAGTGAGTGTTTCTATTCTGCACACGGATAGTCAGCATCATTTCAAACCTGTATGATATACTGTAGTTTATGTCCTTTTCAGCTGTAAAGTTCTTTTTTTAAACTTCTTATCATTTTCAAAACATAAATAGAGGTCTATAGTAGAACATAGATTCATTGTGTCAACAATGAAGGAGTTGAGCAAGGACACAAATTGCATCACACAGTTCTAAAATTATCCTTACCAGCAGTGTGTGGCACAGACTCACCCATTGTGTTTACTAAAAAGCTAGTACAGATGCAGTGATAACAAAGTTTGAGTCAACATTTGAAAATCAGCTGTTATAGAAAACAAAGGCTTATCGGTTAAATGCAGTTCTCCTTTAAGAATGCCAATAACAGGCTGTATGTGTGGATGCTGATCGAGATGGCAGCCTAAAATGAACCCTCTGCCCCAATCCTCTTTATTACTTTAGTTTTCACACAGTAACTGGCAACCCATGGACCATCTATCCTCCTGGAATTATCAGAACCTGTGGGGAGTGCAGTTCAGGGCACCGACTGAGAAGAGAAAGCAGCATAAGCTCAGAAACTGACTTTTTTTGTGCATTGCATTGAGACAGATAGGCCCTTCCTCTTACCATGCTATTTTCACAGAAACCACACTTACACTTTTGGTGGCATGGCAGAATGGGATGCGCCCGAGAACAAAGGGACAAACGTTGGAAACACTGGTGGCAGATATGTTGGAGCTAAAGTTGGCAACATCTTCCAACACAGAGGAGGTGAAGGTGCTGGTGAACTGCATGCTTGCCATGGAGCAGCATGTCATGGACTTGGGAAGACACCCAGCACAGCATAATGAGGCAACTGGATAAACACAAGGACAGGCTGGAGCGGCTGTGGGAATGGGCCTAGGATTAAAAGAATTGTAGTAGAAGGATTAATATCTGGATCCTCAGCATTCCCAAAAGGGTAGAAGGTAACAACATGGAGCAGTTTTTAACCACCCTACTGCCACAGCTTGTGGGCCCACACTGGCGAGGGCCCATTGAAGTTGAACATGCCCACAGATCAAGGGGTCCACCTGCAGCACCAGGCTCCCACCTGCACCCTTTAATCGCCTATCTGTTTCGCTATTCCACCAAAGAACATTTTAGTTGAGCCATCTGAGAAAAGCGTGAATTGTTTTGAATGGGGGCTCATATTTCTATTTATCAGGATTTTTCCCAGGAAGTTGTCCTCATTCACAAAGACTACAATCCCTTAACAGTGACACTACATGAAAAGGGGGCACAATACAGGCTCAAGGAATGAACAAATCTGTGTGTGATGCAAAATGAGCAGTCGACTGAGGGGAGATCCCCTGCAGAATTAATGAAACTACTCCAGCAACACTAGCCGGACCAGATACTCTCAACTTCAAGTCCCAGAAGGCTGTGGGAGGACCATGGGGACAGGCAAACTGATATATGGTGTCCCCAGAGCCATCACAACAACCAGTGCAAAGGAGGTAACCAACCGCAAGAGAGCCACACATTCATGCAGGATGGCAGAGATCATCTCCAAGCCCTCCCATGCAGAAAGAACCAAATCAGGGAGACATGATACTGGGGGTAACAACCAGACCCCCCCAATCGCAGCAGGCTAAGATCATGGAGTCTTCAACCCAGATGGCCCTGGCAAGAAGATACGTTGGCACCCCCCCCCGAAAGAAGCAGACAGAGATGTAGTGCACTCATCACAGCAAGGCAGAAGAGTTATAGAGCATCCAGAACATCACACAGAGACAGCCCCAGTTCAAAACTTCCCATTCTGGGCATCACTATCAGATGACATCTCGGATATGGACTGTGTGGCCACTACCATGTGTGTCACCCCCCAGTGAGAGATCCTTTGCAGAAGTGGCAACTTCCTCCAGGCTTGAACAGACTGCTACTGTGCTGCCAACTCATGTTTAAACATCTTGTTGAAGAGGCGACAGCTGCAGTGTGAAGAACCCCTGGATGGCCTTTTCTTATTATGTGGCTAAGTGTCACTATAGGGGTGGACAGAGATATTTTTAATGTGGGAGGAGGATCGTTCTGATGGCCGGTTCTCTGGCCTGCATTGGGGGGAGGGAATAAAGCTGCTCAGTGTATTTAGTTTATCATGTCTGTATAATGTTCTTTTTCCTTTTCTAATATTTTTCTTTTTACAGGAAGACTTTTTTCTCACACTCCTTCCCACCCATGGGGGTACAGACACTGGTTGTTGGTGACCCCAATCTCATACCCTACACCCCACCTTGCAGAGATTGCTGCCCAGAGATACCCTGTGCCAAATCTCAGTAGATGGCCAGTGTGCATGAGGGTCTTATCCCTTATAGCTTGATGTCCAGTTTACCTCCCAGGCTGCCCTGGCTGGTGCTATCACTCAGATTATCTTAGTGTGGGAAACCCACCCCCCTTCTTCTACCACTTCTCACACATATGTCACCCCCTGTGTTACAGAAATGTGGGATGACTGCCCGCAATATGGCATTAAGGGACCCTATTAATTTTATTATGGAAGTGGACCTGTTCACCCCCCCACAAGGCCAAATAAGGTGCGCTTGCTCAGGAGGCAGGTTTGTTTAATATGCTGTGTGGTGTACATGTATATATCCAGTATTGGTATGAGGCAAGGGTGAGGGGTGGGGCATGAGCAAGTAGCTATTTCTGTCACCTTCTTGGAAGTACTACCTGTGAGAGGCATGGAAGAGAGTAGGGGCACACACACCAGGAACTTTAACTCATGGTTGAAGAACTGGTGCTGCAAGGAAGGGTTTGGATTCATTGGTGACTGGGGCCCCACCTGGAGGAATGGGGGCTTGTTCAAGCCTGCCTGCCTGCATCCGTCCTAGAGGGGAATCCAATCACTGAATAATAAGTTTAAATGCTACATGGACAAGCATTTAAACTAGCCAAGGTGGGTGGCTGGCCAGCAAGGAGGGTACCTAATTGCCCACCCCCACCAGCTAGCAGTGGAACCAGTGAACAAGAGGAGTGGATAGCTCTATAAAGCAGTGTGCAAAAGATGGAGATAAGCACCCATGGGGTGGATAGGCAGAAAGGAGGCAAAATTCAACAGAAGGGCAGACAGCAGGAAGAACCAGGGATAAAGGACAACCAGAGAGAGGGCTGGAGTAGAACAACTAAACAGTCCAGGGAGTTCACATCATGGAAAGCCATGTGTGCGAATGCCAGGAGCCTTAGCAAGAAGATGGAGGATCTGGAGGCTGCCATGGTGCAGTCAGACCTGGACATTGTGGCCATCGCAGAGATCTGGTGTAATGATAACCATGACTGGGAGATGGCCTTACCCGGCTACAACATAATCAGAAGAGACAGGGCAGGCAGGAAGGGAGGAGGAGTGACACTTCAAGTGAATGGTGGCATAAAGGCCACAGAGATCCAGGAGGAACAAAATGGGGGAGAGATACTATAGGTTAAGCTGGAAAGGAAAATGGGGTCAGCCATCCGCACAGGAGAGGCCTACAGACCACCAGCCTAGAAGGAAGAAACAGATAGGGAGCTGATGCTCACCATCCAAAGGATGGCAGACAAGGGTGAGGTGGTGCTGGTTGGAGACTTCAGTATTCCAGATGTGGATTGGAGCATCCCAGCAGCAGCATCAACCAGGAGCAGATTTATCCTGGACTCCCTTCAAGGTGCCTTCCTCAAGCAACTGGTCATGGAACCAACTCGGCAGAAGGCAATACTGGACCTCGTGCTCATAAATGGGGACAGTGTGTCGGGGTAATAGTGGGGGAGCACCTGGGGAAAAGTGACCACCGCTCACTGTGGTTTGAAATCACAGAAGGAACAGAACCAAACAGCACAAAAACACTTATCCTGGATTTTAAGGGGGCAGACTTTGGGAAAATGGGGAGATGCTTGAAAGAGGCAATCATGGGAATGGGGAGGGAATCAGACTGAGGAACAGTGGGCAATATTTAATATGGGGATTACAAGAGCAACAGAATTATGCATTAAGCAGGTTAGCAAGGGGAAAAGGAAGAGGAGACCATTATGGTTTTCCAAGGACGTAGCAGAGAAAATGAAAGCCAAAAAGATTGCATTCAGGCAATACAAAAAGACACAGGCAGAAGGGGATAGGGAGAAGTACCAGGAGAAACAAAGGCAGGCAGGGAAGTCAGTAAGGGAAGCCAAAGCTCAGACAAAAGAGCACATCGCCAAATCAGTGGGTAGAGGGGACGAAACCTTTTACAGATACATAAGTGAAAAAAGAAGGGCAAAGGGAGGGATAGTGAGACTGAAGGGGGAGGATGGGGGCCGTGTGGAGGATGACAACAGTAAAGCTGACATACTGAACAGATATTTCTGCTCAGTCTTTACTGAGGAAGAGGAGGGTAATGGGCCTGAAGGGTGTACAAGGGGTAGGAACAGTGCAGAAATGGACACAAGCCCCTTTACATGGGAAAGGGTCCTAAAGGAACTGGAAGGAATAAGAATCAGTAAAGCAATGGGGCCTGATGGGGTGCACCCCAGGGTCCTAAAGGAACTAAGAGAGGAGGTACCGAAAGACTGGAGGACAGCAGATGTAGTCCCCTTATACAAAAGTGGGAACAAAGAGGAAGCGGGGAACTACAGACCAGTCGGCCTGACCTCGGTAGTGGGGAAGATTATGGAAGCACTACTGAAGGAGAGATTGGTGGAACATCTGGTTGTCAACAGACTACAAGACCCAAGGAAGCATAGTTTCACCAGGGGGAGGTCATGCCAGACCAACCTCATTGAATTTTTTGACTGGGTGACAAGGAAGGCAGATCAGGGGAGGGCAGTGGATGTTGCCAATTCCAGACTTCAGCAAGGCCTTTGACACTGTGCCACATAGAAGACTATTAAACAAACTGGGGAATATGGGAGTGGGCAGGATAGTAGTGCGGTGGGTAGGTAATTGGCTGGGCAGCAGGGCACAGAGGGTGGTGGTAATTGGCTGTCACTCCGCAAAGGGAACAGCAACCAGTGGGGTACCACAGGGATCAGTGCTGGGACTGGTCCTATTCAACATCTTCATCAGTGACATTTTGCAGGACCTAGAAGGCAGAATTTCCCTGTTTGCTGATGACATGAAGCTCTGTAACAGAGTGGACATGCCAGAGGGTGTAGACAGAATAAGAAGGGACCTGCAGAAGCTTGAAGAATGGTCAAGGGTTTGGCAATTGAAATTCAATGCAAAGAAGTGCAAGAGAATGCATTTTGGGCACAAAAACCCTGGAACAACATATCAGTTGGGGACTGAGGAAATACCATGCACCAAGTAGGAAAGGGACCTTGGGGTTATCATCTCTGATGACCTCAAGGTAGGGAAACAGTTTGACAAGGCAGCAGGTAAAACAAATAGGATGCTGGGATGCATAGGCAGGGCATCATCAGCAGGAACAGGGAGGACATAATTCCACTATACAAGACACTAGTGAAGCCCCACCTGGAGTACAGTGTACAGTTCTGGAAACCTTACCTACATAAGGACATAGGGTAGAGAAGGTTCAGAGGAGGGCAACAAAGATGGTACAGGGATTGCATCACAAGTCCTATGAGGACAGGTGGAAGGACTTGAATATGTACTCCCTGGAGGAGAAGAGGGAGAGAGGGGATATGACAGAGACATACAAGTACCTTACAGGGAGGAACAGGGTGCAGGAATATACTATTTTCCAGTGAAAAAGATGTTCCAGGACTGGAGGGCATGAGGTGAAGTCAGAGGGAGGACGTTTCAGAGGAAATGTGAGGAAGAATTTCTTCACAGAAAGCGTGGTGGACAAATGGACCACCCTGCCTGAGGAAGTGGTGGGGGCTGAAACAATCACTGGATTTAAGAATGCATGGGATAGACATAAGAGAATTCTGGAGGTCAGGGGTAAGGGGCAACTGACATCTAGAAAAACATAAAGTGAACTTACAAGCTCAAATGGGCAGACTGGCTAGGCCATAGGCTCTTATCTGCAGACAGCATCTATGTATCTATGTTTTTTACTGAGGGCTCCCCAAGCAGAACTAATGGTACCCTGCCATATACCTATCATGGTTCCCTTCCCATGGGGAGCATATTGTGATCTGCAAACTCTGGCACAGCATTGGACTACTACAAGGTGGGCAATCTCCTGACCATCCCCAGCCTTTTTTCCCTCCCCATCTATACCTGCTCAGCATTCAAGATCTTTGCTCGACCCTCCTCACCCCTTTCCACACCCCTCCCATGAGTGACATCTGAGGGTTGGTCCCCCCCCCATGACAAGACCTCTCTGAAGTTTCTCAGATGCAGGGCTAACACTGTCACACTGAGACAGGTGCTTGCGAGGTCAGGAGCTCGCCCGGTTGGCAGAGCACCTCGCATTACAAGAGACTGGGATGGGTTGCTTCTAAGACCAGTACCACCGACTTTGTAGTGGTCCTCAGTGGCAGAGCTGGTTGTGAGGTTCCAACATTTCTGCATACACTGGTAGAACAGTTAAACTTTCTTGTTTTGCTTGTGTTCTGTACAGTAGCTTTTAGAGTATTTACCTAACTAATAAGTGTATTTTTTGGTATGAAAAGTTGAGCTTTTTCCCTATAATTCTAACTCTTACTGTTAGTTATACCTTATAGAGTAGTTAATTCATGGGCACTAGTGGCCCACCTGCATTTCAAGTTTGGCACTGCATGCCAGATTCATTACTTAAGGAATAGTAGTCCTCTGAGAAGGTCTAGCAATCGACAACGTATAGAGCCCAGTCTTGGGCAACATACAGTACCAACTCTTCTGCTCCAAGGGACCCTACTTCTTCATTCTCAACTATCTCGGGTTTGACTTTTGGCTACCCTGTTGGTAGGCTCCCACCCCCGGTGGTACTGGAACTCCCACTGATATAGGTGGATTCGTCCATCCTAGTTCTTATGCGACCACAGCCCCCCACCAAGTGTCATCCACCAGGAGGGCCGCAAGATCCTCCCTTTGTGCCAGGATGACTAACATATTCAACACTGGTGCACCAGTAAGGTCAGATGTGTCTTCTGGGATGTAAATGGTCTAAATCATCCAGTTAAAAGAAATAAGGTCCTGCAACATCTAAAAAGCCTAAAGACAGAGGTTGCACTTATCTAGGAAACCCATCTCACAACCAAGTGTATTCACTGGCTGTGGAAGAGTTGGGTGGGACAGATTATACATAGCTCAGCAAAATCCAAGGGCATGGCAGTATTGATACATAAGGCACTACCCTAGAAGGAGATTCAAACCCTAGCTGATGAATAGGGCAGATGGACTGTGACTCTCTTTACTACCCCTGGGGGCAATCTATTGGTGTCTAACATTTATGGCTCAAATGCAGATGATCCGTCTTCTTTCACAGGATTAATCAGGCCATAACGGACCTCATTGGGGAGAACACATATTTATTTATTTATTTGAATAAATAGTAGTAAATAGAGGTAAGCCCTCCGAGACTAAATGTCCCTTTTTCAGGGGCGACCTGGAATTCGATACATACATTGAGTGACATAGAAGTGCAGTCCAGTATAAGACACAGTTGTAAAGTATCATACGAATAAAGGCATATATAAATTAGTTACATGATATAGCCAAACACAGTACACATGCTACAGTATATACGTACATACATACATTTCTAGTTGAATGACTACGACTAAATTACATACAGGAGTCAACTTGCCTAGACATGTCATCCTTTCAGTAATGCTACGTATCTAGGACATAGTGTAAAGTATCATATGAATATAGACCTATTTAAATTAGTTACACGATATAACCATACACAGTAAGTACATACATATGATTCAAGTTGAATGACAATGACTAAAATACATACAAGGGACAACCTACCTAGTTGACTTACCTATCCTGCAAAGGGGAGACTTTAACATAGCCCCTGATCCAATCTTGGACAAATCAGCAGTGATCCTGACTCCCATCCCAAGCCTAGAGAGGCTTTACAAGCTCTCACAATGCAGCGGGGTATGACAGACCTGTGGAGAACAAGATTATACTTTTTCCCTTCCCTTCAGGGTTCCTATAGTAGGATAGACATGTGGTTAGCTAATAATATAATTGCCCACAGCTCAACTGATACATTTATTGACTCTATTCTGATCTCAGACCATGCCCCAGTGGGTTTCACCTTCTCCCCCCCCTTCCCTGGGAGATCTCGAAGTCACCCAGATGGCAATGTAATTCCTTACTACTGAAAGATCTGGATTTCTGTGCATAGCTAATGGAAGAGGCTAAATTTAATTTCCAGGAGAATGCCTCAGGGGAGGTCTCACCCGGTACTGTCTGGGAGGCCTTCAAGGACTTCTTGAGAGGGAGGATCATTGTTTACTCAGCTGCTAGTCAAAAAAAGAGGGCACAAGAGGTATCACACTCCAAGCAGAATTGCTTACTAAGAAAGCACAGTGCAAACACAATCCCCTCCTTCTTCCAACCCTTAAGGCAGATATAGCAATCAATCAAGATTTATTTATAAAAAGGTGCCTTTCCATAGTTCAAGGCACCTGTACATATAAACATATCACATCAAACAATAAAGTTCATAAAATTATAGCAATATTTAAAACCATAAAATATCAGCAATAAAATCAACAATTACTAAAATGACAGCAATATTATATTTCATCATAAAAGGCTAGGCCAAAGAGGTACGTCTTCAGTTCAGCTTTAAAACTTTGGATGGTCAGGCATTCTCTTATCCAATGAGGTAGAGAATTCCACAGGGTAGGGGCCACAAATGCAAATGAACGGGCCCCAGATGTTTGTAAATGCACCCTGGGAATCTCCTGCATTCCCTTGTCAGTGGATTGGAGAGGCCAGGAGGGGCAGTAGGGAGAAAGGAGATCTTGCAAGAAGCTGGATCCCTGGTCTTGTAGGGCTTTATAGGTCAGCAAACTGACCTTGAAGGTGATACGCCATTGCACTGGCAGCCAGTGCAATCCCCGGAGCACAGGCGTAATATGACAGGCAGCTGTATTCTGCACCATCTGCAGGCAGCAGATATAAACTCCCAGTAACCCTAGGTACAGGGCATTGCAGTAGTCAAGGCGACTGGTCATGAAGGCATGGACCAGTATTGGAAGATCCTCAGAAGGGACCAGGTGTTTCACCCAGGCGATATTCCTCAGATGGAAAAACAGGTCTTGACAATGGTTGGCACCTGTGCTTTCAGGGTTAGACTGCTGTCAAAAATAACACCCAGGTTCTGCACCTGATCTGAGGTGGTAAGTTGGACACCCCCAAGCCAAAGACCCCAGGGTTGTCTGGCCAACACATCCCACCCCCAACGATCCAGGTCCACCACCAACACCTCGGTTTTGTCTGGATTCAACCCTAGCCAACTAGCATTCATCCAATCCTGAATCCCTGATAGGCAGTTGTTAAACACCAAGAGAATATCTCCCTGTTCGGGCACAAAGGACATGTACAGTTGAGTATCATCTGCATAGCAGTGAAAACTCAAACCATACCACCTAATAATGTCTCCCAACGGCAGTATATACACAGCAACCAACATGGGCACCAAAATGGAGCCCTGTGGTACCCCACAGGATAGGAGAGGGTCGGAGGAATAAATTCCTGAGACCACTTTGTGTGTCCTACCTTGAGGAATGATCAAAACCATTTGAGGACAGTACCAGACAGCCCACAGATGAACCGCAGGCACTCCAATAGTGCACCACAGGCCACCATGTCAAATGCCGCTGAGAGATCAAGGAGGACTAAGATGGAATGAGTCCTCCGATCTCTTGCTGTTAGGAGATCATTAACTCATTCACAGCACAAGAGCTCTTTGAGAGTTCCACCATTTGTGTCCTGTATACTCTTAACACTGCATCCTGGGCCTTTCTAAGCAAAATCAAGCCATAATCAGCATGCCACAAACAAATGTGAATACCTCTCGAACCATAAGTGCTACTCACAAAATACGAATGGCAACGTTGTTCAGCACAGAATTACCTTTCCAAAGCTGCTATGCAGTCAATTGTAATCAATTTGGTTTTTATTTTATACTAGCTGAAATACCAAACAACTGCGTTTTTGTTTTTGGATTTATTCAAGGTGCTTAGGTGAGGCTTGAGAGACAAATGTCAGCCATGTACAACATACCTTAAACAAATGAGAATAACTCCTAATGTATACATGATAGACACAAAGTATGGTACAAGTCACATTAAACTGTTCCCTCAACTCACTGGTGTAGCTTTTTTCAATGAGTTTCCTAATCTGTGCAGTGTTTAATTCAATGAATTAGTAAAAGGTTAGTATTGGTTTGCAACTAGCTGTTATGTACTATAAGCTTTATTTTCAGCTGAGTGCCTATGAGTTTCATTTCAGAAGGCAGACTAAACAACTCTTAAGGAATGCTGTGATATTTATAAGCAATGCCATGAAAATGCATCGCATAAACACTGCGAAACAGCTACTGCCATTTCACTAAACAGTTACAAGTGAGTTGAACAGGCAGTGAAGGATGGTTGAAAAACAGTTGAAAGCTTCAACAGTTCGAGCTGCCACTGCAGTAGCATCACGAAAAAAAAATGCTACACCAGTGAGTTGATGGAACAGTTTAATGTGACTTGTACTGTATCAGTGGCAAAGTTGTTCAGCTCAATATCACCTTTCTAATGGTGCTATGCAATCAATTCTAAGCAGCTTGGTTTGTTTAATATTTGGGTAAAATTTTCTGACTTCCTCAGATGTTTCCAGGCCTAAGTGAAAGTCAACAGAGTACATCTACAGTCATTATTGGCCTGAGTGACTATGATTTCAGATGCCACCTACAGGCGTATCCAGGCCTGAATGAGTTAAGCACCCAAACAAGGGCCATCTCGGTGATATGCCTCTTCATAAATCTAGACTGGAGAGTGTCATAAACATCATGGGTGGATAAATGATCATCCACCTGCATCGCAACCACCTTCTCAATAACCTTCCCAACAAAGGGAAGGTTAGAGACAGGTCTGTAGTTGGCAAGACCGTCCGGGTCAAGGGAGTGTTTTATCAGGAGCAGTCATACAACTGCCTCCTTCAGGGGATCAGGAAAGGACCCCCTGTCCAATGACCTTCAGACTATCTCAGCCAGGACTGGACCAATTTCCTCAACACACCCCACAAGGAGAAGCATTGGGCCCGGATCCAAACTACAGCTGGTTGGCCGCAAAACCTGGATGATCCTCATAATGTCCATGATGTCCAGCTGGCCAGACAAACCAGATGCTTGCAACCTCCCACCGACCTCCACAATCCCCTGTAGAGGGGACTGGGTGGATACTGGACCTGATGGTGACAACCTTATCCGTGAAGAATTGAGCAAACTCATCACATCTTTCTTCTGACAAGGCTCTGTCTGACTGCAGACAGATTGAATTGCACACTCTGTCAACAGTCTGGAAGAGCTGAGCTTGTCGATTTTGCATGGAGGCAATCTCCCTGGACAGGAATTCTGCCTTCTTATGGGTGATTGTTGATTGATAGACAGTATAATGATCTGTCAATCTAAGTCTGTCAACATCCAGGCTGGACTTCCACCAGGCCCACTCTAACTTTTGACCCACTCTCTTCATCTCCTTCAAGGCCACATCAAACCAAGTGGACCTTGGGCAAAGAGAAAGTGGTCGAACATGAACTGGAGCAATGGAATCAGGGCATCTGACTTCGCCTTATTATAGGCAACTGCAAGATCACCTGGACCCATGCTTTCACAGGGTGCACAAAACCAGATCCAAAACAGCTCAGAGTTAACAGTTGTTAACCTCTCAGATAGAGTTTTGACTCCAACAGAAATTGAAGTACTAAATAAAGTTCTATCAATTTGTCTAACTCAAAAACTAAATCCATTCAAGCTCAAGTTAGACTTGGAGAAATTTTACATGAAAATAAGGTTAAAACATTTTTTTCTCATTACCTGAGAATGTCACACCAGAAACAGCAGAAATGAAGATGAGAAAAGAACTTAAGCAAGCATTAGGAGTAAAATCGAGGTTTGACCCAAATTTTAAAGTACCTAATGATATTGAAATATACACTGAAAAAGTAAAGAGTGACATAGAAAATATTATACAACAAAGTGAAAGAACAAAACCAAAATACAACATTACAAGAGAAGAAAAAGAAGCATTACAAAACTTAGAGAATGACAAATCTATAATAATAAAACCAGCAGACAAAGGAGGAGGAGGAATAGTTATTTTGAATGTTTACAACAGCTCAATGATTTGATTACATATCAAGAAGTACCCAAAATACCAATAGAAACATTGAAAAATAACATTAAAACAATAGTACAGGAAGCAGTCAACACAAGACAAATAGAGGAGTGGTTAGAAACAGAACTCGTGAATGAACATCCCAGAATCCCACTGTTTTATTGTTTACCTAAGATACACAAAAATTTAGAACCACCACCAGGAAGACCTATCATTCCAGGCATAGGATCAATAACAGAAACACTGTCACAATATGCGGACTTTTATATCAAAGATCTAGTCCCTACAATAACATCATACATTAAAGACACAAAACATTGCATACAATTATTAGAGGATGTGAATGAACTGGGAGTGAACTTAAACAATTGTGTTTTGGTAACTTGTGATGTAAAAAATTTATACACAAGCATCCCACACAATGAAGATTTGAAAGCACTGGGTAAGATGCTAAATTGGAGGGAAAGAATTACCTGAACAAAAGGCTAATTCTAACATTTGCACAGTTTGTTCTGAAGAATAACTACTTCAGATTCGAAAATCAATGCTTTCTGCAGCTGCAAGGGACAGTCATGGGAGCTACTTTACCTCCTTCATATGCAAATATTTTAATGGGGGAATTTGAAAATGATTACATCTTTAATTCAAATAACATATTCTGTCCATCCTTGAGTCTGTATAAAAGATTTATAGATGATCTGCTGATAATTTGGAATGACACTGAAGAAATATTACAAGAATTTTTTACTTACATTAATTCAGGTACAGAATATCTAGATTTTACCATGGAATACCACTCGCAGAAAGTATATTTTTTTAGATCTATGAATATCTATTTCCAATAACAAACTTATCATAGATCTGTACAGAAAACCCATAGCAAAAAACACAGTCTTTCATGCCTAAAGTTTTCATCCTTCAAGCCTAAAATGAAGCATACCATGTGGGCAAATGCTAAGAGCCAAAAGAAACAGTGGAAATGAAATTTTGTGTCAAGAAAATTTAGCAGATTTAATGACAAGATTTGAACAGAGAAGTTATTAGCAGCATGAGTTGGAACAAACCAAACTAAAAACCACCACCCAATCCAGAGCCATGTTATTGCAGGATAAAACAACAAAGGAAGGGAGTAACAAACATAATAGGAGTACAACTTACTCTGAACATTTCAACTCAATAAAACAAACTATCTTGAAAAATTGGTATATCTTACAAACTACAGAACAAGGCAATGAAATATTTTCACAAAAACCTTGGATTACAACAAGAAGGCCCAAAAATGTGAAGAATTTTCTTGTAAAGACATAACATTGGAAACCAGACCTACCACCTACAACTTGATTGAACAGAGATATAAAAGGCTGCTACAGTTGTAGAAACTGTGTTCATTGTAATAATTGTCAGAAAACAAAATATATTAAAAGCATATGCCAGGAGAAAACATACAAAATCAGATATTTTATTACATGCAGCTCAGATCATGTGATTTATTGTACTATATGTCCATGCTCTAAATATTACATTGGACGGACTTTGAGAACAAAACAAGGATAACTGAAAATAAGAGCAAAATAAGATGCCAAGATCCAAAATCCACTGTAGCACGCCACTTCAACTCATATCCTTATCAAATTTCAACCTTGAAATTTGTGGGAATAGAGAAAGTGAGGAAACCAGCAGATGGAAGTAACTGGGACATATTACTATTAAGAAGGGAGGCTTGGAGGATATTTACATTGAAAACATGCAAAAGTAGATACAGACTAAATGAGAGCTTAAATTGGTCAATGAACATTTAAAGTAAATAGTAAAAATATGGAATAAGCATGTGTTTTTAACAACAAAGGAATACAAAATAACATGAGGGTTGAATTTTTTTTTTAAATGAAACATCAGCTTTTTCCTTATTGTTGTTCGAATCCCTCTCCCCTTTACCCCCATAGCTGTTTTTTTACAACAGCTTAGATAAGAAATCCAAAAAAAATACTTAAAACAAGGTTATTTGTAAATGCAAAAAAAAAAAACACAAGAGACAAGGATCTAATAAATCTTTATAACAAATAACAAGAATTAGAACAAGATTAATAATGTAATTTAGATTTAAAATAGGAAGGTCAGTTTGATGACCCGAGCAGGCTAGTACTCTACATTCTCCCCCAAATCCATCCCTTGACCAGCATCTCCTAGACTCCAGAAAAGAGCTTCAAAATCATCCCACACTTATTTGAGCTTTTAGATAATTCACCCACAAAATAAGTTTAGTAGCCAGAAAAGTTTACTGAAGGAGGGACCACATTAAGCTCTACATGAGCTATTTGTGGTTTCTTTAAAAGACCGAGCCATGGAAGACAGTCACAGTTCATGACGTCATCACAATGCACATGCAGAGTGAAACCCGCAGCTCAGCCTCCTTCAATACTGCAAGGAGAAGCAGTTGTTTGTGAACAGTGACTTGGCATTTCAGATAATAGTGTTGTTCAGCGCGGGGCAGTAACGTTTATTAAAGTCCTTAAAAAAGCAAAGAAAGCCTCATTGGACTATTTTTCTGACCCAGCATACTGAGAGAACCACCACAACCTATGATTAAGGTAAAATCCAGTTTAAATAAAAACTGTTAAGGACAAATCTTTACTTTGAAAAGGAAAGCAAATACAGGAAAAAAACTTAGCATACTTTTCATTTTTTAGGTCGAGTGAACCTACAAATACTAATTTAAAGCATGGAGATGATTTTTTCAAGAAAAAACTTAAGGTATGAAATTATGGCAGATTAGAGGCTAAACTGTGACATAAATATTATTATAAAATGGGTAAAAGTAGCAAATACAAATCAATTGTTCTGATTGCATAAAACACATCACATGACCATGCGAATATCAGAGTGCGACCACACACCTGCACTTTTGCGCCCCTCCAAAACAATTTTGACATTTTATAAGATAGATAAACCATTCTAAGGTGTGCGGTCATGCGCTGATATACGCATGCCTCGGGTGGTTGACACACACTAAGGCGTGTATATATCAGAGCGAAACCGCACACCTCAGAGTGGTTTATCTATTACATAATAAACACAAATATTATAGTATGCAGTCACATAGAGCTTTTTGCTCATGCTTCAAGGAATAAAGCTTTAAACATAAAAAGTTCAGCATCTCTTTAAACAGTAAAAAAGTCACATAATACTAACTACTAGGTGTTTTTGTATATATTCAGGGGGAGGAAATGGACAAGGAAATGATAGAAAGTATACTTAGAATGGCAGAAAAAGGGGAGATATTGCTGATGGGTGATCTGAATATGCCAGATATTAACTGGAGTGCAGTTGCAGCAGCCACTTCGAAGAGTGGGGTTATTCTAGATGCCCTACAGGGGCATGCCTTAGACAACTAGTATTGGAGCCCACTCAAGAGGGAGCAATCTTAGACCTGGTTCTCTCAAATGGAGATGAAGAGAGGATCACAGATGTAGAAGTGGGTACCCATCTGGGAACTAGCGACCATCGAACAATATGGTTCACAATAAACACAGCAATACAGTCAAGCCATACAAAGGCAAAAGTACTGGACTTTAGGAGGGCTGACTTGCCAAAATGGGTGAGTGCCTAAGGAATGCACTAGCAAATGGGCAGGAAGAAGGGGTGGAAGAACAATGGGGAATAATAAAAACTGCAATCACAGAGGTAACAAGCCTTTGTGTGAAGCAAATAAACAAAATGAAATGATGTAAGAAACCACTATGGTTCTCAAAGGAAGTGGCAGTGAAGGTTCAAGAGAAAAAGAAAGCATTCAGGAAATACAAGGAATCACAGAAAGAGCAGGACAGAGAACTGTATCAGTTAAAGCAAAAGGAATCTGGGAAGGCAGTCAGAACAGCAAAGGCCCAAACCGAGGAAAAGATAGCCAACTCAGTTAAGAAGGGGGATAAAACCTTTTATAGGTACATCAGGGAGCGAAGGAAGACCAATGGAGGGACAGTGAGGCTTAATAAAGGGGAAGGATGGTGGGCAGAGGGTGACTGTGAAAAGGCAGAGATACTAAACAAATATTTTTGCTCAGTATTTACAAAGGAAGAGGGGGAGGTACCTAAAACAAACAGTAGAAACACTCTGAATACAGAAGTTGGTACCAGCCCATTTACAGAAGAAAGGGTTCTGAAAGAACTCTTAAAACTGAAGGTGGACAAAGCAATGGGGCCTGATGGGATTCATCCCAGAATTCTAAAAGAACTAAGGGTAGAACTAGTGACACCACTGACTACCCTCTTTAACAAATCATGGGAGGATGGGGTGGTACCCGAGGACTGGAGGAGGGCAGATGTGATTCCCTTTCACAAAAGTGGGAGCAGGGCAGAAGCAGGAAACTACAGACCTATTAGTTTAACCTCAGTGGTAGGGAAAATGATGGAATCACTTCTGAAGGAAAGAATTGTCGAGTATCTAGAGGCCAGAGGGGCACAGGACCCAAGGCAGCATGGATTCACAGCAGGAATGTCATGCCAGACAAATCTGATAGATTTCTTTGAGTGGGTGACCAAAGTAGTAGATCAGGGAGGGGCTGTGGACATGGCCTACCTAGACTTTAGCAAGGCATTTGACACAGTCCTACACAAAAGATTAATATACAAGTTAGCCAGCCTGGGAGTGGGTCCCAAGATGACAGCCTGGGTAAAGAATTGGCTGGAGAATAGGACACAGAGAGTAATAGTAAATGGAGTCCACTCTGAAGAAAGGGGGGTTACAAGTGGGGTACTGCAGGGTTCAGTATTAGGACTGGTCCTCTTCAATGTCTTTATAAGTGACATTGCAGAGGGACTGGAAGGAAAAGTATGCCTCTTTGCAGATGACACAAAGATCTGCAACAGAGTTGATGCACAAGGTGGGGTGGAAATGATGAGAAGGGACTTGGCAAGGTTAGAGGAATGGTCAAATGTATGGCAGCTTAGATTCCATGCTAAGAAGTGCAAGGTAATGTACCTGGGAAACAAAAACCCAGGGGAAGAGTACACAATGGGAGGTGAGATACTAACAACAACAAAAATGGAAAGGGACCTGGGAGTATTCATATCAGATGACCTAAAGGTGGGCAAGCAATGTGAGAGGGCAGCAAGGAGGGCTGGGGGATACTGGGATGCATAGGGAGAGGTATCACCAGTAGAAAACAGGAAGTTATTCTCCCTCTGTACAGACAGCTGGTGAGGACCCCATCTGGAGTACTGTGTGCAGTTCTGGAGACCCAATCTCTGCAAAGACATAGACAGGATGGAAGCTGTCCAGAGGAGGGCAACTAAAATGGTGCATGGTCTGCACCCGAAGACATATGAAGAGAGACTTAAGGAGCTTAATATGTATAGCCTCAAGGAAAGGAGGGAGAGGAGGGACATGATAGAAACTTTCAAGTACTTCAAGGGAATCAACAAAGTCCAAGAGGGTAGCATCTTTCAAAAAAGAGGTGTGCAAGAACAAGGGGGCACAATTTGAAGATACAGGGGGGCAGCTCAGAGGTAATTTAAGGAAGTATTTTTTCACAGAGATATTTGTGGATGCATGGAACAGCCTTCTGGAGGAGGTTGTGGAGTCAAAAACAGTGGTGGAATTCAAGCATGCATGGGACAGTCATAAGGCAATTCTAGGGGGTGGAGGTAGGAAGAAGTAGGCTGCTGGTTAACTAGGATCTGCAGCTTATCCATTAGGTAGGGAAATGGGCAGACTGGGTGGGCCAAGCGGTCCTTATCTGCCATCAAATTCTATGTTTCTATGTTTTTATATTCAAATATACACAGATAGTTTCACAGTGATATACAAGGGTAGGACCCTCCCCCCCCATTATAAGCCCTCCAAGCAAAACAAGAGTATTTTGAAGTGGACATGAATCTATGTAGTAAAACAAAAAAATGATTTTGTCTTTACAATATTGAGTGAGATTTGTGGTGTTTTTAAGAAAAGGTGCCTGGTGTCTCAGTAATGCAGGTATGTTCCTCCTGCATTTCCAAATGATGCAAATACCATGAATAGATAAATATGTCAACAATTTATATACTCAGATATTTTTCTTTTCTTTTGTAGCTTCATGGTTCTGATGAAGGGATAATATTAAGTCCTGAAACGTTGATTTCAATTAAAATCTGAAGCGTTTGAAGAACTTATAAAAGGATATCACCTTTATATTATTGAAGAAAAAGATAAAAGAAAAATTAGAAAATAAAGAGAAATGAAAGAAATCAAATGGTGGATCCTTTTCTTAAAGGGATAGAGGTTCTCAAAAAGAAAAGCCTATGCTTTCACTTGCCAGGCTTGATAGGTCTAGCACCACCATTAGGACCTCTGGGGTCATGTCCCCCAAAGGGCTGTACCAGACTATCTCTGTAGGGGCAGGTCTATTGGGGGAGCTGCGAAACTGGACTCTGTGGTATGATGGTCAGACCAACCGACAGGTTCCACCACCAGATCAGTGATCTCCAGCTCCAGGAGGAGCACCAGATCCAATGAGTGACCACCAATGTGAGTCGTGGAGGAAATAACCTGTGTGGGACCCAGCAAAGGCATATGCTGGAGGAGATCTTGACCAAAGTGCAAGAGTTCATCATTGACCCAGGCATTGAAATCCCACAGGATTAACCATCTGGGGGGATCCCAATACCACGTTGACAATGAAATCTGCGATCTCCTTCAGGAATTCTTTCCCATCACCGGGTGGATGGTAGATGATCAGAATCCTGCACCCCACACCCTCGCCCATGATACACTCAAAGGATCTGGTGGACCCTACTGGCACATCTACATGGCCCAGTTCCATTTTAAAATAATGGCTACACCCCTGCCCCTACAATTCATCCTTGGGCAGTGTATCACCGAGTATCCATCCAGAACCGCAGATGCCAATATTGGGCCTGCATTCTCATCCAACCAGGTCTCAGTGATGCACTCCAGGTCAGATGAACCAACAAGATCTGTAATTATAGCAGACTTGTTTTTAATATACCTGGTGTTGCACAACACCGCCCAGGTCAGATGAACTGACGAGGAATACCACACCACCTGGTTGCATAAAACAGAGCCCTCAGGTATGGGAACCAGACAGGGAAAACCCCTATCCTGATCCCATTTTGCCCCAGGGTGTCTCCTTGTCCCCACCACCTCAATCCGGCCACCCCTTTCTGTCCCCCCACCAGACTCGAGACCCCCCTCCACCTATGCCTCCTGGCTTTCCTGAAAGTGCATCATTTAAAATATGTTGCAGATGGCAAAGGGGAACAGTCAAAAGGGTGGAGGTTTCGAAGCCTGGAGAGGGAATATCACCTGACCATCTTTTTACACTCCCAACACATCACAACATGCAGCAGTCAGTCCTAACAAACCAAACACAATATCCACTCACTCAGATAATCACATTCAACCCAAACACTCACACCCAGCAATCCATTCTCACAACAAATAATCAATCCAGACACACTACCCAACCCCAATAGGGCTCAAATACAAAATTAACATGCTTCTCCAATGGAAAATAGAATAGCAATGTCTTTGCTTCAAACACAATTTCTGGGAATTTGGCAAAAAAAGGGGGTAGAATCACTTGCCTACTGATCTAGGAAGCAAAAAGCAGAATCTCAGATCCCAGCACTACAAAACAGACAAGGGGTTACAGTTACAGATTATAAAGGGATTTATGAAGTTATGAGACAGTACTATGAGACATTATACTCTTCTCCACCCATCTCTGGAGCGACTTCTTGCAGCTTGCAGGATTTTTTTAAGGGATGCTCCTTTATCCTCCCTGTCCCCAACCTTACAAGACCAACTGGATGTCCCACTGTCTGAATAAGAATTACACACCGGCCTCAAACAACTGAAAGCTGGCAAGGTCTCCAGTAAGGATGGTTTCACCATAGACCTGTATCAGCTGATGCCCCAGATAATTATCCCCCATCAAATGGCAGCCCTAAATGGGGCTAGAGAACACAGGGTGTTCCTCCCTACCATGAAAGAGGCCCTCATAATACTACTACTACCTAAAAAATTAGACAATCCACAGGATTGTGCCAACTGTCTGCCAGTTTCACTTATCTCAACGATACGAAAATTTTAGCCAAAGCTTTGGCCACCAAATTGGAAAAAAGCCTTACCCTTCTCAATACAACACACACAGGCTGGGTTCTGTAAAGACAGGACAGGGGAAGATAACCTACAGACACTGCTATGCCTCAAATGGTTTGCCCTAAAATCACCCACTCCCATGGCTGCTATGGCCATCGACTTTTGTAAAGTGTTTGATTCTGTCACATGGTGCCTCCTTCACTCAGTCTTACAGGCGTTTGGTACAGCGCCTTACTTCAGAAGTTCATTTCATTTCATATTTATTTTTATCTTTGTGGGCCTGATGAGCAAAATGCTCATTTTCACAGGCGACAAGCAATCTACAGAAACAAACATAATACACAATGAACCATAAATTACATTCAACAATACAAATATAATACACATGAGACAATTACAATACAATATATGATTGCACTAAACAATTAACAAATGCATTTTTGTAAACTTCTTATATGTGTGAAAGTTTATGTTTGAAATTACCAATTGTTTATAAACAGAAAAAAAATCCAAAGGGAGGGAATTAAACAATTTGGGTGCCTTGTACAATATTGATCTCTGACCAATGGACCTACAAAAAAGTGGTAACTAAAATGAATGTTGTTATGTACGTTTACTCAACCTGTTATGTCTTAACCCTGTTGACAATTGTTTTGCCCTAGGTCCATCTTGTAAAGGAATTTGTCTCAATGATGTTCCACCTGGCAAAATAAAGATTTTGATTGATTGATTGATGTTTGTCCTGGGATCGGGTAACACACCCATTAATAAGCCTGGGAAACAGTTTAGAAATAGAAATAGGAGGAATACCTAATATAATTTTTATTAAAAATACACAATGTTTCAACTGAATCTGATGTTCCAGGGACAAAGAGTTGGACCCCTGTAAAAGAAAACAGTGATGGGTACGATAAGGTACCTGCAACATAAACCTAAGAATTGAATTATTAAGTTACCCTGAGAGAATCCAAAATATTTTTACCTGCAGATGAATAAACTAATAATCCATAATCCAGTTTACTGAACAATAAACTGTGGGCTAGCAAAAACCTAGATTTATTAGTAAGACTAACTTTAACACTATATAAAGCCCCAAGGCGCTGATGAATGGACTTCCTAATATAAGTAACATGGTTCTCAAAAGAGAATTTGGAGTCCAGAATTAACCCTAGATATTTAAAATGGTCAATGAGCTCAATTGAAGAACCTTTTCAGTCAACTAAAGGGATAAGATTCTCGACACTGGGTTTATTAGAGAAGACCATAAGTTTGGTCTTCTGAACATTCAGTACCATATAATTGTGGTGAAGCCAGTGTTGAAATGACTTAAAATCAATCTGGGCTTTTATTATACTGTAGCATTGTTCCATTTAGGAGCAATACTAAATAACACAGCATCATCTGCATACATAACAATTGAAGTCTGGGAACAAATACTGAGGACAGAATTCATGTATAGTGAAAAAATCAATGGTCCCAAAATTGAGCCCTGAGGGACTCTGCAGACAAAAGGGGTAGTTCGAGAAAGAAAACCATCAGGGGACGTGGCATGAGAATGATTGGCCAAATAATTAGAAAACCACAGGACAACTTCTGTGGAAAAATACAAATTTGACAAGATATTGGGTAATATATCTTGTTCAACTAGGTCGAAGGCCATGGTGAGGTCCACAAATATGGCTTCAACCGAGTGCCCTTTGTCAAGTGCACCCTGAATGCAGCTTGTGAAACCCACCAAAACCATCTCAGTGTTGTGAGATTGCTTGAAACCATGTTGCTGAGGTGTTAAAAGATCATGTTTATTAAGGAATTCGGAGGTCTGATCAAGGAAATTTTCTCATGCACTTTAGATAAAAGGGGCCGAAGGGAAATGGGATGATAACTAGAAGGACAATTTGGATTACCGGACATAAAGATAGGCTTTATGATGGATGTCTTCCATAATGAAGGGAAAAAAACAGAACTAAGTGAGGCATTGAAAATAAGCGATAAGAGCGAAGCAAGAGACTTAATGCCATGTTTAACAAACCTGTAGTCAATGCCATCTGAACAGGATATAGGTTGAGGGTTCATTTTAGTGATGTAATCTATGATCACTTCAGGAGAAACACTTTTAAAGTAAAATTTGGGGGAGTTATTATTACTTACTAAAGGAAAATTGGTAGAAAAATGGTAGAAGAAAAAGAAGACCTAAATGAATTAAGGTCACCAAATTAATGGTTAAAGGCTTCAGTGGTAGCAGCAGGATCACTGGTTAAAACATTGTCTTTCACTAAATAAACTGAAGATTGAATCTTGTTCCAATCCAATAACTGATTAAGCACACCCCAGGTCTTCCTGGGGTTCCAAAAAGCTTTTTGCTGAGCAGTAAGAAAAAAATTGTGTCCTGGCCTTCCTGATAGCAACTTTACATTTATTATGCAGTGTTTTGTAAGCCTGCAAAGTAAGAACATCCCTAGATTTCCTGTGAATCCTCCAACTTCTGTCTCCAAGTCGCATCAATTTAAGTAGCATAGGAGTTATCCAGGGTTAATTATTTGACTTAATTCTCTCATAGGCTTAAGGGGATTACAGCACTATATTCCTCAACGACCGTGGCAGTGCTTACCAATAATACCACATCCTTTCCATTTGAGCTCCACAGAGAGCTATCCACTGTCCCCATTTCTATTTTTATTGGCATTAGACCATCTCACCAGGAAATTACTAGATTCGCAAAGGCATTCAGCTTAAATCATCCTGCTTTTTAATAAGTATGTATGCAGATGATATGCCCCTGACTCTAACCAACCCCTCGACCTCAATACCTCAGGTCATGTGTGTACTGGAATTCTTTGCCACCATATTGGGGCTCATAGTGAGTTGGAGCAATTCGTCATGCAACGCCCAGTGCACGGTAGGCACAAACATAGTATTGGCCCTGGGCTTCTCTTGTCTGGGGGTCAGAATTCACACCAGTTGGGCTAAAATCATATCTGAGAATTATCTTTCACTGATACCGACACTAGAACAAGAAATTAACAGATGGGTACAAATGCATTTATCACTCAAGGGCAAAATAGAAGTGGTCAGGATGTTCATCCTGCCCAAACTGGCATACTTCTTTGCGAACATACCCCTTCTGGTCCCCAAGACAATTCTAATGAAATTTCAGAGGCTAATATCTATGTTCTTGTGGGACAACAAATGCCTCATATTAAGCAAACTTAAATTAAGAGCACACTGAAAAAGAGGGGGACTCAGCCTCCCTTTGCTGCAAGGCAATATATTGCCCTACCAGATGGCTCAGGCCACAAGAAGGTACCTCCCACCATCCAAATCAACACCACCTTGGGTTCAACTAAAGTAACATCTAGCAGATGTTCCCTGGTTGGGAATACTACTGAGCTCTAGAAATAAGAAACCCCCAGAGGACAACCTCATAATCAGTGACACTCAGTCTGCATGGAGAAGGTGTCTCAAACTTACACATTGCTCTGTCCTGGTGAATGCTCCCCCTAGACGATTCTCAGTCCTTTGGCAGAACCCCAATATACTAATTGAAGAGAAGCCCATATACTGGAAGAATTGGGTGGAGAAAAACATTTGAACCATAGTGGACATCTCTGTACCCAACACTAACACCCTTATATCATTTGGGCAGCTCCAAGCTAAGTCTGGATTGCTAAAGTGTGACTTTTGGCAATACTTACAGCTTAGAAGAGCCCTGTCAGGAATATAACTTACTGTATCTGACTTGCAAGAATGGTCTTGGCTAAATTCCGGGCATAAGCAGAATGCTGCCAAAAGTCTTGCAGGTAGAATCTATAGCATGCTGAGAGATGCTGTACCAGATTCCATGACTAAATGCAAACGGAAATGGGAATCAGAATTACAAATGACTATACCCGAAGCCCACTGGAAAAAAATGCATCCACAAGACACATACAGCATATATGGATGCCAAAAACCAGCTTATACAGCTTAAAATCTTTACAACACTGGTACAGAACATCCAAAGCCCTACAACAATGGGGTTTGCTACCACATTGTCAATGCTGGTGCTACCAAGCTTCCAATGTTGGACTTCTACACATCCTCTGGCAATGCCCTCAGATTGCATGGTTCTGGGCAGGTGTCATCAAAGATTGCTCCTCGGTACAAGAAATACAAATCCCAAACCATCCAGCACTAGCCAGTTTGGGGGCAAATCACACCTTCAACAAAACTCAACCCTGGAAACTGACTGGTTGCTCCTAGCCTTAATGGAAGCCAAATGGGCAATACCTATGAAATGGAGACACACACCCCCCCTTCACTCATAGCCTGGCACGTGGCCTTAGCTATAGTAGCCACATTTGAAAGGCTATCCTTTGCGTCCAGAGGTAAACTGACCCTTTACAAAAGAAATGGGCCCCCTTACTTCAGTTCCACATGTACTCTGTTTTAATCCCAAGCCCACTTAATCCATCTACCTGACAGAGAATGGTTATAGGACAGATATTAAGTGAACCCTGACCTTAGATCCTGACCCTAAGAATGATACAGTGTTTCCCCAAGGAGACTTTCAAATAAAATGGGAGATCTGCCCCCCCCCCAGAACAAAATTGCTTGGAGGCCATACACCCAACATTAGAAATATGTGAGAAGATGTTTCAGCAGACCCCTTCTCTACCCTTGGAAGCAATTGCCTGGGTAGGTTGGTCTAGGACTACAACTGGAAGTATAAATGCAGTGTAACTGCAAAAGTTATCCTTCTAAGGACAGAGTTTAAGTCCATATGAGGGTACTGTGTTTCTTTGAAAATCCTACTCAATACTCACTGTCTTCATATTGCTGACGTTTCCATGCTAGTCATAACCCATATAGTAACCTTGGTATTGCTAATCTGAACATGTTTTCCTAGAACACTTCGCTGTTATTACTGACACTTGTATATCATGTCAGCTACAATATTGTTTACCCATACTGGTACTGTTGTATGATAAAAGAAAACTTCAATAAATATTACATGATTAAAAAAAAAGAATGCCAGTGACAGGTGAAAGCAAGAAAACCTAGAAAAGAGTAACACTACCTAAAATTATAAAATTGGAATAGAATGTTTTGCTCTGTGACTGGTAAAAACAGGTGAAACAAAGCAACAAAATAATTTAAGGTTGGAAAGAACTCTAGGGCCATCATGTCTGCCCCCCACCACCTCTCCATAAGCAGGGATGAAATAAGTATAATGTTGAAAACATAGCAATTTAAAGGGATTCATTACCTACTCTACTTCACAGGGTGCCTGATGAATCCCTTTGTAATTTCTCTAATCTTGCCTTAAAGGCTGTATTACATTTATGTCCACCATCTCCACTGGTAGGTTGTTGTTTACTGTCAACCAGAAGTCAAATTGGGCAGGATCCTAGAGGAACTCAGCTGCACGGCTCTGAAAAACACTGAATTTACCTTCACTGAGATTCAAGGAATGTCCCTGCATCCTGTTGCAGGGCATCAGATCAAACATCTCCAACAGTTCAATGTGGTCAATATCCTTGAGCATGTCAAAAACTAAAATCATGTCCCTTTTAAGCCTCCTTTTCTCAAGGGTGAGAATGTTACGGGCTTACAGCTTCTCCTAATAGCTCTTGTCCCCATATTCACTCCCTTGACTGTCTTAATGACCTTTTTGTATGGAAGACACCAGAACTGCACACAGTTCATTAGGTGGGACCAGACTAGGGCCTTGTAAAGTGTTACAATAACGTCCCCTGCTCTGCTGGGCACCCCTCTCTTGATGTACACCAGCATTCTGCTGGCAGTCTTCACAGCAACTGCATACTGCTTGTCCCGCTTCTCCTTCTACTCATTGATGACCCTAGGGTCCATTTCCTCCTTGACCGCAGCAAGAGGGGCCCCCACAGTGTGAAAGTCCTACCTCTTTTTTTGTCCTCTACTGTAGCACCTTGTATTTGGCTTCATTGAATCTAAGACACTATACACAATGGGCAGAGTTTGACAAAATGTTTTAGAAGCCAGTTTCTAGCACGGTTGTTGGAGTGTCCACACTGTGCTCTGACACTGTGCTAGCCTAAGCGAGTTCTCAGGCATGACTGTGGCACCAGCACAGAGCACTGTGGGTGCTGCAATGCATGCTGGGATACTCACGATCAGGTGTCAATGTCGACTGTGGCAAAAAATACTTGTCCAGAATCAGGAGCTCATTATGAGCTCAGCTACATGCTTCATGTATTTTTCCTTTTTCAAAATCACCACAAAAAAGAGTTTTGTCTTTCATTGGGGTTGCCTTAACCCTTTTTACAGCACTAATTGCATCCACTCTGCTGTCCACACAGGTTAAGACATTCATGTTTGTCTAGAACCATGCTAAAGACTACCTCCCTAGCAGGGTTTTAGCATGGCTTTAGAACAAGACTGTAGCACAGTTTTAACCATACTACAGTGTGGATGCAAAACTTTTAAATCATTTTAACAGAGTGACTGTAAAATGGTTCAAAAGCTCTGATCAGTACAGGGTCTAAGACTCAGGAGTTTGACCAATCACCCAGTTTGTTCAGGTTCCCTAAAGTTTGTCAACATAACATAATGTAATGTAATGTCCTATATAGAAAAGAAATATACTGTATTTTAGATATATTTATAAAGGTATATTTCAAATACATGTTTAATTACATTTTAAGATATATTTTCATCCTATGTCTGAAGTATATGCAAAATATCTCAAGCTGTCTGATTTGAAATATCTGATTTATCTGCAGAATATATGTGACAAATACATTTACTATACCCATATATCATAAATATATGTCCATTATATATTTATTATAAGTGTATAATATCTATTTTATATATCTTGAATATTTAATAGGTATACTTTTTTATGTAGTTAACATATATCTAAAATATTTTTTTAAATATATGCATTGCAAAGGTATCTTAAAAAGCCTAAACAAAAAGAAAACAGATTAATCTTGATATAACATATCTGACTATACATTTGGAATTCCTCTTATTAATAACCATTTAGATAGCGATAGTAGAATTATCATTTAATCATGCACCTTTAACACAGGCTTACAGATTTTGCATTTATACTTACCTCTTGATCTCACAATTCAAAAAGGCTCAGAATGGTAATTATACCACCCTGTTTGGTTTCCTTTTATGTTGGGGGTGAGTTCCTACATGTACTTGTTTTTTACTCTCTACTTTTCCCTTTGATCTGAAAGCTAATGCTGTCAATTCAAAATTATTTTAAAATAGAAATGCTCATGACTTTGGTTAATAAACTGTACTTTTAAAATATGCAAATTAGTTATGCAAATTCATACACATTACCAAGGCAAGTATTTACAAAAATATATTTGACATATATAAAAATATATGATCTGTATATATTCTACACATACTGTATCTTGCAATCAAACAAGATACTTATTTTACTCAGCAGAAGTTAGGCACACACACACACACACACACACACACACACACACACACACACACACACACTAGGAGCTGCAGAAGGCACCTCTTGGATTTTCCATCACAAAGTTTACTTGTACAATAAAGAAAACATTGTAAAACTAAAGCTAAAAGTAGTAATAGTAAAAACAGACCTCCCCACAGGATTGGCATTTTGCACAGTTCTTGAAAAAGCACAAGAACAGTGTAAAATATCAATCCAGTTGGGAGGTCTGTTGTTTACTGTTGCTACATTAGTTTTACAACATTTTATATTTTTAACAAATAAACTTTGTGCTGGAAAATGTAAGAATTGTCTTCTGGAGTTCTTGATCCAGTGTACGTGTGTGTGCCTAACTTTACTGTAAGTGTTGTTTACATTTCCACTGTGAACACCACTACATTTTGGAGCTGCCTTCTTTGCTTGTATACATATTTTACTATAAGAACATATGTAGAAAAAGTGCGTTCAATATATATTTACAGAATGTAGTCTATATATATTATAAAGGCATATGATATGTCACATATTTATTAATTATAAAACATATATTTTGCTATGTAAAACATATTTAAAATGTATTATCTATCTATCCATCTATACTGTATATAGGATAAATACCACATATATATATATTACAGATACTTTCCAGATGTAGATCAGGCCAAACCCATTTCAACATATATGAAATATATCTCAGAATATACAACTCTAATACATTAAAAATATGTGTTTGTTAACATACACTTACTGTAATAATTACAGAGTAAAATTATGCTTGCATAAAACTACAATACTTTTTCATTAGAGAGTCCATAAAAACATTAAAAAGTAAAACAGCATATTTTCTTTGCTAGTACAGCAAAATATATACATTTTGTACATCAATGCCAAGTATAAGACTTATCTCATTAAATTCTGCAAATATCTAAAATATTACTGGAAAAATACACATATATCTGAAATATGTGATATATTTAGGCATATTCAGATATAGTCTACATATTAACAAAATATAGTTATTTTCCATATGGGTATAATTTAAAACTATGTTATGAATATATATATATATTTTTAAATATTTAGCATCTTACAAGGGAAATCAAAAATGAAAAGTTATAAGTATCTCTGACTATATATGTTGTATAGATTAAAAATATATGTTTGCCTAAAATGCAAAATATGTAGAAACTGCAATAATGTTTATACATAAAGAAGTATTTTTGATTTTATGCAAGGACATAACACTGAAAGAACAAAAACTTGAATTTTGATATAGTATAGCAAAAAATATATTTTGTATCTATCTATCTATCTATCTATCTATCTATCTATCTATCTATCTATCTATCTATCTATCTCTTTATTTATAAAATGAGTAATACCTAAATGGTCATTTCCAGCAGCAGCACTGGACAAACACCATCAAATGACAGTGTGTATATCAGAGCGCAACCGCATACCTGCACTTTTACCCCCCAAAAAACAATTTTGACATTTTATAAGATAGATAAACCACTCTGAGGTGTGCGGTTGTGCTCTGATATATGCACACCTTGGGTGGTTGATGCACACCAAGGTGTGCGTATATCAGAGAGCGACCGCATACCCACACACCTCAGAGTGGTTTATGTATTATATATATATATATATCTATATATATGATAGATATATATATATATATATATATCAATGATACGATATATCTTGGATCATTCTGTGAATATCTAGAATATATCTTGAAATATATCTGAAGAGTGTGAATGTATCTGACATATGTTTGAAACATATTTGGAGATACAATTATATATTTCACATATTAGAAAAATATAGATATTTTCCATATGGGGTAACATAACA
Organism: Neoceratodus forsteri; assembly: GCA_016271365.2. Lineage (NCBI taxonomy): Eukaryota > Metazoa > Chordata > Ceratodontiformes > Ceratodontidae > Neoceratodus > Neoceratodus forsteri. Next base: position 1,649,374,043 of record CM057453.1, read on the forward strand.
TAACATAACATAACATAACATAACATAACATAACATAACATAACATAACATAACAGAACATATACGATGAAACAGCTGATTTGCCCATCAAGTTTGTCTCCCACTATGTGCTTGTGCCGTTCTTATATTATGTATCCATATATTGATTTATTCTCACATTAAATGTATCTAGTGTTTCTGCCTCCACCACAGGCGCTGCTAATGAATACCACCTGTTTAACACCCTCTGTGTGAAAAAGTGTTTCCTTTTCTTAGTTTTAATGTTTTACTCTGTATCTGATAGTTATGTCCCCTTGTAATTTTTAGGTTATCTCGCATGCGCAGTGCAAGCAACATTTTGTGGTAACTTGCTGTGGAGTAGCAGGTTTTGGAGGTGCGGTCGTGTTGTGGTCAATGGTGCCACTGCTTTTTAGGGCTGGTCTCTGTGGCACAAATGAAACAGCAAACTGTCTATGACAGCACTGCAGAAGTGTGCCACCAACTTGAAACAATTTTGCCGCTGCAATGAGGGAGCTCCCTATCATTGCAGGATGTGCGTTGTCTGGTGTAATATTTCAATGAACATGGAGGCAGCTGTCACCATCCACCTCTCACAATCCCCAGTAAGCCAACTTGAGGGGTGCCCAATGCACCTGTCAGCATGCCCCCTCCCCAGTTCAATTGGTTTGCCAATGGGGGGCCCAATCCCCATTGGCATAATGTCCTCCTACTTTAATTTGTCTGCCAAGGGGGGGTGCCCAATCCCCTTTGGCATCATGCCCCCACAAACACAGACACAGACTCATTTTCTTTGCCGATGAGGTGCCCTATCCCTGTCAGTTCCAGTACCCCCCAAAACACCCAGGTGGCACACTGGGAGCCCACCCCAGTGTGCCCAAATCAAACCTGAAAAAAAGAAAACTTTCCCGCTATGAGTTTTTTGTATCACCTGTAAACAAGAAGACAGTCCCTCGCTGTCTGTTGCAGCCCTCCCCAACCCACACCCACCCTCAGTGCACCCCACTTCTCTGTACCCCCTTCACCCATATTTACATCTGGAGCCTAGCACAATGATCTTCGGTGGAGCAGAAACACATTTTCACTCTTCAAAGCCAGCCGCTAAAGGAAGAAATACTGGTAAGCTGTATAATGGCATCAATGAGGAGGTTCAACTTAGGTGGATATCTCTGTCATTTTTGTGAATTTGGATCCAAATTTTCAACATGAGGTTCTTGGGACCCCACCTCATGAACGCAGTCACTGTCATGTTGTTATTCTGTCCCAAAAGGTGATTTTGTGGTCACTGCGTGGAATCAACCTTTCAGGACTGAGTAACAAAACAAAAGTGTGACTGTTCATGAGGTTTATTCCCAAAAAGCCTATGTTGCAAATTTGGTGAAAAAATTCTAAAAAATCACTGTGTTACGAGTGTGTATTGCACAGTTTCCATGCATGCTCATAAGTTCGAGAATTTTTAATATTTTCACTCCAGATTTTCAACACACCCATTTTTGCACACCTCCTTATGTACAGTATAGCTGTAATTTTTCACATTCTGCCCAAAATGTGTTTTCGCACACCTAGCGCATAATGGCACGGTCGCTGTGGGAAATCAACGTTCGGGACAGAGTAATGAAATCATAGTGACACATTTCTTCAGCAGAGGTCCTCAAATGCATGTGTTGGAAATCTGGTGAAAGAATTCCACAAAATGACTGTGTTACGAGTGTGCATTGCACAGTTTCCACACACAGTCGTAACTTTGAGAATTTTTAATATTTTCATTCCACATTTTCAACATTGCCATTTCTTCACACCTCCTTATGAATGGTACAGCTGTCATTTTTTACATCCTGCCCAAAATGTGTTTTTGCACATCTGGCGCAGAACAGCACGGTCACTGTGGGAAATCAAATTTCGGGACAGGTTAACAAACTCACAGTGTCACTGTTCATGAGCAGAAGTCCCAAATACTTTCATGAGGTGGGGTCATAAAAAGCCTACATTGAAAATTTGGAATGCAAATACCAACAAACGCCCGGGGCCTTAGGGTTTCTAACTATAACATCCCACCCTGTAGAGACTGACAGGCATCAGGGGTGTGCCTTTGGATTGTCGGCTGTAATGCTGATGCCATTCCACTTCCACTTCCACCCTGCAGCCAGTGACAGGCATCAAGGTGTGTCTTGGACCCTTCGGCCCCAATGTTCACCCCATTCTCCTGTACTGCACCCATCTCAATGTATTTCCTTATGGAATGGGGTGAGTTTAAGACTCGATGACCCCAAGGCAAAATGTGGCACTTGTCAGAGTCTGCAGAGTAGGGTGAGGTGAAATGGCACGAGCATTATGGTTGATGACCAAAAGGCACACCTCAATGCCTGTCAGTCTCTACAGGGTGGGGATGGGGTTGAGGTCAGTTCTATACTTCACTGCCATTCCTTTTATGCATCTCTGTAACTTCTGCACCACCAATGCCAACGCCAGCAAGACAACATTCGGCATTGACAAATGCTTCTTCTACCTGACTTTCATTTTACTGTAGTGATTCCATAATCTCATTCTTATTGCCTTGAATACTGTTATCATGCCTCTTGTATGTCTCCTTCTTTCTAGAATGAACATATTTAGTGAATTCAACCTGTATATGCAATAAAGATAGTTAATTTCCATTATCATTTTCATTTTAATTCTTTGAAAACTGGGTAAGGTCCAATGGGCATGAGTGCCTGTTTTCAGGGCTGACCCAGGAGCACTGAGGAGGCTAAGTGACTTGTTCAGAGTCACAAAGCATGCAAGTGGAGGTTGTGGGAATCAGACCCAGGTCTGCTGGATGTACCAAGCTCATTCTCAGTCTATTACCCTAATCTCTAGGCTATACTGTCAGCATATTTTCTCTATATTCTTTCCAGTCTATTTATTTCATTTTTGTATGTGTACCCAGAACTGCACTGAGCACTCTAGATGTGGCCTGATCAATTATTTGTGGAGTGGCATAATCACTTTGCTGAATCTACTAGCCATGCTCCTCCTTATACATGATAGTATACTATTCCATTTACTTACTACTACATCACATTGTTCCATCATTCAAAGTTTGTCATCTACTATTACACCTAGATATATTTGATTAGTTATCTCTTTGATCTGTTCTCATAAATATAGCATAGTGTTTTGAAATTGTTCTTTCCCAACTACAGTACATTATCACACAGTTATCTATGTTATATTTAATTTTTGATTCTAATACCTAATCTATCATGCTGTTAAAGAGCTAGTGTACTGCCTAAAACTAGTATTAGTTTTTAAAAGCAGTCAGCCATTAACTTTTATATCTGAGATACTTTTAATTTTCTCTTTGGTTGATAAAAGATTGTTTACCTGATCTGAGAAGGTGTGCTGTGTGGAACAGCTCTCTGCCTGGCAGCAGATGTATCTAACTCTGTCCCCCCACTGCATCATCAGCATTGTGACCTCACTGACTGTGACATCACTGCTGCTTAGGAACAACCACTCAGTAGCTGCCAGATCAGTCACAGATAGATATGTCAGCTGCCAGGTTGGGAGCTATTTCACACATCCAGTACAATACTATCACATAAAAACTTTCTAATGAGCAAAAGGGAAAAGAAAAATTCTTCAGAAATAAAAAGCTACAACTGACTACTTCTTAACATTTGTATCGGTTTCTTCTCTGTCCGTTTTGGTTACACTAGCTCCATAAGATCTTCCTGCAGATTTTGTTGTTGCTCTCTTGTTTCAACTATGCTCCCAGTTTTAGTCCTGTTTGTGAATTTTGATTAGGGATGGGCGGGTTGGCTGTGACCCGGTTCTGATTCCAACTCTGATTTTGTTCCAAAAGGTTCTGATTTGCTCAGATTCACTCTGATGAATTGTAAACCTATTTTTGTCTATTTGAGTATGAGAAATGTATCAGTATTATTCTTTTAAATCCCTCTATTAAAAAAAAAGAAAACACAACCTTTTTAAAAAGAAATTTGTGTCTATATTTTCATGTTGTTTGGTCAGCAAGCAGCCAAGGGCAATAAAATATAAATATATAGCAGTCACCAGTACTGCAATAGTGCAGTCACTGAACAAAGAGGACAGGGCAGGGTACCCAAAAATTAAGTGGTGTGATTCATGACTAAGTGATGTGAAACAGAATATTCATGTACAGGGTTGCGCCCCAAAATTAAATGGCATCAAACGGAAGATTCAATAACAATGGAAATCACTAAAACTGCTACAGAAAGACATTGGCAAACTGGCTTACTTAAACATGGACATGAAACAGAAGAGTCAGTAAACAAACAGGGTTGGGTTGCATCCAAAAATTAAGTATCGTGATTCATGAGGATTGTGACTAAGTGACGTGAAACAGAAGATTCTGTGAACAGGGTCGCACCCAAAAATTAAGTGGCATGATTCGTAATTAAGTGATGTGAAATAGAAGACAGGGTTGCACTCAAAAATTAAGTGGCATCAAACAGAAGATTCAGTTACACTGAAAATCACCAAAACTGCTACAGAAAGATGGGACCTCCCCCTTCATAAATCTTTATGGCACTATACCTAGGTGTAGTTCAGTCACAGAGACGAGCAACACAGAGTATGAGACATGATGTTCCCTCCTTCACAACTGGTATGGCACAGAGATGAGCAACACAGAGTCTGCGATGTGGGTGACACCCCCTCTCAAAATATGTAAGGCACTATATGACCTAATATTAGTTCAGGCACAGAGATGGGCAACACAGAGTTTGAGACGTGATGGCCCCTTCACAATCTTTGTGGCAGTATGGCACAGAGATGGGCAACACAGAGTCTAGGGCAGTATGACCTTTCAGGACAATACAAGAGTGGACACAAGGGAAGGAGCATACAACATGGAAGCTGACCTTAGAAGGCTAGAGGATTGGTCCAGGGACTGGCAGTTACAATTTAATGCCAAAAAGTGTAAGGTAATGCACTTGGTAAAGAGGAGCCCTGTAAAAAAGTATACACTGGGAGGACATCAACTTGAGGAGACATAATCATTACTGGCAAATTAAAGGTAGGACAACAATGTGAGAAAGCAGCACAGAAAGCGGGTGGCATCCTTGGATGTATGAGTAGAGGTATTTCTAGTAGAAAGAGGGAGGTTATCATGCCCCTTTACAGGTCCTTGGTGAGACCACATTTGGAGTACTGCATTCAGTTCTGGAGACCTCACCTCAAGAAGAACATTGACCATTTGGAAACGGTACAGAGAAGGGCTACTAAGATGGTGCATGGACTGCATCACAGGTCATATGAAGCAAGACTCGGGGAGCTGAACCTATACTCCCTTAAGCAGTGAAGAAACAGAGGGGACATGATTGAAACATTTAAATATGTGAGGAGATTTAATGCAGCTCAGACAGGCAATCTGTTTCAACAGAACATGGCAGCATGCATGAGGGGGCATGATATGATACTGGTAGGAGAAAGGTTCAAAAGCAACCTCAGGAAGTACTTCTTCACAGACAGAGTAATAGACCCATGGAACAGCCTGCCCCAGGAGGTGGTAGCATCAAAGACAATCAAGGAGTTCAAACTTGCATGGGACAGACATAAAGGATAAGTTAGGATGAAGGCTGCATAGGGAGGGGATAGTTTCTAGGGCAGACTAGATGGATCACACGGTCCCCATCTGTCGATGATTTTCTTATGTTCTTATGTAACACAGAGATGGACAACACAGAGTCTGAGAGGTGATGCCCCTCTTCACAATCTGCATGGCACTATGGCACAAAGATGGGCAACCAACACAGAGTCTAGGGCAGTATAGCCTTTCAGGGCAACACAGAGTCTGAGATGTGATGTCCCCTTCACAATTTGTATGGCACTATGGCACAGAGATGGGCAACACAGAGCCTAGTGCAGTATGACCTTTCAGGGCAACACAAAGATGGGCAACACAGAGTTGTGGGAGACACCCCCTTTCAAAATCTATGGCACTATAAGCCCACCTCAAAATTACTGAGGCACTATGACCTTCAGTCAAAGTCCTCCAGTCCTGTCTGACTCTATTGAATTCATTGGTTATTCTTTCTCTCAATATATACTCTCTTTCTCTCTCTGACTAATGAAATTGGGTGTTTTATCATTTTACTGTGGAGTCTGCAATGTCTGCACTCTGCTGCTGTCTACTCTCCACTCTACTGTTGAATTTGCTAGTCTCTATCTACTGTACTCTCTCTTTCTTTGTCTCTTAGTCTCTATCACCCTCTCTCTTCCTCTTCCCCTCCCCCCTCCCTTTCTACCAAAATGTTTGCCATTTTGTGGGGAGGATCTACACACACACACATGACTATCTCCATTGACTGCAAAGCCCCAAATGTGCTTGATACTCTGTTTCCTGGGGAGATCCTGTGGTGGCTGACACAGTGAATTGGCTAGAATATGTGTCAGTCATGGAACAGAGACCCTCATTGGTTGACTCCCTTCAGTGCTCCAGGATCATGGGCGCTTCCCTTTTTTGGTCATGTGATGGTCCAGGGACTCAGGAATCTTTGGCAGAGATCAGAGAAAAAAAGAAACACTTATTTTTTCTGCATTTATCGGCACCCTGCACTGCCTTTTCCATGCAGTACTGGTGGTAAGAGTGTTATTCTGGCCTGGACCACACTTCTGAAATTGGGCCAACTTGGCAATCTGGGTTGAGACACAAAAGGCTCGGTTTTCCCAGTTAAAGTCGAATCAGCCCGGTCCGGGATGGGTGTGAGAACTGCACCAGAACAGGTTCAACCATCCCTATTTTGATGTTATATTCTTATTTTGAGATCCCAGATTCATGATGTAGGTGTTAAAAAACAGAGGCCCCAGTACAAACCCCAGAGGAACAGCACGTGTTACCTCCCTCAAATCTGAATCAACCCCCTTTACTCTAACCAGCAGATACCTTTGATTTAGACAGTTTCTTATCCAGTTGCACACATAGTTGGGTAACTTCATTTAATTTAGTGTGTTCATTAGTATTTCATACAAGATGGTATCAAATGCTTTGCTTGGGTCCAGGTAGATCACATCTATTGGTATGATGGAATCTAATACTTTGCTTACTGGTTCAAAGAAGTGGATAAGATTAGCTTGGCATAATTTCTATCTGTTTACTTATGCTATGTTCTGTCCTTGATGTTATATGGTTGCAGAGACTCCTGAAAGACTTTTGCAGGTGGCACTGCAAATTGTTCCTTAAGCTCCACTATGATCCTGGGAAGTATCCCTTCTGCCCCTTGGGACTTACCTGACTTGATTTTTGCTGGGTGGCCAGGTACCAGAGAAGGCATATTGTTCCCTTTAGTGAACCCCAAAGGGAAGTATTCATTAAGCATTTCAGCCATGGCCTCAGTCTGTCTCACAGGTTCCTCCTCCTCCATTACCCCTATTTTCGAAGGCCCAACCCTCTACTTCACCTTCCTCCTTACATTTATATACTGGAAGAAGGCTTTAGCATTGTCAGGCATGCCTGCTGCTATCTTGGCTTCTAGTTTTTCTTTGTCAGTCTTAACTCTAGTTTACAATTCCCTATGCTGCTCTGTGTTCATCTCTGGCCTGACAGAAACCCACCTTCTTCCAGCAGTCATAGATCAACTTTTTGTTTAGAATCAGTAGCCTTAGGTTTCTGTTGAGCACGGACAGCCTGTTTTTGTACACCTTTCCCTTATGGCTGGCAGGAATGTAGAGCTCTACAGCCCCTTTGAATGCTGTACCTTCTTCAATGAGCACCACATGTGATCTGCATTCCCAGCCTCATGCATCAGCTTCTTTTTCTTACAGCAACCAATGGCATAAAAGTCCTGGTGCCAATCTTGACACTATACCTAACATATCCATGTTCTCCCTTATCATTTTTGTTTAATGTACACCATTTCTTTCACTGAATACAAAGTTAGTAACTTACAATAATAACAAGAATCAGCCACCCAGTAACACAGTATGTTCATTTCACTATTGCCCCTCAAGTTCTGTCTGGTTCTTACTCTGTGTTATTTTATTTCTTACAGTTGTTTTTCTTTATTTAAGAAAACTGCTGTTGACACAACATTGTTTCACTGTTTGATTGGAATCATATTGAGTAGTAAATAGTGGCATTCTGATTGAGAGACACTTGTGATTTCCTGGGCAGCAACCAACCTGATCTTCAGAGTTTTCCATCTTTCATAAAGGTGCCTAAAGGAGCTAGGCCTTAGTCTGCAGGAAAACAGAAAGAGGCCCAAGAACAGAAGAAGAGCACCAGAGAACGAGGAGAGGGTGGAGTGGGAGGTACTAGAGCTCAGAATGCTAGGCATGTTAGGTTTATGTAGGGGAAGTTGGAGGTGCTTGATTCTGCTCTCATAATGAACCCCATATTGTGTACAACTGAGTACCACTTGGTAGTTCTGTGACTGCATTCCTCCTGATCTTTAAAGGGCTAGTGTATTGCCTAAAAGTAATATTAGATTTTAAAAGCAGCCAACCATTACTTTTTATATCTGAGGTACTTTTTCTTTTCCCTTTGTTTAATTAGAAGATTGTTTACCTAATGTTAGTAGGTGTGGTGTGTGGAACAGCACTTAGCCTGGCAGCTGACATATCTTGCTGTACTGCCCCACACTACATCATCGGCATTGGGATCTCGCTGACTGTGACATCACTGCTACTTAGGAACAGCAAGTGAGTGACTGCCAAGTCATTCACCTGTGATGTCACTGTCAGTGAGATCATAATGCTGATGATAGCAATTAAATGAAATAGACCAAATATGTCCTTTACCAAGCTCGCTCACATCAATTAATAAATAGCACATAGAAGACTTCCTGATGAGCAAAAGGAAAAAGAAAAGTGCTTCAGAAATAAAAAGTTATAACTGACTACTTCTTAAATTTGTATTATTTTTCCTGTCTGCTTGTTTTGGCTCCACTAACTCTTTAAGATCGTCCATCCTTGGTAGATGTTCCTGAAGTAGCTAGGCCTTAGGCTGCATGAAGATAAAGAGGCTCATAACTAACACTGGTATTACAACGAAGCATCCTCCTACTCTTGGAGTGAAAACCATTGTCAGAGAAAACAAAAAAATCTCTATGGAGAAAACGTCTTGGGAGCCTAGGCTATCGGTCACCTTTCCTCAAGGCATTCAAATAGACAGGAGCAGATCATGTGCTTTCCAAATTTTTTGCTTAGGATTTTAGGTATAGATTTGGTAGCAGGCCAGTGTCTATCTTCCAATGAGTTTAACTACATGTTGAGGAACTTTCTGTCTTGAACATGGTGTTGTAGCTCTCAGCCGAAAGGAGTGGTTGGAGTATAGAAGAAGGTGCAATCCAAGGTGAGTCAACAAAATTCAGAGGTGTTTTATAACAGGTATCATTGCAACAAAACTGTTTTAACTGTATAATTGTATGTAACCACTTGCGCTTGCTAAGTTATGTGACTCGTATATTGTAACCAAAAAGTCTGTTCTGTGTGTCCTCAATGTGACGAGGTACCTTTGGAAATGAGCCTTTGGCTCAAAGGTTGTAAACTGCTGTACAAATAAATAAAAATAAATAAATAAATGATGAGTCAAGTTGCTGTCATGACTGAATCATTCTCAGTATTAAACAGGGGAATCAAGATTGCTGTACATTCTCTTGTTGAGAGAAACCGATCAAAGACAGCTATAGGTCACAAGTTATTCATCTGAAAATATCAGATTTGAACTCAATTTTACATCGTCTCAGAGATACAGTATATTAATTATGATATACTTTGCATAAATTGCATGTATCTGTTTTTGGTGTTTGACTGGGTTAAAGATTGAGGAGAATGTAGAAAATTATCCTATAATTGTTTGAATTTGTTGGTCAACAGAGAAAAAATATTTCTGAACACAGTAAGTTGCTGAGCTTATTGAAAATGGTAACATGAAATGTAAAGTGCTTCAATTAAGGTTTTGAAGCTATTTATTTTAGGCTTCCAAGGCACTGTTTAATGACTAATCTTGATAACATGAATGTGAATCCAGGGATCCTGATTTGGAGGAAAAACTAAATTCCTGAGAGATGTTGTTATAACTGTACTAACTCACATAGTGAGATACTTCCAATTGTACAACGGTCACAAAAATAAAGTATTTTGATTGGGTGGCTGACACCTAGAACCTGTTGTAATTCCCAGCATTACCAATGGGAAAAGGTGCCAGTCTCCACCTGATGCCCATAACCACGAGCTATATCCCTGTTTTCGAACACTATAGTTTGAATCAGGTGCCATTTTCTCTCACCATACAGCCATCAGATAAAAAACCCCAAACCCAGTAAAAATGGACACAAGTTTTGAATTGATCGACTTGGCCGAACTAGACTCAATTTTCCGATTGCTAACACAAATTGAAGTACCCGTTAGTGACTTAGTTCCCCAGAACATACCTCAGGTAGTTGTAGATGATACCGTACATCCTTTTGCCACTTCAGCAGCAGAAAGGGCCATTGAAATCCCAGAGTCAGAGGTAGATTCATCCCCAGCAGCAACAGAAGCATCTCAGGGAAACAGCTCCTCCCATGGATTGGATGACAGCACAGCAGGGCCAACAAGCAACAGTACTGTAAAAAAAAAGTCATGCAAATGTATCAGACCATGACATGCTCAGGTTAGAAATAAAGGGCAATGAGGAGACAACATTAAAATAGACTAGATGGGCCACAAATGTGTCCTATGACTAGTGTAAACAAATGAGAATAGCAGTCAATTTGCAAGCCATATCACTGTCTGAGCTAAATATTATTTTAAGACATTTCTATGGCTCAGTTCAAAACACTGAAGGCAATGAATATGTAGTAAGCAGTTTTGTTAGCTTGAGGGCAGGCCTTAATAGGCAACTAAATGACCCCCCTCTAAGTCGATATGTAAACATAATGCTAGACCCTGTTTTCAGTAGCTCTAACAATATTTTCAAGGGAGTAGCCAAGAGATACTATAGAGAGGACAAGGACAAGGCAACACACCATCCACCCTTAACCATGGAAAAGATAAAAACTTTCCGTAACTCCCCAGTACTATCCCCAGAAATTGCCCCAGTCTTGTCAGTAAGGTGTGGATGGACAGCCAACTTCATTTTGCAAGGAGGGGAAATGAAGGGGTTAGAAATTTGACAGTGCAACCATTTGAGGTGAAAACAACTGAAGAAGGGGATAGATACCTAACAAAATCTTTCAACGAGGAAACTAAGAACCACAAAAAGTACAATGACCCCACAAGACAGCTCAATCGAGGGTACATGTTTGAGCAGCCTGAAGATGCCCTATGCCCACTTTTAAGCTACCTTAAATATGTCTCCAAGCTGCCTCCCAAAGCCTCTTCCTTGTTCTGTCACCCAAAACGCCAGTCTCAGCAAGTACTGGACACACAGCAAGTCTGGTAGAGCAGTGAGTTAATAGGCGTAAATTGCCTTGGTGGTATGTTAGCAAGAATCTGCAAAGAGGCCTATTTATGTACCATCTACACAAACCATTCTCTATGTGCCACAGCTGTCACTTTGCTTTGTGATGCTGAAATGGAATCCAGGCAAATAATGGCCATAACTGGCCATAAAAATGAATCCCCACTAAGATCTTATTGGAAGCCAAGCATTGGGGGAGAGGTAGTAACAACAGCAAAAATGGAAAGGGACCTGGGGGTAATCATATCAGATGACCTTAAGGATAGCAAACAGTGTGAGAAGGCAGTAGGGAGGGCTGGGGGTTACTGGGATGTATAGGGAGAGGCATCACCAGCAGAAAGCAAAAAGTTGTTATCCCTCTTTACAGACAGTAGGTGAGACCCCATCTGGAGTACTGCATCCAATTCTGGAGACCCCATCTCCACAAGGACATAGACAGAATGGAGGCAGTCCAGAGGAGGACAACTAAAATGGTGCAGGGTCTGCAAGAGAAGCCATACGAGGAGAGACTAAAGGAGCTTAATATGTATACACTAGAGGAAAGGAGGGAGAGGGGGGACATGATAGAAACTTTTAAGTACCTCAGTGGAATCAACAAAGTCCAAGAGGGTAGCATTTTTCAGAAAAAGAGATGTGCAAGAACAGGGGGACACAATTTGAAGATAGAGGGGGGATGGCTCAGGGGCAATGTGAGGAAGTATTTTTTCACAGAGATGGTGGTGGGCACATGAAACAGCCTTCCTGAGGAGGTTGTCGGGTCTAAAACCATGGGAGAATTCAAGAATGCATGGGACAGACATAAGGCAGTTCTTGTGGGGGGTAGGAAGAAGTAGGCTGTTGGTTAGTAAGTAAGTAAGTAAGTAAAAGTTTATTTTTAAGCGCTTTTCGAAATCAAAGCGCTGTACAATAAAACAGTTTAAATACATATAAAAACATACATACAACATAACAAACAACAATAAATTATAATTACAATACAGTGCAATAAACTACTCCCCATACATGCGTTTGAAATAAATAGGTTTTCAGTTCTGACTTAAAGCTTTCAACGGTCAGGCAGCTCGTGATCCGCCAGGTAGAGAATTCCACAGGGTAGGGGCAGCATAAGAAAATGCTCATGCCTCGCATGTTTTAAACGAATCCTGGGAACCTCTAGCAATCCCTCGCCGGTGGAGCGGAGTGAGCGAGAGGGACAGTAGGGAACAAGCAGATCTTGAAGATATCGCGGTCCCTGTTCGTGTAGGGCTTTATAGGTCAGTAAACTGACCTTAAAGGTGATCTGCCACTGAACCGGCAGCCAGTGCATCTCGCACTGCACAGGCGTAATATGATTCCTCATAGATGTCCCCGTCAAAAGCCTGGCTGCTGCGTTCTGCACCAGCTGCAAGTGGCGGATATCAACCCCCGGCAGCCCTAGGTACAGGGCATTGCAGTAATCGAGGTGAGAAGTAACAAAGGCATGGACTAATGTCGAGAGGTCAGCCGGAGGAACAAGGTGTTTCACCCGAGCAATATTCCTCAGATGGTAAAAGGAGGATTTGACAGCAGATGACACCTGGAATTTCAGAGTCAAACTGTCGTCAATAATAACGCCCAGGTTACGCACCCGGTCTGAGGTCGAGAGCTGGGCACCATCGATCCATATGCCCGAAGGAAGACCAGCCCTACAATCCACCTCACGATGACCTGGGTCCACCACCAACACCTCAGTCTTATCCGGGTTTAACCTTAGCCAGCTGGCACTCATCCAATCACTGATCTCGGATAGACAGTTGTTAAGTATAGAGACTGCATCTTCTTGCCCGGGACTAAAGGACAAATATAGCTGGGTGTCATCTGCATAGCAGTGAAAACCCAAGCCATATTGCCTCATAATGTCTCCCAATGGCAGCATATAGACAGCGAACAACATGGGTGCCAGAATGGAACCCTGTGGAACCCCACAAGGCAAAGAGACGGCATCAGAGGAATAAATTCCAGTGATAATCCTATGTCTCCGCCCTGTGAGAAAAGATTGAAACCATTGTAGAACCGTACCAGACAGTCCACAATAGAACCGCAGGCGTTCCAAAAGCACACCATGGTCCACAGTGTCAAAAGCTGCAGAGAGATCAAGAAGGACTAGAATAGTACGAGCCTTTCGATCCCTCGCTATCAGGAGATCATTTAGAACCCGGACAAGAGCAGTTTCAGTACTATGTCTTTTCCTAAATCCCGATTGAAGAGTATCATAGACATTATGATTTGTAAGATGGTGCGTCAGTTGCAGTGCAACCACCTTTTCAATAACCTTACCCAAAAGGGCAGGTTAGAGATAGGTCTGTAGTTAGCTGGACAGTCCGGATTCAATGAAGGTTTTTTTAAGAGTGGTCAAACGACCGCCTCCTTTAAGGGTTCAGGAAAGGTCCCCTGCTCCAAGGATTTCCAGACGATTTCAGCAATGGTCGGACAGATAATATCTACGCAACCCAATAAAAGTGGCGTAGGGCCCAGATCCAAACTACAACTGGTTGGACGTACAGTCTGGACAATCCTCATAATGTCCATGAATTCCGGCCTACCAAAGTCAGATCCAGGTGACACAGGTGTTTGCTTCCCTGCCGATCACTGCAAACCTTTGTAGAGTGAGCTTGGCTGAGATCCGCCCTAATGCCGGCAATCTTATCAGCGAAAAATCGAGTAAGCTCATCACACTTTATTTGTGAAAAATCTCTTCCAGACTGTAGACAGAGTGGATTGCACAATCTGTCAACAGTCCGAAAGAGTTGAGCGATCGGTTTCGCAGCAGCAATCTCCTGGACAGGAATTCTGACTCTTATGGGATATTGCCGATTGATAGATAACATAATGATCCATCAATCTAAGTTTGTCGGCATCCAGGCAAGATTTCAGCCATGATCTCTCTCTAGCCATACTCTCCTCAGCTCCTTCAAAGACTCATCAAACCAGGGAGTCTTTGGGCGCTGAGTGAGTGGGCGAACACAAACAGGAGCAATTTGATCCAGGGCCCCAGTCACCACCTTGTTATAGGCAATGACCAGGTCCCCTGGACCCATGCTCTCATCCGAAACACCCGATAGGTCCAGTACCGCCAATAGGCCCTCTGGGTTTACTCCCCTTAAAGGGCGATACTGGACCATCTCCGTAGGGACAGACCTATTAGGGGGTGCCCCAAAACTGAATCTTATGGTGTGATGGTCTGTCCACGCATTTGGTTCCACCTCCAAATGTGAAACATCCAAATCCAGTACTGAACACCAGGTTCAATGAGTGTCCACCTATATGGGTAGCAGAGGTAACTACCTGTGACAGGCCCAACATAGACATAAGTTGGAGGAAGTTCTTTCCAAAGTGAGAGTTCATCGTCGACCAGGCATTGAAGTCACCCAGAATTAGCCATCTAGGCGACTCCAGTGCCATGTCAACGATGAAGTCCTGAACTCCTTCAGGAATTCACCACCATCACCGGTGGACTGTAAATGAGGAGAATCCTGAGCTCTGCACCTGCTGCCAGGATACACTCAAAGGATCTGGTGTTACCCACTGGCACCTCCACAAGATTCAGCTCTGATCTAAAAAAGATGGCCACTCCCCCGCCCCTATGATCCAGTCTCGAATGGTGCATTACCGAGAACCCAGCTGGAGCGGCAGAGTCTAAGATAGGACCTGCATTTTCATCCAGCCAGGTCTCGGTAATACATGCCAGGTCAGATGTTGTTACAAGATCTGCAATAATAGCAGTCTTGTTCCTAATCGACCTGGCATTACATAACACCGCTCGAGTTGGACGAGTTTTCGGAGAGGATCGCAGTACCTGCCCACAGTCTGTGTAGCCCTTGGGTATGGGAATCAGGCAAGGAGGACCCCTCTCCTGACTCCATTTCGCCCAGGGCGTCTCCTTGACCCAACTATCCCTATCTGCCCACCCCTCTCCATTCTCCCACTCTGCCCAGCCCATCCATTCCCTAAATGCCTTCTCATTATCCCTGCTTTCCGACAGTTGTTAAAGGCATCATCGGATAACCGAGGACAATGAAAGGGACGGAGGTCCCGGAGCAGAGTGGGAGAGTAGCGCCTGACTGTATAAAGCCCCATCAAACACATTATTGATGGCAAATACAAATAACTTTCAACTAAACAACCTATCTTAATTAACAATATAATTAACCTAAAATAAAAATAAAATCATATAATCAAACCAAAACCCATACAAGATCATATAATTAGTAAGTAAGATAAAATAACAAACAAAACAAAATAAAATAAAGCAAGACAAAACAAATAAAATAAAACTCTCCCTACCCAAAAATCTTAACACTCTCACTGCATACAAACATAAAATTCACATACGAACAAATAAAACAAACAACATAAATCTGAAAGTATCACACAATTTAAAACCCTGACTAAAAGTCCATAAACTTAATAAAATCTAATCATAAGCCCCATATAACAGAGTTCATAATGTTATGGAGTCAATACACTTTCTTCATATGCCTGGTGTGGAGCACCAGGAGGACGACTCTTCACCTAATGAAACAAGAGGAGGGAGCGGGAAATGCATGCTGTCTTCCACATGGGATGCTGGGCATAGCCCGGCCTCTGCCAGGTTATTCCAGCATCCCCGGAGCCCCGAAACACCAACCTCCGCAGGTGCTCCCAGCCCTCCCAGGTACAAACACCAGCACCCGCACCCACCTTAGGAACAACTAGGCTAGTTCCTTAAGTCTTTCTTCCTCTTTCTTCCTTCTCACACAATTTCACAGCCAAAATCCCCAGCCACGAGTTTGGCTTTGAATCCTGCAACCAATACTTCCAAAGGAACAACCAATAAATAAAGTACTTTTCCAGTCCCAGCTGCACAACCTTATATTCAGTAATAAAACTACAAATCCTCCTTCAGTCGTCACATGTGACCAAACTCTAAAAGTCAAAACAAGACAGAGTCACTGGGGCAACACCAGAAGTCGATTGTATCAATAATCGAAAGAAGCTTCTTCACAGTATCTCAATAATTCCTAATTCACAGTGCCATAACTTCCACGCCGCAGGTTCAAGTACCACTCGCCATCCAGAGTCATACACTCACTCACTGGCAGGAACCTGCAACAGGTTCCTGCAATCCTCGCTTCCGAACTCTTTCCAATGGTCCTCAACTCCACAGCCTCTCACAGCACAGCCGGGAGAGCAAAGAACGGAAAACAGCAGGATCCAAAAACCGACAACGGTAGATGCCACGGAGCTAGGTCGCAAGAGATGCAGGACTCCAAAAAGTATATGGGCAGGACTCCAAATTCCAGAGGCAGTAAAACGATAAACAGGCTCTAATAAGTGGAAAACACTCCAAGCCACTCCAAGCCACTCCGAAAACACTCGGAAAACGCTGATCGGAAAACCGGACAAAAAAATTATTTTAAACCTCACACGGCTGTAATCCGAATAGTCCGCATAAAAGAAAACATACAAACGAACTCAAAGGGCTAAAAATTCTTCTAAAATTAACCAAATATAAACGAAAGACGACAAGCAATAAAATCAGTGTTCTGGCTGGCTCAGCTTAGCCGCCATCTTGCAAACATGACGTCATGATTTTATGATTTAACTAGGATCTGCCGCGTACCCTGTAGGTAGGAAAACGGGCAGATTAGGTGGGTCAAGTGGTCCTTAGCTGCCATCAAAGTCTATGTTTCTATAAACAAATTTAGGCAATGGGGCTCAATAATAGCTGGTGACAACTGCAGAAAACAAGTAAAAAAAAGTGACATACCCAAAGGAAAACGTGCAACCACATCCACTCCTTCTGACATCTCATCCCCTCCTTTCCATAAGCAAGCGGCATTAGCAACTGTCACCTCAGAAAAGCAGCAAACCTCTCAAAATAAATATAGTTCAGAGTGTAAAGAAAACAGCAGCATCCAAAGCACTAGAAGTAGCAATCTTGAGCAAACAGTGGTTAACAAAACAGACACCAATATACCCACGAAGAATGTCCTCCTCGATCCTTGCTCAGAAACTAGATCTGACTGCACGGAACCACTGCAGGAGAAGGTTAAAAACATCATCATCCAGTTGCAAAGTAAAATTGCATTGTGGAACCGAGGTGTGGGAAACCTTTCAAATTATAGAACTATAAATGTGTACTGTTCCCCATAGTAAACCTTATTTCCAACTCACAGCAAGATAATTTAAACAAGCATTTGTCAATGCCAAATGTTGTCTCGCTGGCATTGGCATTGGTAATGCAGGAGTTAGAGATGCATAATAGGAATGGCAGTGAAGTATGGAACTGATGTCAACTCCACCCCCACCTTGCAGAGACTGACAGGCACTGGGCTGTGCCTTTGGGGCATCAGCTATAACACTCATGCCATTTTACCTCATCCTACCCTGTAGACACTGACAAGTGTTGTGGTGTGCTTTGGGGTCTTTGGGCCTTATACTTAACCCATTCCATAAGGAAATATGCTGAGACGGGTGCACTATAAGAGAATGGAGTGAACTTTAGAGCCGAACAGTCCAAGGCACACCTCGATGACTGTCACTGGCTGCAGGGTGGCGGTGGGGGTGGAATGCCATGAGCATTACAGCCAATGATCCCAAGCCACACCCCGACACCTGGCAGTCTCTACAGGGTGGGGTGTTACAGTTGGAAGCTCTAACGTTGTAGCAGTTTGTTGGTATTTTCAGTCCCAATTTTCAACATAGTCTTTTTGTGACCCCACCTCATGAAGCGTGGCATAATCAGTTTGTTAGCTGAAAGGTGGTTTTGCACAGTGGCTATGCCATTTGGCGACACAGGGACAAAAACACATTTTTGACAGGATGTGGAAAATGACAACTGTATTGTTCATGAGGAGGGATAAAAAATGGCAACATTGAAAATCTGGAGTGAAAATATGAAAAAGTGGTGAAGTCATGAGCTGCATAGAAACTGCGCAACACATATCCATAACCCAATTGTTTTGGGGATTTTTTTAGCAACATTTTCAACATAGATATTTTGGAACCTCCCCTCATGAACAGTGGCACTGTGATTTTGTTAATCTGTCCCAAAAGTTGGTTTCCCACAGTGACCCCACCATTGTGCGCCACAGGTACAGAACCACATTTTGGGTAGGCTGTGAAAAATGACAGCTGTCTTGTTCATAAAGAGGTGTGAACAAATGCTGGTGTTGAAAATCTGGCATGAAAATATTGCAAATTTGCAAAGTTACAAGGGTGCATGAAAACTGCACAACGCACACTTGTAACACAGTCATTGTATGGCCTTTCATCACCAAATTTTCAACATAGGCATTTTAGAACCTCTGCTCATGAACAGTGTCACCGTCATTTTCTCAAACTGTCCCAAAAACTGATTTTGCACAGCGACCGTGCTATTCTGCGCCAGAGGTGCGAAAACACAGTTCAGCCAGGATATGTAAAATGACAGCTGTACGGTTCATAAGGAGGTGTAGAAAAATGGCAATTTTGAAAATATGGAGTGAAAATATTACAAATTCATGAAGTTATGAGTGTGTGTGGAAACAGTGCAACACACACTTGTAAAACAGACATATTTTTTTCACCAAATTTGAAACATAGGTTTTTTGAGAGCCTCCCCTCATGAACAGTGGCACTGCGTTTTGTTATTCAATCCTGAAAGGTGATTCATGCAGTGACTGCGAAATCACCTTCAGGATGAATAACACCATGACAGTGACTGAATTTATGAGGAGGAGCCCCAATAACCCCATGTTGAAAATTTGGTGCAAAAATTCCAAAAAATGCCCAAGATATGCACCAAAGAAAAAACCCTATTTATGCCATTATATAACTTACCAGCATTTCTTCAGTTTGCGGTCGGCTTTGAAGAGTGCAGACGTGTTACTGGCCCACTGAAAATCATCGCGCCAGACTCCGGAGGTAAGTATGGGGTGTGAGGAGGCAGGGTGTGCAGACGGTGGGTGCAGGTTGGGGCAGGGAGCTGGACAGACCGAAAGGGACCATTTTCTTCTTTTAGAGGTTAAAAAAAAAATTGCAGGACTTTTTTTTTTTACATGGGCATTTGGCAAGCTAGGGTGGGCTCCCAGCATGCTACCTGAATGTTGGGGGGGGTAAGCCGATGGGTGATTGAGCATCCATGTTAGCATATACTGAAGGGGGGCCAAGAGCCGAGGAAGGCACCCTCTCAGCACATAACAAATGGGGGTGAATTATGCCGATGGGGAGTGCTCTCCCCATCGGCACATTAAACTGGGTCAGGGCATGCTGACAGGGGGATTGGGCACCCCCGAAGTCAGCATTGTGGCAAGCAGTGTGCCGCCATGTTTAGGCTAATGTTTCACCAGGGAAGGCACGTCAGGAGGTGCCGCTGCATACGATGAGCTTTGCTCTCATTGCAGTGGACCTTTTCTTAGATGTGCTTGCACATTATGTATTCCTGGTGTGGTGCCTGCATGCTGGCTTATTGGGGAATGAGGGCCGCACCTACAGATGCATGCCCTGCATTTGCCCAGCAGTGACCACACCTCCAAATCTGCTACTAATGCAATATGTTGGCTGGCGCGCAAGCGCGAGCCAACATAAAAAGTCAGTAAAAGAAATAGACCTATTATTACTGCTTTGTTTCTACCTCCTCTACAGATTGCCACTGGAGCATGCAACAGCTACATCAACTCCCAGTCACATGAAGATATGCGGCAATCCAAGCTATACAGACAACCAATGGTAAATCATACAGTTCTCAGAAGAAGTATTAATCTGTAGGAAAAACACATCGCATACACGCCTTTTTGCATTTAAATATTTTCTTTTCTCTTGAGGTTTCCACGAGCAGAAAAAATGTCAACCTGAACCCTACTAGAGCAAAGCAAGGCACCACCCACTGCACATGAACAGAGTCAAGTCACCAACAGGTCTTAAAGAAACATGGTCTTAGTAATACTTCATTTGTCTTAAAGAAACATGTACTTCAAATGAAAATTTTCTTCAAAGCTCTTAATTCTGAATTATCAGCATATAAAATGAAAGTGTTAACATATTGACTCACCTACATGAGCAAAATGAACTAAAACAAGTATTGTGATTTATTTGTCTAAATATTGCAATAAAAGCAGCCTAATTAGTAAAAAGCAGAACAGTATCTCAATCCCAAAAACAGTTTCAGATGCAGTTTTAAAAAATAAGAAACATTAATTAGTTACAGTAGAGGTTAATTTCTTCCCTAAGAGAATGTAAAAATCTATTTAGGATATGAACAGTTTAATTATTTGGTAAATTAAAAACCAAGAACAGTTAACAATATATTGAGTAATGTGCTCCGAAAGATAATAAAAAAAAGTTATTTTAACAAAAAATAAGAAAAATGTGTGGGACTATTTTATTCAGCATAAGAATATGTAAATGATTTAAATGTTTTTTAAATGATATAAAGTATTTCAGAGTTTGTATTACTATATAATAACTGGAGAGCACTTTTTCTTAGTGCTCTGCCAGTTGATATTTTCCGTAATAACCTGCTGGTTGTTACGGCATTCACGCATTACAACTATCAAGCGTAGCGCTGCCTCATTGGCTCTCGTTCGCTCTGTGGGGGGGATAAACCATTTTGCAGACGTGGCGGCCCCGACCGATGCTTATTGAGGAGCAGCCAGAACAGTTCACTTGCCTTAGCATCTTTTTTTTTTTTATAATTGAAATGATTCCTCGTAGTTTTAAATCTTTAAAAAAAGCTCAATGGTTGATCCTGCTGTTCAACCAGTTCAGGCTATAGTGTGAGGAGAAATGGGCTGTGGCTATGAATGGGGCCACAGCTGACTCCCTACAGCACTAGGTAAGCTCAATTGTAACTCCAGAGTCCAAACTGTAAATAATAAAAAAATAAAAATTAAGGAAAAGGGAGACAAGAAAAGAGAGACTGTGTATCTCTCCGTGTGTGTGTGTGTGTGTGTGTGTGTGTGTGTGCATGTGCGCGTGCATGAGCATGTGTCAGTGACACTGAGAATCAGTGGACCCAGGATGGAAAAAATTGATCCCCAGATATTATATAAAATAAAAGATGGAGAAATGTGGGAAACTTAAATTTAATGTACACCCTGGGTGTGGGATGCTTTAATAAACCCCTGGGGCTTTGCCTCGGGGTTTATGTAGCATCCCACACCTCGAGTGTACATTAAATTCATGTATCATACACTTCCCCATCCATTATTCTCTATCTATTAACATGTGTGACCATTGTATAATCACAATATGCCACTCCAGACTGTGGGTTATGTGGGGATTTATCAACACATGACTGCTTTACCCACTTGGCCGATGTCCTCATGGCCAAACCATGCCAGGTGTGGGTAAATCCCTGCATAACTGGCACCCTGTCGTGGTATATTGCTTAAATATTTCATAACATTTCTAAAGATATTCTCTCTGTTTACCCTACAGTAGTACTGCAGGCAGGCAGGCAGGGAATTTCTCTCAAGATATCATAGACATTTTTGAAAGTACCTGACCATATCAACTACTATAACTGTAAATCATACTAAAGGAGATTTTTTGATTCCTTTCAGTAAGCAACATATGCAAGGACATGTTCAGATGATGCTGAATTTGTTATCAAATAGGGAACAGTACAGAAAACAGAATGTAGAAGAGGATTTCCAAGTCTCTGAATCAGATGATTTGATCAAGGAAAGTAAATAATCCCCGACAGACTGGTAGGCAAGATTGATGTAAGGAGGCAGGTCATCATGAGGTATTGCAATGGTGGAAGTCAGAAAGAGGTTGGATGCACCTCCAGTATCAGGAGTTCACATTTCTGTAAACAAAATTGGGATATAGCATTAGCAATATAGTTCATGGAACCTGGTATTTAAACAATGCCAGCTATGCCATAACCGTGCAAGGAAACCCACGTGAGACTCCAAAGTAATGTTTCAATAGCTAGAGATGAGGATCTGCCTCTGCTGATGACATTGAAAGTTGTTTGATTAGTGCAGTAAATATAATCTCATGGGTGTGCCAAGCTGATCCCAAAAGAACAGCTGATGCCATTATTGGAACTACAGTATTTCAAAAAGAGAGTACATACAGTAGACAACCATTTAGAAGGTTAGGGTTCAGAGATCTAGTGTCCTCAGTAACACGCGGAATCACACAAAGGAGAGGAATTAGTGAACACTTGTGATGCATCTGCAGAATGATGGTCACCATAGAACATTACAGATGCCATCCCAGTTCTCAAGAAAATAGGCCCAAATAATGAGATCAGGTCTTGTCATGGCTGTAATGATAATGTGCTGTTTGACACGTCAACTAAATTTTGAATCAGTTATCAAACAAAGGCTCTTCCTTGAGAGATGATTCTCACTGTGACTGTCATATTACCCAATAGTGAGAACAGTTCTCTTTTTGAAGCTAAGCATTTTGAAGAGAAGGCAGAAACCATGTCTCTGATGTGAGAGACATTGTTAAGCCATAGACGTGCCTGCATGTGAACAGAGTCCATTATAATAACTAAGATTTCAAATTTAGTAGAAGGGGCTTGTGTTTTATCCAGTGATAGTGGAATGCCTAAATGATTAAAAAGGTTAGTGATATGAGTGATGTCATGAGCAGGTGGGGAAACTGGTGGATGCATGATAAATTATTGAGCAGGTTTAGAATGAAAGGGTGATGACACACGTTTAGTAATCTCAAGCAGATGGCTTCTGAGTTTCAGTCAAACATTTTTGGGTTGCATTTGCAGCCAAAGGTTAGCTGAACAGAAAAACATTATGACTCCTCCCATTTTATACTATACAGATGCCATAATGAGTGAAGAATAAGCATGATCTTAAAAGCATCTGTAATATAAGCTTTCAATAGCCAAGCACCAGGATTGGCGAGTCTAATTAAGTAAATGGCATAATCTATCCTGGAATATACTAAGGAATAGTTGTCTGAAGGTGTCATTGAAATTATACTGTGTATTGTGGAAGAGTGAGGAGCTAGCATGTCAAATAACCTCTTTTTGCCTGAATTTATATGGTGTGCAATACCAATTGGACTGATACAACAGATAGAAAAAAGTGGTTGAATGAAGGACCAATGAGGAAGCCTTTAAAGACTTCTTTAGGGATCATCTATAAAGTAATATATGTTTCTGATAATGCTGACTGCAGATTAAGGCATTCAGAAAATGCCCTAGGTACTGCTTGGAACCCAGTGTGAAACCCAAGTACAGTAGGATGCAAAAATGGAATTAGGATGGTCTAAGAGCAGGTCTATCAGGTGAAAGACTTCCACCAGGAGGAAAGATGCTGAGATTGTCATATAGGAGGCTTGGACTGGCAATGGCAAATAGATCAAGAGTATGCTTATCCATCGTAGCTACAGATATATAGGACTTTGTAAATAATGGCAGGGCAATTGGAATAATTAAAGTTATTACGTAATTGCTGTCCTGACCTGAAGAGAGGATAACTTGACATCCTTGGGAGTCTGTGAAATTCTTGGGTTTAATGAATATACAGTACCTGGTTGGCTGGGAGAAGGAACAAAAGTCTCACCAGAAGATGATTGAGTTGTGAGAGGGCTGAGCGAGGCCTGATACATTAAGGAAGAACATGTGGAGCATTAGAGTATCTTTTACCCTGCAAAATACCAGCAGAATTATTTGTTATCTAAAGACACCAAGTTCATATGAATGTTAAACTGTTAGAGACTGGCTGCAGCTTGTGTGGAAAATGTGTGACGGTAATGATGAAATGTTGCACTAAGATGGTACACAGCCAGCAGGGCTGGATTAACCATAGGGCAGAAGGGGCCATTGCCCTGGGCCCCATAGTTTGAGGGGCCACTGATTTCTTTTTTTTTAATTTTCATTTTTTCTTTTTTTTTCTTCTTCTTCTTCTCCCCTGCCCCCTGTACTTTCCCACTGAGTGACTAAACCTGGGGAGGGGGGTCAGTCGTCTGGCTGCTGCCGACCATTTGCCCTGCTGTCTCAACTGTCCAAACAGCTTGCTGTTTGCGGCATTTTGTTTCCCCACAGATATTCTCTCTGCAGGTGAAGCACAACATGCTAGCCAATGAAATAGTTCCAATGTGGTCTGTTGAATATTTTCCCGCCCACCCTCCCAGACCATAACTTTTCTGTCCCCGGCCCTCAGGTCCATGCGTCATGCACCGTGTATGGTGGTCCCATCATGCTCATGTGAAGCTAAGTCCCACCAGGATGATAGGAAATGGCGCCATGCAGCACCAAATTCATCTCCTCTCAGAAAGCCTCCTGTCATCTTCATCAATAGAGAGAGAGAGGGAGAGACCAACCGTCCACACTCTGCATCACTTGTGCCTCACCACCTGCGGCCGGTTACTAGGCCCACTGTTTGGCCTGGCTGTCGACTCGGTCTAGTCAGGTCTCGTGGTCCAGAAAATCTTTAAACAAAAAAAAAGTTAAACACAAACAGTCAGCAGCAGTGCCACTGCCAGCAGAAGCTGAACTATCAGCCAAAGCAGTGCAGAACGAGCCTGCCACCGCCTTGTGTCAGAGAGACAGAGAGGTCATCAAGTAGTAGGAACCACCGGCGAGGAGCGCGATTAGTCAGCAGAACGGACCCACATCAAATCCAGCCTGCCCAGACCACCACCAGTGCCTGCCCTATTTACCTTCTTCTTGACTTTATCAGGTAAAAAATAATAATTAATAATGCACCTGATGAACAACTGCAACTGAATGTTTCTATGCTTGTTTGTTATTTAAAAAATATTCTAAATAAAATCATGAGAAGAAGGTCATACTATAGGAAGAGAGTGGGAGAAATGTGGCCTCTCACTGCACCAGCCAGCTTCTCTCACTTCTTCCCCCAGTGCTTTGTTTGTTATCGTGCCACCAGTCAGTGAAGTTTTGTAAGGCAGCCACAGTTACTCAGTTCTCTTGCTGACTGCGGTCAGTACTGTGATCCCAGCAAACATTCACAGTAACTGCAGCAGGTTTGTATCTGGGTTACCTTCCTTGTCACAGCAGCACCCACTACTACCTCTGTCCAACACACCAGGTACACCAGCCCACTGATCTAAGGATGGCCAACACATTTAAATGGCAGACTGTCCAGAGTGGGCAAAAGGGAGAGCAGTAGGGGCTTATTCAGCAACATTTCAACATCAAAATGCAGTCCTTGATAGACAGAAAGGAGTAGCGAAAAGCTGGTGGAAGCTGATTCAGATGTATTGGAACATCAAACTGGTGTTCTGGGTGGGAGGTCATCAGGCAGAATGGTTAGGAGCTGAATCAGCCACATTGGCAACATGTAACTACTTTCCCTGGAAAGATGGAAGGAGAGTCCATGCAAGCTGAATGATATCCATTGGTACCTTTATTCTTGTTCTCACTCACCTAAGTAATATGCTGTTTAGAGACTGTAGCAGGCTGCACTGCAGCAGACTGAGATGGTTTCAAATGCAGTCCTAGAGAGTTGGACCAAATGAATTCTAAACATGTGATAGGCTCCTGCCTGGCTGGCCCCATGGCCAGACACACTGTTATGGCTCTAGTCTTGCCTTCTAAAATTATGTATTTCCCTTCTTTACTAATGAATGGAAAGAGATAATTTTTTTGAGGGTGAGACTACAGCCTTAACAGTGTGTCTGACTCTGACCATAGAGACTATCACATGAAGGAGTAGTAATAGTAAAAACCATATTGCAAGGGGTTGCTATGTGATCATGTGGGAGTCACCTTCCACCCCAATAATGTCATTCAGAGTAGCTGGAAGCCCCTCCATATGCATTTTAAGGCATTAAAAATCGTTCGCCGTTCGGGAGCCGCCTAGGCCCCTGAACCCCCAGCCTATTGGTTAAGTGACAGGGGGACCCACAATTCTAAATTGCCC
The DNA here is from genome assembly GCA_016271365.2 of Neoceratodus forsteri. Classification (NCBI taxonomy): domain Eukaryota; kingdom Metazoa; phylum Chordata; order Ceratodontiformes; family Ceratodontidae; genus Neoceratodus; species Neoceratodus forsteri. The sequence goes on from CM057453.1 coordinate 1,649,400,290, forward strand.
AGGGCACCACAACCTGTTAATCCAGCCCTGACAGCCAGGTACACTATAAGGTATAGGTAGGCATCCAGTTCTTTGCATCTGAAAGGAAAAGACTCACATAAGATTTCATTAAACGGTATCCCGTGTACAAGGGAACCGTGATTGAGTGCTTTCAAAAAGGATGACTCAGTCATGGCACCTGTGCACACAGCTACCTGGCAGGATAGCAACCGGATGGGGGGTAGGCGGTATAGCGATGGGATGTTGCTATGTATACATGCACGTCGGGGGGGAGAGAACTCGCTGTGTGACAGGCGGAAGAGGAGGGAAGGTTTGTGGGGTGTAGTGCTGCAGTTTGCTGCTGAGCTAGCCGTGTGGCATGGTGGATTGGTGGCAGGCTGCGGTTGGGAGGGTGCCGGGTTCAGTTCTGGGCATGATCATGTTTTTGCGCCTGGTTGTTTGTTGTTTTTTCTTTACATTTTGCACCCCAAAATGCAGCCCTGGAGTTGAGAATCGTTTGCACCCCAGAATAAAAAAAAATCCATAGATCTTGGGTGCCCTTTTGCAGTTCGCAGTGAGTGTACATCGCCAAAATTAATTTTCAGCGATGTACACTGCCCAAACAATAATTGCTATTCTGCAATCACCATTATCAGAACCTCATTAAACATATTAAATGCTGCCACAGACTCTGGAATTGTGAGGTTTTTCAACAGTCTGGCATCTTTAGCTGTTAGGATCACTGCCACATCTCTACATAAGGTAAAACAATTTTCAGTTGTATCATATGAAGGTGCTAACTAGTCATTGTGATTGATGTCTTTCCTTGTATTACAGCTTTCCTAAGGTGGGTTAGAAATATGTAAATGTAATTGTGGGATGGGTGAAAATAGTAGTAAAGGAGGTATGGGGTACAGCAGGAATAATTGGATGGCTTGGAACGTGGATCGACGGTGGGATAGGCAATGCCAGTGCACCTTAATTAGAAGTGTCAGGTCAGGAAAATATAGCAGGAGAAGAGAGAGATGGCCCTGGGTTGAGATTAGTTTGAGAGGACCCTGAGTTAGGATTAGGGATGCAGCAAAATTACATTTCCCCAGCGAAATTGCAGTGAAATCACCAATTTCACTACGTGAAATGTTTCACGTAACTGCAGTGAAATTTCGCTGGCTTGGGGGTGAAATTTCGTATTTTGCCAAGCGAAATATTTTGCATAATGCATTAATTATGCGAAATATTTCACTCAGTGAAATATTCCAATTTCGCACAACACTAGTTAGGATGAGGATTTGTTACAATTAGCCTGAGTCTCAAAAAAGTAATTCAGGGTTCTATAATGTAGCGATGGAAGATTACATGTTGAACAAAAGATTTTTCAAGTCAGACAGTGGATCAGGAGTACAGTACTAGGATTAATAGGGAGATTATTACTGCTTGTATTCCCTTTAGACACTGCTGCTAAGAGATCAAAGAGCTAACGTTTTGTAATGTTACAAGAAAAGGGGATATTCTTAGAAGAGTTTGAAGAGAGTTTTTAAATGGTATTTCTTTAACATCACAAGAGGAAGCCTCTGGTCTTTTATATCTTAGCCTTGAAAATTTCTTTAGGTAAGGATATCATTTTTCTCCTTCTACTTTTCAAGGTTCAAGCTTTGTTGGTGAGCTAGACATGATAGCACGCTAGGTAGGATTCTACTGACACTAAATGGGAGACTTAACTGTGGAGTACGTCAAACAATGTGGTATTAGTAATCAAGCTCATCTAATATGACGTCCAGGATGTATGTTGGAAGGAGATGGGAAGCCTTTGTTTGGATGTTAAACTGTTTGGAAATCAATCTGTGAATGATATTGCATTGCAGAGAGTTCCTTCAGAGAGTCCTTGGGCCCTTTACTATGATCTGGCTGGGAAACAAACTATTACAGAGAGAGATTAAGATGCTGAGAGTTCTCTCAGAGGTGCCTTGTGCTTTATGTTCTAGAAACTATGGTGAAAATAGTATTTAAGATAGTATTTAAGATGCAGTTGCACTTTGCAGAGTTCCTTGTGAAGCACTAGAGGCTTTTGGACCTTCCAGCCACCACAGGATGGAGGGCCGCTGGATCCAGTATAGATGATCTACTACAAGGGAGTGTTATCTGCATACAAGCAGGTTGATTGTGCCTGCATTCATTAAGAATAGCCCACTCTGAGCAGGCTTCTGCCATGTAGGTACAGCTGGGAAAGATAGGGGTTCACTCTGGGAAAATGCATCAGCTATGACAGTGGCTGTACTAGAAGCAGGGTCATGTCAAGAGCTGGTGCATGAGCACCCAAGGGCATATCTGTCATGTAGGAGTGACAGCAGCCCAGTAGAAGTGGCTTGCTGTGATCGAGCTTGTTTACCAGAGGCAGGGGCATGACTGCGGGAGCAGCCAGCAGGTGCCACAGCAAAGGTGGTGGACCACAGCAAGTTAGAACAAACAGAGTAAAACCACAGCAAGGGCAGTCAAACCAAATATGGTGACAAGCAGGTTCAGCGAAGGGAGCAGCAGTAGGCAGAAGAGACCAACAGTGAGAGGCAGAAGCAGGAGCTGAAGTCCAAAACTGACATTAATAAGGTGACACTGCACCATGTGAAAGTGAAGTACTAAAATTTAGAGGGCTGGGCATGATAGGTTTACATAGAGGAGGTGTAAGGAGCTTGATTATGTGCCCACAAAAACCATCTGACATAGCCTGCAAAATTAAAAAAAATTATAAGCTGGAGTTTTGTTTTACAACCCCCACCCCATTTCACCTGAGCTCTGCACTATTAATAACCCCTATGCAGTGTAATTGTCCAGCCTTCCAAACAGGTGGCTTCTTGCTCTCTCAGTCAGCATTACATAGGTATCACAAATCTGATGGGCCATGGGTCCTCTTTCTGCCAACAGCTTCTCTGCTTCTATGTTGTATTGTAATTGTATTGAAATATTTTATTTAAACAGTAATACAGCCATTAGGGTTCAAAGAATCTCTATTTACAAGGCGTACCTGTATATACAAAAGTGCAAGTAACATTAATTACAATAATCGTGGACATTCAATACATAACATTCCCATTCAACTTATACATATAACACAAATTTAGCAAAAATGTTGTTCAGCGTTATCAGAACAACCGATCAAATCCTGTAAAGATCCATGAAACAGCACATCCCTGGATCCTGGGCACAATGAAGAAACTGTTGATCCACAAACTTCACTGTGAATTCCTGGCTGCAGATTACCAAATCAAATTTAAAAAATCCAACCAGCCTACAGAAATCAAACCCCACTGGAGTCCACACTAGCAGCCCTAGTGGCAACCTTAACTGTGGAGGAACTATTTTGCAAATGATTTTATTCTAAAACTTTTTTTAATTTATTTTCTCAAAGTCCCAAATAAACCCATTGTATACTGTATGTGCAAATAGACACCTCAGGCGTCAGTTTTACTAGAATAACTGCACTTCCAGGAGCTTACTATGCCCTCAGAGTAGGGGTGTAGTTATCCCAGTACAACTCACATCCTGTCATGTGTTATTGCTTACATAATACTTACAGACCTTTTATCTTTGGAGAAATCTTCTTCTTATTGACAATCTACGTTTGGCTCTATGTCTCTGCACTGTTGATATTTATCTCATTGTTTTCTAAGGGGTTTCTTCACATGTAACACCACATACTGTATGTCCACTTTCAGAATGCAAACGGCGATCAGTATTTTATCAATATACATATATATATTTATTTTTCCCATTTTCTCTTTATTTTCCCCACTTGTTCACTGCCAATATCCACCTGGTCACGGCGTCTTCAGCTTCCACCTTACCCCACTGAGTTCCACTTCGAAACCCCTGACTTTTCCGTTGGTGGGTGGGGTCGCGGCACTGGCCAGGTGATGCGATCAATGGGACTATCTTTGGAGAGCCAGTTGGGAGGCTAATCTGAAGCCAAAGACAGGCTTCATGGAGGTGGTTGACATTCAGGGAGGCCTTTTTCCCCATATACGGGGGGCGGGAACGAGCAATGATGTCCAGCATCTGCCCCGCCCCCTAGAACCGCTGAGCACTGGATAGCTTGCAGTACCCTTAGCCTCCGCCAGGGGTCCGTAAGCACCTGATGGGAACTAACCCCGGAGAAGGAGGAGCAGTCCACAGGATGCTTGTCCTTCTTCCCCAGCCGCCCTCCAGCGAGCTGAGTCCATTATCGAACCCGGTCGCCAAGGCCAAGCAGAAATCCCACCACCGCGCTGACTGGGTCTAATCCAGTATTTTATCAATATTTTAACAAATATACTCTGTTCTGGGAGGTTGTATTATTTGTGTAACCCTCCCTCCGTCCATGTCTAGGGGCCTGAGAGAAAACAGACTGGAGGGGGGCCCAAAGACATAGCAGCCATCCAGACACAAGTAAAGCTGGAAACATACCTTAGCCTGACAATTAGGGTTCACTGCAAGTTTGAAAGCTGGCACTCACCACTGCAGACTGAAGAGGGGACCAAGTACTCAAACCTAGGACCTGTGGAGGTAAGTTGTTAGCTGACAGCCCAGTTTTAATCATCAGAGGCAGGACAATCTCCAAATAAAATTAAATCAAAGTCCTTTATTGTTCAAACATAATATAGCACCCGGTGCTGTGGGCACATACCGGGAGAAGGCAGCAATATCTGTGGCGCAAGCCACAGCACATAACTTAAGGCTGAGGAGGCCTAGAAACTGAGCTTCTCTGAAGCTGAGGGGATCTCAACATGGACAATGCAAACTCTCCAGGTCCACAGGACCCACCAACACGAACCTGTGCCCCCATCCAATCCTCAGCAGCACAACCTCTCACTGATGGCTTGATCAAACACAGGAGCAGAGGGCACCAACAGCTGCATTCTTTTCTGAAACTACCTGCAGCTTAGGGCTTGGGCCTAAACCCCTGGCATCCTGGAGCAGGCCCAACATGGGCCATGCCAGGGTACATTCAGTCCTCATTCCTCTCCCTGCAGGCTGTCTAAACTGAAGCAGTGCCACACTGGGTAACGGGGTAGAGGGCTTCCACCACCTCTGGATCCCATGCCACAGGCTGCCACCACCGTGATGTCCCCACCACTTCTTGGACTACTTTCTAAGACCAGGCCTGGCCCACCCCAGTGCTGCGGAGTGCAAGGTGGGCCTCTTCTCTGAATATCTCCTATGGGCCGGGGCTCCCAGTAAACGGTTCCAGTCCCACCGCCACAAGGCCTACCACAACCCACCTTAAACAGAGTGGATTATTTCTTCTGCACCAAGTTGCCAAGGCCCGAATCCTGAGGCCAGGGTTTGAACCCCGACCTCACTGTGTGAACTATGATCTCCTGGACGGCCTCTCTCCTTCCCTCAAAATCAGAACTTGTTATTTATTTTATTAAGATTTTGTTGACCAGGTAAGTGCACTAGACAAATCCTGCCTATTTTCAGGCATGACCGGGGGATACAGATGAATGCCAACTGACCTTGAACCAGATTAAGCTGTTGATGGTATTTTTAGTGAATGAGGAAAATTTGGCCAGGACACTGGGGAAATGACCCAACTCTTTTGATAATTGCCATGGGATCTTTAACATCCACCTGAACTACCACCAATCCAGGCAGATGGGACCTCGGTTTTTAACATCTCATCCGAAAGGCGGCACCTCAGAAGTGCAGCACCCCTCTCATGCTGCACTACAGTGTCAGTACTGGGATATTAACCCAACTGCCAGATGTGGGAACTCAACCCACAGCCCTCTGATCTCCCGGCCTCAGAGGCAAGTGTGCTACCTACTGAGCCACTGACACTGCTAATATACCCTCAAGACCACGTCTCTGACTACTTTCTAAGACCAGGCCAAGCCCACCCCAGTGAAATCCCCACTGGCATCGGCGGTGCCAGCTGGGATTTTGGCTGCATTGGCAGCTGGAAAGAAGGGCTTCGGATGCATCGGTGGCACCAGCATGGATTTCGGCCACATTGGTGCCAGGGAAGAGGCTGCTACTCTGACAGGAGCCAATCAGGGGAGAAGGTGCGAACATTTGAACTGAGCAGCTGGGATTAAAAGCAGAGGTCCAGCCGCACTCAAGAACTACTTGCCTGAGGAAGCTGTTATTGCTTACGTAGAAACATAGAATTTGACAGCAGATAAGGACCGCTTGGCCCACCCAGTCTGCCCATTTCCCTACCTAATGGATAAGCTGCAGATCCTAGTTAACCAGCAGCCTACTTCTTTCTACCCCCATCCCCTAGAACTGCCTTATGACTGTCCCATGCATGCTTGAATTCAACCACTGTTTTTGACTCCACAACCTCCTCCAGAAGGCCATTCCATGCATCCACAACCCTCTCTGTGAAAAAATACTTCCTTACATTACCTCTGAGCTGCCCCCCATCTTCAAATTGCACTCCCTTGTTCTTGCACACCTCTTTTTTTGAAAGATTTTACCCTCTTGGACTTTGTTGAGTCCCTTGAGGTACTTGAAAGTTTCTATCATGTTCCCCCCTCTCCCTCCTTTCCTCGAGACTATATATATTAAGCACCTTTAGTCTTTCTTCATATGGCTTCTGGTGTAGACCCTGCACCATTTTAGTTGCCCTCCTCTGGACAGCTTCCATCTTGTCTATGTCCTTGCGGACATTGGGTCTCCAGAACTGCACACAGTACTCCAGATGGGGTCTCACCAGCTGTCTGTACAGAGGGATAACAACTTCCTGTTTTCTACTGGTGATGCCTCTCCCCATGCATCCCAGTATCCCCCCAGCCCTCCTTACTACCCTCTCACATTGCTTACCCACCTTTAAGTCATCTGATATGACTACCCCCAGGTCCCTTTCCATTTTTGTTGTTGTTAGTATCTCACCCCCCTTTGTATACTCTTCCCCTAGGTTTTTGTTTCCCAGGTGCATTATCTTGCACTTCTTAGCATTGAATCTAAGCTGCCATACATTTGACCATTCCTCTAACCTTGCCAAGTCCCTTCTTATCCTTTCCACCCCACCTTGTGCATCAACTCTGTTGCAGATCTTTGTGTCATCTGCAAAGAGACATACTTTTCCTTCCAGTCCCTCTGAAATGTCGCTTATGAAGACATTGAAGAGGACCAGTCCTAATACTGAACCCTGCGGTACCCCACTAGTAACCCCCCTTTCTTCAGAGTGGACTCCATTTACTATTACCCTCTGTGTCCTATTCTCTAGCCAATTCTTTACGCAGGCTCAGTACCGTAGGAAGGGTGGGGCGGGTGGTGCTCCCGCCCCGGGCGCAAGCCTCCGAGGGGCTCATTTTTCCACTGAAGCTCATGTTCTAATATACTTGTGCTGCCTCTTTAAATCTTTTTATTTTATTTTGGTTCTGTAATTACAAATGACTGTCAGCAGGGGTGCATCTGTGGTCCAAGGACCAGCAAGTGGTGGTGGTGGTGGGGGTTACATGGTTGCACAGTCTACTGCAGAAAATAATAATCATATTGTGCTGAGAAGAGGGTCTGTGTGAATGGGCCAGCGTGCTGCCATTAGTATAAAAGGTAGAGGGGAGCATTTGGCGCTGAGTGAGGCGGTTTGTGTTGGAGACAGGGAGAGGTGTGGAGCAAGTTGTTGAGCGTACTAGCATAGAGTAGTAGACAGTCACAGAGACTAAAAAAAGTGAGAGAGTCAGAGAGGAGAGATGAGTCATGACAGACAGAGAAGACAGAAGAGAGCCTTGTCTTATATGTTTTTTCATCACTTATGTAATGTAAGCATAAGCGGAATGTACACCACACTAAGTACTCTGTCTGTTGTTGTCTATGTAGACAAGACAGGTAATTGTCACTCGTCAGTGACAGAGTGTCTGTAGTAAAAAGTGATGGCACTGCAGACAAGCAGAAGAGCAGACCCGGCGAAGTGATTAATAATTCCAAATTAATTTCTGAATCCAAATTGTGAGATGATGAGATGGGATCTATGTGGTGAGAACGCAGTGGGGGGGGGGATTATTAGTCTCACTCAGGAAGTAGAGAGACAAAGATCTGCTTTCCTTGCTGTTGAATTATTGGGCCTGGGCGGGCCTGTCTTGGAGTTGGCTCTGCTGGCGGGTGGGCAGGTGGGCAGCGACTGTGTAGTTCACTTGAACTTCATGCACTGGACTGGGGACTGAGATGGGAGTGAAGATTTTGAAGCAGTTGCCTCCAGCCTTAGCCACAGCTGCCATGGCGTGAGCCATGGCACACCATCCTTCTGTCCACCACGTTGTTACATTTTCTTTTCTTTCCTCTTGACCTGCATCCCTCCTGCACTCCCATTCCATTGCCTTTTTTTTTTTGTGTCCTCTCCTTCTGATTCTTCCTAGCAGAGTCCTTGTTCCATTCTCACCCTGCCACCCACATCTGTCTTGCTTAGAAAATGAGGCCTTGCCTGCCTTTGCCTTGCCTAGTTGTCTTGGATGCCATGTGAGGGGATCTGTACAGTTTAGATCATAACATATTAACAGTTTCATGTATCTGGATTGACTTGGGCTGTGGAGGGGAACTGATGAGAATCAAGGGGATGAGGGGATTTGGAGTGGGGCTCCTTCTGGCTGCAGGGATGCTGACTGGAGCAGTTGGTCTGGCTCAGCTGTACTGGGGAGGTGCTGTGCAGGGGTTATTTACTGGGCAGATGAGAGGGGCTGCACTGCTAAGGCATACTGAAAACTGGTATAGGCTAGGCAGAATGTTTTTTTCCCTAATGACACTTTTCATTGCACCATGGGGCCCCTACACTGTCTCTCACCAGGGCTAACTAAATGAGCCCTTGGGGGGGTCCTCAAGCTCAAACACCCTATCATGCCCTGTCGGGCCTTTTTTTTTTTTTCACAGGGTCCCGCCTAGACACTACAACTTGGGGACATTACTGCATAATGTATCCCATCCCCATCCCACAGCAGGACTCCCAGCCAGACAAGCTACCCCCTACAACTGTCCCCCCCCAACAGGTCAGGAGAGGGCCAGGAAGCAGAAGATCCACAGCAGAGAACTGCTGCTACAGTACTGTCCAGGGTCCCACAGTAAAACTTCTGGCAGAAAAGGAAAGCTCCCTGACTCACTAGGTCTGCTTGGCTTGCATCCATGAACAAGACAGTTTTATTAATTTATAACACAGCGTAGACTGAACGTGTCACCTAAATCACGGATGTCAGTTGACCGCTTCTGAATTTTGACATCTGACAGTTTCTGCAGCGCTTATAAATTCCATATAAAAATACCTGCCATGTTCGTGGTTGCCAACAGAGTATATGAGTCTGAGCTGGGGAAAGAGAGAGGGAGGGAGGGAGTGTACCAGAGGAGCAGCGCATTTTTTTGTATGCCAGAAGTTATACTGTGGGACCCTGGACAGCACCATAGCAGCAGTTCTATGATGTGAATCTTACGCTCTTTGGCCCTCTCCCAACTGGGGGGGAAGGAGGCAGATGCAGGGGGTGCTTTTCTATGGGGGGTTCCTGCGGTAGGGGGATTGGATACAGTCAGAATATTGTTTAGTGGGGGGGGGAGATGCCACTGCAGAAGGAGTGGTCCACTGGAGGGATGCTAGACTTGGGGCTGCTCAACCTCTTGCCTCATGAATCAGGGACAAGACTTAAAATAATCAGGGACAAAGACCCAAAATCTTGGACACATGTTACAAATTGACACTATTCACTCAGAAAGTTGATAGAAAAAGGGGATTTGTGTTCATCTACATTTTCTGAAGAAGAATAAGTCTGTAACTTTAATGTTTTACATTATTTTGTGATGTTAAACCCCCCCCACCCCACTGTTTTCTACCATAAAAACAAACTTTATGATGGACAAATGCAAATTTTGTTGCAAAATCAAGGATAGTTTAGAGGTATGTGCGGTTGGTCTAGTTGCAGGGATTGTTCAGGTGCATGGGAGCTTGTCTTGGTGTAGGGTGGTGGTTCAGCTATAGGGAAGGTAGGCAGCTAAGGTGAGTGTGGTGGTGGAGGTGTTCAAGCCACTGTAGGATGGGGGGCGGGAGTCTGTTATGGTCTAGAAGGGTGGTCAGCAGCATTGAGTGCTGGAGATAGTCTAGCTGAGGAAGGATGGTCGGGGTGGAGACTTTTCCTTCTGTTAGGTGGTGGTGATTCCACTACAGGGGTAGTGGAGCCTGCCATCAGGGCTGAGTGAGTGGCTAATGGGATACATCCCCTATGTGAGGATGGGTGGTTGCAGGTGGGGCATCTCAGAGGTACATGTGTCCAGCACTCGAGGACTGCATCTATGCCACTGAGGTGCCTATATATGCCCCCATGAGCCACTCTCGATGGAACTGTTGGTCAGACAGTTGTCCACAACAATTGCAGCTACACTGCACACTCTAATGACAGCCAGCCAGCATCTTCGACTCCCACACTTCAGATTCTATGGGATCAAAGTTTTCCCTGAAATCAGGGGTAGGGAACGTATAACAAAAGTATGTTTTTCCTTCAAGAAAAGCTCCCAAACTCACTACAGAGCATGTAAACAACCTAGAGCTTCTGAGGGCCTTGTGGCCCCAGACCACCGGCTGTTTTCTTGGGGGGGGGACACAAAATTAGTCTCTTGCCCAGGGCACCAAAATGCCTTCCTACAGCTTTGCGCAGGCTATCATCTTGGGACCCACTCCCAGGCTGGCTAACTTGTATATTAATCTTTTGTGTGGGACTGAGTCAAATGCCTTGCTAAAGTCTAGGTAGGCCATGTCCACAACCCCTCCATGATCTACTACTTTGGTCACCCAGTCAAAGAAATCTATTAGATTCGTCTGGCATGACCTTCCCGCTGTGAATCCATGCTGCCTTGGGTCCTGTGCCCCTCTGGCCTCTAGGCACTCGACAATTCTTTCCTTCAGAAGTGATTCCATCATTTTCCCTATCACTGAGGTTAAACTAACAGGTCTGTAGTTTCCTGCTTCTGCCCTGCTCCCACCTTTGTGAAGGGGAATCACATCTGCCCTCCTCCTGTCCTCGGGTACCACCCCATTCTCCCATGATTTGTTAAAGAGGGTAGTCAGTGGTGTCACTAGTTCTACCCTTAGTTCTTTTAGAATTCTGGGATGAATCCCATCAGGCCCCATTGCTTTGTCCACCTTCAGTTTTAAAAGTTCTTTCAGAACCCTTTCTTCTGTAAATGGGCTGGTATCAACTTCTGTATCCAGAGTGTTTCTTTTGTTTGTTTTAGGTATCTCCCTCTCTTCATTTGTAAATACTGAGCAAAACTATTTGTTTAGTATCTCTGCCTTTTCACCGTCACTCTCTGCCCACCCCGTCCCCTTTATTAAGCCTCACTATCCCTCCCTCCCTTAGTCTTTCTTCGCTCCCTGATGTACCTAAAAAAGGTTTTATCCCCCCTTCTTAACTGAGTTGGCTATCTTTTCCTTTTCCTGCTTGTAGCAGTACATGCCCTAGGAGAACTGGTGGCTGCATCGGCAGCTGGAGGCGGTGTTTGGTGCCATGGATTGGAGGGACTTTGGCCACATTGGCAGTGCCAGCAGGGATTATGGCCACTTTGGCCACAGGGAAGAGGTGGCTCTTCTAACAGGAGTCAATCAGGGGAGAAGGTGCGAACATTTGAACCGAGCACCTGGGCTTAAAAGCAGAGAGCCCAGCCGCACTCAAGAACTACTTGCCTGAGAGTGCTGTGATTGCCTACTTATGTTTTTCTCCCACCCCCCACCACCTCCATTATTAAAAGGACACACTGGGCACCACCCATCTGAGGATGCACCTATCAGAAGAAGGCATGAGGCTGAGCAAATCAGATCAAGGGGAGTGGCTGCTGGTGAAGGAAGCAACCAGGGGCTGGACTAGGTTGATTCTACACAGTTGGGGACATTTAAAGAGGCAGCGACCCTGGAACTTGCATAATTTAGAAAACTGGTTTATGCTTAATCTATGGTTTAGGGGGCCATTTCACTGCCAGTGAACATGGGGGACTATAGTTGGGGACTGAATCTTGAATGACAATTGCAGACTCTTTGTATATCTACAGTATATTATAGCAATTTGTATACTATCTGATCTGTTTGATTACCAGTTTAAGTTACAGGAGACACATTTGGTGCTGGGGATGAGAGGTAGCTGCGACTACGGGAGGATGGATGGCAGAGGGGAGGATGGTTCATGACAGAGGCACACTGGGGATGGAGCAGTCATGTAGGTAGTCGAGGGGGAGGGATGGGTGGTGAAACTAGTAGGTTTGGCGGGATGGAGTGGCAGGTTGGAGAGAAGGACCATGGCACATTGGTGGAGGGGGGGTAGAATAGTGGGGTGCAGTGGATGTGGGGCAGCCATGTTCATGAACATACTGTACAGGTTGGGATGCTGCCCGGTATGCATCAGACTACAAAAATTAGAAGCTGAGGTGAGCATTCTAAGAAAAGAATCGGCATGGTGACGAAAGGACTTGGGTTCAAAGGTGGGGACATACACCTACAATGCCAGTAGGGTGAGGGGAGAATCTCCTAGAGGCTGCAGGAGGGAAAACTAGGACAAGGGGGTCAAATGTGTCAGGGTCCTAGTTGGGAGGGGATGGAGAAAATTGGCAGGCAGACACTGGAAGCTACTAGTAGGGCAACTCCATGGACAAGAAAATGGATGGGCACTTCACTGGCTAAGGGAAGTGAAGTGTATATTGCAGAGGACCTTACTATTTTCAGTAGGTACTCACCACTAGAGGGCATCATGGAAGACAGGGCCCCGGAAGAAGCAAAGGACACAGCAGGTAGCAGCCTGAGGGAGGCCTTGGATGGCAAAGAGTAGGGGGAAAGATATAAGGGTACCAAAGCTGGCATTGGCAAATGGGAGAGTAGAGGTAGTGTGGTAGGCAAGGATGTTAAAACAGCAAAGAACACAGGAGGGGGCAGAGGAACATGGGATGAAAGATCAGGTGACCAAGGAAGAGCTGAGGGGGAGGGAAGGGGAGCTAAGAAGAAGGAGGGAAAAGAGGGAAGAGAGACGGGGCACGGAGGAATGCAGAAGACTCAAGGTAGCAGTGACCTTGGGGAACATACCATGACAGAGATCAATGAGACTATGTGCCTATCAAGGGCATCTGATGACAGGGAGGTGATCGAAAAGGGGAATAATGGGGAGGAAATGACTAAAGGGGGAGGGGCAGGTGTGAAAACAAAGAAAAGACCAGCCGATAGGATGAGAGAGGGAGGAACAACCGAGGAAATTGGGGATGGGGGACATGAAGAGGAGTCAGGTAGGGTGGATGAGGGGGGTAGGGAAGTAAAAATGAGACCATTAACTCAGAGAAGAGGATCTGTAATGCTGACCAAACAGGGGACAATGGGGGTAAAGTCCTGATTATGGGGGCTCTATCATTAAAGGTATCAAGTGGGGGGGGGATAGTGCAGTCTGAGTGGAATGCTTGCTGGGTATGACAGCATTGAAGGTGACACCATATCCCCTCATGGGGTCAGCAACAGGACCAAAAATCACACTTGCTTTTCCACATGGGGACGTACGACTTGGCAGGGAGCAGTCTGTTGGAAGTGCAGGGAAGATTTAAGGCTCTTGCAAGATTTTGTGGCAGCCTGTGCTTCCGATCCATAGCCTTTTCGGTGATGTTACCAATGCCGAGAGCTAGCACAGATAGAAAGATAAGGATCAAAGAGTTTAATGAGTGGTTAGCCAGATGGTGTGGACAGATGGGGTATGGGATAGTAGGTGGCTGGGGGGCCACATGGGAGGATGAGTACCTCTTCGCCCCAGACAGACTGCACCTAAACAGGGAAGGTGCAGGTGTACTGAAGTGTAGATTGGGGAGTACATAGAAAAGACATATACTGTAATTTAAATTAAGCAAGAGGGGGGTTAGGAATAAACCCACTCTGGACAACGAAAGAAATGGGAGGCTTTAGGCCTCCCCCAGAATAAGGGTGACATTTTGGGTTCTGATATACCTCTGGGTATGGGGCAAAGGGCACTTTGGTGGAGGGGGCTGGTAGCAAATGCTAGAAGCCTAGTAAACAAGATGGTGGACTTAGAGGCCATCATACAGGATGAGGAACAGGATTTCATTGCAGTCACTGAGACGTGGTGGACCGAATATTACACATGGGAGACAATAATTCCTGGGTATAGACTGTTTAGGAAGAACAGGGGGGACTGGAAGGGATGGCTCTATATATCAGAGATGATATCAGGGCTATGGAGGTGCAATAGGGGGTAAGGGCAACTGAACTCCTATGGGTCACGCTGAGCAAAGGGACAGGGGAATCCCTAAGGCTAAAGGTGGTATACAGACCACCTTCGCAGGGGGAGGAAGAGGACAGGTAAATGGCACAAGCAATAGAAAGGATGGCCCTCAAAGGAGAAACACTGCTGGTGGGGGATCTAAATCTCTCAGACATGGACTGGTCCATCCCGGAAGCCAGCTCGGAGAGGAGCAGGGGATTTCAGGAGATGCTGCCGGGAGCATTCCTGCAGCAATTGGTCAAGGACCCAACAAGGGACAACAACCTTCTGGATGTGGTCCTAACAAATGGAGAGAGTGTGGAAGAGGTGGAGGTAGGAGAGGCACTGAGCAATAGCGACCACAAGATGGTTAGGTTTAGGGTTAAAGTTAGAGCAGGGAGGGAGGTAAGACGCACAACGACAACAGTTTTGGACTTCAAGAGAGCAGATTTTGACAGGATGAGATGGCTAGGGAAGGAAGAAATGATAGGTACAGAGGATATACTGTAGATGACATGGAGGAGCTATGGGACTTTATAAAGAACCGGGTTCAGAAAGCAATGGACTTGTGCATAAGGCAGGTAAGGAAGGGCACAAGAAGGAGGAGACCACTCTGGTTCACAAGGGAGGTGGCAAGGGTGGTAGGGAATGGGAAGAGGGCCTTTAGGAAATATACGTGAACGCAGAAAGAAGAGGACAGGGAAGTCTATAGGGAGAGAAGGAGGCTAGCAGGGAAGGAAATAAGGATGGCCAAGGTGGAGACCAAGGAGAAAAGAGCAAAACACACCAAAAGAAGTGACAAAACATTTTTTAGATATATGGGGGACAGGAGGAATGCTAGGCAGGAGATTACCTAGATGACAGACAGCATGGATTTACAAATGGAAGATCATGCTAGGCAAACCTAATTGAACTCTTTGACTGGGTGACACAGGAAATCGACGGGGGGGTGGTGGTGGACATGGTTTATTTGGATTTCAGCAAGGCCTTCCACACCGTTCCCCACACAAGGCTACTGAACAAGTTGAAAAGTGTAGGGGTGGGTTATAAAATAACCAGATGGGTTGAAAACAGGTTGGCAGGTAGAAGCCAGAGAGCGGTGGTAAATGGGGCTTACTTGGGGACAGGATGGGTGATGAGCGGGGTACACCAGGGATCAGTACTGGGTCCCCTCCTTTTCAACATCAACATTAAGGACATTGCAGAAGGACTGAGTGGATGGGTGGATCTTTTTGAAGATGATACAAAGATCTGCAATCGGGTGTACTCAGTGGAGGGGTGGAGGACATGAGACAGGACTTGAGGACTTTAGAATGATGGGCGGAGACTTGGCAGCTAAAGTTCAATGTCAAAATGTGTGCAGTGATACACCTGGGGCACAGCAACCTGAAAGCAAGATACACACTAAGGGAGAGGACATCAGGGTTACAGAGCAGGAGAAAGATTTAGGAGTAATAGTAACTATTAACCTCAAGGTTGGCAACCAATGCAGCAGGGCAGTGGGAAAAGCAAATGGGATGTTGGCGTGTCTTGGCAGGGGCATCACTAGCAGTCAAAGTGAGGTGCTGATGCCCCTTTACAAAGTCATGGTGAGGCCATACATGGAGTATGGAGTCCAGTTCCGGAGGTCACATCTGCATAAGGACAAAGACAACTTGGAGGGGGTTCAGAGGAGGGTGACTAAGATGGTGTAGGATATGCAGGGTAAACCGTATGAGCAGCGATGTAGAGAACGGGGGCTGTACTCCTTAGAGACTAGAAGGGAAAGAGGAGATATGATTGAAATGTTTAAATATGTCAAGGGGATCAACAAGGTAAAGGCAGGGAGTCTATTCCATAGGAAGGATGGTGCAGTAACTAGGGGGCATAGTTTGAGAGTACGGGGGCGAGATTCAGAGGCAATGTGAGAGGACAGTTCTTCATGGAGTGGGTGGTGGAGGCATGGAACAGGCTTCTGGAGGCCGCGATAAGGGCCAGAAAAGTGACAGAGTTTAAGATGGCATTGGACAGACATAAGGGGTTGTGTGGGAATGGGAAAGGGGCCGTAAGAAAGGGGGCAGAATAATTAAAGGTGTGGGAAGGGCAGACTAGATGGGCCTGTGTGTCTTTTTCTGCTGACAACATTTTATGATTCTGATATTTGTGGCGCAAGCCACATCATATAACTTAAGGCTGAGAAAGCCTAGAAACTGAGCTCCTATGAAGCCGATTGGCTCTCATCATGAACAGTGGAAACTCTCCTGGGCTGCAGTACTCACCAATCTGTGCCCTAGCTCATCCAGTCTTCGGCAGCACAACCTCTCACTGACCACTTGACCAGACACTGGAGTGGAGGACACCAACAGCTGCATTCTTTTCTCAAACTATCTGCAACTTTGGGCTTGAGCCAAACCCCTGGCATCCTGGAGCAGACTTAACATGGGCCATGCCAGGGAACATTCAGACCTCATTTCTCCACCCACAGGCTGTCCAAACTGAAGTGGAGTGCAACACTGGGTAACAGGGTAGAGGGCTGCCACTACCTCTGGGCCCCACTGCTACAGGCTACCACCGCCGTGACATCCTCACTGCTTCTCCGACTACTTTCTAAGACCAGACCTGGCCCACCCCAGTGCTGTGGAGCACAAGATGGGCCTCTCATCTGAATACCTGCTATAAGCCGTGGCTCCCAGCAAACTGTTCCAGTCCCACCACTGCAAGGCCTACCACCACCCACCTTATCCTGAGTGGATTATTTCTTCTGCATTGAGTCGCCAAGGTCTGAATCCCAAGGCCAGGGTTTGAACCCCCACCCCACTGTGTGAACTACGATCTCCTGGATGGCCTCTCTCCTTCCCTCAAAATCAGAACTTAATATACCCTCAATGCCAACCCCAAACTCCACCTGCGGGCAGAGATTTCACCAAAAGGCTTTACAAGGAAAAACAGGAGGAGATGGTCACTATAGTAAGCCCACTCAAAAGGGGGGGGGGTTACACTTCCCCCACTTAAAATCATTTTGCTCCTGGGAAATGGGGCACCCAGCCACCCTACAAAGGAGGGCCAGCAGTATATGTATACTCTCTCACCAGCTCACCCCTCCCATAAGGGAGATGTGAGAAACACAAGGGGACCCAAAGAATATTCCAATACAAAGTTGCCATTGCCCAAAAGAGCCCAGTCTTTTGCACCTTACCCAGCATATGTTCCACTGTAACAATTGATAACACAGTATAAAACAAGATGCATGCCAGGAAAGAACAATAAAACACAGCTCCCAAAACATATTCCTTTTCAGTTTACCCCACCAGTAATATCAACACCAAGCACTGAGACACACCATCTCAGCCAAACAACACAGCCCACGCACTCATCTTCTCACAACCCCCCCATCTATATTCATCACAATAAAATCCATAGAAGCAGAGTACCACTACCCAAGTAAGGGTATGAAAGTCCCAGGAATGTCCAAAACAGCAGTAGTTCCAACTTGGACCTGGGCAAACCTGGCACAGTCTCTCCCTTTCCAGCTTGCACACTAAACATAGTCCTTATTTAGGATTATACACACACACACACACATATATAAATATATATATATATATATATTGTTTTCTCCAAACCCTAAAAACTGTAACTGGAACAGTAACATTAAACAGAGAAAACTGGAAAAGTTTGCCAGTGCTAAGTCCCAAGTCAATAACAGTCCTGACACTCAGATCAGCAATTGGAGAGGTCATCCCTTACAGGACAGGACCACCACCATGGGGGCAGTAGTACTAGGGGTAGGGTCTTGTTGCTTCATTCCCAAATGAGTCAGTGGATACCATGTAGTATTTCATCCTTTGGCCTGAGACATCCTGGACCAGTGCAAAACATTTAAAAGGAGTCAGACATGCCCACACCACGGAGTGGCACAGAGAGTGAACGTGGTTGGTTAGAAACATAGAAACATAGAATTTGACAGCAGATAAGGACCACTTGGCCCACCCAGTCTGCCCATTTTCCTACCTAACAGATAAGCTGCAGATCCTAGCTAACCAACAGCTAACTTCCTCCTACCCCCCACTAGGACTGCCTTATGACTGTCCCATTCATTCTTGAATTCCCCCACTGTTCTTGACACCATGACCTGCTCAGGGAGGCTGTTCCATGCATCCACAACCCTCTCTGTGAAACAATGCTTCCTCACATTACCTCTGAGCCATTCCCCCTCTATCTTCAAATTGTACCCCCTTGTTCTTGCACATCTCTTTTTCTTTTTTTTTTCAATTTAAACTTTATTAATACATTTTCCATTATAAAGCGCAGTTACAGTGAAAGTGAAATACAATGCAACCACTTACAGGAAAATAACTGCCCAACCCACCCCTTCCACCCCTCCCTCCCCTTACAGCAGCAACTACTCCATATTACCCCTAAGTGCCAAGCTCATTCCCAAAGAGCCTATGAGAGATTTTGAAATATGACATAATTACGATTGGGCCAGTTAAATTAAAGAGTGAAGGGGATCCCATATTTTGGTATAAACTGCAAGTCTATTGTGAAGACTGGCAATCGTCTTTTCTGTTCGAAGGTTAGCAAGAATTTCATGCAACCATTCTTGAAAGGTTGGGGTGGATCGGTCTTTCCAGTGACGTAAGATAAGCTTCTTAACAGATAGGGCAATCATAGAAATATGAAATTTCCTTACTTTAACCCTGACAGAGGACAGGTCCCCTTAAAGGCATATATCAGGCGTGAAATACTCCTGAAGGCCCAGTAAGGGATCCAGGGAAATCCTGATTGAATCCCATAAAAGGGAAATTTTGGGACAGGACCAGAACATGTGAAGTAGCATATCTTCCTCCCGCATACGCTTAGTATATATATTGGAATAAAAAAAAACCCATTTCTTTAGTTTTACAGGAGTGCAATACGTGTTGTGTAATATATGATATTGCATGAGGCACAGTCTGTCTTGAGAAACATATTTATGGCAGGATCTCCACAGAGATTGCCACTCCAAATGATACTGAGGAAGAATCAAATTCCAGAATCTAGTAGGTCCGAAAGAGTCTCCAAATCTTTTGTGAAACAACACTCGATATATTTTAGATACGGCACCTGAAGATCCAGTAATTGAGGAGACCTCAGGTGTCAGGGCTGAGACCATCTGGGGGGGGATGTTCTCCAGTGCCATTATGAGTAGGTGTCTTAACTGCATAACTTTGAAATGAGAGGAAACCAGGATGAGAAATTTTTCGATAATATCACCTACGGACAGCCATTGCCCCTCATCACCCACCAAAGAAAACAGTTTCCCATCTCCCAGTTGGGGCAGCCATTTACAGGAAATCTGCTTCTTATTAATAGTGAAGGATGTGAAGTTCCAAATAGACTGAGCTAGATCTGCCTGAGGGGTATAATGTAAAAATGAACACAATTGTGCATATACCCTTAGTGAAATACCTATTGTGGGACATTCCTCAACTATACGCACCTGGGATATTTTAAGGTAAAATAAGGTTAGGGGGTCCAGATTCTTAGATCTAATTGCGTCCAATTCGATCCTAAGCCATACCGGTTGTTCCTTTTCAGGGCCAGGGGACACCCATCTCAAACATTTTACCAAATGACTGGCCTAGTAGTATATAGCCAAATGAGGAATCCGCAAACCCCCTTCAAATTTTGGAGCAGCTAATTTATGGTAGGCCAAATGGGGATACTTATCTGCCCAGATAAATCTCGTGAATATGCCATGTAATTTTTTAAACCAGAGTAAAGGGATGAAAGTATTGAGAAGAGACAAGGGGTAAAAAATTCTAAGGAAGACATTCATCTTGATTATGTTGATCCTGACCCATAATGACATGGGAAGTTTGGATCACCTGTCAAGGTCATAAATAATAAACTGTAAGAGGGAATCAAGATTATCCTTAAATCATATTGAGGGATTACGGGATAATTTAATACCCAAATACTTAAATGACCTGGGAGTCCAACATAAACCTAAGGGACTAATATCATTCTTGAATACCTTGTGGTTTAATGGAAAGAACGGAGATTTACTGGCATTCAACTTGTAATTGGATAATTCACTAAATCTTGCTATTTCATCCAGTAAGGCCAGTACAGAGGATACCGGGTGGGATAAATGTATCAACAAATCATCCGCATATGCGGTGACTTTAATTTCATGACACCCAACCCAAATGCCTTGTATAGAGATGCTATTGAGAATATTTTGAATGAGGGGTTCCAGATATAGATTAAATAACAGATGGGATAGGGAGCAACCCTGCCTAGTCCCTGAATGGAGTGGGAAAGATTTGGAGAAGGCCCCATTCTCCGAAATTCTTGCTGTAGGGGTTTTATATAGTGTGGCAATCCAGGATATAAATACAGGAGGAAATTGGAAGGCTTCCAAAACATTGAACAAAAAGCTCCAATTTATCCGATCAAATGCCTTCTCAGCGTCCAAGGAGACGAGACCAGCAGGGAACTCAGCATCTCTGGTAGCTGAGAAGACATGAGATAATGTATGCAAATGATCAGCTGATGAACGTCCTGTCATAAATCCTACCCGGTTCATACCAATTAACTAAGGGAGAACTACGGTTAGCCTATTGGCTAAAATCTTCAAAAGGATTTTTATGTCTTGATTTAGGAGAGATATGGGTCTGTAACTTTGGACAAGCTCTGGGTGCTTGTCTGGTTTAGGGAGAAGCACAATCAAGGCCTCAAAGAGATATGAGTCAACCTCTGCCCCGGTTAAGATATATTGGAATAATCGATTAAGTACTGGTAGTAAAAGATCCCGAAACACTTAATAAAATAGGGAAGAGAATCCATCAGGGCCGGGAGCTTTATCTGAGGGTAATCCGCTAATGACCTCCTCAATTTCCTCCTGTGATATAGCAGAGACCAGAAAATCCTTTTGATGTACTGAAAGGGAGGGCAAATGGGACTCCCTCAGGTACTTCTCCATGCTCCCAGGACTGGGAGGGTGCTCCATGTCACTATACAACGTTTTATAGTATAGGGGAAATTCTTGAACTATCTCAGTGGGAGATATTTTCAGAGACCCATCAGCTAATGCCCTAATTGGAGGGATAAATCTCACAGATTCTTGTTGCTTGATACAGAGTGCCAATAGGCGCCCCGCCTTCTCTCCCTGATCTGTATGACTGGCTCTAGTATGAATAATAGCTAATTCTGCCTTTTCCCAGAGTAACTCTAAATATCTGTCTCTCAGCAATAACAGCTTCCTCCTGTCTTCTTCTAGAGCATCCACCGAAATATTAGTTTCGAGTGACCGAATTTGGGACAGTAATGATAATAGTTCCTTCTCCCTTGCCCTTTTCCTATTCACCGCCATGCAAATAAGAATCCCTCTCATGTAGGCCTTAAAGACCCCCCATATAATATCCAGTTTTGCACTATCTAAGGGGTTGGATAAGAAGAAAGCCTCAATTTGCTCCCTTATGAGCTTGCAGTACTTAGAATCCTTAAGAAGTTGTTCATTAAGTTTCCATCTTGTTTCCCTATTTGGTAAATCCTGAAATGCCAGTTTACATAGCACCAATGAATGATCAGAGACAGGACCAGGTTGGATCGAAGAGGTCTTAACCCCCAGTAGGAGAGCCTGAGAAATAAGAATATAGTCAATGCGGGACTGCGAGAAGTGCACCAATGACCTGAAAGTGAACTCCTTAGAGTCCGGAAATAGAACGCTCCAGACATCACAGAGCCCGCATTGATCCAATAAGTCTGTAAGAGCCCTCTGCCCCGGAGAAATCCCTCCCAGCCCACTGCCTGACCTGTCGAGATTAGAATCTACAACTTGATTAAAGTCACCTCCCAAAATAATCCTAATGGGAAGCAAAGGCAGGATTATGTTTATGAGTTTCATAAAAAACCCAGGATCATCCACATTAGGACCATATACAGTATACTGCCAAGTAAAAGTGGGACTGATCAGAGAGTACCTTTAACTAGGACAAACCTACCCTCAGGGTCTTTGGTGACTTGTGTAGAGACAAAGGGAATGCCCCTGTTAATAATGAGCATGACCCCACAACTATTGGTAGAACCCTGAGCATCGTACACCGTCCCCACCTGCTGTCTCCTTAACTGTGAAGCTTCCACTTCTAATAAATGGGATTCCTGTAGGAAAGTTATCTGCAAACATAATAGGCTTAAATGTTTGAGAACCTGAAATTGTTTAGGTTTTTTTCCTGATCCCCTTAGCATTCCATGTAGCAAAAGTCACCTCCTTGGCCATCTAATAATAATTACTAAGTTTAATAGGTTCAGCCCTGCACTCAGGATATATATTACATGTAACCTAACCCCACAAGTTGCTGCTGTAAGGCCCTCCCTCCTAAACCCCCCACAATTAACAGTTTTTAAACCCCCTGTAACCCCCACCCCCAACAAGAACCCGTACCTCCCTCCCAACCCCCAAACTGTCACAAGCAACGTTTAGCACAGTACTGGGTCGTTTCTTCCCTCTCCTGCCCCCCCATAATATGCCTCTACTAATGACAGACCACTTATATCTCAAGATGCATGTTCAAGTTGCAAACAATATTAGTTAGCCCTTAACACCTAAAGAGCGGTCTCGAGCTTCCAGTACCTGTATGCGCATGAATATTAATCTAATAGGACCGGGGATAATGAAACAAACTGCCAAAAACGTGAGTATGGCAGGTAACCTCCAAACCCGGAAGAGAATTAGGGGTTACCTTACCCCTAAAGAGAACTATACCAAGACCAGAGCCAGGGGAAAAAACTGATAAAAGGGGGATAGCCCCAATCTCGAGCTGAGAGCAAAAAACGAGACAAATATTGAACACAAGACCCTGAAAAGAGAAGACTGAGAAACGTGTCTTCCCTGGGGCTGCCGGCCCCTGATTCCAAAAGTACCCCCTTAAAAAGTTCGAGTAGCACAAGGACTGGGAGAGATCTTTCTCGAACTCAGAGCCACACGGGCGTATATTAGTTAGGCTTGTTGAGCCCTCTTGTGGTCATCACCCAATCCTAACAGGGTATATCTGAATGGTAATGAAAGCCTGAAACCGCTCTGGTACCTACCAAACTGAAACATGAAAACTACTCTTACATTCAACAACCCGAAACTTACCCCCCCATATGCAACCCCTAAAAACTGAATGTAACAATGTCTAAACTATATTCCTAAGTGAGCCATCCCCAGAACCCTGAAGGGCTTCGCCCTGAACCGAAATTAACATTAGGAAGCCAGGGCTTGAGAAATTATTAACAATTAGGCCATGCAGAGGGTAGCCCAGTTCCAGATGAGAGAATGAATAAGTCCAAATACAGCTAGTGGAGAACATTTTCTCTGAGAGAAAGAAGAGTAACAGTTCCAACAGCAGCTCTCAGTAATTCCCGATACTTTATCAAGAACCCTCAGGTCTCCTGGAACAAGTCTGGTAGCATAGATTTAAGGCTTGACAGGGCAGCTTCAGGATCTTCATAATTAAACCAGGAACCATTTACTAAGACTTGTAACCTGGCTGGATACCCCATCCTAAATTTCAAACCCGCTGCGATGATCTTGGATACAATAGGATGAAACACTTTCCGCTTCAGACAGACCGAACCCAAGAGATCTTGCGCGATTCTCAGCTTTGCATTCTCCCAACGAACCTCTTGTAAAGCCCTCACTTTCTGCAAAAAGTGCTGCTTTTCCAAATAATTCAAATAGTGACAAATAATAGGATTGGGGGGAGCACTTGGAGAAGGCTTTGGTCGCAGGGACCTAAGAGCTCGCTCTATCATGTACACTGGGCCGAAGGGAGAGGGACCACCAACCCGATCCACCAATTTCTGTACAAAAACAACAGCATGCTGACCCTCTTCACCTTCTGGTAGCCCTAGTATTACAACGTTATTTCTGCGGCTATTGCCCTCCAAATCTTCAAGTTTAGCCTCTAAGCGAAACAACTTCTGTCTCGTGGACACCAATTCAGGATCCAGGCTTTCCAGCTTCCTCTCCATCGAAACTATTCGAGCTGTATTGTCAGAGACCGTGAGCGAGACTTCATCCAATTTCCTTGAGAGGGTTTTCAAATCAATCGCCATATCTTTCATCTCTTCTTGAAAAGGTTTAAACTGTTCTAGGAACCTAGTAAGTGTTAAAGGTTCTTGTTCCCCAGCTTGACACGAAGGATCAGGCTTGTCTGGCCCACTCGAGGCTCGGAATTTCTTTGGGGCCTTTTCAGGAGTAGTAGGGGGGGTATGTTTCTGCTGGGCTTTCTTCATGTAAGCCTCCGTCTACTAATCTGACACCCAAAACCGGTTCACAAGATGTTTAAGTGATAGGAGAATTCGTAGGCAGAGGAATTAGATAAGATTAGACGTCTAAAAAAGACGAATTAGTACTCGGGAGGCAGGAGCTTAGCGGAGGAGCTTCTACTCAGCACTCTGCATCACGTGATCCCCCGCACATCTCTTTTTCTGAAAGATGCTACCCTCTTGGACTTTGTTGATTCCCTTGAGGTACTTGAAAATTTCTATCATGTCCCTCTCTCCCTTCTTTCCTCAAGGGTATACATATTAAGCTCCTTTAGTCTTTCTTCGTATGTCTTCTGGTGCAGACCCCGCACCATTTTGGTTGCCCTCCTCTGGACAGCCTCCACTCTGTCTATGTCATAGCGGAGATAGGGTCTCCAGAACTTCACACAGTAGTCCAGATGGGGTCTCACCAACTGTCTGTACAGAGGGATAACAACTTCCTGTTTTCTACTATTGATGCCTCTCCCTATGCATCCCAGTATCCCCCCGGTTAACTCCTCTGATGGGGGTCCAGACTGGTCGGTATGGAGCAGGAGCTTTTTCACCATTCCCCGGAAGACTCAATCCACCCTTTTCTGTTCTATCACGTCCCACAATCACTCAGAAATGTAAGGGTACTGCTCCTGGGGGTATTCCACATGAATTTTGCAGCAGATCCCCCTCTCCACTTGAGACCATTCGGGAATTCTATGTATATTTGTCCTCTGGGCCTGGCCCTCCTCGAGCCAGACCCCAGTACGATATTTCAGATTCATTGGGTTATCCAGTAAAAGTCTATCCAGGCAGTCTGTAAGGGCTGTCAACATCACCAGTAGGCATGAAACGGTATCTGGTAGGGTTAACACAGGCCTCCTATAAGACTGAGGAA
The DNA here is from genome assembly GCA_016271365.2 of Neoceratodus forsteri. Lineage (NCBI taxonomy): Eukaryota > Metazoa > Chordata > Ceratodontiformes > Ceratodontidae > Neoceratodus > Neoceratodus forsteri. The sequence goes on from CM057453.1 coordinate 1,649,425,604, forward strand.
TGGCATGATATATCTCTGGATCTTGAAACATTAGAGGCTTAGGAGCTTGCATAGGGTTCAATACATGTGGGTCCACATAACCAGGCTCTGTCAATTTCCGTTGTTCCTCCTGCACCGCAGGGAACTGTTTTCCAGAGGCTTCTCCCTTCTTTGAGGTGACACTGCCACCTCTGGTGGGTGAGGGAGTACGATCTGATCCCTTGGGCCCTGGGGGATCAGCAGGTTTTAAAGGCTTACCTTGCCTTCCCTTCTGCCATGGGGAGGTTTAGCAGGTAGCGGTGGGGAAGGGCTGGGAAGACGTCTGAGGAGCAGAGGGCTCCAAGGGATTGACCACAGACCTCACCTCATCCCATGCCTCCAGACTACCCACTGATAATAAAGAAGCAATCCCAGTAGAAGATACAGCTGGCCAAGTCCACTCCATGGAGTAAGGGGGCAAGGCATAGAAACCTGGAGGTGCCCCCTGGGTGCAGGCCGAACAAGGGAGGCAAACTACCCCCACACCTTGGTAGCTGCAGCAGATGCATCAGCTGATTGAAACTCCTTGACCCACATTAGATCAAAGCCAGGAAAGCAAGAAGGCCAGTAACATGGCCTGTGACTCAGCTTCTGCCAACTTTTCAGCCATTTTTGTTTTTCTCCTTAATTTCCACACAACAGCTCTTCTCTCTCCAAACTGGCATACTCTCTCCTGCCTCCTAGGATCCCTTGCTGCCTCCTCTAAACAGCCTTAGAAAATGGGCAAAAGACTATTAGCTCTCTGATTGGCTGAGAGCTAAAACAGGGGTGTACATTAACTTACGATAGACGCGCAGTTAGAAAGAAGTGCCAATTCGAGGTGCCCCATTACCTAAGAATCTCCTTGGGCACCCCGAACTGGTAAAGTGACCAGACGCCATTTTTTTGCCCTCGCTAAATCATCGAGATGTCGTCAGTCCATAACAGCTCATGCGCCACCTTCCCCCACCTACTGTCCCAGTGTACAGGTTAAAAATAAGTGTTAAACATTTCTTACGTGAAGCTTCTGCCCCTCGCTGTGCCCTGTAGTTTTTTTTTCTTGCTTTAACTACCGGCTTCCTCGCTCATTCACCAAAGCTCCTGCTCCATACCGACCAGTCTGGACCCCCATCATATTACACTTGTGGTCTCTACAGCTGAACTGGTCATGTTGAGGCACTGGAAAGAAGACTCCCTACCCACTGTGCTTGAATGGCATCATGAAACCCTTCTAGCAATTCAGCTGGAGAGACACATTGCAAATATGCATCACAGACCTCACCACTATCAATCCACCTGGGAGCCCCTCTTAACCCTACTCTGTCTTTGGAAGCCATGACCCTCAGAATTGCCTTGTCAATGAATGAAACCCTCATGTTCTTCACAAGATCATAGCACATAATGCTTAGGGGAGGTGGGTTGGGATATAGAGGGGTGGGGGATTTATTTTGGGGAACTGTTTTAATGTTTGTCATTTATATCTTGTACATTGTTTCTTTGTTATTGCATGTTATATTGAAGCTTCTAATCAATTCAAGTGAATCCCTGTGTGTGATTTAATGCTGCTTAAAATTTAATAAAGTATATTGAATTATAAAAAAAAAACAGGGCAGAATATTGGATGGGGGAGATTAAGTTGGGCACTACTTCTGAGGAAAGGGACCTGGGAGTTATCAAAAGTGACTCCCTAAAACAATGCAGCCATTGTAAAAAGGCCTACAGTATGTCGACCAGGATTTGGGGGCATATTGGGAGGGAATACAAAATCACACATACTCCCATAATGCATCTACTGGGAGGGGTTTCATTAGCAGGAGGAATGAGGTTATACTACCTCTATATAAATCACTGATGAGACCTCATCCGGGATACTGTGCCCAGGTCTGAAATCCCCAGGTAAGAAAAGACAAAGACAGGCTAGGACAGTGCAGCATAATGTAACCAAAATGATTAAGGGCCAACAGGGCCAATACTACGAGGATCAGTACAGGGTACTGAATATGTAATTGCTGGAGGCCAGAAGGGAATAGGGCAATGTTGTAGAGACTTTTTCTAAGTTCCTGAAAGGAATGAATAGGGTGAACTGTGACAAACCAATCAGTAGGAACAGAGAGTCAAAAATACTGGGATGAGAGTAGAAGCAGTGGGGGTCAGGAGGGAAGTCAAAAAGTTTTAGTCTAGAAAGAGAGTGGTTGAGCCATGGAACAGCCTACCAGGAATAGTGCTGGATGCCAAAACCATTAATGGTTTCATGCATGGCTGGGACAGAGTTCAGGGTTTAATAGTTATGAAGAGGAGCAGCAGTAAGGCTGGGGGAAATGGGGGGAAGGGCAAAAATCTCACCTAGACAGGTCTTGGGGTAGAACAGGGTATGAAAAGCAGACTGGATGGACCAGTAGTCCTTTCCTGCCGATGTTGTCTATGTTTCTATTTTTCTAAATAGACCGGGAAACCCAGAACTATAAACAGTTTACAGTACTTTTATGTTTTTTGTCTTACTTTTGGTATTTGTGGAAATAGTGATTTAGGTTAAAAAATGTTCCTTTCAGCAGGTCTCGTAAAAACGCTCTGGGTCTTTGAGAGATAACAAGAAAGGTATTATATCATAATCCAAGCTTATTTTAATCAGACATTTTAAGGGATAGTCATGAAATCATTAAAATTCTATTCAGTAAAAACATTTTTGCTGCTGCATTTATAAAATTAGTGCAAGCTCTTACTGCACTCTTGGATGTGTTAAGCAGCCCTTAATCACAGTACTTAATGTTTTCATTTGCCGCTGCTCAATAATTCATGTAATATCTACCTTAAAACAAAAAAACAACAGCTTTCACACTGTTACATGCTATTTATTTTTCCTTACACTGAAATTGATTTGGTTAGTGAAATGGTTGAAGCAGTGAGTTAATATGCTGGCGTCTCACCTTGGGATTCATAAATCTAGTACAAGTCATATGAATCTGGGGGTCTTAGCAATTATGAGAAACAGCTTTAAACATTTGAGATGATAGGAAATAGCTTTAAATATTCATACATTTATATTCCCTCGTGTGTCCTTCTTTCAGTAGTATCTCTTGTGTCTATAAGAGATTTCAGAGATTATAAAAAGGTTATTTATGTTATTTATTACAAATGTTTCCCGTCAGCTAAATAAGTTTTGGAAGTTAGGTAGATTTCACATCTTGTATTCTATCCAGCTGCCTGTGCATGTATTGTTGTACAGCTACAGTAAAAGATAGGAATCTGTTGTTAAAATAATTTGGAAAGCAGTAATGCTTGAACATGCAGTTCTTTGTGTAACCCCCCGTTACCTGGGGTTACTAGAATCCCAGTAAGACCTAGTGGTAGGCAGGGAAGGCAGCTTGTGAAACTCCAGTTAAATGGATTTCACACTGTCTCACTCTGTTCTCAGTCTCAGCTGAGACTGAGGGATGACATCACCATAGAACTATCGCAGCTGCATGAGCCACATTGGAATCTGCAGAAGGGGAGTTAGATTAGAATGTTGGGAGTTTTGAACAGTCAGTGTGTAGTCTGTAGTTGGAGATTGTTGTGAGAGGAGCACAGCAGTTCTGTGCACAAGCTATTGGAGCTTTAGCTCTGAAATAGAGCTACATTTAGGGAAAGGTGTGTGTGTGTTTCCGTCTAAAGAGGGACATAGTAAGCTGTTCTTTAAAGTGGTGGAGACCGCTGATTCGGGTCTCTGTGCCCCATCCTTGAGGGGATGGGGTGGAAGGTTTGCCTGCCATTCCAGGGGCAAACCCCTGACTACTGCTAGAGAAGAAGCTGCCTTATTTTTCCCATGGGTGTGGGGTATAAGAAGATTTCAAGATTTGTCTGTGGGGCACCTGCAACCGAAGGGTGAGTTCTGTTCTTTCTAAAGGGCTCATGTTTCATCCTGAACTGTGTTAAAGTGGGGATTGGACTACTGAAGTAGTGGGAGGCCTAGAGTAATAGGCTTAGCCAAAAGTAAAAGTATGTTCAAGTCCAGCACAAAGGAAAAAGTCAAGACATGTAGAGAAGATGTGATATACATCTACACTGTAATCTACATTGCCAAGCTTTCAAAAAGAGTTGTTTAGTGTCCAGAGAAATGACCGGGTATCAATTGTGGGAGCTGGAGGTGGGAGACCCCCCATCTTAGTAACCAGATCCACCTCTATGGATTTGCTCTGTGGAGTTCTACTTTGCCTCATGCACTTGGTCAGTGATGAGGGAAGTACCCAGACGTGGGATTGGAAGGAAAATTTCCCTTAAGGAGTCAAAGGCTCTAAGGTGGTTTGGGGAGCCACCAACAGAAAATTGGTTCACTGCCATATGGACCGTGATCAAGTGACCAGCGGGGGAGCAGGGCCATGGGAAAAACTCAAGTAGTGTATAAGTCGGGCTGTGTACCCAATGCTGCGTGCAAGTCTGGGCTGTGTGCCTGGTGGGTTCAGAGCCTGAGGGCTGGAATAGTGAAGAAGTGTTCTGTTGTCTCTAATCTGCATTACCAGGAATGTAGCCCCATGGGGGTCCGTCTATGCTTTGTTTGTTCAGTTTGGATGTGAATAAAAGCCACACTTTAGAATCCCATTCCTGGTATTGGACATTACAGTTATTGCTTCCTGTGTTCAGATTTACTTAGGTGCCCCGTGCAGACTAGCCAAACCTAGGCCCCCCTGTGCCGAATAACCTAGTCCTCCCCGAACCCAGTCCCCACCAGGTACTGCTGTCAGCTTCAACAGCATACCACCTGTTGTTTTGCAAAAAGGCAGGGGTGAGGGCATTACAAAATGGAGGCACCACTTTGGATTTTAATTTTGGGAGGAAGGGTGCTCGGACAGGGGCCTAGCGTTTTGGCTATCTGGCAGTGGGTAGCCCAAAAAGTGGAAGCAATTTAACTAGTGTGTCGCTGTGTGCTGTGGTTCATATGCTGCTGTTAAAATGCCAACTGTTTACCAAAGAGCAGTAAAGCTAAAAGAGTGTGCCCTTGTCCTGCATCAAATGTTTACAGCATTTTCGCCTGCTTTTTAAAAGAACTGTGGTGATAAAGAAAAGTGTGGAAGACTAGGAGTAGCAACAGGAAAATTGTGCCCTGGACGTTGGAAATGCTTTTTAAAGAACTGTGGTGATAAAGAAAAGTGTGGAAGACTAGGGGTAGCAACAGGAAAATTGTGCCCTGGACGTTGGAAATGCTTTTGAGTAAACTGAGAGACTTGCTGTGTGAATGGCCATGCTAAATGGCTGAAATGGGCTCCCACCGTGGAGTCAGTTGAAGAAAAAAAAAAGTGGTTTCTGCAGTTTAAATTTGCCTGCTCGACGATCGCCATGAAGAGAAGAGCACTCGCGAGGAAGAAGAGGCTCATTTGCATGGCGTCATGTGATTGGTGAGGCTGCAATTAGTCCCGCCCCCCCAGCCAGCTCTACAGTGACTGCCCAGCATTCGAGAGGGAGTGTGAGAGGAGTGCGTGTACTGGCTTGGTGGAGGAGTGTCACAGTGATTAAAAAGCACTGTAAAACAGTTAAAAATAGCCTTTGCTGTTTAAAATCGGGCTCAGCCCGCATCTCAATCGACTGAATTGCAAGTATGGTGATCAGAGAGACGATCGTCAGGACTGCCCACCCACTTCCTTTCTGAGGCCTCCAAGACTGGCTGCAGGACGTTTTTCCATCGCAGCAAACAGCTACTGATAACAGTAGTACCAACAGTAAAAGTTGCTCAAACAGTGATTTTCTGCCAAAAGCCAGCTGAATATGTATGCAGCAGTGTAGTCGCTTTGCAAATAACGACTGTGTCAAGTTTTACCAGCAAGTGCAAGTCTGCTAGGCCATTGACTGTGAGAATAGTTATGGATTCAGCATCAGTTTAAAGTTTGAAAGCCAGAGAAAGACTGTGAGTTGTAGCCAAATGTGCAGCACTAGTTTACAGGCAATCCTGTGCTTGAAATCCTGAGGCTTTAAGGGACTGTGAGCTAAAGAAATGTTTTCAGCAAGTGAAGAGTCCGTGGCAAATCATGTAAATGTGTTAGAAAAAGAACAGTGCAAGTTTGAGCAGTTTGAGCAAAAGTTATCAGTAGTGTGTGTAAATCGGATGTGCAGTGACTTGACCCAATTTCTGAATGTTGATGCGGAGGAGTGCTGCCGCCGCCATTACAGGGTGGGGTAGTAAAGTAAATACAGCAGCAGAGGAGCCATTTTAAAAGTAAAGAAAGTGTTCAGTGAAGTGGGACTTTCAGTAACAGTGAGCATTTGTTTGTTTTCCCTGCAGTTATGGCCTCAGGACCAGCTCACTACCCGGATCATGCCCGGGCTGCAGTAACAGCAGCAGTAAATAGGTTAAGGGACATTGAAAGGTGTTATTATGGAGGACAACTGCCTTCTCATGTGGTGATTCCTGGATATCCAGTGCAAGTGTGTCAAATATGCTTAAATGCTGGAAGGGACGTCTTCATGATACCTCACTGTTCTGGGTGCCTAGAAAAATATGGCTTGTATAAAGCGCCCCAGATTCATTTGGCTCCCACATAGACAAAGGTTCACTAATCTGTAGTTGGCAGCACACAGCACCAGGCGGGGCCTGTTGAAGAAGGCCCCTCGGGGAAGTGTGGCACAAAGCTAGAGGGTGAAGATTTAGAGACAGAACCAGATGTTGAAGTTTCGGATGCTGGATCGCAGAAGGAAAATTCAGACAAAGCATCAGTAGACCCCTGGAGGGGGGGGCCTAGCCCAAGTCTCATAGGAAGATGAGATGAGGGAGGCCTTTGAATGGGAGGTGTTGACCTCCGCGCCTAGTGATGAGTGGATAGTCTCAGGAGTGAGGACGACTGCTCACTCCTGAGCTCAGATCCTTAGTGAGGAAGAAGATGAGGGGGAACCTATGTGGCCTTGTGAAAAAGGAACGGGTACACAGCCTCAAGCTCTTGCCTCAGAAGAATGCATGGAAGAGAGTGGTGACGCCACTGCCCTGGCTGTGCAAGAAGAAGAAGTCAGGGATCCGTTTTTCATCTCGTTGAGGATGCGTAACTGGCAGAACCAGGACTGGCCACCCCCAAGCCAGGCCCGTGGTCTCAGGTTGACCAAAGCTAGTAAAGAGGAGAGACTGGTTCGTAGGAAGGCGAATGAAATCTATGGAATGTCCTTTCCTACCTTTCCTCGGAGAGTCTGGGAGGAGATTGAGAACAGCAGGAAATCCTGGATCTGGGCCGAAGCAATGAAATGTGTGCATCCTGGTGCAAACAAGCATGTCAAGAACAGACTGTTTCATGAGAAATATACCCAGTGGAAGAGAGGCAGGACACTGTTTATGGACAGAGTGTGAATAGTGGATGGAGAGGGATGAGAAACCTTTCACTGTATGAATTATGTACGCCCAGACGGGGTAACAATTCAAGCTCCTGACCCCCGGTACTATTGGCCTCAATGCAAGGACCTCCCTGCAAATGTGCCTGTGCCTGCCAGATGGAAAGCCGAGCAATGGTAGTCAATACCGCCACACCAGCCTTTGCAGTGCCTTTGTTGATCTGACAGTATGGACATCCAGGACTCAGGTGCCCCACATTCATCAGTTCTACAGTGTACTGGCCTTTCCAGAATCCATCGACTGGCCCACCAGATGACTTCAGATCCAGACAGGACACCAGCCCAGCTGTATCCTGATCCATTGCCTGGTAATCAGATGACGTAAGACCAGCTGTTTTCCTTTTTGTTCCTGTTCTAAGGTTCCATCTCCAGAGATGACATCAACCCAGCAGTTCCCAGATGTCCCTCCTGTAGTTCCCGGAAGATGTCCACCCAGCTGTATCGGAAGAAATGCTACCAGGGAGAGTTTTCGGCTGAGGAGCAGGTCGGTGTATCTTAATCCTTCCACAAGGGGTTGGTAAGTCCGAACTTTTCTATCCTTATGACATTGCAGTACACACCCTATACTAGCAGACTCCAGAATGTGTGAACTGTCCTCAAAGACTCTCTCCTTCGGGACTTTGGCCTGCTAGAACTGTGCTTCACTGGGATCCGGCCCAGGAAAGACTCTTTAATGGACTAGCCTTCGGGCACGGTGGTCACTAGTTGGGACTTTTAGGGCACTCCATCCCACAAATGTGTATTGTAAATAATGTCATTGTTTTTCTACTGTTTTCTAGTGTATATACTGTTTTTCTACCTTTTCTAAAAAAAATCTTTTTGGGATTCTCCAGTGTTTTGATGGTAGGGGTTTAGATAGACTGTGTATGCAGATTAGGAGTGTGTGTTGTCGTTCTTTTTCTTGCAGGTGTTCCTGAAGAAGATAGAAGAGAAGACACGAAGAGGAGGAGGGCTCATTGGAGTTCCTCACTAGTATTTTAGTGTGTAGTAATTTAAAGTACTGTGGTTGTTATTGTTGTTGTTACTGTAGTAACCCTTTCCTTCCACAGGTGTGGTTGTGGGGGTAGGGAGGTAGTAATGTAATGTAATGGTATGGTATTAGTTTCTTGGTGTGTGGTTGCAGGGTGACCAAGGTCGGGGAGGTCCCCGGGTTGTTTTTGTTTTGGGTGTTAAGTTAGAGGCAGACAGATTTTCCCTAGAGGGCTAGGGGGATAGACTGGCTGTGGTCCTGAAGGACCTTAGGGACTGCAGTGCTGATCTATTAGGGCTATGGTCTGGACAGTTCTACCAGACCCACTAGGCATCCATAGTAAGTGAGTAGAGTAGAGGCTGAAATGTCAGCTAAAGGCCTCTAGGCCCTTAGTGTTGCCTGTCTGTGCTCGCACATGGTAGGAGGGGGCTTGATCACCCTCCTCCGCAGGTAGCACATAGGGTGGGATGGCCTAAGCCAGGTAAACAATGACTGCAGACAGCCATTTTCCTGGTCAAGGGTGAGGGTAACCCCCCGTTACCCGGGGTTACTGGAATCCCAGTAAGACCTAGTGGTAGGCAGGGAAGGCAGCTTGTGAAACTCCAGTTAAATGGATTTCACATTGTCTCACTCTGTTCTCAGTCTCAGCTGAGACTGAGGGATGACATCACCATAGAACTATCGCAGCTGCATGAGCCACATTGGAATCTGCAGAAGGGAGTTAGATTAGAATGTTGGGAGCTTTGAACAGTCAGTGTGTAGTCTGTAGTTGGAGATTGTTGTGAGAGGAGCACAGCAGTTCTGTGCACAGGCTCTTGGAGCCTCAGCTCTGAAATAGAGCTACATTTAAGGAAAGGTGTGTGTTTCCGCCTAAAGAGGGACGCAGTAAGCTGTTCTTTAAAGTGGTGGAGACCGCTGATTCGGGTCTCTGTGCCCCATCCCTGAGGGGATGGGGGTGGAAGGTTTGCCTGCCATTCCAGGGGCAACCCCCTGGTTACTGCTAGAGAAGAAGCTGCCTTATTTTTCCCATGTGTGTGGGGTATAAGAAGATTTCAAGATTTGCCTGTGGGGCACCTGCAACCGAAGGGTGAGTTCTGTTCTTTCTAACGGGCTCATGTTTAAACCTGAACTGTGTTAAAGTGGGGATTGGTCTACTGGAGTAGTGGGAGGCCTAGAGCAATAGGCTTAGCCAAAAGTAAAAGTATGTTCAAGTCCAGCACAAAGGGGAAAGTCAAGACATGTAGAGGAGATGTGATATACGTCTATCCTGTAATCTACATTGCCAAGCTTTCAAAAGAGTTGTTTAGTGTCCAGAGAAATGGCCGGGTATGGATTGTGGGAGCTGGAGGTGGGAGACCCCCCATCTTTAGTAACCAGGTCCACCTCTACGGATTTGCTCTGTGGATTTCTACTTTGCCTCATGCACTTGGCCAGTGATGAGGGAAGTACCCAGACATGGGATTGGAAGGAAAATTTCCCTTAAGGAGTCGAAGGCTCTAAGGTGGTTTGGGGAGCCACCAACAGAAAATTGGTTCACTGCCATATGGACCGCGATCAAGTGGCCAGCGGGGGAGCCAGGCCATGGGAAAAACCCAAGTAGTGTACAAGTCGGGCTGTGTACTCAAAGCTGTGTGCAAGTCCGGGCTGTGTGCCTGGTGGGTTCAGAGCCTGAGGGCTGGAATAGTGAAGAAGTGTTCTGTTCTCTCTAATCTGCATTACCAGGAATGTAGCCCCATGGGGATCCGTCTATGCTTTGTTTGTTCAGTTTGGATGTGAATAAAAGCCACACTTTAGAATCCCATTCCTGGTATTGGACATTACAGTTATTGCTTCATGTGTTCGGATTTACTTGGGTGCCCCTGTGCAGAGTAGCCAAACCTAGGCCCCCCTGTGCTGAGTAACCTAGTCCTCCCCGAACCCAGTCCCCACCAGGTACTGCTGTCAGCTTCAACAGTATACCACCTGTCGTTTTGCAGAAAGGCAGGGGTGAGGGCGTTACATTTGTATGTGTACTCAATAAGGTTTGTTGGCTTGTGAATATAATAAAATAATCATAGTGGACAAAAAACAAGTAGTGGGTAGAATTGCAAAATTCTGCTTCAGCCGGAATTATGTGGAATTTGGCATTTTCATAGAACTCTTCCAGTGCGGAATCAGCAGAATTCTGCAATGTTTACCATAAAGTCAAAATAATACAGTTTGCATCAGTCTATTCTAGAAGAATGAAAAAAACTACAGAATTCATGAGCATTAGTTAAAATTTTGCAGTTCACATTGATGTCTGTTCCATTGTACTGTATATGCAAACTGCTAAGAAAAGATGTGCAGTTCGCACAGCGAATGCACAAAGCGAAATCTCACAGCGACAATCTTGACGGGTTTTGAGATTGTCGCTGTGAGGAATCTTAGGAAAAATGTTACCTTTCACCATCTTTCACCCCCAAAAACAACCTTGACTCAGAGTTAGTTATAATAAGAAGGGGTGCAGGGGTGTAGCCCCCCAATAGAAAACACACAATGTCTGACAGGTAAAATTTTACCTGTTGACATTGGGGATCTTGCCATGCCGAACTTCAACAACACTGTTGTCATTTCAGCATGGCAGAATCCTAAAAAACACTGCACATGAAGTTTAGAAAAAAAATCAGCAGTTTACATTGATGTTTATTCTATAATTCTTGCAAAAAAACTTGAAAAAACAGCAGTTTACCATAATGTAACTGAAAATTCTGTGGCTTACATTAAAACACATGAGATTACCCAGGACACCGAGTGATTGGGATTACTCTTGCATGCTGACAATCTGGGTTCTTTATACCCTGAGCCCTAGATGTTAGAAGTGAAGTACTGCAGGGAGGATTCAGAACTTCTGATGGATGCTTTCCTCCCAAGCAGGAGCACTCACAACACTGCTACTACAGCGGCTCTTGGTGGTGGAATAATAGAGCTGCCCTGATGGCATGGGTGACCATGTGCTGTCTGCTACCCCCCCCCAAAGCCAACCTCAAGCATGCATGAGATTAGGAAAGCAAATGGAATAAGCATATGGGTACACCAGATGATGGCCTAGCTGATCCCCCCATGTCAGCAGAGCCCAGAAGACACAACCACAGGGCCTCTTCGGCTACATCACCACAAGTCAGACAGCAGTTCCTTCTATAGGTCAAGGGACATCCCCTGTAAGTACAAGCTTGCAGTGGAGGAGAACATAGTGGAACGCATTCCTCCACTAGTTCCAGAGATGTCATGGGGACATATGGAGGTCAGAATGGCATCACCAATGGCATCAAGGGGTGAGTCAGGCATACAGACAAGGCCATTGCATAATCTGAAGGTATGGGGCACTTCTGGGGACATTTGAAAGAAAAGTTTGGAAGCTGAATGGAAATTTGTCCATAATTTCACTGTGGAATTTATAATCCTGAATGCCTCAAGTGAAAATTGACTACTAAACTTCTTCATCTGCAGCACTATGCACTCTTCTGAATTAAATGCTCTACCTGCTTGGATTTTCTGTAGTTTAAAGATTCATTCTTTTTTTATTAATAAGATCTTTATTAACTTTCCAAGAAAAAAACATACAAGGCACAGCTAAAAAGCAAAGTAGTCTTTAAAATTGAAGAGTGCATCAGGAGCATACCAGCAAAATAAAGAAAACCAGCATTTATCAATGCCGAAGATTCACTTGCAGATATTTGTAGTGGTGTGTGGCACTGGTAGTGGCTTCACGGGAGCAAGGAGGCAGGAGTGAGAGCGGTGGGTGCTGCATGGTGGAAGCTGCACTGTAAACGCAGCAAAGAGCTGGTTGTCAGAGAAGCCAGCCCCGCTGGTCTTAGTGTACCGGGGGGGGGGAGAGAGTGCACTGGGCGGCAGGAGCTGCCAATAAGTAAAGCTGCACCATGGCCAGGGGGTTCAGAGGAATGAGGACCAGGGAGAGAGAGTGTTCTGGCTGGCATGAGCCACCAATAAGGAAATCCACACCTCGGCTAATGTATAAGCCTGGGGGTTGGGGATTCAGAGGATTGAGGACCAGAGACAGAGAGTGTGCCAGGCAGAATAAGCCACCAATAAGTGAAGCCACACTGTGGCTATTGCAGAAGTTGATGGGGAGAGGAGTGAGGACTGGAAGGAGGGAGACTGCAGGTGGTGGCAGGAGCTTCCAATAAGTAAAGCTGCACCGCAGCTCATGTATAAGCCTGGGGGAGGGTTCAGAGGAGCAAGGACTGGGGAGAGAGACTACACCGGGCAGCATGAGCTGCCAAGAAGTGAAGCCACACAGCAGCTAATATAGAAACTGGGGGGGGGGGAGGAGTGAGGACCAGAAGGAGAGAGAGTGCCGCGAGTGGCAGGAGCTGACAATAACTGTAACTCCAGCCACATGCATTAGTGTCAACTGTAATGTGCATGGCCAGAGTCATGGCTACACAAAGAAATTAAGCACTGTCACATTGGGGCAGTTCATTTCTTTCAACTACAGAACATGCCACGTCAGCAAGCAGAACTACTGTCATGACCAGAGTGTCTGGTCATTGGTCAACACTGCCAAGCCCATAGCAGTTTCAGCTGTGATTGGCTCGGTAGTAACACACCTCTGAAATGCCATTTGTTCATTCAGGCCCTGAAGTCCCATGCTCCATCATGTTCCTTGTTTTCATGTGACAACACAGGGTCTGAAGAATCCTGTGCACCCATCCCTCTGTAAATGCATGGACCAAATTATCAGCATAGCTATTGTATTACCCCAGCACATGCAGGCGGTAGACAACATTTTCAAATTTGTGCCAAAACATAATTCTGTACAAGTAGAACACCATTCCGTGACACCGGTGGAAACACACATTTTGGACAGGATTTGAAAACTGACAGCTGTGACATACATAAGCTTGGTTAATAAGAAGGCTAAGTTGAAAATCTGGGGTGAAGATATGTAAGATTTCTGCAGTTATAATGGTGCATTTTGAAATTGCAATGAATGGGCATAACTTTGTCATTTTTTAATATTTTGACCCCAAATTTTGAATATAATTTTCTTATCACCCCACCTTATGAACCCCTTAGGTGAAAATGTGTAAATCTGTGGGAAAATGCCATTCTGTGCCACAGGTGTGAAAACACATTTGAGGCAGGATGTGAAAAATTACTGCTGTATTGTTCATGAGGTGGTGTGATGAAATGGCTATACTGAAAAATTGGAGTGGAAATATTGAAAAAGACCAAAGTTACGTGCGTGTGTAGAAAATATTCAATGACCACACATATAGTATCTCTGCCATTTTTAGGAGTTTTTCCACCAAATTTTCAAAATGGTATTTTTTTGGGACCCCACATCATGAACACTGCCACTGTCATTTTGTTCATTGGTCTCAAAAGGTGATTTCGCACAGCAGCATTCTGTGCCACAGGTGTGAAAACAAGTTTCGAGCAGGATGTGAAGAATGACAGCTATACTGTTCATGTGGTGGTGTGAAAAAATAGCAATGCTGAAAATTTGGAGTGAAAATATTGTATTAAAATGCTGCTGAAGTTACGAACGTGCACAACAACTGTGCGTAACTCAGGCGCTTTTTGGTATTTTTGCAGCAAATTTTCAACATGTACTTTTTGAGATGCCGCCTCATGAACTGTGGTGCGGTCATTTCATTAATTTGTCCTAAGAGGTGATTCTGCACAGTAACCACAAAATCACCTTTCGGGACCAAGTAACAAAATGACAGTGCAGTGTTCATGAGGTGGGGTCCCAAAAAGTCATTTAAAATGTGGTGCAAAAATTCCAAAAATGGCCTAGATATCAACATAAGTTAATTGACAGCCATTTTACAGCAATTAACTTCATTCTTCAATTTGCGGTTTGGCTTTGTAGAGTGCAGACATGTTCCAGTCCACAGAAGATCTCAGTCGGAAACCTCCAGAGGTAAGTATGGGGTAAGGGGGGTGTAAGGAGCTGGGTGCTCAGTGGGAGGGTGGGATGGGGTTGGGAGATGATGAGGATGATGAGGGACTGTTTTCTTTTTTACAGGTAAAAAAAGACATCGGGGGACTGTTTTCTACTTTTCAGGTTTTTTTTTGTTTTTTTTTACTGAAGATGTCAGGACACTGGGAGTGGGCCCCCAAGTGTCCTTTTCCCCCAGTGTCCTAGTGTTTTGAAGGGTACACATCAGGGGACACTGGAAGTGGGCTCCACAATATCCTAGTGTTTCATGGGAGGGTACACATCAGGGAACACTGGGGGTGGGCTCCCCAGCATCCGACGCTGAAGGGTAAGCTGCACCATGGCTAATGTGGAAGGTGGGGGGTGTCAGAGGAACTGACAGACTGGAGAGAGAGAGAGAGTGTGGCAGGAGCCACCAACATGTAAAGCTGCATGAGAGTGAGGACCAGAGATAGAGAGTGAGGCAGGAGCCGCCAACATGTAAAGCCGCAACATGGCTATATTGTGCCAGCCTGGTGGGGATGGCTTAGAAGGAGCAAGGACCAGGGAGAGAGAGTGCAGCAGGAATCATCAACATGTAAAGCTGCACTGCAGCTATACTGCACAAGCCTAGGGGGGGTCAAAAGGAGTGAGGACTGGGGGGGAAAGAGTGTAGCAGGAGCTGCCAACATGTAGAGCTGCACCGGAATGAAGACCTGGGAGAAAGAGTGTGGCATGAGCTGCCAACATGTAAAGCCACACCATGGCTACATTATACAAGCCTTGTGGGTGGTTCAGAAGGAGTGAGGACCAGGGAGAGAGAGTGAAGTAGGACCTGCCAACATGTAAAGCCACACCACAACTAATGTGGAAGTTGGGAGGAAGAGGAATGGACAGACCGGGGGGAATAGACAGTGCATTGTGTGGCGGTGGCAGGAGTCGCCAATAACCATAACTCAGCCTCATGCATTAGTTTTAACTCTAATGCACATGCTCGGAGTTAGGTCTACAGAAAGAAATGAAGCACCCTATCATCGAAGTGGTTCATTTCTTTCAACTAGAGAACACGACATGTCAGCAAAGCAGAACTTGTGTCATGGCCAGAGTTCCTGGTCATTGGTGTACAATGCCAAGCCCATGGCAGTTTCAGCTGTAATTGACTTGACAGTGACACACCTCTCAAATGATGTATAGTCCCAAGACATTCCTTGTGCAAGCACAAATGAAAGCAAAAAACAAGCCTTACATTACTAGACTAAGAAACAAGCTACATTAATTCACCCACAGAACATTCAAAGTCAAATAGGATGAAAAACATGCAAAAAGAGGAAGATCTCTCCAAATGTCACATATATTTGGGTCAGAGAAAAATATTTAATAAAGCTGACAACACAGCAATGTTTATTACTTTGTAATAACGGATCAGTCAAATAAACATGTTAGAAAAGCATACAAAAAAATCTCGGTAATACTGCTGTTGAAAAATTATACTACCATTGTTTGTGAGGCATAATACTATCGTTCAGAGCCTGTAATTCTATTGTTCTGAGCTCTGAACAATATTATTACAAGAGAACCAGATCAGTGCAAGCGCAGGACTGTCAAACAGTAGAGCTGGTTGCTATGGTGCCAAGTGTAGTTGCTAGACAAGCAACGTGTAATTTTTGAAGTGTGCTTTATGGTTGGATGCTTTTTTTTCTCTGAGAGAGCAAAACAGTTTAGAAAACATGACGGCTGTCTCTCGCTTAGTGAGTCTAATTTGTACCCATATTACTTTCAGTGGAGTGATTTTTTTTTTTTAAACTTTTTTACATTTAAAGTCTCATCTGGTTGATCTTGCCTTCACTGAGCTAAAGAAACTAACTAACAGGTAGCACTGGCTATTGAAGGCACTCCTGAAGCAGACATTCGCAGAGTAAGTGAGAGTGAGTATGCAGTGCAGCGGTCGGGCAGCTATTATCACAGAATAGCTCTAAAAGAACTCACAGCAGCAGTATTTTGAATTGGATCCATATATTACAAAAAATAATAGGTGAGTGTGTATCACAAGGAAGTAATACTATCTCGAGGTTCTGGGGTCATGGGAACCTCTCAAGCTTCGCTCTTGAGGTTCCCATAGCTTCGCTCTCCAGGTTCCCATGTCCCCAGAACCTCTCAATGATATTACTCTGTGGTGATACACACTCACCTATTATTCTATTTGTTTACTGCTACTGAGCCTGCCTTATAATTGCCCTATGCACTATTTACTGTCTTCTATTTCTAATTCCTGGACATTCCACAATGGTAAATCTACTGTCATGAACCGCATAGTGATCAGCACTGAAGAGTGGTACATGTATCCAGTAATAGCAAGTACAGGAAATAAACAGAACAACAGCAGTAGTTAAGCACCAGGAACTGTAAGGAAAATGGTGGCATCAAAATGAAATATTTGTAGCTTTAAAAACAGCCAAAGCAGGGGCGTGGCTTAGCCTTTAACCAAGATGGCAGCATAGTCTCCTTGCTCCATGTCTTTGTGGGGTTTATCCTGCAACATCCTGCTTTGAGGGGCTTACCCTAACATCTGAAGGCACAAGAACTCGAAGAGGGACTCACCGGGTATACAGAGAAGTCCTTATTGTCTTCCTATCGCAGCGCTGCACCTGACTAGCAGTGCCTCTTCTGCACCGTGGCCTACAGGATGGCATCCTCCTCTCCAGCTCCAGTCGAACCTGCAACAATGGAACACAAGTTCACTCAACTAATAGCACAAATGATACAAATGAATGTCGCACTAAACACTAACACCCAAACACTGCAGGCTATCAAAACTAGAATGTTTCATATGGAGAGGCGTCTCAAAGCCCACGGTATAGCCCTACAGGAGCTCACAGATACTAATCGGGACCAGGCCCACCTTATATATGTCTCCTGCAAGATAAGGTGGACGATTTAGAAAACTGGGGCAGACAAAACAACCTGAGGATTATCAGCTTCCCCGAGGGGGCTGAGCAATGGGACACAATCCTCTTTCTACAAGATACTCTACCTCACCTTAGATTCTTGGCCTACCTCCAGACACTAACCCACAGATTGAGCGGGCCCATCGCTGTCTTGCCCCACTCCCCAAGCCAGAAGAGCGCCCATACACTATTCTGGCCTGGTTTCTAGATTTCAGACAAAAGGAGATGGTCACCGCTGCAGTTAGAGACGAAGGCTCTGTTACTTGGAAGGGCAACATAATCCGAATTTTCCAGGACTATTCCTGGGAACTAACCAAGCGGCGTAAGGCATACACAAACTGCTGCAGAATTCTACATGCCAACTGTATCTCCTTCTCACTCTGTTACCCAGCTACAATGTGGGTGATAATCAAAGGGTCTCCTACCATCTTCTCCACCTCGGATAGCCCTATGGACTACCTCCACAGAGAATACCCTAAGGGCTTTCAAAATCCTGAAATTTTCAGCACATCCTGTGGCCCTCCAGATATTCCTACCCACATGGAGGAGTCATCCAGATCCTCACCGCAGTTTCCCCAGCCAATGGTATGCCGCTTTGAATCCTCCCTACCCCAGCAGAGTAGGGAACGCCATGCTTTGCAACGGCACAAAAGACGGCTACATCCGAACATCAGGCAAACCGAAGCTGATGTTCCAGAGGATGACAATGGAGACCTGCACCAGCACTACTCCCCCAATAGATACACCCCGCTGTTCATCCTCCCTGAAGATTTATCAAGAGAGGACGATCTATCGGCACACCGCCCACCATCAGATGAGCCAAGAACCTGGGCCGCAGTCATAGCAGCGGATATATCGCAAGGCCCCCTGCAGTGGACAACTCCTGATCTGGCAAGCCCATCCTGACAACAACCACAGACATCAGAAGCACCAAGCTATGAGCCCTCACTACTGACAGATGACTCGCCTCCTGGAGAACACAGCTAAGGACATTATATACATGTTTTGGGTATTATAGCTAGCTGTCTGGTCTAGAGGGAAACTGGGACTTAGCCTACTCTCCAGGCTATTTCACCCGGAACTACTTCCTGACTGGACGCTTGGGCCTACTTTGCCTCTTCGGGCTGATGGATTTAATTTTTTTCAAATCCCCATGAACACTTCTTGGGCGAGTTTCGAGGTGGACTAGCAACTGGTTTCGACATACTGTCTTACTGCTCATGCCTCTGGCCTGCTGCATACTAGGATACATATTAAGCCCATTGGGACACTCTGTGTACACATTCTCAGTTTGCTTTTTCTTGCTGCCTTTCTAACCTTTTTGTTTCTCTACCCCGGTGGCTCTTTGAGTACTTACATCTACTCAGATAGATAATAGCAGGGGCTTTGATCTTGTCTCATAAGCCCCATTTATGGCTTGATGCATTTCGGATACCAGAGCTCCTTACCCTTCCTTCGTCTTAGGGCGGATTATGTCCACCTTACACTAACACACTGTGCCCCTACTCTCCACTGCCCTTCACAAACTTCTGAATTGACAGAGTAGTGTGGCAGGAATGAGTTTTTATTTTCACACTAGGGGCATAACAACACCTACCATGTAGAGGTCTTATTTCTAACTTTGCTCAATTTCCTCACTAATTCTACTGCTACCTCTCTAGTAGGGTTGCAGACCTATAGGCCCCCACATGATGGTCCAAGGAATGTTCCTCCCATCCCCTCAGAACTTTATTACACTCTGGAAACAGGTTATGCCCCTGATATTGCCCCAGGCACTTCCTTTCATTTCCCCTTCTATGCCCCAAAAGGGAAAGGGGATGTTTGCTGCCACACAGCGAGCACACGAAGCTGACATCTCTGCAGCGCTCTGCTCTCTATCTCCCTATACCCACCCCATGAGAGGATAATGGATGGCCCTGGCAGTTAGTTTGCTGGCCTAACTGTCGTCCTCCAACCACTGAAGATAGCTGGAATGTTAAAGTCTTGTACATAGCTGGATGTTTTTGTGGGCTGTTTAGCCCAATTATTTGGTTTACATACTGTAAGGACCGGGTATCTATTAATTGCCTTTTTACTCTGGGCACTGCATGGCTTATCAATCGCGAGAAGCTAGATGTTTTTGGGAGTCTCCTGGGGGAAGGTCCAGATGTGACCTCAACCTGTATATTCTGCAACACTATTAAGGTACCTTGCACTGATCTCCATATCTTTAAATATGGCTGACCTTCATGCAAACACCTGGAATGAGTGGGGCCTGAACACCCCGGTAAAATGCAAAAAGGTGTTATCTCATTTGAAAAGGCTGAGGGCCACACTGACCTTTTTACAGGAAACTAAACTCACAAAACATGACCATGATAGGTTGGCAAGAGACTGGGTGGAGCAGGTCCTGTCCGCCTCCTCTGCAACTAAAAAGAGAGGGGTGGCCATTCATATTCACAAGTCATTAGCTTGGGCCTGTACTCAGGTTCGATCAGATCCCCAAGGTAGATGGGTACTGGCACTAATCACAACCCCTGAGGGGCCCTTACTTCTTGGATGTATTTACACCCTGAATGAAAACAATCCCTCCTTTTTTCATTCACTTGCACAGGAACTAAGCTACCTATCTCTGGACCCTGTACCTATTATTCTAGGAGGCAATTTTAATCTAGCCATGGCGTCCCAGTTAGACTGCACTGCCCTAGTCACAGTGCAACATTCTAAGGCCTGCCTGGCCCTGCATCAACTGATAGCAGAAGTAGGCCTAAATGATATCTGGAGAACTCTCCATCCAAGGGTGAGAGACTACTCTTTCATCTCAGCAGTGCATGGGTCTCATAGCCAACTGGACTTTTGGCTGGTGTCTGCATCTGTCAGAGTGCAGTGGACTTTGAGATCCTACCCAAAGTTATATCAGATTACACCCCTGTACACCTACATATTCTCTGGGGCCCATGCCCACATAAATCTGCCGTCTGGAAACTGGACCCCCTTCTTCTTAAGGACCCACATTTCGCTCCACGGGTGACCTCGGAGACAGCACTATTCTTAGCAGAATCCCACCCCAAGATACCTCCCTGGGCATCCGCTGGGAGGCTTTCAAGGCCACCTTGTGTGGGGCTAATATTGGATTTGCCTCTAAATGCCAGAAGACACGGGAACACCTCTTGACTTCTCGGAGGCTAGACTAAAAAATCTAGAAACTCGGGAAAAACAGATGTCTCGCCTGGTTTTGGACTCTCCAATATACAGAGACATGCTCTCAACTCGCTTGGAGATTAATGATCTGCTAACTCATGAGGCTGAAGTGGCCATGCTAAGGCTGTATCATCACTACTGGGAGGGTGGAGAAAAAGCCGGCAAGCTAATGGCCTACCGCCTCCGTAAACAACAGGCTGAATGTCACATTTCTGGTCTGAAAGACCAGTCTGGCTTGATCAGTACTGATTCCAAATCCATTAGTGACATCATGAAACCATTTTGTTCAGAACTCTACTCCTCCACTAAAACTCAGGCAGATGCAACAATGGATGCTTTTCTAGCCTCTCTCCTACTTCCCACTCTTCAGCCATCCCAAGCAGAGTACCTAGACCTCCCTATTACACCTGAGGAGGTTGCAAAAGCTATAAAAACCCTCAACTCGAGTAAGACCCCTGGAGGGGATGGATTTTCAGCTGAGCTGTGGCAGCTACTTATTCCTCATATTGCCCCTCTCCTCTCCCAAGTCTACAATGAGGCACTGAATAATGGTATCTTCCCTCCCACCACTTGACCGCTTATTCTACTCTGCACTTAATAAGCTCACGACCTATGTAACTTGCTGGGGCCCCTTCCTAGCTTAATTCAAACATAGGACCAGAATAGGGTAAAAAAAGGTAAAGATCCCATGCTCCCCTCCAGTTACCACCCAATCTCTTTAATTAATATGGATAGCAAAATATTTGCTAAGATTATGGCTCTCAGGCTTAGCCCCCTTCTCTCCTTTCTTATACACCCTTCGCAAGTGGGCTTGGTGCCGGAGCGCCTTAGCCGGGACCACATCAGATCAGTGGTTAATATTATCTACCAGGCCAAATCTCTCCCTACCCCTGCGGCTGCTATAGCTGTTGATTTTGAGAAAGCCTTTGACTCCCTGGAATGGGATTTCTTGGAGATGGTACTACAGAGGTTTGGCTTCGGCCCCCTTTTTCAGCAATGGGTCTTGGCACTGTATCAACAACCACTAGCCAGAATCTGGACCAATGCCATGACATCCAGTCCCTTCCAGCTTGGCAGAAGCACTCGCCTAGGCTGCCCCATCTCCACCCTTCTGTTTATTCTTGCGGTTGAGCGATTAGCAGCGGCCATCTGACAACATCCTAACATCCATGGTATCTCTGTTGGGATATATACATACACCATGCTTATGTAAGCAGACGATCTCCTGGTCCCTGTTAAAGACATCGCAGCAGCCCTCCTGGTACTCCTTACCCTCCTGACTGAATTTGCAACAATCTCTGGCCTCTGGGTGAACACATCTAAAACTGAGATATTACCTCTCAACTCTAACTGTACTCAGAACAAGATCTCTGCCCTAGGACTAAAATGGGCCTCAAACTCCCTTATATATTTTGGCATTCATATCTCCCCTGATCTATCTAAACTCTGGGACCTCAATCTCAGCCCTCTAGTTGCAGACCTTAGAACAGAATTAGATAGATGGTGACTGCTCCATCTCACCTTAGCCGGGAAAATAGCAGCACTAAAAATGATCGCTGTCCCCAAACTCCTTTACCCTCTCTCGCACATCCCCCTAGCCCCCCCACCACCAAAATGGTTAATGTAGTGGGCAATTTTATGTGGGAGAACAAGAAACCCCGTTATAGCAGGGGCAAACTTCACTCTCATTGGAAGGATGGTGGATGGGGCCTTCCGGGGCTCGAGGGATATACATGATCCTACTCACTGGCACAGTCCCTAAAATGGTTCACTACCCTGACCCCCAATTCCCTGCAGTGGCTCCATATGGAAAAGGCCATAGCACAGGTTCACAGCCTCCCCCTTCTAATATACAACCCTTTACCCAAGTTCTTACAGCCTCACCCCATCATAGCACCGGCAATGAGTATTTGGCATAATAAGGTGCATAAAAAGGTTCAGGCTAATCCCACCCCCCTTTTCTACACACCTGTCTTTTACAACCAGTGCATCTTGATAGGCAATAAGCCTATCTACTGGCCCCACAGGGAACAGGCTGGCATTAAAGTTCTGGCGGATATCCTAGATGAAACTGGCTCAGGAATGAAACCCTTTCAAGTCCTGGCACAGATGAAAGCTCTGAGCAAAACTGACTTCTGGAGATATCTACAACTTCACAGCACCCTGGCTGAACTCCTTAAACCAAATCCGCCCACTACGATCACTCCTCAGAAGATCTCTGTCTGGCTCAAGCATCCTAGGGGACAGGCAAGTAAAATATATGCAGACATCAGAGAGAGTATCCCCTCACAGTCCGGGGTTTCAAAATCAAAATGGGAAAAAGTAATGAAAATTGAAATAGAGGATACCCAATGGGCTCTCTGCTGGAAATTGGCACACTCTTGCTACCCAGATGCCCGTAGCAAACTTATTCAAAACAAATTGTTACACCACTGGTACAAAACAGTAGCTGTGTTGTACAAAGCAAAGCTACTGAATACCAACTTGTGCTGGAGGTGTCAGGCTCAACGTGGGGATCTCTATCACATTATCTGGCAATGCTCTCTACTGACCCCCTTTTGGCAAGCAGTGAATCAACTAGCCAAGGACGTCCTTGGTTTGGCAATCCAACCAGACCCCCTTTTGTGGATCTTGGGCTTGCCTTCTCCTGGATCTAGTCTTAAACCGTATCAAATCCGATGGCTGGCCCTGCTAAGTATCTCAGCTAAACGCCTTATACTGTCTCGGTGGAGATCCACTGAAATTCCCACCATACCAGAACTCCAACAGGCTTTCACCTTACTTGCCTCACTTGACCGCTTATTCTACTCTGCACTTAATAAGCTCATGACCTACGTAACTTGCTGGGCCCCCTTCCTAGCTTACTTGAAACCTAGGACCGGAATAGGGTGAACCCTTACCGGTGATACATAAGTTGTTTTATTCCCTTAAACTACTCCCGATATGATAGACTCCTACTCCTAGTGTGACATTATCAGCCCTGGCTCATACACCACTTCTTTTAACCCTAGTAGTGCCTGTGTTTTTCTTTCCCATGGAAATGCTCATTAGATACCCAGTTACAATTTTTATGTTGTTTTTTTCTTTCTCTGAATGTTCTTTTATGCTTCCTTGTATTTCCCAGAGCTGAGACTCGAGGGTCCCCCTCCTACCCCTTCTGAAGTCCACTATAACTACACTGCTTGAATTATTTGTTCTGTACAATGAAGACTATAGACATATTGCTGTAAGATCCTTCTCTGCCGCTATAACATATCCTGTACTTTGTTATGTGATAGTTGTCTGTATGCTGGAAAATTAATAAAAATTATTAACTGAAAAAAAAACTCAGCCAAAGCATATCAGAAGAGTAGATACACCTAAAATGAAAAAAAAAACAGGATATTGTAAGACATTTAAATGTTTTCCTATCAGATGAAATTAGTTTCTTTCTTTAGGTTAACAAATCACATCACTAAACCATCTCAATATGCAACAGAGCTGGAAGTTTTTCCTAACAAGAGGCTCACAGGACCATGCACTTCGTAGTGTCTTGCCATGAGGAATAGTAAGGGTAATAAAACCATTCTGCACTGACCTAGCACAGTTGGTGGTAGTTTTTTTGTAAACATATTTACTGAGGTATTACACATGAATCCATACATAAACAAGTAGATGACAGGATACAGTGGAAAGTCATCATATAATAAATGCACAATATTAGATACAGATTGTAGAACACTGTAAGCTGAAAGTACGATTTCACTTCAAACAATAGATTATCACATAACTGCTGGGTCCCGATGCACTAGGAATATTATGACAAGTGACATATAACCATATTACATCTGTAAACCATATCAGAGAGCATGACCTGTACACCAGGCTCTTATACAGTGATAACATGTGGCATCCAACCAAACTGCATTGTAATTTCATTAGTACTTATGGCACGAAGCATGGGATCCCAAGTTTGATGGAATAACGCGTTCCACCCAGTGACCTTAAGGGGATAACTTTCAAGTTTCATGGCACTAGATCAGAACAGTACCAGTCTGTATAGTGCGGTCAAGAACCGTGTGGTAAAAAATTTTGTAATTTTCTTTTCTGTGGGGGCTGTGCCCCCTGCACCCTCATACTAAAAGATCCTAACTCTGGGGGGAACAGCTCATGGGGACAGACAAAAATTGTGGGGCCATGGAAAACTGTTTCCATGGCCCCTTGTAAAAACAGTAAAGTCCTGATTCTGCAAAAATCCAGGGCACCCAGGATTAGAACCCTGGTCTCTATTGCCAGCTGGCTGAGCTGCTCCATGCCTCAGCCCTCCACACCACAGGAACAGCTCAGTCAGCCTCCAGAATTCTGCTGCCCATGTCCTCTGTCAGTACCAAGGACAGTGAGCATGGGAGTGCTTATTGTCTTGCACTCATAATCCCTGCTCGCTGTCTGTGATAGCGCTGTATAGACAAGTGCTATGTTGTGCAGCACTATTCTTGCAGTGTTATTCTAACCAGGTACAAGTTTCATGCATAATAGAACATTGTTCAGCTGATAAGCTATAGTGGGAAGTGAAGAGCTAAGCCAATGCTGGGCTATAGTCTTTCGGGTGTTGACCAGGAAGATGCCCCAGAGCATGTGGCAGGTTCCCAGTCCACACCCTGTGCACAGGTCAGATGGATCTAATCCCCAACATGAACTCTGAGGGCTCCATTGGAAGTTAACATTGTGGGATTTTTTTCCATATGCTGATGTACCTGGTTCCAGATGGGGACAACCTTATGGCACATAAGTGCCATTTGCAAAAAATTCCCTTCTGTGTGACATTGTGGGCAAATTGTATCATATGTAGATTTAAACTGGTGGAGTCTTTGGGACAAGTGGTATGTTCTGTATAGAAAATTAAGTTATATCCTTCTTGATTTGTTTAAAGAGGAGCATGAATGAACATGCCTAATATCTGTTTGCCATTCTCCTTTCCCCAAAACCAGGCCCAAATCTTCACTCCAATGCTCTTGTGCCCTTATTCTAGAGCAGGGCATAGCACCAAGAAGTTTATAAATAGTGACTAATAGCCTTGTTCCAGGTTGTGGCCAAAAGAGAATTGCTTCAGTGGGGGAAGCTATAAGCATAGTGTTTGACAGATACTGCTTGATTCTTAAGAAGGCAAAAAAGTCACCTATATGAAGTGAGAATTCTTGCCTAACAGAGCTAAAGGATTTCAAGACACCACCTTCACAGAGATCTGAAAATCTACTTAATCCCTTCCTTCTCTATCTGAATAAGGCTTGGTGCAGTGGTACATTGTAACCCTGCATTCTTCTTCTCAATGCCACTAATTCCGCCCTCAGTGATGCTCCCAGGTTTTGTTGACTTAATCTATGGACACCTACCCACATTTTTATTAATTAATGAGTGTAAGGGTTGCCCCGATGAGGAAAAGAAAGGTCTTTTAGTACAGGGTAATAGAAGCCCAGAAAGCAGATCCTCATCATGTGTCTCTCTCCCTAGAATCATCCAATTGGGGGGGTGGCCCCTAGCCCCTTCTGGCAGAAGAGGCAACTGTGCCGCCCAATAGTAGTACTTCATGTTCACCAGTGCTAGCCCACCGTTATTTAGAGGAAGCTGTAGAATAGACCTGGGGATGCCCACTGTCTTCCCACTCCACAGAAACCTGTGTAAAATATTATTGAGAGATCTGAAACATTTCTTCAGGGTCCTGATAGGCAGGTTTTGAAATAGGTAAAGTAATTTGGGTAGGATTTTCATTTTGACAAAGTTAGCACGATCAATTAAACTGAGGGGTAAACCCTCCTGTATCTCACAGTCTTGTTTAAGTGAGTTCAGCAATTGGGTATCATTGTCATGGAATAGCCTTGGCCTGCTATTGTTGATATGAATTCCCAGATATTTTATGGAACTAACCATGCTCATAATCAAGGGGTTATTGATCAGAGCTCCTTCCCCACTGGTAAAATCTCGCTCTTTGTCCAATTAATTTTATGACTAGATACCATTCTACAATAAGTCAGGATTTGGTTTACCCTTGATATTCTGTCAGCAGGGTTCTCCAAGAAGATTAATACATAATCAGCAAATAGCAAGATTTTATAATGGTGATCTTTCGTTTGAAATCCAATAACCCCATGATTTTCACGTATAACTGCCGCTAAGGGCTCCAGAGAAAGCACATAGAGAAGTGGGGATAGGGGGCATCCCTGCCGAGATCCCCATGCCAACATAAAAGGATGAGACCTTCTCCCATTGACCATAACTTGGGCCATAGGTTGCAAATATAGGTTAGCTATGCACTTCAGCATATTGTGTTCTAAAGCCAAGTTTTTTTAAGCATTGAAAACATGTAACCTCATTCCACATGGTCAAAGCCCTTCTTGCATGCAGGCTAAGGATAGCAGTCTCCCTGCAGGCACCTGAGTGGCCCCCCTGAACAAAATATCCAGGGCTTTACACACATTATACCTACCCTCATACCCCTGGACAAAGCTGGCCTGTTCTGGGTGGATTACTGTAGCGTCCCCCAGGATGAAACCCAATTCTGCAGTATTTTTCAGCACTCTGCAGAATGCTGCAGCAGACCTACTGAATAAAGCAATGTAATTTCAATGGCAATTAGTCTCTTTTGTCATTCAGGAAAATGTGACACTGCCAGGATGAAGTCAATGCCACAATTTCCTGTATGACAAAAGGGACTAATTGCCATTGAAATTACATTGCTTTATTCAGAAGGTCTGCTGCAGCATACTGCAGAGTGCTTTAAAAGTGGGTTTCAAACTGGGAGATGCCACTGTATATGGGGAAGTGCTGACTCTATTCTGCCTGCCAGCATCCTAGCCACAATTTTATAGTCAGCTGTAAGCAGCAAAATCAGTCTTTATGATCCACACAGTGTTAAATCCTTATCTGTTTTTGGGAGGACCATGATGGTAGCGGACTGCGTGTAAGGGGGAGAGCACTCCAGTTTGCAAACTCTCTGTAATCACGTCACCAAGTGATTCCTGTTACTCATCAATAAAAGCCTTATAGAAGTCAATTGGGAACCCATTGGGCCCAGGGGCCTTCCCCCCTTTAAATGTTTTATGGCTTGCCTGATCTCCTCTCAGTTAATTCCTCTGTTGAGATTATCTCTAGCATCAGATTCTAATGCCTGCAGAGCTGCCCATGACAAAAAGGTCTAGATTGCTGCCTCAAGATGCCTGTGATTCTGAGGTGCATAGATCTCAATAAAAAACCCTGAAAACACTCCCCATGTCCTCATCAGTGTGTTTAAGCTCTCCATTTGTATCTTGTACACTGACCACATTTTTGATACTATCACTATGACAAAGCTGCCAGGCCTGCCACTTGCCTCCAGAGTCCCCTTCAAAACAAGTGGTGGCTTGATTTAGCAAAATATCACATTCTATTTCTGAAAAGGACAACCAGTTAAATTCCCACTTTAATTTTTGCAATTTATGGTATCCCATGAGTATAGGGTCAGTCATGTGTTGTTTTTCAGTTTGAGTGATTTGTTGCTCCAGGTCTGCGAGTCAGGTTTTCCTATCATGACTAGCATCAGATATAAGGACCCCCCCTCAGGACAGCCCTTAAGAGCTTACCATCTGATGGAAGCAGATGCCTGGACCCTTGGATTATTGTGAAGAACCTGCTCTATCTGTCCTCAAATGAACATTAAAAATTCAGGTTTTTGTAATAGTACAGGGTCCAGTTTCCAGGCCTTGCTAGTAACAGGTATTCCCTGTTTACTTAAGTTAAGCACAACCAGTGTATGATCACTGATGGCTATAGGGCCTTGCTGAGCTGATTGAATGGAGGGCACTGCAGACTAGGAGATAGCATCTAGTCTGGTATAGATGCCCACTGAATGTGAGTAATATGTATATTCCCTATCTGCTGGGAATGCAAACTGCCAAGAGTCAATTAGGCCATAGTCAGTTATAATGTTCATAAGCACTTTGGTGTTTCTGGATACAGGTGTCACCTCCCTGGATGACCTGTCTAGGACAGTGTCTAACCCAGAATTATATTTCCCACATTAGAACCAGGGTCCCGGTCTTTCAAACAGCACAGTGTCCACCATTGTGACTACAAGTGCTGAACAAAGTACGAAACCAGAGTAACAGACATTGCTGGAAAGCCTTGATGAACGATCAAGGGGGGCGGCACTATATTTACCAGAGCTCAGTCCAGAGTTTAATATTTACTGAGGACCAGTGGACAAATGGTTGGTGCTGCCTGATAGAAAATGTAAGTAACCTGGGAACTTGGAAACAAGGAAAATTGTCAAATCCAGGGAAGCTGCATGTTGAACCACGTTGTGGCCAGCGTTGCAGTTTTGGTCCTGGTCTTGATCCCAAAAGCTTTCTAATTTTACATTTGCAAGAACTAAGTGGAAAATACAGACATTCTGAAAAGACAAATTGTATTACTTGGGATAGCACAAAACCCTTGAAACCAGAGGGATTTTGGCCCTTTGCTTGGCCTTCATGCTTTTTTATTTTTTTATGGCTCTGTATGCTCAATCTGTTGAATTGCTGAATTAACTGAATTGAACTAACGAACTAACTGAACTGGTTGATTTGCTGATTGCTGATCTGATTTCTGTTGAATTGCCCGGAGAGACTCAGGAAAATCAGAAAATCAGAAAAATGGAAGAGGAATTTTAAAGGGAAAAGCAAAATTTTGTAGTAATCATCAATTTTATATTCTATATTTTATATTCTATATTGTATGTCTTATGGTTTTAGGGTTTTTATACAAGAATTCATGTCTAACTGCTGTCTAGCTTAGTATATATTAGTGTTATTTAAAGTTAACATTGACACTTCTGTTATTTAGTGTTGTTGTTGTATTACCACTGTGCATTTTTGGGTAATATAAACGCCACCTTTGGAAATGGTTTTCACTAGAAATCAAAGAACACAGAGAATGTACGCTTCTCAAGTCTCTCCATTACAGGAACTTTCTACAAAGAAAGTTAATATTAAACTCAGTGGGAGACAAACTAAGATTACTAAGCATCTTATAAAAAAGAATGGGAAAATTAATACCTCCACTCCTAGTGGTAATATAACCCTAGCAGATACCCCAGGTAAATTACGTAAATTACAAGGTATGCATCAATTTGTAGATGCTTCCATTGCCTCACCTGTTCTGCATTATGCAGGAGACATAGGGGCAGACCAAGGGTTGAGGTTATGGGAGTCAAACGATTGTATTGCTGGTTCATTGGTGGCTGGTAATGACCACCTGTTTTCTGAAAGATCAGCTCGTTCAGTCAGAAAATCCTTGGAGGGCTCCTCTGCTCCTGATGGCCTAGAAAGTTCTCCTAATTCATGGAGGAGATCTGAGGTGTTATTGGTGGCAGATGTATCATTGGAGATTTCTGATGACATGGTGGATTTGGCAAGGGAAAAAGAGCTGTTTACAACATACAAAACCCATGAATTTAAAGAGGTAATAGAAGAGTTGCAACAAACAATAGATGGACTTAAAGAAGTAGAAAAAAATCTGTTTAGCTCTAGCTGTCAATATAACAACAAAACTTTTAGAAGTGTAAACCAGTCTCAAAAATGTAATAATTGTTCGCTGGAAAATGAGGTCTTTATTCCTGCCAGGTTGAATGATAAATTAATTGCCCTTCTAAGGAATCCAATGAATTCATTTGTGACCTTGACAGAGCAATTAGTTCTTAATAAGGATTTATTGGAGGAGCTAAAAGTGCAGTTAGTTAATAATGAAAGAAAATTAAGACAGATTATGGATAAAGTTGATTATTTGTCTGGAAAAGTTGAGAAAATAACATTAAACCCAGAGAAGTTGGAAACAGTATCTGATTTGGAACTATACCCTGATGATATAAAAGCTCCAGGATCATTATGTTTGAGACATGATTTCAGCATAATTGACTTTCCTGAATCACTAGCTAAGGAAATCTCTAGAAATAAATCTCGAAGGAGAAGGAAAAAAAAACAGGGGAAAAAAACAAAGGAAGTATAGTAACACAAGGAGAGGAGGAAATTGTAGAAAATTATACTCCTCAGTTTCAACAGGTGTCATCTAAATTGGAAACAGAACTAGCAAAGTTAGAACAAGAAGTGGAAGGATTAAGGTGTGATATAAGATTTAATTGACACCTGGGTAAGGATAATGGTAGGAAAAATGCTGAAGATGTAGAAAAAGTCCAAACTACTAAGGGCAAAATACTTTCAAGAAGATATAAAGTGGAACCTAGTTACATCTTGCTTAGCGAAAGAGAAGCCCTTAATCAGATTATGTGGGCCATATAATTGGGGTACCCTTCAGAATGCTATGTTGGACCTACATATTCTTACATTTTTGAATAAAGAATTGGATATCGAACTTACAGAAGTTGATATAGTTGAAATCAAGAGGTTAACACTAGAGAAGGCCACCATTATTGATATTTACTTTGATGTACCAAGAACAGCGAACTTTGTCTGGATAAACAGAGGTTTGTTAAGTGATAAGGAACTATTTCTGTTTTTCCCTAATACAGAAAAATTTAATACAGGCAAATGTAGCAAGCCAAGTGCAAAGGATATAAGCGGAAGAACCTTAACTCTTTTGGGGATGAATCATATGTCTCAAGAAACAGACTTAGGGTTGTCTGCAGCAATTGAGAATTGCTGAAAAACTTTATGATGGTCCCAATAGAATGTCCCGGTAGCATACAGGCTGAATGTAGACATGAAGGAAGTCAGATTGACATTTATGTTCAAAATGAAAGGATAGCAGATTTAATTCTGTGTCAAGCTAGAAAGCTGGATTATTTAGGTCTACATTTGGTAGACTTCACAGTGCTTGGTGCAGGATCTAATGGATATAGGGCACATGAGGAAGGTTCTGCTCTTCCATTAGAAAATAGATTTAAAATGCTGGCAGAATATGATAAGTGACTATCCCCTAAGGTAAATAATAACTTTCCTGGGATAGATGATCTACATTATAAAATTAGTTTTATCACCTGGAACATAGCCGGTTGGCAATCTTTATTGGCGGATGCTGAATGTATTAAGTTTCTAATGGACTATGAGATAATCTGTTTACAGGAGACATGGCACTCTAAAGATGTAGTAATTGCTATTAATGGATATGAAGCTTTGCATGATCCTGGTAGGAAATGTAAAAAAGCAGGGAGATATTCAGGTGGAATTATCTCTTTAATTAAAATAGGTGTTTTTGACAAGGTTGTACTTTGGAAACTCGAAGAAAATGATGTGATTGTTTCAGTTAAATGTAGATCAAGGGAACTGATTGTGTTGAACTGCTATGTGCCACCCGAGAACTCTGTTTACTTTCCAGTGGGCATCTGGCAAGAAATATTCATTCAGCTAAAAGGAGTACAGCAAATATTCCCACAGGCAGAAGTACTTTTATTGGGTGATTTAAATGCATGAATTGGACTGTTTGATGGCCTTGTAGATCACACATTTTTGTCTGTAAGTATTTAGATGAATTACCCCATAGACAATCTAAAGATAAAGTGGTAAACCACAATGGAAAAGCTGTTATAGAGTTAGCTAAAGAAAACAATATGTACCCTCTAAATGAGAGGATAGAAGGAGATAAAGAGGATAACTTTACATACGTCTCCCAGAGGGGAGCGTCAGTGCTCGATCTTGCTCTCTGGTCTGGAGATATGCATTATTGGATTAAATGTGAGGTGCTAATTAGAGCAGAAAGTGATCATTATCCATTGGGCATGGAATTTCAGTTAGATCAAATGAATAGATTGGTTTATCAGCCATTTCAATTTATGGAAATTAGAGCCTCAAGTAAGGTTATATGGAAACAGAATTCATAAAAAGACCTATTACCAATCATTCATGGTTCAATATTAAGTCACCCTTATGAAGAAATTAGTAAATATGATCTTACCCATCTTGCAGAAGAGCTAGATGTTCTTTTACAAAAAAAATTAAATCAGCACTAGAAGTACCAAGTAAAATAGGAAGAATTGCAGCTATGGATACCTGGTTTGATAGGGATTGTAAAAAAGCTAAGGCTGATATTAGGAAATTATGTAGACTGTATAATAAAAAAAAAAGACAAGCGAATCTTAAGTTATTGAATCATGAAAAGAAAGCATATAAGTAACTTATTGTTCACAATAGAAAGAGTTTTTTTGCATCCAAGTGGGAGAAAATGTTTGTGGCCATTCAAGGTAGAAACAATAGTGCATTTTGGTCTTTAGTGGCTAAGAGCTTTGATCAGCAGAAAGTTAATATTGATACTTTTGTTTCAGAGGAAAGATGGGTAACTTATTTTAAAGGGATTTACTTTGATGTTGAAGCAGATAACTTTCAAATGAATGGTCCTGGATGTTTCTATGTGCATCCAATTACACTGGATGAAACTTATCTGGCATTGTATACTCTAAAAAAGCAAAAAGCAGCTGGGCCGGACGGCATCCCAGCTGAAGTTTTTTTTAACAGAGCCTCATCTATGGTGCAAATATTTAACAGTATTCTATAATAAATGTATTTTCTTTAAAATATTCCCTGATTCTTGGCAAGGGGCTAACATTATTCCACTTCACAAGAAAGGTCCATTGGATGATCCAAAAATGTATAGACCTATAAGTCTCCTGGACGTGAATTTAACATTTTTTTCTAAAATAATATTGGGTTGGTTACAACAGGAGGTTGAAAAAACAGGGGTATTTCCTCCTATCAAACTGGATTTAGGCACGGAATGTCCACACTGGATAATATTTTTGTTTTGAATCATCTAATGGAAAAATATATGAAAATTAGGGGTCAAAGACTATATCTATGTTTCATTGATTATAGTACTGCTTTTGATAGTATCTCTATAAGCTTTCTATGACAGATCTTGTTAGACAGAGGTATTGACCCTAATCTAGTAAATATAATAGCACATTTATACACTAAAACCTGGGCTAAAATTAGATTGGGTCTTAGGG
The DNA here is from genome assembly GCA_016271365.2 of Neoceratodus forsteri. Taxonomy (NCBI): domain Eukaryota; kingdom Metazoa; phylum Chordata; order Ceratodontiformes; family Ceratodontidae; genus Neoceratodus; species Neoceratodus forsteri. The sequence continues at coordinate 1,649,458,888 of CM057453.1, forward strand.
GCCAATTATCGAATGTTTTTGAATGCAACTGTGGAGTGAGGCGGGGTTCCATTCTTGCCCCCTTGCTGTTTACATTATATTTAGTTAGTATGTTAAAACAAAGCGTGGCAATAGATATGGATTCCCCAAAAATTAGGAACTTCCCTGTTCCTGTATTAGCATATGCCGATGATATCTTGGTCTTGTCTTTAACAAAATCTGGTTTACAAAATAAACTACATTTTTTTTTCAAAGGAATTGGAGAAATTAAAATTAAAAATCAATATGGGTAAAATAAAGATTATGATATTAGGCGAAAAGAAGAAAAATAAAAACATTAATGGCATATGGTAAATTGGCCAAGATAAGGTAGAAATAGTATCCAGCTATGTATACCTTGGAATAGTAATTCACTAAAACTGTAATTGGACTTCCCATTTGAAAAGGACTAAAGAAAAGCTAAAAAAAACTATGGGAGGATTATATAGGTTTAATTGTAAATTTGGGGGGCTAACGATAAGACCCTTGTTAAGAGTGTTAAAATCTAAGGTAGAACCCCAGTTACTATATGGATGTGAAATCTGGAAAGTAAATACAGTTAATAAACTTATGAGCCCTGTTTATAAATCCTTAAGATCTACACTAAGATTAGGTCATTCCTGCCCATCTTCTTATATCTGAGCAGAATTGGGTATTACAGATATCAATGCAACGATTGAATCCAAAAAGGTAAACTACTGGATCAGATTAACTGGATTTAATGAAAATATAATTGCTAAGAAATGTTTGCATGAAAAAAAGGATTGGCATTAATGGGGATTCCATTCTGATTTTTGGCTGAATACCGTTTTCTCCATTCTAGGGAAATATAACCTAGTACATTTAAAAAATTCTGTGGCAAAAGGTATTTATATTAGTGCTAAATACAAAAAATATATTACAGGAAAAATTAGTAGCCAATGGAATTTGAAAGACTTAGAAAAAATTAAGCAATCCCGTTATTCAAAATGGTTTGCGGCAAATAATTATGTACATGGTTACAAAAAATACCTGGATATATTGACTGTTCCTCTAGTACACTCCAATTTTATGATCTGTAAGTTTGAACAGTTTCCTAGCAAAGTGCTGGACTATAGATATAAAAAAATGGGAATATACTCTGAGGAATGTGACTGGGGTAGTGGGGATAAGGAGGATTTATACCATGTTTTATGGGTTTGTAGATGGCATGAAAGCCAACATATGTTTTGGTTAGGCCCGTATCTAAATAACAGATATAACATTGATAAAAAAGACCTTGCTGATATACTGTTTCATACAGAGGATAGCTGGACAGTGGAAAGGGTAGCTAATTATCTATTGAGTATTAAGAAAAATAGAAGCAGAATTAAAATAATTTAGAAGCATAGATGTGTTCTGTATACTTGAGATATTGGAGCTATTAATGGTTGTTATATAGGTGAATTTATATATGAAACAAAGTATAAAAGGTGTGCAATAGACTATATGGATTGTATGTTTCTAATTTCTTCCCTGTCTTTTTGACACAATGGACAGCTATTCAAAGGTTAGCCCCTGGCTGAGATTAGCACTGCCCGGCATGCAAACTTAGCCTGGAGCAAAATGCCAGCCATATTCAAAAGGAATAGACCGGGGCAAAACCAGCTGAATATATAGCAAGCAAAGGAAGCCGGGCAAACAGGGCCAGGAGTGCAGGGCAAAAACAGCCCAGGAATAAGACAGCACTGAATATAGCACACAAGACAGCACTGAATATAGCCCAGGCAGTGGTGCAAACACACAATGGAACACAGTGCAGAGGTGAGACAGCCTGACCCTGGGACACATGCAAGGAAATACATGCTGGAATGAGGTATCAGGAGCACACCACAGTGTACATCCCGGAGGATGCTACACATGCACAGGAATGTCCAGCAACAACCCAGACCCATGTGGAGAACACAAGTAACAGTACAAAGCATGCAGAACCCCAGCACCCAAGAATGACACAGGACACACTAAAATGTCGCAAATGCACTGTAATAAAAAATGTGCAAAAGTAAAGGCAACAGAAACATTACAGTGACGCAAACACATTAAAAACCAAAGAACAAAACACAGAATCAAAAATGCCCCACCCACCACTGGATGACCCTCCCCACAACAAAGAAACATCACAGGACCATACCCACCAAGCAACATGCAATCCCTTCCCCAACACACAACCCATGCAACCAAATGCTTACTGCGGGAACAAAAAAAGGAATGTACTATTGGCAAAACAAGGATTACAAAGGAAAACATATGGATGATAATAACTGGAGGGACAGAAAGACACAGGACAAGGGTGCAAAGGGGAGGAGGATGCACACAGGGACAGATGACTACATTCAAGGAAGGGATCAACAAGTCCAGTGAGGGAGTGTGGTAAGGAAACACAGCATGGAAATTAGGGCATATCTAGCTGCCCGCTGGATCTGGGAGATGAGCCTCAAGCACATTTGCCACCCTCCGTGTTTCTGTAATGATGATGGCCTGCTGCTCAATTAGAGTTCTTTGCTGCCTGACGATGTGGCGCAGCAGGTCCTCAGTGCCCTCCGACTCTTCCGGCCTTGTCGCCCACAGCGATGCCCAGAGTGGACCTACAAGAGGAAGGGTGAGACCATGGGGATGGTACACCAGACAGGAAGCAGACAGCAGCCAAAGGTGGCCATACAGGAATGGACAGCATGTCCCAATGGGCAATCCCAGGTGGAGTTGAGTTCCGCACTGGTAGGCCAACATGGAAGGTTCCCACAAAGCAGCACAGGGCAAAACAGGCGCCAACACAAAACCCAACACAAATGATGACAATGATCCCAACAACAGCAGGGAACATGTGACACCGCCCATCCCGATACAGCACACAGCGAGACATGGCAGACACACAGCTGGATCCCCGGATAGTTGAGTGCAAGGGCCACGCCACAACATGCACGAGGGCATCCACACGTTGGGACATGCTGCCCACCAAAAGATGGAAATGTACAGTAATGCAGAGCACAGCACCAGCAATAATGACAGGCATGCAGGAGCATCAATGAACCATGACAGTGTCCTGCCAATGACCGACCCAGGCCAGGGGATAACAGTCAGCCAGGGCACAGATGCTGTCAGTGAAGGGCCGTCACATGCCACCAGGCAAGGCCACTGAAAGCATACCACCCAGCTGTGACATAGTACAAGGAAGTGTCCCCAACCCACGTGACAGGAGCCCCCTGTCCCACCCTGTGAGTACTAGTTCCACAGCCAAGGTCAACATTGGCAGGCAACGATGCACATAATGCAATAGCACAATGATAACAGTACCCTGTAACTAAACTGCAACACAGTAACATCGCCATGAGATACACATGGAAGGACTCCACAATGCATACGGCACAGTGCCAGGATGTAGCAGTGTGACAGGCAATGTTCCACAGCTGGTGGACAGAAGGGTGAGAGGTATGCCCGTAAGGCATGGTGCGTGTTGTCCCACATGCACAGCAAGGCACCACCACCAGTGCAAATGTGGACACCCTGTGGGTGGGGATATATATGGACCCCAGAGGTGGGCATGGCAGCCAACAGAATGTTGTCTCCACAGAATGCTCACCACCAGAGCAACCACCACCATCAGTCACCCGCACAGCAATGCAAGCCGACAGTACCCCCTTCCCCCCGGGCCAGACTGACAGCACCCAACTGTGGTGTGCAACACAGGTGTGCTGCACAGCACAGTGTCACACCACCATTGGCCCACTGTCCATTGCAGACAAGCCACCAGACCAGTCAGTGGCAGGACACCCAGATGTGATACACAGCCTAGTGAAAGGGCACAGATCACAGAGCAATCAAACAGGTACTCACGCAACACACCACCGCTCTCAGGGCTGCTCTTCTGTGCCTGCTGCGGCATGGACGGCACCCTCGGGCTGCCTCATCTCTGCTCCTGGGTCCTGGCCTGACTCCCCCCTCCAGCCATGGGTTGCTTGATCCGGTCTACTGTGGACAGGTGAGAAAGTGGTGTTAGAGCATGACACAGCATACACCACGTGCAGCACAGCAAGATGCACATGCAACCCTAACAACAATGCACACACAGGGAGTAAACAGGGAGGACCCCCACACAGAGGGTGGCAGGGCCCATGGTGCATTCACCAGGCACACACAGCAGTGATCAACGGCGCCGCAGTACTGCGATAGTGCCTGTTGCAGCTCCCATGTGAACATCCACATACCCATGTGTGTACGTCGACAGTCCACCAGGAGTGGGATCCCTGCAACATGGTGTTGCCGGCCACAAGCTGGTGATGCACCAGGACATGCCAAACAGAAGGACCCAACACGCCTCCCATAGCAATGGGCACAGCATGTACCGTGCCCCAAGGGGTCTAAATGTGCCACACCGCTTGTTCACAATGTGCCACAGCACCATGCATCGTGGCACACACCTGCGCACGCACACACACACCCCACATACACACACACCCACACACACACAAACACCCTCCACACACACACACACCACCACACACCCACACACACCACACACCACACACACACACACACACACACTTGCATACACACACACACGAGCGCAGCCCGACATGATGGTGCAATCAACATGCAACATCACTTACCTGGCACAGGCACAGTGCCATCACGCACCATGCGCTTGTAGCACTCCAGCTGCTGAAGCTGCCTCCGTTGCAGGTCCATATACCTGTGGCAGCATTTTTCTGCATTTCTGGGTATTCCAGTGTGGGCAGTAAGTTTGCGTGCAACTGTGTCCCACACCTGCATACGTGGGAGATCCCCCTTCCTGACCTCCCCAAAGAGCCTCCGATGCCTCTTCAGCACCAGCTGCACCAGGTTGGCTGTCTCAACCTCCCCCCAGTGCCTGTCCCTGTGCACCACTGCACGCTGTCTTACACGTCTTGCCATCTCACACACAGCTCATATACCCCAACACCTGTCAGGTCGCAAGCGGTTAGCACACCCAGGACTCTCCTTCAACAACCACTGTAGCACCATGCTATCACATGACGTAGCACGGCGCTGCCTGGAAGTGTTCACACTGCGCATGTGTGACCCCCTGCATGACCCTGAGGTTGTGTACCATGCATGTGCATAGCGCCGTGCTGTGTTGGCTAGCGCGGCACTACAACCCGCCATGCCATGATGATAGCGTGGACATAGGGGCCTCATGAGCATGCATGTTGGTCATGCTATAGCACAGAGCACTGCGCTAATGGGATAGTGTGGTGCTGTCCCTCCAATAGCCCTGCACTAATGTTTGCACAGCACTTAGGTGATAGACCGGTGCTACTCAAGGACATATTCAACTGGACTATGCAAATGGGGGTACTTGTGTATGCATGGGGCAAACTGTGTGATTAACATATCATTATGCACTGATTTGCATGCCTCATAGGCTTGATTGCCTGGATGGGCTATAAAAGGGCAAGCAGTGCCCACCAGTGTTGTGTTGTGGTAATGCAGCATACTATAGATACTGAATACCTACAAGGGACAGGTGGAGAGATGCAACAGGGGGATGAGTAGCAAGAGGCAGGTACGTACGACTGCCGTTGGACTCGCGGAATGGCAAGAGCTCAGAACAGGGTCAGCACGGACTGAAGCACACAGATGTACCTGCTGGTGAATGGTCAGACACATGTTGGACCACAGGCAAGCACTGTGCTGTGTGATGGTGCACAGCTATAGACGTCCACCTGGGCAGCATACCATCCAGTGCACTGTGCACGTTCCCCTGCAGTGCACTGTGCCGTGTGGCACTGCCTGCACACTGTGGGCACCAGGCAGGGGCCCCTAGTGCACTACCGTGGTGTGTCCTGCAACACTGGCTCATTGACATGACTCCTTGGATGTGTGGCATGGTAGACTGTGGCCCCCCTGCAGGGAGCACACAGGGTCCCGGTGCTGTACCATTCTATGCACTGTGTGGACTGTGCCTGGTGTCCTGACATTGTCTATGTGCCAGTGCACTTGCCCACGCACTCAGTGTAGTGATCACGCAGGGCACAGTACAGTGCCAGGTGGTTGGCATAGGGGTGGCCCCATTCATGGGTGCACATGCCAGCCACGGGCGACAGCAGTGCACATGTGGGTACAGGGCTTGCTGCCCAGACACAGGGCAGCCAGTGACTATGTGGTCATGTGCACCATACATGCACTTGATGCACAGTGACATGTCCATGTGGCCTGTGTCATTGTAGGGGGTGGCATCGTGATCTCTATGTGTAATGCAACGTAGTACTGACACGGCTGCTGACACATGTCCCCTTTCGACAGTCCCATAGGTTTGACATCACGACAAGAGCGCATACGTGCACATAAGTTCTCCCAAGATGAGCTGACAACACTCGTGCATGCTGTGAAGGAGAGGGAGCATGTGCTCTGCACGCACAGGGCCACGGATGTGGTGGTGCGCCAAGCCTGGGAGGAGGTGACAGCTCTGGTCAATGCTGTTGGAGGACATGGCAGGATGACTGAGGTGGTGTGAAAGCGCTGGAATGACCTGCTGCAACATGCCAAGGAAGAGGAGGCACAGCAACTGTGGGAACGGATGAGGACCGGTGGAGGACCACAAGAACAACAGCAGTGGGTGGAGGAGCCACTCATGGCCGTGATGGCGTCAACACTGAGGACGGTGGCAGTCACAGGTGTGCCGGGTGGTGGATGTGAGATGCCTCTCGCACTGCCCAGGACAGGTCTGTATTCGCATGTGTATACCCTGCATGTTGTGATGGCATGGGTGCATGGTCATGCTGTTGGTGTCCTGCACAGGGTGCACTGTGGGCTGCTGAACAGCTGCATGGCAATGGCATGTGCACTGTGGGTTGGGTGGATGCATGTGGTCACAGGCTTGTGTGAAGGAGGTACGTGTCCTGGGGTCTGCATGGTGTGGCCGTGGTGTTAGGGCACAGTGTCAGTGTACAGGTGACTGACCCTGTCCCTATTTTCTCCACAGCGGTGTCTGCATGGCCTGCAGAACAACAGGAGCAGCAAAGGATGTATGGCCATGGTCCAGAGGTTGTGGAGGATGATGGTGAATGGCCATCAACATCTGGTCTGTGTGCCACTCATGGACACACAGAGACACTGCATGTGTGGCAATCCCATGGACAGGGGCTGCAACTGCCTGGGGAGGGGGGAAACACTTCAGTAGGGGGGTGGGATCCACTGAGTACCTGGAGGATGCACAAATGGAGGATATGGGTGTAGGGCAGGTACTACTAGTCACTGTGACCAGTGGTGATGACACTGACGTGTCAGAGGTTTCCCACCACCTGGATGTGTCTGTAGAGGGGGATGCAGGGATGGGGCTGCTGGCCAGCCGTGGAACAGGTGCCAGTGGTGTCTTCAGCATTGCCGGTGTGGCTGTCCCTGTGCATCTGGTGGTGGGCAGTGTGGGGAGCATTTCTGCACCGCTGGATGTGCAGTGTCCCACACATATTGTGGTCCCAGGCCATCCAGTTCAACAGACCACCACCAGTAGTTGCCAGTAGCAGGCCGTGCCAGGCGTGCGACAGCGTCCCATTCCTCCTGTGCAGCAGGCACCTGTGCCATCTGCAGATGAGGGGTCTGTGCCCCTGGGGCAGGATGCCCATGGTGCCCACCCACTCCTGCAGGCTGCTGTCACTTCCCAGCAGGAGGCTCATATGAACCTGCATGGCCTATGGAGGGAGCTGTGGCATGAGCTGGCACAGTTAAGGGAGTCCATCTCAGTGGGCTTTGCCCATGCTGAACAGCGGGCGGAGGACAGGTTGGGCCACCTGGTGGGTGCGATTGACCATGGCTTTGCTGGTCTGATGGCTGCAGTAGTCGACACTGGTAATGTACTTCGTGGGGTGCATGAGGGTCGCCAGCATGAGATGGTTGATCGGGGTGCAGAAGGCACAGGGGCACACAAGCGGGCAACTCATGGCCGTAGGGCTGCCAGTGGGTCCAGCTCCACTGTGTCATGCACACCGTCAGGAACACAGCACTGCCGTGGCCATCGACCCACCCTGTCAAGCTCCGCCGTCCCCCGGGGGCACAGGAGGCCGGCCCTGCCTGCCTCACCATTTTCATCAGTCTTGTCCTCGGCCCAGAGCACACCAGGGTCTGTGACCCACAGTAGTGGTGCACGTCGTATGCGTGGTAGTAGTCGGCAGTGATGGTCATGATCACACTGCATCACTGCGCAGTCATCGCCCCCCTTTTCAACATTGGCACACCCACATGCGCGTGCACACATGCACACACACACACTAACAAACAGCCTCGCACTCCATCACATGCACACTCACACTTCCACTGCCACAGTTGCCCTCCTTACACTCACAGCACACATCATGCTTCCCCACTGACAGTACACCGTGGCTGGGTGTCCCCCCCCCCGTGTATCCTGCATACCCCCAACATCACACCACATGCACACATGTTGTCTGTTCCACTCTGTTGTGTTACTGTTGTGATTGTTGGTGTCACTGTTCTCTTTATTTGTGCACATTAAATAGATTCATCATTGTACTGTTTCAAGTTGTTGTGCAGTCTGTACTTACCCTGTTGTCTGTGACAGTGTTCTGATGATGTTGTCCCTGTGCTCTATGTCCCTGCGTGCCATGCGAGGGTCCCTCCTCTCGAGTTGCTCCACTATCCCCCTGACCGCTGACTCTGGCTTACTGTTGGACTGTCCCTCAGGTTCAGGTGCCTGTATCCTATGGTTCATTGCCATGTTGTGCAGCATACAACAGGCTAGGAAGATACGGCATACCTTCTGAGGTGTATACTGTAGGGCACCGCCTGATGTGTCTAGGCATCTGAATCGCATCTTCAGGATGCCAAACGCCCTCTCTATGATGTTCCTTGTGCTGGCATGTGCCTCGTTATACATCTCCTCGGCCACCGTGGCCAGTTGGAGTACCGGTGTCAGCAGCCAGGGTAGCAGGGGATAGGCGCTGTCCTCTGTCAAGAAATGTGTACCTGTTAGTGCCGTACTGCAGTCTGTCCATTGCTGTCCTGCACCTCTGTGTAGCCCTCCCACACCCCTTCCCAGGCCTCCACTGCCTGCCCCCATCCATGCTGTTGTGTGCATGCCCTGTATGCTGCTACTCACTGACTAGTTGCCCACTGGGTATCCTGCCCTCCTCAAATGCCTGGCACAGCTGGGACTGGTGCCAGATGAAGGCGTCGTGAGCACTGCCGGGGTACTGTGCATAGACATTGCTGATGCGCCCAGCGCGCATCGCACACCACCTGGCAGTTGATGAGTGGTACCCATTCCTGTTTACGTACACGCCACTGCCATCACCAGGTGGTGCACGGATGGGGACATGGGTGCAGTCAATGGCACCCAGTACAGATGGTAGGTGCGCAACTCGATGGAACTGCTGCATTGTTTCTCTGTGCTCTGCTGCCGTGCTGGGGAATACTATGAACTCCCCAGCATGTGGCAGGAAAGCCTCTAGGAACTGGGTCAAGAGGCGTGAGATGGCAGACTGCATTACCCCGATGGCATCCCCCATTGGTCATTGGAACGTCCCTGTGGCAAGGAAGCACATCGCTGCTGTCACCTTCTCCTCCACTGTCATGGAATGGCTGAGTCTGGTGTTTGGGTGCAGCTGCTCATGTAGGAGTTCACAGAGCTGCCTCAACATTCCCCTGTTCATCCTGTACTGGCCAGTGATGTGGTCATCAGGCAGGGTCTCAAAGGAGACCCTGGGCCGGTACCACCTGTTTGCAGCATACCGTCTCCTTGGCTTGCATTGTGGCTCATGTTGTGCCTGCTCCCTCTCCTCCTCCTCCTCCTCCACTACAGCTGACATCAATGGCAGCATCACTGCTACTGGCACTGCACATATTCCCACTTCCTGTTGTGGTCCCTCCTCCTCTGTGTTTTGCCCTGGGGTAAGACCAGCAGTGTCTAGGTCTAGGCCCCTCCCTAACCCCCAGTATTCTTCAACATTATTGCCAAAGTCTATGTTACCCACTGAGCCGTATAGGTGGTAACTAGCGCTGCGCTACGTGTCATGCTATGTGTCCTAGCATGGCACTGGGCCTTTGAATATCCCTTTGTGCATCTCTGCTGGCCGCACCCCTCAATTTTCCCCTTGCATACATTATTGGTTTGGCCTACGCTACTGCTGTTAGCACGCGCTAACTGGTCCTTTGAATATGGCTGCTTTGCGCTATTCCTGCACTATTCCCACGCTATTGGTTTGCGCGCTGTGCTATGCTTTAAATATCTGGCCCTATGCACTTTACAGGATTGTTAAATTGCTGCTAATAGGTGTGCACCATATAAATTGATGTTTTGACATGAATACTCTGTATAAAGGAATTGTCATCAATGGGGATATTTTATCCCTTTTTATAACTATATAATTAGGCATGTGTGTAAATGACATTTTAAACTGTGAAGGTGATATTTAAATTGTGAAGGTTTATAACCATACAATAAAATTATTTTGATTGATTTGAACCAGGGTCCCACAAAATCTGCCATTTGTACCTTTAGTCTTTGGAAGAAATCTGGGCATTCTAGATTGTGGCTGTATGCAGAGCCAATTGCCACATTTTGCCCTGCGTTAATTAAACCTGCACCAGAACAGGCCTCCCACCCAGGTCTGTATAGACCTTGGTGATCATCCCAGGGAATCTCAGCCAAAATTACATGGCTGTACCCCTAGCCCTTGAGGAGAAATACGATCCATACCACTCACCCCCACCCCCAATTCTCAGTCATATGGGCACCTTCCTTTTCAGTCATGTGGGTTTCTAGGAGACAGATAACATCTGTCTTCATGGTTTTAATTTTGGTCAGCACCCTCTTGCATTTTATGTGGGATTTTAGCCCATTAAGTTTCCAGAATCTGATTTTGAAAGCTGTTTCAACCATTGTTAAAGAAGTAGAAATCAACTCCCAACACTACTGGTAAAAAATTTTGTACATCCTGCAGTGAACTCTTGTAATACTATTTTTTTAAGTATAGAACATTGCAAACAATAAAACAGCTAAACAAATATAAGAACTAACCTCCCTCCCCAATGAAAACATCGTCAAAACATCCACCCCGGCCCTCCCTAACCCCCAGTATTCTTCAACATTATTGCCAAAGCCTATGTTACCCACTGAGCCAAGCTGACATGTATCACAATTACAGTTATAGACATTCCCCCAGGAGATAGTACCCCCACTCCCCAACGAACTACAAACCCAAACAAAATCTGACCAACTGGTCAATATGTCCCCTCCCCCAATGTTTGTTCTGCAAAAGAGCAGTCTTCCACTAGTACCTTGGCAGACAACTAAGTACCATCTTTATTTAATTTGTAAAACTGAAAAGGAAACTTTCATCCCCCCAATGAAGCTGGAGACAGAGGTAGACCTCTAACATCACTGGTTAGTCTGCTAAGACAATAACTGCACACAGGAGCTAACAGGAAAAAAAGATGGCAGATATTGGACTGGAATACCACCCGAAAACCAGGTAGCCACCAGACCGCTTCTCAGAAATGATGTCCAAGAAGATAGGTGAAGCAATGGGCTCTTATAATGCCGTCCCTACAACCCATCTCCAAATGGAAAAATTGGGGCTTATAGGGGAAGGCAACAGAACATGGCATACTTACAAGCATAACCTCTGAATGGCACAGGCAAAGCCTCTCGTCTGTTCATTTATTTGACTCCTCACAGAATACATATTGGAGTTCATCAAGGGAGGGGTAAAGGGTGCCATATCAGCTAATAATAAGATGGGCAAATTAGGTCTATCACCTGAGGTCCCCCTTCAAATATCATTACCCCTAGTTCAATCTGCATAAATAAAAGCAATAGCCCCACAGTCGATACAATAATCTGAGATACATAAATAAGAAATTCTGTAATACAGAGACCGCATTTCTCCACATCTTCCTGTTGGCAAAGTGAGTGGGTAAATATTCCAGTTCCCTTTGCTGATACCTGCAACCCCAGCTACAGTCGGAGGGGAAGTGGTGGGAGTCAAGCACATTCAGTACCTCCATAATGAGTCTTCCTGCAGTTGATGAAAGCAAAATTCAATTATCAGTGGTGGATAACCCATTGCAATCTGTCAAAACTGATCATACCTTCCATATCAGCATTGACAGGTCCCAGTAGTGAAAGTAACATCCAGCAGGTAGCCAAGACAACTAAGCTTGAGCAAAAGAATACAATGGCTTGAGATCATCTTTCTGGAATATTAAGTGAGTGAAACCTACTCTATTCCTTGTGTACTGTTATGCATCAGCTCTGCCATCTAAATTGTGTTGCCGTGATTCCTGCAACTTGAACTAATGCTATATTGGTCTCTTGTGTTATTTAACACCCAGGTCGCCCCTGAAAAAGGGACCTCCAGGTCTCAGTGGGCTTATCCGGTCACCAAAATTTAATAAACAAATAAATAAATTAACATGATCTCCTCCCTTCACCAATACCTGCAGCACTAGCCACAGTTGGGGGAGGTGGTGGGAGTCAAACAAGATCAGCCAGTAACCTCTCACGGATCGGTCATCTCTGAGAGAGAATATGCATTGGTTCTGTTTAATGGATTGCAACATCTTCTCCGTGACAAGGCTTCCTGGGTTTTTAATATCTAAAACCTGCATGTATAACAACTAGCCCAATGAGTTACTGTTCCATTCGGCTGTCATTCCACTGTCATAGTGATAAATCACCGCTGGGGGAGACAATGAAAAGCTGGTTACCAGGGTAACATAATTTGCATCGTTGAGAGGAAGACCGCAAGGTGGACTATATGGGGTTTCCCAACCTGACCAACAGGAATATCCAGGGACATTCGAGGCTCAACATGGCGAGAAGTACAGTTAACCCTTGCAGGGCCGTGGACTGATATATCAGTCCAGAATTCCTATACGTTATCATTTTGTTGTCAGTCTAAGGGTTAAAAATTTAAAAAAAAAATTCCTGACTGCTTTTTAAGCTGCATGACGAAGGGTAACATAATTAAAGTCCTTAAAAAGAAGAGTTATGTAAAAACTTACTATAACAGTAGATCTTTGAGGGGGGATCTCAGTCATCAGGTCACACCATAGGAACTTCACCGTCGGTGAAGCAGGAACCACACAGAAGATTTTCAGCAGTACAAATGGGGTCACCCAAGCCGACGTTGTCTTCCAACATCATCAACCCTATAAAGGCATGAGCGGCCCCACTCCCTCCTCAGCTCTTTCACCAGGAGACAAAGGGAGCATAGCTCTAGCCATGGGGAACTGAGGAGAAAGAGAGAGAGAGAGAGAGAGAGAGAGAGAGAGAGAGAGAGAGAGAGAGATGTCCAGGCCTATAAGAAAGACTGGATATACCAGATAGCCACTTCCAGAAGAGAGCCCCAAACAGGTGGATGGTAGGAAGGAAGACAGAACTGATGACTGAGATCCCATTGAAAATCTATTATTACAGTAAGTTCTTATGTAACTGTTGTATATTCTTCAGGAGTATCTCAGTCATCAGGTCACACCATAGAAATGAGTCCCAATAAGTTACATGTGCACACAGGCAGTCTTGGAGGAAGGCCAACCTTAAGCTTAAAACAGAAGGCCCTGCAGCACAGCCCTGCAAGATATTGCACGGGCTCAGGAGGCAATGTCCAGACTGTAGTGTTTGGTAAAAGTGTGGATGGTACTCCAGGTGGCAGCTGCACAAATGTCAGTGACTGAGACCCCTCTGAATCAAACCACAGAGATAGCCATGCCTCTTGTGGAAAGAGCTTTGACCACTACAAGCAACTCTTTGCCGCAGTTGTTGTAGCAGAACACAATGCAATTAGCCAACCATTTAGACAAACATTGTTTAGAAACCTGAATGCCCGCTCTACCTGGGATGAAAGAAACAAACAACTGCTTCGATTTTCTAAATTTCTTGGTTTGGAGCAGGTAATATTTCAAGGTTCTGTGCACATCCAATATATGGAGCACTGCTTCCCCTGGATTGGCACACTCTGGAAGATAAACAGGAAGGTGGATAGATTGGTTCAGTGTAAACTCAGACACCACCTTAGGGAGAAACCTAGGATTCATGCACAAAGACACCCTGTCTTTGTGAAAAATCAAATAAAGCTCTTCACACACAAGAGCCTGAAGCTCTGAAATTCTTCAAGCAGAAGTAATAGTAACTAAAAAATAATGTTTTCCAAGACAGCAAGCATAGCTCACTAGTTGAACTGGCTCAAAAGGAGACGGTCAACTTCTCCAAAACAAAATTCAAATCCCAATTCAGGAAAGGAGAACATATTGGGGGTTTCAGATGCAGGATGCCCCTTAAAAAGGTACGGGAAACATCTAACTAAGTTATGGTATGGTCACCCATAGGCTTATGAAAAACCAAGATAGACAAAAGGTACCCCTTGAGGGACGAGTACTGGAGACCTGAGTCAGAGAGACAGAGAGATCAGGTAGTCCAGGATCTGGTTCACTACACAGGTGATAAGGTCCAGATTAGGCTTGGCAGCCCATATGGCAAACTACTTACACTTCATGGCATTAGTGGCTTAATTGGAAGGCTTCTGAGCAGCCACTTTGACATCCGCTTCTCTATTGGAAACCCAAAATCTGGTGATAGCCATGTCCTCGTGAGCCAAGCATGCAGATGGAGGGACCTCAAGGTTGGGATGGTCCAGGGTCCCTTGAGCCTGGGACAGCAGGTTCCTGCAGAGGGGAAGAGGGACAGAAGGTCCCTCTGCCAGCTACTATAGTAATGGAAACCATATCTGCCGAGGCCAGTATGGAGCTACCAAGAGCATGCTGGCCCCCTCCATCTGCAGTTTGATTAGTACTCTCAGAATCAGAGGAAAATGAGGGAAGGTATAAAGGAACCTCCTGCTCCAGGAGAGGGACAACTCATCTCATTAGAAAACTCCAGGCCCTGGATCGAGCAAGCAGAAATAGGCAGTTTTGTGTTGCGTGGAGATGCAAAAAAGTCCAATTCTGGATGATCCCATCTGTCAAATAGGTCTTCTGTGACAGATGAGAGGCGCTCCCACTTATGCATGTTGGACTGGTCCAGCTCAGACTGCCTGCCAGAGTGTTTAGCACTTCTGGGACATGGACCACTGAGAGGGTCAGGCCATGGTTTAGCACCCAATACCACATTCTCATGGCCTCCCTGCATAGGGTGTATGAGTGCATTTCCCCCATTTGTTGATGTAGTACACTACACTGAGATGTCTGACTGAATCAGCAGCTGAGCTGGAAGAAGATGATTCTGAATAGCCTGCATAGCATACAGAACCACCCACATCTCCAGAACATTGATATGCAGGGAGATTTCCATCTGGGACCAACAGACCTGAGTTTGAAAGGAACCCAGATGAGCCCCCAAGTTCAAATTGGAAGCATCCATGCTGAGGATTTGCTGTGGAGAGGAGATCTGGAATGGGACTCCTTGCAACAGATTCAGTGGGTCCATCCACCACTGGAGCACTTTGCAGACTGGGGAAGAGACCAGCACTAACTAATCTAATTCATTCATTCACTGGTCCCACTGTACTCGAAGAGTTCACTGCAGGATGTGCATGTGGATCCTGGCCAGTGGAACAGTGGGAATGGCTGCTGCTATCATTCCCAACAGCCTCAGGTACACCCTGGCAAGAATATAATGGCTCTGGGCCACCTCTTGAGCCTGGGCAATAAGGCACTTTACCCTGTTTTGAGGCAGGAAAGCCTTTCCCTGTGCCAAATCTAGAACTGCCCTTATGTATTGTAGCCTTTGGGATGAAACCAGAACGGATTTGGGCAGGCTGATTGTGATGCCCAGGGAGAGGAACAACTGAAGAGTTCTCACTAGAGTCCCCAGGATCTGTTCCC
Source organism: Neoceratodus forsteri (assembly GCA_016271365.2). NCBI lineage: Eukaryota > Metazoa > Chordata > Ceratodontiformes > Ceratodontidae > Neoceratodus > Neoceratodus forsteri. The sequence continues at coordinate 1,649,474,737 of CM057453.1, forward strand.
TGAATGGGACCTTTAGGAGACAATCATTCAGTTAAGGGAAAATGTACATTCCCTCCCTTCTGAGGGCTGCAGCTACTGCTGCTAAGCACTTGGTAAATACCCACAGCACAGAGGACAAGCCAAAGGGCAGGACTTAGAACTGGTAATGCTCGCTCTGAAAAAGAAACTGGAGGAACCTCCTGTGAGGGGTAAACACAGAGATATGCAGGTAAGCATCCTACATGTCCAGCGAACACAGCCAGTCACCTTTCTTGAGAAGAGGCATGAGACCTGGCAAAGTTGTCATTTGGAACTTTTTGTGCTGGACATACAGATTGAGGTCCTTTAGGTCTAAGATGGGCTTCAGATCTCTGGTCTTTTTGGAGATCAGGAAGAACCTGGAATAAAAATCCTTGTTTCTCTGGTGCCTGAGCACAGGCTTGATGGCCTATTTGAGCAGAAGGGACTGTACCTCCTCCCAGAGAACAGCCAGGTTGGCCGGGGGGGGTAGTTGGAAGGCAGAGAAGGAGTCTCTGGGAGAAGCTCGGTGAGCTTCAGAATGTGACCTCTTTCTATGATTTGAAGAATCCAGGTATCTGATGTTATGGTTCTCCATTGATTGAGATGGAGGGAGAACTGACCTCTGACCACCACCTCTTGAACAGGGATCAAAAGAGAGGAGTCTGGCAAGGAGTCAAGCTATGATGGATCCAGCCTCTGGGGCTGGTCCATCACCTCTGGGACACTTGGCCATGGCTTCAGCATTGGGGGGAAGGGACAAGGCAGCAGAGGCTCTGCGTTTGCCTTGGGGCTAAGAGGCTGCTCCTGACCTATCAAATGCTTTGCAAAGGAGAGGGCACTGTCTGCTCTTAGGTTGCATGTGAGAGTGCAAGTGGGCAGATTTGATAGCCCTTCCAGATGCCTGCAGGTCATTAATGATGTCCTGGACATCTTGCCCAAAAAGCTTAGAGCCATTGAAGGGGGCATTAAGCACATTTTGCTGAACATCAGCAGCAGAGCCAGAGACCCTCAGCCAGGAGTACCTGCTGAGGCAAATGCTGGCGACAGCAGCCCTGGCAATAATGTCTGAGATATCCTAGAGGGCCTGTAGGAGGTGCTTGCTGACATCCTCAGTGGTCTTCAAGCATTTGAAAACCTCCTGCTTCTATGTACCTTCTGGTACAGCCTGGGCAGTGGCCTTGCCTTCTTCCTGTTGGTATTTTGGTACTTTACCACATGGGACAGGTAATTGGCAATCCTCAGCCTAAGGGTGGAGGAGGTACAAACTCTCTTGCCCCAAAGGTCAGTTTTGCTTGACTCTGTTTTGTCTGGGGAGAGGGAGCTAAGGTGCTTGGGCACCTTAGACCTGTCATGAGCTGCCTTTATTACCACTGAATGTGTTTCAGGCTGGGCAGCATAATGAGGAAACCCCTGGAGGGTATGGTAAAGTTTTACTGACTAGTGGGGCTTAGCTGGCACAATGTCAGACCTGTGCCAGGCTGTTAGGCAACATATGAGGAATGATCTTGGGAGGATACTCTGGGATCTCCAGAAAATCCACCAACTCCTTTATTTATTTATTTTTTATTTATTTATTTAACAAATCGGAAAGACCTTTGAGCCAAGGGCTCTTTTACAGAGGTTCCATGTCAAGTCACAAGAATAGCAAATCACAATGATTTCAGTAAGTAGTACAACATGAGGAAAGTAAATACATAAACAAAAGAACAATATGGCAAGATAAATATCGTGTAAAGTGCAGCCAGTGGCCTTGTCTGAAGAGGGGTGAAAGGGCTTACAAGGAGAGAAGTACAGGGGGTGAAATTGTGGGGTGGAAGGTGCAAAATAAGAGCAAGGAGGGAGATGCCACAATGAAGTTTAAACAGGAAAGACCTCAGGGCGGGGGACAGAGGGAGAGAACAAGGTGAAGAAACAGAGGAGAGAGGAGGGAAGTGGGAGTGGAAGGGTAAGGGAAGGGGGATGAGGTAGAAAGAAAAGAGGGCAGGAATGAGAAAGGGATAAAGGGAGGAAGTGCTGTGAGTGGAATAATGCAGCAGCAACATAGGGCTATACAGAGGCAAATGGTAAAAGAGGGAGGTCCCAGTGCATTTAGCTGTCAGCAGAGATTAGGTATAGCAGTCACAAGAAGCTCTGGAAACTAGGAATTGATGCAGCTTCTCTTAAATGGTCCCAAGGTTGCAGTTGTCACAATCTCAGGAGGAAGGAAATTAAATAAATTATCAGCTCTAACTGCAATGGATCACTGTCGGAGCGAGGTTCGACATCGAGGAACAGTAAAGGTTTGGCTCACAGAACTTCGTGTGTTCTAAGTGCCCCGGAAGGGACTGAAAAGCTGAAGGGAACCTGGTGGTAGGAGACCAAGATCTGCCTTCTTAGCCAGAAGGCAGGCCTGTTATTCAATGCAAGCCTGGAGTTGAAGCCAGTTTGCTTGTTCATAAAGGTCACAAGTGTGAGTACGATATGCTGCACCAGTTAGTAGACGGTATGCCTTATTCAGAGCTGTGGTGAGCCAACGTAGGGTTGTGTCTGTGGAGGAACTATAAATAACCAAACCATAGTCAATAATAGACACAATTGAACTTTGGATAGCCAATCTGAGGGCTTCGGTAGTAAGGCAGTGTTTATGCCTGTGTAGAAGGCCTAGGCAAAAGTTAACTACCTTGGCAACATTCTCAACATGGTTGGAGTAGGAGAGTGAACTATCCAGAGTAACTCCTAGGTATTTAAAAGATTAAGTCTGATCAAGGATAACACCCGTACTGTTTTTAATCACCAATTGTTTGGCTTTGTGCTTGCTTTGGGTACCATGGAAGAGCATGACCTTAGTTTTTTTGCAGTTAAGCACCAACATATGAGAGATGAACCAGGACTCATCTTCAGTAAAGCGTTTCTGAAGTTGGGCCTGAAGGAGGGTAGGGTCAGCAGTCTTTGAGAAAATGACCGCATCATCCATGTAGAGGAGTACTGGTTCAGAACAGGATGATGGAAAATTATTGAGGAAGGTGCTAAATAGAAGGGGTCCCAGTATCGATCCTTGAGGAACCCCAGAGTAGACAGGCAGTTTAGCAGAAAGGGCAGACCCTATTCTCACCTGCTGTGTGGGGTTTGCTAGATAGCTGGTGAGCCACTTTAGGGCTTCTGAAGATATACCAAGCCCAGCAAGCTGATGTATCATCAAATGGTGATTGACCATGTCAAATGCTTTAGACAGGTCAATAAAGGCTGCACCAACAAGTTGACCCTGATCAGGAGTATGGCGAATGAAACCTGTGAATTCCAGTAGGGCTGTAGATGTGCTGTGCCCTTTCCAAAAACCATGTTGTTGGACACATTGTAGGTTGTATTTTTCCAGGTACTCCACAAACTGATCAGCAACAATCCTGTCAAGTGCTTTGGACAGTGGGGAATAATAGATATTGTCCTATAATTCCCAGGTAATAATCTGTCCCCACTCTTAAAAACTGGTGTAACCAGAGCAGATTTCCAGATCTGGGGGAACTGTGAAAGTATGAGGGAGCGATTGAGAAGCTTGGTGAGGGGGGATAGGACTTCATCTAGAGTTAGGGTAAGAAGTTTTAGGTCGAGGGAATCGCTGCTTGTCCTTGTTCCTCCTAGAACTTTACATAGGTAGGTCTTGGTCTCACTTTCTGAAATAGCTTTGAAGTAGAAATATGGGTGGGTTGAGGCCTCTTCTGATTTGGTGGATGTAGAAGCTGTGCTGGGTGGTTCAAAGAAATTTGGGGGCAGAGTTTGGCTAAGGTCTGTGAAGGATGAATTAAATGTGTTGGCAATTAACAAAATTTCTGGTAGCATCCTCCTCCTCAGTATGGAAACCCATGACTGAGGACAACTGCTTCATAATATTGAAAAAGGTAGGGTCCTCTGGAGGACACCTAGGATTGTGTTTAACAGAATCTTAGCTGAATGAGGAAGCTGTGGATCTGTCTGAAGTGAGGGGTTCTTCCTCCTCCTCTTCCTCATCAGGAAGAATAAGGTTAGGGTGGTACTCCTCCTTGATGTCAACCTCTTCCAGATCAAGGTCCGATGTTTGAGGCACCAACAATGATCCACAGGGGCAGCCTGCAGCTGTCGAGAAGGGGTCGATGATGATGCTGCCATTGATGGTGGTGCAGGCAATGTAGACCTGTATAAGGCCAACTGGTGGGCAATCACCAAGGTGAATTTGGTCAAAACCTCATTGAAGTCGATAGCCATCAAGAACTGCAGCAATGGAGGGGGGCCGACGGCACAAGGAGCGATGACCTGCCAGATGGGCCCTGAGAACCTGAAGAGCCTGTAGCCTGAGGGCCTTGGGTAGGATCAAGCCTTGATGGTAGGGCCGTTTACAATGAACCCATTGCTGACAATGAAGGGTCCAATGACTAGTGGTGGGCAAAGTGGGCTCAATCCACTCCGCGAAGCGATTCACAGAGCAAAGGTGGATTCATGGAGTGCTCCATAACAGCGATCACCGAATGCCGGCGTTATATATGAGGAATATGAAGTCCATTAGAAACAATGACTTCACATTACCCGCCTCCCAGGCCACTACTCACACTTTAAGGCGAAGTGCATTGAGGGCAGTGCACTTCACCTCACTTCACCTTGTTTTTGAGCTCCAAGGCGAATTTTGCAGTGATTCATGGGATTTCAGGTCACATGGGCTCTATATTGATCTGCATAGCCTAAGTTCAGGGTAGTATGAGTAGAAAGGAGTAGGAGACAGTGTGCTCTGATAGCTGTCTGTGATAGGAATCTTGTAAAAGCTGTTCAAAAAGCATTTTTGCTTTTTTGGGGGGGATCCAACTTTAGTTCATCGATTGTAGGAAACCCTCCTGTGCTCATACCATCGAGCATTTTTGTTTTTGTGTGGATTTTGAATGTTAATATACAACATTGAGTGTGTGTGGTGAAAGTGTGCTTTAGGAGAGGGGCGTATCTGTGGTGTAGGTAGATTTAAGTTGGAGAAATAGTGATTTCTTTGTTTTTTGATTATATTTTTGTTATATAACTGACTGTGTTAATGTACACATAGTAATATTGTCAGTAATAGTAGAAATTTTCTTGCTGTTTGTTGTGTGGATGTGGTGCAGCAGTTCATAAGTTCAGGTTGTTTAAATTACAAATTTACAATACATAACGTGGCATAGTACTGAACTGTTTCATTTGAGGCGCATTCCTCGTTCAGCATTGTACACAAACTGTTCTGTGTGTGAGTGCATGTGCAGTGTTGCATGCATCAAATAATATACCTTTTATTGTGCCACAGACTAGTGTAATTGCAAGCGCAGCAGTGTGAACCTGCTATCCACTGCAGCTGCCTGATTTTGTACTGCGATCGTGGTATCTGTTCTTAGTTTTGCTGCTTGTAGTGCCGTAAAAATCAGCACTGTCTGTATTCAGTGCTCCCCCCACCCCACATTCAAAAGGTATTTTTTACCAGATTAGATTGTGTTTGTGACCTCATCAGCACCACTGGTTACTGAAGTTGTTTTAATTCCGTGACAGTCTCAGAGTAGTCTCTTATCTGTTGCTGAAGCCACAGTTGTTTATTTGGCTTCACATCCAGCCAGTGTCCCTCCAATCAGAGAGTGAACATATCAAAATCTGAATTTGGTTATAATATTTGTGGTTGATCCCACAAAATTCCTGCAAAGAGACGTCCAAGCAAAGCTGTTTCTCGCCATGGCAATGTTGGCAGTAAGATGGTCCGTGGGCATGGTAGTAGAACGCAGACGCAGAAGTGCATTGCTGATGTGAGGAAATGTATTTCTCCTGCAATGTTTTTTGCAGCCCAGTCAGTAGCTTCACTCATAGTTGGAGAAGATTATGTTTTCCCAGGCAGTGGTGTTAGTGTTACTGGTGTTAGTGGTGGAGGAGGTAGTATTAGTATTGTTGCGTCAAGTTCTAATTCTGACCAGTGTACTGTTTCCAAAAATATTGAGTGTGAAGCAGTGCAAGTGAGTGGCAGTGTAGATGATGTCATACTTCCCAGTAACATCCCAGTAACTGAGCCTGAGGATTCTGATAATCATGTCAACGATAGCGTACAATGTGATATTCCGTCCACCGTGGCACTTAACGTCACGCATTTTCCATGCAGTGATTCACAGTGTGGTGAAAAAATATCAGGTGATGGTGGTGTAGATGCTGGTGATGAATGTGATGGTGATGATGATGATGTTGCTGTTGTTGCAACATGCAGTCCACATGCTAGCATCCAAGCAGAAGATGTGGATGTGTGTGACGTTGATGAATATGATGATGATGTAATTGACCCCAGTTGGGAACCGGAGAAAAAGAAATTAAAAGTGGCTGTGTCTGAGTCTGTTTGCAGGAATCCCCCCCTGTAAAAACTTGTGATCTACCAGTTTTAGTTGATGATGATGATGATCCAGTAATCAATATGATAGGTAGTCGTGGTGGTGAGTTACAGTCCAGGTGTGCAGTGTCCGAAACATCTCGTGCCCCCCCCCACTTCAGTGCTTAAAATAACGGACTTAAATAAGCCACATCATCATGGACATGTTAAAAGCAGAGCATCACACTCCCTTGTTTGGGATTTTTTTGCTCAAGATGCAAATCATGATTCAGTTGCAATCTGCCAGGTTTGCCATATGCGTGTGAGTCGAAGTAAAAAGGGGAGCCATCTGGGCACTGGAGGACAGCATATGCATCCTAAGAATAGGCACTTGGTACTGTGGACCCAGCACAAGCTGGCAGCTAATACCACAGTGGGACATTCACCAGCATCACCGGCAACCATAACCAGCATGTTATCCCCTTCCATGACTGGTAAGCCCAGTAGGAAATTAAACGTGTTCAGTAGTGCAGTAATAAGAGCAGAGGATTACTACAGGCATGATGAGGTGGAGGACCATAATGACTTTGAAATGTTGTCCAGTGCTGGTGGGAGTAGCAGTTTTTGTGGTGGTGGTGGTGGTGGTGGTAGTGAATGCAGTATGTCTAGTGCAATTTGTACATCAACCCTGGTTGGTAAAATAACATCATTTCTGGGTTTGCCATCATCACCTGTGCAACCGTCTTCATCAAATGTCCACACTCCACACCCTTCCAATGCCATTCATCACAGAGCATAACCATTTGTAATCAACACACCATGTGTAAAATGTTTAAGTCAGCCCACATTACAGAGTGTTTTTGCTCATAAGCTGAAGTACCCCCCCAAATCATACAGTGTCACGTGAACTCAATGCTGCTGTAGCGGAAATGCTGGCAATTGATCTTTTGCCCTTCTCCTTTGTGGAGAATTCTGGGTTCCGGCAATTTGCTGCACGTGCTTGTCCAAAATGGAAAATCCCATCCAGGACACACTTTTCTACCATGCTGTCCCCGAGTTGTTCCACACTGTGTCCGACTCAGTAAGAAATGACCTTCAACATTCCTCCTCTCCATTCATCCATTTAAGTATGGATATGTGGACAAGTGGCAAAACAGCGGGGAGTTCATATCTGTGTATAACTGCACACTGGGCGCAGGTGCCGGTGGTTGTTTGTGATGTTGGTAGTGTAGATAATCAGTGCAGTAAGGTGGATTGTCACTGTAACAATCTTCCTGGAATTCGACAGCATGCAACGATTGCTATGTGCAGTGTGACCTGCTCACACACTGGTGAGAACATGTTGGACATGGTACTGACTGAAATTGATAGATGGCTAAACCCTCTGTCCCTGAGAGCTGGGTTCATAGCAAGTGACAATGGGTCAAATGTGGTGAAATGCATCATGAATGTTTTTTTTTTTTCATGTTCCATGCATGGCCCACTGTTTAAATCTTGTGGTTCAAGAGTTTCTGCAGCACCCTGATATAAAGGAAATGCTGACCATTGCACGATGTATCTGCTCTCACTTTTCAAGATCTGGAAAGGCCCGTGACCAACTGTGGCAATTGCAGATACAAAACATCCTGCCTCAGCACCACTTTAAGCTTAAAGTCGTCACCCAATGGAGCTCCACGTTATACATGGCAGAGAGGTTGTATGAACAATACAAAGCCATCTCAGAATATCTTGTTATGCACACTAGCAGTGACAGTTCCGGGGCCTCCATGTCTATGACGACTGAACAGTGGCGCCTCATGGACTCTGTAATAACAATTTTGCGGCCTTTTGAACATGCCACTTAGGCACTGAGTGGCGAGTCTGCCTCCATTAGCCAATCAATTCCACTGCTGCAGGTGCTGAGGCAGACATTGGTGAATGTACAGCATCGCCTTGATGTTGCCGGAGACGGTGGTAGCAGTATGTTGCTGCAACACATGCTGACAGTATTTGACCAGAATCGTCACGTTGTGAGCATTCAGCGTAGTGACAACTCTGCCATAGCAACAATGCTGGACTCACGATACAAATGTGGAATTGCATCAGTACTGGAGGGAGGACCTGAACAAGTAAAAAATATCAGTGGTCAACTGGTGCGCTTGGTTCATGGGGCACAGATGTCACTGCCAAGGTCAGCAAACCTCAGCAGCATAATCTGGCTGAAGGTGTACCTGGAGGACCATCAAGCATATCCTGCAAGGGGAAAGGGACTGCAGTTCCAGGTGGTCTGTCATCCAAAGTGGCTGGCATCAACCCACTTTGGGAGGCTTTGTCCCAAGTGGGTATTTGTGAAATAAATGATTCAGGAGAACAGGATGATGCATCAACCACTGGACTTAGTGCAGCACAGAGAATGGTTGAGTCATATTTGTCTGAAAAAAGACATCTGAGAATAACTGAAGATCCTCTTTTGTACTGGAGTGAAAAGGTCAGTGAATGGCCAGAGCCGACTGCAGTGGCACTGAAGTACCTCACATGCCCACCCTCCAGTGTAAGTGTTGAGAGGGTATTCAGCTTAGCAGGTGCAATAGTCAGGGATCATCGGACAAATCTGTCTCCTGCAAATGTTAGTTTGCTAACATTCATTAAAATGAATGAGAGGCACATACCAGCACAGACTGCAACCTCGGTATTCGTACCCCGGTCTAGTCATGGTGGTCTTGCTGATGTGGAAATAGAGCATCCTGGTGGCACTGGCAGTGGCTGCCTGAAATGGCCCACCACTGACATAGATGACAACACAATGGAGAAAGAATTTCCCAGTGGTCAGACTTCAGACATCGATGACTGTGAGGGCAGTTTTCGTTATGAGGATGATGATGTGGTTAATGTTGGCAGGTTTTAACTGAAGTTTTTAAAAGGCGGTGTGCCCCCCCCCACCACCACTGGGACTGATGTTATCCACTGCCACCCTGAGTCTGTCTGCCCCCCTGGACCACCACCACTGGGACTGATGTTATCCACTGCCACCATGAGTCTGTCTGCCCTCCAGACCACCACCACTGGGACTGATGTTATCCACTGCCACCACGAGTCTGTCTACCCCCCACAGAACACCACGACCAGGACTGATGTTCTCCACTGCCACCACTGCCACCATGAGTCTGTCTGCCCACTGGACTACCAACACTGGGACTGATGTTATCCACTGCCACCATGAGTATGTCTGCCCCCCAGACCACCACCACCACCACCAGGACTGATGTTATCTACTGCCACCATGAGTCTGTCTGCCCCCCCAGACCAGCACCACCAGGACAGATGTAATCCACTGTCACCATGAGTCTGTCTACCCCCCCGGACCACCACCACAGGGACTGATGTTATCCACTGCCACCATGAGTCTGTCTGCCCCCCCAGACCAGCACCACCGGACAGATGTAATCCACTGCCACCATGAGTCTGTCTACCCCCCGGACCACCACCACCAGGACTGATGTTATCCACTGCCACCATGAGTCTGTCTGCCCCCCGGACCACCACCACCACCAGGACTGATGTTATCCACTGCCACCATGAGTCTGTCTGCCCCCGGACCACCACTACCACCGGGACTGATGTTATCCACTGCCACCATGAGTCTGTCTGCCCCCGGACCACCACCACCAGGACTGATGTTATCCACTGCCACCACTGCCACCATGAGTCTGTCTGCCCCCCGGACCACCACCACTGGGACTCATGTTATCCACTGCCACTATGAGTCTGTCTGGACCACCACATCCATCAGCCAGAGACAGAAAGCTTCTTAATATTTAAACCATAAAGTGAGTATGTGCACTCATGTTTTTTATGCTGCTTCACTTCTTTTAGTTGTATGTTTTGTTTTCTGTAGCATTTCAGAGCTGCAGTGGTAAAACACATATAGTACACTTCTTTTGATTCTTTTACAGGGTAACAAAAAAAGGGTCCATCGCTAAAACTCGTTGGGAATGGTACTGTAGCTGTACCGTACAGAGAGGAAGCGATATAATATCCATGTGAAATCCATTCTGGTAAGTATGATGATTTTATTTCATCCGTTTCATTGCTTTGTAAAGACTGCAGCAAATATTGCACACAGGTTGTGTTAGTTGACAGGATGTGGCTTTGAAATGTAACTTGACTTTAGGGATTGAGATTTGAGAACTAGGGAAGGACACATAACAATTAAGTTGTAAGAAGTCATTCATTTCTTTTTTTAGGAAACTTCCAGATGCTTTCTTGTTCTGACAAAGTGGCCTTATCCAAACAAGTTCTTCAACATCGCCCCCCTCCCGGTCTGGGGTGCACATGCAACACGCAGAAGTCATTTCATTAGATGACCATGACCATCATTAACAACCAGACTCGAGAAGGATTCAGATAAAATCTGTGAAGAAGTAAGGAAATAAGAAACCATTACAGACAAACCTGAAAATATGCTTCCCCCCACCCAAAAAACTAAAATACTTACCTTCATGTGCTTGACAGTTATCCATTGCAAATTTCTACGCATAAAGTTCGAATCGAGCACTGGAATGTGCACACCAACAGTATCTGTGACCTGTGATACAGAACAATACCATGAGTACATGTCCATGTCAACTCCCCTCACCTACAAAATACAGAAATATATACTGTATATCAACTCACCAAAGCTACTATTAGTGTACAGACAAAGGGCACTCTTCCATTCAGTTGAGATGATCACATTGCATTTGCTCGAATTGCAGCATACATTGCACCAGCAACAGTTCGCTAATGGTCATCATTTTATTCTGGGGCACTGCACACATGAGTGACTGCACAATAAATTCTGGGGTACTTTGCATGTGCTGACACAATCCCATTTCACTTTGTTACCATTTGTCAATTTTCTGGACACAAGGCGGATGCATTTTGGGCATGCAGAAAAATTCTGGGGACTCTGTGCCACCACTGCATGCATAACTGAGTGCGCCATTAATTCTGGGGGACTTTGTATGTGCTGAAACATTCTCATTTCACTGTGCAACCACTTGTCAATTTTCTACACACAAGGAGGATGCATTTTGGGCATGCATAAAAAATTAGGGGACTCTGTGCCACCACTACGTGCATGACTGAGTGCACCATTTATTCTGGGGGACTTTGTATGTGCTGAAACAATCCCATTTCACTTTGTAACCACTTGTCAATTTTCTGCACATAAGGAGGATGCATTTTGGGCATGCAAAAAATATCTGGGGACTCTGTGCCACCACTGTGCACATGACTGAGTGTGCCATTAATTCTGGGGGACTTTGTATGTGCTGAAGCAGTCTCATTTTGCTGTGTAACCACTTGTCAATGTTCTGTACACAAGAAGGATGCATTTTGGGCATGCAGAAAAAATCTGGGTCTCTGTGCCACCACTGCACGTATGACTGAGTGCGCCATTAATTCTGGGGAACTTTGTATGTGCTGAAACATTCTCATTTCGCTGTGTAACCCCTTGTCAATTTTCTGCATACAAGGAGGATGCAGTTTGGGCATGCAGAAAAAATCTGGGTCTCTGTGCCACCACTACATGCATGACTGAGTGTGCCATTAATTCTGGGGGACTTTGTATGTGCTGAAACAATCCCATTTCACTTCGTAACCACTTGTCAATTTTCTGCTCACAAGGAGGATGCATTTTGGGCATGCAGAAAAAAATCTGGGGACTCTGTGCCACTTTTGTGCGCATGACTGAGTGTGCCATTAATTCTGGGGGACTTTGTATGTGCTGAAACAGTCTCATTTCACTGTGTAACCACTTGTCAATTTTCTGCACACAAGGAGGATGCATTTGGGGCTGGCAGAAAAAATCTGGGGACTCTTTGCCACCACTGTGCGCATGACTGAGTGCGCCATTAATTCTGGGGGACTTTGTATGTGCTGAAACAATCCCATTTCACTTCTTAACCACTTGTCAATTTTCTGAACACAAGGAGGATGCATTTTGGGCATGCAGAAAATATCTGGGGACTCTGTGCCACCACTGCGCACATGACTGAGTACACCATTAATTCTGAGGGACTTTGTATGTGCTGAAACAATCCCATTTCACTTTGTAACCACTTGTCAGTTTTCTGCACACAAGGAGGATGCATTTTGGGTCTGCAGAAAAAATCTGGGGACTCTGTATTATTTTTGTGCGCATGACTGAGTGCACCATTAATTCTGGGGGACTTTGTATGTGCTGAAACAGTCTCATTTCGCTGTGTAACTACTTGTCAATTTTCTGCACACAAGGAAGATGCATTTGGGGCTGGCAGAAAAAATCTGGGGACTCTGTGCCACCACTGTGAGCATGACTGAGTGCATGTTTGTGTGTTCTGTGATTGTTGCTGTGAGCTCATGATGTCATACTGACATTTTTACAATTAAAGCAGCATTGCAAGAATGTCCTCACAGTTCTGAACTGTACTTTTTTATGCTACTTTACAATTTGCCACAGCCACCATTACTTACCTCCGAGTCTTGACTTGCATGATATGATTCTTTTCACAATTTATGTCTGCTTTACTTACTTGACTACTTTTTTTCATGTATGAAAAAAAAATGAGCACATCTTCCAATATTGTTTGGATCATGTTTGTATTTATTTGCATCTGCTTTTCAATAACTATTGTTGCATGGTATCATAAAACACTGCCTGCTGCATAACTGGTAATTAACAACAGAAATGATATATAACAACTACTTGATGAGATGGAGAAAAGCAGAGGAAAACAATGACAAAGACCTGGTCAGCACCAAGTTAAAAGGAAAACTCCTTTCATTATTTCACACATGAAAAAAGGTAGTACAGCAGACTGGAAATTCTCGTAACATTCCAGTCAGTCAGGATGTAAGTAGAGGAACTTGTAACATAGCATTAACAAATATAGGTCAGAGTTATCAACAGATTGTTGCGCTGTTTCTTTACAGTCATTCACCACATTACATAGTTATGGTGATGCACATAAACTAATATGTGGGGGCATTAGTACCACTGGAATAGTTCTTGCTCCACAGAGTGCAATACATTTCTGTGAAAACCACCCATAATTTCATTACAGTGAGTCACGTGATAGAGGAATTACCGATCAGAAAAGCCACCTACATTCTGCCACCCTTTCTCAGCAACATTAGGACGTGATGCCAGGGGGAGCGCAGGTGCATGCTCCACTAAAGTGAATGTCCGGCAGCTTTCCCAATGTTTCCTTATGGTATAAGGTTCACTTTGTGGTGAAATGTGGGATGTTTCCACTAACAAGCCTCTTCTTACTGGAAACGTGGCCACACATTTCACCACAAACTGACCATTATAACATAAAGAAATATTCAGAAACCTGCCAGACAATCGGATATTCACTGTAAGGAGCACGCACACATGGTCTCCCTACCATCATGTCCTAACATTGCTGAGAAGGGAGGCAGAATGTAGGCAGATTTTCAGAACAGGAATTCATCCATCACATGACACACTGTAATGAAATTACGGATGGTTTTCACTAAAATGTATTGCACTATGTGGTGCAAGAAAGATTCCCCCTGGAAGGGAAAATTTGTATGATTAAACAATAACAAACAAAAAACACACAAAAAAAGTACAACACAGTAGTGGGGTGAGGTCAGCGGTGGGGGTGGGGGGCAGAAAACAATCTCCTCACTTACTATGGCCGTGGGATGCCGTGGTGGTCCAGCAGCAGGTGCAGCATTGAAAGTATTTGTTGCTGCTGTGCTTCCACTTTGTTCACCTGCTGCTCCAAAGCACTGAACCACTCATTATTTTCCTCGAGTGCTGCCCACACCAGGCCGATGTCAGACTGGGTTGCAAGGATTGTGGTGGGGTCCACTGCAGTGCAGAATCCAGGTAGTGGGGCTGGTGGTGGACAGGGTGGTGCTGGTGGATGTGGTGGCGGTGGTGGTAGTGGTGGAGCAGCTGCTGTAGTAGCCCTCCTCCTTCTGCTGTGGCGGTGACTGTGAGGCACATCTCCCACCCCAGCAGCACCCTCGGCCACTGCCATGGAAGGGCCAGCAGGTGGACACCTGGCCCCTTCCATGACAGCCTGCCACTCTGCCCTGTGGTGATTCAGCATGTGGGTGCACTGGCCACCGGTCCCCAAATGTGTCCCAGGGGGGCCACGGTGCACCAGCACATCACACACATGGCACTCCACTACTGTGCTGTCTCCCCCCACACAGTTAAAAAACTCCCACACTGGGGAGCTGCAGGAGGGACCAGACACAGTCCTCACATGTCGAGCACGAGTCCCACCACAACCTACAATTTCTGGAGCCACCTCCTGTGGCTGTGGAGGTGGTGGAGAGGGGTGCTGCTGGAGCCCCAACAGTTGCTGCTAGTGATGGTGGTGGTGGTGGTGGTAGTAGCAGAGAACGTGGACACACAGCAGCCACCGGTGGCACTGGTGCTGCTGCTGCTGCTGCTGCTCCTGTTGCTTCAATGGGGGAAGCAACACCAGCCAGGAGTCGGGAGCGGTCCAACATCACATGATCGCCCCACCCCCCACGGGTCTGCACTCCTCCCCTCTTACCACACCCATGGGCCACCGACTCACCTTCTCCTATGTGACCGTCCATCCTCCTGAAGTCCACAGGCCAACACACACATACACACAAAGACAGTGTACACACACACACACACACACACACACACACACACAGTCAGTCACACACATGAAACAAAACAAAACTTATGCAAAAAAAATCACTAACAAAAAAAACACAAATACAATACAAAAACTAAATAAAGAAATAGCTTTTAAAAAGCTGTTTGTTTTGTTCTGGCACTGAAAAGCAACGAAATGCAAGCAGTAACTCCTCTCCTCTCAGAAATGCTTTCTCCCTCTACAAATGCAAAGGAGAAAGTGAAACTGCTTCTGTGACTCACTTCCTTCCTGCCTGGTTAAGCATGTGACTTACAGTACTGCAAGCCATGTGATGTGCCTATTTTCTTCTAACTTCATCTTACTTCGCATTAAGGCATAATGGCAATGTGAAGTGGTAATAATTATAACGCAAGCACTTTACAGGGTCCACTTCGCATTGTGCTTCGTGGACGCGAAATGCCCACTTCATGTCCACTTCCTGGGCGGATTAAAAATTCACTGCATCTCTACCAATGACCAGGAAGTCATTGACCGGCCACCCTGAGTAACAGACAAAGGCACTGACGGTATAGGTCCAGTAGGCACAGAGACCTGGACAGCAGACTTATGCATCAGTGCAGTCGCAGCCAACAAAGAAACCCTGGATGAGGAAGGAGAGGCCATCATGAAGAGGGACCACCACAGTGGGGAGTGATCCCAATCTCTGTCTTTTTTGTAACTTTTCCCTGAAGAATTGTCTTGGGTCCTAGTGGTCTGGGAGCTCGATGACCCTGCCGGTGACTGGGAAGCTGGGACCCTGGAGGACACCCACCTGGAACTGGCTACCTGTTGTTCCATGAGGACATTTTTCAGAGTGGTCTTGCATCACCTGAGGGTTGTTTGATTAAACTTCTGAGAAAGTTTACAGTCAGAGACTTTATTGTCAGGCCCAAGACAGCAGACACAGAGAGTGTGTTCATCTGTGGAATCTTCTTTCCGCAGCAGGAGCAACAGAAGAGAGAAATCAAAGGATTAACTCAACATAAATAAAATACAATAAAGGAGTCTCTTTTAAAAAAATAGCCAGCTTTTCTCCAGTATTTAAAAACCAAGGACCCTTGAATCATGCTCCATAAGAATTCCATGGTCAAGCAACCCAGAACAGGCATAGGTTAATAACAAGGAGCTCAGGACACACTTTGTCACCTGCAGAGCATAGGATACAGGCTATTTTACAGGCACCCCCCCATCCGCATAGTTCAACCATAGTATAATACCTCTATAGGCTTCAAAATAGAGCTTATAATAGCCTCCAAAAGAGATGCATAGTCTAACACTTAGCCACTTGCATACTTGTGCATACGTGTATATAGCTTACACAGTTTGAATGGTAGATTGTAGAAGGTTTTAAGATTTGTCTGAGGTGCTACCTACAACATAATTCCTATCTGCCTATAAGATAAATAAAACTTGCCTCATAATCTCACTCAGGTAATAGGTAGGAGGGAGAATTGTAGTCATCATATGTTAAGTATAACTACGAGATGATAACCACACACACATAAAGAACTGAACACCTATCACCTTAAACTGTACAAGAAATGTCTTAAGTAATGATAAAGGACACAAGGTTGAGGTATCATGATACCTTTTATTAATTTATTGTATAACTTCACAATAAAAATAGCACACTTACGAATAAACACATAAATCTGACACAATGGGGTAAAATAAGCACAAAGGCAGCACAGATGTTTATTTACAACAGTAATAATCTGTAATAATTGGTCTATCTGATGAAATAAAGAAAATCATATTAAATAATACAACAGCATGCTGGCTGTCTCGGTGCAACTTTAGGATGTGATATTCACTGAAATCTATCCTGTAAGTTATTCATTTTAAATTGTGTGGAAATTAAGATACAATCAAAGTTATATCTGATATCTGATGTATGTATACATGTATGTACCTTTATATACTAAAACAATAAAAATTGTTAAACTTCAAAAAAGAGATTCTAAAGTATCAGGTTGAAAAAAGTCGTAGGTGAAAATTGCCAAGAAACTGCATCAGAACATCCATGGAGAAGACTCATTCGAACAAATCAACAGTGGGAAAGAATTGAGGAGGGAGCAGGGCCGCTCACATCTTTGTAGGCTTGATGACATTGGCAGATGACGTTGGCTTGGACAGCCCCAGTTGTACTGCTGAAAATCTTCTGTGTGGATTCTGCTTCACCGACAGTGAAGTTTCTACGGATGTGACCTGATGACTGAGATATCCCTGAAGAAGATCAAGTACTCCCAGTTGCCGATCAAGTCGTAACTCATGAGAGCTCCATGCCTGCATACCCCCGGTCCCCTCTCTTCGTGAAGGCTATCATAAATGCAAGGAGTCATTCGGGGTCATCATCAATGCCTTTATCATGCCCCATTTGCCCCAGAGGTCCATTGCTTTACAGAAAAGAATTTAAAAAAATTATTGACATATATCACAATCTGTAAACAAGACCCACCTCATAGTGTTGATCACAGGTTGAGACCAGGCAGGCTGGTTATTTCTTACTTGAGGCCTGCCATATCATGCAACCTCCATTACTTCTACAAATTCCTCCGCTTTCTGGGGCTTGTTGAGGTTTTCGGTGCTTGGCCTGGGCAAGTAATGTGAAACTTAGCTGAGTATATAAGAATGAACTCGCATCCCAGCTTGTGTAGCTTTGTTTTCACCCATGCAAATTTTTGGCACACTAGCTAGGGCTCCCAGCTGTAATCTTGAAAAATGTAGACTTTAGTCCCATTGAAGACCAGTGGTCCTTTTGTCATTGGGCTGCCTGCAACATATGCTTCTTTTCTGGAAATCGTAAATATCTGATTAAATAGTGCCAGGGACTTTCACCATCTCTGGGTCTCGGGCTGGTCCAATGTGCCTGCTGAATCTCAAATGTCATGGCTTTGGGCTCTATTCCCAGCTTTCCAACTAGCATGTGCTAGACCGCTCTGCCACCTTCCTTTCCTTCAATATTTTCTGGGAGCTGATCAGTCTGATATTCAAGTGTCTCACTCAGTTTTCTTGGCTATCAGCATCCTCTGACAGGAGTTGTACTTTTTCCATCACTGTTGCCTGATCTCTGAATAGGTCTGCATTGGTGTCCTTGAGGTCACTAATTCTTTTTGTTTTTTTCCCCATTAAATCAGCAAGCATGTGTGGCTGAGGTTTCTGCAAACCCTGTCAGTACTGATTGAAGGTGAGTGATCTGAGCAGTGACATTTGGGAAACTAACCAGAACTTCTTGCTGCAAGTTAATAAGCGGGTTCGCTAGTGATGAGCCTTGTTCATCCTTCTCTTTCCCTTTTCCTGCCTCTGCTGCCATGCTTTGGGCTGTAGTGCATTTCATTGGATGAATTTGCATCTCTGTTTGTGGGCTTAGATGAGATAATGATCTGCCTCTTGCTATTCCATCCAATGCCATAGATGTCATCTGTAGTCTTCTATAATTAAATACTGCTCCAGGTGTGTTTAGATCAATTTCACTGCCAAAATTAGTCAGTGCTGCCCAACCCTCTCTAAAGTGCTGCCACCATGTTCAGGTGCCAAGAAATGCCCTCAGTGTTGGTGGTAGTGCAACTGGTGTGTTTATAAACTGAGTAGAAAGAATGCATTAATATGATTGGCTAAAACACATCAAGATCACAAGACCACACATAGATTTTGCTCAACACCTGGTCATTCTGATGCTTTGCTTGTTTACAAATGAATGTGCCAGCACACCAATTTAAAAAACAAAAAAAATGGCAGCTATAGTTTTTTCTCAGCAAGTCTCAACACACATATACAGTGTACAGATCATAGTTACTAGTACCTCTGTAGTCATGCCTCACTTCAATATTATAAAGCAATAATTCTAACTACTTACTCATTTCCCAAACTCGCAGTGTTTTTCTTTATATTCCTATTATTGTACACATATCACATTCAAGCTTCCCACCCACATCTACATATCCACAGTGGGCAACCTGTCAGGCTTCCTCCTCCTCCTTCCCATGATAGCTTCTGCCCCCTGACCCTGCAGTGACAGTGCTGCAGGCAGTGGCCAGTGTTCACATTAGGACTGAAAATGCCTGAAGTGCTTTGATCTCCACCACCACCACCACCACCACAGTATCTCAGAGGTCACACATCTGATTAGCTCATAATGCTTCCACACATGTCCAGACAGATCCTCTTGGAGCAGATCAACAACTTTGCTCTTCTCACAATGGGACAGAAATGTTAAGATATTAACAAATTCAATAGTGTGGTTATCAAACATGCACCCCTAAAAAGATGCAAGGCCAAAGGTCTCCGTGCCAAATGGATTAATAGTGACCACAGAAGGCCAAGCATCTCCAAAATAAGGACAGAGAGTGCTGCTGTACCATTTTAATGTTTTATATTAAATAAATGTCTTTTAACGGTACCTTTCATATGATGTCTTTATAGTGTTGGTAAATCATGTTGCCTGCCTTTATGTGTGGTCTGTAGTTTGATTTTATGTTATGGCTCTGGTGAGTTTACATAGCCGCCTTCCCAAGTTGTAAGATCTTCAAGACAAGGCCTGGGAACCGTGTAGGAAATCAGGCAATCATCAGACTACAGACATCTTAGAAATACCTGCAAAATAGTCTCAAAGGTGACAAAAGGCCTACGTAAAGTCCCTACAGATTAAAACTCTATCTAATCCCAAAAATTTCTGGACTGAAATAAACTGTTTACTGAAAGGCTAGTCCAACACAGCTCATTGTAAAGTAACTGCCAATGGACTGGTCCTTTCTGACCTGATCTCCACTGCTTCTGAATTTAATAAGTTCTGTATGGACCTAGATCAGTTTAAAACCCCCTTAAGGGGCAACTCTAATAGCTCCCTGCCTCCATACCAGTCAACTACTCGTGGACCCTAAGTTCCATTTTAGACTAGTCTCCAGGAAGGAAGTTCTCAAGCTCCTTAAAGGAATAAAAAGTGAAGGTCTGTCTGGATTTGATGACCTGGAATCCCCATTCCACAAAATTGCAGCACCCATTATAGCCCCCTCAAACATCTTTTCAATAAATCTCTCCTTCTTGGAGCTGTCCCTGAAAAATGGAAGGTGGCACTTACTGTGCCTATCCACAAAGATTAGCAGAAAATCTTGATTGAAAATTGCAGGCCCATCTCTCTTCTCTCCACATTTGCCAAAATCCAGTAGAGACTGGTGTACAACCAACTCCAGGTCTATCTGCAGTATAATCACTCATTGACTAGAGTCCAACATGGCTTCTGCAAGAATCATGGCACTGACACCGTGCTGGTGCGTATGACATCAAACACCCTAAGACCATAGAGATTGGTATAGCGACAGGTGCAATTTCTGTCAACCTTACCATGGCATTTGACTTGGTTAATTACAACCTACTATGGAAAAAACTAAAGGCAATTGGCCTTGGAGACCTCTACTGCCTCTGGTTTCACAATTAGTTGACTGACCAGAAACAGAATATTAAGTGGCAAAGCGGCACATCTGATCTTAGGGTGCTAGCTTATGGTGTACCACAAGGCTCTATTCTTGGTCCCCTCTGCTTTCCCTTTTCGTAAATGATATGCCCCTCAGCTGTAGAGGGGCATTGGTTCAACTATATGCAGGGTTGCCATTTTATATAGATCCTCAGCAGATATTAATTGGATAAATATCAACCTGAACAGTGACTTCCAGCAACTGGAAAACTAGTTCCTGCCAAACAAACTAGTTTTCAACATTAAAAAGACCAGATCCATGTTCTTTGGAAACAGGAGGCTAGACACTGAGAGACAACACCAGCACATGCTGTCCACCACTAGTGGCACTCATCTTGAAGTGGTGGAGTCACTTAAATACCTTGGGGAAGTGCTGAACCAAAATATCACCTTTGCACCTCACGTGGACACTGTAGTCAAAATAATGCACCAGAAGCTTGGCCTCATCTACAGTCTTATCCCCTGTCTTTCTAAGGAGACTCATCTAGCCATTACTAGCAACATCATAATGCCATTACTCTTCTATGGCACCCCAATATTACAGTCCATTCATTTTTCTCAACTGTGCAGGCTAAAAACACTATAAGAGAACTGGATGATTTGCAGCTGGTGCCTGCTCCAGAGATCACTACTGTGGAGTGTTTGCTGAACTTGGTTGGCCCTCTTGATTAAAGACTCCTTTATCCAACCTTCATGCTTCTGAAACTTTCAAACCCCCCTAGCCTTGATGGAATAATCAGGCTTAAGCCGCACATGAGGCTCCTGAAATCCATTGCTATTCCCAGGGTACAATCTGCATCTGGTAGGATATACTTTTATTTCATTGACCTCTCTCTTTGGAACTCACTTATGAGATCCTTAGCTGCCCCACTCTTCCACAATTTAAAAAGTGGCTCAGAACCTTCTCCAGTAGAGCTACCACTTGCAAGTGTAATTGCTGACAGGTTGCATCCACAGCTGGATGATCTGTCTGAGCCATGCCTGGGTATTCACCATCCTCCGGATGGACCCTGAACATTTCCAATTATACCTGCTTTTTCCAGTGACTTGTTTCTGAATGTACATTCCTTGATGCTCCTGATTGTAACTAATGAGCTGTACCTTGTATGTATAACCTGGTTCCACTAAGTCGTGGCGACAAGAATTTCACTGACCTCCCACACAGCGACACATTGTCACGGACACCCCCGGCACAACCAGGTATCACACTGACACCTGTTCGGTGTTAATGCAGTGGGGCTGTGTCCCCCCCAGACTTATGGATTCCAACTCCAGGGGGGAGTAGATGTCGGGGGAGAGTGGGCAGACCCAGATGTCGATGAATTGCTCATCACTCCGACAACCTGTTCGATGGTGCAGGTGTTGACGAGTTGGTGTCACTGGGGGGGATTCACTGTAACAGCATTGCTGTTACAACAGTTCACAGTGTAAACCCCCCCCCTATGTTTAGAAGTATGAAGTGGTAATTTTCCATGGGGAAGGGGCACTCACAGCAGCAGAAACCAAAAGAAGTTGTACCTACCAGGATGGCTGGCATTAGCAGGGTCCACAGCTGGTGGGGTGCCATTTTCTGGTGCTGGGCTGCAATTTAATCCAGGTTAGAGGCATAGCAGTTCCATAAAAAAAACTGGAGTCCACACAAGCATAAACATTAACAAGGGGGATCCCATTTAATAAACAAACTTCATGGCACCATTAGAACAACTTTTCTGTACATCAAGACTGCGGGTGTCCTTAAACAGGATATTAGTGGGTGCATTTTGTGGATGAGATGACCCCACTAATCAATTCTTCTGGGCCAAGCTGGACACTCATGAAATTAGGCAGTAATTCTGGGGCTGGGTGGCCCTAAAGTGGCAGCAGGCTATCTCTCTCCCCCTACAACATACTGGCTCCAAAAAATCTTTCTCTCAGCTCCACATTGGGTCAATATTTTGCTTCAGATCCCAACCATGGGATCTCTCAAAAGGGTGACTATAGTGAGTGACTCCACCTTGGCATACAGGCAAATGTCCCCACAGACCCACACCCTCAGGCCTATTGAATTCCTATGTAGGGACCATGAGTTTGTGTTATTATCCCAACCCTTAACCCCAAGCCAGTGGAGCTCTAATAGTGTCATAGAGGCAATGCACTCAGATTGCAGGGATCGCTAGCTACTCACTCTGTCAGTGTCTCCTATGGCACTTACCAGTACAACCTTAATGACAAGGGGGGTACTCATGTTGCCATCTGATAGCCATGCCCACAGGCAAATTAAAAGCCCTCACCCCTACACTGGGGGGAGGAGGACAATACATCTTAGAGTAGTCAATAACAAAGGATTATGCTTGTTAGGCTCCTCAGGGAGAGAGGTTTAGGGAATCAAAGAGGGGAGCAGCTTCCTTCTTGGTGGTTGGTTCCCAGGGAACATCTTGAATGGGGGATTCCTGAAGGTGCTAAATGCAAGGCCCAGGGATCTAGTTGTTGCTCTATTGCAAAAAAAGCACCAGGACTAGCTGCTGAGAGCAAGAGAGAGCGAGCGTTGAAATCTGTTAGAGGAGTGGGAACTTCAGTGTAGAAGTGAGACTTCTGATTCACAGTGCAACTACCCTGCCTATGGACCCAGAGAGGGCAGGTAAGGTCAGTTATGGACGGTAGGCCACTTCCGAGTATAGCATGATGCTGAACCACCAAGCAAAAATAAAATCAAAAATGGAAAGGCGCTCACCACAACCTCTGCTGTCACATGCTGCTCAGTATTGCACTCCTCAGACTCTTAAATCTCAGCTGAAAAAAGTCTTCACAAAAGCAGTTACTGTGCTGGAAACATTTTATTCTGTGTGCACCAGGCAAATCATGGTAAACATGTAGATCACTCACAGAGGGCTAACATATTGCACCTAGAGAGAGGCAGATCTCACACAATGATTACAATTTATTGTTCTTGCCTTAATACTAATGTATACTAGACCATATAAGATGGGAATGATTTTTGGTTCTGGAGTAGACAAGGTATGTGGCTAATACACTGTCATATTACTGTGCCAAATGTGCAAATTAGTGCAAAAGGGTTAAAAAAATCATAAAGGCTTTCTGCTTTTCTTAAATCTCTGCAGTGCTTAACATTATTGAGATAGATACAACACAGCTTGCCATACATTCCCTTCCTACATGATTCTGAGGATTATTTAATCTAATATTTTCTTTTATTAAAGATTATATGCACAAACTATTTGTGAAGGGCTAACGTGGTGCTTTGGCATCATTCAGCTAAGTTAATTTACAACAGTGTCTACTGTATATGCATTAAAATGACATTAACCTTCACGTACTCCATGCCATGCTAAACAGTAATAATGAAGATTAACTGCATATTTAGCATTTGAAAAATATTAATCCATAAAGATATCTTGGCTTTCAGAGTATAACTGAATCTTGAATTGCATCTGATTGACTTCTTTGACTGAGTCACTAAGACAGTAGACAGGTGCCAAGTGGTAGACATCCTGTATCTGTATTTCAGCAAGGCCTTTCACTCTGTGCCCCACAAAAGGTTGATCAGGAAGTTGGTGGATCTTGAGATTGGGGATAAGATATCCAGATGGGTAGAAAACTGGCTGAGGGACAGAACTCAGAGGGTGTTTGTGTGGGGAGTTATCTGGCACCAGAGTAGTCACCAGTGGGGTCCCACAGGGCTTGGTGCTGGGGCCGGTGTTGTTCAGTGTCTTCATCAATGACATTGGGAATGGCATTAAGGGCACAATGTGCCTATTCACAGATGACACCAAGGTCTGCGGGAGAATGGACACAGCTGAAGGGATACAGGACCTACAGGATGATCTGGAAAAGCTGGGGAGGTGGTCTGGGATCTAGCAGCTTGGCTTCAACACCAAGAAATGCAAAGTTATGCACATTGGAGCCAAGAATCCTAGGATAGAGAACTGCCTGGGTGGAGTCCAGGTATCAGCATCAGAGAAGGAGAAGGACCTAGGAGTGATGATCACTAGTGACCTGAAGCACTCGACTCAGTGCAAGAAAGCAGCAGCAAGGGCAAACTAGATGTTATTTATTTTGCTCTATTTTTTTTAGCTTTTGTTTACCAGGTAAGCACACTAGACAAACTTATGCCTATTTTCAGATGCGAGCCGGGAGATTACAGGGAATTTACAGCAAAGCAAGGATTAACAGGATTTCAGAGAAAATACTGATGATGCTGGGATGCAGCTAGGGGGATCAGTAGTAGGAGAGAGGAGGTTATACTACTCTTGTACAGGTCACTGGTGAGGCCATTTCTAGAGTATGGAGTTCAGTACTGATGCCCACACCTCAAAAAGGACATTAACCTTCTGAAGAAGGTCCAGAGGAGGGCTACAAAGATGATAGGGGGTCATCAGGGTAAGGCACACAAGTAGAGGTTGAGGGCACTGAACATGTAAATAATATAATAATAATAATATATTTCATTTATATTGTGCCTTTCTGAAACCAAGGAGCATTAACAGTAAACTTCCTAACTTTCCCTGGAGGAAAGGAGAGAGAGGGGACATGACTGGGACCTTCAAGTACTTGAAAGGGATAAATAAGGTGGATAAGGAGGGTCTCTTTAAGCTGAGTGGCAACCATAACATGAGGGGGCACAGTCTTAAGCTGGAGTGTGGGAGGTTTAGGAGGGAGGTCAGGAAGCACTTCTTCACAGAGAGTAGTAGTAGTAATAGTAGAGTTTATTTATTTTGGGCACCCTTCCCCGCAGGCTCAGGGTGCCCTTACAGTAAAGTGAACACAAATGGCAATCAGGAAACAATCTCATAAAATATATAAAATCCATACATAAACCTCAATAAAATCCTAAACAGACTAATTCCCATGCTCTCTAGCAGTCCCAGAATAGATTCCTTAGTCCCAAAGGCCTGTTCAGAAAGGAAGGTTTTGAGATATTTTTTAAAGATCTCTATGGATGGCGCCTCTCAGAGGTACCCCGGTAGTGAGTTCCAAAGGACCAAGGCTGCCACCTTAAATGCCTGGTTCCCGGAAGATTTTAACCTGGCCCTAGGGGACCTCCAAGAGGGCCTCTTTAGCCTACCTGAGAGAGTGAGACTGGGTTTAGGGATGCAGAAGCTCCTACAGGTAGCCTGGACCCAACCCATGTAGGGTCTTATAGGTCAAAAAACCTACTTTAAAGGTAATGCACTAGTGCATCATCAGCCAATGCAATTCACGCAGCACCAGTGTAATGTGACTGAACCTCAAATGTCCAGTCAACAACCGGGCTGCTGCATTCTGCAAAAGCTGCAGGTGCCGCATCACCCCTCTTTTGACCTCGAGGTAAAGCGCATTATGTAATCGAGCCTCGAGGTGATGAACGCATGTACCAGCATGGCCAGGTCATCAGGGGGAATAAGGGATTTGATTTCGGCAATGTTCCAGAGATGGTAAAAACCAGTCCGGACAACAGCTGACACCTGGGTCTCAAGTGTTGGCTCATTTTCCAGAACAACACCCAAATTCTTCACCTTAAGGGAGGCCTCCAGGTCGATTGGGCCAATAAAGAGTTCCAACCTATCATCAGAGGCCCCCATTCCTCTCCCTTCGACCCGACTCAACCACCAGCACTTCAGTCTTCCTAGGGTTAAGTCCCAGCCAGTTCGATGATGTCCAGGCCCAGATCTCAGTCAAGCAGTCATTCAGCATGTTGACCATGTCAGATCTCCCAAGTGTAAAGGACAGGTAGAGCTGAGTATCATCAGCATAGCAATGAAAATTCAGCTTCTACTGCCTTGTGACCTCACCCAGGGGCAGCATATACACTGTGAACAACATGAGGGAGAGGACAGAGCCTTGGGGAATCCACAGGGCAGGTCCGCCAGTCTTGAGGAATAATTCTGCTATATCACTGTCTGACACCTGCCCCGGAGAAAGGACTCAAACCAGCTGATGACCTTGCTGGTGAGTCCTACACACTCCTGCAGCCTCTCCAACAACACCCCATGGTGCACAGTGTCAAATGCAGATAAGAGATCATGGAGAATAAGAATCGATCACTCTCTTCTATCCCTCGCCCTAAGCAGGTCATTCAACACCTTAACCAATGTGGTCTCCATGCTGTGCATGGCCCTAAACCAGGACTGGAATGGTTCATAAATCTGGAAGTCCACGAGGTGACTCTCAAGCTGTTCTGTGACTGGCTTCTCAAGAACCTTCCCCAAAAAGGGGAGGTTTGAAATAGGTAGGTAGTTTGCCAAAATGTCAGGGTCCAAAGATGTTTTTTTCAGCAGGGGTGGTGGACACTTGGAATGCACTGCCAGAAGAGATGTTCTCATTGAAGACAGTGGGCAGCTTCAAGAGAGGCTGGGATAGGCATGGGGGAAGGTAAGGATCATGGGTAGGGAGGATGGGAGGAGGGGGGGCAGGGACAGTAGCACAAGCTGTGGACCCTACAATATGAGCAGACTAGATAGACCAGATGTCCTTCTGCTGGCTTCTTTGTATGTGCGTATTACTGACACCAGAAAAAGGGAAAATCCAGAGATATGACATAATGGGACCCATATTCAAAGCAGTAGCATGGCACTATCAGGCATTGCCCTACACTAATGGTATATAGTGTGGCCACTACTGTATTCAATGATACACTTAGTGTTTCGAGGTGAACCTCTTCCATAGAGAGCACAGTAGTGTTTTGAAAGGTTTTGAAAGTGCTAAATGACTACAGAGGCACCCTTATTTAATGCTATCAAAACTCTATTCTTTTCAACATGCTCAGCATTGTGTGACCCCTTCCCCAGCAGCCTTAGTGCCAGGCATTGACATAAATCCCTCCAAAACCAATACCTGTTGACGTAACGTATAAAGCTCTTGCAGTTAGTGGTACCAACGAGAAAAAACACCATTAAAAGACATAACTAGAAACATAGAATTTGTTGGCAGAAAAGGACCACTTAGCCCATGCAGTCTGCACAGACGATCCCTGCCTAGTCTGTCTCTGCAGACCTTAACTGGTCCCTGGAGAGCCTCCCTTCCTGCCTATTTACTAATATTCACCTATGTCTGTCCTACTCATGCTTGACACCCCTTGCTGTTTTCACCTCCACCACTTCATGTGGCAGCATGTTCCAGGCATCCACCACTCTTTCACTGAAGTATTACTTCCTCACATCCCTCTTAAACTCCTCTCCTTCCCCACAGCTTCATGGCATGTCCTCTGGGTCTAGTGCTCTTTCTCATTTGAAAGAGGCTCCCCTCCTGCACCTAGTTCACTCCCCCATCAGATACTTGTAGATCTCTATCATGTCCCCTCTCACTCTCCTCTCTTCCAGAGTGCACATGTTGAGATCTCTCACTCTCCCCTCATAAGGCTACTGATGCAACTCATGCAGCATTTTAGTTACCCTCCTTTGGATTGGCTCCACCCTGTCTCTGTCCTTTCTGATGTGCGGCATCCAGAACTGGATACAATACTCCAGGTGGGGTCTCACAAGTGAGTGATACGGTGGCAATACCACCTCCCTCTTACTGCTGGAGATACCTTTAACTTTGTATCCCAGAATCTCTCTGGCACTACCCACTGCTTTCCACACTGCCCTGCCATTTTGAGGTAATCAGATATGATAACCACAAGGTCCCTTTCCTGCTTAGTGATTGACAGTACCTCCCCCAATCCTATACTCAGCTTCTTAGTTACTATGCTCTAGATGCATGCTTTTGCAGTTTTCGGCACAGCACCCCCAGCTGACATACTCTTGACCACTCCTCTAGTTTCCCAAGGTCCTAACACATTCACTCCATCCCCTCCTGATTGTCAACATTATTACAGATTTTGGTGCTATCTGCAAAAAGGCATACCTTCCCTTCCAGTTCTGCAATGTCGCTTATGAAAACATTGAAGAAGACCAGTCCCAGTACTGAGCCCTGCTGAACCTCTCTGGTCACTCTCCCCTCATTACAGTTAGTGCCGATAACCACCACCCTCTGTCACCTATCCATTAACCAGTTCTTTACGCTATGCAACACTTTAGATCCCACCCTTAGGCTGCTCAATTTCTTTATCAATCTCCTATGCAACATAGTGTCAAAGGCCTTGCTAAAGTCCAGATAGGCCACTTCCACTGCCCTTCCCTGATTTCCCTGGTCAACCAATCAAAGAAATTGATCAGACTCATCTGGCATGACCTCTCTCCTGTGAAACAATGCTGCCTTTGGTCTTGTACCCCACTGGATTCAAAATAATCTATAATCCTTTCCTTTAAAAGGGTTTCCATTACTTTCCCCACCTCTGATGTGAGACTGACCAACCTATAGTTGCTAGCCTCCACTTAGCTGTTAAATAAGGCCATCAGTAAGGCAGCTAGCACCTCCCAGAGTTCCTTTAGTACTCTTGAGTGTATCCTGTCCTTCATAGCCTTGTCCACTTTCAGAGCTGCAAGTTCCTTCAGGACTCTTTCTTCTGAAAATGGACTTGTGTCCACTCCCCCCTCCCACACTTTGTTCCTGTTGTTCCCTGGTGGTCTGACCCCGGAAAGATCTGTTCAGGATGTCTGCAGTTTCTTGATCATCTTCTGCTTAGTCTCGTCCTGATGCCCTCCTTATTCTCACTACCCACCTTGATTTTCTCTTCTCACTCATGTACCTGAAGAAATTCTTATCCTTTTAGCTACCCCTTTTGCTATTTTTTCCTCTCTCTGTGTCTTTGCTGCCCTCACTGCCTTTCCTGCTTCCTCCTGTTTTATTTCTGTTGTCATTCTCCCTCTGAGTTTCCTTATACCTCATGAATGTCACCCTTTTTTCCTTCACCACCTCGTCCACTTCCATAAAGAACCATAAGTCTCACTTTTACTCACTTCCTTCATGCAGAAGTTGTTTGCATTCATTATGTCCTCTCTTACTTTTCAACATTGTGTCCCTACCACGCCCTAGCAAGCCCCCTATGAGGCAGTTTCTGAGTTGCTTCAACAGTGAAAAACAGTGAAAAACTTAGTAGTGTTACAGCCCCTCAGAAGACATAGAGACACCAGCACCAGAACGTATGGTCCTTTGACCAATTTCACATGAAACCAATTGGAGGACCATAAGCTCTGATATTGGCACCTCTGTGTTTCCCAAGCAGTTATAACACTGAGTGAGTTATTCACTGTTGTTGGGTTTTTTCCACTACTAAAGTGATTTTGGTGAAATGCTTATGATTGTGGATGGTGCTTTTTCTTGTTGGTAGCCTTGCTGTAGTTTTGTGAATTAAGCAAATCCTGTAGGAGATAGCAGCCTTTGCCATTTTTCAGTCTAGTGGTAACCCCTCACACCCTGATCCCCACTGCAATTGTGTGAGTTTCCTGGTAGTCCAGTGGTACCACCCTCCTGTCCTCATCCCCATTATAGAAATACATAACCCCATCTCTCAACAACCAACACAGCGCTTACCACCTTTTACCCCTATCCAGTACCTGACACACCCTAAAAAGCCCAATATTATCTATGAGCAAAAGGAAGATGGTGACCTGCACAGCCTCTCCTCTCACCATCTTACCCAGCTGACATCTGAACAAATGGGACTGACCATGAATCTTCAAGACAAACAGCTTTTGAGATGCACAATCCCCTTTTGCTCCAGTGTATCTGTTTCCAGCAAGGAGCTGTGGTGTGCCATGCTTTTGCACTTTGTGCAGCACTACCATAGCCAAATGTTTATATAAATAGTGTATGTTGGGATGCTCTGCTTGTCTGAATATGCCTTCTTATTTAGCATGCCAACCTATGATTCACACAGTTCAAATGGCCACTTCTGAATATATGGGCCACTGTGAATGATTATCACCTACATACTGTAGTCAAGAGTTTATAAGCATCAACAAATAAACAACCTCTGGCTTAGCATGCACCATACAGTATGTAGGCACAGGTCTAGAAGGATCATATACTTGAATTGAAACAGAACAGGCTTACAAACAGAAATAAAACATATTTTTGAACTAACCATATTTGCAAAACAATGAGTAATAACTGCCTAAGCCAAGGGACTGTCAGGCAAGATAAAATGTTGTGCAAAAAAAATATACAAGACAGTCCTATTACAGTGCTGCAGGAGTAACTATAAATCCAGACTCTATATATGTTCAAACATCCTCAGTTCTCAAAGAGTTAAGGCAGTTCATTTATACTTGCTGATAGGGGGACGAGATAGAGTCCCAGGATGCAATGCAGTGCCTTGCAGTAAATTACATGTCAGAAAATACTGCATGACAGAAGGGCTTAATTACTATTGAATTACACTGTTCCATGCAGCATATTCATTTTGTAGTAATACTGCAATGTACTGCATTGCATCCTGGCCTGCAACCCTGTAACTGCCCCCTTCCAGCAGTGGAGCATGGCACAAAGCTAAATAGAAAAATGCATATGTGCAGATTGCTTTTGTATGTAGATAAGAAAGATAAAAAAGTAGGTTAGAGTGCCTCAATAATTATGGTACCCCTTTAAGTTTATCAAGAAGTTTTGTACTTTGCAAGGCATCAAGATTGCAGATATAAAAATGATCTCTTACTTAATTGGGAATGCAAAGGTGGTGAGGGCAAAAACAGTGGTTGGGTTCAAGAATGTATGACATAGGCACAAGGCAAACTTAGGGGAAAGGAAGGGGGGAGTGATAACGGACCAGAGATTGTTGGATTTAGTAATTATTATTACTATTATTATTATTTGTATCTGAGGGCTTACTTACAGTTTTAGAATTACCAATGAAGGTCTCACAAAAGTTACAAAACATAACCAAAATCCAAGCTTATTACAGGGTTATACAGAATAACACAAATGTCCATACAGTATTCTTAGATTTCCACTAAGTCACTATACAGATAAACACACAAATACAGAACATCAATACATTTTAGACCTGTACTTTGAGATAGCCTGCCACCTCAACTAACTACTACAAAGTACAGTATATGAATTATAGTTACATATGTAGTAGGGCTATGCAGACTGGGGACCAAGCCATTGCTTCAAACTGTTCAACAGATTAATAATAAAAGCCAGTCCTTTCTTATACCTTTAATTCTGCATTGAGCTAAATGCAAAATGCTGATTTCACAGATCCTGGTCAGTGTGACCTCACAATATACTACGTTTTCATAACATTTAGTTTCTTTTCCCAAGACAGTGGGTACAAAAATACGATCTCATTCTCATAACGGTAATGGCACCTACGTTATCAAAAACAAGATATTTTCTCAGAGGAAAGTTCTAATATAGCCATAACAATGGTACATAAACATGTGCCTTGTTCCCCAAAACAACCTTCACCACAGCTCATCTCAAAGTCTCCTCAAAAATAGAGGTATTTTTCCCTCTCATTTGTGTGTTAATCCTTATGTGATGAAATTGCAATGTGCCTAGTAATGTGTATTTAAACCTCTAAAGCCTTAATAAGTTATATGCCTATTGTTAAAGAAAATAAGTTTGTTTAATGAACTAGCTTGTGAGTGTGTGTGTGTGTGTGTATCTAAGACCTATTGCTAAAAGATATCCAGTGTGGTATTAAATATGTATTTCATATAAGCATTTATATTTGTTCTATCTGTCTCAGTGCTTACTGAGCTCATAGAATCTAACTAATAATATACCTGTCACAGTATCTCACATATGTACTGTGCTCATACAATTGAATTAAAGAATGTAAATCCTACTTGCCCCAGTACTTGTGATCATGCTAAGTTTATGGACTCTAACTAATAATGTCAGTCTTGACTGTCCCAGTGCTTATGTCATGTACTGAGCTCATAGGTTCTGACTAATGATATGCTCATGACCTTTATGACTGCCTTATGAATTCCAACAGAGATCAAGTAGAATCTGTGGTGATACTGTAAGCTGGGCAAAATGGGCACACTAGGTGGGCCAAGTGGTCCTTATCTGCCTGCAAATTCTATGTTTCTATGTTTACGGTACATCTGCTGCAATTTAAAATTTTGTTAGCTGATAAACTGTTGAATATGTATATAATAATTCACAGTGTGTTATATCTCTGCATTTCTACTTTTACTGGTGCCAGTTAGACTACTAAGGACAAGTTATTTCTATGGGCCAATATTTATGAATTGTGGAATACACTATGTACTGTATATGATAAGTAATCTTTATTGCTTTTCTTTAACATGGTATGGGGACATGAAATATTTCTGTCAGTTTAATCCATATAAACACTACTTCTAAAAGAAGTCAGACAAATTATGTCAAGTCACCTGGTTGGCCCTTTGCAAATAGTTTGCACTAGTGCAGCAGGCACTGTGGCTCTGAAGTGCAAAACACAAACAAAAAAAGTAAAATGCAATCAAATAAGTAAACAAAAAACAAAAAAAAAAAGAAATACAAACAAAAAAAGAACAAGCAACAAAACCAAATGTGAAGTATGATGCCACAAAAATAAAGTAGCAAAGCAAAAACAAATGCAAAGCCCAGCCAGAAGAAAATGGCAAATAAGAAATCAAATGCAAACCAAAACAGTACAGTAAAGCCTCAACAATGAATTTAAAATGAAATATTAGCACAACTAAAAATTAATGTAAACAAATGTTCAGTACAACTAAAAATACTGTACATACAAACAAAAAAAGCACAGCACAACTAAAAAGGGAATGCAAACTGAAAAGCACAGCACAACAAAAAGGGTGAGTACAAATAACAAACACAGTACAATGAAAAGGTAAATGCAAATAAAAAGCGCAGCGCATAAAAAGGTGAATGCAAACAAAACAATCATTGGAAAATATCAGTATTATTGATTGCATGTTTTTATAATGCAAATGTGGTGTAAACAAGGGCATAGAGAAGAGAGGTGACATGTGTTGGGGGCGGGGGCTGAATAACCCTTAACTAGAAGTAGTGGTAGTTTTATTTGTTTTTGGTGCCCTTCCCTGGAGGCCTAGGATGCCATTACAATGAAATAAAACAACACAGCCAACCAATACTAATCAACAATATCATCATAATAGAACAATAACAACTCTTAAAATCATAATTATAATTAAATCAGATAAATCAGCTAATATCCACATCAGTACCAAAGGACTGAGCAAACAGAAAGGTTTTAACTCCCTTTTTTACATTTGCTGTGCGCGCATGTGCAGTGAACATTTTTTTTTTGGAAAGTGTCTTTTGAGGGGTGTGACACTGTCAGTCCAATGCAGAGTGGTCTGCAAGGGCTTGTCAGTGACACACCAATCATCAGCCAGGCTGATCATAACACTATTCTGGCTTGCTGGGTGGAAACTTTGAGAGGCGACCCAATCATAGGTTGGCTCTTTCCTTTGATCTACATAACCACCACCCAGCAAGCACAGCTGATCTGTCATGATCAGCCTGCTGAGGGTGAATTACATCCTGCAAAAAAGAAAAATGTCCATCAATGTCTGTTGCTGCCACAGTCATTACTGTTCCCCTACCTGACCCTGCCACTCAGCACCTACCAGCCCAGACCCACCCACAAACATAATGCAACACCAACACTGGGGGTGACCAATCCCCAGTGTTGCCACCTGAGATAAAGAAAACCATCCCTCATAGTTTTTTGTTTGTTTGTTTTAGTAAACCTTGTAACAAAGAAAACATGCATTGATGTATGTTGCTGCTGCCGCTGTTACTGTTCCCCCATCCGACCCTCCCACTCAACACTCACCACCCTCAAACATATCACTGACACTAGGGGTGTCCAATCACCAGTGTTGCCACCTGAAATAAAGAATACTGTCCCTAGTACTGTTTTTTAAATATACCCTGTAAAAAAGAAATAATTCCATCGATATCTGTAGCTGCTGCCAATATCATTACTGTCCCCCACCTGACCCTCCCGCTCAGCAGCATACACTCCACCCCCCCAAACATAACACTGACACTGGGGGTGTCCAATCACCAGTGTTACCACTAAAATAAAGAATACTGTCCCTAGTACTGTTTTTTAAATATACCCTGTAAAAAAGAAATAATTCCATCGATATCTGTTGCTGCTGCCAATATCATTACTCTCCCCATCTGACCCTCCCACTCAGCAGCCTACACTCCACCCCCCCAAACATAACACTGACACTGGGTGTGCCCAATCCCTAGTGTCACCACCTGAAATACAGAAAACTGTTCCTAGTAGTTTTTTCCTTTTTAATATACCCTGTAAAAAGAAAAACATCCATCGATGTCAGTTGCTGATGCTGTTCTCCCCACCGACCCTCCCAATCAGCATCATCACCCACACCACCTCCAAAGCCCTTACTTACCTACTGGTGGCCCAACATTGTAATCCTCTCTGGACAGCAGACACATCTTTCCTCTTTAATACTGGACCGCAAACTGAGGAAATCAGGTATGCAGTTCAATGTATCTCAAAGGGGTTTTGAACTAAGTGGCATAACTTGGTCATTTAACTAATGTTTTTGCCCCAAAATTTCAACATGCCTTTTTTTGGAACCCCATGCCATGAATAATGGTGGTGAAATGAGGCAAATCTGTCCCAAAAGGTGATTTTGTGGTCGCTGTGTAAAATCACCTTTTGGGCAAGAGTTGAAAATTTTCTCAGCCCTTGTTCATGAGGTAGGATCATAAGAAGACTATGTTGAAAATTTGGAGTAAAAATAATAAAAAACAACAAATTTATGAGGCTACATTGAAATTTATGAATACAGGCTTGTAACTTTAGTAACTTTCAGTATTTTGACCCCAAATCTTCAACATAGCCATTTCTTCACAGCACGTCTAGAATGCTAAATTCTGACCAGAATGTGTTTTTGCACTTGTGGTACAATATCACCTTCTGGGCAGGATTTGAAAATGTTCTCCACCCTTGTTCTTGAGGTGGACTCATAAGAAGGCTAAGTGGGGTCATAAGAAGGCTATGTTGAAAATTGGTGTAAATATATGAGAAAGCAACAAAGTTATGAGTCTACATTGCAATTTTTCAATGCATGCTCATAACTGTTGTAATTTGCAATATTTTGACCCCAACTTTTCAACATAGCCATTTTTTCACACCATCTCATGAATATGACAGCTGTCATTTCTCTAATCCTACCCAAAATGTGTTATAACACTTGTGTGGCACAAAATGTAATTTCAGCCATTGTTTTATAAATGACACCTGTCATGCTCAGAAGGAGTGGTCATAAAAAGATTATGCCGAAAATGTGGGGCACAAATGTGAAAAACCAACTAATTTATGAGGAAACAAATTGTTCCAACATTTACTCATACTTTATTTTTTACAGATTTTGGCCCTTAATGTTAAACATATCCCTTGAGTTACCCCACCTCCTGAACATGGCAGGTGTCATTTTTCAAATCCCCTCTGAAACTAGTTTCCACAATCGCACAGCGGAATCACCTTTCAGATGGGATCTAACAAATTCCACCTGGCTTGATCATAACATCAGGTCATAAAAAAACTGTTGGACATTTGGGGTCAAAATGTGGGAGCCCACTTAAAAGTAAATATTCCCTCTCAGCTGCCCTATCCTGGGTAATTACAATCTAACAATATTTCAATGCAGGACACCACTGAAAATGAGATATTGCATCTCATCTGTGCTATCCTGGGTAAATATAGAATAAAAATGTGTACAAGCAAGATCTGCTACTACAGCAATATCAGCGACAAACATTTGGCATTGACAAATGCTTGTTTAATGCTGTGGGAGCAGATGTACTGGCAGGTCTGTTTGTTTATTTAGTTATTTAGGCTTGTGAGATGGGGAGGAGAGTGGCAGGATGGCCTTAGAGAATGACTCCTACACAAATGCTTCCCTCTTCTAATTTGGGCCAGCATGATTGTTGCTGAGCTTGACTCCTATACAGATACCCACCCCTTGCAGGGCAGGCTTAGTAGCCCCCAAGTGCAAATCCTACACAGATACCCCCCCATCCAGGGCTTGGGCTGGAGTGCCACCAAATGCAGCTTCGATTGCTGCTCCTGCAGGGGGACTGGGATGGCTCACCTTGGCAGTGGGTAGCTGGTTGGATCTGTGCCACTACTGCAGGGGGACAGCATGGCCTGCCTTGGCAGCCGGCAGCTGGCTGGACACTGGTACCCACCTCTATTCCTCCTCATTGCTACGCTGTCCCTCTTTGTAGACTCCTCAATGTCCCTCAATGTGCTCCTCCTCTGACCATCAACTCATTGAAATAAATCGGGCCCTTTTATTTAAATAAACCACTCATTTCAATTCTTTCCTTAACTCATAACTTTTATATTTTTTATTATTTTTTAATATTGTTTTCTGTCAAGGTCTTTTCTTGCCCCACCATCACAAACCCTATGGGTGCCAACTTTCAAATCCCCCCAAAATGGGTGTTTCCAATGTTTTAGCCCCACCTTCAGGAACCCTATGGGTGTCAAAATCCAAATGCTCGCCCTCCCCCCAAATGGATATTTGTGGCATACACTGGCATCTATCGCGAACATCCATTTTGAGAAGGATTTGAAAACTGACATCCATGGGGTTTGTGAGGATGGGGATAAAAAGTCTTTGACAGAAAACAGTAGGAAAAATATTTAAAAAACATAAAAGTTATGAATTAAAGACAAAAACCTAATTAAAGTGAATGACCCATGAAAATGAAGGGGCTCTTTTTATTTCAATGTGGTCAGAGAAGTAGCCCATTGAATGACATTATGGAGTCAGCATCGAGGGACAGAGGAGCTGTGACAAGGGACAGAGGTGTTTGTCAGTGCACAACTAGCTGCTGCCCACTGAGCTGGGCCATGATATTCCCCATCTGGACCCAACCTGATGTCCACTGCCAAGACACGCCATCCCCATCACCCCCACAGGAGTAGAGATAGGAGACATACTTGGCAGCGAACTAGCCCACTCCTCTCAAGAAAGGGGTTAGCAGTATAGGAGCCATGCTTTGGCAGTGATCCTACCTCAGGAGATAGTCATTCATATTGGAGCTGTGCTCCATGGCAATCCTGTGGCTTTCTCTAACCCTTCCACCAGTCCAGATAACTAAACAACTGGACCCACCCATTTAGCCACTCCTGCATTATAAAAGACAGTTCAAACCCCAACCCACATTTCATCTCCTCCATACCCATATTCACACCACATTTACATTATAAAAACATCATTGGTATTGCCCAATGCTTGTTTTGTTTGCATTCACTATTTTTGTTATACTGTGCTTTTTTGTTTGCATTCACTATTTTTGTAGTGCTCTGCTTTTTAGGGCTGCAGTGGGCATAGTCCTGCAGCCCTCTTGATAACAAAGAAGGACTCAGCACATTCCTTCCAATCAAACAACTTATTGTAGTTGCAACACAGTCACCTCCACATCCGTGAGGCACTCTGCTTGCTGTCTCCACTAACAGTTGCACAGCACTATTTTTTTCACTCTGTCAGTGGTCACAGCAGAACACAGCACATTCCATTGTGTCTAAGATGGCCACCGCACTCTACTGCGCATGCGCTAGTAGACATGCATGCACAGTAGGGTACAGTAGCCATCTTGGACATGGTGGAATGTGCCATGTTCTGCTGTGACTGCAGATTTCTTTTTTTTTAATTATAGATATTCCCCACCTCGTCCTCCTCTCAGCCATTCTGCCCCCAAAATATAAGTGGGTGACAATAGAGTGCCCAATCCTCAGTATCATGATCAGGGATCCTTGGGTTTGTCTTTTTCTTTTACCCTGTAAAAAGAAAAGCATCCATCAATGTGTTTTGCAGCCATTCCTTTCCCCCCACAAGACCCTCCCACTCAGCACCCATTACCCTGCACCCCCTCACAAGCCCTTACATATCCATCAAGGGTGCAACACTGTAATCCTCTCTGGACTGCAGACATGTCTTCATGCTTCAAAGCTGGACCACAAACTGAAGAAACAGGTATGCGGTTCAATATATTTCAATGGTGCTTTGAACTTAGTGGCATAACTTGTTTTGTATATTTGTGGCCCAAATTTTCAACCTGCCTTCCTTGGGACCCCAACTCATGAACAATTGCACTGACATTATGCAAATCTGTCCTGAAAGGGGATTTTGCAGTCACTGAGCAAAATTACCTTTTGGTCAGGAGTTAAACATTTTTCTCTGTCCTTGTTCATGAGGTGGAGTCATAAGAAGGCTATGTTGAAAATTTGGTGTAAAAATATTAAAAAATAAAGTTAAGAGCTTACATTGAATTTTGCAAATGCAGGCTCAGAACTTTGGTCATTTTCAATATTTGTGCCCCAAATTTACAACATAGTAATATTTTTACAGCACCTCATAAATGTGACAACTGTCATTTTTCAAATCCTGGCCAAAATGTTTTTTACATCCCAAAAGGTGATATCACAGTCCCTGCATGAAATCACATTTCATGCAGGAGCTGAACACTTGCTCTGCCCTTCTTAATGAGGCAGGGTCATAACAAGGTTACAGTATGTTGAAAATTTGGTAAAAAAATATTACAAAACAACACTTTTTTTATTTACATAGAATCATAGAAACATAGATTTTGACGGCAGATAAGGACCGCTTGGCCCACCCAGTCTGCCCATTTCCCTACCTAATGGATAAGCTGCAGATCCTAGTTAACCAGCAGCCTACTTCTTCCTACCCCCACCCCTAGAATTGCCTTATGACTGTCCCATGCATGCTTGAATTCCACCACTGTTTTTTGACCCCCAAGCCTCCTCCAGAAGGCCGTTCCATGCATCCCTAGCCCTCTCTGTGAAAAATGCTTCCTTAAGTACCTCTAGGCCGCCCCCCCTCTATCTTCAAATTGTGCCTTGTTCTTGCACCTCTTTTTGAAGATGCTGCCCTCTTGGACTTTGTTGGTTCCTTGGGGTGCTTGGGGTTTTCTATCAAGTCCCCCCTCTCCCTCCTTTCCTCAGGGGCTGCATATTAAGCTCCTTGGTCTCTCTTCATATGTCTTCCAGTGCAGACCCTGCACCATTTTGAGTTGCCCTCCTCTGGACAGCTTCCATCCTGTCTATGTCTTTGTGGAGATTGGGTCTCCAGAACTGCACACAGTACTCAGATGGGGTCTCACCAACTGTCTGTACAGAGGATAATAACTTCCTGTTTTCTACTGGTGATGCCTCTCCTATGCATCCCAGTATCCCCCAACCCTCCTTGCTGCCTTCTCACATTGCTTGCCCACCTTTAGGTCATCTGATATGACTACCCCAAGTCCCTTTCCATTTTTGTTGTTGTTAGTATCTCAC
This sequence comes from Neoceratodus forsteri, assembly GCA_016271365.2. Lineage (NCBI taxonomy): Eukaryota > Metazoa > Chordata > Ceratodontiformes > Ceratodontidae > Neoceratodus > Neoceratodus forsteri. Next base: position 1,649,514,324 of record CM057453.1, read on the forward strand.
CCCATTGTGTATTCTTCCCCTGGGTTTTGTTTCCCAGGTACATTGCCTTGCACTTCTTAGCATTGAATCTAAGCTGCCATACATTTGACCATTCCTCTAACCTTGCCAAGTCCCTTCACATCCTTTCCACCCCACCTTGTGCATCAACTCTGTTGCAGATCTTTGTGTCATCTGCAAAGAGACATACTTTTCCTTCCAGTCCCTCTGCAATGTTGCTTATAAAGACATTGAAGAGGACCAGTCCTAATACTGAACCCTGCGGTACCCATAGTAACCCCACTTTCTTCAGAGTGGACTCCATTTACTATTACCTCTGTGTCCTATTCTCCAGCCAATTCTTTACCCAGGCTGTCATCTTGGGACCCAGTCCCAGGCTGGCTAACTTGTATATTAATCTTTTGTGCGGGACTCGTCAAATGCCTTGCTAAAGTCTAGGAAGGCCATGTCCACAGCCCCTTCCTGATCTACTACTTTGGTCACCCAGTCAAAGAAATCTATCACATTTGTCTGGCATGACCTTCCCGCTGTGAATCCATGCTGCCTTGGGTCCTGTGTCCCTCTGGCCTCTAGATACTCAACAGTTCTTTCCTTCAGAAGTGATTCCATCATTTTCCCTACCACTGAGATTAAACTAACAGGTCTGTAGTTTCCTGCTTCTGCCTTGCTCCCACTTTTGTGAAGGGGAATCACATCTGCCCTCCTCCCAGTCCTTGGGTACCACCCCATCCTCCCATGATTTGTTAAAGAGGGTAGTCAGTGGTGTCACTAGTTCTACCCTTAGTTCTTTTAGAATTCTGGGATGAATCCCATCAGGCCCCATTGCTTTGTCCACCTTCAGTTTTAAGAGTTCTTTCAGAACCCTTTCTTCTGTAAATGGGCTGGTATCAACTTCTGTATCTGGAGTGTTTCTACTGTTTGTTTTAGGTACCTCCCCCTCTTCCTTTGTAAATACTGAGCAAAAATATTTGTTTAGTATCTCTGCCTTTTCACAGTCACCCTCTGCCCACCCCCCTTCCCTTTATTAAGCCTCACTAACCATCCCTTGGTCTTCCTTCGCTCCCTGATGTACCTATAAAACGTTTTATCCCCTTTTTAACTGAGTTGGCTATCTTTTCCTCAGTTTGGGCCTTTGCTGTTCTGACTGCCTTCCCAGCTTCCTTTTGCTTTAACTGATACAGTTCTCTGTCCTGCTCCTTCTGTGATTCCTTGTACTTCCTGAATGCTTTCTTTTCTTTAGAACCTTCACTGCACTTCCTTTGAGAACCATAGTGGTTTCTTACATCATTTTGTTTTGTTTATTTGCTTCACACAAAGGCTTGTTACCTCTGTGATGGCAGTTTTATTATTCCCATTGTTCTTCCACCCTCCTTCCTGCCTATTTGCTAGTGCATTCCTTAGGGCACTCACCCATTTTGGCAAAGTCAGCCCTCCTAAAGTCCAGTACTTTTTGCCTTTGTATGGCTTGACTCTATTGCTGTGTTTATTGTGAACCATACTGTTCGATGGTTGCTAGTTCCCCAGATGGCTACCCACTTCACATCTGTGATCCTCTCTTCATCTCCATTTGAGGAACCAGGTCTAAGATTGCTCCCTCTTGAGTGGGCTCCAATACTAGTTGTCTAAGGCATGCCCCCTGTAGGGCATCTAGAATAACCCCACTCTTCGAAGTGGCTGCTGCAACTGCACTCCAGTTAACATCTGACATATTCAGATCACCCATCAGCAACATCTCCCCTTTTTCTGCCATTCTAAGTATTCTTTCTATCATTTCTGTGTCCATTTCCTCCCCCTGAGAAGGGGGTCTGTATCTAACGCCTGTCTTGGTTGCCGTTATATTGCGGTCTCAAATTTACCAGTGCTTCTTCTCCTCCCTGTTTTCCTTTTGTTCTGTTGCTTTGATTTCTTCCCTTATGTAAAGAGCTACTCCTCCTCCTCTTTACCCTCCGGCCCCTCCGTAGATAGTGTATCCTGGTATGTTTACGTCCCAGTCATGGTTTTGTGTGTGTACCATGTTTCTGTGACTGCCACGATATCCAGATGTTCCTCCTCCATCAAGGCCACTAATTCAGGAAGCTTGTTACTCAGACTACAGGCATTGGTACTCATTGCTCTCCATTTTTGATGGCTTTACCTTCTTTGCAGCATCCCCACTGACCTTCTACCTCGGTCTTTTTCTCATTTAGTCCCCTGTTTTGTGGGAGGCTGGGATTTCCTGCTGCTTATCAGTGCCTCCCCTTGACTAGTTTAAAAGCTTGCCAATGAAGCATTTAAATTGATTGCTCAAAAGACTTGTTCCTTCCTGGACAGATGCAGACCATCCTGCCAGTATTGGCTGGTGTCCCTCCAGGTGGAACCCCAGTCCCCAATGAAGCCAAACCCCTGTGCTCCACACCATTTTGTCAACCATTCATTAAACTGCATTGTGCAAAGTACCCTCACCTCACTCATGCCATTGACAGACAGCACATCAGAGAAGGATATTGTGTGTGCTACTTGTCTTAGGCCCCTCCCCAATTCTACAAAGTCCTTCTGCACTGCTCTAATCTCATGATGAGCCAAGTCATTTGTCCCTAGGTGGACAGTGACGTCAGCTCAGACTCCGATGCAGCTGTTCTCGTGATCCTGAGGATGCCTTCCTGTCTCTCAGAAAACTGTGGCACCAGGCAGGCACCTTGCTCAGTTTCTCTGCTCCCCCAGTTCTATCCCCATAATTGGGTCCCCACCAGGGCTGCTTCCTTTCCTTGTGGTGTCCTCTGCCTCCTTCCTGTGGGCCTCCCTTGTGACAGTTGTCCTCAGCCTCCTTAGTCTCCTCTGCGGGTGCATCCATAGGGGAGCTATGCTCCCCCAGAATGGTGTATGGATTGTGGTGTGGAACAACTGACTGGGTGTGCCTCTGTTCCACCATCCTCACCCTCTCTGAGCCCACTGTTATCTTTTTTTTTTTGCAGTTAAATTTTATAAAATTTTCAATTTTACAACACATTTTGCTAATGTGGGCTCGTAACTTTGGTAATTTTCAATGTTCTTACCTCAAATTCCTTGGCTGCAGCCCTATTGGCTCTGGCCACAGTTTGTTTTGCTTGCATTCACTTTCAGTTGTGTTGTTCTTTTTTGTTTTTATTCACTTTTTATTTTTTTTATTCATTTGTTAACCAGGTAAGGATACTGGACATAGGCCCATTTTCAGTTCCAATCCAGAAGTCTTGTGCTATTTTGTTTGCATTTACCTTTTAGTTGAACTAAAGATTTCCATTCATTTGTTAGTTGCACTAATATTTTATTTTAATTCATCATTTTAGATGCACATTACTGTTTTGGTTTACTTTTGATTTTTATGTGCCATTTTATTTTGGTTGCACTTTATATTTTTGTTGTTGTTTTTTGTGCTATTACTTTATTTTTGATACATAACACTTTACATTTGGCTTTGTTGGTTTTCTTTTTTATTTGCATTTCTTGTTTTGGTTGTTGCTTTATTCATTTTATTGCATTTTACTTTTTTGTTTATGTTTTGAGGTACAGGGCCACTGTAAGTACTGTTGGGCTCAGGGCCAAACTAAGGCATAGGTAATATAGGCACAGGCCTAGGGCCCCTGCCTGGCAGGGGGCTCCCAGCAAGCCCCAATATATGTTTACTATATACCCTTTTCTTTCTGCCTAAGCTGCATTTTTGTTTCTGTAAAGGACTCAGCCACTGAATAATCTGAACATGGCAGGGGCTAAACTGCAACATGACTCTCACCTCCTGATTAGGTGTTATGGACAGCTGATAGCTTCAGAGGGCCCTGACCTGGCTGACCTTTAAGATGTGAACAGTCACATTTCTTTTGCTTTGTCTCTCACCCCCACTTTGAATACCCACTTAGAATAATGTCTTACTCTTAAATACAAATGATTAACAGTACAATTCAGTGTGTATGCTTTATATTTAATCTCACTCCTAAAATTAAGAAATCTACAATGCATTTCAATGGTGCAATTAAAAATCACTCTGTTTTTTAATTCCCTCATCTCAGTCATATTGAAGTTCTGACCTTGATATAGCTCCATTTTCAGGGTAAACAAATTAATATATTTCCAGATTCCTATCAGTAAATCTTGCCATTTCTGTATCCTGGCTTACTTATCAATAACAGAAATGTTGATACTGGGAATGTTTTCTTCCAACAGTTACTCGCTTTGCAATATAATCTCTAAAGTTCATTACTCCTTGAGTAAACCATCAACTTAACTCCTACACCATCGATGACCTAGCCTTTTTCCGAGATAGGTCCCTAGACCACCCAACAAAACTCCCACATCCTGATTCATACTACCTGAGAAGACAAAATGATAATACCTAGGCTGTGCTTGGGGGGGTGGCCTTTGGAGAAGTTCAAATCATGACATTTCATTCTGTACCCCCATTTTTTTTTTTTTACCAGGCCAACAGAAATTATTTTCTCTAAATGATCAGAACTCAGACTATTGTCATTTTTCCATACTGATATTATTAGTTTCATTAATTTTGAAGCATTCAGTAAGGTTATTTATGTTTTATGCCACTTTCTAGGGACTGTAAGAATTTTGTTTTTCAAGTTTCACTAACTGATAAGCAATGGCCATGGGGTGCAGTCACTATGAAGGGGTACAGTCATGGCAAAGAGCATGGCTGTCATGATGGGGGCACAAGATTTCTGTTGGTCTAGAGCCCCAGGTTGCCTTAATCTGGCCCTGGTTGGGCTGGATTTTCAACAGAGTCCAGGACTTGCAGCATCTTTTTACCACAATTGTGCAACTTGCAACATAAACTTGGAACATATAAAACTTGGCCTAGTGTTTTAATGCAATTGCAGTATTTTTCACACAGAAAATGATGCATGCATCAAAAACATAACACATCACTTTTGTGCTGTAAAGTAGAAAAATCTTTGCAAATGTGTCCAAATAATGTTTTTCTTTTACTTTCTTTTTTCATCCCTGGAACAGGCAGGGCATTTTATCCCTTCTAAGCACCTGAACTTCACACCCAGCATCACCTGCAGGTAGTTTGGACTGGGAAGGCCCACAGTTTCCCCCCCTGCAGTGGAGCTCCCTGAGGAGAGAGACTGAGATCAACAGAGGCCCCAGCCAAGGCTAGCACCTGTGGCTTCATTAGGGCGGAGTCCAAGGGTATCACAGTGTGATGGTCCACAGGGTTTTTCCCATAAGGTTCCCAGAAGTGCAAACATGCAATTACATCAGCACTGGCTGGACATGCTCCCACACCTGACCTACAGATGTCTGCTGATGCCTCCCCACTGAAGAGTGGCCATGGCTGTCATGCAAGTAAATAGTAAGGGTTTGGAAAGCTCAACACATCACATCTACAATACATCTTTATAAGATTTATAGAGGTGCACCTGGTGTGTGTCCAAACAAGAGCATACACTTAAGATACCTGTGTTCTCTCCCCCCCAACACTCTGCTGCTTAAATGTCTACAATTATTTTTTTTATTTAAAAAAAAAAGAGAGCCAGAGAGTCATTTCCCCATAAGACATAGAGAAAGCAGGGAAACTTCAGCTCATAGTGGCATGGTAATATATGATGCTTTCTCCTGACCAATGAGGCGGTCACCTTGTTGTGGTGGTCGCCTTGATCATAACTCAGCTAAAAGATGAGACCAAGAACCCCTCTAACTATCTAAAACAAATACAAATACTGGAGTTATTTGAAAAAAGTGTAGGCTTTTAAGCAGCAGAACAGGGGGCACTGGTGCCTTAATTGTATGCTTTTGTTTGGACAAGCACCAAGTGCGCTTCTATAAATCTTATAAAAGTGTATTATAGATGTGATCGGTTGAGCTTACCAAACCCTTAATATTATATTACCTGCATGATAATTGTGGCCTTCTTCTAACTGGTGAGCTCCCCTGTGAACCTCTTATTGTCAGAGCACATGATATAAGCAATGAAGCCAGGGAGTGATTTCCCCATAAGACACAGAGAAAGCAGGGGAACCTCAGATCAGAATGGCAAGGTAAAATATGATGCTTTTTCCTGACTGATGAGGTGGTCACCTTGTTGTGGTGGCCAGGCTTGATCATAATTCAGCTAAAAGATTAGACTAAGAACCACTCTAACAATCTAAAACAATTAACAATATTGAGTTATTTGATAAAATTGCAGGCTTTTAAGCAGCAGAGTCAGGGGAGCACTGGTACCTTAATTGTATGCATGGCTGTCATACACCCAGCCTCAACTATGATTTGCTGGCTTGCCGGGAATCCACAACAACCTCCCTCTCCCCTTCTGGAGGAAAGCTGTGCTTGGGACACTCATCCTACTTCCCCACAATAGAACCTCTGATGCATCACGCTCATTCACGCATACAGGTCATCAGCACCACAGTCAGTCGTGCTACCACTATGCTGGTGGGCTGGCCATGAGTCAAAATTCTTGAAGATAGCATTCAAACATTTTGGTGCATTTGGGATGGTGCAGGCACAGCCAAAAAGTGGGAACTGTGTCTGTGTCATTAGTTTTGAAAATCCAGCCCTAATCTATGATAAATAAGGTTAGGATAAAATAATTCTAAAAACCAAGTATGAAGGGGATGTAGGCCAAGCTTTGGTGTCTCCATCAAAATGACTTTAAGCACTGTTAAGATCTGAAACAAGCAAATAACATTCTTGTATTTCATTCTTTTTGCACAAACTGATTAATTTGTACATTTGGTATGGTAACTTGACAGTAATTTAACCACAAACCTTGTTTCGCCCTAAACTGAAAATGTCCATCCTGTATAGCATTAAGGAATGGGTTGAACATTGTGATCATTGCGTACATTCTGCTTATCTCTGATGAAGCAGCCCCTGGGCAGCAAATCCTAGAACACTGTCAGTCATGTGCGTGTTTGCCACAATTTGCCTATTGTACTCAGAACAAACCTTTTCCAGCACAGTAACTGCTTGTGTGAGAACCTTCTTTCCAGCTGAGGTTAAAGAGTCTAAGGAGTAAAATGTCCACCTGTAGGTCAGTCTGGAAGTACAGGGGCCAGCCAGTTCCAACCGCAGCTCCACCTGTAGGTCAGTCAGATAGTGCATGATGATAGCTGCAGGCTACATGTGAACAGTACAGCATAGCATAGAATATTGTACCACAGGGGTCAACACAGCATAGGCACAGGTGGTGGTGGTGCTGCATACAACTGTCACACTGTAGGTCATGCTACAGTGCACAGCAGACACTACAGTAGCAAGGGGGCAGGTAGTGTGAGGGACACAGCAATACCTATGGTATGTAGGGCAGTGATGACCACTGCACTGTACACAGTGACAGACTCAGCTTGCTGGTAATTACTGACAGTGGACAGTGCTGTTACGCTGTTGTGTGATCCACAGATGCTGCATCTGTGGCATGAGATGCACACAGTGACATATACATGGCAAGCTGTGTGTGCTATGGCATTTGTACAGTTGTGCGGTATGTGGATGGGGGGGCACATAAGATCCGACAGGCACACAGGCAGTGGGGTATTCCCACTACTGGCCCATGTGCACACTGCATGATGTGTCCCAGTCTTGTTGCCACACCTGGGCTGTGGTGAGGTCTAGCTACCCGTACACCCCCCCAATGGCCACCATGCCCACAGTGCAGCCTGTGTGTGCTGGCATCTGTTGGTCACCACAGATGTGTGATCTGCAGGTGTGTGCTGTATGGCCACACTACCATGATGTCCCCTGTGGGCCCAATCACCCCTTACTGCCTGTGCATGGCTGGGACCTGTGGCAGCTGTTGGCATCATGGTGGTACCTTCAGTGAGCAGCATGTGTCCTCCATTTCTGGCAGCTTCTAAGTGTCATACTCAAATGTTAGGGTCGCGCAAGCCATGCTAATGCCATGTTAACACCACGCAAAGCAACAATGTCATGCAAAGATGTTTGCCCAGGGTTAAGATCAGCTTTTCCTGGGCAGTAATTTGTACCACGCTATGGGTCACGCTAAGTCACGCTAAACACCTTAGCATGGCGCTAGTTGCTGAATATCTCATTGCACCTGTATTCATGTTCACTTTGCCCCTAGCATATCATTATAGTTTGCGCGGCGTTAATGCGGTTTGCGCGCACTATTTGGCCTTTTGAATATAGCAAACCCACGCTAATCCTGCACAAACAGTTTTTGCCTGGCACAAAGCTTTGAATATCTGGGCCATAGACAGTAACTTAGAAACATCCTGGTCAGTAAAAAATGGTATACCATTAGAGAAGTGACTTAATTTTGTCACCGCAATTAGGGCTCTGCGACAAGGACGAGAGTGACAAGGGCGATCTTGATTTTTGGTTGCCCCACACTCTCATCTTTTACACCCCAACAATTTTCCTCTCTTTTGGGGCATGCCTGTCCTGTAGTTGGTTATATTTTATTTTGTGGGATGCATGAGCCGAAGTACCCCACATTGGGTGGTGTGGTGGGGACGAAACCCCCTGCAAAACTGCAATGTTTTCTCAACAGCGCTTTGGCATTCTAGCTCCAGGGAGCCACAATGCCTGGTGCTGTAGAGCCAGGTTCCATATTGCCTGCACCCATATCAGTGTTCACAAAATGATTGTCGTACCAATGGGTGTTGACCGTTGAAAACTGTATCAGTGGATGTCTTTGTCCATTATCAAATTGCGCCTCTATGTGGTGCTGCATGCAACTGTCACACTGTAGGGCATGCTACAGTACACAGCAGACACTACAGTAGCAAGGGGGCCAGTAGTGTGTGGACACAGCACTGCCTATGGTGTGTAGGGCAGTGCTAATGACTGCACTATACACAGTGACATGCCCAACATGCAGGTGTTTACTGACAGTGGACATTACTGTTATGCTGTTGTGTGACCCACAGATGCTGTACCTCTGGCATGGGATGCTCACAGCAACATATACATGTCTGACTTTGTGTGCTGTGGCAGTTGTACAGCTGTGTGGTATATGGCAGGGGGGAGCATATATTATCAGAAAGGCACACTGGTGTTGGGGTATTCCCAATACTGCCCCATGTGCACTGCATGATGTGTCCCAGCCTTGTGGCCACACCTGGTCTGTGGCACAGCCTGGCCACCTGTACACTCTCCCCTCAACATCCTCCATGCCCACAGTGCTGCATGTGTGTGTTGACATCTGTTGGTGTCCTCAGAAGAGTGGTCCGCAGGTGTGTGCTGAATGGCCACACTGCCATGCTGTCCACTGGTGGTGGGGTCACCACTCACTGCCTGGCATGGCTGGGACTGGTGGCAAATGATGGCATCATTGTGATGCTATCAGTGAGCAGCATGTTTCCTCTATGTCTGGCTTTGTCTATGTGTCATATGTATTTGTTAGGGTCATGCAAAGCCACGCAAAAGCCACACCAACACTGCGCAAAGCCAAAACGTCACACAAAGCTGAATCCCCAGGGTTAAGACTACCTTTTCCTGGGCAGTAATGTGCACCACGCTAAGTGTCACTTTGCGTGGCACTAGTTGCTGAATATAGCATTGTGTCTATTCATGTACACACACCCTCAGTTTGCCCCTTGCATACATTATGATTTTGCCTGGTGCTAATGCAGTTTGCACGCTCTATTTGGCCTTTTGAATATAGCAAACCTGCACTAATCCCGCACTAAACCTGCACAAATGCTTTTTGCCCAGGGCACAGTTTTGAATATCTGTCCCTATGCATTTATTGCAAATTGTGTGGCTTTTCCTGATCAGTTAACTAAGTGTGTCTAAGGGAAACTAATGCTACATTCTCTACTTGACCTGGCAAACTGCTGGCATCTGTGAGACAGGCAAAGCCACACAGAAAGATATTATATTTTTGACAAAAAGAAATGAGCACTAAACATGAATTTGTGTGCCAGAATGGTATTACTCTTAGAAAAGCTATTATAGGGTAGAAACAGTATTAGATGTTTGGGGCAGAGACTGTAGGTAGCAATAATTGCTTCTGGTCTGTTTTTTTTTTTCCTTTTTAGTAAATAGAAGTAAATAATGCTTCTTGTTGTATAATATTCATCAGATCAAGGAAATGTATCTCATAAATTCATTGAAATCATGAGCTTGTAGAGGAAGAAACTATCCTGTTCTTTTCATATAAAAATTCAACAAATTTAAACATTATTAATGCACAGCTTTATATTTGAATCTAAATCTGTGTTTCATCACCCTGAAAATGGGATTGATTGTTGATGCTATTCTGAAGAGCAAGGTCTATTACAAAAGTCACTACATGAAATCAGTGAAGCAGTAGGGTATAAGCAGCCTTTATTAAGTTTAATGAACCAAATGAGGCCAGCCCACAGTGCAAAGGAAAGTGTGCAAAATGAGGAATCCTGCTTTGGCAGGGGCCTGACTACTGAACCATGCAAGCTAATTGTCTGGATGCATAAAAGGTTTATTATAAGCAACACAGCTTAATTATTGCTGCCTACATAAATCCGATACTGGGATGTGTAGAACAACACCCACTCAGCATGAGACAGAGGCGTTGGGTGTAAAAAGAGAAAAGTCACCCCTCATGCTGGGACAATGGAGGCTCAGATAAATGATTAATGGCACAGTCTGCAAGGATTACTTAAGGAAGCCTCACATTAAACTGATACCATTTCTACGCAGAACATGATTTCTTGTTACGGCTACCTTCTACCATTTCATGTAGAATAACAAAAAAAAAAACAGTCCATTTTGCTCCTAGGCCAGTGTGAAAACTTCTCTGTTTAGTGCCTCCTGTGTTGGTATCCTTCAGTGCCTGATTGTTTATGTGATCTTAATGTTTTTAAATATGTTCTCAAACATAATCTAGGTATTTGTGTTGGAAAGTAATCTAAAATTATTGTAATTATTTTCTCAAGTATTAAGGGATCAGGTTTTGAGTATCTCAGTCATTTTGTAGCAACTTTAGTACATAGCTAAATCCTTTTTGGGGACAGAATACTTGGTAAATATTGTTGGGAACACCAGGTCCAGTGCACATTCCTCCCCCTAGCTAATGTACACTGTTTGTACTGTTAAATCGTGCGTATCTACCTACTATGATTAGTATCAGAACATGTTATTAAAGCCATCCACACAAGTGAAAAAAACAAAATTAAATACGTGCATATTGCAGGCGCTGATATAGACAAAAAAGGTGTAGTGCAAAAAATATTTCCTTTATCTCATCTTAAGGTGCTGACCCCTCACAAACATTGCCTGGGCTAGCCATAACAACTAGACTGGAACTGAAGTTCCGCCCTGCTGTCACTGCAGGCACTGTTTGTAATGGATCTGCACATTAAGATGAGATAAAATACATATTTTTTTGCACTCCACTTTTTGTGTATATACTAGTACCTACAATATGTAAGTATTTAAAAATGTTTTCAGTGTGGATGGATTTAATAACATGTTGTGATACTAAGCATAGGAAGTAGATGTTCATTATTTATTTGTACACACGGTATACATTAGCTAGAGGGAGGGAGGTGCACCAGTCCTGGTGTTGTTCTGTTTTCATATATTTATCCAGTTAGCACCACCATGTCTCGGTTACTTTAGGCTGCTTTTTTTGGTGCTTAGTAAATGTGGATGAGGAAGAGGAAAACGTTTAATAGTGCATAAGAAAGTTGCATTGTTTTTAGGGGACAGAGAAAATGAATGACTTGTGTTGTATATGTGAAAAGGGCTATTTGTGGTATCCTGTAGAAATGAAAGCTTTAATGTATAAATAAGTCCTACATGTTGAGAAATAGTGTAAGCTGAAAGACTTCTGGTAATGATTGTTGAGAAAGAAAACTATACGGTAAACGTTTAGTCTTGCATCCTGGTTAATGGGATTTTCTGTTAAGAAGAATAGTTAGAAGTGTTTCTTTTAGCATTAATGGTCCAGTAAACAAAACACTACACTCCCCTACATGGGTGTATAAGGAAGACCAAGAGGCACAGAGATCTCCACACATCTGTAAATGATCTTTCCCCACATGCAGATGATAGCCAACCCAGGAATTGGATCTATATGGGTGTTCAGGGTCCACAAATGGGAATGCCAGAACAACGCTCTAATCCACAGGGAGATATACACTGCAGAGGAGTCTGGGAGGGAATGAAGTATACACAAGGGGGTCCTCTGCCATAAGTATTCTGTGCCCCCTGACTGCACTACTTTGGAGGTTCAATGTCCTGCACAGCCAGTATAGTGTTATGCTTGTGCAACTGTGTTAGTTTGGTTTTGTGTGGCCATACGCATTCTCTATTCCAGAGTAACTACCACCCTGTAGGGGTACCAAATGCAAGGAACCCTCAGAAAGGGTTCCACCCCTAAAGGTGCCATGGGAAGATTCCCATGGCCAAAGGTACCTTAGGAAGATCCAAAGGAGAAAAGTTTTGCCGCTGGAGGAGGAGGGGAGGATGGATGGGCAAAGAAAAAGTGCTTCACAATGAGGCTGAAAGGAACTGCTTATATAGCTCAAGAAGTAGGAGTGTCTGGCGCTTGTTCATTGAACTCCAGGCAAAGTCTTTCCAATTCAATGTCCTGTGCAGCCAGTATAGTGTAATGCTTGTGCAACTGTGTTATTTTGGTTTTGTTTGGCTGTTCATGCTCTCTATTCCAGAGGAACTACCACCCTGTAGGGATACCAAAGGCAAGGAACCCTTGGAGAGGGTTCCACCCCTAGAGGTGCCACAGGAAGATTCCTGTGGCCAAAGATACTTTAGGAAGATCCCCCAAAAATGAAGTTTGAAGCATATAAGCAAGCAGTTACTGTAACATAGTAGTAGATAAGCATAGACAGGTAGATAATGTAATGAGATGATCAAGTTGATAATGTAATGAAATGCCCAAAGTTTGCCTAGTGTGATATTGATGGGTTGCATACAGAATAAGGGGATCTTCTAAGGAGAGAGGGAACAGCAGGACACCCTCCACCTCCATCCAACAACAGAACCTACTTAAGAAACTAGAGAACACCACTATGCTAACTAACAATTATGACCTGAGGCAACAGAAGAGAGAAAAAAACCCTATGAGGAGGAAATCTCTGGGGATCCAAGGCCTAGGTGGCCTTCCCTCCAGGCTTGGGATAGTTTATTTAGTGATGGCTCTGCAGCTGCAATTTGGAAAACCCAGTTAAGGGGAGGTGGAATATTCTAATTTGGAGAAAGGCTCCCACTCAAACTCTCATTGGGAATGCCATGGAAGGTTGAGAGAAAACTCTGCAACAATACATGCAACCAAGGCAGAGGAGGACAGCAATGACTGCTGCAGCACTCACCTGGCCTACTCACCCTAAACTCAAACTAGGTGAACCAGAGGTAGTCATAGGGAGAATGAGTTGAAGGTGCCTTGCTAGGGAAACCACTAAAGCCAATGGATAACCATTATAGTCGAACACTAGAGCCAAATGAGATCGGAGTAACCACCCTTCACCGCTAGTCTTAAATTCTACACCAGGAGCTGCTGTCATGTAGGAGGCAGCTAAAGCCAAGCCCGGGGTGAGGACATTCCCAGCTATGGGCCAGGTGAGAAGGATCCCACACCAAGCTGGACACACTCAAGATGTGGACTAAATGCAGAGTAAGACCATTGGCTGCAGGAACCCTGTGTCAGAATAGAATGGCTGGCATGCCCTAGAAAAAGATTGAGAGCTGAAAAGCTGGTGATCTGATTGAGCACTGGTGTGCTGAGATCGTAATGAGTATTGAGTGCTGAGACCTTGCAAGGTCGAATGCAGAATTGAGTGCAGCAGAATCCCAGAGGCTGAAGCCGAGGGGATGGCAGTAGGCATGAAGCAATGATTTGCATAAGTAATAAGCAACAATTGCGTAAGGAAGTGTACCTACATGTAGGTCAGTAAACAGAGTAGTAATAAGTGGACTGCACGTATGTCTGCATAACATAGTAGCAATGAAACAGCACTGAATAGTGGGGCAAGCCAGCCAGCATGTAAAAGCCAAATCAAGGTGACAAATACTCTCAGGATTTTTCGGTGGTGAAGGCAGGATTTAGAACAGAAATAAGTAGCCTCATGGGGCCACAACTCCCCAAACACTTCCCAGTCCTTGCCATAGGACAAACAAGAAAGTGATGGAAGGGCCGAGAACCACTTCCATATATTAAAGCTAGTTTAACAGCTGCAGCAGTAGCTTTTAGCTGCCATGTGAGTATAACAGGATGAATAAACATAGAAGTAACATCTGAATGGAGTACACTGAGTTGTAAAACTGCAATAAACATAAATAAGGAGACACAATGCTTCTGAAAGCAGGTGCAACCAGGCAGTGCAATGAAGCTGCTGCAATGAGGTAAGTAGAAAGAGAGCATGATTGAGCTGCATAGCTAGGTTCAGAGTAAATCTGAGGCAGGTGAAAACAATCAAGTATGCAACATGGAGCAGCTATGGCTGAGCTGAAACACACAGATAATGATTGCAGTTGCATTGCAGTAGTGTGAGAGTTGTGAGCAACAGTGCAAATAGTAGGAGCTCAGGAGCGATATGCCAGGAGTTTGGAAACAAAATCCCCCAGAAAAAAACAAAACCAAAGACACACAAACACTGAAACAGGGAACAAAGACAGAAGAAGCACATACAGCCAAAGGCAAAATACAAACCAGAAGCAGGAAAGAAACACAGAAGCCAGCAGACAAGCAGGAGTAGCGGATGGGGGGTAGGCCCCAACCAGCTCAGAGGACAGACAGACAGACAGAGCCTTCAGCTGCAAAGAAAAAGTGTTTCACAATGAGGCTGAAAGGAACTGCTTATATAGCTCAGGAAGTAGGAGTGGTTGGCTGCTTGTTCATTAACTCTGGGCAAAGTCTTTCCAAGTGTTGAGGCCCCAAACAGATCCCCAGTAGTTGCCCCCAGCCCTGCCATTAAGCAGGCAGATGGACCTCAACAGTACAGGGCCAACATTTTCTTTGTTAAATCTTCTACCATATGTTTGAAAAAGGTGATATAATAGTCCAATGCAGACTTATCTCATAATCCTCTGCTCACATAAGCTTTAGCTGGGATCTACATTCTGGCCATCCAGGGTTTCCTTTTGGAAGCCTGATATCTGGCCCAGCTCTGAGTGCTGGAACACAATGTGCCCATGTGATGCTTCTCTGATGTACAAGGGCAGCCAGGGGGCTGAGGAGGCCAACCTGTGTAGAGTGAGATCTGGGGGGCTGGGGGTGCTCAATGGGCCAGATATGCACTGATCCAGCTAGTTTGTGTATTTCATTCTTCAGGACCCAGGTTTAATTCTCAGTAATGTATGATGGGCAATTTCCCAAGTAAAGGGACAGATTTAATCATTTATAGCACTACCCTCTTTTTCTGAGTTACAGGTATACAGTAGCCTAGGTGAAAAAAGTGAGAAAGTCCTAAAACTGGAAAGCAATAAATTGATAATGTGCACAAAAGCTGAAGGTATACAAACAGGAGACTATACTATAGATAGACAGACAGTACAAGGCATTGGATTTAAAGAGGAGTAAAGCAAAAATAAGTATCTGATAACTTGGGAGATTACCCCTGAAAGAAACCACAGAGGAATAAAAAAGTTAGTAAAAGGATTTTATATATATATCTATATATATATACAGTATATTTCAAGTGTCCCATACACTGCCCCTGCAGATACCCCCCCCCCCAACACACACACACAAGCAACAAATTATTCTCCATCACCAAGATACAGGACATATGGTAGAATGGAGGTTTTCAAGGCTATTGGCAAGCTGTGGAAAATGGAGATTCACATGAATGTCATCCTGTGCCTAGGCCAATTTTGTTTTTTCTCACCTTGTTAAGACCCACCTCCATTGCTTACTGTATGTTGCTGTCAGCCATGTAAGCTTATGTCAAAATTAAGAGGGGGATTTTGTGTTCCCATATGGAAGGTCATGCCCATTGCAAGACCCATTACAGCTGGTGCTGTAGTTGTGAGGCTGTCAACATTCTGCCCCGAGACTGACAGCCTAGATTCATAATGCAAACCTGTGTCTCCAACACTGTAGCACAACATCCTACCCCCAGCACCAGTGGGCAATATCACCAGCTCTTTCTAACATACTGTGGCTCATTCAATGTGGTCATGATCTAAAGGTCCAGAACTTGTTACTGTGCCTATTCATGTGGAAAATACAGTGAGGGGAACATACACCTCTGAAAGTCACACTCAGTCATGAGTTCTGTAATAAAAATAAAATTTCCAACTCAGAGGGGAGGAGTCTGCTCTATATGTGGTTGGTATGAATCACAAAAAATGAAAGTACAGCCTACTCACTTACCTATATACATTTTTATGTTGGCTTGCTTGTGCGCAAGCAACATCTTGTGGCAGTAGTACATTTCAGTGGCGTGTCAGTGTTGTCGCCAGTGCAGGGAATGCTTTAGTGGGTGCATACCTCAGCCACGAATTAGTGAGCATACTGCCGATGACAGAAGTTTCAAACAGAGCCATGGAGTTGAAAGAAATCTGCCACTCCAATGAGGTGCAGTTTCCTCATTGGAGCATCAGATGACGAGCCTCCATTACTTGCCTTTCCTGGAGAAACATTTCAATAAATATGGCAGCTACTACTGTCTGCCGCACAATCCCCAGAAAGCCGACTTCAGGGATGCCCAGTCCCAGTGACGGCATGCCCCCATTTGATTTGTTTGCTGATGGGGGTGCCCAATCCCTGTCAGCATCATGTATCCCCCCCATGCTTAATTTGTTTGCTGATGGGGGTGCCCAATTTCTGTCAGCATAATGTCCCCTCAGGTTAATTTGTTTGCATATGAGGGTGCGTAATCCCCACTGGAATCATGTCCCCCCACTTTGTTTGCCAATGGGGGTGCCCAATTCTGGTCGGCATCATTCTCCCCCACCCCAAACGCATGTGGCACACTGGTAGCCCACCCCAGTCTGCCCAAAAGTATTTTTTTAAACCTATATATAAATAAAACCATCCCTGAACATCCCTTTTTTCCTGTAAAAAAGAAAATGATCCCTCATCATCCTGCTGCCCCCTTCCTCAACCCACACCAACCCTCTGTGCAACCCACCTCCCTGCATCCTGCCTCACCCCAGAGGTCTGCTGCTAC
Source organism: Neoceratodus forsteri (assembly GCA_016271365.2). Taxonomy (NCBI): domain Eukaryota; kingdom Metazoa; phylum Chordata; order Ceratodontiformes; family Ceratodontidae; genus Neoceratodus; species Neoceratodus forsteri. The sequence continues at coordinate 1,649,531,363 of CM057453.1, forward strand.
AATCTTCGGTGGAGTGGGACACAACTGAACGCTTCAAAAGCTGACTGCAAACTGAAGAAAATCATGGTAAGCTTCATAATGGCATCAATGGGGGGGGTCAACTTAGGTGGATATCTCAGACATGTTTTGGAATTTTGGCTCCAAATTTTCAACATGTGGTTCTTGGAACCTCTTCTCATGAACAAGTGACTGTCATTTCGTTATTCTGTCCCAAAAGGTGATTTTGCAGTCACTGCATGGAATCACCTTTCGCGACCGAGTAACAAAATGACAGTGCCACTGTTCATGAGGTGGGGTCCCAAAAAAGCCATGTTGCAAATTTGGTGAAAGAATTCCAAAAAATGACTGCGTTATGAGCGTGCGTTGTGCAGTTTGCACGCATGCTCATAACGTTGTCAATTTTTTTATATTTTCACTCCAGATTTTTAACATTGGCATTTTTTTACACCTCCTTATGAACAGTCTAGCTGTCATTTTTTACATCCTGCCCAAAATGTGTTTTCGTACCTGTGGTGCACAATGGTGCCATTGCTGTGGGAAATCAACTTTTGGAACAGATTAACAAAATCACAGTGCCACTGTTCATGAGGGGAGGTCCCAAAATGCTTATGTTGAAAATTTGGTAAAAAACAATCCAAAAAATGATTGTGTTATGGTTGTGCATTCAACAGTTTCTTCGCACGCTCATGACTTCACCAATTTTTCATATTTTCACTCCAGATTTTCAACATTGCCATTTTTTTAACACCTCTTCATGAACAGTACAGCTGTCATTTTTCACATCCTGCCCAAAATGTGTTTTTGCACCTGTGGCGCCACATGGCGCAGTCGCTGTGCAAAATCACCTTTTGGCTAACAAACTGATAGTGCCACTATTTATGAGGTGGGGTCACAAAAAGCCCATGTTGAAAGTTGGAGTGAAAATACCAACAAATGCTCAGGGCATTAGGATTTCCAACCATAACGTCCCGGCCTGTAGAGACTGACAGGCATCAGGGGTGTGCCTTTGGATTGTCAGCTGTAATGCTCATGCCATTCCACCTCCACCCCACCCTGCAGCCAGTGACAGGCATCGAGGTGTGGCTTGGAGTCTTCAGACCCAAAGTTCTCTCCATTCGCCTATAATGCACCCAACTCAGAATATTTCCTTATGGAATGGGGTGAGCATAAGGCCAGAAGACCCCAAGGAACATCATGACACCTCTTGGTGTCTGCAGGGTAGGGTGAGGTGAAATGGCATGAACGTTGTGGCCGATGACCCAAAGGTACACCACCAACACCTGTCAGTCTTTCCAGGGTGAGGGTGGCGTCACTTCAATACTTCACTGCCATTCCTATTACGCATTTCTCTAACTCCTGCCCTACCAATGCCAATGCCAGAAAGCCAACATTCAGCATTGACAAATACTCATTTTATTTTATTTCAGGAATCACAGTCAGTGCTTAGAAGTAATAACCAACATTTCGTAACAAAAAAGTTATTTCTTCAGTATACTAGTCAACTGAATCTAAATTAAATACTTAAAAACCCTATAGATCTATTCCATATGCTGTAAATTAATTCATTCACATTTCTAATAAAACCCAATGTATAAGTAAATCAAAGGAGTTGTAAGGATGTTGTCTCCAGACTCACCCCAACATATTTAAGAAAATCTCTTATCTAAATAAATTCTCATAGATACATTCATCTCAATATAACCTCAGTGCTTGTCCTATGGATAAGAATGTGTGTAAAACACAGTTACATTGGTGTCAGAAAAAAAAATGAGAAATATGTAAAGTATAAAATGCAAAGTAAACCTGGAAACTGCTCTGGTGAACCTAATACCTAGCACTGAACTGATCTTTCAGACTTTAAAGATATTCAAAATTGACCACACATATACAGTAGCATTACATCAAATAAATACATTGCCAGTGTCACATATTCACACCTTTCCTCAGTATAGCCTTTGAGACAGAGCTGGGAAACAATAAGAAATGTAATGAAAGGTCATGCAGAGCCTATCATAAAGAAATGCCTTCTAGCAGTAATACAGTTCTAGTACTGCCTCTAACCTGTCCCTGCCCTTCCAGAGATGCAGGCTTCAGAAATGTTCTTGTGCTTCTCTGTTCCCCTTTCCCCAGGATTAATCTGAAAATAAGTTGCCCACAGCTACAATCTGTATGCTTTTTCCTGGTGAAAAACCTTAAATGAATAAGATCTTAGCCACTCTGAAAATGTTCATAGATCATATTATATTTCTATAGATAACTTGCCTCCCCAACTAAAGGCCTTAATTTATATAAATATTAATAGATGAACCAAGAATTTGACTCTGGCCTACACTGTAAGCAGATGGGGATGGTGGGGGTGGGCTGCATTGTTTCAAAGCAAATTCTTTCTCTGTGAAGCTTCTGTTTTGCAATCTGAAGGATGTATTTACAGCCATGTCAGCAGTTTTGAATTTTGGCAAAATCAAACCAGAAAGTTTAGGTGGGAAAGCCAGTAATTTTCCACATACAGCCAAGATGCGGTCAAGTATTGCTTGATTCTGAGCCGAATCACGAGCACAGCCATGGCTACTGCTGGCCATCGTATACAGATGCTGACAGCCTTCCTCATGAGCTGCACAAGAGGAGCTGAAAATTTCTGCAACTGCACAAACTTCTCAGGCTAACGCAAATTCTGGCTTTGACCATAACCAGCAAGATCTTGGCTCGCAGTTGCTCATGGAGGTCGAGCCAAGTCTGAGCCAGGCACAAAGCCTGAGCTAGGTACAAGCCTGCCTTGACTTGCCCACCTCTACAAGAAATATCTATACTACCAAGTCAATTGACTCTGAAATTAATGCTATTCATTGATACTCATACCACTGGAAGGGAGAATTCAACTTTATTAAGGATAACAAAATAGGCAGATCTTGGTATTCCAAGTTAACCTGAGGTAACGCCAGTTTGGTGCTGAGCAAATTATGGGTGAACAAGTTGTTGCTAATGAATGAGGGCTCCATCAGTGGAGACTTCATACACTGTTTCATTCTTAGTCTCATCTGAGCATCTCTCAGATCCATAGTATTATTTATTTACAAATGTGGAATCTGGGGTGATGTCCAGGCATGTCCTATTGTATGGAATTATAGATGTTTAACAGAATGGGTGCAATTATGTCATGTAAAGGGACAATCATCTGACTCTATCTTTTCAGGAAGGTCAAGTCATTATGACCATTAAGAGGGCAAGTACACACAAGAATGCAAAAGGTGTAGCCTTATAAACATTCATCAATGTTGATATGAAGATCTTTGTGAAAATTCTGTCCCGCTGTATAAAGCAACACCTTCACTAACAAGTATAATAAGCCATAAGCAAATCTAGATTAAGCAATGAGAGACTCGACCTCAAGCTTTTGTCCTTTATTCTAGAAGAGGTGATGGGGCCTCTTACCAGGATGTTTAACCTCTCCCTCACACTTAGCCAGTTCCCAGAAAAATGGAAGTCAGCCACTGTTACCCCGATCCACAAAAGTGAAAACAAGACTGCCCACGGAAACCATTGCCCAATCTCAATCCTGCCGCCCCTCTCAAAGGCCCTGGAATGCATAGTATCGGACCAGCTCACCGAATATCTAGACAAACACAATATCCTCTGCAGGCAACAACATGGCTTCAGAAAAGGCCATAGCACTGCTTCCGCATTACTTGAATTCACCAGGGCAATCCACAGCTCTCTGGACAAAGGGCAACTCACTGGTGCTATCTACATTGATCTGACCAAGGCCTTCGATACTGTCCACCACCACCTTCTACTTGGCCAGCTTCAAAATGCTGGGCACTCCCCAGAATATATTACATGGTTCAAAAGCTACCTTGAGAACAGGTCACAATGTGTAAAAATTGCAGATGTGCTCTCAGAGGCCAAACCTGTTTGCTCTGGTGTTCCACAGGGCTCCATTCTGGGCCCACTCCTCTTCAGCCTGTTCCTCAACACAGTACCGGACTCCTGCTCTGAACAAATCATACTCTATGCCGATGATACGGTAATCCTAGCCTCACATCAGGATCTGAACCTGCTGCAAGACAACCTCCAGCATTGCTTCTCTGCAGTTGAGAACTGGTTCATACAGCATAAACCGATCCTCAACCAGAAAAAAACCAAGACCATGATCTTCAGTAGCTCCATCAATAAACATAAGCACCACCACCTTTCCATTAACACCAGTCATGGTGGCCTACTGGAACAGGTCCTAACTTTCAAATACCTTGGGATCACCTTCGACTCACACCTCTCCTACACTGACCACATAAATAATGTTGCCAGAGCTGCCAACTCTAGACTAGGCTTGCTGTTCTGCCACAGGAGACACCTTACCCCAAAGCCCTGGCAGCTGCTGTCCAGAGCTCCATCATTGCCACCATTGACTATGGCCTTATCATTTACGACTCTGCTACTGTCACCGTGCTCAAACGTGTAACCACCTCCCTCAACAAGGCTTGTCGGCTCATTACTGGCTCTGAATGTCTTACACACACCTGTGCCCTCTACTCTCAAACCAGCTGGTTGCAACTCGGCAAACATATAAAATACCAAACCTGCATAGTTGCAAAGAAAATTCTGATGGGTCTTGTCCCTCCTGGAGTCACTGCTCTCCTACAACCTACAAACAGCAGCCACAACACCAGGGGGTCTCAGCCACAGCAGTTCCAAATCCCCACTGTCGCACAACTCAAGGTCAAAGAGCTTTTGCCTACCAGGCCCCTAGCTGGCTAAATAGACTCTCCAGTGACATCAACACCACCACCCCCATGCTTGACGCCTTCAAAACCAGGCTCCGCCACTTATTTAGTGCCTCCAGCACCTGTAACTGCAATGTCTAATAACAGACCACCCATTCTGGGATTCACGGATAATGAACAGATCCCTTACTCTGAGGGTCCCTTTGTTTGTTGCATACATGAGGGCCACAGCCTTTTAGCACTTTCACCCCCCACCCTGCCCCACTCATGCACTTCCTTTTCTTGGACAATGCCTCCTGATTGCAGCCCCCTCCTGCTCCCTTCTCTCCCCCTGCCCATCTACCCATCCCTCCCGACTCCCCCACCTTACCTCTACCATTCGCTACTACACTCCCTTTACTTGTTGTCTCTTTTCACCCCCCCTCTTCCTCATTCCTTTTTGTCTTCTATAAAGTTACATCAAGCTCTGTACCGCTAATGCTCTCTCTGTTATCTCCTTAAATGTTCTTAATTGCCATTTATGTTTTGTCTTGCTGTAACTCATGATGTGGAAGCTTTGTAAAAGAGCCTTGGCTCAAAGGTATTTGTAATCCTAGACCTAAATAAATAAAATAAATAAATAAAAAGTATTTCCCTGTCCTGTTGGGTTTCATCAAAAACAGGCAGGCCACAGACAACAGCAGAAACACATTTCCTGTTCTTAGTGAAAGATATTCCAGTAGAATCCCAGAGGAGTCACTTTGTTGTGGTGCTGCAGGCCATTTGAAGGGCGTTAAGGAAATGTATGTTTGCAGCCTTACAAAGAATGGATTTTGTGGTCTGCTTCATGAATCTCCATCATTTTTGCTTAAATCATCTTCCTTGAGCATACAGGCTGTACAGTTACAGTTTTTGTGTGATTTTCTTTTTTTACTAGCCCAACTTGGCAATAATAAGATCACATGAGAATATATAGCACACTGCCATTTCAAGGTAGCTGGGACTATGTTGTACAGTAGCCAATGTGAAACAGGTTCCCCAGAATTTAAACTGTTTTATAATCTTCAATCAGAATTTGAAATTTTGCATAAAGCAGCATTTATCTACATATAGACTAAATACATGAAATCACTATGCTGCTTATGAAAACATGATTTTTAAAGGTCAACTTAGAGTTACCTAAAGGGAGAGAGACCTCATACCTATACTCTCCTTGAAAAAGCTGACAGAAAAGAACATGAGTAATACAAGACGCTTAGTGGTCTAACAACATACTGATATCCATGGTGGTCTAGCGACACCCCCAACCCCCCCCCCATTCCCCACCTGATATTCTCTAATGATGCCCCTGGTTGTCTAGTGTGCCCCCTGATCACTCACACAACATTTCATAATGATATCCATGGTAGCATACTATCTTCTTCCACCCCAATAGCCCACCTGATATATAGATACCATCTATACCAGTATAGATGGCCTGGTGGCTAATGCATTGTGCAGCCCTTATCCTTCTGAAGACCCTGCCCGTCTCCCCCACCCAGGACTTTCCACCAGCACCCACAGCTCCCCACACTCCAGTAGAAGGGTTCCATTCCCCAAAGATGGCGACAGACTCAGACACTTCACTCACCACCTTGGCTGGTTGCCATCTGACTGACACGGAGTAAGTGAGCATCTAGTGTAGAAACAGGTTTTGTAGTAATGTGAAGACAAACATGAAAGAAGGCATTGCTTCTTCCTCTATACTTCACTTAGCCATTTTTTATTTATTTTTTATTTATTTCAGTCTAGCATTAAATACCTTTGAACACAAGCAGCTCTTTTACAAAGGTTCCACATCAGTGGAGAAGATAACAAACAAACAAGGGAAGACTAACAATGGTAGACTATTTATACATAAGCATAAACAAAATGTGCAAAAATATCAATGTTAAAAAGTAACTTATCAAGTAAAACTACAGTTCAGGGTATAGGTGGAACAGAAAGTAATAGGGATGAAGGGAGATACAGCCAGATAATAGGAGAGTGGAGCAGCCAAAGGCCTTGTCATACTTTTCAAAGGGGGGGGACTCACTGCCGAGGCTAAGCAAGGGAGGTGCACAGATATAGGGTATAAGGAAGATATACAGGGGAATGTGTGGGCAGCCAGCAACAAGGAGGGTAGGGTGGGTATGTCTAAGGTAGAGGGCAGTAAGGAGTAGTAAGGGGTAGCAAGAAGAGGAGGGGGAGGGGTAGGAGGTAGTATGTGGGGTATGGGGTACCCCTGAAAGAGGAGATCAGACCATAGGATTCAAAGAGGTAGCATCAAAGGATGATTTAGTTCCTAAATGGGTAGTGGCTGCTGTCTGGAAAATACTGTAACCATACCATTAATTGCATCCACAACAATGCACAAGGATCAAATGAATGACCATAAGCTCATTGGGCATGCATGGCAAGCCTTACAAGAACCATCATGGATGTCATCTTCAATATAGAGGATTCAGTGAATGTGTGTGTACAAGTATCACTTCACTGAAACTGCAAGAACAGTGCCAGAGTGGATTGCACCTGCACATGGCCTAATTCAAGAAAAGTATTCGGACAACCCTCCCATCTCATGATGTCACAGGTTCTGTAGTCATGTGGAGGTCAACATGAAAGAAGGCTTCATCCCCCCTTGCCTGTCATTACCCCTTCACCTGTCTCTAACATTGCCCCTGCCTGTCTGTTGTTGCTCCCTGCATGCTTCTGTCATGGCCCACAGCCTATCTGTCATTGTCTTTACCTGTCTGTCATTACCCTTCTCCAGTGTCTGCCATTGCCATGCCAGTAAGTCATTACCCCCACTTGCCTATGTTGTTGCCACCCACCTGTGTCTGCCTTTGCCCCTTGTCTTGTTCTTTCATTGCCCCTTGCCTACCTCTGTCATTGCTTCTGCTTTTCTCTGTCATTGATCTCTTATGTTTCTCTCTGCCTCTCTGTCATTGCCCCACCTGTTCTGTAATCAGCCCATCTTTTCTGTCATTTCCCTGTTTGTCATTGCCCCCTCACCTGTCTGTCATTGCCTTCCATCGATGGAAGTCAGTTAAGTTTTAATTGACATATACAGCAGTAGTCACTACTCTCTTCATCTTTACATAATAGGGCTGATAACTACATTTTTAATTTTGAGAAGTAAATATAAAGTTGACACCACTGTGAGTGTGAGTCTGCAACTCTAAGAATGAGTCAGGTGTGTCTGTTGTATCAAGCTACAGTTTCTTTCTGGGGCAGCTTGGGGGCAGGTGAGATCTGCCATCTGCATTGTCTCAGGGGTTAGGGGTTGTTTGTCTGCTGTAGCCTTCCACCTGCCTGAGAAATTGCCATAGCCTTTGTGTGTTTCATCCTGAAATGTGCTAGGGCAGTGTGATCTGGAAAGTGGACAGCAAGTGGGGCCAGTTGGCTGCCTTCCAGTAACCAACCACTGTTAGGTGGCATTTGTTTGGAAAATAAGCAATACAAATATGAACAAAAGACATCTTAATGTTCCCATAGCATTTGTGTGTGTCATCCAGAGCTGTATTATTGCAGTTAGAATTGGGAGATGGGCAGAAAGTGAGTGTCAGTTGGCTGCCTGACAGTTTCTTGACAGAACTAGGTGGCATTTATGTGGCAAAATAAACAATAAAGAAAAAAAAAACCATAAAAATAATTTCTTTAAATTGAAATTGGAATCTTCACGTTGTTCCTAACGTCTCGAAAAGTCTTACAACATTCGAGTGTGTCATCCTGAGGTAGTAGTAGTAGTAGATTTTATTTATATTTGCGCCATTCCCCAGAGGCTCAGGGTGCCTTACAATGCCATACAGGAATAAGTTATGCAGTCATAAAATAAGTATACAATAACTGAAATAAGTAAATCAATAATTACTCATAAAATCAGTTGAGATCAGGTAGAAAGTAGTTAATAGCTTTAGCAGTGATCAAACTCCTGTTTGAACAGATGCATTTTCAAATTCCTCTTAAATACCTCTACTAAAGGGGCCTCTATAATGGCCCTTGGAAACAAGTTCCAGAAATCCGTGCCAGCCACCTTGATGGTCCTGCCCCCTGATGTTTTCATCCTGGCCCTTGACACTGACAAGAGGCCCATCTTAGTGGAGCAGAGAGGGTGAAAAGACAAGTAAGGTTGCAGGAGCCTTGACAGTTAGTCAGGTCCCAACCCATGTAAGGACTTATAAGTCAACAAACTGACTCTAAAGAAAATCCATTTGTTTACCTGCAACCAGTGCAGATCACTCAGCACCAGGGAGACATGGCATGTACTTAGAACATCTGTCAACATCCTGGTCACTGACTCCTGCACTAGCTGCAGGAGATGTAGCATACCTCCACTGACTCTAAGGTACAGAGTTTTGCAGTAATCAAGCCAAGATATCACCAACACATGCACTAGAGTCACCAAATCCTCAGAGGGGACAAGGGATGTAATCTGGCTGTTTCTCAGATGGTAAAAGCCATTCTGGACTACTGTTGACACTTGAGCCTCAAATGTCACCCCTCATAAAGAATGACACCAGATTTCTCACCTTGGTGGAAGGTAAAAGCCTAGAGGAGCTGAGTCAAAGTCTAGTCTCTATTTTGACAACAGCCACTTTCCTCCTGCTACGCAGGTCAACCACTAGTACTTCAGTCTTGTCTGGCTTGTGTCTCAGCCAACTCAATGACATCCAGTCCTGAATCTCAGTCTAGTATTTATTCAGTGTGTCCTCTATACCAAGTGTCCTTGGTAAAAACAACAGGAAGAGTTGGGTATCATCTGCATAACAATGAAACCCCAGTCTGTCTTATGATCCTTCCCAGGTAGAAGTGGGTGAAGTTGGCAAACTTCGCTCCATGGATCAATCCGTGAATTCTGTGGCATTTCATGAATTCCACATGGCAAAGTCCCACTGTGAAGTGTGTAATTCTGCCCCTCGAAGTGTGGAATTTTGCACATAGTTTGCGGAATTTCACTCGTGAATGACAGAAATTTGCCTAAATTCCACCATTCGTGGGTGAAATGCCACACTTCGCCATGGAACTTCACCATTTCAAAGTTTGTGAAGGTGGGGAAAAACTTTGTGGAGCTCCAAGGAGGCAAGTTTCTGCCACTACATGGCAAATTCACCCGCAAATTTAAACTTCATCCCACATCTACGCCTAGGGGCAGCATGCACACTGTGAATGTCATGGGCAAGAAAACTGACCCTTGGGGCACTCCACAGGGCAGTGGCATAAAATGTGAGGAAAAATTCCCTAACACTATCTTCTGCATCCTGTCCCCGAGAAAGGACTCAGACCAGCAGATGTCTTTGCTGGTGAGTCCTATGTACTCTCTAAGTCAGTCCAGCAACAGCCCATGGTCCACGGTATCAGAAGTTGAGAAGAGATTTAAGAGGACAAGAACTGACCATTCTCCTCTATCCTTCTCCCTGAAGAGATTGGCATGCACCCTGACCAGTACAGTCTCCATGGAAGGTGTCAGCGTGGCTCAGTTGGTAGCACATCCACCTCTGGACCAGAGGGTCATGGGCTCGCATCCCACAACAGGATTGGATTTGTACCTAAAATGCTGGCACCTTATTGCAGTATTGGGGGGTGCTGTACTGTTGGGGTGTGCCATCCTTCAGATGAGATGCTAAACCGAGGTCCCTTCTACCCATCCTGGTGCTGTCCTGATGGGTGTCCTGGTGGAAGTAAAAGAACCCAAGGTACTCTTCGCAAAAAAGTGGTGGACTTTCCACATCCTGGCCAATATTCCCCTTCCCATAAAACCAGTTCATGCAATTGTCCAGGCTGTGTGTGGGTGTTGATGTGTGATATGGCCATCACTACACATTCACTCACTTCACTACCAATCTAGCATTGCTTGTAAAAATGCTTTAGGATATATTGTGTATGAAAAAGCACTATATAAATAATTCTTCTTCTTCTTCTCCTCCTCCTCCTTCTCCTCTTTCTTCTTCTTTTTCTTCTTCTTCTTCTGCTTAAATCCAGATGGGAGTGGCTCATAGAATTCAAAGACTATTGAGGTGTACTTCTAACTGCAATGTAACCATCTTCTCAATAACGTTCCCCAAAAAGGATAGGTTAGAGACAGACAGGTGATATGCCAAAATGTCAGGGTCCATAGATAGCTTTTTCAGGAGCTTCACCAGTGTATTTTTCAATGCAGCCAGGAAAAACCCTTCTGATAGGAGTGCCACACAATTACAGCAAACACTGGGCCAGATGCCCAACACAACTCACCAGTAGTTGAGTCAGGACTGGATCAGTTCACATAAAGTTGACCACAGCTCTGAAATCCCCTCTTCTACTTGTTTCAGATACTTTCAACTTTCCCATATGCTTGCGTCCCACTTCAGTTCTGGGTTCTGGGAAGACTCGTATCAGACTTATGTCCTTTCCATGGCTTCTTCAGCCCCTAGTTCTCATGTCATTTCATTTTACTATCATCAGCTCTCAGACTTCCTTGCTCAGGCGAAGGCCCAGTTTTTTATTACTGAGACCAGGTGTTATCTTCCTCCAGTTCCCCACGTAACTGGACTGTATTTGGAGGCATTTATATAGATTCATCAAATAGGATAGATATGGTCTCCTTCAATTTCAGGTTCTCCATAATCTTTATTTTGCCCCACACAAACTACACAAAATCGGGGAACTGCCTTCAAATATTTGCTTCAGATGTAATAAAGAACCCGGTACCTTGTTACATGTCCTTTGGACTTGTAAAAAGGTTGCCCCTTTCTGGTCTATGATTCAGATTTGCCTGGATCCCCTTCTTGGTCTCTCTGAAGCCTTCCTCCTGGAGTTATGTCTGCTGAGGGATTAAGGTGATAGTTTGGTTGGCAATCAATGGTACCATATGTCTCTTATATCCGTTTGTGCAAAAAAGGTGATATTGAGACATTGGCTTGATCAAACTATCCCATCCACTACAGAGTGGCTCAGGGAGATATTGTTTTCTCTACAAGCTGAAGAGATCACTGCTAATCTTGCCCATAGAACCTCTACTTATCAGAAAGTTTGGGAACACTTATATACTCTGCTAACTTTATAAGTTTTCCATTTCCCCTCTCTGCTTCCTTGCGACATCAATTTTCCCTGATTGGATTAGGGAAATGAGATGCCCTTGGCTACCGCTGCTTATGTGCCTGGACAATTTTCCATTCTTTTGGTACCCTGGTATGTGTATGTATGTCTCACTATTGATGGTCTCCCAGTGGCGGGATGGGGTAGGGGGTGGGGAAGGAGGGATTTTGTGCCTGCAGGGCATTGTTATCTTGATTATTGTTACTTTGTCTTGTGGCCTTATTACTGTTATATATTCTTGGGTTCTGACGTATTCTACTTCTCATGTTGCTCTGCACTTTGACAAAGTTAAGTCATTGCTGTGGGTGGGGGGTTGGAGGGGTTTATGATTTGTAATTGTTCTTGTTGTTGTTGTGTTTTAGTGTTGTCCTTGCTTGAAAATTTAATAAAGTATATTAAATTTGAAAAAAAAATAGCTCTGAAATCACTGCATTCACCTCCTCCACCGTCACTGGTTTAAACTCACCCAAAGTCAACTGAGTGTGTCTGGAATGTATCACCTGAACCCCGCTGGGTTGCCGCAGCCCACTTGGGGAGATCATGGCCCTAACAAAGGACACTCTGCCGAGAAGAATTGAGCAAACTCCTCACATTTAGTGGTTGAAAATGCTCTTATGGACTCCAGGCAGACTGGATTGAGTAGCCTGTCTACAGTCTGAAAGAGCTGAACTGGTTGATTCCTCCTGGCAGCAGTCTCCTTGGACAAAAAAATTGCCTTTTTCTGGGTGATTTCCCTTCATGTTCATCATAATGAACACTCGAAGCCAGTCTATCCTCCTGAGCCCTAGGTCTCCTCCAATAACACTCCAGCCTCCATCCCCTTGCCCCTCTCTAAACTCACCATCAAACCATGGTGAGCCATAGCTAAAGAACAGGAGGCGTACATGGGCCAGTGCCACAATATCCAAGGCTGCCAAGACAGACCTACTGTAGGCCACCACTGCCCCTCTGATCCCATGCCAAATTCTGCAATTACACCCGAGACATCCCCATTAATCCTTCTGGATGAAGATCTTTTAAGGGTGTTACCATATCATCTCTACTGGGGGTGGACTACAGGAGGGGGCCCTGAAGGAGTACTTAATGGTGCAGTGATCCAGTAGATAACGGAATCAGTCCTAAGGCCCTTAAACTTGATCCCCAGGAAAAATACATAGTCCAAGGCATGACCATGCAGATGGGTGGCAGAAATAATCACTTCTGCGGGGTCCAGTTAATTAATCACTGAGTAAGAATCTTGTCCAACATGTGCGAGTTCATCATTGACCCCAGGCATTGAAATCACCCAGAATTAACCATCTGAGTGACTCCAATACCCTGTCACCAATGGGGTCCATTATTTCTTGAAGGAATTCCCCCTCATGACTCAGGGGGTGATAAATGAGGAGGATACTACAACCTATACCTCTACCCCCAGGTATGGCCATACATTTAAACAATGAAGCCACTCCCACTGTGTGCACCGCCAAGTTCAACTCAGATCTAGAACAGCTGGCCACCCTCCCACAATCCTTCCTCAGGCAGTGAATCACTGAGAATCCAACTGGTTTGGCTGCTTCCAACACTGGGCCTGCATCATCACCAAGTCAGATTTCCATGACACAAGCCAGATCAACTGAGAAATCAGATATGAAATCCATTTTAATAACCACCTTATTCTTCATCAATCTGGCATATATTGAAATATATCTTAGTGCATTGAATAATATATAGAAGCCCATTAGCTTAGCAATGGTGTTAGTGAGGCTGTTTATTTAAAAGTTTTCACCGACCAGAGGGCAGAGTGATTACAGCAGTTAGTTTAGGACGCTGATATAGGTTTTTTTTAATAAACAAATACATATTCATTGTAAAATTGTTTTATAACTGCATAGTTCTTATTTACTTAGTAGTTTTAAACAGTTTAAAATTTGTGCCATAGTAATCACATGATCTGACTCCATAAAGCGCATGTGCTAGTATTGATCAATCAACATTTTATTTGTATAAGGCGCCCTTCCTATGCTCAGGGCACCTTTTCAATACACATTAAACACACACAATATTACAATTTAAAAACAGATAATACATATCAGTGTGCATTTAATAAATTCCTGAGAATGCCTGATTAAACAGGTAGGTCTTCAATAGCTTTTTAAAACCCTCTATGGTCTGGCTCTCTCATATCTGGTGAGGTAGAGAATTCCACAGGGTACGTGCCATAAAGGCAAACGATCTTCCTCCTGATGTTTTTAGGGATACCCTGATACTCTTTAGCAATCCCTCACCAGAGAATCGGAGTGAATGGGTGGGCCAGTAAGGACACAAGAGTTCTTTCAGGTAGTGGGGTCCCTGCTCATGTAGGGCTTTATAGGTCAGCAACGTGACCTTGAAGGTAATCCCCCACTGTACTGGCAGCCAGTGCAGTTCATGCAACACAGGTGTTATATGACTGGATCTAGAGGTTCCAGTTAACAACCTAGCTGTCGCGTTCTGCACTAGTTGCAAGCAGTGGATATCTACCCCCGGAAGCCCTAGGTAGAGGGCATTGCAGTAATTAAAATGACTGGTAACAAAGGCGTGGACCAAAGTAGGAAGATCTTCAGGCAGGACCAGGTGCTTCATCCGGGCTATGTTCCTTAGATGGTAATAGGAAGGTTTGACTACAGCCAAAACCTGCACCCTCAGGGTCAGGCCTTCATCAAATTCCTTGCCCAGGTTTCACACCTGGCCCGAGGCAATAAGCAGGGTCCCCCCAAGATTTAATCCTGAGTGTTTTCCCGCCCATGACCCTGTCGTCCTATAACCAGGGTCCACCACCAATACCTCTGTTTTTCCTGAGTTCAACCAAAGCCAGCTGGCACTCATCCAGTTCTGAATCTCCAGTAGGTAATTATTAAATACCACAGCAGAATCTAATTCTTGTTCGGGCACAAAAGTCATGTACAGTTGAGAATCATTAGCATAGCAATGAAAACTCAACCTGTACCATCTTATAATGTCCCCTAGTGGAAGCAATGTACACCACGAATAACATGGGGGACAGCACCGAGCCCTGTGGAACCCCGCAGGGTAGCCCATGAGGGGCTGAGGAATAAATCCCCGATACCACTCTCTGGGATCAACCCTCGAGGAAAGACCAAAGCCAACTGAGGACCTTCCCTCTTAGTCCACAGGAAAAAACACAGGCGCCCGAGCAGCACCCCATGATCCACGGTGTCAAATGCTGCTGAGAGATTGAGGAGAACCAAGATGGGACGGTTCTCCAATCTCTCGCCATCAGAAGGTCATTAAGTACCCGTACCAGGGCTGTTTCGGTGCTATGCCTTTTTCTGAAGCCTAACTGGTGAGGGTCGTAGATATTGTGGTTGGTTAAATGGTCTTCCAGCTGCACAGCGACCACCTTCTCAATAACTTTCCCTACAAAGGGTAAGTTCGAGATCGGTCTGTAGTTAGCTGGGCAGTCGGGGTCAAGGGAGTTTTTTTTTAAAAAGGGGGTGTACTACTGCCTCCTTTAAGGGATCTGGAAAGATCCCTCTCTCCAATAATAATAATAAAAATAATAATAGAAATAATAATAATAAACTTTATTTTTATGGCACCTTTGAAAAACCAAGGCGCCGAACAAATTTTAAAACACATCATACAGCTCAGTGTCCTAAATATATAAAACAGCAATAAAATCACTGATACAGTCAGAAAGAGAGATTAACCACCGAATGCTTGCCTCCACAAATAAGTTTTCAAGGCCTGTTTAAATCCCTCCACAGTTGCACACTCCCATAACCGACGGGGTAGAGAAATCCAGAGTGTAGGGGCCACAAACATAAATGCTCGGGCCCCAGAAGATTTTAAACTCACCCTCAGGATCTCTAGCAACCTCTCGTCAACTGAGTGGAGTGATTGCCCAGGGTGGTGAGGAACCAGAAGCTCTTTCAAGTAGTCCAGGCCCAGTCTGTGTAGGGCTTTAAAAGTCAGAAGACCAACTTTCAAGGTGATCCACCACTGAACTGGCAGCCAGTGCAGTCCGTGCAGCACCGGCAAAATATGGCTGGACCGAGAAGTTCCTGCTAAAAACCGGGCCGCTGCATTCTGCCCCAGCTGTAGGCAGCAGATTTCCACCCCAGGTAGCCCTAGGTAAAGGGAATTGCATTAGTTGAAGTGTGAGAACACAAAGGCGTGGACCAGAGTAGGAAGATCGCCAGACGGAACAAGGTGCTTAATCCTGGAGATATTCCTCAGATGATAGAAAGAGGATTTGATGATGGCAGACACCTGTGAATGCAAAGTCCTTCATCAAAGATTACCCCCAGGTTCCGCACCCGTTCAGAAGTCAGGAGTGATAGGCTCCCAAGGCATAACCCTTAGGGTAAACCAACCCCCAAACCCCCTATCCAGCATGCCGGATCCACAACCAGCACCTCAGTCTTATCCAAGTTCAACTTCAGTCAACTCAAATCCATCCACTCCTGGATTTCTGTGAGGCAGTTGTAAAAAACTGAGAGAGCTCCATCCTGGTCAGGTGCAAAAGAAAGATGGAGCTGGGTATCATCAGTGTAGCAGTGAAACCTCAGCCCATACCTTCTTACAATGTCTCTGAGGGGCAGCATTTACACTGTGAACAACATGGGGGATAATACTGAATCCTGAGGAACCCCACAAGACAGAGAAACTGGGTCTGAGGAATAAACCCCAGACACCACTCTCTGGGTTCTTCCGGTGAGGTAAGATGTAAACCACCTGAGGTCTACACCAGATAATCCGCAGATGAACCACAGATGGTTAAGCAATACCCCATGGTCCACAATGTCAAATGCTGATGAGAGATCTAGGAGAACCAAGATAGAACAGCTCTTCCAATCTCAAGCCATCAGGAAATCATTGAGCACCCGAACCAATGCTGTCTCAGTACTATGCCTCTTTTGAAAACCGAACTGAAGGGGTTCATAGATGTCATGGATGGTCAAATATTTTTCCAGCTCTATGGCCACTGCTTTCTCAATCATCTTCCCTAAAAACGGAAGATTTGAGATCTGTAGTTCTCATGGCAGTCGGGGTCCAAAGAAGCTTTCTTTAGGAGGGGTGTTACCACCACCTCCTTCAGGGAGCTAGGAAACTCACCTGTTTCCAAGGAGCACCCAACTATCCGTGCGAGGACCGGGTCGATGGAATTAATATAACCCAAAATCAGGGAAGTTGGTCTAGGATCCAAACTACACCTACAACATGTAGGGCACATACTCTGGACAATCCACATGACATCCATGAACTCTGGTCAGCTGAAGGAACTCCAGGAAAGCTGAGGAGCAACAGCCACACTTAGAGTGTGCTGGATGGAGTACCACCCTGATGTCAGCCACCTTATTTGCAAAGAATCGAGCAAGTTCATCGCACTCTACTTGTGAAAAGGCTTTTTGCACTTGTAGGCATGCTGGGTTACACAGTCTGTCTACAGTGTGAAAAAGCTGAGCTGGTCAATTCTGAGCAAGGCAATCTCCCTGGACAGGAATTTTGCCTTCTTTCGGGAGATTGATAGGCTTGATAATGCTCCATCAATTTAAGGTCATCAGCATCAAGGGAGACTCTCTGCCAGCAATGCTCTAACCTCCGTCCTAGTTGCTGCATCTCCCTCAAGGTCCTATCAAACCATGGGGACCGAGGGTGAAGGGAGAGAGGAGAGAATGAACATGGATGGGAGCAACGACATCCAGTGCCTCTGATATAGCCATTTTATAGGCTACCACGAGGGCCTCTGGGTTGCTGTTTGCTACTGGAAGGGACGATAGGTCAAGTACCGCCACTAGACCTTCAGAGCTAATATCTCTTAAAGGGTGATACCTGACCATCTCCACAGGGGTAGGTCTATGAAGGGGGGTGCTAAAAATAAACCCCACGGTGTAGTGATCGGACCATGCAACTGGTTCCACCCCCAAGTCAGAGGCCTTGATCCCCAGGAGGAAGACTAAGTCAAGGGAGTGACCATGTTTATGGATAGCAGTGGTAACTATCTGTGTAAGGCCCAGGGATGACATTAATTGGAGGAAGTGTTGTCCAAATGGCGAGAGTTTGTCATCGACCCAGGTGTTGAAGTCACCCAGAACCACCAGTCTGGATGACTCAAATGCCATGTCGATGACAAAGTCCGTCACTTCCTGAAGGAAATGCTTCTCATCTCCAGGTGGACGGTGGATGAGAGTGATCCTACAACCTACACCTGCTACCATGGTGCACTTGAATGACTCAGTCTCCTCAACTGGTACACTCGCAAAGTTAAGTTCAGTCTTGAAACAGACCGCAACTACCCCACCACCCCCCGTGATCCAATCTTGGGAGGTGGATCACTGAGTACCTGGCTGGAGTTAAGGCCTCCAAGATGGGACCAGAGTTCTCATCCAGCCAGGTCTCAGTAATGCAAGCCAGAGCCACCATTCTTACAAGATCTGCAATAATTGTAGTCTTGTTTTTAATGGCATTGCATAACACTGCCTGAGTTAGATGAACCTCCAGAGCTGCCCAAACTACCTGCCCACCAATATTGGTAGTGCCCTTGGGTATGGAAACCAAACATGGTGAACCACATTCTTGGTTCCATTTTGCCCCAGGGTGTTTCCTGGATCTCACAACCCCAATGTGATGGCCCTGCTCATTCACCCTCCACTGTTCACACCCCCCTGTCCCCCTCCACCCCTTGCGAGTGATACCCAGTGCCCTATAGCACTGGTATGTTGTAAATTGCAACGGGGGAGAAAAAAGGGATGGAGGGCATGGAGAGTGGAGGCAAATAGTGCATGACCATGGGGGCAGGCCTCCAACACATTCTGGCAGTCAGTTTATCAGACAACTCTCACTTAACTAATTACCAAAACAAAATTAAATAAAACAAAATAACGAAACACCACAGAATATAAACCCACAACAGTTAATTAAAATTAGATAGCCCAAAACACCTATCCCCTATTACAACATAAATAATCTTCAAACCCTCCCATACATAAAGTAGTAAGAAAGTACTAGCAAACACAGAAATCCCATCCACCATACAACTAAAATTATTTAATAAAGCTCCACACACCCCGAATAAATAAACTAAAGAATAAAAAAGGCTCCCACTTGCCCCAACCCCAACATAAGAAAAAACCCTCAAATAAATACAATAAAATCCCCCTCAGATCAAGATGAAGACAACAAATGTAAATGAGGGGACAGGTTCAGTCACTAGTCCAGCTGCTAGTCTGCTATACTGAGGCTCTCACCCCCAAGCAAGCAAATATTTGAATGTCCAATGGAAAACATCAGACTCTCACTTCAGCAGTCCTCCGATCAACAGTATTTTGTACAGAGCCACTTAAAAGAGGCTAACAACCTCCAGTCAAAATTCCAAAGGCTGAGATGGAGCAGATAAACCACCAACACTCAGGAGCAGTTCTTCATGCACAGTCTGAGGCAAAAAGGAGCTCAGTCAATGGAGAATTCATCCAGAATAAAGCCTTACTGAGTGACCATGACAAGGAAGGGCAGCCCCATCTGGATAATTGGGTCCCCAAGAGGAACCCACCAGCTCCAATTGGGGAACACCCTATGGAACCGAGGTCCAACTGCTCTCCAGCCACAGTTCCCCAGTACCCTACCAGGGAGATGACCCGACCCACACCCAGCCACCCGGTTTGCTCCCCGGGATCAGCCACTGAGTCAGTTGTACAGTCATCCCTCGCTATAACGAACCCCACTATTATGAATGCTCGGCTATACCGAATGGCCTCGGCAGCTCCCAGAACTGTCGCTTACATTGTTAGTGTCAATTGGTACAAGCAGGTTCCTATCAGGTGCATCGAGTAAACATTTGCTGCATTTTGGTACACTTTCTGGCAAGCCCCTTTTGAGAAATTCACTGACCTTTTCAAATCAGCAGTCCAATCACAATGAAATGCTCTGGTTATTCTGTGGACACTAAGCTTCGAATCCCGGATAGGCTGAATGCCGGCGAGAGTTTCGCCAAACTGTCTCAGGAGACCGGCTATTCAAAGTCGATGATCTGTACCTGGAGAAAGCAAGAGGCTTCACTCCGCGACTTTGCAGTAGAGTGCACGGAGATTAAGGGGCTTCAGAGAAAGAAGATTAGGAAGGCAGACGAGCATGAAATTGATCGTGCCACCCAACTCTGGTTTACCCAGCAGCGTGCGAGTGGGGTCCCAATCTCGGGTTCCATGCTCCGAGAGAAGGCAATTCAATTTGCCCATGTGATTCATGGTGAGGAGAATTGTTTCAAATCCTCAACCGGGTGGCTATGGCGCTTTCAGCGCCGACATGGAATACACCGAATTGCAATCACAGGTGAGGCTCAATCCTGTGACAATGCAGCAACAGAAGCATTTTTGCCCAAACTAAGAAACATTTTGTCTGGGTATTCACCTGAACAGATTTACAATGGGGACAAGACAGGTCTGTTTTGGCAATGTCTCCCCGATATATCGCTGGCTGCTAGGTCTGAAGTTAATGCCAGTAAAGGATTTAAAACAGCAAAGGGCAGGTTGACATTCCTGTTCTGCACTAATGCAACTGGCAGCCATAAACTGCGCCCTCTTTACGTTGGAAAATTTAAAAATCCTCGCTGTTTACACCATGCCAACCGAAGTGCACTGCCAGTGATTTATGAGAACAGTAAGAATGCATGGATGACTTGTGACATTTTCCGTCTGTGGTTTTTTGATTCTTTCATTCCTTCTGTGCGGCAACATCTGCGTAAACTAAAGTTGCCTCCAAAAGCTGTCTTACTCCTGGATCAATGTCCAGTGCACCCCCCCCGAGGCTGAACTGAAGTCAAGGGATGGAAAAATCAAGACAATTATCCTTCCTAAAAATACCACTTCTAAAATTCAGCCACTGAATGGTGGGATCATCGCTACATTCAAAAAACACTACAGGAAGCGCCTTCTCAGCGAGATTGTGTCTGCAGGTGATGGGCTATCTGGTGCACAGATGGGGGTGCAGGAGGTGCTAAAAAACACAAATGTCCGGGACAGCATACACCTTGCAGGTGAAGCATGGGAGAATGTCACTGCTGCCACTATTCACCACTGCTGGGTCACAATGCTCAGCCCGTCTTTCCCACCAGAATTCAGTGTATGAGCCGGTGACCTGGACGAGGATGCAGAAGTTGATGACACAGTCGAAAGTGCACAGCTGGCAACAGACCTCGACCTCACTGACAGCAAAGCAGACGCATCTGACACATCTGACATTATAGATGCTTGGATCACTAATGATGAGACCCTACCCACTGTGGATCAAATGACGGATGCTGAGATTGTGTCTTGTGTGCCAAGAGAGGGAAGAGAGGGAAGAGAAACAGAAGACCCTGATCAGTCAGAAGATGAAGAGGATCATGAAGGAGACACACAGAAGCCAAGTACAGGGGAAGCAGTGCGTGGTCTGGAAACAGCTCTCACCTGGCTAGAATGTGAGGAAGCAGACCTCATGAAAGTAATTCAGTTAAGACAGATTTTGTCTTATGCCAGAGACTTACACTCTATGAAAATGGCTAAACAGTTTAAGGTCACATATTTTTTAAACCTAATGCCTAAGTACAGTACAGTATCTGCACAAGTAACTCTGGTTGCCCACTAGCTGTTGTACTGTACTTAAATTAATTTCAATAATTTTAAAGTAGTTTGTGTGATTTATTTTGGCATTTAATTAAATTTTGTATGTTTTCTAAATGTTTAAAATCAATAAAGACTGTTTTTTGCATCGCTCCTGAGCATGCTTTTACTTTACTGTGTTATCCTTTTAGCTGCCTGAGTTTATTTTTTGCGATCCTCGATATAACGAAGTTTGTGCTATAACGAATGTACTGCTTGGCTCCAGAAACAATCATTATAGTGAGGGATGACTGTAATATAATGGTGCAAACTTAAGCCCACTGGTAAGGGACAAAGTTGAAGTGGCCCCCTGATGACTCAGGGGTCATGCTCCAAAACCACACAACCAAACCCCCTTCACCGCTGAAGCCTACTCCCTCCAGCAAAGGCCCCAGCAGCAAAAGCCCCAAGCACCCAAGGCTGCAAACAGTCCCCCCCACACCAGCAGCTCAATCATCAAGGTCCAAATCCTCCACCGATGTAAAATATCAAGGTTTCCAGCAAGTTCTTAAAGTAGAAAAGCAGTAGCAAATTGCCAGCGTTCACGACCTCCGACAGTCCTCAGTCCTAGATCGTGTAGAGTCTCACTCCCAGATGTAAGTTCTCATCCAAATGAAAGGCTCCACTATTTCCTCAGATGTCTATTACAGACTGGCTCCCTTTGCAATGGTATTTGCTTGCTGAAAAAACACCATTGGCTACAAAAGAGCCCCACTGCTCCACCAACGGCCCCCGGAAAAGCTGCCCACAACTTCAAAAACTGCCACATGCACCAAATGGAAGTGCTCACTATAATGTATGAGCGCCTCCAAAGCAAAATGGTATTAGAATATCAATGGGCCAAAAATACTACAAAAAAAACACCTGTATAAGTACTAGAGACTAGGTCTTGGACCAGACCAAAAAGTGCAGTCTTCCACACTGCAAGACGGCCTCTAACTCCCAAGATTCTAGCTATTGGAGTACCAAAATGCCAGAGAAAAGCAGCCAGAAAAGAGCACTTTATATCTTAATCTTCCTCACTTCTTCGACCCTGACTAACTACAAACTTATAATTCAGTAAAACAACAAAACAATAATGTGTTAAAATAAATAAAAAGAATGAACTCGGAGGTAGTGATCTGGCTGGCTCACAACAGCCACCATCTTGCCTTCTTTAGAGCATTTCTTTTTCTAAACTGTGCATGCAACCCCCACTATCCCAGAAAGGACCGGGCCAATAACTTCTACACACCCCACTAGTAGGCGTGCCGGGCCCGGATCTAAACTACAGTAGGTTGGCTGCAGAGTCTGGATGATCCTCACTATATCCACAACTACTGGTTGACTAAAGGTGGACCAGGTCTGTTGGGAATTAGTACCACCCAATTGATCAATGCAAGGTCCAATGGAAGGCACTGGCTGATCTCATCCCTGATGGTGGACACCTTATCAGTGAAGAACTGCACAAACTCCTCACACTGCACTTGTGACAACAGTCGACTGGAGTGAAGACAGGCTGGTTTGCACAGTCTGACCACAGTCCGGAAGAGCTGGACCAGCCTGTTCTTCACCATAGCAAGTTCCCTGGACAGGAACTCTGCCTTCTTATGGGAAATTGCTGATTGATAGGTCTCATAATGATCCATCAATCTAAGTCTATCCACTTTCAGGTGAATTTTCCACCAGTGTCTTTCCAACCTTCGCCCCTGCCTCTTCAACTCATGGATTTCCCCATTAAACTAAGGAGCACCTGGGTGAGAGGTAAGAAGGTGAACATGAGCAGAAGCAATGATATCCAAGACCTATACATTCCATTTTCTCCAGGTATAGCAGCAGGTATACATGTCAGAAGGTGCAAGAAGCACTTACTAATTAGCAATAGATTCAAACAAGAAGATAGAGTAACTTAGCCTTGCTCAAAAAAACATTAAAATGTATGCTATATTGTTAAATTGGTGTCAGTTGGTGTTAGGTGCATGTTACAGTAATCAGCAGTAGCAGCTAATTGACTACTAAATATTTATTTATTTATTTGTTTCTCAGAATTACAATACATTTGAGTCAGGGACTCTTTTAAAAAGGTTCCACATCAAGACAGAACAAAAAATTGTACAACAGAAGGACAGTTCAAAGTACAGAAACAATGTTGCAGTTACAAAGGTTACAGTTACAAGTAAAATTAAATTACACACATACTAGTGATCACTGGTATGACTTTGTCAATCACGAGGGGCTGCAGATTTCAAACAAACAACATTGCTAATGCAGTTACAGAGGTTACAGTTACAAGTTGCAAGCAGAGTTAAATTACACACATACTAGTGGTCACTGGTAAGACTTTGTCTTCAGGTGAGGCTGCAGTTGCCAAACAGCAGCAGAGCGCAGGGAAGTCTGAATAGTTAGTACTGTGAAAGGAAACCTTGGGTAACAGGTAGTTGTCAAGTTATGATGTAGAGTAACTAAAACAGTCAATGACTGACTAGGTCCATGTTAGATAGGAGAAAGGAGGGAGGGAGTGGAGTGGATGAACCTGAGGCCATAAAGCACAATTGGTGTGAGGTGGGAATCAGAAAGTTTTTTATAGACTGGACAGGATTAGGGACAGAAAGGGAGAGGAAGAGGTGTTGAGCAGGAGGAGTAAATGTTACAAGGGAGGTAAGGAAGGATAGGTTGGGAGCAACAGATTAGGTGGAGCAATCCCAACTGCTAAGCTTAATAAGGTGTTGCTGGAGTTTGCATTTAAACTGTCCGAACTTGGGTACATCACGGACATCCAAGAGTAGGCCTGATAACCAGTTGGGAGCTCTGTACATAAAGGCCCATTGCCCTAGAGCAGTACGGCAGATGGGACTTGGTAGGTGAGCTTAGCTGCACTTCTCATACTGCGGGGGTTAGATGCAAGTGCAAGTGCAAGGAGATGCTGTGTGGTAGGAGGGGTTAGCTCATGGTGCTAAAAAGTGAAAAATAAGTCACTTGCCTAGTTAACTTTTCTAAGCGAATGATCTGATGCAACAAATAGACTTAGAAATATAGCTACAAATATAAAGGAGTGCTGACGGTATGCTGAAAGGGGTATTTTGTAAGAGAATTGAGAAAGTACTGCAAAGGGAGTTACTTGGAGGGTAATCTTGGTACATTTGGTATTATTGCAAGCTTAGAGCATAAACCAAGGTATAGTGAAGCTATACCTAATTTTAGCTGCTTCATAGTGCATGTGGAAGCTATATTTAAAGGAAGATAAATTCGCTATTTACCCCCCTTACTCCTACTCTTTTAAAGTGACAACCACTAATTTGCATATTAAGCACAGTTGGATCTTTACAGCCAAGACATCAGAACAGATGAAAAGTCTGAGACGGGTACAGCACAAGCAAGGGTAAGATCACACAGAAACTGGAAGAGTTACAGTCTGTATGAAGGTGGAGCACATATCTGCAATTGAAAAAGAAAACAAAGGAGAATCTAAATGGGCAAGGTATTCTAAGACATTCTAATTTAAATGGACTAAAAGGGACACAACTGGTATGCTCTTGTAATATTGTATGTTGTGTGTGAAGAGTATAATAGAACATTTCAAGAAGGGCTTTTTCCTACAGGGGGTTGAAATTGGTCAGTACGAGATTACAAAGGACAAATAAAAGTAAAGTATCTCATTTATTAAGTGAATCCCTGCAGGACATCAAAAGAAAAAGAGTGAAAAAATACTTTTTTTGCAAAACAAAACCAGACAAAAATGATGGATCATTGATTAATATCTACTAAAACAGACACGGATAGGACCTCCACTCTAAAATCAAAAGTAAGCAGTTTACTTCCAGTTTTGATCAATGTTGATATAATGGATGGAAGTATGTTGGAAAAATTTCCTAATTTGTCATTTTTTTCCAACTCACCAGAAGTAGACGTTGAAAGGGTGGAAAACTACTGTTAAAAAAGGAGATGTGGAAGATTATATACTTGGCAATAACGTTCTGCTCTTGCCCAGACAGAGTAATTCTAGGGGGTCCGATAGAGTTCTAGATAACTTAGATAAAATTGAGAGTATTATGTTTCCTAAAAATACTAGAAGTTTGAGTAAAAACAAATTGGCTGAATTAGAAGCCAATGCTCTCTTAATGAATCTTGGGATCATTGCAGTCACAGAGATATGGTGGGATAACAGTTCCTCATGGGTTCAGAATATTCCAAATTACAAACTGTACTACAAGAATAGATGGGAAAAAAGGAGGTGGAGTTTGTCTGTACATTCATAATAATATTGATTCACACCAACTTATTTCAAAAAACAATAATGATAATGAGAGTGTATGGGTAAACATTAGATTCAAGGGACATCGTAATTTATTAATTGGCAATTGCTATAGACCTCCTGCAGCAGATCATAATTATAATGAATCCCTACTCAATGAAATAATTGATATGACCAACAAAGGTAACACTATCATATTAGGGGACTTAAATATTCCAGGGATAAACTGTAATACCCTAAAAGGGTCTGGTGATATGGAAAATAACTTTATCAATATGTTAACTAATACAGGATTGGAACAACTAATAAAACAACCCACCCATGGCCATAATATATTGGATCTACTTATGACCAATAATGAATCTAATATAACTAATATTAAAATCACAGAACCATTGGGGAACAGTGATCATAACTCTGTCTTATTTAGCATTCATATCAAGATTATTAAAAATACAACATCAACAAGACTAATAAACTATGAAAAAGCAAACTACATATAAATATACAATCAAACAGTATAGACTGGGGTTTATTACTAAATCAGTTAATGGTTGAAGAAGCTTGGAATTATATAAAACATATTATAATAGACTTGGAAAGTAAGCATGTTCCCACTAGAAGTAAATATAATAAAAAAGGTAAAATTCCCCTCTAGTACTCCAAGTCAATACATAAACTAATAAATTTAAAGGGAAAATTATTCAAAAAATCTGAAAATAATCCCAGTCTATCCAATATCAAATAATATAAACTCTCAGTTAATATCCTTAAGAAAGCGATAAAGAAAGCAAAATATAGACTGGAATTTAAACTGGCACATTCAAAAAATAATACAAAGGCATTACACTCCTATTTGAAAGGTAAAAATCAGACCACTAAAACCATCGGTCCTATTCAGGAAAGCGGATCAATAATTGTAAATGAACAGGAAATAGCAAATTGTCTTAACAACTATTTCTGTTCAGTATTTAAAAAAACATTCACGAGTCAGATCCTAAACTGATAAAACAAATTTATATAATAACACATGCAGACGTTTTATCAGCTCTACAAACCATCAATAAAAAATGAAATTCTAGTTCAGGACCAGACCACATTCATCCAAGATGATTATGGAATACTGCTACAGCAATTTCCACACCCTTAACCATCTTATTTAATAAATCATTATTAGATAAACAAATACCTTCAGATTGGCATAAGGCTATAGTCATTCCCATATTTAAGAAGGGAAATTGGGCAGAGGTTGGTAATTATCACCCTATAAGTCTGACCTCGGTGGTCTGTAAATTCATGGAGAAAATTATTAAGAAACTCCTTGAAAGTAAAATTGAACAGCTGGGTATTATAGATAAAACACAGCATGGAGCTAAAAAAAAAGGCTACTCATGTACCACTAATATAATTTCATATTACAAACATATTAGTAGAGAACTGGACCTAGGAACACCTATGGATGTGGTGCTGTTGGATTATAGCAAGGCCTTCGATCTTGTTCCCCACTACAAATTGATCAATAAGCTAAGTTTGGCTTTTCACCTTGGTTAATAGACTTGGTCATGGAATGGCTATCTGATTGAACGCAACAGGTTAAAATAAATGGATATCTATCTAATCTTGGAAGAGTGACTGGTGGAGTGCCTCAGGAGTCTGTTTTGGGCCCACTTCTATTTAACATTTACATTTCAGATATGACCATTAGTAAAAATAACATCCTCTCCAAGCTTGCAGACGACACAAAAATAGGAGGTAAAGCGGATAGTACAGAAAGTATAAAATCTATCTCCAGTGATCTGCTACAGATTGAGAAATGGGCAATCAATAACGATATGCTATTCAGTATTGATGAATGTAAAATTATACATATTGGTGCAAAAAAATCCATGTACCAACTACTACCTTAATAATCATCCAATCTCTAAATCAACTTGTGAGAGAGATTTAGGTATTATAATTAACAATAAATTAACATCATCTGACCATTGTATTAAAATCTGCAAACAGGCAAATGGACTACTAAACAGAGTAAAGAAGACATATGTTTCTAGGAATGAACAATGCCTTATCCCACTATATAGGTGTTACATTTGGCCACATTTGGATTATGGTACGCTGTTCTGGAATCCATACCTAAAAGGGGATATAGCATTGCTGGAAAGGGTCCAGAGAAGGGCCACTAAAATGGTCCCCAAGCTAGCAAATATCGACTATGCCAGTAGACTAAAAAACACAGGCCTGTTCCCACTACAAATGAGAAGATTCAGAGGCGATTTACTTCTCCTGTATAAAATTCTGAACAATAGCAATATGATGGACTCATTAGATATAAAACTAACTGAAAGACGTGTTACGGACAGATCACATAACAAAATTTTGAATGTAATGTGGGCAAACACTGCCAAAAGAGATCATTTTTATAACATCAGAGTCGCTAAACTCTGGAATACCCTCCCATAAGAATTAATTGAATTAGATAACTTTAATTACTTTAAAACAAAATTAGATGAATGGCTCCTGTCAACTACTTAATTGGGAATAAATTGCCTGCAAACTGTGGGGGACAATCTCAACGGGCCTTTGGCCTACTTTTGTCCTACCAAACCTAAGTAAACATTAGTAAAAATAAAATGAAAGTCCTGCGAAATTACAACAATCAATGGCTTAAAGGGAATTGAAGGAAAATATGAGGAAAGTCTAAAATTGAGTGAACATATGAGCAAGTTCAAGGGCATTGCAGCTGAAGGTATTGCGAAAAGTACCAGACAACACTATTTCCCAACAAATTTGAGTGAGGAATTGATTAGCTTAATGAAAAATCAATACATTGTCAATGTTAATGGAACAACTGGTTATTATCAGGAATGATACTGAGACTACAAGAGAGGATATTGCAGTCAATGGGGCAAGATTAGATGATATCAGTAGAAAACTTGATCAATTGGTATCTAATAAAGATTCTTTGTCAAGGGTCTTTGATACACTTAAGTCATCCCCTATTAATGTTAGACCTGATTTCAGCATTATTAATATCCCAGAGAGCCCAGCAACTGCTATATATAAGGCTGGTAAACCCAGAAAGAACAAACTCTGGTCAGAGCCAACAAGGCTGCATAATGCTATTTTACTGGGATTAGGAGCCATCTACAGGGAAATTACTTTTATATGAAACCTCAAGCAGCTCAATATTTTTTTTTGAACTGCCTGCTAATAACAATATTCCCTTGTGATTGCTGGCCCTGTTAAAGTTAACACATTCTCTGGTGTCCACAGGTACATCCCACCCTCTGACTGCCGCGACTGTTAATAAAAATGAATTCCCTGGTGTGCAGTGGCTCCATCGTTGTCTGATCACCTGCCATGTTAATAACAAATAATTCCCTTGCTGCAGTATAAGGTCATTCTGGTCAAGTGGTATGGAGGGATGAGGCATTATGTGCCTTGACTCCCACTACATCAGTGTCCCGAGTTCAGGAATATGCTCAGGTTGCTGAGGGTCGGAGAGAAGACTGAGCGTTCATCAGATAGCTGTTCTGTCCCTGGGTGGGAAGGCATGCTGACTCGACTTTTGCTTCCCTCAGGTGAATCCAAGGGGGGGGATGCGGAAATGGCTAGCACAGGCTACCCACCTACCTCATTCACACACTACCACCTGGATGACTGGCTCAGTTCTACATGTGAGTGACTGGTTTTGGGGAGGATGGCTCTCCCCTTCCTGGCCCTATCATAGGCTGGAGGGCAATCCATGGGGAACATTGGACTCAGTGGTCCGGGACAGGGGAGTGGCAGACAGGAGAGGTGGGGACAGGGCTGAGAGCCTGCCTGAGTCAACTAGCAAGGCAAAAATGTTTATGGAGGGGGGGAAATGCTGCAGTATGCATGACCTTAACACATATACACAACCCTCCCATAACAGGGGTTACAGTAAACCTACCAAGTATAGGTAATATGTATAGGATCTCCTACCAGGGTACTATGGAGCCAGAGGGAGGAGTCTTAAAGGGATGAGGTTTCTTAGACCTGTAGAATAAGGATCCACAGTTCATAGATAGTTACTAGGAAGGATAAGAAAGGTTACACATATTGTTATGCTTTTCTGACAGAAACATAGAAACATAGAATTTGACAGCAGATAAGGACCGCTTGGCCCACCTCTTCTGCCCATTTCCCTACCTAACGGATAAGCTGCAGATCCTGGTTAACCAACAGCCTACTTCCTCCTACCCCCCACTAGAATTGCCTTATGTCTGTCCCATGCATTCTTGAATTCCCCTACTGTTTTTGACTCTACGACCTCCTCAGGGAGGCTGTTCCATGTATCCACAACCCCTCTCTGTGAGAAAATACTTCCTCACATTACCTCTGGAGCCGTCCCCTCTATCTTCAAATTGTTGCCCTTGCTTTTGCACTCTCTTTTTCTGAAAGATGCTACCCTCTTGTACTTTGTTGATTCCCTTGAGGTATTTGAAAGTTTCTATCATGTCCCCCCCCTCCCTCCTTTCCTCAAGGCTATACATCTTTAGTTCTTTTAGTCTTTCTTCATATGCCTTCTGATGCAGACCCTGCATCATTTTGGTTGCCCTCCTCTGGACAGCCTCCACCCTGTCTATGTTTTTGCGGAGATGGGGTCTCCAGAACTGTACACAGTACTCCAGATGTGGTCTTACCAACTGTCTGTACAGAGGGCCAACAACTTCCAGTTTTCTACTGGTGATGCCTCCCCCTCTGCATCCCAGTATCCCCCCAGCCCTCCTTACTGTCTTCTCACATTGCTGAGGAAAGAGTTCACATGCTGTGAGACCTGTGAAAGTAAAGAGAAAAAGGTTAATATGGAGTAAATACAGTAGCGGGAACAATAGAGAGGATAGAGATAGAAAGGGGTATAATATAGCATAAAAGGTAAAAATAGTATTGCTTTAGATAGAAAGTAACATAATTAAATGAAATAACAGATATAGAGGCATGTTTAATTTAAGTAGTATACCAGTATCATTAACTGTTTACCATGAGCGTCAAAAACAAAACACAAAAAATAGAATAATGAAATGTTTGTAACCAAGTTACTCGTGTTTTCAGCTAGACTTGCACATTGTTTTAGTATGTGGTGTATATCACTTTAAGAGAGCTATATAAATGAGATGCTTATTTGTATTCCTCAGACCCACCCCCTGAGGAAGGTCCATTGAAGGGTTGAAGCACTGGGGCTAGTGGGTGCACGCGAGCATATTGCCAGAAACTAAATCTTGCACTGAATCTATGAGTACTGAGCTTTCTTTTCTTCTCTTATTACAAGCTGGCTGTTTTGCTCATGCACCACCTTTTCCAGTGTGCACCACTCTACACTACTTACACTATAGACACAGCACTGACCACTGACCATCACAGGACTGACCCTTCCACCCCCTACAGTTACAGGACTGTACCCTCCCCCTGAGAGTCACAGGACTGAAACCCTCCACTGTCAGTCACAGCACTGGGCACCCACCCCTGACAGTCACAGAACTGACCCCTATTCCCAACTGTCACAGCACTACACCCCACCACCATGACAGCACTGCCCCCATACCCCCTAAAGTCACATGGATGACACTCTCCATAGGCAGTTACAGCAGTAATCCCCACCCTTAACAGTCACAATACTGCCTCAGTCACAGCACTGAAGACCACCCCACACAGTCGGGACTGACCCCCCCCCCCCAAACAGTCACTTAGTTTGGCACCTTTTACAACCATTCTGCCGCATGTATAACTTCCTACAAATACTTCCGTCCCTCAAAGTTGTAGAATTGTACAGAAGCAGACCTCCCAAAAGTCACAGGAATGACCCTCACTCTGACAGTCACATAAATGACACCCTGTCCCTAACAGTTACATATCTGACCCTCTTCCCGATAATCACAAGACTGTACCACCACTTTGATAGTCACAGTGCTGACACCCTCCACCATCAGTCACAGCAATGACCACCCCTTAACAGTCATAGGACTGTGCCATCCTCCCCACAATCAGAGGACTGCACCAGCCAGCCCCAGTTACAGGACTGTATCACCACCCCCACTTCCCCCACCCCTACAGTCACAGGACTGTATCAGCACCCCCCCATCACAGGACTATACCACCTCACCCCCACACTCACAGAACTGTACCACCCCACTGACAGTCACAGGACTGACACCCTCCACCGACAGTCATGACAATGACCACCCACCTCTGGCAGTGGCAGCACTGTTCCACACCTCTGAGAGTCACTACACTTTCTTACTATTTCAAACAGTCACAGAACTGCCACCCCCCAAAAAAAACTGTAGTCACAGCAATGACCATACACACCTGAGAGTCAAAGCACTGATCCCCATCCCCCCATAGTAACATCACTGGTCAAAGCACTTCACCCCACCCCCATCTTACAGCATTGATTATCCATCCCCAACAGTCACAGCAGAGCCGCCTCACCCCCAAAAGTCACAGGACTGATACCCTCTACCATCAGTCACAGCAGTAATTTCCACCCCCAGACAATAACAGCACTGAGTCATGACTCCTAACGGTCAATGCACTGACCACCCATCCACAACAGCCACAGCACTGCCCCCTTACCCACAACAGTCATGGGATTGATCCCCACCCCGACAGTCACAGACCTGAATCACCCCTTCAATAGTCACAGAACTAACACCTTTCACTGTTAGTCACAATGGCCATCTACCCAACAGTCACAGTGCTGATCCTCATCCCCCAGCAGTGACAGCACTGACCTCCACCCACAATGTTCACAGCACTACCCACCACCACTGTCAAAGCACTGTCCCCATACATCCGCAACAGTCACAGGGCTGATACCCTCCACAGACAGTCACAGCAGTGATCCACACCCCCAACAGTCACCACACTGCTTCCCCACTCCCAAAAGTAACAGTCCTGCCCCCTATCTGGCAGTCACAGCACTGATTACCCACTTCCTGACAATAACCACACTGGCTCCCCATGCTCGACCGTTACAGCACGAACACCCCCAACCATAAAAATCACAGTACTGACCCCCACCATTAACATAGCACTGCCTCTGAACCTCCCTCAAGAGTCATAGGACTTACCTTCCCCCTTACAGCAATGCACCTGGCAGTCACAGCACTGACCACCAACCACTGGCAGTCCCAGCACTGACAACACCTCAGTCATAAAATCTTTTAAAAAATTGTTTAAGTACTGGCAAACCATTACAGAGAGTGCAAGGGTCAAAACTGGCACTGGCCTGCTATACAAATTCTGGTAGATATTGTGTTAGGCTAGTAAGATTTTCCTTTAACTAGCCCTACAAACTTGTACTGGAGAGTGTAACCAATAACTACATCAGCTGGGCTAGTGGAAGAGTCTGTGAGGTTAGTGAATTTCTCTAGTCACTAGTCCTGCTGGCTAGTGGCTGAAAAACTAAACTTAGACCCCTTAAGTGGGTCATGCCATCCACAAGATGGCCCTCTAGACATTCTTGCCCACTGACCAGCCCTAAAGCGGAGTATCCTGCTAGGATTCAGAAAACCCACATCCCAATCCCCCACACACACACACACACACAATTGGACCACTCTATCAGTACCAGTTCCATGGGGTTCTTATACTTCTACCTGGACACCCCAAATGACAGCAACAGAGATACAGAGATGGGTAGAAGGGACCTCAGTTTAATCCCTCATGCAAGGGACAGCACACCATGACAGTACAGCATTACTCCATATACTGTATTGTGGTGCCAGTGCTTACAGTATGACAGTGAATATCCTAGTAATCAGACTGCCCATTCTGCATATGTAGTATGTCATACTTATTTCAGCTCTGGAATATGTGGGACTCTTGAATGTACTGCATATACTAGATAACTAACAAAAGAAAAAAGATACAGCTGCAAGTACTTCACAGTTCTATTGTATAAGATACACATAATATATAATGATTCTAAATAGACACCAAGCAGTACAGCACATGGACAAAAAGCTCTGTATATTAAACTTTACATTGCTTGGCTTGTTAAACAGGCTTCTGGAATGCATAAATTCACAGCTACGTAAGTAAGGGATTTAGACATGTATACAGCATGGTGCTGGCATCGCAGGAAAAAGCCTGGCATTGTCAGTCCAAGGCTGGAATATCTCCTAGCACATCCTGCAGCTACATTTGTAACACAGAAGCATGGTCATTCTCCGATCATACTGAATAGCAGGACAACTAATAGCAACTGCTATCTATAAATGACTTTGCTCACCTATATTTGTGGATCCTGCAGTTGTGTTTACTTCTTGCTACACTACATGCCGTCCCTTACAAAGATTTCTTTGGAATACCATTGCAATACCTGTTCTTTGCCATTGTACCACCACTGCAATTTCCAGTGTATTACCATTGTGGGTTTCATAAATGGTATCACAGTAGATTTGCTCCAGTTCCATTGTGATACCATTGTAACCATTATGATACCGTGCAGACAGTAGTAGTTCAAACACCACCTCTGCGGTTTTGTTCAAATTCCAGCAGGATATTATTGTGTCAACTGTGATACTATCAACACCCAGTGGTAGCACAGTGGCAAACTGTTGTGCAGCGGTAGCACAGTGGTGAATACCAGTGTGATACCACCATACTTGGTATCACAGTGGATTTGTTTTAATTCGATTGCACTATTATTGAGACCACTGGGGTACCATGTGTCAGTGGTAGCACAATGAGTGCACCTACAGTGGAAATACAATCGTCCAGTCTCTGCCTTATGCTGGTGGTAGCACAATGGTCATGCAGCATGGTATCACAGTAGCCTGCGTGGGTCACTGGTAGCACATGAACCACATTGTAGGATAAAACCTGCTAGCAGAGTGATCCAAAAAAAATAATTAAGGCACATCCAACAAGACTCCTACGACTCAAACCCCTAATGTTTTTATTTGTGTACTTTGTACGCTTTGCATTCTTCCACTCTAGTGTCTGCATTAACATAGTTTTTCTGCAATAAAACACCTTCCTTTTGTGATAGTGGAAACTTAACAGCATAATGGAGCTATTTCAAATGCTACATCACCAACCACTTAACAAGTGAAAGCCTAGTATCATAATACTTGGGATAGCACTGTTACAGGTTTGCATCCTAGCACAGATAAGAGATCGTGTATCTGATTCCTATAGAGCCTGGGATAAGGCATCTCAAGAGAACATGGTATATGTAAAACAAGAACTGCAATGGGGTCACAAAGGATCTACAGCTCTTTATGAACTATTACAAACAAGGTAGGGTAAACAAAAAACAATACTTATTTGATATGTATGGTCAGTGTCCTCCTACACCTGATCAATGTCCTGTCAGACCTGTAGATATAAAAGGGAAAATGGGTCAGTATAAAGAATAAAAATATTGATCAGCTACTGTAGGTCAGTTGGGAAGTACCTGTAGAGGTTGAAAAATAAAGTGGGTTGTATGTGTGCGGGTGGATGGGGGATATACTGCACTGGTACCACACCAACGACTTTGGTGTTAGAATAGACTGGTCACTCGGGGCCATCACGGTGGGGAGGATTCAGTGTCCCTAGGACTGATCTCTGTTGGGGGTTGGGGCCATGTTGCTCCACCCATTAACCAGCACAGGGCAGGATGAAGACACCAGGGACCCAATATTCAAAAATGCCCAAAGTGGAGAGCAAAAAGTAGTGCTGTGCTTTGTGACACCGCATGTGTGCAGAACTTCTATATTCAGATGGATAGCACATGAAACTATCCCTCTGAATATGGGGACATTGTGTTGAGGCATTAAGTTACTTAGTGTCACCCGATCGCACACCCAAAACTAGGCCCCACAATGGCTTGTGTGTGGGCAAAATCTGCAGTATTCAAAAGTCCCCCTGCAAATTAGCCCATTGGGCATACAAGGCACCAAGGGTCATTTGCATGCCCATCATGGGCTCATCTGTATGGGAGTGAGACTGATTTGCCCAACCACCCCTCCAACTTCCCCAACCCAGTGAGTTGTCCCTGGTGCTAGTGGCATCCCTTCACCCTCCAAATCCAGTCTCATGAAAGACAGATATATCCCTAGCATCCAGTAGTGCCCACCCCCATACCCAGTCCTGTAATGAAAGATTTATTTTTAGCATCCAGTGGTCTCTCCCCCCACCCGATTGCAGTCCCATTCAAGAATGGTATATCCTGGCATCCAGTGGTCCCTCCCCACACCCAATCCCAGTCCATGTAGAAAAACAATTTCCCTGGTGTCCAGTGGTCTCTCCCCACACTCAATCCCCATCCTGGGAACATCATCCCACCCAGTTTCCAAATCCCACCCCCCTCCTAACAGTCACACTACCCTTGCATGGCAGGGGTAAAAAAGCACAAAGAACGAACTGCTACTGCACTGAGGACCATAACAAAAATAAGCAGTCGGGTTGTAGCAATCAAAGTAATTGACTGTTTGGTCAGGTCTTTCTTTCATGTTTGGAATAAATTCACTTTGATTGCTACAGCCTGACTGCTTATTTTTGGTATGGTCCTGAGTGCAGTAGCAGTTCATTCTTTGTGCTCTTGTATGTTGGGTAGGTTGCCCTTCTAGCTACTGCACCAACCTGCTAACACTGATCGCAGCACCTACCTCTGGAACTGCATCAGAAGCAAAGAAGTCCTCTCCCCCACAACAAAGCCCTGTCCCGAACCGTGAGCAGCGCCCTCCAACCCATACCCAGTTGGTGGCTAGTGGCCTCCCTCCCACCCTCAGCACTGACACCAACCACTAGTCCCCCTACCTGTCTGTCAGTGCCACAGTTCAATGACAGTGAGTGGCATAGCCCATCTTGCACAACAATGGCTGCTTTCCATCTATCTGTACCAGGGAGTGCAGCTTATGAATAGGACAAAGCACATCACTGTGCCATATACAGTAAATAAGCTGCGCTCCTTGCTACAGATAGATGCTGCGTGG
This sequence comes from Neoceratodus forsteri, assembly GCA_016271365.2. Lineage (NCBI taxonomy): Eukaryota > Metazoa > Chordata > Ceratodontiformes > Ceratodontidae > Neoceratodus > Neoceratodus forsteri. The sequence goes on from CM057453.1 coordinate 1,649,567,952, forward strand.
CCGTGGTCATGTGAGGTGGGCTGTGCCACTCATCATCATTGAACTGCAGCAGTGACAGACTGGTAGGGAGACTGGAGGGTGGGTGTAGGTGCTTTGGGTAATGAGGGGGCCACTTAATACTAACTGGATATGGGCTGGGGGGGGCACTGCTCATGGTTCAGAATGGGACTTTGTTGAGGGAGGCAGGATTTCTTTACTACTGCCATGCCAAGGGCAGTGCCACCATTGGGGGGCATTGGCAAACTAAGACTCATTTCCAGAATGAGGATCAGCTGTGGGGAGGGATCACTGAACACCAGGGTAATTGTTCCTACACTGACTGAGATCGGGTTGGAGGAGTGACCACTGAACGCCAGGGATATATCTCTCTGTAACAGGGCTTGGATTGAGTGGGGGGGAGTGACCACAGCACGCCATGGATATATCCTCCATTAATGGGACTGGATTTGGAGGGACAGGGGCACCACTGGATAACAGGGATATATCTTCATGTAACTGGGACTGGGATCAGGTGGGAGGAAGGGATCACTGGATGGCAGGGATAGATATTTCATTAATTGGACTGGGTTCGGAGGGAGGGGACACCACTTGTCTCCAGGAAGTTGATGGGAGGGCACTGACACACTACCTCCAGCACCTGCTAGGGCTGTGCCAGATTAAGATGAGGGTTAGGTCAGTGGTATTTTCTCTGCACAAGGGAACCATGCAAAGCACCATAGCACAGAGCAAATACTGTGAGTATTGAACTGCACCAATATCCAGATCCCTACCCCTGATCTGCATAATTTTATCTTGCGTCCCATCCCTGGTTTACTTGGCTCAGACCCAGTTTGCCCGCAGTAAACAAGGAACTGCACCTGGGCAAACATTTGAATATCAGGCCCGAGCTGTTATACTCCCCTTCACTATCAACAGGATTCCAGATCAAACTGGTAAAGAGTGTTGGGGGGTTACCATGGCTGATGGCAGTCTATGGAAAGTGAATGGGAATGATTACCCTTCCCCTCCTGCCTTACCCCATGGAGGGAATCAGTCCCTGAGATAGTGGATGATGTTGCTTGGTGGCTGGAGGCAATATGGTACTTCTTAGTGATGCAGGGCCTGCAGAAATTGGGGCACCATTCTGGCCTATCAGTTGCTATTTTCTCCTCATTTTCATGCCTGTCAATTTCTTCTGACACAGAGCATAGTCTAGTCAAACTCTGACATACACATCATCATAAGTATCTCTGACTTCTTCGCCACTGAAAGTTAGCATTAAACCCGCTAACAAGTTTATAAATTGTTTAACTGACCTAAATGGAGCAAGTTGACCACTCCGGCCACTGGCATTTTTTCACAAAGGGACCCACTGGCTAAAGTGAGTAGCTTCAGTGAGCATTTAATGACACATTCCCAAGATGCAGGTGATGTAACCCCAGCCAGGTATATATATCACTGGACAGTTTGTTGTATCAAAGCCTGTTAAACAGATACACTTCCACACACTTTGATAAATAAATTAAAAAAAAAAAACGAAAGACACTTTAGGTGCTTTACCAATAGAACACATTTTCTTGAGAATAAATCAAACTTTGTGTGCCCTCAATCTGTATAGTTAACTAGCCTACAGCTCAGACACTAACCACACCTCCTTCCTCTAACCAAGACACTAGCCCCCCTCCACAGACCCCTCTGACACTAGCCCTTTACCTCCACAGCATCTGACACTAGCATGTTTCCCTTACAGCCCCCATGACAGTGGCCCTCTTGAATGTACACCCTCCACAGTCCCCAAAACTTCTACGGCTCCCCCTATCACCCCAGACAATAACCCCCTCCCTCCACTTCCTGACACAATCCAGCCACACCAGTCCTTGCCCCTTTCACCACAGTCCGTCTGAACACTCCTCCCTCTCTAGGCACCCCACTTTCTAATCTCTGTGGATATCACCTCCCTCCTGTCCCTTGACTCCCAGAAGCCCCCGAAGAGAATTCCCTCCCTCCCCCATCTTGTCCTGCTCCTCTCCCCCCAGAGTTCCAATCTACCCTATTTGCCTCCCTCTCAGCCTTTGTTACTTGTTCCTGCTTCCGCTCATACCTCCTCTGCCTCACACTCTGCCCTTTCCCTCTCTCCTCCTTCACCCTATCCCCTGCACCTAGCCCTTCCCCCACCCACTGACCCCACCTACTCGCTCCATCTGCTTATTGCCTTTTATCCTCCCCCCTATTTTTCTTTGAACCTCTTTGTGACCAATAATCCTTATCCCGAGGTCTTTGATCCTTAGTCTGTAGTCTCAACTTGTTGCTTTGTCTTGAAACTTATAACACCATTGAAATGTATATACACTCATATTCTACCATATTTATGTATAATATTTTTATATCTGCTTTTGTTATATTGTCAATTTTTATCTTGTTCGCTCTCCATTTTATTGCACTTTGTTGTACTGTTTGTTGTATCCCCGGGTCGACCCTGAAAAAAGGACTGTAATTGTCTCAGTGGATTTACCCGGTCACCAAAACTCAAATAAATAAATATATAAAAATAAGCCACACTCCTTCCTCCTTAGCCATTCAAGAATCACCCATACCCTTGTTGCACACCTTCTCTGCAAGGTCCTCCTGGACACCTCCTACTCAGACATCAGAGGCATCCATACACCTTTCCTTCTACACTCTCCCTACACGTGCCATAACACTAGATCCCTCCCTCCCTCCCTCAAAAGCTTCTGACCACAGTTTACCCACCTTCTAAATCCCCAAACACTAGCACATCCCTACCCCAGACACTAGCCCCCCAGCCCCCCACACAAATCCCACCTCCTTTGCTGGGGTCAAAACTGGCACCATCCCACTAGCAAATGCTGGTAGATTTTGTATACAGCTATTAGGATTTTCCTTTAGGTAGCCCTGCAGGCATGTGCTGGAGAGGGTAATACTTTGGTAAGTGCATCAACTGAGACAGTGGAAAATTCTGTGGGGATTTTCCCCAGTCAGTAGCCCTGCTGGCTATGGGCTACAAAACTCAGGTTTGACCCCTGATTTTAATATGACTTACCTGTTCTGTCCAAGTCACAGTGCACAGAGTTGGGTTCTCTTGGGTTTGGGATAATCGGGTAGAATCTAAAAGGAAAGCACAAAGAAGGTTGCATAAATGCAAAGGGTCTGAGGTCCTAGAGAAGAGATTATAGGAGCCATAATTAAACAAGATACTTATCTGAAAGGTAGACAGCCAGCATCTGGCCAGACCTATGGAAATAAAGGTAAAACTAGGTAAGTATGAGGTACTTATTGTAGCGTGAGTAAAGATAGGGAGCTGAGAGATACAAAAGGTACTATACAGCATAGGAGTAAGTTGAAAAGATACTTAAAGAGCATCTCTTTACTATAATAAAAAACATAACACTAGATTTATGCCATTTGTGTTTTAACTTTGTTTTCTAGTTATGTTTCCCCTATGCCATTGGTCTACTAAATAGTGTAGGTAATGCAGCACTTTTTTCACTAAGTCTTTCAAAATGTATCTTGCTCTCCCCTGCTAACCACACCGTTGCTGTTTGTGATATCACAGTCTGTCCTGGGGCGCACTAAAAACTCAAGGCACTGTGAGGTTAACAAGGGAGAGGCAAATGTTTTCTATACAGACTTTTCAGATGGACTGTCAAGATGTACTGTACATTTTGGAAAGGAACATTGACAATTAAAAAAATTTATTTTCTAGTAAACCGTAAAAAGCTGGATCTTATTTATGATAAATTATGTACTGAAGTGCAGAGTTGCTCTTTAACATCAAGGTAAGAGTAACAGAGATATGGTGATAGAGGATAAAATAAAACAATAAAAAAAGCAGCAACTTTCTGCAGTAATCTTTGTTTCCCCCCATAACCCCCAGTCATATTCTCTGACCCAGTCAGCTGATCAAACCATCCCAGCCCATCCCAAAAACTTAATATCCTTACTGGCTCACACTCTATTAATGACACAGAGACTGACTGAATGCTGCCTTGCAGGAGGACTGGCCTAAGTGTCTCAGTGCGGAGCAGACCCCAACCAGAAACCTCAATCACCCCCCCCCCCATTTTCAACACTGCCAACACAAAATCCTCTCCCTCCTAGCCCTAGCTATACCAACTGCACATCCAGCCCTCACTGCAATCTCCCCTTCACCTACCTCCCTGCAACCTTCACATCTCCCATGCATCTGATTACCTTTTTAGGCCACTATTGGGGTTACTATGGGAGTTGGAAGGCAAATCCTTCTTCCCCAGGCTGCCAACAATTGGAGACTCAGGCTTACTCTCAATTCAGGTTGCTCTCATGGTGCAGTGCCTCTGGGCTATCGAGGCAGCCTATAATTAACCCATTTAAACATTTTCAATTTACCTTTAAAAGAATTAATGCAATGAGCAATAACAGACCAGCATACATACCTGTAAGTATAGTTCTACTGTTGTAATTCCTTTCACAGTCACACTGTGGCAAAGGGAGGTTTAGTCTTTGGGTCTGCCACTCACTGGTGCAGCCATTAAAATGGGAAAGGAAAGAAACCTGAAATTATAAAAAAAAAAGCTTTTTAAGGGTAGATATGAAAGGAGCCAGATCCTGCAAGGAAGGTGTATACCACCAGATGGACACAGGACTTAGGGTGAAGGAATATAGGTGAGGCACTATGGGAGACTGCGATCTAGGTGGCTGGGACTTCAATACAGCGGCAATTGTGGGTGGACAGGAAAATGGGGCTCCAACTGAGGTCAACCCCCTTAAGTGCAGGCTGGGAGATGTTTATATTTATTTAAAGAGGGGTGCGGGGATGAAGCCTCCCTGCAATGGGGCCAACATGCAGTTTGACCAGCAAGGTACACAATGCAACTGCCGGGCATGCATCTTGTTGTTGCCTGTTTTTTTGTGCACTGTTCGCCTTCATCCCAATTTTGTTTTCACCCTATTGTGGGTATCCCTATGTGAGGGACAACAACTCAGCACTATGACATGCAGCACTTCACTCCCCCTCAACCCTGCTCTAAGCAGAGACCATGTGATAGACTGAGGTCAGGGTGGTCACTGCTTCCCAGCTGCCAGCAGTTCAATGCTGGTTCATGGTACCCCACCTACCCCCAAACACATGGCTATGGTTTGACCAGTTGCTTAGGTCTCAACACCTCTGACACTGTGCTGCTACATAGAAGTGATGGAGAGGCCCCATTACAATGTTTTATTGTCCTGAACAATCACCACCACCACCACCCAGAAAAGTACAGACACTTGATCAGCTAGTCACATCAGTGCATGAATGCATCATGAAATATCAGTATCTCTGATAGTGACTACAGCTGCTAGGAGAGGGGAAGGCTGAAAATGCGGAGACATCAGACATCCCTAGCAGCACAGCACTACAAGGCAACTGGGAGGGTTGGCGAGCCCCTGTAGATACTCAGGACTCCATGTTTGGGCCTGAAAAAAAATTAAATGCCTGAAAAGTCCACCAGGTAGCCTAAGATGAGTTCTTAAGTCATCCACCCTCTTTCCAAAGCAATCATTTCTCATCCTCCACAACAATCTTTCTTTTTGTTGTTAGATAGGTTTGGTTCCCTGGCAATGCATGCCAGAAGTCAAGGATACCTCCAAACCCACCTAAACCCCCATAGTTTTGTGACCGATATGTCAATGGTGGATCCCCTCCCCTCCTGACCTCTAATCCATAATTTTAGGGATGGAGCAACAGTATATAAATTCTGGCTACCTTAAGTCTTCACCCTCCCACAGTGCACCTGCTTCATTAAAGTTCAAAGACCCTGCACACAGTAGTGTGTGCCTGTGCTCTAACCTGCCTTGAATTAATTAAAGTATTTGGATTTTTGCAACTTGGCATTTTCAGAAGGTTACTACATCATACTGTTCTGCACATCTATTCTTCCTTTCTTTTGTGTACAGCTATCTCCAGTGGTCACCTGCTCCATTAAGGTATAGTAATAGTAACATGGAGCACCTGACAGGGGAGGGCAGAACAGTCTGCACACTGATAACACTGTGAGGAAGACTACACCCCCTTCCAGATTCTGCACATGCTTCTGCCACACTATAGCTTCTAGTACTTTAAAGAAGTTAGTAAGCTGTGAGACACAGCAATCAAGTCAGCCAGAAGGTGATTTCCCTAAATCTGAACCAGGGGAGCACCACTGAAATATAACTGGGGTACTGAAGAGCCAAGGTTACTTGGAGACACTTTCTTTTTTTCATACAGCTTTCTCCCCTTCTGGTGTTACATGCCCAGTCCTCTGGCTTTAGGGCTAACCCCAATGGTGGAATTGACCCTGTCTGCTATTAGCCCCACCTGTCACTCCACAGCGGCTGGCATAAATCCTGTTGTGGATGCCATGGGGGGGAGGCACTCTGAATGTGCATTCAAAAACTCAGCTGCTGCAGCTTACCTAATTGAGTATCTAGGTGCTAGGCTGCTTTTATGCACTCAACGGGACAGCAATCTCAGCTTCAACATGCAATCTACCTAATGTAAAATATTAGGTCTTAGACATCACAATTCTGTGGCAAAATCAACTTTATTAGAAGTAAAACCATTTACAACCACCCGCAGCTATGGTAAGACACCTCGACCGGTTTTACAGGACACTGCATCATCAGGAGGTGATGAGGCAGTGATCCTGTAAGCTCAATAGAAAATGAGATATCTTGCTGAGTTGTGGGGCAGTTGTGGTATTCTGCACATATAAAGCAGATTTTCCACACAGAGTTGTGGTACTTTTCTGCACTGCTGATCACCAGGGGCGCATCTAGAATTTTTCAAGGGGGCAACGCTTTCCTAAAATGTAAAATATTACCGTTTAAAGCTAAGATTAGGTTTAAACAGATTTTTGCTGGACTAATGAGGTTGTGGGTACTACTTGGATACATAGCTGTATCTACTTGTACTGAGCACCCCTATATATTTGCTTTTAGTACCCACACCTCATTTTGCAGCCTGTTCCCTCAAGGTCTGTCCCAGCCTACAGACCACTGCTGGAACCCTCAGTCTTTTTTCCTTCTAATCCCACCAACACACCCTCTCCCCTCTGCTTTCCCTGAAAAGTATATCATCCCTGAATCACCATAGCCACCCTCCAGCACTGTCCTACTACTATTTAAATAATTATTACTGCAAACTGTATTGAAAGATATTTGTTTTATGCAGTCCTCTACTGTGAAAAGTTTTGCAAATTACAGCAGAGACCATTCTGGTATTCTTGGTCAAGAAAGCAGGGGGTTACAGTACTAAACATTTGAAAGACAAACTTGTTTTGAATCATGAAAGGAACCTATGCCAATATGTAGAAACAGTAATCTGTGTGAATTCACCTGGAGCTGGGTAAAAATGCAAGCAGTTTATTCCTGAGTCTGCAGCAGTTCACTGTAATGTAACACTGCATGACCGGAAATTCAGTGAACATCTGCCTTTGATTTAGAGTTGCCCAGGGTCCTAGTGCCAGTCATATCATCACTTGATAGCAGAATAAACTTAGAAACTGGTGATCATATCCTGTGTTTTTAAAAAACTCTACAGAACTATTTCTTCGGTGCCCCTGGAGGAGGGGGAAGGAGAGGGGGTTGTGAGGTCCGCGGAGGGGAAGGCAGTGGAAAACCAGTGCTATGGATATGAAAGCAGCACCATGCAAATGCACACAATAGCTGTCCTGCAAGTCCCTCTTCTAATCTACTTCATAGCAAAAAGACAGGATGACTTTGCCATGCAGCCTTAAAAAGGGTAAAAAGCAGGGGGATCAAAGTGAGGTTCACAAGGAGGCAACAGAAAGTTATTTGAATACAGCGGATAAATCTAGTCAATTGGTAATGGTACAGATAACTGCTAAAAATATTGAAATTCAGTGTGAGAATTCCACTCAAGACCAGCAAGTTCAGACTAATTAATTTAAAATGTGTCTTACCAAATTAGATTATGAGATTGAATAAGTCAACTGACTGTCATGCAGTAAACAGAAATTTTTTGGTAGCGGGTACAGAGTCAGTAAGAGAGAAATCACAGAGGAAATCTGATCATGCCATGGACAGGAATATTAAGGTTTCAGGTGATGGAGTAATTACTGGTTGCATTGAGGAGGAGGAGGTAATCATCCCTTGTCCCTTCATGAGGTTTACAGGCCCTAATAACTGGTTACATTTCTCTGAGACTGATTTTAAATATCTGATTGTGAATTTAATCAAGGTAGACATGGATGTGGAATGCTATAATAATAATATTAAAGAGGTCAAGAAAGCTGCAGGGGACCCCTTAAATAATATGGTGGATGTGTATTTCATCTCCCCAAGGATTGCTAATACTGGGCCCTATGCATGATGCATAAACCAGGTGCATTGGCATTGATACACCTGAATGCCATGGAGCGGGGTCCCGAGGACCCTGAATGACAATCACGAATGGGGCACAAGGCAGTTACTCGTCCTCTCCCCTGACCGCGCAGACTGAAATGTGCCAGAGGCATTCTGAGGGTGTGCCAACACTATGTGGTATGCACAATCCCGCATGCTGGCCACATGGCTGCAGAGCAGGGTGCAGGTTATGGCAGCTGGGACCCTGCCATAACCCACTGCACACCCACAGATACAGCACCTCCTGATGCTGCGAGACTGGTAATGGGCCCCCCTGCTGCCACAGCCCACTAGCCGATGGGGAGGGCTGCTGCAGCCAAACAGTGAGAGCCAGGAGAGGTGTGGCACAGCAGCCCCTATGTGCCAGCCCTCCCCCACATGTCTGCACCATATCCCGGGGCCATCCACGCAACACCCCCCCAACTACCCACTGGTGCCCCAGTCCTGGTGACCATGACCCCCCAACACACACACACCCCACTGTACCCCCAACCCAACCCCCATCTATGCACTTCAACCCCCATGCCACTCAGCACAGCCCCAACCCAGCACAGTGCATACCCCCCACCACCAACCCAGTACCCCCACCTGCATAGGTGTCTAGTGGTCCCCACCCACCCACCCAGACAGGGCACCAACCCCCATCCCCATACCTGTTTGCCAGTGTCACTTCTGAGACATCCAGTGACACAGCCATCCTCTTACCACCACGGCCATTGGCCATCTGACACACGCAGGCATGCATCCGCTGCCTGTGCCCATGCATATGGCAGATGGCCGGCAGCTGTGGCAGTGAGAGGAGGGTTGTGCCACTGGCCATCTTGAAACCAGCACCAGCAAATGTATGGGAGACGTGGGGGGTCAGTGCCATAGGCGGGTGGGGGGACCATCAGATGCTACAGTGTCGGAAGAGTACCAGGTGGGGGTTGAAGGTTTCGATCATGTCCCTCTCTCTCTTCTGTCCTCCAGGAAATACATGTTGAGCACTTGCAGCCGGTCATCATAGGGTTTGTTCTGCAGTCCCTGGATCATCTTGGTTGCCCTTTGCTGCACCCCCTCCAGTACATTGATGTCCTTTTTCAGATATGGGCACCAGAACTGCACACGGTACTCCAAGTGTGGTCTCACCAGGGACCTGCACAGTGGCAGAATGACCCCTTTTCCTGGAGGTTATTGCTTTGGCCATTGCATCCCAGCATTCTGGTGGCTTTGGCTGCTGCTTTATGGCACTGCACAGAGAGCTTCAGATCCCTTGTGATGATTACTCCTAGGTCATTTTGCTCCTCAGACCTGAACACCTGTACCCCTCCAAGTCAGTAACTGGTCCCTGGGTTCTTAGTTCCTGAGTGCATAACCTTGCACTCCTTGGTGTTAATCCCAGCTACCAGATACCCAACCACTTTTAGAGCTTAGCCAGGTCCTCCCTGAGCTCCTGCCTCCCCTTCTCTGTGTCCACTCTCCCACAGAGCTTAGTGTCATCTGCAAAAAGGCATATTTTACCTTTGATCCCATTCACTATGTCACTAATAAAGATAGTAAACAACACAGTGTACAAAAAAAGTTGCTGTCCCTCTAAATATTTGAACCACTGAGCTCTTTCCTACTGAGGCAAATAAACATTCAGTATGCCACGAAGCTGCAGATAAAGGAGTTGCAGTTGCTGTGATGTATAGTAGAGATTATGTCACAACCTGCAAATGAGAGAGACAGTAACAACCATAGTACCCTTGATGCAGGTGAGAAACAGAGAAAAAAGCATACTCACACCACATGTAGAGCTTATTACAACCACAGGTTATTTGCACCACAAACAGGAGATGGTACTAGTTCTAACAACTATGTTGCTGGCACCCAAAATTACTTTGAAATGCTGAGATAGTCAAAAGGCAGCACTAAGAACTGATAAACAAATTGTCAATTCACTTTTTGGACAGCATTAACATTTATTTGTCTGTGGCCTCAGTAAATCATTCCCATATATTCATTTTCTCTTTAGAATTCTTAAATAGCATTTGTTACAACTGGTTGTATAAAGTATTATAAAATGATTTTTCCTTTCGATGGTGAAGTGCAACCATGACCATCTCAGCCTATATTCTGGATTTATGTATGCTGTGTCCATGATGCTGATTTATTATTGTCACATTTATTTTGGTTGAATGGGGTATATATATCTTTAAATTTTCCTGTATTTAAGTCTCTATCTTCTCTGTTAGTCACGCCACTTGACGAAGATCCCCAGTGGTTGAAGTGTTGAAATTTGCTTGTCCAGCCATTGGCTTTTTCTGCTTATAATAAATGCTACTTAGCCTGTATTTTCTGCCTCAGTTGATTACTTTTTAAGGTACTGGTCTCTTTGAATGCTACCATCTTGCCTTGTTGTGGTTTGTTTTGAGATTAGCCGCCCTGGGTAGCATTGGTCTCTAGGATATATTGCAACGTCTGAGTTCCTTATGGCAGCTCAGTGGTGCTTGGGTGCTATTGCTGTAAGCAATTCTAGGAAACAACCTCCCAAAAGGATTTCTTCAAATTGAAATCCTCATGTTGTTGTTCTAAATATCTCAAATTTCCTGTTTCAATTAAAATGTAAAATAAAAATATAGAACTATGAATAAAGTATTTTTCATGTGTACCCACTTCAGGTAATAAAGCAGCATGGCAAAGAAAATACAAAGCTAAAGCAGAATAACCGGAGCCTCTCAACCTCCATGGAAAGTGTGGAAAGTAAACATTACTAAGTACTGTAGTCAAGAAAGTGTTTGACATTGCAGGTATCTCCTGCAGTGCACCTTGGGCAATAATTATAGATCATCTAAGCAAAATTAAGGGCAGAATGTACAGGCAGAAATGGAGTAGCAGAGTGATTAAGGGAAACTGGAGACACATACACTGTGTGTATGTATTTGATTAAAGTGGTTAAGAGTAGAAACAGTTCTGGGGAGGAGGAGAGGGGACAGGTTGGAGGTCGATGTGGACCAGGGGCATGTAAAAGATTAAAAATAACAGAAAGTGGTGGTCAAAAGAAAAGGAAGAAAGAGGCACTGAAAAAGCAGGCATCTAACAAAACAGCAAAATAAACACATGGATAAACACATAGGTATTGCCCCAGGGCTGGGACACATGTTGGAGGCAGAAGAGCCTTTCCCTGAACCAAAGGAACAGATGGAAGTGGATGAGGAAGAAGAAAGTCATTTTTGCCAATCCCATAGCTGACAGCAGAGAGTCCCACCAAAAAAGATCAAACCAATAACATTGGTGGTGTGGGATTTCTTTAGAGTGGACTGTTATGAATACATATAGTAGTAGTATTAACCACAAGGACCCTTCAACCTCTACAGGCAGACAGCTTTATGTATGCAGATTCAACAATGACCATCATGCAGAAAACCTGCTAGACTGCCTTTAGCAGAAGTTTGATAAGTGGGTGACATCACATTCATTTACCACAGGTGTATAGGATGTGGAACAGGTGATTATGTAAATGTTCCTTACTTTGCCCACTGTACACATCTGGTAATTCAGGGTTTCTAGATGAGGTAGACATTGCTATATATACTTCTGTAGGTGTGGCTAAAAAGTCTGTGGTCATTTTAGACATTCTGCGAGGTACAGACGCTGTTATACAAGATTCAGCTGGAGAACCACCTCCGCTACCTGAAACAACATTTGCCAACAAGGTGGAATGCCATCTATTTCATAATGCAAAGGCTAACAGAACAAGAGAAAGCCATCCACTCATATGTAGTTGAGCATGGTGTTGGCAAGAGAGAGGTAAACATCTGCCCTACCCAGTGGTAACTAATGAAATCTTTCTACACTGTGCTAAAGCCCTTTCAGAAGGCCACACAAGGTAATAAGTGAATATGCAGCTGGTCTAAGCCAGGTACACCCTCCTCATTGCCCTCATTAGCCTTTCATTTGTGTGCATGAAGTCTCAGTACAAGAAGAAGGAGGATACCATGTCTGGGAACCTGGCAGAAAGAATAAGAACACATTTCTGGACTGGCACATGAACTTCTGAAATATGTAGCACTGACCACTACATCCTAATCATTCTCGTCAATCCTCACATCATGGACACATTCAGGGCACTCTTTGATGTAGAAAACTGCATTAAAGATTATAAATCCTATAAATCCTGTTAATCTATTTGGCTTCTACAAGTATGAGACAAAAAAAAGATAGGAACACAAGTACAAATGAAGATCAACAGTCAACATCCGTTACATGGCATGCCCACAGATGGCTCAGGTGGAGGAGAGGGAAGGGGAAGTTCATAGAGCTCAAGATGTTTCCTCTCCTACCGATGACCATCATGGGGTCACTCAATATCGTTCCTGAGTCAACCCAGAACTACTGCTGCTACTGCTGCTAAAAAATCCATTGATGACAGCTCACTGAGGGGGCTGCTATCTATGGTTTGCTGAAAAATCATAGCAATTAATTATGTTCTGAAATAAAGTTGACAGAGATGCTATCAAACAAAATGGTGTAGGGCTGTCTCAATGAGCATTTGGGACAAGCAGAAGGGGAGGAATCTCTATGTTACTGGCATCAGAAAAAATACTATTAAGCCCTCTTTGAGAGAGGTAGCTGTTGGGCATCTCAGTTATCCACCTGCAAGTATATGCTAAGAGAGAAAAGTAAGTGCTGTAGGCAATATAGTCATTAGCTTGTCAACAAAAACACAGAGATGCTCACTTGGTTAAAAGTTAACTGAGCCCTTTAATAAAAAGGCCTTAATTTCTCAGCTGTGACATAGGAAGAGAGTGATGAGGTGGATGATGAGGACATTGGTATCCATTAGACTTCTACTCTTCTTAGTTGACATTAAGTTCTAGTGCCACAAATGTATTTTCCAGTCTTCATGTTTCCACTGTTGTGTTTCTTTTCTACCAAGTACAGGCTATTGTATTTTTTTCTGTCATCAACATTTGTTTTTTAATTGTCAACCAGTGCCACCCATGCCTTGCTGCTCTCCTCAGTTTACTGCTCTCTTCTCACTCAGTAAAATAAATAGTTTGGGGGTCTATATGTGACTTATGCACACATTTACATGTTGTATAAAGTCTGCCAAAGTACTCTGTGTCCAGCTTATTCTTGGCATAATTGTTTGAGCCTCTCCAAGGAGGCAGTGTTCAAATGGACATCATTTTTGGAATTAGTAGCCTCCACACCCTGTGGTCTACATCAGTCTTCAGCTTGTGTAAACCAACACACACAGATGCAACCATATGCAAATATTTTATTTTTGGGTAATGTGGGCCAAGTACTCCTTGTACAATAGATATCCTTGGCATAACGGGCAGCCTCAGTCACATTTGGCAGTGCATGAACAGATAACATTTTTGGAACCAGTAGCATTTACACATTATCATCTGTTACACTCTTATTAGGCCTACATAAGCCTCTAATTTGCCTTGCCTCTATACAAACATTTAATTTTTCAGCAAAGCTGGCCTAATATTTTGTGTGCACAATACATATCTTTGGCATTATGAGACGCCTCCATGTTTGCAATGTCTGAACAGATATTTTTTTAACTAGTAACCTTCACTGTGGGTCACGTAACCATTCTGCTGTTTTGTAGTCTATGATTGATGTGGCTTGAAACAAAAGAACTACTGCCCCAGTTCTATCTTTACCAGAAAACAGGGAGTTTCTACAGTTGGACCAGACTGAACAAGTTTAAAAACAAAGTGGTCGTTAGTGAACTTTTTAATACAGAGAATTTAGTGCACCCCCACCATGTTAAATCTTTCAAATGTCACATTTTTTCTTTCTGCTTGAATTGGTTGTTTACTTTTTTTGTTTCAAAAGAGATTGGGGACCTCTTGTTATTAATTTCAGAGCTCCATCATGAATTTAACCCTAGCCACCAAACATCATGGTGGACACCCCCCACCTCCCCACCCCATCATCAGGGTCCCTTTTCTAAAGTGTAACTGCCTGAATTGTCTTCTTTTTAATAAGGTACATTGCCTCAGTTGGCTCCTTGTAAATAAAGTGTAATCTCCAGTCAGTGCGCAGGTGATTGGTGGGGAGTCTGCTAATGAAGTCAGTCATATGACTCCCAATATTCAACAAACACAAAATACGCAGCTTGACCCTTGCTCATTCACAAACATTTGGTCAGTTTTCTTCTTAAGGTTACTACTGTTATTCTTATTAGGGGAGCTACTGGTATGGCACACATCAGTTAAAACAGAGAATTCAGTGTGCACCCCCCACTCCCCGGCAAGTCTTTCAAATATTATAGATTTCTTTATTTCTGAATTGGCAACTTACTTTATTTCAAGGGATTGTCTCTTCAGAGCTCCAGTGTGAATTTAAGCTCAGCAGCTAAACATCACAGGGAACCACAGTTGGGTCCCTGTTCTAAAATGTAACCTCCTGAATTAGCTCCTTTTAAATAATGTGTACTGCCTGAACTGTCTTCCTTTAAATATGGTGTGATCCCCAGTTAATGTGCAGGTGAAAGGTGGTGAGCCTGATTAAACAAATCCAAAATTTGTAAATCGACCCTTTCCCATTCACAAACTTTTGTCACTTTTCTCATTAGGAGTGCAACTGGTTAGGGCACAAATCAATTAAAATCGATAACACACAGCACACATTCCTCCTCAATGGCAAACATTTCAAATTATACTATACCTGCTATTATACTAGGTAAGAGATAGAAGAAGATAGATTGCCCATCAAATCTGTCTCCCATATCAGATGGTCAATTGTACCCCATACTGCAGAGTCTATTTGTCCAACTTGCTTTTGAATATTGTTAAGGTTTCACTCTTGTATTATTGTTTGTGGTAGGCTATTCCATAACCTACCTGCCCTTTGTGTAAACGGTTTCATTCTTCGTTATATTTTCTAATTTAATTTTTTGGTTATGTGATTGTAATCCAAATTTTCCATTCTAATGTTCAATACCCATCTGTAACCTTAGATTATTGTCATTCATTATTTTATACATCTGCAATAGGTCCCATCTTGTGCGTCTTTTTTCCAAACTGTGTAATCCCAAGTGAACCAATCTTTCTTCATATGACTTATGTTGTGATCCTGAAATGATCTTGGTTACCCTATTTTGAATCTTCTCTGCCTCTTTTTTGATGAGGGCTCCACAGCTGTAATTAGTATTCCAGGAGTAGTCTGATATACAATTTGTACAGAGGGATAATGCAATGTTCATTCCTACTTACAAATTTTTTTTTGAACACGGCTTAGTATTCTATTTGATGTTTGGATCAGTTTTGTGCAATGTTCACTGAATTTCAAGTCTTTATTAATACTCCAAGTTTTTTTTTCTGATTCTACCATCTTTCTAATGCTGTTATTTATTCAGTAGTTATGTTATTGATTATAATTTCCTAGGTGTGTTGTGATACATTTGTCTACATTAAATAACATTTTGTTGTTTATAGCCCATTGTTCAATTTTTTTCAGGTCATTTACTAGTTTGTTCCTATTTTCTGGTGTATTTAAGTTGCCTCCCAATTTTACATTTTTTTTCCAAGTCTTTATTAATACTCCAAGGTTTTTTCTGATTCTATCATCTTTATAATGTTGTTATTTATACAGTACTTATGTTGTTAATTATAATTTCTCAGGTGTGTAATGACACATTTGTCTACATTAAATAACATTTGTTGTTTATAGCTCATTTGTTCAATTTTGTTCAGTTCATTTACTGGTGTGTTCCTATTTTCTAGTGTATTTATGTTGCCTCCCAATTTGACATCATCTGCAAACTTTACTATCCAGCTGACTAGGCCCCTATGTAGGTCACTTACAAATATTGAAAAGAGAGCAGAACACAGCAGTGATCCCTGTGGCACTCCACTAGTCACGTCTCCCTCCTCTGATAGAACTCCCTTTATTCTGCCCCTCTGTGTCCTACCACATAACCAATTTTGTACTTAGATTGGGATTACATATTTTTTAGGAAACTAAGGAAACTCTTATATCATACAGATATAAGCTGACATCATTCACTGAACAATGTGATTTGATATCTATCAAATAATTAAGAGTAAAACATCTAAGAAACCTTTGATAGGTCAGGCACCTGTTAGAGAAGTAGTTCCTATAGCAACAGTGCTTATGTTAAAATTTTACTTAGGGAGGCCCAGATCTCTTGCCAAGCTTCAAGTTTATGATGATAAATATAATGTATTTTCAGAATTTTAGTAAGATCTGCCATTGAATTACTCCAATGAGCAAAACTATGGGTGTTTTCATCTTTCCACTTCAATAAAATACATTAATTGGCTACAGTTAGACTCAGTTGCACTAGTTTTGCTTGGGAGGATGTTAAGGAGTTATTCCAGCAGTGAGTAAGCAAAATAACTGAAGAATCAGTCATTAAATGAATTCCCAATATTTTGGACAATGTTACAAAGGTAGGATCCCAAAAGGCTTTCAGTTCAGGACACTCGGCTAACATATGCTTAATATTACCTTACTATTAATATTACATATTATTAATATTATAGGTGTCACCATGGCTCAGTTGGTAGCACATCTGCCTCTGGACCAGAAGGTCGTGGGTTCTCATCCCACACCGGGATTGGACTTGCACCTAAAAATCGCTGGCATCCGAGTGCAGTATTGGGGGATGCTGGGGTGTGCTGTCCTTTGGATGAAATGTTAAACTGAGGTCCCTTCTGCCCATCCTGGTGTTGTCCTGGTGGGTGTACAGGTGGAAGTAAAAGAACCCAGGGCACTCTTCACAAAGAGCAGGGAGCATTCCCGGTGTCCTGGCCAACATTCCCCTTCTCATAACACGGTTCATGCAATTATCCAGGCTGTGTGTGGGGGTGATGATGTGCGATATGGCCGCCACAACACATTCAGTCACTTCACTACCAGTCTAGCATTGCTTGTAAAGCACTTTGGGATACTGTGTATGAAAAGCACTATATAAATGCTGATTCTTCCTCTTATCTTCACAGCTTTACACTGTGGGCATGCATCACTAATTGTGGCATTCATTTTATGAAGTTTGTTCAGGGTATAATACATCCTAAGCAGGATGTTGAATTTAATTTGCTGACGTTTAATAGAAATGATGTCTCTAAAAGGGTTTTGAAGGATATCCACCCATTCATTATCCAGAAATGGAGATTATTTTAGAGACTGGTGATCCCAATGCCATGAAAGACTGTATGGGAGAAAAATTTAATACATAATAATTTCCATTATTTTCAGTTAAGATTATTGGGAATGTAGAACTCCTGCTGCAAATGTGTAAACATTTTAAGTATTTGGTTATGAAAGCATTGGCCTATGTTGTTTAATCCTTGTGACTGCCAGAATTTAAATGCAGGTGCCCATAGTGATGGTTTAAAATTGAAATGATAAATTACTGGAGATTCCAAGCTAATTCTTAAGGGCCACTTTACCTTCTGATATATCTTCTGCCAAATCATAAGTGTAGTTAGTGCTGAAGTCAATATACTTTTGGTAAGCCTGCATATAATAATGCAAGAAGAGTTTTATATGGAGTTTTGTCCAGTTCCAAGATATTATTAGTCAAAGAGGGGTTCCTAAATCAGTCTTGTAACTGATTTAACTGGCAAGCATAAAAATATACCTGGAAGTTAGGCAAACCTAGACCTCCTTCACATTCAGGTAACATTAACTTAGATAATGCAATTCTCTGTCTTTTTTCTTTCCACATAAATTTTGTTATGCACTTATTCAGTTTTTTGAAGAATACTTCTGGGATCATAGATGGGTGTGCTTGAAAAGAAAAAGCAGTTTCGGAAGTATGACAATTTTTACAGTATTAATATTCCCAATTAGGGTCCATGATAAGATAGACCATTTTTCTAGCATTGTGATTATATCTTGAAGTAGAGAGGAATAATTTAACTAATACAACTCATTAGTAAGTTTTGAAAGTCTGATTCCTAAATAACTAATACCTGGAGTTCCATGGGAGCTAGTATAGGACAATTTAATTGGTGGTTGACATCTGGGTCCATACGCATTATTTCAGAATTTGATCAATTAATTTTATAACCTGAAGCCTATCTGAAATTGAAAGAAGAATATTGTTGGCATAAAGACATATTTTGAATTGGTGATCTTTTCTATTAATGCATTTAATCTGAGGGTCAGATCTTATTGCCATGGCTAAAGGCTCAATGGCACTAGCAAACAGTAGGGGGATAGGGTCATCCCTGAAGAGTGCCTGTAGTTAGCTGTACGCTACTGGAAAGATTACAGTTCATTCTTACCTGGGCCCTGGATTTCAAGTAGAACAACTTTATCCAGGAAAGAAAATTGTCTCTAAAACCTATTTTAGACACAACCACAAATATATAATCCCATTCTACCTGGTCAAATGCCATCTCCACATCCAACATGAGCAGAATCATATTGGAATTTGGGGATTTTTCTAACTCTTTGGGTATTATGATACATTTGTCTACCCTTTATAAAACATGTCTGATCAGGGTGTATTATCAAGGAGGCCACCTTCTCAAGTCTAGATGGAAGTACCTTCATAAACATTTTTAATCTGAGTTTAATAATGAGATCAGAGGATGTGAGGCACATTGCTCTGAGTCTTTATCCTTTTTTACAAAAACTGCAATTATGGCATCATAATAGGTTTCTGGTAGAGAGCCCCTTGTAATTAAGTTACTGAATAAAGCAGCGAGTCTGGGAACAGTTGGCACACTACATATTTTATAAAAGTATATTGGTAATGTACATCATCTGGTCCTGGACATTTACTAGATTTTACCTGTTTAATGGCATTCTGGATTTCTGTAATGGTGAATTGTTTATACAATTCTAATATCTGTTCTGGGGTAAATTTTGGTAGGCCTAACTCAGCAAGAAATTGTGACACCTCATCCTGCCTCATATTTCTCTCAGAGGAGCATTGCTGTCGGTAAAAGTCTGCAAAGACTTTATTAATCTGTTCCAAAGCAGTCGCCCTTATGCCCCCAGAATTCAGAATTGAACTAATCAGTCTTGGCGCTTGATCTTGTTTGTCACTCATATTATAATAGAAGGATCTGGTTTTTAGTAATTGATATTCAGCTTTTTTAGAATAAATTAGATTAAATTGAGTTTCAACTTTTGTTGCCTCTTATAACAAAGCATCTGTTGAATAGATCTTATATTGCTGGTTAAGGTTTTTCAGTTTATTTTTTGAACTATCAAGCTGTGAATTTATACCTTTGAATTTTTTATGAGTGTATGCTATAACATTACTCGGTATATAGGATTTAAAGCAATATTGAACCTCTCGGAGGTGCTACCCATCTATGGCATAGGAGAGGCTAGGGTGTTCCGCACCATGGGATTCAATCAATGGTTGAAAAACTGGTGTGGAGCTCAGGGATTTGGCTTCATTGGGGACTGGGGATCCACCTGGAGTGATGCAAGCCTATACTGGCATGATGGGCTGCATCTGTCCGGGAGGGGAACCAGGATCCTAGGTGATAGGTTTAATGCTTCATTGGAAGCTTTTAAACTAGCCAAGGAGAGGTACTGGAAAGGAGCAGGAAAACCTAGCCCCCCAAAATAATCACGTAGTAAGTGCAGCAAACACCAACATAGAGGTGTCAATAGGGAGAAGGGCAGGGGTAAATGGAGAAAGTGACAAAGGCAAGAAGGACAGGAGTGGGGCAAAGGGTAAGGCCATCAGGAAATGGAGGTAATGAGTACCAATGCCCGTAGTCTGGGCAACAAGCTCCCTGAGCTGATGGCCTTAATGGAAGAGGATGCCTGGATATCGTAGAAGTCACAGAAACATGGTACACAGAGAACCATGACTGGGATGTTAACATACCAGGTATATAATCTACAGGAGAGACAGGCTGGGAGAAGAGGGGAGGAGTAGCTCTCATGTAAAGGAAGGGATAAAAAGCAACTGAACAAAAGAGTAAACAGGGAGGAGAGGAGGCACTGTGGGTCACCTTGGAGACTGGAAAGGGCACCACAATCCGCACAGGGGTTGTGTACAGACCCCCATGTCAGGGGGAAGGAATGGACAAGGTTATGATAGAAGGCATTCTTAGAATGGCAGAGAAAGGGGAGATACTGTTGATGGGAGACCTGAATATGCCAGATGTTAACTGGAGCACATTTGCTGCAGCCACATCCAAGAACAGGGCCATTCTTGATGCCCTACAGGTGGTAGGCATTAGACAGCTAGTTTTGGAATCCACTCATGAGGGAGCAATCTTAGACCTCATACTCTCAAATGGGGGCAGTGAGAGGATCTCAGATCTAGAAGCGGGTTGCCATCTGGGGACAAGTGACCATCAAACAGTGTGGTTCACGTTAAACTCAGCTACAGAGTCAAGCCATACAAAAGTGAGGGTACTGGACTTTAGGAGGGCTGACTTTGGCAAGACGGGAGAGTGCCTCAGAAAAGCACTAGCAAACAGGCTAGAAGGAGGTGTGGATCAACAATGGAGAATTATCAAAACTGCCATCACAGAGGCAACAAGCCTTTGTGTGAAGCAAATAAACAAATCAAAATGAAAGTAAAAAGCCACTATAGTTCTCAAAAGAGGTGACTGTGAAAGTCAGGAAGAAAAAGATAGCATTCCAGAAGTATAAGGAAACACAGAAGGAGCAGGACAGAGAGCTGTACCAGTTAAGGCAGAAGGAAGCAGGGAGGGAAGTCAGAATAGCAAAGGCCCAAACTGAGGGAAAAGATAGCCAACTCAGTTAAGAAGGGGATAAAACCTTTATAGGTACATCCTGAGCATAGAAGAAGACAAGGGAGGGATAGTGAGGCTGAATAGAATGAACGGTGGGTGGGCAGAGGGGACAGTGAAAAGCAGGAATACTAAATGAATATTTCTGCTCAGTATTCCAAAAAGAGGAGGGAAGTGCCTAATCCAATTAACAGAAGCACTCTTGATAGGGGTCGATCCCAGTCCTTTCACAGAAGAAAGGGTTCTGCAAGAACTCCTAAAACTGAAGGTGGACAAAGCAATGGGTCCTGATGGAATTCACCCAGAATTCTAAAAGAATTAAAGGAGGAACTAGTGAAACCACTGGCTACTCTTTTAATAAATCATGGGAGGATGGTGTGGTACCGAGGACTGGAGGAAGGCGGATGTGATTCCCCTTCACAAAAGTGGGACCAAGACAGAGGCAGAAAACTACAGACCTGTCAGTCTGACCTCTGTGGTAGGGAAAGTGATGGAGTCACTCTGAAGGAAAGAATAGTTAGTACCTAGAGGCCAGTGGAGCACAGGACCCAAGGCAGCATGGGTTCACAGTGGAAGGTCATGTCAGACGAATCTAATAGATTTCTTTGATTGGGTGACCAAAGTAGTAGACCAGGGAGGGGCTGAGGACATGGCCTACCTAGACTTTGGCAAGGCATTTGACACAGTCCCACACAAAAGATTAATAGTCAAATTAACCAGCCTGGGAGTGGGACCCAGGGTAGTAGCCTGGGTAAAACATTGGCTGGACAACAGGACACAGAAGGTAATTGTAAATGGAGCCCACTCTGAAGAAAGGGGGGTTACTAGTGGGGTACCGCAGGGTTCAGTATTGGGTCCAGTCCTTTTTAATGTCTTCATCAGTGACATTGCAGAGGGACTGGAAGGAAAAGTATGCCTTTTTGCAGATGACACAAAGATCTGCAACAGGGTTGATACACAAGGAGGCGTGGAAAGGATGAAAGGGACTTGGCAAGGTTGGAGGAATGGTCAGAAGTATGGCAGCTAGTATTCAATGCAAAGAAGTGCAAAATAATGCACCTGGGAAACAAGAACCCAGGGGAAGAATACACAATGGGGGGGAGGTAGTAACAACAACAAAAAAGGAAAGGGACCTGGGGGTAATCATATCAGATGACCTTAAGGTTAGCAAACAATGTGAGAAGGCAGTAGGGAGGGCTGGGAGTATACTGGGATGTATAGGGAGAGGCATCATCAGCAGAAAACAGGAAGTTGTTATCCCTCTGTACAGACAGTTGGTGAGACCCCATCTGGAGTACTGTGTCCAGTTCTGGAGATCCCATCTCCGCAAGGACATAGACAGAATAGAGGCAGTCCAGAAGAGGGCAACTAAAATGGTGCAGGGTCTGCAAGAGAAGCCGTATGAGGAGAGACTAAAGGAGCTAAATATGTATACCCTTGAGGAAAGAAGGGAGAGGGGGACATGATAGAAACTTTTAAGTACCTCAGTGGAATCCACAAAGTCCAAGAGGGTAGCATCTTTCAGAAAAAGAGACTTGCAAGAACAAGGACACAATTTAAAGATAGAAGGAGGGCAGTTCAGGGCAATGTGAGGAAGTATTATTTCACAGAGAGGGTAGTGGATGCATGGAACAGCCTTCCTGAGGAGGTTGTGGGGTCTAAAACTGTGGGAGAATTCAAGAATGCATGGGATAGACATAAGGCAATTTTTGTGGGGGGTAGGAAGAAATAAGCTGTTGGTTAACTAGGATCTGAGGCCTATCCTGTAGGTAGGGAAATGGGCAGACTAGATGGGCCTTGCGGTCCTTATCTGCCGACAAAGTCTATGTTTCTATGTTTCTATGTTTCATCAATTCTGAGACATCTTTATTAGCATTTCTTCAAAAAATCTATGACTCTTTGTATCCATTAGGATGTCAAAATCCGTTTCCATAATGATGGCTGGATCCATGCATCATAAAACAGAATATGTCTTCATATTTAGTTTCAGTGTTAATATTACAGGGGCATGATCTGATAAAATTACATCTTGATACTGCACATTTTTAATTCCCTGATTAATTTCTAGGGACGACAATAAAAAAATCAATACATGAGTAAGATTGGTGTACCAATGAGAAAAAAGAAAATGTTCTTGCAGTTGGGTTTCATCATCTTCATGGGTCTTCTAGGTTAGATCTTGCATAAAATGTTTTATGGTGTTAACAGCTGAAGGAATTTTAGTGGATGAACTAAGTGATTTGTTGATTCAATTATTTAAGACTAAATTAAAGTCACCTCCTAGCATAAAGGGTGTTGGAAAAGTTGCTAAATCTAGGAAGAATTCAGAGAAAAAACAGGGTTCATTCTCATTTGGGCCATAAAAGCTGGCCACCGTAAAGGTTTTGTCGAGGGGTTCAAATTTCTTGTATTACATAGCAACCTTCATTATCTTGTAAGGACCTACCCACCTTAAGAATACTGTTTTTCTCAATACATAAAACAATCCCTCTTGCTGTAGAAGAGTAACCTGGGGCAATTACGGGTCCCCTTTTTTTCTGAAAAAAGTTAATTTTTTTCTGTGTAAAACGAGTCTCCTGAAATAAAAGAATATCAACTTTTTTCTGTTAGCATAATTAATAACTTTGTTCTGTTTAACCAGATCCCTAAGGCCTGTCACATTCCAAATTACAGTATTTATTGTAGTTTCACTCATGTTCTATCAAAGTTAAAATATTTTGCTAAGTTATGTGATGTTATACTGGTGCCCAAACAAAGATTTACCATATATGTGACATTATTCATCTTCCTATCCTTTATTGTAGTTTCATTATTTATTTTGTCATTCCTTAAATCACCAGTGAAGATATTCAAAACCATATCATAAAGAGTGAAACCACATCCTCTCCCAAACCCTTGCCCCCTTATCCATCCCCAAAGCACCCAGCCAAAATGTATCACCCCATCACGCCCATCCCACCACCCACCATAAATATTGCCTCCACTTCACCCATTCAAAAATATTCCCCGCACCCATCCCGCCATCCCACCATAAGTATTAACAAAGACAGCTACATTACTTACCCACCGAGGTTCCAGAATGCCAGGAACTACCGTGCAGGTCAGCATGCAGAAGAATATAGAAGAGGTGTGGTAAAAAAGAGCCTTATACAAGAGGTGATCCTAGTGTAGCCACTACCAAAGAAGAACAGAGAGAAAGAATGAAAATCCATTAATACTTAAGAGTGACCTCGTGTGCATCTGTGTGGATACTATTTCTATATTAAGAAACATTTAACATCCTCAAGTACAACTGATATAACAATCAGGAAACTGAAAAGAAAAGGGGAGGGTGAAAAAGGAGGAAAATATATTTTTTCCATTCTTTTCTTCCTTCCCCTCTTCATCCACATTCTCCTTGCCCTCTTCCTCCTCCCTTTCTTCCTCCTCCTCCACCATCATCATATGTGAATACTCCACTGTCCTTTCTTTCATATCTTCTTTTCTTCGTGGGTGTTAAATTGTCATAACAACCAAGATAACAGGACTATAAGGTTTTGTTGTATTTATTTATTTTTTCTGTTTGTTTAACCCTCCCCACACTGCCTGCTGGCCCTGACCCTTCAGGGCATCCAAGGAGTCATCCTCCTACCACACGTCCACCCAACTCACCCCTCGCTCCTCCATAGAGCTTCAGTTCCCCCCCCAAGTGGGGATGAGGCTTGGGGGCATTCACCTTGTAATCCTTCATCTCGTCAGGTCGAGGTGGTGGTCCTGGTGAGTGGGGCACATCAGAGGTATGCTCTGGGAAACACTTCTTCCCAGAGCCAGCAGGTGTTTTTCCACTTTTCCTCCCTCCCCCTGCAGTGTGTAACCCCTGACGTCATGGCGCCAAGCACCGATGTCCACATTGTGAGGTGGCCACCTGTCCCCTGCAATTGGGGCTTGCGGTACTCTGGTCTTCTGCTCAGAGTCAAGGAAGTGTGCAGGCTGTGGCCGCATCCCTCCCCAGAGAAGGTGAACTGTCATTGGACGCTCAAGCCTCTCTCCCTCCTGCCAACCCACCAGCAACCTGAGTCCACTCCCGAACCCAGGTTGCCAGCGTGGAGCGAGGTGTGGAGTCCAGCACCTCAACCCTCAGTGCCACCAGGCTGGCCTGTTTTGTTGTATTTATATCATTCCTTGGGCAGCAGATCCCTGTCCTGAGAACTGGTATCAGTTTCCACTGAAGTGTTACAGTTCTGTGCTTCTGCGGCAATGGCATGTTGCAATAGAAAAGATTATTAGGCTAAAAATTGGTATCTGTTAGCCAGCTGTAGTTGAGATTTGTCTAAAGCAGCACAATAGGCATCATCCTGGACCTGAGGTGGGGGAATGTCCATCTGTGCCAAAGCTTATAAAGCCTCCTCAGGGTTAGAAAAATAACTAATCCTGCCATTCAGGTAGAATTTAAGTTTGGCAGGTGGAAACATGGAATATTTAATGCCTTTAGAGCACAAAACAGATTTAGCGTGATCAAAAGCTTTCCTTTGTTGATGTGTAGCACTGCTTAAGTCAGAATAGGCATGATACTTCATTTTTTCAAAATGCAGATCACCCTCAGTTCTGGCTTTTTGTGGAATCTTCTTTGTCCTGAAATCTGTGGGGTTTGATGAAAACTGTCTGTGGAAATGCTTGAGCCAATGTTTTGGCTGGGGGTTCCCGATGTACCTGATCAAGGGTAATAACCTCTTCCAGATATTTGTCCCCATGGATACTGTAATAATTTTTTTCAAAATATTGAAAGGGGTTCTCGATATCTTCTACACCTTCAGGAACTCAAAAAAGCTTAAGATTCCCCCTCTTTGTTCGATCTTCTTGACCCTGAACTTTGTCCATTAGTTGTTTCAATTGTTTTCCTTGTTTGGATACTGTATCCACCAGCAGCGTAATGACTTTTCAGTTACCACGGCCCTCTTTTCAAACTGGTCAGTTCTTAATGTTAAAGCTTCCATTTTAGGATGTATAGAGGCTATTGGACTGATCAAATCAGACATAGTACTTTGCATTTTTTCAAAATCCCCCCATTTAATTTCTGATGAATAATAAATCATTTTTTTAATTCTAACATCCACGTAGGTGATTTATTGTTTGCACTCTGTAGGGTAGCAGAAAGAGTTTAAAAAGATGTCTGGTATTGGAGAAACAGGGTCCTGTAAGGATTGTATAAGATTCAGACTGATGTTAGTAAGAGGAGAAAACCCAGAAATATTATCTTTTGTAGCCTTGTTCAATGTTATGGGTCTCCTATAAGTTACATGGGTTGCAGTCCCCATATTCGAGTTGACATCAATGGGTTTACTTGCTAATATAGGAGGAAGTGTAAAATTGGAGGCTGTTACAAGGTTGTGTGCAGAGGTATCCAGTGATAATGGCTACCGAATATGGGTGACTGTCAAAACGACTCCTTATTCGGTGCTATTGGGATGGGCGACTGACAAGGGTAATGAGTGGTTCTACCGTTAGGGTAGGGGAAAGCAACCAGAAAGAGGGAATGGAGAGAGAAAGGAGAGGGATAGGGAAGAGAGTTATGTAGAGGAACTGCCCCTGATGCTGCTGAGCCAGCCATGTCATGTGCTGGTGAGGGAGGCTGGCTCCGGCTCAGCAGGTACTGGGTTCGGGTCTGGGGACAGGAGGGACTGAATTTTGACACTGCCTGCGGTTCCAAGACTTAATTTTTTTTGCAGTCAAATGTGTGCCCCCTCACAACATGCACCCCTGGAGTTAGAATCCTAATTTAGGGGAGTGCTGAGCACACTTCATGAGAGAGATGTGGGGGTGCAACCTCCCCCACAAAAACACTTTAGGTTGCCAGGTTTTGGTTCGCTAGTAAGCGTACATCACCAGTTTGCTTTTCGGCGATATACACTCGCCATAATAGCGATCGCCGTTTTGTGTTCGCTATTATGACATAGAACCGTGTGCAGATGACTGGCTCTTATCTACACAAATCATGTCTTCTCCCCGACTCACACGCAAGTCGGTAGCCAAGACATCAAGCTTTTCAACAACATCCCAAGCACTTTGAGCAGTAACAACCTGTTTAGTATGGTCAGCAAGTGAATCACTACCCACTAAATGAGATGCCTTACCTATATTTGGGTTGGCATGGGCATTATCCATCGGAGCCGCAGAGACTAAGTTCACTGCTGTGTCGGCATTTATCACTGATAATCCATAATTGGGCATGGCTGCCATAGTTACAGTCCCGCTCAACTGTTCTGCCAGCTCTGGTAGTACATCAGTTTGTTTTTCAGCATCCTTTATGCTGAGGTTCATTTCCTCCACTCTTGCTGCCTACCCTGCTAGCTTGGGATTTCCTCTGTGAGGCTCAAAATTAGGATCTGTGTTCTAAACCACTAAGAGAAATAAATGGTTCAGCCAGAGGGTGGTAGCAGTTTGGAATGCCTTGCCAGAGGTTATATTCATGAGTAAAGCCATGGATTCATTTAAGAAATCATTAGACCAGTACATGGGAAATAAGAAATATGAGTAGCACCACTGAATAAGTGGTGGGCTTACCAAGGCCCGCATGACCTCCTAGTTTGTACAGTCCTGTGAATCCTATGAATCATATGATTGTGTTCTGCAGGAACTATCATGCGCTCTCTGGGGGCCACTAGCAGATTAGCAGAGGTGCTCCTAGTTTCAAGCAGTATGTAACTGGCACAAATCTCCCTTTTAGATCTTCTTTCAGGTTGTAATAAATCTGATATGTCTCGAGCTCATTGTGCACCAGTTTTGGACATAATTTCAGCAGGGAGAAACGGGTTTTCTTTGTACAGTGCAAACAGTTGTATGCAATTAACTTTTATGCAGACAAAGTTTCATACAGAGCCAACACTGCTTTCTAGTACAGGCATGCTGACAGAGTTTACTTGAGTTTGTAGCCTTGAGGTGCAGAGCCGCATTTCTTTTCTTTTATTCCTCTTACTCTCCTTCACTCTGTATATGGATGCACAAAGGATCAAGAAGTTTTTAACACCCCATATGCTGGTACTTTCCCAGGCTCTCTATCACCAGGTTTAAAAAATAATAAATATTTTTCAGACCTGCAGGGCTGTCCTGATGAGTACCTACAGCCTCCTGGTCGCCATCTTGGATCTGTCAAGCCTCAGACTAACAGACAATGATGATCCACCAATACCAACTGCAGATGATCCTCAACAATTCTGGCTCAATGAATCCAGATTGGGATTCTTGAGTAAAGGTTGAGATTCTTTAGTTTATTTACTAACAGATCATGTGGAACCTTATCAAAGGCCTTTTGAAAATCAAGATAAATTATATCAACTGGTGAGTTATTTATACTTTAATTTACTTTTCATAGAAGCATGATAGGTTTGTAGTACACAGTCTTTTTTTAATCCATGCTGTGTGCTGTCTACGAAGTTGTTCTATAGGAGATCATTTTCCAATTCACATTTTATCACTCTCCATTACTTTACTAAGAATCACTTTCAAACTTATGGGTCTATAGTTTAATGTTTTAGACCTATCCCCTTGCTTAAACATGGACACCACGTGTCCACAATCTGATCTCTAGGGACCTCTCCAGTGTTAAAAGATGTATTATATATTTTTGTTACAGGTCCAACAATATCCAATTGTGTATATGGTTGTTGACTTGGGACGTTCTGTAAACGAGACTTGTTCTCATAGAGCCTATCCTGTAATTTATCTAACTTTTAAATAAATAAATAAAACAATATAATCTTTTTACTCTCTTAGTAATCTTGGATGCAACATATCTGGACCGGCAAACTTGTTTGGCTTGAGCTGAGACAATCATTTCAAAGCATCTTCAGCGCTAAAGGAATCGTGCTCTTCTCAGGTATGACTGAGTTGAAATAGTCATCTCACCCACTGAAGAATCTTTGTTAAACAATAAGCGGAAGTATTTATTAAATAAATTTGCCATTTCAACTGGGTTTTTGATTTCCTGTTCATCATCATTTACTGGTCCTATCTGCTACCCTTTTGTTGATAACGTATCCATAGACACTTTTAGCATTATCTTTGATATGTGATATTCTAAATTCAATTTTTTTCTATTTTAATTGTATCTTTTGATTTTTTTTAACTCTAGTTTGCATTTAGCTACATTGTAGTCATTTCCATAGTTTTTCATTGCTTTATATGCCATTTTATTTTTGGTAGTGCATTTTAAAACCTTTTTGGTACACCACATGGGTGCTTTTCCCTTGTTACTATAGAGTCACTTGTTTGGTATGTATTTGTCTTCCAAATCGATGAGTTGGTTCTTGAATAAGGTCCAGATTTCATCCACACTTTTACCTTCAAACTGCTTTTGCCAATCCAGTTTCCTTAGTTCAGTTATTATTGCAATTTGTATTTTCTGCCTGCATTGGTTACTTACTTTTTTTATCTCAAAGGGGAGTGGGTGTCTCTTGGTATTCATTTTAAAGCTCCAATGTGATTTGAAGCCCAGCCACTAAACATTACCACTCCTCTTTGGGAGATGAATGTCTGTTTCCATTACCAGGCTCCCAACCAATAAGCTGCACACTGACTGGGGACTGCACCTTATTTAAGGAAAGCCAGTTAGGAGTGCACCTTATTTAAAAGGAGCCAACTCATGCAGTTACATTTTAGACTAGGAACTCAGCCAAAAAGCGGTCCATAATCACATTTGGTGGCTGGGCCTAAATTTCCATCAGAGCTTGGAAATGCATGAAAAGAACCCCCAGTCCCTTCTCAGAAAAAACAGGTAAGCAGCCAGTTCAGTCATGAAAACAACTGTAACATTTGAAAGATTTGCCAGTGAGGCTGGGGGGTGTGCACTGAATGCTCTATTTTAAGTGATTTGTGCTATACCAGTAGCACGCCTAATATAAACAAGCATTTGCCAATGCTGAATGTTGTCTCGCTGGCATTGGCATTGGTAGTGCCGGAGTTAGAGATACATAATAGGAATGGCAGTGAAGTATTAAAGTGATGCAACCCCCCCACCCTGTAAAGACTGACAGGCATTGGGGTGTGCCTTTGGGTCATCAGCTATAACGCTCATGCCATTTTACCTCACCCTACCCTGTAGACACTGACAAGTGTTGTGGTGTGCTTTGTGGTCTTTGGGCATTATACTTACCCCATTCCATAAGGAAATACACTGAGGTGGGTGCAGTATAGGAGAACGGGGTGAACTTTGTGGCTGAACACTCCAAGGCACACCACGATGCCTGTCACTGGCTGCAGGGCGGGGGTGGGGTGGAATGAAGTGAGCATTACAGCTGATGATTCCAAGTCACACCCCTGACACCTGTCAGTCTCTACCGGGTTGGGTACTACAGTTGGAAACACTAACACTGCAGGCATGTGTTGGTATTTTCACTCCAAATTTTCAACATGGGCTTTTTGTGAGCCCACCTGATGAAGAGCAGCCCTATCAGTTTGTTAGCTGAAAGGTGGTTTTGCACAGTGGCTATGCCATTTGGCAACACAGGGATGAAAACACATTTTGGGCAGTATGTGGAAAATGACAACTGTATTGTTCATGAGAAGATGCAAAAAACATGGCAACGTTGAAAATCTGGAGTGAAAATATGAAACATTGTTGAAGTCATGAGCATGCATAGAAACTGTGCAACACATGTCCATAACCCAATTATTTGGGGGACTTTTTTAACCACATTTTTAACATAGGCATTTTGGGACCTTCCCTCATGAACAGTGGCACTGTGCTTTTGTTAGTTTGTCTCAAACATTGATTTCCCACAGTGACCATGCCATTGTGTGCCACAGGTGCGAAAACACATTTAGGGCAGGATGTGAAAAATGGCAGCTGTACTGTTCATAAGGAGGTGTGAAACATGCAAGTGTTGAAGATCTGGCATAAAAATATTGCAAATTTGGCAGTTACAAGGGTGCGTGAAAACTGTGCAACGCACACTTGTAACACAGTCATTTTATGGAATTTCATCACCAAATTTTCAGCATAGGCATTTTAGGACCTCTGCTCATGAACAGTGTCACCGTCATTTCCTCAAACTGTCCCAAGAACCAATTTTGCACAGTGACCGTGCTGTTCTGCGCCGGACTTGCAAAAACACATTTCAGCCAGGATATGGAAAATGACAGCTGTGCAGTTCATAAGGAGGTGTGGAAAAATGCCAATTTTGAAATTCTGGAGTGAAAATATTACAAATTCAGGAAGTTACGAGCGTGTGTCGAAACTGCACAATGCATGCTTGTAAAACAGCCATTTTTTGGATTTTTTCCACCAAATTTGCAACATAGGCACTGTCATATCATTAATTGGTCCCAAAAGGTGATTTCACACAGTGACCATGAAATCACCTTTTGGGACTGAATAATGCCATGACAATGCCCGAATTCATTGGGGGGGGGGGTCCCAATAACCCCATGTTTAAAATTTGGGCCAAAATTCCCAAAAATGGCTGAGATATGGACCAAAGTTGAAAAAAACATATTAATGCCATTACACAGCTTACCAGCATTTCTTCAGTTTGCAGTCAGCTTTGAAGAGTGCAGACATGTTCTCGGTCCACTTGAGATCATTGCGCTGGACTCCGGAGGTAAGTATGGGATGAGGGGGGTGTGGGGACGCAGGGTGCGCAGATGGTGGGTGCAGGTTGGGGCAGGGGGCAGGAAGACCACAAGGGACCATTTTCTTTTTTACAGATTAAAAAAAAAATTGCAGGATGGTTTTTCTTTTTCAAGGGTTTTGGCATGCTGGGGTGGGCTCCCAGTGTGCCACCTAAGTGTTTTCTTGTGGGGATGCTGTAGCCGATGGGGGATTGGGCATCCCTGTCGGTCACATACAGAAGGGGGACAAGAGAAGAGGGGGATTGGGCACTGCCCTGGTCACACAACAAAAGTGAGGGGGACATTATGCCAACAGGGAGTGGGCTACCCCATCGGCAAAATAAGCGGGAAGAGGATTAAATCCGATGGGGATTGGGCCCCTCGTTGGCAAAGAAAGACTGGTGGGGGGTGCATGATGCGAGGGATTGGTCACCCCTCAGCATTCATTTAAATGGGAGGGGCATTATGCCGACCAGGAGTAGGCTCCCCTTCGGCATTAGTGATGAGTGGCACCGCAGCAGCAGTCGCTGCCGTCATGTTGCGTGCGGCCAGGAGGCATGTTGTGGTCCCACTACATGAGAGCTTCACCTCATTGCAGCAGACCTTTTTCTTAGATCTGGTGGCCACATTAAGGATGTGTGATGTCAGTGCCTGCTGCTAGCTGATTGGGGAATGAGGGATGCATCTACTGATGCATGTCCTGCATTCACCCACAGTGACCGCACCTCCAAATCTGCTACTACCGCAAGATGTTGACTCGTGCGAAAGCGCGAGCCAACATAAAAATGATTAAATGTTTATGAATGAGCAAGGGTGCAGCTGCTAATTCTGTGTTTGTTTAATCTGTGGTGATCTTTACCTGATTTAGTTTGTAAGTTATTAGTGATGCCATCTTTACAATGTAAGTAAGGGCTGTGCTGCTTCCTTTGTGGAACGCTAGTGCTTGGTAGACAGTGTGCAGGACAGTAATGTTTTCAGTTGGCAGGGAGCAGTGTTTAGGTGGTCAACAGAAACTTGATATTATAGTTTGGCTGGGGGGGCTGTCTGAGGGAGAAGAGCACAGATGAGGAGATGGAGCAAGTGTAGGTCAGCAGAGTTCAAGTTGGTTATATGCAGCGCAAAATTAAAATATAGTTTATGAAAAAAGTAAGGAATAACAAATCTGGCACTTTGCTATAATGAGATACAAGTTTTTTGGTGAGTGTCTGCAGCTGTGTATTTAGGGGTGTTCAAGATGGAAGATGATATGAACAGATGTGGAATGTTTTGATGTAGAGATATGTCAGTATTAAGGATCCATTTTGTTACAGCACTGCACTGAAGGGTTGTGATGCACAGTGTGATGGGACTTGGCCAACACATTTTCAGGAGTTTCCTTACCTATTTTATATTACAGAATCACTACACACCCTGTTGGATGATATTCCTTATCTAACTCTATTTGTGAGGATCAGAGCTTCATACTGTAACACACTTGGATTCTCAGGTATGCTGTCAATCTATCACTGTGTAAGGCGTTACATAGCCCCCATCTTTCTTTCTGTCTCTCTCTCTCTCTTTTCCCATCTTCAGACCATCCTTCCTCTCACCCCCCTCACCCTCACCCTCTAGGGCAGCCATAATTTTCCTCTGTATAACTCTCTCTGGCTCCCCTAATATCCTCATTAACCTTAACTCCTCCAAAAAGAGCAACCCTAGAGTTCCAGTGATGCTGAAAAATTGTGTTGTATTTCCTTACAAATGATCTGAGTTCAAAAGTAAGCCCAAGTCACTGCAGCTGGGTGGCTAGGCTGGGAGGAGTACTGTTGCTCAGCAACATGGTCCAGCCAGAGAAGGAAGACACCACAGCCTGGTGCTGCAGCAACTCCTTACAGTGGTCCGGGAAGCCTGCACTCTCACAAGTGGTAGGCACTAACATGCCATCACTATGATATAAAAGATCATCTATGGCTGTGTGTGGTTCCTGGTGAGGTGGGTTGGGCTTAGCTGTTGATTGAAAACAAGAGAAAATACTGCCTTAACTGTTTGTGAGGAACTCAATCTCAGAACTCACCATCATGGATCCCAAACACACCAGTTACTTTTCTAGAGATAAAGAGGACTGATCCCTCCTTATCCTGCCATTGGAAGAAAGCTACTGGAAGACTTAGGCTAGGGATTGATGGATGGATGGCACTTGAAGGTCACCGTTCCAGTGTTATAATGATGTGCAGGGGGAAAGACTTGATTAAAAAAAAAAGAGCAGCTAAGACAGCCTAGATGTTGTTTTATTTCTTGCCACCCCTGCTATCACAGCACTAATCTCAAGCCTCATAATCTTTCTCTTCAACTCTCTGACAGTTCCCCAGGCCTGGAAGATTGCAGATTTCAGCCCTTTACACAATGGTACTGATGCACTAACTCCAGGAAATATCAACAAATTTCCCTTTTCCCCACCCTCTTCAAGATTCAGGAACACAGTGTCCTCTCCCAGTTCATTACCTTTCTATCTGATCCATTTCTCCTTTGCTCTTCCTCTCTTGTTTCTGATCCAACCATACCACCATCAGCTCCCTTCAAAGGCTTACTGACTCTATTTTCACTGGGATGGATCAAGGGCTCATGACTTTGGCCATCGTCCTTGATCTTTCCATTCTTTTTACATGGTCTCTCACTTCCATCACCTCAGCATTCTAGCCAGAGCTGCCTTGCCAGAGTGGGCAACCACCTGGTTCAGCGCCTACCTAACAGTGTTCATTCTATGCATATAGGTAGATTTATCTCTTCCCCAACTGACAGATATGGGAGTTCTACACGGTTCAGTCTTTGGTGCCATAATATTCTCTATTTTCTTAAATGACCTGCCCTACATCTGTATCTCCTCCAGCATCCATATGTATGTGAATGACAAAGTGCTCTGTACCACTGGCCAAGACATCAGTTCACTCAAAAACATTACACAACCTGGTTCTGAAGCAAATCAGTGTTAAATCCACCTAAACCAACGAACCTTGCATGAAAATTAAATGTGGGTCATGACCTTTGGCTTCAAACCAAAATAGGTCAAAGGTACTGTATATGGTTTTATGTGATAATGGCAAGTTTTTTAATTCACTGACCTACAAGAGCGACTAAAAAAATGCCCGAAGTCAACACAGCAAGCAACACAAAATTGACCGCCACAAACAACAACGGTCGTAAAAACAACCCATAACCAAATGGAAAAACAAACTGTTTTATGCAGGGGGCTGTGCCCCTGTGCTCTCTTTGTGGGAGGCAAGCCCTCTGCACCCCCAACTTAAGGATTGTTAACTCCAGTGGGGTGAACTTAGAAGAAATTATAAAACCCAAGGGCAAAAAAAAAATTCCCCCTGCATCAGGACCCTAACCCGAGACCTCAAGTTCTATAGGTTGTGGCTCAAGCCACTACGCCAAATGGCCAGCTTGGCAGGGTTTGGCCAAACAAATCAACATATCCTGTGTGAGCCAGTGCAGGTCACTGCTAAACTCACTCTAAAAGTACTTCTCATTGTTTCCTTCTACTTTTAACAAGTGGTTTTATTGAGTCGCTCAAATTGAGATGCTCAATAAAACACATTCATATCCCTGTACATCATATATATTCCTCCCTGCCACACCATTAACTCAAGTGATGACTTTATACTGTCCCATGCCATGTCACATCTTTTAAATACCTTTAAGACTGGCAAGTCCAGTACTTTGACTTCTCCACCCATATTGACACCACCTCCACAAAACTCCCCTGCAAGCTCAGTCCCCTCCACTGTAGCAAATCACACCTGATCACAGCAGCTAGACAGGAAATCATTTACAGTATGAAATGAGAATTCTGTTCTTTGACTATGGTGATATTTTCTGCATGACAGTGCCAAAGTCTTCCCTAACAAGATTGGAAACCCTCTACCATGCCTTATGCTGATTTGACTTAACTACACCATTTGTTACCATGAGATGTATACTATTCCAGTTTTGGATGGCCTCTTCCCTGAAGGTTTAGTAGTGCATACATGGTTCCTTGCCGATTCTCAAATGATGATCTAGCACTCTCCCTGGCTACCTTTCCTCCTTTATCATGAAGACTTCCCTCTCTGTCTTTACCCTCCTTCACTCCAACCCCTGCTTCTCCCTTACACATTGGTGTCCTCTGCCTGCTTTCTCCTGGAAACTCCCTTCTCTTGGAACTCTTTCCCTTCTCTGGTTCAGGCCTCTTTGTGATGCCTGTCTTTCAATGGGCAAAACAAGGAACTGGTCAGGCCTACAGTGTTCACCTGAAAGGATGCAACAGTCTTGTGATAAGCATGCCGCATTGTCCCGTGTGACAAATTAGAGTAATTGCCATTGGATTATATTGTGTTCCTGTAGTATTCTACATCATGTCATTGGCAGAAACTGTGATAAATGTATTGCTCCCTAGCTGACTCCACTGTACCCGTGGCTGCTTCCCACCCGAGTTAGCAATTGTATAATTGTTTGCATTTGTATATTTTTTGTCCTCCTATTGTGTGTTTAGGTTCTCCCAGTAAACCTCTTGTGCTGTAACATTATTTTTATCTGATAAATTACTGTACTTTTCTATTACTCTGTCCTTCATCTGTACAGATATCCTCTCCCCAGGATGCACCTGGAAATGAACAATTTGTAGCTCTGCATGTTCTCTCCTATTCAAAATTTTAAAATAAATAAACCATGCAGCAAAACAAGGTATTTGTTGTTGTCATGTAAGAGCTCATATTGGGGAAAAGAAAGGGATTTGGTTTTATATCTCCTTTCATACAAACTGAAATACAAAGTGCTTTACAATCCAAGAGATAGAGATGAATAGTCACAGGAGAGTGTGGCTTCCATTTTCACAGCTTAAGGAGAGTCCAAGAGCAGAAGGAAAGGAATCAAGGACAGGTTATTCAGAGTGAGGTCAGGTGACTTTTCTCAGGGTCATGCAATAAGTGAGTGTCAGCTAAGGATTCAGAACAGAGATACTGGGACTGGATGGCATACACAGAAGGGTACTGAGGAAGCTGGCAGGGGAGCATAGGGGGCCACTGGCAGGCCTCTTTAATAGTTCCTTGTAGTTAGGCATGGTGTCGCAGGATTGGAGAATAAGACATGTGATGCTCCTCCATAACAGCGGTCCCAAGGATGACCCAGAGAACTACAGGCCAGTCAGTCTGACCTTAATCATGTTCAAGCTCATAGATGCCATACTTAAGGAAAGGTTGGTAAGGTATTTAGAGGAGAATGGTCTCCAGGATGAGATGCAGTATGGATTTGTGGGAAGATGATCATGGCAAATGAATATGACTGACTTCTTTAACTGGCTCACCAGGGCTGTGGACAGGGCCAGGCAGTGGACAGTCTTTACCTAGACTTCAGCAAGGCATTCCATTCTGTACCCTACAAGAGGTTGATCAGGAAGCTGGTGGATCTCAGGATTGGGGAGAAAATGACCAGGTGGGTAGAAAGCTGGCTGAGGGACAGAACTCAGAGGGTGGTAGTAGGGGGAGAGTTATCCAGCATCAAGGAAGTTACCAGCAGGGGCCCAACGGGCTCAGTGCTGGGGCCGGTGTTGTTCAGCGTCTTCATCAATGACGTTGGGGAGGGCATTAAGGGCAAAATGTGCCTCTTTGTGGACAACACCAAACTCTGTGGGAGGGTAAACACAGTGGAATGGATACAAGACCTGTGTGAAGACCTTAGAAAATGAGAGAGATGGTCTGGGATCTGGGAACTTGGCTTCAATGCCAACCACACTGGAGCCAGGAACCCACAGACCAAGTAATACCTGAGGGGTGGGTAGCAGAGAGTAGGGTGTAAAAGGATCTGGGAGTGCTGATCACTAGCACTCTGAAGCACTCCTCTCAGTTCTAAAAGGCAGTAACAAAGGTAAACAGGATGCTGGAGTGTATAGTCAGAGGAATCAGCAGTAGGCAGAAGGAGGTTATAGTGCCATTGTAAAGGTCACTGATGAGACCACATCTATAGTTTAGACTAAGATACTGGTGTCCATAACTGAAGAAGAACATCAACCTGCTGAAGAAGGTTCAAAGAAGGGCAACTAAGATGACTGCAGGTCAGCAGGGTAAGTCTTTTGAGGAGAGATTGGGGGCCCTGAGGATCTACTCCCTGGAGGAGAGGGGGGGGAGAGAGAGGGGACATGATAGAGACCTCCAAATACTTGAAAGGATAAATAGGGTAGGTGGGGGGGTCTCTTCAAGATAAGTGGCAGCTAAACTATGAGGGCACACAGTCTAAAGCTGGAAGGGGAGGTTTAGTAGGGATGTTAGGAAGCCCTTCTTCATGGAGAGGGTGGTGGTCAATGTGAATGTGCTGCCAGAAGAAGTAGTCTCAGTGAAGACAGTGAGCAGCTTTAAGAGAGGCTAGGATAGGCATAAGAGGAAACAATGGGGCTTTGGGGGGGCAGACAGGGAGGAAGGGGGTACTGAGGAGGGGGACAGGGTCAGTAGCGTAAGCTGAGGACTATGCAATATGAGCAGACTGGATAGACCAAATTGCCTTCTTCTGATGGCTTCTTCATATGTTCATATGATACAGTGAATAAAAAATGATGTTGCTTTAGAAAAGTATTCAGTATTTAATACTGTTTTATTACTAAAAACAGACTCGCCTTTTTTTTTTGGAGTGGCATGCACATCTCTCACATATATCATCTAAAAGAGATGACAACACGGCATCTTTCCTCTTTGTGGGTTTTTTTTAGTTTGTTGAAAATAGGCCCATTGGCATCTTCCATCACTCAATTCCTTTATCTGAGTTCACATGGCGTAAACTTTAATATTGTGTACACCTAGTTGGATGCCATTAACGAATCTCACAATAGCTGGTATATGAGTGCTAGGTGGTTTCTGCAGCAGTGTGCCATGCAAGCATAAGTAGGGCCCTTTAGTCTTTTTTTTTATTCTTTGGTAACTGGGTAATGCCTGCTGGGAGTGGACAAAGGCCCATTTGCACTGGTGGCCTGGGAGCACTGGAAGGTTAAGTGACTTCCTCAGGATCACACAGTAGACGAGTGGAGGTTGTGGGAATCATAGCCAGGCCTGATGGATGTACCAAGCTCATTCAAGGCTTGCTGGCATTGTTCCTTTAAAGACTAATCAAATCTGTGGGCACCAAATAGTTAAACCTAGCTGCTCATTTAAAAACAGGTCCAGATGTGAAAGCAAGTGCTTGAGCCTATGACTGCATCCAATAACATGGCATGATAATCAGTATTAGCATACTGAGATTCTTATATAATTGCATTCTGTTGTTATGGTAAGAACATTTGAGTTCCCATATGGTTAATGCCACAGATTCTGAAGTGGCTGTGTTTACTATCCAGGCCTCCCATACATCTAGGTAACCATGGTACATCTAATCTCTGGATTCAACATAATGCTGCCTTGTTCTTAAAGTACTCTCCAGCCCTCTTAGATGTGCAGATTTGAGCAACCAGTTCTTGAGAAATTCTATAAAGCTCTGTTTACTATATTTAGGGTTTTTGAAGAATGTAGTGCAGTTACACCTGCCATGGCTAGGCTCTCTGACCT
The DNA here is from genome assembly GCA_016271365.2 of Neoceratodus forsteri. Taxonomy (NCBI): domain Eukaryota; kingdom Metazoa; phylum Chordata; order Ceratodontiformes; family Ceratodontidae; genus Neoceratodus; species Neoceratodus forsteri. Next base: position 1,649,607,130 of record CM057453.1, read on the forward strand.
TTATGCAACTGGAATATTTTAGATAGAAAACATCTCCTTTAGACCCAAAGTAAACATATATTAACTTATTTTTTTAGTGCTACTGCTGAATTTTATTTAGTAAATCTTTGACATTTATAAATACAGCAATTGTCATTTAATGGAAATGCATTTAGTAAGGGTGATTTTGCTTAATGCAGCATTTTTTAGCAACACCATTTTCTTCACCCCTTTGGAGTTCATGCAAATGTTTGCTGGGTCATATTCAATGGTTGGCATGCTAGCAAGTCAGTTTACACTGCACACAGTATAACAGTGGCAAGTCACATACATGATAATAAGGCCAGTCTGGTGCCAGTGTGAAGGCAATGTGTCTCACTGCCACCTTGATGACCAAGGTTTGGAAGCCAGTTCCATAATCCACAATGCTGCTGTCTAGGGGGCAACATGCAACTTGTAGGTGAGGCACTCCACTCCTGTGGTATGAGCATAGTGCCTCTTGGGATCTGTGTGTCCTCTGACAGGTAGTTCCACTCTCCATCTCTGAATCCAGCCTCCATACAACCAAACTAGGATTTCAGATCCCCAGTCAAGTTTTTGGAATACAAGGTCAGATGTTAGGATCCAAGGGCTGGATTTTTGGATCTGGCCCTTGGATACTTGGGTTCCTATGGGCTCTGACCATTGGTTCCTGCAGATCTGATTGGCTCCTTTGGTTCTAACTGTATTCATACATGGGATCTTAAGTGATCGTATCCATGGTCAGAAGCCATCAATATCTGACAGCATCTGAAATCCATCAAAAGGGGTGGGAGCTGTTGATATCAAAGTTTGGCAGACATTATCTGCTAGTGCATGCTTTTGTAACATACTGTCCAGTAGTGCATGCCTTACTGTTGTCAATGCTTGACTATTGAAGTGTCCTAGACCTATACCTCAGGGTAAATGGAGGTGTCCTATGATGACTGCAGCTGGTGCAGAACACTGCAACTAGGATACTGACAGGCCTTTGTAGGTCTTGCTGTGTGACCCCATCCTGTGTTAACTGCATTGGCTGCCAGTGAAGTGGTGAATTACCTTCAAGATTGGGTTATTAACCTATAAAGCCCTTCATGGGATGGGTCCTGGCTACTTGTATGAACTCTTGTCTCTCCGTTCATCCTCTCACCCTCTCCATACCTCGTTCTGTCTGTACTATTGGTGTGGGCCTCCTCAAAATCCCCAGGGCAAGGCTGAAATCCTCTGGTGACCCGGCTTTCAAGGTGGCTGCCCCAGTTATTTGGAACATTTTCCCAAGATCTCTGAGGAACGACTCGTCAGTGGAGGCCTTTAAGAGGGCCCTGACATTCCACCTTATCAAGGAAGTATTTGAGATTTGTAAATAATCCAAATGATTGACTTACTGTAACACTGTTGCTGATGATGGTAATTTGTATTTATCTTTGTTTTTGTTTAATTCTGATCATTTTTAAGTTTGCGCTTGTGCTTGTGCAACACGAGCATGTTGCTATGATGGTGGATTTGAGAGGTGTGTAGTTGTCAGTCCAATGCAGGGTAGTCTGCAATGGGTTTGACAGTGTCAGACTAATGATACACCATGCTGATTATAATACTCTTCTGTTCCTGCAGGGTGGAAACTTTGGGAACTTCAAAGAAAATAGTCACCCATATCACAGGGCAGCTCTTTGCTTTGATCTGGATGACTCTGCCCTGCAAACAGCTGATTGACTTCATGATCAGCCTGTGCATTGTCCTCCCCCTGCAATGCAATTGACTGTACCCTTTTAAACAATCCCACCTTCTGCCAAATTTCCCTCCTACCTCTCTGTTGCAACCCATGCCCCTTTTAAAGAGTCTCACCCTCTAACAAGTATCCCACCCACCTCCCCATTTGCTTTGGTGCCCATGTGGTGCCCCTTTAAAAAATATCCTACCCTCTACCAAGTATCCCTCCCACCACCATCGCTTCCTGCGCCTTGTAAATATGAACCCTCCACTGCAGTGCCCAATCCCCAGTGTTGGTGCCTGAAATAAAGAAAACCATCCCTCAATGTTTTTTAGGTTTTTACACCCTGTAAAAAGAAAATGGGCCATCAACGTTTGCTGCTGCCACCATTCTCACTGCCTTTACCCTCCACCTATCCAACCCCCCTCCACTCAGCACCCTCCATGCCATCACCCCACTACCCCTTACTTACCTACTGGGGTCCAGTGCTGTAATCATCTGTGGACTGGAGTCACATCTTCACTCTTCAACACTGGACCAGGAACTGAGGAAATCAGGTAAATTGTGGTCAGTGTATTTCAATGTATTTTGAACTTGTACTTATAGCTTGGTCATGTGTTAATATTTTTCCCCTAAAGTTTCAATATGACCTTTTTGAGCCATGAACAAGGTAGGTGAAATTTTTCAAATCTGTCCTGAAAGGTAATTTCACAATCACTGCATGAAGTCACTTTCTGGTGGGATTTGGAAATTTTCACCTACCAGGATCATGAGATGGGATCATAAGAAGCTACTGTATGGGTAAAATTTGGGGTCAAAATATTAAAAAGAAAACAAAGTTATGAAGTGCATTGACATTTTTCAATGCTCACTCATAACTTTGGTAATTTTCAATATTTTGACCCAAAATTTCCCACATAGCCATTTTTTTCACACCACCTCATGAACGTGACAGGTGTTAATTTTTAAATCCTGGCCAAAATATGTTTTCACATTTGTGGCACAAAATGAAGTTTCAGCCAATGTTTCATAAATGACATCCGTCATGTTCAGGAGGGATCGTAGAATGACCATGTCCAAAATTTGGTGTCAAAATGTCACAAAACAATGAAGTTACGAAGAAACATTGAATTTTTTCAACATTTACTCATAACATCATGATGTGTGCAGATTTTGGCCCCCAGTTTTCAACATAGCCCTCTTGATACCCCACTTCATGAACATGACAGGTGTCATTTTTAAGTTCTCCTCTGTAACATGATTTGGCATTTGCTCTGCGAAGTCACCCTTTGAAGGGATTTTAAAATTCCACCTGCCATGATAACAAGGTGGAGTCATCAAAGACAATGTTGAAAATCTGGGGTCAAAATGTCAAAAAACAATGAAGTTACCAGGAAACACTACATTTTTTTAATGTTTACTCATAATGTTGTAACCTTTGCAGATTTTATCCCCAAATGTTCACATAGCCTTACTGTATCATTATTTAGCAATGTCCTTTTCTATGGGCTAGACTTTGTCAATTATATAATGACACTGCAGTCAATGTGTATGCATATGTGTCATGTTGTATCTTCTTTATGTACCTGGCTATGTCTGTTATTATCTTTCAAACTTAATAAAAATTATTAACTAGAAACAAAATGTTCACATAGCCCTTCTGACTGATGAACATGACAGGTATTATTTTTTCAAATCCCCTTTTAAACATATTTTCTCAGTCTTTCTGTGAAACCACATTTTGGACAGGATTTTAAAAGAATTCACCTGTCTTGGTCATAACATGGGGTCATAAAAAGACTATGTTGAAAATGTGGGATCAAACTGTGAAACAACAATTAAGTTATGAAGAAACATTGAATTGTTCCAACATTCACTCTTTTTTTTTTTTTGCATATTTTGGCCCCTAATGTTCAACATGTCTATGTGCCTTGTGTCACCCCTCCTCATGAACATGGCAGGAGTTATTTTTCAAATCCCCTCTGAAAAATCTTTTCTCAGTCACACTGCAAAATAATCTTTCAGATGGGAATTAAAATAATTCTGCCTGTCTTGATCATAACATCAAGTTATAGAAAGAATGTGTTGGAAATTTAGAGTCAAAATGTAGGACCTCACTGAAAATTAGATATTGCTTCTCAGCTGGCCTATCCTGGGTAAATGCAATCTAAAAATGTGTAAAAGCAGGACACCACTGAAAATGAAACATCACATCTCATCTGTTCTATCCTCAGTAAAGATTTAGTAAAAATGTACAAAAGCAGGACCCCAGTACAGCAGATCCCCCACTGAACTGTGCATCTATGCTGCTCTACCCTGGAAAAAATACACTGTAAAAGCTGTTCCCCATTGAAAATGTGACTTACCTTTCATCTAGGCTATCCTGGGTAAATACATTATAAAAATGGATAAATGCAGAGCCACATCAAAAATGAGATATTGCAACTTGGCTCAGCTGTCCTGGGTAAAGACAGTGTAGAAACTGGGAAAAGCAGGATCCCACTGAAAACATGGTAGCATCTGAACTGTGCTATCCTGGGTAAATACAGGGCAAACATGTGTCAAAGCAGGACCCCACTGAAAATGAAACAGTGCATCTCAGCTGGGTTATCCTGAGTAAATGTATTGCAAAACTGTGTAAAAACAGGACCCTAAAACAGAACCCCACTGAAAAGTTAGTTTTATTTTGGGGGTGGGGGTTGTATTTGTTATAGATTGTGTTGTTCGGGGTGGTCATATATTATTTAGTTTGGGTTATTTGTTTTAGAAAATATGTTGGCAAGGGTTGACAGTTAGGCATTATTCCCCCTCCAGGCTGAGAGATCTCCGCCCTTTTTTTTGCCCTCCTTTGTCCCCAGAGGTGTATAGATGATGTAGGGGTTTGGGAATAGCAAGGAGGGTTCGGGTGGGGACTCGGCCTGCCGGGGGAATGGAGAGGAGTGGACGGATTGGAATACTGGGGACAAGGAGATGCTCTGGGGTGAAATGGGTCCAGGAAAGGGGTTCTCCCTGTCTGGTTCCCATACCCAAGGGTTCTGCCTATTGCAGACAGGAAACTCGGTCTTCCATGGCTGCTCATTGAACTCGGGCAGTGTTATGCAATGCCAGATCGATTAAAATCAAGACCGCCATAATTGCAGATCTTGTTAATTCAGTCGACCTGGCTTGCATCACCGAGACCTGGTTGGATGGAAACGCTGGACCTGTTTTGGCTTCAGCAGTTCCACCCGGGTACTCGGTGATACACCACCCAAGGATCAATCGTAGGGGCGGGGGTGTGGCCCTTTGTTTTAAATCAGAACTGAACCTGAGGGAAATTCTAGTGGGAACCACCAACTCCTTTGAATGTATCATGGGCGAGCGTGTGGGGTGCAGGATTCTTCTTGTCTACCGTCCACAAGGAGACTGGAATGTTTTCCTGCAGGAAGTCGCAGACTTCATTGCCGACCTAACATTGGGACCACATAGATGGCTGATCCTTGGGGATTTCAATGCTTGGGTCGACAATGAACTCTCGCAGTTTGGACAAGACTTCCTCCAGTTAATGAGTTTACTGGGCCTCACACAGGTTGTTTCCTCCTCGACCCACATTGGTGGTCATTCATTGGACTTGGTGTTTCTCCTGGGGACAGAGATATCCGACTTGGTGGTGGAACCAGTCGGATGGTCGGATCATCATACCATCAGTTTCAGTTTTGAGGTCCTCTCTAAGAGGCCTGCCTCTATGGAGATGGTTGAGTACCGCACTTTGAGGGGCGTATCCCCAGATGGCTTGATGGCGGTGCTTGGCCTATCGGGCATGCTAAGGGAATGCATGGCTTCAGGGGATCTTGTGCTTGCCTATAATAGGGCAGTGACAGAGACCCTGGATTCCATTGCTCTTGTTCGTGTTCATCCACTCTCCCTTTGCCCTAGGTCTCCATGGTTTGATGAGGACCTGAGGGAGTTGAGGAGAGTTGGACGAAGGCTAGAGAGGCGATGGTGGAGGTCTGGACTGGTATGTGACAGGCTTAGTTTGATGGACCATTATTTGATCTATCAATCAACAATCTCCCATAAGAAGGCAGAATTCCTGTCTGGGGAGATTGCTGCTGCGTAGAATCGACCAGCTCAGCTTTTCTGGACTGTGGACAGATTATGCAATCCACTCTGTCTTCAGCCCAGAAATGCTTTTTCACAAGAGCAGTGTGAGGAGATTGCTCGATTCTTCGCAGATAAGGTTGCCATGATCAGGGCTGATATCTGCCTGATCCTTTCTCTAGGGAGTGGCAGTGGTCAGCAGGAGATGTCAGATGCCCGGTTTGAGTGGTGTGACTTTGGCCAGCCTACAATCAGTGATATTGTGATGGTTATCCAGATGTTACATCCTACCAACTGTAGTTTGGATCCGGGTCCTACACCTTGCTTGTTGGCCGCATCGATGTCATCGGCCCGTTCCTTGCTGAGATAGTCTGGTTATCCTTGGAGAGGGGATTTTTCCAGCTCCTCTTAAGGAGGCCATGGTTCGGCCCCTTCTTAAGAAATCCTCCTTGGATCCCAACTGTCTTACAAACTACAGGCTGGTCTCTAACCTTCCCTTTTTGGGTAAGGTTATCGAGAAGGTGGTGGCTTTACAGCTGGAGGGTCATTTGACCAGCCACAATATCTATGATTCTCTCCAGTCCGGTTTCAGGAAGAGACATAGTACAGAGACAGCTCTTGTTCAGGTACTAAATTACCTCCTGATAGCGAGAGATCGAAGGACCTGTTCCATCTTGGCCCTTCTTGATCTCTCTGCAGCATTTGATACTGTTGACCATGGTGTGCTTTTGGATCAGCTGTGGCTTATCTGTGGACTGTCGGGGACTGTCCTCAGATGGTTTCAATCTTACCTCATGGGTAGGACTCAGAGAGTGGTGTCTGGGGTTTGTACCTCAGCTCCATTCTCCCTGCCCTGTGGGGTTCCGCAGGTATCCATTTTTGCACCCATGTTGTTTGCAGTGTATATGCTGCCATTAGGAGCGATTATTAGACAGTATGGCTTGAGTTTTCACTGCTATGCAGATGATACTCAGCTATACATGTCTTTTGTCCCTGAACAAGATGATGCTGTCTCGGTGCTCAACTGCTGTCTGACTGAAATCCAGGCCTAGATGAATATAAGCTGGCTGAGGTTGAACCCTGAAAAAACTGAGGTGTTGGTTGTGAACCCTGGTCGTCGTGAGGCAGGTGTGCTGGCAGGTTCACCTTCGGGCCTGTGGCTTGGAGGTGTCCAGCTAGCCACCTCAGACCAGGTACGGAACCTGGGCATTATGTTTGATGACTGTCTGACCTTGAAATTACAGGTGTCAGCAGTTGTTAAAACCTCTTTTTACCATCTGAGAGATATCACCCGGGTGAAACATCTGGTTTCTCCAGATGATCTTCCAATGTTGGTTCACGCCTTTGTTACCTCCCGCCTTGACTACTGCAATGCCCTTTACCTAGAGGTGTCGGGGGTTGATATCCACTGCTTGCAGCTGGTGCAGAACGTGGCTGCCAGGCTATTGACTGGTGTTTCAAGAGCCAGTCATATAATGCCTGTGCTCCGCGGTCTGCACTGGCTGATGATTAACTGGCAGATCACCTTTAAGGTTGTTTTGCTAACCTATAAGGCCCTACATGACCAGGGGCCGAGTTACCTGAAAGATCTCCTTTGTCCCTACTGTCCCTCCCTTCCTCTCCGATCCACCGATGAGGGATTACTAGAGGTTCCCCGGGTACGTTTGCAGACATCAGGAGCAAGGGCCTTTAGCTTTGTTGCTCCATCCCTGTGGAACTCTCTACCTCATCGGGTATGAGATTGCCTAACCATTCAGAGTTTTAAAACTGCTTTAAAAACTTATCTTTTTAACCTGGCTTTTGTTGATTGATGTGGTTGTTTGTTATGTGGTTTTTATATTGTTCTTTGTTGGAATTTATATGTTGTTTATAATAATTCATTTTATTTTATGTATTTTATTGTACAGGTGCCTTGGTTTTAGAAAGGTGCCTTTTATAAATAAAACTGATGATGATGATGATGATCTAAGATCATCTGTCCTAGAAAAATACATTATAAAAGCAGGGCCACACTAAAAATGAGATATCACATATAACCTCTACTATCCTGAGTGAATGCAGTATAAAACTGTGTAAAATTAGGACCCCGTTGTAAATGACATATTACATTTCACCTGCTCAATCATAGGTAAATATATAGTAACAATGTGTACGAGCAGGGCCCAGTACAACAGCAATGCAAGCGGCAAATGTTCAACATTGATAAATGTTTGTTAATAATTGTGTCATTATATCCCTGTGTCCACACTTGCTGCATGTTCCAGGGAAGGGTTCCATACTTAATAAACTCTACCACTATCCAAATTCCACTACTCCTAACATTCATGTGACAAATGCCTGCAGACCAAGGAGTGGTGTTCGTATCAACAGTTAAGACAGCCACTTACTCACCCTTCTGACCAGACAATGGATTCAGCCATGCTGATTCCAACTGTCATGATGGGAGGAAGGTAGATTAATTAAGTAGGTTAGTTAGTTAGTTAGCTAGTTAGTTAGTTAAAAGTTGGTAACTGGAAAAGGTACACTGAGCCAGGGCTTGTTTCCAGTTGCGACCTGGGGCAAGAGAAGATGGTAATACAATGTACAAACAAATTTGAGTAGAACAACACATAAGTAAACACAGAAACATAGAATCTGTCAGCAGAAAAGGACCTGATGGCCCACCTAGTCTGCCCTATTTTCCCTACCTTTAGTGTCGCTGCAGACCCTACTCTGTCTCCAGTCCCCCCACCGTTAAGATCCCTGTGTCTATCCCATACATTGTTGAACTCTGTCACCATTTCTGCCCCCAACATTCTCTCTATGAAGAAGTACTTCCTCACATTTCCTCTGAGCCTCACCCTTTCTAACTTCATAGCATGATTCCTTGTCCTTGAGCATCATTTTCTGTGGAAAATGCATCCCTCCTGTACCTTGTTTTTGCCTGTGAGGTATTTGAATGTCTCTATCATATCCCCCCTTTCCCTTCTTTCCTCCAGGGAGTACATGTTAAGCTCCTTGAGCCTTACCACATAGGGCTTGTGTTTCAGGCCATGCAACACTTTGGTTGCCCTCCTTTGTACTGCCTCTACCCTCTCTATGTCTTTATGGAGGTAGGGCCTCCAGAACTGTACACAGTACTCGAGGTGCAGCCTAACCAGTGATCTGTATAGGGGTACTGTTACCTCCCTCCTTCTGTTGGTGAATCCACTTCCTATGCAACCCAGCATCGTTCCAGCCTTCCCCACTACTTTGTCACATTGTTTCGCTATCTTCAGGTCATCAGAAATGATCATCCCCTGGTCTCTTTCCTACTTTGTAACTGTTAATACCTCTCCTCCCAGTTCGTATGTTGCCCCCAGGTTCTTATGCCCCAAGTGCATTATTTTGCACTTCTTTGCATTAAAACTCAGCTGCCAAGCCCTTGAACATTCTTCCAATTTTTCTAGATCACTTCTTGTTTTTTCCACTCCTCCTGGTGTGTCTACTCTGTTGCAGAGTTTTGTGTCATCTGCGAGCAGGCATACTTTCCCTTCCAGTCCTTCTGCAATGTCACTAATGAAGACATTGAAGAGGATCGGCTATAGTACTGATCCCTGTGGTACTCCACTAGTCACTTTGCCTACTCTGGAGTGACTGTCATTTACTACCACCCTCTGACTTCTTTTGCCCAGCCAATTTTCCACCCATTCTACTACCTTAAGGCATACTCTTAGGCTTCTCAGCTTGTTTAGCAGCCTTCTATGTGGAACGGTGTTGAAGGCCTTGCTGAAATCCAGGTAGGCCACTTCCTCCACTCCCCCTTGATCCACTTCGGATAAGGGGAGTATCATTTTAGTGAGGAGCTCACAGTGGATAGGCAGGGGGAGTAAATCTTTATTTCTATATAAGGCATCCAGCTTGGGACAGAGCTTTGAGTGACTGTGGTCAATATGTGCAGAAAAGTCAAGCCTAAAAGGAGATACAAGATAGCAGTGAAAACATTCAGTACAAAAACTGAGGCAAATAATAATTAGTAACATAGGCAGACTTAAATATGCAGGTTATGAGTAGTTCAGAACTTCAAGTGGGTAGGCAATGACATATAAATAAACCCTTGCTAAAAAGAAAGAAAAATGCGTGTTTAGGGTAGACTGACAAGTTAACATCTCAGGAGACATATGTGAACAGTGGTAAGTGCTAACGATGCTAATGAAGGTACTGTAGTGATATGGACTAAGGAGGAGAGAGGGAATGGAGTGGATGGCTACTGACCAGAGGAATGGCACGAGCAGAGAGGTGGGGCAGATTGTGAGAGTGTGCACTTCAAACATAGAAGGGAAAGGGATTGTCTAAGGGAGTTGTGGAGGGAGTTCCAGAGGGAGGGCAGGTGGTACGAAAAGGCTGATTGATCTGAACAGGATGAGGGACAAGGGAGAGAGAAGGTGCAGGTATCTCTGGAACAAAAGGGGGTAGGAGGGCAATGAGGAGGGTGAGAAAACAGAGGAGAGATAGGAGGGGAGAGATCCAAGACAGAATTTGGAGATGAGGATGGTGGCTTGGCACTGACAGTGCAGGTGAAGAGAGGATAGTGAGAGATCATAGAGGACCCCATGGATGAGAGAGGGAGTAGTGGTGGGTGCAGGGGAGGGCATTTAATGTGAAACAGTAGAAGGCATTAAAAAGAGTGTCCAGTCTAGCTAGCGAAGTTGCTGGGGTGGTTCCATAAACTATGTCAGTGTAGTCAAATAAGGTATTTGAAAGAGGAGATTGTGTCAAGAGTGGTTCTGTCCAGGGGGGTGAGAGGGAGGGTGGAGAGGTTTGCCAAATTTTGAGGAGTACTGAAGTTCATTGATTTGTTTTTTGGGGCATTTACTTTGAGGTGATTGGCTTGAAACCAGCAAAAGACAAACTGGAACTCTGATTGGAGCAGAGGCTCGACATCTGAGGCAGAGGGACCATAGGCGAAGAGGACGGTGTCATCCACATACATATGTATACCTGAAAAAAAGCAGGCCAAGGGGAGGTAGTTTAGAACAATGGAGAATAGCACCAAGACTAAGACAGAGCCTCGGGGGACAATGGCCTGGATAGGAAGGGGGAGGAAAGGCACCACCTGAGAGGACACATTGAGAGAGGCTGGAAGGTAAGAGCTGAACCAGTTAACAGTTGAGGCTGAGAGACCGGTGGAACTGAGTTTACTGGGGAAAAGAGGATGAGATACTGAATCAAATGCCTTAGCTAGGTCTATGAAAATGGTAGCGGTAATGTGTCCTTGATCCATGTTAGTGAGGATGAAATTCATAACATGGAGAAGGGAGGTGATGGTTGAGTGATTGGGCCTGAAACCAGACTGGAAAGGAGAGATGAGGTTAAAGGAGTTAATGAAGTCAGTAACCAGAGATTCTTGCAGTTTAGCGAGGGAGGAAAGGAGGGATATGGGTCTGTAATTTCCCGGTGAGGAAGGGGTCCTCCCCTTTATGCAGCGGAATCACATTGGCAATCTTCCATGCTTGGGGAGCAATGAAAAGGTTGAAAGAGAGGCTCAGCAGGTGGGTAAAGGGAAGAGCAATAGCAGGGGCCAAGATGCGGGGAAGGTAAGGGTCGAAGCCATCAGGACTTGACTTACGGGGGTTGAGCGAAAGGAGAGTGCATTAGACTTTGTGGTTGGAGACAGGAGAAAAGGAGAGGCCCTGAGAAAATGAGGGAGAGGGGTGGATGGGGAGGGAGGTTGGAGGAGGCACATGTGGTGAAAAAGAGTTTAGTGGGGAGGCTACTGAAGCGGGGTCAGAGATGGGCAACCCATCATTAGTTAGTGTTGGGGGTAAGAATTTGGAAGCAAGGTCAAAAGAGAGTGGAGGGTACACCAGAAATTGTAGGGAGAGCTAGGGTTTTGTTGTAGTGCTGATTTAAAGTAAGTAGCCTTACCAGCTCTAATAGCTTATGTGCAGGCATTTCTGATGGACCTGTGGGATTGGTAGTCAGAGGGGGAGTGAGAGGGTTTGAAGTGGGCCCAGTCTTGATCCCAAGATTTGCAGGGAGACATGAGAAAAACAGAAAAAATACAACTATGGATTTAAATTTGGAAAGATATAGATCATGCAGAGTCTGACAAATATATTGGCTATTGGCTGAATTTTCTGATTAAACCTCACTATCCTGTCTCTCACTATCACTGTCCTAAAGCCAATATCTGCAAAAGAGAAAAACAAACTATGTAATCTCTCTTTTTCTCTCTAGCTGTGGAAGCTTCGGGGATTGTAGGTAACAGCTCTTCCTGACTGATGATGAGGCAGTCCTCTCATTTATATGTTTAAATGTCTACTTCAGTGTGTTTCTTACTGAATACAAATGTTATCTCACACTTTTTGTATGAGAGGACGATGAAGCAAAGCTGAGCAGTTCTATCAGCCTAAACAGGATAAGATTACCTTTTTATTCAGTAAGAAACATCCACAAGCAGACATAATGTATACAGTAAAGATATTATAAATCATTAGGATTGTTAACCAAAAAAATAACACTTTGCATGTGATTTGAAGGGAAAAATTAAAAAATAATCATGTTATCAGCAGAACTCCCTTTGGTTATACATACAGCAGGACTGATCCATCCCTGGCATCCATCTGTTAGTCTTGTGCTGAAAGTGTAACATCTGCTGTCTGTGCTGAGCACTGGAGCATGCGAGCTCAAGAAAAGAGAAAGTGTGCAAAACAAAAAAAAGACCGGAGACTAATTCTAAAAATTCAATATTTTATTTTTAAATTGACAACAGTGTGACATGGTATGGTGATCAGCAGAGGGAGATGCTGTGACAGTGGGGACTGATAGCGGCATGAGATGCCTGTTGCCATGGGTCCACTACTTTGTGCATGACAATGCATCTGTACCGGCAGTGAGAGGCATGTAAGGACTCTCTGATTGACTGAGAGCTTCCTAGTGGTTTATAATATTTTTAAAGCAAATTTTCTACAAGCTCTGTTAGGGACCATAAAAGTGATTTGATGCCAATTTTTGTCTTTCATATTTAGCTGCATGGCAGATTTCTAATGTAGTTCACAGGCTCGGAGGTCGGGGTGTATCCGAATGACACTTCCTTTTTCTCTTGTGCAGCATCTCTCTTAAATACAGGGGCTCTGCAAATGCACAAAATGTACTAATTTTGAGACTCTGGCTTTTCTACTTAATGTAGAAGATATTTATATTTATATTTTGGAAAGAGTAACCCCATTCCCTACTATGAAAATGCTTCTTATGAATATGGGAGGCAGGATAGCCTAGTAGATAAGAGCACTGATCTGTAAACCTGGAGATACCACAGCCTCCACTTTCATATACTGTGTGACCATGAGAAAGTCACTTAACTTCCCTATGCTCCCTGGATGCACCTGGAAACAAGCCTCAGCTTAACATTCCTTTCCTGGCCAAAAACGGTAAAATAAAATAAATAAACCTGCTCACAACTTTCTTTACTCCCTTTACCCTGCTAGTTGGCTTTTTATACCCCTGAACCCTAATTGGACTCTCACTTCCTGCCTGGTCCCTTCCAACAACTGGCTTGGTACTTTCCCTGGATAAGTCAGATTACTGCACTTCATTCAGCAAAGCAGTTTGTAGTCAGTACCGGAAGGCCTGCAATCTGCCTCCGTCATCCCTCCTTCCTCACCTTCCTTCCTTTTCACACCATCCCCCTCCCGCCAGTGAGCCCCTGTAGGGGGGTGGAATGGGAAGTAGTTCAGGAGTGAAACTCAGTTGTCTGTGCAGCATGAGTATTTCTCTTCATGTTGCTCACCATTGTGCATACAGCTCTGCAAATCTCCTACATATGAGATATTGACTAATCCTCCAGAGTGTAGCCCAGGGGATAAGTGCTCCCAACAGTCTCTGAAGCTACCTAACCCTTCACTATTCCTACCCACCCAGACTTGCTAGTTGCTGCTCCTCTAACTTCTCTTGCTCTGGCCTACCCCAGATAGGGTGTAGTGCCTAAAAAGTGGTTTCCTGTTTAACTTTGAGAATGCCTGCCCCAAATAGGATGTAGTGCCAACTGGATAGTTCTCAACGCTCTCCCTTTTACCTACTTCCTGTTAGGCCATGTCCTTCCCTTCCTTGGGGAGCATTACCTATGGAACTGTGGACTTTCCTGAGGAAGCCCTGCAGATTTCCTCAGATCGGGCACCAAACTCCTGTTTTGTGACACTCAAGCTTCAGGGTCGCTCATTCTTTGGGGTCACTTGGCCCCTGGGAATTTTAAGAAGGCTCATTAGCCTTGGATTGGCCAAATCAGTTGCTTAGAACATCCTCTCTCAGCACAAAGCCTGCCTACTTCCTGGTCCCCATATTCCCTGACTCAGCTCAGAACTGTAAATAAAAGGAATCAAGCATTTCTTTAGCCCCAGCCACCCCTGTACTGATCTCTACTCCTCATGGTCTGATTCTGCTACCCCTTCTGCGGCATACAGTACCTGTGGAGAGAATAATGGAGCCTGTTATGTGCCCAACAAACTCTAATAGCAGTCCTTCCCAGTGGACTCTAATTGGCCAAATCAATTGTTTATAACACACCCTTTCAGCACAAAGCCACACATTTCTCAGTCTCCATATTTCCTGACTGAGCATGGAACTTTAAAAAAAGAATCAAACATTCCACTGGCTCCACTAATTCCTGTACCAACTTCTGTACCTCATTGTCTGATGTTGCTATCCCATCAGGGGCATAGCAGTGAAGAGAATGTCACATGTGACAATTTTACACACCTGGAAGTTAGGTGAAAATCCATCATCAAGAATGACTCCAAGGTTAAGCACCTTTACAGGCTTAAAAACTGATCTGTCAATGATGGGCAGGCCAGTACAGAATCCTGCAGCTTGGCAAACTTCCCGTATCTGGCAACATGACCCTGACTACTTCCATTCTGTCTGGTGTCAGCTCAATGACATCTAGTTGAGAATTTCAGTTAAAACACTACATAGCAGATATGGATATATGCAAAAGAAAACTACTTTAATCTGCTATGTTTTGACAGGAGTGCAACTGTTTCTCAAAGAAGGGTTACGGTACCTCTAAGCTTTCCCTTTTAAAGATAATTAAACTCCATAGTCCTGATGCTAAAACAATATATTTCACACAGTCTGACCAACTGGTTATTCCTATTACTTGGAACCACTTCTAACTTGTATTAATCAGTAATAGTTCTGGTGAGTGATTGGGTACAATAGGTAGTAGATTGTGCCAGAAATCCCAACAAATTGATATCTGTTTGCGCAGTATTATTTATTTTTTTCTCTGCTTATGAAAGAAGAAGTGGGCTGGGAGGGGTGGGCATGATGGACCTCAAATTCTTTCCTGGGGGGTAACATAATGGACCTTCAGTAGAGTCACTTCCACTCTCAATTACTGTGTTACACATTTACTTAGCTATACCTGGAACATAATATCAGTGTTGACAAATATCTTCCTAACACAATAATAAAATGGCAATTTTTGTTATGAAACTTTAATTTTATTTCCAGGAAACCGACTTTAAGAAATGGTCCTCTGCAACACAGTACCATGGAGATATGTTATGTGTTAATACGTCCCCCCCGGAGCCACTCATTGCTGAAAATGAGTGATTTCATGCACCTTCAGCTGAGCGAGAACAGCAAAGCGAAGCTGAGCTGCTCTGGCTCAAGCTGAAGGCAAATGAAACCACTTATTTTCAGCAATGAGTGGTGACGGGGACATATTAACGTATTATTGATCGAGAGCGATCAATAATATATATGTATTTAAAAAAATCTCCCCTGAACCTGCCCGTTTCCAAGGCATCTGCGCGAGAGACGCTCGTCGCAGAATAAGAGCGTCTCACATGCAGAAGAAAGGAGTACTCCAATTGGTCAGAAGTGCTCCCTCAATCTGTACATTAAATACTGTACTGCTAAAAGGGCCTTTTAAACATTTTGTATGATTCAGTATAACATAAAACAAATTGCATTTGGTGGTTTACTACAAATGGAACATCCACACAATCAGAAAACATCATTTATATGGTCACCACTTAGGAAGCAATGCCACTTATTTTTTTAAGCAAAGGCAGTTGCCAGCTGCAGTTAACCTGATAAGTGCTGGTGCTGAATCTATTCTACATACAGTATTGCAATGCAACTGAGTAAAGCATAGAGACAGCTAGCATGTGAAACAAATCATAGAATCATAACATTGTAAGCAATGAGACCATTCAACCTCTATTGCCTGTGCTGAAGTTAGCACCTATAGGGAATGTGATTATTCTAATCCATTCTCTGCATTTTCCCGATATCCTTTTAAATTCCTCCTGCTAAAGTAGTTACCCAGTTCCTTTTCTACTGATCATCTTTAAAATAATGTGTCATCAGCTTGAAAGTAACAGTTAATGCATTAGTTGTAAATCAACTTACATTCCAACATGCACTCCCTAAAAAGAACTTTATTTGCTACCATTTTTTATTTTGCTTTTTTTTGTACTGATGTCTCCCGTAGCTCTATACCCCCTAAAATTTCATCTGCATATCCAAGGGACAAGATACTCAGTGCAAATGTTCTTGACTTTAAAGCAAGGATTACGCAAAATGTGCATTGCCAGTAAAGCCGAGTTTTGAAAGGATGCTCCAGAATTCCAGAAAAGGTTTCAAAGTAAGTAGTGCAATGTAATGGCTGTGGGGCAGCAGTCTTCCAGGAGTCTTTCTGGAGACTGAGATGCTGCCCTATTTGCAGACAACTCTCTGCCCTGAGGGAGGAAATTGCCCGTCTTCAGGCCACACTGGACAGTAGTAAGGGGACCTTCCCCCAGGCCACACTGGATGGTAGGAAGGGAACCTCCCCCATCCAGGGAGCACCAGAGCCACCACCACTACCTCAGAGGTTGCGAAGAAAGCACAGCAGTTGGACCACAGTGGGCTCAGGGAGGGTGAGGATGGTGGAACAGAGGCACACCCAGTCAGTTGTTCCACACCACAATCCAGACACCATTCTGGGGGAGCATAGCTCCCCTATGGTTGCACCAACAGAGGAGACTAAGGAGGCTGAGGACAACTGTCACAAGGGAGGCCCACAGGAAGGAGGCAGAGGACACCACAAGGAAAGGAAGCAGCTCCTGGTGGGGGACTCAATTATTAGGGGGCTAGAACTGGGGGGAGCAGGGAAAACAGAAGTAAGGTGCCTGCCTGGTGCCATGGCTTGGAGAGACAGGAAGCGCATCCTCAGGATCACAAGAACAGCTGCACGGGAGTCTGAGCTGGATGTCATTGTCCACCTAGGGACAAATGACTTGGCTAATCATGAGATTAAAGCAGTGCAGAAGGACTTTGTAGAATTGGGGAGGGGCCTAAGACAAGAAGCACACACAATATCCTTCTCTGAGGTGCTGCCTGTCAATGGCATGAGTGAGGCGAGGGTACTTTGCACCATGCAGTTTAATGAATGGTTGAAAAAATGGTGTGGAGCACAGGGGTTTGGCTTCATTGGGGACTGGGGTTCCACCTGGAGGGACACCAGCCTATACTGGCAGGATGGTCTGCATCTGTCCAGGAAGGGAACAAGTCTTTTGAGCAATCGGTTTAAATGCTTCATTGGCAAGCTTTTAAACTAGTCAAGGGGGGAGGCACTGATAAGCAGCAGGAAAATCCCAGCCTCTCCCTACAAAACAGGGTACTAAATGAGAAAAAGACCGAGGTAGACAGGTCAGTGGGGATGCTGCAAAGACAGTAAAGCCATCAAAAAATGGAGAGCAATGAGTACCAATGCCCGTAGTCTGAGTAACAAGCTTCCTGAATTAGTGGTCTTGATGGAGGAGGAACATCTGGATATCGTGGCAGTCACAGAAACATGGTACACACAAAACCATGACTGGGACATAAACATACCAGGATACACTATCTACAGGAGGGACAGGGAGGGTAAAGAGGAGGAGGAGTAGCTTTTTCATAAGGAAGAATCAAGCAACAGAACAAAGCGGAAAACAGGGAGGAGAAGAAGCACTGTGGGTAAATTTGGAGACCGCAATGGCACCACAATCCGCATAGGGTTAGCATGACCCCTTCTCAGGGGAGGAAATGGACAAGAAATGATAGAAAGAATACTTAGAATGGCAGAAAAAGGGGAGATATTGCTGATGGGTGATCTGAATATGCCAGATGTTAACTGGAGTGCAGTTGCAGCAGCCACTTCAAAGAGTGGGGTTATTCTAGATGCCCTACAAGGGCATGCCTTAGACAACTAGTATTGGAGCCCACTCGAGAGGGAGCAATCTTAGACCTGGTTCTCTCAAATGGAGATGAAGAGAGGATCACAGATGTAGAAGTGGGTAGCCATCTGGGAACTAGCAACCATCGAACAGTATGGTTCACAATAAACACAGCAATAGAGTCAAGCCATACAAAGGCAAAAGTACTGGACTTTAGGAGGGCTGACTTTGCCAAAATGGGTGAGTGCCTAAGGAATGCACTAGCAATTAGGTAGGAAGGAGGGGTGGAAGAACAATGTGGAATAATAAAAACTGCCATCACAGAGGTAACAAGCCTTTGTGTGAAGCAAATTAATAAAACGAAACGATGTCAGAAACCACTATGGTTCTCAAAGGAAGTGGCAGTGAAGGTTCAAGAGAAAAAGAAAGCATTCAGGAAGTACAAGGAATCACAGAAGGAGCAGGACATGGAACTGTATCAGTTAAAGCTAAAGGAAGCTGGGAAGGTAGTCAGAACAGCAAAAGCCCAAACCGAGGAAAAGATAGCCAACTCAGTTAAGAAGGGGGATAAAACCTTTTATAGGTACATAAGGGAGCGAAGGAAGACCAAGGGAGGCTAGTGAGACTTAATAAAGAGGAGGGAGGGTGGGCAGAGGGGTGACTGTGAAAAGGCAGAGATACTAAACAAATATTTTGCTCAGTATTTACAGAGGAAGTGGGGAGGTACTTAAAACAAACAGTAGAAACACTCTGGATACAGAAGTTGATACCAGCCCATTTACAGAAGAAAGGGTTCTGAAAGAACTCTTAAAACTGAAGGTGGACAAAGCAATGGGGCCTGATGGGATTCATCCCAGAATTCTAAAAGAACTAAGGGTAGAACTAGTGACACCACTGACTACCCTCTTTAACAAATCATGGGAGGATGGGGTGGTACCCGAGGACTGGAGAAGGGCAGATGTGATTCCCCTTCACAAAGGTGGGACCAAGGCAGAAGCAGAAAACTACAGACCTGTTAGTTTAAACTCAGTGGTAGTGAAAATGATGGAATCACGTCTGAAGGAAAGAATTGTTGAGTATCTAGAGGCCAGAGGGGCTCAGGACCCAAGGCAGCATGGATTCACAGCGGGAAGGTCATGCCAGACAAATCTGATAGACTTCTTTGACTGGGTGACCAAAGTAGTAGATTAGGGAGGGGCTGTGGACATGGCCTACCTAGACTTTAGCAAGGCATTTGACACAGTCCCACACAAAGATTAATATACAAGTTAGCCAGCCTGGGAGTGGGTCCCAAGATGACAGCCTGGGTAAAGAATTGGCTGGAGAATAGGACACAGAGAGTAATAGTAAATGGAGTCCACTCTGAAGAAAGGGGGGTTACTAGTGGGGTACCGCAGGGTTCAGTATTAGGACCGGTCCTCTTCAATGTCTTTATAAGCGACATTGCAGAGGGACTGGATGGAAAAGTATGTCTCTTTGCAGATGACACAAAGATCTGCAATAGAGTTGATGCACAAGGTGGGGTGGAAAGGATGAGAAGGGACTTGGCAAGGTTAGAGGAATGGTCAAATGTATGACAGCTTAGATTCAATGCTAAAAAGTGCAAGGTAATGCACCTGGGAAACAAAAACCCAGGGAAGAGTACACAATGGGGGTGAGATACTAACAACAACAAAAATAGAAAGGGACCTGGGGTAGTCATATCAGATGACCTAAAGGTGGGCAACAATGTGAGAGGGCAGCAAGGAGGGCTGGGGGATACTGGGATGCATAGGAGAGGCATCACCAGTAGAAAACAAGTTATTATCCCTCTGTACAGACCAGTTGGTGAGACCCCATCTGGAGTACTGCGTGCAGTTCTGGAGACCCAATCTCCGCAAGGACATAGACAGGATGGAGGCTGTCCAGAGGAGGGCAACTAAAATGGTGCAGGGTCTACACCAGAAGACATATGAAGAGAGACTTAAGGAGCTGAATATGTATAGCCTTGAGGAAAGGAGGGAGAGGGGGGACATGATAGAAACTTTCAAGTATCTCAAAGGAATCAACAAAGTCCAAGAGGGTAGCATCTTTCAAAAAAATAGGCATGCAAGAACAAGGGGGCACAATTTGAAGATAGAAGGGGCGGCTCAGAGGTAATTTAAGGAAGTATTTTTTCACAGAGAGGGTTGTGGATACATGGAATGGCCTTCCGGAGGAGGTTGTGGAGTCAAAAACAGTAGTGGAATTCAAGCATGCATGGGACAGTCATAAGGCAATTCTAGGGGGTGGGGGTAGGAAGAAGTAGGCTGCTGGTTAACTAGGATCTGCAGCTTATCCAATAGGTAGGGAAATGGGCAGACTGGGTGGGCCAAGCGGTCCTTATCTGCCTTCAAAATCTATGTTTCTATGTTTCTGTGTAATATAACATTTAGACTCAATGCAGCTTTTATTTTGTTAATGTTCTTTATTTATCTCCCTCACTGTTTATTACAGCATTCATGTGTAAGAAGGTACTGTAGGATCTTCGTCCCCCAGATTTCCTCTCATCTGCCTACATTTCCCTCATCATGCTCCATTTGTGACATCATAACCATTTTCACAGCAACAGAATGTGATGTCACAAACCAAGCATTAAAAGGAAAAAGCAGGAGAATGAGATAAAATATGGAAAGGGGAGAGCTAAGATCCTGCTCTTATGCAAATGTCTTCAATAAAAAAGAGGGGAGATGCATGCAGGAAATATATGAAATAGAAGTTGAATTGTGCCTGAATATTTTATTCAAAAATATTTTCTTGGATGCCGGAAAATCACTTTAAAGAAACAAAAATATACATATACTCCTAATTCAAGATAATGGGGGGCTATGCACTAAGAAGGGCCAAGTACATGCAGGGGGAGTATATCTGACCTGTGCAGCTCCGCACCACAGATATATACTCTGTGGATGGCATTCATGATCACCAGCAACTGCCAGGTGCCTGTCCTTGGCCCCCACACTGTAGGATTGCTGGGGTTGATTGATGGATGCAGGCAGCAATCCAGCTGGATTCCCATCCTGGTCCCAACGTAGATCCCCTGCTTCATGCAGAGCAAGAGATTTTGGGATGGCACAGGTCCTAAAATTCAAAATCCTTGGGTAAGTGCCAGAATAACTGCCCCTAGCCCTCCCTGACTAACATGAAGGCTGAAGCAGCATGCTGGGGGGGGGTCTCAGTAGTCCTGCAGCCAGTGGGGTACTCTGTGGGGGGCATGTAACATATATGGCAGGGTCCCTCTGGTGGTATCTTGCACCCCCTCACTCTGCCCCGTGACACTCCCCCATACTGTCCAGATGCCTATCTGCGAGAACAGCCAGGGATTCAAGTGAAGAAGGGGCATGCCTCCCATCCAGGAATGTTGTCAGGGTTCTGTGGGACCCCAGTGCATGACATTACATCTAAGGGTTGCCTAAACACCACAGATACGTGACACATAGGAAATGCTTTTTTTCATGCATAGCAGCCCTCATTATTAGTAACATGGGTGACAGTATAATTTTTTTTGTGTGTGTCACTTTATTACCTGCAGTAAGTTCTGGAATAACCTAGCCTTAAGTGTCTGCCCATCTACCACTGTTCCTTCTGCTAAACAGACCCTTAGGATTCCGTTCCCATCCCACTGCAATTGCAGCTGCCTGGTTCATTGCAAATATCTTGGGATTTCTGTTGTACATTTTGTATACCCCTCATCCAGCTACTGTGTTTTTATATATTATTGTACATATTGTATAATTTCTGTTTAATTACTGGGTAGCAATTTTAATACACACATAACTGTGCTGTAAATATGTGCTACAACTAGCCGTGTGTTATCTGGACCTGCTAATCAAGTGCTTGGTTCTAAACCACACAATGTAGTTTCACAGTTCAGTGAAAAATGGTTGAACATGATGTATTACCCCATAACCTACTTGGACTTGACTTTGGATCCCCTGATCTTGTTTGGTTTGAGGATTACTTGAACCACAGGCAGCAGGTAGTGAAAATTGATAATGTGGTCTCTAGGGTCAATTTAATTTGCAGTGGGGTACCCCAAGGCTCCATTTTGGAGCCTCATTTGTTTTCCATTTTTATTAACAATCTGCAAGTAGTCTACAAACTTGTGCATACTCTTCTTTACACAGCTGATACAGTATTATATACCTGTACCCATAGTAAGGATAGCAATTAAATATAGCAAATCACGTAATGGACAATACTTTCAAAAACCTACAAGAATGGTTCATTAAAGAAAAAATGGTCCTGAACCTTCAAAAAACTCAGTCAATGTTATTTGGTACTAATAGTAATTTGAAAACATTGGTCCCACACTTTTGTATTAAAACAGATAATAGTACTTGTTTGGAAAAAGTTAATTGTTTCAAGTATCTGGGAGTACATTTGGACTCTACTCTTTCCTTTGATATTCATATTCTAAATACTATTAACCTGCTTCACTAAAGGCTTGACTCTCCATATACAATTCATAAATATTTAACACCTGATACTAGAATTAGAATAGCTCAGGCAAATGTGCTTCCTATATTGGATTATGACTCATTGGTCATGGATATTGTGAATAAAACAGTGCAGCAGAATAAGTATACTCTGTATTACAAGACTGCCTAATTTGCATCTGATAGCGACAACAAAACGTAACATTGTCTTTCCCTAAATACTTTAAATTGGTCACAACCAGAACTTAAATACGAATTGACATTTTCCAGATTTATTAAGAAAACTATGCATACAGATGTTCCCACCTACTTAGCTGACCAGCTCATGTTTGTTAACATGACTTCATCTTGTTCAACTTTAGAAAATCATATCAAAATTCTGCTGTTTCAAACAAACATGGGACAGTATTCTTTTAGTTGTTGTGCTTCTTCACTCTGGAGCACAATATCTCCTCATATTAGAGAATCATTGAATGCTTCTGCTTTTGCAAAGCAGTTGATAAATTTTTATTTCATGCTTCATGCTTGCAATTGCTACAGGTGCATTTTTATCTGTATTTTATCTGCATATGTACTTATTGCACTGTCTGTATCAAATATTGTAAATTTTACTTCTGATGTCTGTGCTTTTGCACCCAGGTCATGCTTGAAAAAGGTATTTTTTTGGCAGTGTACTTACCCGGTCACCAAAACAAAAATAAAAATAAATAAATAATTCAAAATGCTATCCAGTAATTATATAAAGAAAACATGCTTTGATGTGTGTAATCCAGGATTTTGTACATGTCTTCAGTGTCTCATGCTTTTATAAATACTTTTAGCTTTTCTCTCTGGGTTAATATAGCATCACGCAACCTGGATATGTAATAACATTCTGGTTACTGTGGGGTCTATGTGTCCACATTGGCATACTTTAACACCTGATTTATTAGTTTCCAGTCAGGTCCAATTTAAGCCTTGATTTGCTTGCCAAAAGCAAATAACAAAGTGTGTTATTTTACTTTGTCCTTGTATTTTCCTAATTCTTATCTATTTAGGGACATTGGTTTTCTGTGACTGAGAAAGGGCAAATTCTGTTTTTCAGATTGGAAAAAAACAATATTGTCACCAGTGTCTGCAAAGCTGAACTCTGTTTTTACTGGTGTTTTGTTCTGTGACCTTTATTTAACAATGTTAAAACCAGTCATGACACTCGCCTCATGTAAGAAATGAAGAAAGATCATAAGTCCAATTTGCAGTTTGCAGATTTTACCTGGTGCACACAAAGAGTTATAGCCCTTTTGGGTGCAAGATACAGAGATCAGAAAATCCTTCTCACGTTTCACCCAATTGTGAGCTTTGTCAAAGCCCATGATTGGTTGAAACATGAGAAGGATTTTCTGACCTCTGCATCTTGCACCCAAAAGGGTTGTAACTCTTTGTGTGCACCAAGAAAAATCTGCAAACTGTAAGGGCTGGCCCACCAGTGCAGCGGTTTGCTTTCCGCTTGAGGCGCCGGCGACCCAGGTTCAGAAATGGACTCGGGTCACAGAAGTCCTGGCCGGGGGAGAAGGATGGAGCATCCTAGGAACTGCTCTCCTTCTCTGGGGGGTGGGTGGGGACACCACCCGGTGCTTGATGGACCCCTGGCAGAGGCCAGGGTACCACAGCCACCAGCCCTTGACAGTATTAAGGAGGTGGGGCTGACACAGGATGTCATTGCACGTCCCTGCCTCCTGTGCAACAACAAGGGGGAAAAACACTCCTGCTCCCACTGCCATAATGAAGTCCACTCCGTCTGCATTAGGTGCTCAGGCCAACTCCCGCCTTTCCCAAGTTCAAGGCACCCTTGGTCAAGGCACTGTGACCCCACCCTGGGAGGGGAAGCCGGGGGTTCAGGGAGGATGGTTAAATATGAGCAGCTGCAGCCAGAGTCCGTAACCAGGCTGATAGTCTCTGCTCAGGGATGCAGGGGGCAAAAATAGTAAATTGAAAAAAAAAATCTGCAAACTGCAAATTGGACTTAAGGCCTTTCTTCATTCCTTATGTGTGGTGAGTGACATGACTGGATTTGAAGGTGTTACTTGATGTCATTGAGCAACTGGTGTCCGAGTGCAGCTCTGCCATTTTTCACTTTAACAATTTTTTTACTCTGCTAGTGTGAATTTTAGCAGTTTTGACCTCTACTATTGTACATTTATCCTTGCACCTATTAAAAGTTATTTGAATATGTACAAGGTGTGAAGGTAGCAGAAGCATTACAGCTCCCATCCCTTAAGAATGACAGCAGCATTATGATTCCTATCCCTCAGATGTGGTGGCAGCAGCACTGTGGCCCACACCCACAGGGTGTGACAGCAGCAGCAGCGCTATGGCTCCCATCCCTCAGGTTTGATGGCAGCAAAAGCATTACAGACTGCATCCCTCAGGTGTGACAGCATAGCCCTCATCCCTCGATGCCCATGTTCCACTTAACCAAGTAACAAATTTCTGGGTTGCTTAGTTTATCAGAGCTCAGACGTGAATGAAGCAGAACCACCAGACACCAAGGTGGACTCCCTGGTAGACACAGGTGCATCTGCTGCTTCAAGCAGCCGGGCGGACCCCTTCTGTCCACCGGCTGCCTTCCTCGCTGCACTGCCTGCTGTTCACCAGACCGAAGCTTCACCCTTGACACGGGTGCGTCTGCTGCTTCAAGCAGCCAGGCGGACCCCTTCTGTCCGCCAGCTGCCTTCCTCGCTGCACTGCCTGCTGTTCACCAGACCGAAGGTACGCTGCAGAAACTTGACTGTCCAGAACCATCAACTCTGCCTGCTGATGGGCTGCTGCAGTTCTTTAATTCTTTGCTACTGCTGTTTCCTCTCAGGACCTTAAGCTAATGTTATATTCTGATTGTGGTACTTGTTAAGTCTCTCCAAATTATCTTGTAAATCCTAACTTAAACGCAAACCTAAGCTTGTTTACAGCAATTTTGCACTGTAAGGGTAGTTTGAAGTGCAAGTTCATTCAGGCTGCAGGTTTGTAGATTGTAAATTCTTTTTGTTTTAAGGTCCAGTGGTAAGCTACCCTGGATCAGAAAGTAAGTTTAAAGTGATACAGTTTTTTCTGTTTAGACCAGATTCCATTTGGGTCACAGTTGTAAGCTTTGCCCTGCAAATAATTCAATTTCTCTTTCACTTTCTGTCCTTCTGTCTCCTTGCTGCTTGAATTTTACGCCCATCCCCCATCCCCACCTCCAGCCTTTATTAAATACTCCCCTCCCCTCAGCACAACCCCTAGCAATGTTCATCCTCCCCTCTCTCTAATATTGCAACTCCTCTTAAAGATACAGAGTGCAGCTATTAGGCCTAACACTTGTTCTGTCTTGCCTTTAAAGACATTTTCCTATTTTCACCACCTGCTTGCCTACCAGCATTGTTTAGGTCCTGCTCTGCTATCTGCTGTCCCAATGTCTTCAACTACTGCAAGCTGCTGACGAGAGGAGGGGAGGCGTGGGTGACCTACACCAAGGGTCCCCCCCAGCGCGCTAGTTGTGGTGATCTGTTCCTTTTGGGGCCCTACCATATGGGGTGTCCTGGTTTGCCCCTTTTACAGGTTTCCAGGAGTCCTGGTTTGCTCCTTTTCTAGGTCTCCAGTTGCCTATAATCTGTGGGGGTGGTTACTACTGTCCTTACCATGGAAGAACTGAAGCCACCTCTCCTATGTTCAGGAGGGGCGCAGGTCAGTTTTACGACACTAATAATTATGATACTGGCCCTGGGCTAGTCCTCTTTATTGTGCTACCTCGACTCCCAGCCTATTTATTGACCTAGGGTTGTGGCCCTCCTCCCATGATGATACTGATTTCTCCTTTTCCAACCAACTTGTAACTAAGGTAATGCACTACGGTACTGTCCTTAGCCTTCACACTAGATGCCTTATGTGTACAGTCAGGGTGAAGAAAGTCCGAAGCATGCACAGGTCTGGAGGTAGGCCGCTCGTAAGATTGTTCCTCCCCTGGCTAGTCCTACTCTCACTTCTCATGGCTGGAGATATTGAGCTCAATCCTGGGCCATCTAAGCTAATCTCTAATATTCCCGCCACCTGGAATGGGAATAAGGGACTAAAAATAGTGCATATGAATATTAGGAGCTTGCTTCCTAACCGAGATGATCTCCTAGCGTGGACTGAGCTATACAAGCCAGACATCCTAGGGATAACTGAGACTTGGCTCAAACCCTCGATTCCTGACTCTGCCTGCTTCCTAACAGGATACGAGTTCATTCGTCTAGACAGGACTGGGGGTAGGAAGGGGGGTGGCACCTCATCTACTACAGATCCCATCTGAAAATCTCCTGGTGGCACAGAGTAAACCTGATCATCCACCTTGTGAGTTTCTTCATGTGCTCCTGCTGCTGGGAGATGCTAAAGCTGCACTTGGTGTGCTATACCCCTAGGGAGTCTGACAGGACTCACTTACCTCTTAGATGCAGTAAGGCCCAGTATAGGTGACAATGAACTCATTATTATGGGTGATATCAACATGAACTGGGAGTGTGGCAATGTTAGGAAATGCAATCACAACTTGCCTGCCTATCCCTTAACCAACTAATCCATGACCCGATGAGACAGGCAGCCAATGGTTCCTCAAGTTCCCTGCTGGACTGGATCCTGACCAACCGGCGGAGGATTGCCTCATCAGGCAGCTATCAGACTCCATATCTGACCACTCCCTGGTATACTGTATCTGGAAAATCCCTCCCTAGAATTCCACAAAATCATTCAAGACAGAAAATACTCCAGTTTTGACCCTGAGGCTTTCCTGGCCGATCTAGGATGTACTGACTGGACCAGGCGCTTAAGCCTCTGACCCCTCAGTGGCAGCCTCTGCTTCATACATTCCTTTGGTGTTCTCCAAGACAGACACACCCCAGGGTCACCCGGAGGGTGAGGGAACAACCACCTTCTGGCTGAATGGTGACTACTTGCCCAGATGCGGAGAGAGACAAATGCTGGGCAAGTACTGGATTCCAGAGATCCTGCTAATCTCCTGAGATATCGGCAACTCAGGAATCGGTGTAAAAAATCCATTAGGGCTGCCAAAAGTAACTTCTGTAAATCGGCACTACTTAGCTCTGTCAGAGATCCTAGGAGGTTCTGGAGGAACATTAAATCCCTCGTCAGTGGGCCCTCTCACTCGGGTGTTGTGGACATGATCATTGATGGAGTCTCATGCAATAATCCCTACACTATAGCCGACCACCTCAATCTCCACTTCTCCGACCTTTCGGCCCTCACCTCTCGTTTCACAACCGATGGGGGTCGGTTGCTTAATATCCCTCCGATGCAGAGTGAATATCCTCCTCAGAGAGTATTTAATCTTAAGGTCGTGTCTGTCCTTGATGTTCAGAACCGCTTGGCTGCCCTCTCCCAGCGCTCCAGTGCAGGGCCTAACAACCTTGAGCCCAGGCTTCTCAAGCTGGGAGCAGCTTACATTGCCCCTCTGATTGCCCATATCTTTAACCTATCCCTTAGCTCGGGGATAATCCCTGACATCTGGAAGAGGCAAGGATAGTCCCTGTTTTGAAGCAGGAAATCCCAAACTCCCTGACAACTATCCCTATTGCTATTCTCCCATCCCTTGGTAAACTCTGGGAAAGGTTTCATGAGCAACTCTCGGAGTACGTGGATACCCATGAGCTGCTTTCTGGGGCCCAACATGGTTTCCAGAAGGGTCATAGTACCACTACTGCTCTGATTACTGTAACCTCTAGTATTAGATCCACCATGGATCAGGGCAAACTGTCAGGTGCTATATTTCTTGACTTGTCAAAAGCTTTTGACCTTGTCAACCATAACCTACTGGGGGAGCAGCTCAGGGTTCTCGGGTTCTCTCCGCACGCCATGAATTGGATGATGGGCTACCTAACGGGTAGAAAGCAGCACACCTGCTTTAACAAGGTCCTCTCGAGCCTAGGGCTGTGACCATGGGAGTTCCCCAGGATCGTGCCTGGACCTCTCCTATTCTCACTTTTATTAATCAACTCCCACAGGTGACCTCTCGTTGCCAAGTCACGCTTTATGCAGATGACCTTGTGCTAGTGGCCCATGCTTGTAATGCTGCTGACCTTAACCAGTGCCTATCTGAAGACTTCAGCAGAGTCTCGGCCTGGATTGCCAACCATAGACTGGTATAGAATCCTAACAAAACTCAGGCCATGCTCTTTGGTTCCACGGCCAAGTTAAAAGCCCCATCAGCTATGCTCAAAATAGCTTGTGATGGAGGCCCCCTGTTGCCAACAGCAAGCTCAATTAAATATCTTGGGGTCACCCTCGACCCACAACTTGACATGGGAAGCCATATCCAAAACATCTGCAGAACCACCAGGTGTAAGCTTGGCCTTGCCTACAGGGCCAAATACAACCTGACTCTGGGAGCGAGGGGAGTGCTTCTCCCTCCCTTAGTTATGGATACCACCTATTTGCCAGGTCACCTCAAATCCATCTTAATCGGTGGAACACGGCATATAATGATATCTGTCGGTTTGCACTTGCTGCTCCCAAACTCACCCACCGATGTGAGCTCTATGACAAACTCAGCTGGCTCCCCCCTGCGGAATTCCTGATCCTTGGTGTAGGAAACTTCACCAGGAAAGTGCTTGCCACGGGCATACCATCGAGACTGGTGCATCTCCTCCCAAAACTGGACGCCATCCCCAACCAGCTCAGGTCACAGACCGCCGAGTTGCTTAAAGTTCCCTATACTCGGACCCTTATGGGGGATCGTTACTTTGCTGCTTTTGTGCCTAGGCTCTGGAACTCCATTCCGGACTCTGTTCACTCTGCCCCTTCCCATGGGACCTTTTGCTCCTCCCTGTGGTCCCACCTAAAACAAACGACAAGATGTGACTGCCCCTAGACTCTGTAATGTAATACTCTGCAGTCCACTATTGACCACTCTGAGTCCATGATGGTCTATGAAATATGTATTCAGTGATTCTAATGTCTATCTATGTCCTGTAACAATTTTTACTATGTGTGGCAGTATCTCTGCCCTTATACAAGTGTTGTTATAGCTGTTTTTTACTGTATCATGCTGTTTCTCCAATGTTGCCATGTATGTATACTGTATGTTTTGTGCTCTCCCGGGTCGTTCCTGAAAATAGGCATACTACTTGTCTAGTGTACTTACCCGGTAAACAAAAGCTAAATAAATAAATGCCTGAATTGGCTTTTTTGAATATAAAGTGCATCCCCCTAAAAAATTCTACAAGTAATTTGTGGGGGGCCTGCTAAGGGAGAGACACACATCTGCCAAAGAGTAAATAAATCCAGAATAGCAATCTGAAACCGATTGTCACTCACAGAGTTCCAGTCACATTTCTCAGTGGTGCTACTGGTGTATGCCACACATCAACAAATTAACAGAATCCAGTGCACCACCACCCACCCTCATTGCAACTATTAAATGTCTTTCTGCACACAGTAAATTGTTGCTTTCTAACTTGGTTTCCATGAAAAAGAAGCCTCTTCATTTTCATGTTGGAGCTCAGACACAAATTAAACTCTTCACCCCCACCCCACACACCTGCCTTCTTACCACCAACATGGCCAGCTCCCCATACATACTCCCTGTCCCTCCCACAATGGTCAACCCCCCCCACATATGCACATGGCTATCTCCTCTGCCCATAGCCCCAACAAAGACCACCCCTGCAGAACCACTGCCAGTACCCGCCACCCAAGTGAACTCAGTCAGAGCCCCTGCCTACAGCCCCAACACAGCCCCTTTGGAAACACTGCCAGTACCCACCATCCTAACCAAGCCAACCCTGCCAGCTCCCTTGTAGATTGCAAAATGCTTGCAACACAGTTCAGAGCCTGCCTTTAGAAGGGACGTTAACACAGGGAAGAGGATCAGCATAGCGGGCCTGTTCCTAGGAGTTTCTTGCCAACACTGGCTATGAGATTAACAGAAAGGGCCAGTTAGTAGAAGTTCCCTGCCAATACAGACATGGATCCTAACATATGGATCATCTCACAGCAGTGCCCTCTTAAGACCCACTGAAGAATAAGAGTGACAACCTCCATTAGTGAGGGACAACTCTTACTAGTACCCTTTAAAAACTAGCTATGGATCCATCAGTGATGACCAGCCCCTGGTCATGCCCTTCCAGCACCAGCTATGTATCAATCAGTGAGGACAAACTCCTAACAGGGCCCTTCCAGCACCCACTATGAATTCATATGAGAGGTACAGCTTAGAACGAATCCTTTTCAACACCCACTATGGGCCCATCAATGAGGGCAGCTCCCAACAATGTCCTTTCAACATCCACTGTTGGTCCAGCTCTTCACAACACCCTTCCAACATCCACTATTGATCCATCAGTGAGGGTAGCTCCTAGCAGCAACCTTCCAGCACCCAATATGGGTCCATCAGTAAGGGCAGCTGCTAACAACGCCCTTCCAACACCCCATCCCATGTGTAAACAAGCTGAGGTGGTGCAGTATAGGAGAATGGGGTGAGGGTTAGGACTGACGACCTCAACGCACACCCGATACCTGTTGGTGGGGGTGGGGGTGGGGTGGGGTGGAGTGCAAGGGGTGGGAACCCTAACATCAAATTTCCTTGCTTTTGTCGCTTTGAAACATCCCTAACTGATGCATTAAACAGAGTGTTTTGCCAGGAATATCCCTTCTTTTTGAGAATGTGCACTATAAATAGTGAAGTAACAGTGATGCAAACTCAAGCAGAAATGCTAACACACATGGTGATGCAAATGCTAACGATAACGCAAAGGGTAATTGAAATGCATGCGCAAATGGTAATGGAAACAGAAATGCAAATGGGTACAGAAACACAAACCGTAATGTGCATTGTCAAGGTAACACAAGTGGAAATGCAAATGGTAACAGTAACAGCAACGATGACGCCAAAGGCAAGACAAATGCAGATGCAAACACAAACAGATGTGCATACGCAAACACAAATGGTAATGCACATGGTGACACAAAATGAAATACAAACAGAAACAGTAGTGGAAACGCAAATGGTAACGCACACGGTGGCCTACACGGGAATGTTAATGCAAACAGGTATAGAATATACAAGTAGAAATGCTAACTGTAACAGTAACAGAAGCGCACACCCTTTTTTCCCCAATAGATGCATAGAGAAACACAGTGAGTACAAAGAATGAATGCATAATAATGGACCTTGGAGCAGAAAATGAGCACTTGAAATACTAAATTGCTTATATCTCAGGAACCATACGATGCAGAAAAAAATTAACTTGACTTTCCTGGCTAGCTTTTTTCTTAGCTCCTTATAGGGGGGCTAAGTAGTTTTCACGAAAAGTTCATATCTCAAGTGTTTCTGAGATACGGGCCCAAGCGCGGCGGATGCTGCAAATGTTAGTCTAAGGAAAAATCATCAACTCAGAGTACCGTAACTTTGCATCCTGCAATATTTTTTCACCAAACCACCAAAAGGCACATCTGTGGGATGTTGCCTTTCTTCCCTTCAAATTTCAGCCCAAAAGACCAACCCGTTCTTTTGCAGCAGGGTGGCAAAAAATTCCTGTTATTTTGACCATAGTGTTGCAAAGTAGTGTCGCAAATTACGTCACTTTCGCAAAAAAATCATGAACGTGTCGCAAGTTCGACACTACTTTGCGACACTACAGATTACAAACATTTGAAAAACATATTTCTGTGGTGTTTAACCCCCAAAAAAAGATATGGCTAGCATCCTCAGGGCTCAACTAGGTGAACACAAAAAGAATTGTGTCCCTAGAGGGTAACAAATTTAAATGCCAAGCATTTCTGTGACCAGTATCTGAAAAAAAAAATGTCTGACTCATGACACTACAGCGGTCATTTGCAGCACTAAAAACTGCAATTGCGACACTGTTGAACTTTTTAATTTTTCCCATTGACTATAATGGGAAACTTGTTTTTTGAATAACTTTTAAACCGTTTAATATTTTTTCATGAAATCTTCAGAAGGCACATCAGGGACCCTAGCCACATATTCCCTGAAGATTTCAAACCAGTTGTACAGACCGTGCGACCTGTAGGTGCGAGCAAATAATGTGCAAAAAAGCATAAATGCCCAACGGAATGGTGCCTTATAACTCTGCAACTGTATATCTGACCAGTACACAATTTGGCAGATCCAGAGATCTATGACACTGCTCTGTGCCTGCCAAATTTCAGGCAAATCTGTCATACGGTGGCAAAGTTATTAATCTGACAAATTTCACACTTTAACCTTAAATGCGGTAATCAACCTAACTATGGTGGCACTACTGTGCCACTATTATATATATATATATATATATATATATATAGGAGGCAAAAAACTCAATTTAATGCATCAGTTAGGGTTGTTCCACAGCGACAAAAGTGAGGAAATTCGATGTTAGGGTTGAAACCCCCTTTGCACCCCTTCAGCCCAACCCCCCCAACTGGAATCGGGGTATGCATTGGGGTCACCGGCCCTAAGTGTCACCCCATCACATGTGTAAATAAGCAGAGAAATAGAAGAATGGGGTGATAGTTAAGACCGATGACCCCAATGCACACCACAATTCCAGTTGGGGGGTTGGGCTGAGGGTGCAAAGGTGGTTTCAACCCCAACATCGAATTTCTCGCTGGTCACTGTGGAACAACCCTAACTGACATTAAATGGAGTTTTTGCCTCTAATTTCCTTCTTTTGAGAATGATAATGAGAACAGTGAATGAAAGGCATGGGCGAGCAAGGGCCCCGTGCTCCCGCCACATGATGTCTTGGCACATAGTAACATTGTGTCCGCAAACGTAAATCGTAATGCGCATGGTGACGCTAAGCGAAAGAGGAAGAGAAACAGTACTGTAGATAGAAATGTTAAAAACAACGCAAATGCAACCGCAAATGAAAACACAAAGGGTAACGCACATGGTGGCATAAACATGAACGGTAAGCGAAACGGGTACGGAACCGCAAGCAGAAACGGTAATGGTAACAGTAATGTAAGAGCACAGGCTGGTTTTACCCCAAAGCTGTATAGAGAAAGACAGTGAGTACAAAGAATGTATGCAAAATAATGACTCTCGGAACACAAAAATGAGGACTTGGAATAGTAAATTGCTTATATCTCAGTAACCGTACGACACAGAAAAAAATTTAAAAGTCACATGAATTATCACTTTCCTGGCTAGTTTTGCACTTAGCGCCTGCCAGGGGGCTAAGAAATTTTTTGACAAAAAGTCCATATCTCGCACCGTTTTTGAGATACGGGCCCTGAAAGGCGCAGTGAATGCCATAATGTTATCCTGTGGGAAAAAAACAGAAGTTCGGACTGCCATAACTTTGCCTCCCTGTAATATTTTTCCACCAAACCACTGAAAGACACATCTGTGGGATGTTGGCTGTGTTCCCTGCAAAGTTCATCCCAAAAGACCAAACCATTATTTTGCAGCAGGGCGCCAAACGATTGCTGCAATGCGTCGTACGCCATAATGTTATCCTATGGGAAAAAGCGTCAAATTTGGAGTACCATAATTTTGCCGCTGTGTAATATTTTTTCAATAAAACACTGAAAGGAACATCTCTGAGATGTTGGCTGCATTCCCTTCAAATTTCAGCCCAAAACTCCAAATCGTTCTTTTGCAGCGGAGTACCAAAGAATTACTGTTATTTTGGGCATAGTGTCGCAAAGTAGTGTCGTGATTTGCGAAAGCTTTCGCAAAAATTTGTGACACTTTCATGAGTGCGACACTACTTTGCGAAAGTACTTTTTCCAGAAATCTGAAAAACATATTTCTGGGGTGTTTTAACCCAAAATAAAGACATGGCTAGCATCCTCAGGGCCCAACTAGGTGAATACAAAAAGAATTAGGTTGCTAGAGGGTCTCAATTTTAAATGCAAAGCATTTTTATGATCATTAACTGAAAACAAAATGGCATATTTGCGACAGTAACAGGGCCATATGTGACAGTAAAAAGTGCATTTGCGACACTGTCAAACTTTTTGTTAACTTTTCCCGTTGACTTATAATGGGAAATTGTTTTTTGAATAACTTTTGAACCGTTTAATATTTTTTCATGAAATCTTCGAAAGGCACATTGGGGACCCCGGCCACATGTTCCCTGAAGATTTTGGGCTGATTGCGCAAACCGTGTGACCTGTAGGCACGACCGTAGAATTCCAGAAAAAGCATAAACGCACACGCAGATCATGCTTAATAACTCTGCAGCCATGTATCTGACTGGTATGAAACTTGGCTGATCCTAAGGCGTATGGGTCTTTATCATGTATTCCAAATTTCAGGCAAATCTGTCAAATGGTTGTAAAGTTATTAAGGTGAAAAATTTGGGGTTTAACATGTAAATGGCTCCTCACCTAACTATGGTAGCACTACGTACTACCATAATATATATATATATATATATATATATATATATATATTAGAGCTAAAACTCCATTTAATGCATTAGTTAGGGTTGTTCTACAGTGACAAAAGTGAGGAAATTCGGTGTTGGGTTGAAAACCCTCTGGACCACCCACCCCCTCAACCCGGCATTGGGGTGTGCATTGGGGTCGTCAGCCCTAACTCTCACCCATCACATATGTAAGCTGCAGAAGTATAGGAGAATGGGGTGAGAGTTGGGACTGATGACCCCAATGCACACCAACTCGAGACCAATAGCTAATTTCCTCAACTAATTGTCATGTCAGTGACGACCTAACTAATGCATTAAACTGAAGTTTTGCCTCTAATTTCCCTTCTTTTTGAGAATGATAACAAGAAATAGTGAATGTAATGCAACAGCAGGAGTGCGGGGACCTCCGGGCCCCGTGCTCCCGTCACGTAATGTCTTGTGGCATAGTAACAGGAACAGCAATGCAAACAGAAGTGCTGACAGTGGCACACATGGTAATGCAAGCGCGAATGAGAACAGAAAGGGTAACGCACACAGTGGCGTAGACAGGAACGGTCTGCCATGTGATGTGTTGTCACATAGTAACATGGTGCCTGCAAATGGAAATGTCAATGGGCATGGTGACGCAAAGTGAAACAGGAAGAGAAACAGTACTGTAGACACAAATGACAAAAAATAGCAGAAACACAAGCGCAAATGAAAATGCAAAGGATAACGCACATGGTGGCATAGATGTCAATGGTAAGTGAAACGGGTACGGAACCACAAGCGGAAAGGGCAACGGTAACAGTAATGTAAGCACACAGGCTGGTTTTCCCCAAAACCTGCATAGAGAAAGACAGTGAGTACAAAGAATGTATGCATAATAATAGGTATCGGAGCAGAAAATGAGGACTTGGAATACTAAATAGGTTATATCTCAGGAACCATACGACGTAGAAAAAAATTTTAAAAGTCATATGATTTACGACTATCCTGGCTAGTTTTGTGTTTAGCCCCCATTAGTGCTAGCATAGTTAGGGTTCAGGAGCCATTTACATGTTAAACTTAAACTTTTGCACCTTAATAACTTTGCAACCGTTCAACGAATTTGCCTGAAAATCGGAATACATGATCAAGAACCATACATCTTGGGATCTGTCAACTTTCGTACTATTTGGATATATGGCTGCGGAGTTATTAAGCGTGATCTGTGCACGCTTTTACACTTTTTGGGAATCTTTGCTCATTTCTACAGGTTGCACGGTTTGCGCGACTGGTCCGAAATCTTCAGAGAACGTGCGGCCAGGGTCCCCGCTGTGCCTTTTGAAGATTTCATGAAAAATAATAAATGGTTCAAAAGTTATTCAAAAAACAATTTCCCATTATAAGTCAATGAGAAAAGTTAACAAAAAGTTCGACAGTGTCGCAAATGCAGTTTTTACTTTCGCAAATGACCCTTTTACTGTCACAAATCCACAATTTTGTTTTCAGTTGGTCATCAGAAAAATGCTTGGCATTTAAATTTGGGACCTTCTAGCAACCTAATTATTTTTGTATTCACCTAGTCGGACCCTGAGGATGCTAGGCATGTCTTAATTTTGGGGTAAAACACCCCAGAAATGTTTTTCAAATTTCTGGAAAAAGTACTTTCACAAAGTACTTTCACATTTGTGACTCTGTCGCATGAATTTGTGAAAGCTTTCACAAAGTTCGACAGTACTTTTCCAGGTTGTGGGAAAATGACAGCAATGTTTTGCCACCCTGCTGCAAAAGAATGGTTTGGTCTTTTGGGCTGAAATTTGGAGGAAACGCAGCCGACATTTCACAGATGTGCCTTTCAGTATTTTGATGAAAAAATATTACAGGGTGGCAAAGTTACAGCACTCCAAAGTTAATGATTTTTCCCATAGGATAACATTACAGCGTCCACCGCAATACAGGAATCCTTTGCCGCCCTGCTGCAAAATAACAGTTTGGTCTTTTGGGCTGAAATTTGGAGGGAAGAAAGCCAACATCCCACAGATGTGCCTTTTAGTGGTTTGGTGAAAAAATATTACAGGGAGCCAAAGTTATGGCACTCCGAACTTCTCTTTTTTTCCCTCAGGATAACATTATGGCGTTCACCGCGCCTTTCAGGGCCTATATCTTGGAAACGGTGCGAGATACGGCCATTTCATCTGAACAATGCTTATTACAAAACTATGGAGTTTTGTCACCAAATTTTCAACATAGCCATTTTAAGACCTCTGCTCATGACCAGTGTCACTGTGATTTTCTTAATCTGTCCCAAACATTGTTTTCACACACCGACTGTACCATTGTGTGCTACATGTGCGGAAACACATTTTGGGCAAGATGTGAAAAATGGTAGCTGCACTACTCATAAGGAAGTGCGTTAAAATGGCACTGTTGAAAATCTGGTATTCAAATATTACAAATTCGCAAACTTGCCAGTGTGCGTAGGAACTGCGCAACGTGAGTTCCTAAAACAATCATTTTGGGGAATTTTTTCACCAAATTTTCAACATAGCCATTTTAACACCTCCGCTCATGACCAGTGTCACTGTGATTTTCTTAACATGTTCCATACATTGATTTCGCACACCGACTGCGCCATTGTGCGCTACATGGGCAGAAACACGTTGTGGGCGAGATGTGAAAAATGACAACTGTACTGCTCATAAGGAGGTGTGCTAAAATGGCAATGTTGAAAATCCAGAGTGAAAATATTAAAAATTTGCGAACTTACGAGAGTGCATAGGAACTCTGTAACGCACGCTCGTTAAAACAGTCATTTTTAGGAATTTTTTCACCAAATTTTCAAAATAGCCATTTTAAGACCTCTTCTCATGAACAGTGTCACTGTGATTTTCTTAATGTGTCCCGGACATTGATTTCGCACACCGACTGCGCCATTGTGTGCTACACCGGTGGAAACACGTTTTGGGTGAGATGTGAAAAATGACAGCTGTACTGCTCATAAGAAGGTGTGGTAAAATGGCAATGTTGAAAATCTGGAGTGAAAATATTGAAAATTCCTGCGAACTTATGGCGTGCGTAGGAACTGCATAACGCTGCAGCTCATAAAACAGTCATTTAGGGAATTTTCCACCAAATTTTCAAAATAGGCTTTTTGAGAGCCCACCTTATGAACACTGGCAGTGTCGTTTCATTAATCATTCCAGAAAGGTGATTTCATGCAGTGGCTGCGAAATCACCCTTGCCCGAGTAACACCATGACAGTGCAAGAATTCATGAGGAGGGGTCCCAAAAACCCCATGTTGAAAATTTGGTGCAAAAATTCCAAAAAATGCCTGAGATATGCAACAAAGTTGAAAAAACCCTATCTATCCCATTATACAGCTTACCGGCATTTCCTCAGTTCGCGGTCGGCTTTGAAAAGTGCAGATGTGTTCCCGGTCCACTGAAGATCGTCCGCCAGACTCCGGAGTAAGTATGGGGTGGGGGTGTGGGGAGGCAGGGTGCGCAGTGGGTGGAGTGCGGGTTGTGGGGGCAGGGAGACTCCGGGACCGTTTTTTCTTTACAGGTTTTTGTTGAAAAAGACAAGCGGGACATTGCCATGCTGGGGTGGGCTCCCAGCGTGGCAGAAGGACGGCTGGGGGGCGTGGAGCCAACTGGGGATTGGGCACCCCTGACGGCCGTGGCATCTGTTGCCATGCTGGGGTGGGCTCCCAGCGTGGCACCCTGTACTTGGCGGGGGAGACAGTGGAGCCAATGGGAGATTGGGCACCCCCATCAGCGACAGCATGGGGGGAGAGACAGTGGAGCCGATGGGGGATTGGGCACCCTCATCGGCCATAAAACATTTTGACACACTGGGGTGGACACCCAGCGTGGCACCTGGATGCTTTGGGGGGGCATGGAGCCGACAGGGATTGAGCACCCCCGTTGGCCGTACAGTGTGGGGGGGAGGAGGAAGGCGCATGAGCACGCAGTGTGCGTGCGTGCACGCGTGTGTGTGTGTGGGGGGAGAGCTCTGCTCACTCAAGCGAAGCTCTCCCTTTCAACTGTATGCCACTGCATTTTCAGCTGTCATAGACAGCTAGAGCAGTGATTGGCGCTCTGCGACCATGCCTGCAAATACACTGACTGAATTGGAAGAGGCTGACACACCTCTGGAAAACTCGTATGATGGCACTATGTTTCTTGCATATGTGTGCAAGCAAACATAAAAATGGAAGTTGTGAGAATTAAACACTGGTCTGGGTTGCTGGATGTAGGTTCATTGCTTGTTACCCTAACATCTAGGCTATACTGATAGCACTGTTTGTGTGTGGTCTGAGTGTGTGTAAGGCCCTGTCCACACTACGCCTCTGTAACGTTACAGAGTGCCCAAACTGTTACCACAACGGTTTGCGTTTACACCTGTAACGTTACAGCAGGCATTTTCGTAACCGTTGTTGAAACCACATATGAGGCGGTTTCAACAATGGTTATGAAACCGGTCCCATCCTGGTAACGTTACCGGCGGCAGTGTGGATGGGCAGTAACGGTCCCCTGCAGGGACCAAAGCGCAGTGCGAGCTGCATTGTGGGATTGGGCGCCACCGTAACGGTCTCCCGGCTCCCGATGTGTGGACCGGCAGTGCCGGTTCTGTAACCACTGAGATGTGGACGCACTGCACCACTCCCCGGCCGTAACGGATTGCATTTGTTACCGGGCCAGAGTGGTGTAGTGTGGACGGGGCCTAAATGTTTCTGAATAGGCTGGACGTGTTAGGCACTATGAGAAACAGCTGCATGTGATTTGCAATGATAACTGTGTTACTTGCAGCTAGGAGTGAGAAACAGACTATTTATTCAGTAAGTTGCAGGCTTCACTGAGATAGAAACTGTTGCAGTCAGCACTCAGAAAGAGAAACTTGTTTATGAAGGAGGCTGATTTGAAGATTGGAGCAGCACAGTAATGTGCTAGGATTGTCAGAATAACTATGGGACACAGGTGATTGACTTTTACAATGCTAATTGAGTTACAGTAGTTGCAGGATTCAGTGAGAAAGAGAAACTGTGAAGCTATTACATGCAGGCTACAGTGTAGATAGTTTCACTCTGATGACATCACCATTGTGAGTATATTTGTTGGTGATGTAGACACTGTGGGTTTATCAGGAAATAAACCCACAGTGTCTATGTCATCACAGAGTTATTTCACTGCAGTGAGAATACATGTTTTTATTGTCAATGTTACATGCTAACCCCTATTGTATAAATATATATATATAGATATAGAGATATATATATATAGATATATAGTACTTATATAGATATATATATGTAAAATACAAAATTACACATACCCCCATAATGCAAAGCATCGTGGGCTGTATATGCAAATCACCTCAGAATATTATGCTGGTTCAACTTTAAGCAGAAATGTATATGTAATAAATAACCCACTCTAAGGTGTGTGGTTGCGCTCTAATATACGCACACCTTGGTGTGCGTTGTTACAGCCGAGTGCGTCAACCACCCAAGGCGTGAGTATATGAGTGTGTGACCACACACCCTAGAGTGGATTATCTATCTTGTAAAATGGCAAAATTGTTTGGGAGGGAGGTGAAAGTGCAGGTGTGCTGTCGCACTCTGATATATGCATGGTCATGTGATGTGTTTCAACCAATCAGCAGACATGATTTTTCCTACCCATTTTATAAATATATATATATATATATATATATATATATATTCATTGCAAAACAAAAGTCATTCATGCATTAGTTAGGGTTGTCATTACAGTGTCAAAACTTTGGGAAGTCAATGTTAGGGTTGCCAACCTTACCCCCCACCTCCACTTCCACTCTCCACACACCAACAGGTGTTGGGGTGTGCCTTGGGGTTGTCGGCCTTAACTCTCACCCCATTCCATTTGTAAGGAAGCTGAGTGGTACAGTATAGGACAATGGGGTAAGAGTTAAGCCTGATGATTCCAAGATACACCTCGATGCCTGCTTGTGTGTGGAGAGTAGGGGTGGGATGAGGGGTAGGGTTGGTAACCCTAACATTGAATTCCAAACTTTTGTCACTGTAATAACAACCCTAACTGATGCATTAATGAAGTTTTTGCAATGGATTTCCCTTCTTTTTGAGAAAGTGTAATGTTACTTGTATGTGGTTGTGGGAGTGCAGGGCCCAGAGGGTCCTGCACTCCCATCATGCATACATTTTGTAATTGTCTTACACATAAGTATACCAATATTTTCCCACTTCTGCATAATGTAGGGCCCTGCACTCCCATTATTGCATAATGGGATCGAAATGTGGGTGTACAGGGCCTGGGGAGCCCTGCACTCCTGTGTATCCATAAGCGTAGAGACATGGTGCATGCCAGAGCCATTCCAGGTAACCCTTGTGCTGCAAAATTTACAATATCTCAAAAACCGTATGAACTTTGGAAAAAATTCCTTTACAGTTGTATTCCTGGCCTAGCCACCTCCACACCTGCATAGTACACCTAAGCTGTGCATTGCAAAAATTCCACGCCTCGAGCCGTTTTCAAGATATAGCCACTGAAAGGCACCACAACCACCACAGTGTTATTCTAGGGGAAAATTTTAAACTTCGGAGTGCTGTAACTATGGAACTGGTGTCCATTTCTTCACCAAACCAGCAAGTAGCACATCTGTTGGGCAAGGGTTTGTCACCCTACAAATTTCATCCCAAAAGTCCTACCCATTTTTTAGAAACATAGAAACATAGAAGTTGATGGCAGATAAGGACCGCAAGGCCCATCCAGTCTGCCCATGCTATGCTATGAAGTGGCAAAGAAACTGACTTTTGGGGCTGTTTACCTGCTTTCACATCATATATTTTTTCCCCTAGGCTATAATGGGAACAATTAAAGTTTAATAACTTTTGAATGGATTAATATTTTTTTCACCAAACCTTCAAAAGGCACATCTGTGAGGCAAAGGCTTTCTACTCTGGAAATCTCAGACCACAACCTAAAGCCATTTTTGAGATCCAGGTGGACAATGAAATGTCAAAAAACACAGATTTTTCTATTTTTTTTAACACTCTATATCTCAGAAACCACACTATGGATGCCCACGACATTTGGTGAGTCGAGAGACCTACCCCAAAAATATTAAGCATATCAAATTTCATGCAAGTCTGTTGAACAGTTCCAAAGTTATTAACGTTCAACAATTTGGGTTTAACATGGAAGTTGCCTTTCACCCTATCTGTACTGGCACTACGGTGACAGTATAATATATGTAATAGATAACCCACACTAGGGTGTGCAGTTGTGCTCTGATATGCACATGCCTTGGTGTGCATTGTAACACGAGGCCGCAGGCTGAGTGCATTCAACCACCCAAGGCATGCGTATATCAGACCGCGCCTGCACACCCTACAGCGGGTTATCTATCTTATAAAATGGCTAAAATGGTTTTGGGGGGGTGAAAGTGCAGGTGTCCGGTCATGCTCTGATATGTTATATATATATTAGTGTCAGTGGCTCAGTAGGTAGCACACTCACCTCTGAGGACGGGAGATCAAAGCGCTGTGGGTTTAGTTCCCACATCTGGCACTTAGGTTAATATCCCAGCACTGACACTGTAGTGCAGCATGAGAGGGGTGCTGCACTTCTGAGGTGCCGTCTTTCGGATGAGACGTTAAACCGAGGTCCCATCTGCCTGGATTGATGGTAGTTCAGGTGGATGTTAAAGATCCCATGGCACTTATCGAAAAGAGTAGGGGAATTTCCCCAGTGTCCTGGCCAAATTTCCCTCATTCACTAAAAAAAATACCACCAACAGCTTAATCTGGTTCAAAGTCAGTTGGCATTCATCTGTAGCCCTCTCCCCCGGGTCGTGCCTGAAAATAGGCAGGATTTGTCTAGTGCACTTACCCGGTCAACAAAATCTAAAATTAAAAAAAAATATATATATATGCATGATCATGTGGTGTGATTCAGCCAACCAGCAGAGAGTATTTTCCCTACCTTTTATAAAAAAAAAAATATATATATATATATATAATGTATATCTTGAACTGACAAATACCTCTTGCTTAATGGGTACCATAACCTTTTGACAGCTGATTTGATTTACAAAGAATATTTGTGCAGTTTGCAGTAAATTTATATGTTAAAATGGGAAGCCCCTTATTGAGCATTGGCTCTGCTGGAGTGCTGCATAATTGCAGTTCAGACCACAATGGAGCATGATGTGGCAGTGTCATAGCACTGGAGCATTTCTGAGCTCAATAGCTCTCATGAAATGGACGAAACTTTGGTGACTCAGTAAAAGAGAGCAAGTAGAATGTGCGGAACTAGACATCCTAAAGACTGTAGGTACTTGTACTGTGTAGCATTTTGACCATGCCAAAGAAAATATAATGCAGCACATTCTATCAATGATTCTGATACCTTTATCCTATGAATACCTAACCGAGTATAAAGCCAGTGTATATCATAACTTAAGATAAATAAAGTACCTGAGATTTCAGAGATAGCCAAGGTGGGTATTATTAACCTTTGTGTTTAACCAGAAAAAGAGGAAGTTAGATAAAAGCTGTGATTACTTAACAATAAAACATAATCAATATGGGATGAGTAATAGTATGTTTTATTATATGCTTTTCATACAGATTAAGAAACAAGTAATAATTATGCAGAAAGCATAACTGAAAATACATACATCTAGGTACAGTACATTGATTAAATTATGAACTAGAAGAACTTCAAGTTCTTGTAATAATTATGGGCCTTTTACATGAAGCCACCCTGCACCCCCTGTGCCTAGTGCACCCCACGCGCAGTAGTCACTAAATGGATATGCAACTCCTACACACCCGATCCCCCAACTGTCCGAAGAGCTCCTTGCAGGGCTGGGCCAGGGGGCAGTGTGGAGGGTGTGCAAGCACACCATGGCATACTCTAATGTGCAGAGTGCTGTGCATGGGAGGTTGCCAGCTACACCATTGTAGGGCAGCTGTAAACCAGTTATGCACCCCACCAGTTTGCAGCCACCAGCTGCTGTGGTGATGGCAGGGATCTGCAGAACCCCTGGATGGATGCCCCAGCCTTAGGGCCACATATGCAGTCTGGAAACAACCAACTGGGCACAGTCCCCCCCCCGTGCAGTCGACATACTGTACACCGGCTGCCAACATGGCACCCTCTGGGTGCAAGAAATCCAACATCAGGGGCCCAGGTCGAGCAGCTGATTTGCTGCCTGCTCAGATTCACTGCTCCTTGCCTGGCTGCCCCCAGGGATCCTGCACACCAGGGGATGAGGCCACAAAAGGAAACCTGGTGGTGGCCGGTGTTGGTGAATCTGACCCCTGTGAGTATCTCCCACAGGTGCGGAGCTGCTCAAGTGGGATATGTGCCTTTGGCACATAGTTCCCACCCCTTTGTGCATAGCCCCATTATTTGCTTGATTTTTTGTTCTTACATTAACAGAGACACAAACTTGAAAATTAATCCATTTGAAAAAATATATGAGAAAGTGAATTAACAGGTGATTATAGTGGAGTCAGTCACGATGAAGCACAGTAACTTGCAGCAATGACATGTCACAAAATCCTGCATGACAAAAGGGCTTAATTGTCATTGACTTACAATGGCCCCTGCAGTAAACTGCAGCATTCTGTGTTATTCTGCAGCATTTCTGCATTGCATTCTGGCTGTCACATCTATACTTCATGGATGGATTCATTTTATGTAAAGTACATATCAGTTTTGGTCCACTGTAATTTTAGGGTCACAACAAAGACAAATGATTATCTATTGTCTTAGATCTGTGCATGTCTCCCTGGAAAAGTTGAACATTTTCCAACAAAACACTGGAATAGTATATTCCAGATCTGAAAAAGAACAAGAAAATAAATGCATTGAACTGAGTACAGCCCCCATATTGTTCATTTTACAGAAACAGTAAAACAAAATATAGACTGTGTGCTGGATTTCTATCATGCCCTTTTTGACTAGAATGACCAAGGGAGTTCCTTTTCTTCAGTTACCTATTAGTCCAAAATTTCATATTCCAGAAAATTCAGTTGATGAAGATCCTTAAATAATGTGTAATACTAACTGGAGAGAGGAACCAAATATTACTGTATGTTGTACTAACGTTATCCCATGATTTGAGTGACTCAATTAGATAGAGTCAGTTTGGGCAAAGTCAAAATAGTGAGCGTGAGCTGAGTTATGATGTATTAAGAGCCCATGTTAAGTTAAGTG
Source organism: Neoceratodus forsteri (assembly GCA_016271365.2). Taxonomy (NCBI): domain Eukaryota; kingdom Metazoa; phylum Chordata; order Ceratodontiformes; family Ceratodontidae; genus Neoceratodus; species Neoceratodus forsteri. The sequence continues at coordinate 1,649,652,113 of CM057453.1, forward strand.
CTTTCAATTTGGCAGGCAGCCATAAAGGTAGATAGTGTCTGAAGCATGTAGTAGTTGATTGTCAGGCTAGTTCTGAGCTGGCTATGTAGTGTAGTGGTTATAGTCACTGCCTGTGTGGCTGGCAAACCTAGGTTCGATACAGGCTGTGAGGAGTTGTTTTTTTTTCAATTCCTGTTCTGCCCTCTATCCTGACTTTGCTCCCCTACACCCCCAGTGTGGGAAGATTTGATTGCCCCCAGCGTTCTCCCTCTTCCTGCTTGTGTCCCCCTTTAGAGTCCCTCTCGGGGTTTTCCCTGTCCCTGAATTTCATACCCCCCTCCCCAGGTGGTAGTTATTTTCAGTATGGGGAGTGCAGAGGAAGCGCCCCCTACAGAAAAAGCAAGTATATAGTAGCTGTGCACTGATTTTGGAGCATGCTGTAGTGCTCTTTACTGTTTTGCTTGTGGCTGTTTCTCGTTCATTCTTTTTGTCAGTGCTGTTTTGTAGGTGCCATTTTGACATGGAACTGTACTAACTGGAGAGAGGAACAAGGGAACAAACATTTTCTGAAGAAGAATGGACTAAAAAAGTAGACACGCATGGGTTTAGTGATGAGTGGTAATACCAGACCAGTCCATTAGCTTTTTGTTTAGGTGTCACAGGAGTTTGATACAGGGAAGGGTAGTTGACATGATCTACTTGGATATTAATAAGAAAATTGCTGCAATTCCACATGGAAATCCAGTAGAGAAACTAAAACTCTATAGAGTACCATAACCTGTCCGGAGAGGGGCTGACACATGATGAACTACTAAGAAACATGGGATCTGTTGAGAGGAGGGGTACCTGGATGAGCAGGAGTGACAAGTGGGGTGCTGCAGGGTGCATTCAGTACTAGACTCAGCACCATTCAGCTTGTATGCAAGAGTCTTGGAGCTCAGTATCTAGAATAAATATGAAGATAATATACAAACAGGAAGACTGGTAGACAGAGGGAGTGCAGAAGGACATAATGAAATGAAGTAGGTTGGTAAAACAATGGTAAATGAGATGTAATGTTAACAAGTGCAAAGTACTGTAATTCACTTTGGGTATAAATAACAACCGAGGGATGCAGTATGAACTGACAGACAAAATACAGCATCTACAGTAGATGGCTGACATGGATTAGGTCCTAGAAAATTAAATTCAGATGACAGAAAACCAGAGAAGAACTTTTAAGCATGTGAGATTTCAACTTCCCAGGAACTGACTGGGATACTCAGGAGGCAAGAAGCTGAAAATGTCAGAGATTTGTGGAGTTTTGCATGACTGCTTTCTCTTCCAACGCATGCAGGAACCAGGGAGTAGCTTAATTTAGATATCCTATTATCCAACCAGAATATTGTTAGGGATATCACTGTGGAGGGCCCAGTAGGACAAAATTAGCACAACATTGTAAAGTTCAATATTGTGCTGGATGTCCAGTGATTAAATTCCAGCACAGCAGTCCCTGATTTTAGGAAAATGGATTTAAAAAGTGAAATAATCCAAGGTCAGCTAAAGAACATTAATTAACTAGAGAGGGCAGAAAAAAGTTGGCAGCAATGCATTGGGAAGTATAAGAAGCAGTCCATGAGTGCATTAAATATGACAGTAAGACAACATAAAGCAATAGAAATCAATATGGTTGGACAGCCAAGTGAATGATTCAGCCTGGGACAAAAAGAAAGCTTTCAGAGTCTACTAAGGGAAGCAAAATGAGACATATAAGGTGGTTTATAAGGGAAAGTTAGAGAAAAACAGTCAGCTCATTAGAAAGGGTGAAAGCAAACACAGATAAAGATAACAGAAGAGTCAAGGAAAATGATACAACCTTCTTTGGGTAAATTAGGGCAAAAACCAAACATGAGATAGTATAGAAAGAATGAAGTAAGAGAGAGCATGGAATAGGATGAGGAGAATGCAAACATATTGAAGAGTACTTAGTAATGTGTTTACGGTGGAAGCTACGCCGTTACTATCAAACAGTATGATAAAATGTGGGGATACAGCTAGTCTCAATTTTGAGATGGGGCATTAATCAGAAGAAAGAGTGCTAAAGAGTCTGAGGGACCTACAGGTAAAAAAGTCCAAGGGGCTGGACGGGATGTACCCAAGGGTGCTGACAGAAAACAAACAAGCCCTAAAAGCACCTTTGCCAATCCTAGTTAATGACTCACTAGCAAAGGGCCTGGTGTCTAGTGACTGGAGGGTGGCATACATCATCCCGCTGTATAACAGTGGGGTAGTTAGAATAAGGAAATGCAGGCAAGAGAGCCTAACATCTATAATTAAAAAGTGGATACGCTGTCTGCTTTTTATTGGTCCCCCTCCTGTATGTGCCTGGACTGCAGATACCTTTGATTCAATGCCACATAGTAGACTTGTGAAAAATGTGGGGGATTTAGGGCTAGGTGAGGAGTTAACTAGACAGAACGAAAATTCAAGAAATACAATATTATACATGTTTCAATAATGCAAAGCACCATGGGAAGTATATGCAAATCACCATGAAAGAATTCAGACTTGTTCTGTTTTAAGCAGGAATGTATTGTGTCAAATGGCCTCCCTCGGAATCAGCAAAGGCTTCAAACAGAAGACACAGATGTGTTTTGTCTTTCAACAAATTCTTCAATTATGAATTGGTTGACAGAGGCGACTCGAGTGGGGCTCATAATGGAAAGATATCTGATGTCAGGGAGGTGATGAGTGGGGTGCCTCAGGGGTCTTTCTGTGGGCTGACAGTCTTTAACATATTGTCAATTATGTAGAAACATTGAATGTGTCATCAGAAAGGGACTATTTGGCCTACCCAGTCTGCTCACGTGTTCCCTGCCAGTTCTACATCTGCAGACTCTGTCTGATCTCTGGTGACCCTCCCCTCATCTTTGTTTTAATATTCTCCTGTGTTTATCCCATGCATGCCAGAAGCCCCCTGCATTGTTCTAGCTTTCACCACTTCTGCTGGCAGTCTAGTCATTGCATCTGCCACTCTTTCAGTGAAGAAATATTTCCTCACATCTATCCTGAACTTCCCCTAGTCCAGCTTTATCGAATGCCCCCTAATCCTGGTGCTCCACCTCATACGGAAGAGGCTCCCCTCAAGCACTCTGTTCACCCCTGTGAGGTATTTGCAGGTCTCAGTTATGTCACCTCTCTATCTCTCCTCTATTCCAGGATGTACACATTGAGATCTCTCCATCTTTCTTCACAGGGCTCCTCTTGAAAACTTAGGACCATTTTAGATGCTCTTTTCAGGACTGCCTTCCCCATGTATTCTTTTCTGAGATGGAATCTCCGAAACCAGAAACAGTACTTCCAATGGGGGGTGTACCAGCGAGTGATACAGTGGCAGCAACTCCTGCTGGAGATACCTATCCCAATGCACCCCAGCATTCCACTTGCCCTGTCTATGGCCTTGTCACACTGTACTGCCACCTTGCAGTCCTCTGATATAATATAGTGTCCTTTTCCTATTTAGTGACTGTCAGAACTTCCTCCCTATCCTATGCTCATCTCTTGGGTTCCCATGCCCTAGGTGCATGATTTTGCACTTTTTGGCATTGAACCCCAACTGCCATGTTTTTGACCACTCCTCAAGTTGCCTAGATCCCTATGCATTTTCTCCACCTCTACTGAGTGCCCACCCTATTGCAAATGTTGGTGTCATCTGCAAAAAGGCATACTTTACCCTCTAGTTCTTCTGCAATGTCCCCTATGAAGACATAGAAAAGGGTTAGTCCCAGCCATTAACCAGTTTTGAGTTTAATTTACTAGTCTGGACCCTACCCTTAAGCTTGCCAACTTCCTAATCAGATTCCTGTGTGGCATTGTGTTAAAGGCCTTGCCGAAATCCAGATAGGCTACATCCACTGCCCTACCAGTTCTATTTCCCTAGTAACCCAGTCAAAGAAATCTATCAGATCTGTTTGACATAATCTGCCCCCGTGAATCTGTGCTGCCTGTGGTCCTATTGCCCTTTGGATTCTAGATGCTCAACCTGCTTTTCTTTCAGTAGGGTTTTCATTAATTTTCTCACCAGTGATGATAGACTGACTGGTCTATTGCCTCACTTTCAGTCACGGAACTCCCCCCAGCTTTTAAATAAACTGATGTCCATCCAGAATTACTGTAGACTTAACAGTTTTAATATAAAGCAGCATACCATTTTTTTGCTACTTTATAGTAAACCTGTTAAGTCTACAGTGCTTCCAGTCTGGATTTAGACCAGGTGTCATCATGGCAGGGTGTGGAGGGCTGTGCCTGTCACCAGCACAGGTTGGGTTGGTGGGTGCAGGGGGAGAGTTACTACCTACCAGGGTGATGGGCCACTACACTATGAAAATGGGGATGATGTTTTGTTACTGTTCTAACCGGGATCAGGACTGGGGAAGGAGGCCACTAAACTATGAAAATGGGGCTAGTTTGCTATTTTTATGACACTGTGATCAGGGCAGGGAGGGGGGGACCCTGCACTATGGAAATGGGGATATTTTACTATTTTTATGACACTGTGATTGGGGCTTGGGGGGCTCACATGACTGGCTATACACAGAGGGCCACCCTGCCCCACACAAAGTTAGGACAGGGTTTTGGATTCCTAACTTTGCACAGGCACATCCGGCGGTGTCTTCACCATGGGAGGTTTGAATATTGCGATGCAGGGAATATGCATGAGGGACCCCTCATTTGCATGCCCACATTGAAATAATTTGTGCCATGGCATAGTTGGGTTTGCAGGCACATTGGGAACTTCTGAATATTGCCATGCCCCCAACGGCCATGCAAGTCTGGAGATGCACAGGTTCATCCAGGGATGCACCGTGCAGTGCCTTTGAATATGTGGGCCAAAGTATGTATGCATGTAAGTAAGTATGTATGTATCTATGTATGTATGTATGTATGTATGTATCTATCTATCTATCTATCTATCTATCTATCTATCTATCTATCTATCTATCTATCTATCTATCTATCTATCTAACTATCTATCTATCTATCTCCCTGTCCTCCATCCTCTGCATTTCTTTATACTTCTTCAATGCAGTCCTTTTTGTTTTCACCACCTTTGCCATTTCTTTGGAGAAACATAATGGTCTTCTTTCTGTTCTGTGTTTGCTTACCTGTTTTACACAGAGCTTTATTGTTGCCCTAATTATACCATCTCTTATTCTTCCCCATTGTGCCTACTTCTCCCTGACAGTCCCCCCCCCCCACTTGGGTCACCTTCTGAGGCAGTCTCCCATTTCTTTAAAATACATTCTCCTGAAGTCCAGGACATTCGTCTTCGTGCAGCTCACCTCTGTTCCTGACCTTATGTTGAACCACACTGTACGGTGATCACTGGTACTTAGGGGACTGTCCACTGTGATGCCTACAGTGCTGTCCCTGTTCATTAACACCAGGTCCAGCACTGAACCAACCCTAGAAAATTCTTTAACTGCCTAAGAAAAAAAAACTTGTAGGGAGTCAAGTGTGATCCAGCTCCTTGCCAAAGTTTCATCTGGAAGGTTCCACTCCACATCTGGCAGATTAAAATCTCCCACAAGCAGCACCTCTGACTTTCTTGCCATCCTGTTGATGTCCTCTACTAGTTCCTTGTCAATCTTCTACCCTTGTGCTGAGGTCTATACACTACCCTTGTATGGGAAGCAATCCCAGAGCCTGTCTCCAGGATGACCCACAGCACCTCCACTCCCTCCTCACCTTGGTGCATCTGCAGCTCTATGGCCTTTATTCCCTTCTTCACATATGATGCCACACCTTCTCAACTTTTCACTGCCCTGTTTCTCCTGAATAGAGAGTAGCTCAGAATATCCAGGTCCCAGTCATGGTGCTTGGTGCACCATGGTTCCATTATTGCCACTAGATTCAGGTTAGCGTCCACCGTGATAACCTCTAAGTCTGGGATTTTGTTTCCAAGACTGCTGGTATTAGTACACATGGCTCTTCACCCTTTCTCACCCCCTATCTGATGCCCTGCATCTTCTTTCATTTCTTGCTTATATTATTGTCTGGAGCCTCTTCTGATTCCCTTCTTTCCTTTTTGCTTTCTCCATTCCTGGTTCCCTTCAATCCACTTTCATCCCCTACTGGAGTTGTATTCTTCTTTTCCTTCATCTTGTCCCAATCCCTGCCTTCCTGTGCTTCTACCCTTGTGGTGTTTTTACCCCTCTGATCCTCTCTCCCTCTCATTTAACCATCTGAAGTGCAATTGTTAGCTCCCCCAGTTTTCTGCCACCCTCCCAGGCTAATTTAAAAGCTCATCTAAGTAGCATCTAAACCTTCCACTAAGGACTGTGGTCCCCTTCCTAGATTTTCCCAAGTGGGTCCACAGTCCCCAATGTAGCCAAAGCCCTCTTCCATAAACCATACCTTCAATCAGTCATTACAGGTTCTAGTGTGAAGTACCCTTGTTTATCACCTGCCTTTTAGAGGAAGCACCTTGGAAAAAGCCACCATGCATTCTAGCTGCTTGAGGTCCCTCCCATGCTCTATGAAGTTTCCCTGTACTATTCCTATCCTCTCCCTTACTAGGTCATTTAATCCAAGATGGAAAATTACATCCAGATCCCTCTCAGTTTCTGATGCCCAGCAATTCACAGGATCCATTCTCCATCCCTAAAATTCATGGCACCCTTCAGGTACCTCACTTTCCTATCCATCCCCTCCTCGTCTCCTAAATCTATGTTTCTCACTAAAGAGTTCCCCACCAAAAGCTGCTTTGTCTTGGGCTGGGGGCCTCTCCCTCTCTCCTTGGGGCCTCTTTTTCTGAGGACCCCACTCCTCCCTTTCACTGTGAAGGGAACCTCCTTTTGGTTGCCCCTTTCTGCCAGTATGACAAAGGTGTTCTGCAGTGGCATCAGTGGAGGACTGTACACCTTTCCCCCACCCCAACCTCTCAGAGGCAACCTGGGTCCATCCACTCTGTCTGGGCATCCTTTGGCTGAGCAGCAGTGAACCTGGTGACCCCTGGCTGGTGCAGAAGGTCTGCTGTACTGTTTCCAGTTCAGCCCAGGGTCCAGCAAGCTGTGTAAGTAATCCAGAGAGGTGAGTACAGATGGGGCAACACCTTTGTCTGGGTTGGGGTTGTAGGAGAAAGTAAGTCTGTCTGTAGATGACAGAAAACTCTATGGGAGAGTGGACACTGAATAAGAATAAGTAGCATGAAGAGGAATGTAGAGGGGCTTCAGAAGAGGTCTTGTACTTGGCAATTGAAATTCACTGCTAAGAAATGAAACATAAATGCATAATGGTAGCAGAAATCTGTATACAGTTTATTGCATGGATAGGGTAAGGGTGAAGCATACAAAATAAGAAAGGGACCAAGGGGTAATAATTAGCAATAGAGTGAAAACATATTTCACCAGTCACAGAAGGGAGGTAATTCAGCTGCTGTACAGGTCATTGGTTTGAACACACCTGGAGTAGAGTGTTCAATTCTGGAGCCCACAGCTGAAGAAGGTAGATAGCATGGAAACCATACAGATGAGGGCAGTGACAGTGATACAGTTGCAGCAGGATAGATCCTGTGAGAAGAAATTAGAGAGGCTCAATATGTACTCTCTAGAGGACAGAAGGGAGAGGGGATATGATATAAACATTTAAATGCATTGGGGCTCATAATAGGGTAAACAACACAGAATTGTTCATGTTGAGGAACAGCTCGAACACAGAGGGACATGGTCTAAAACTGTAAGGGGGGTTAAAAAAGGATGTTACAAATTACTTTTTCACAGTGCTAGTGCTAGATTGGTAGAATAGTCTATTAAGTGATGTGGTCAGTACTCTGGGACTATAGCTGAGTTTAAATCATGATTAATCATCTTTTTAAGAGGGTTGTTAGGAAGTAATACATTTTAGGGCTTAAGAACAGACATAGGAAAATAGAATTTATTGGCAGAAAAGGACCACTTGCCCCATTCAATCTGCCCAGGTGTTCCCAGCCCCTTCTGCCCCACAGACCCTATCTGGTCTCTGGTGACCCTCCTGCCTCCCTACATCTTTTCTAATATACCCTTATGTTTATCCCATTCATACTTGAAGCCCCCGCCCCCACTGTTCCAGCATCCACCACTTCTGCAAGCAGTTCATTCTAGGTGTCTACCACCCTTTCAGTGAAGAAATATTTCCTCACATCTCTCTTGAACTCCCTCTCCTCTAGCTTCATTACATGCCCCCTAGTCCTGGTGCTCATTTTCATTTGGAAAAAGTCTCCACACCTGCACCGTGTTCACCCCTGTGAGGTACTTGTAGGTCTTGATCATGTAACCTCTCTGTCTTCCAGGGTGTAGATGCTGAGATCCCTCAGTCTCTCCTCATAGGTTAACCCTTGCAAACCCTCCACCATCTTATTTGCCATCCTTTAGACTGCCTACATCCTTTCTATGCCCTTTCTGAGGTGTGTTCTCCAAAAGTGGACACAATACTCCAAGTGAGGCTGCACCAGCAAGTGATAGAGCAGCAAAAACACCTCCCTCCTCCTGCTGGAGATATCTCTCCTTATGCACACCACTAGCTCTACCCACTGCCTTTTCACACTGCTCTACCACCTTGAGGTCTTCAGATATGGTAACCCAATGCCCACTTGCTGTTTAGTGACTGTCAGTATCTAACCCCCATAATATACTCAGTTCTGGAGTTCCTATACCCAAGGTGTATGATTTTGAACTTTTTGGCATTAAACCCCAGCTGCCATGTTTTTGACCACTCCTCGAGTTTCCCAAGATTCCTATGCATTTTCTTCACCCCCTCTTGAATGTCCACCCTATTTCAGATTTAAAAAAAGAACTGTACTGAATCTGTTCATCTTTTTCCCCAGTTTAAACTGTTTTTGAAATACCTGTGGCAATTCTATTGCTGTTCCATCTCTACCGGCTTTTTAGTTATGCTAGTGAGTGTTTCTTATTTGCACACTGCTGGTAAGTACCATTTTAGAACTGTATGATGTAGTTTGTGTCCCGTGCTCAGCTCTTCCATTGTTTGCACAATGCATTGCATCCTTGTTCTATTGTAGAACTTTGTGGTGAAGAGGGAAATAAACTACATCATTGAGTTCTACAATGGTACTTACCAGCACTGTGCAAATCATAAACACCAATTGAGTTCACTAATAGAAATGTATAGATGGAACAGTAACAGAGCTGGAACCAGTTTTAAAAAGGGGGCTTTTTCTAGGAAAAATACCTTTCAGGTTCAGCACAGTTCTCCTTTAAGAGTAATCCACAGTACGGAATTCCTTCCTTTTCAGTTCTTCTGCAATGTCCCTTGTGAAGAAAATTGAAAAAGACTGATCCCAGTACTGAGCCCTGTGGTGCCCAGATGGTCACTCTCCTATCCTTAGATTTCATTCTGTTCTCCACCACCTTATTTCTCCTATCCATTTATCAGTTTGTAGCCCAGTTCACTACTTTGGATCCCACTCCTAGGCTGGCTGACATTTTCATCAGCCTTCTGTGCAGCACAGTGTTGAAGGCCTCGCTAAAGTCCAGATTAGCCATGCCTACTGCCCTCACCTGATCTATTTCCCTGATCACCCCATTGGAGAAATCAGTCAGATTTGTCTGGCATGGCCTCCCTTTCAAGAACCCATACTTTCTGTGGTTTTGCAGCCCATTGGATTTAATATACTCTACCAGTCTTTCTTTTAGCAGGATTTCCATTAATTTCCCCACCACTGAAATAAGACTGACCAGCCTATAGTTCCTAGCCTCTTCCCTGTTGCCACTTTTATGCAGAGGGTGCATGTCAGCCCTTCTCCAGTGCTCTGGAACCACAGCTGTGTCCCATGATGGACTTAGGGTCTTTTTCTGTCCATAGTCTTCAATGTTTCTGTGAGCATTTGCTTAGCTGGCCAGCCTTGGTTGCAAAAATATGAGGATTTGGCTATGAACTGGGATCTAATTAAAGAGTAACTTTGTTACTTCCATCAGGCTCTGACTACATGAGTATGCATGTACAGTGTGAAGCAGTCCATGTAAATGTCTGTACCACTCTACAGATCGATGTTGGCCAATGTTTTATCCACCATACTCAGTCACCTGCAGGAAACATGTGAAAAAATGTTTTATTTTATTTAGTTTTTGTTTACCGGGTTAGGTGTCATAGCCACAAAATATGATTAATTTCAGACAAGACTCGGGAGGTTACAATACAAAACTGGCAGACAAAATAGAGCAGTTAAACCTCACGAGTCTCACGCTGAGATATTAGAGCTGAGGTGGCTGCTCGTTCAGACTCTTATCCCAAGGAGGTTGCAGGAGGTTTGTAATTCATCTCCATTTGAAACTGAACCCCAACAAGACCGGTGAAGAACTTTTTGCAAGATCAGATCGATGTGAGGGTCTCTTTTTCAGCTTGTGCTTAAAGCTACTTAGTGATGGCAAGCACCCATGCTGCATGTGCCACAGATTTCCACGGAGTCCTGAAACCAACAAAAACACACAAGTCACTCTGTGCTCATGAAGAAGTCACTGGATGCCAGAGTAATGCTGAACATGACATGCAGGATACTGCTGGAGCCAGTATATTTTATTGCTAATTACTCCAGTTTGTCATGGAGAAAACTGTGACATCTATTTACAGTGTGTTTCATCCTGGTGGGCTACACTGTAAATGCTAAAGGGAATTTTCAGATTTTTAACCACACATTATCAGTTGGCATCAGCTGAATTCAGCTGCACAAAACTCCCCTAAAATCTGAGTTTCTAGACTTTCCAATTTATTTATTATCGAAGGTATTTGCATGAAAACAGGCTTTTTTGCCCTTTAGACTCTATTGGTTCCAGCGGCTTTGTCTGCTTTAAATTCATAGTGCTCTACTTGTGACATCAGACCTATTTCTGTGGCAACGTGTTATGTTACAGCAACAGATTATGACTTCACAGCAGGAAATGTAGCAGAGCTTGATAAAGTCTAGTGGGCAGAAGTCTTAGTAATAAAGAATGGGAAGTCTGACATTCAAATTTGTGTGGGATGTTGTGAGATTTGAGTCCTACTGATGCTGACTGGCAATGTTTTGCAGAAAACTGGAAAATCACTTTAAGGTCCCACAGTTTTTCTTCATAGGTCCTGCACTGTTGGCTAGAGATCTTTTTCACCACCCTCCTTTGGATAGCCACCAGTTGGGTCTTGGTCTTCCCTCAAGTGTGGATTCCAGAAATGTGCACAATACTCCCAGGTGTAGTTGAACCAGGAACTGTACAATGGCAGAATCCCTCCATCCTGTGACTGGTAAAACACTACCTGATGCAACCCAGTCTCTGAAATGCCTTCCCATACACTTTGCAACATTAGGATGAGGATTTTAGACTGTTACTAATTATTACCCCTGGGCCTTTTCACTCTACAGTGTTCTACCTTTACCCCAGTGATCCAATATGCTCATCTGTATATTTCTGCATCCAAGATGCATCACATTGTATTTTTTTGGCATTTAACTTTAATTGCCAAATGCCAAACCACCACTTTTTCCTTCTCTGTCCTTGTCCTTCTTCATATAGTTGATCCCTTCGTCACTTTCCATTCTCCGGCAGAGTTTGGTATTATCTGTAAATAAACTCACTTCATTTGCATCCTGACCCCAATGTTGCTAATGTACATACTGTATTGCAAAGGACTAGCCCTAAGACAAAGCCCTGGTGTACACCACTGGCCACTCCCTTTACCCCTAAGAATACTGTGTGTGTCTTTTATAGCAACCAGTTTCCAGTCCCTCTAGTGAGTCCTTCCCCCCCAAACTCAGGTAACCCACCTCTTTTCCAATCTTCCATGGGACACTAGGAACAGACTTAATGGACTCTATACATGAACCTCCATGAACCTCCAGGCCACCACTACATGGAAAAGTGATGTAAAGGTTGTGGAGAACTGCACAGAAATGAACCCTGGCCAATACACTGGCATACTGTGTTGCCTAGCTTAAGATTCCATTATGGCTAAGATACAGTATCTGGATAATGCTGTCATGATGCATTGTAGCTCTCAGGAGATGACTGCAGGCCACCTGTTGATAACGTAGAGCCTGCCACACACTCACAAAGCAGCACTGGCATCAACTGAGTAGACAGTCACTGTCTCAGTTCTCCCTTCAATTGAAGGATGCCACTCAGCTCCTCCTATCCCACTGCCCCCGATTGAAAGGTGTAAGTACATGATTGTTCAGATAAAGGATGGGAGAAAAATAGTGGAAAAATGTAGAGAAAGGGGAAAGATGTTGTTGAGGATGATACCAGTTGGGTAAGACAATGCGATTTATAAAACAACTTTGCAAACTTTAAAGTGCTGTCTTTACACACAAAGAATTAAGAGAAGTAATATAAAACAGTTACTTATATAAAGGTATCATATTACATACCAGATGTCAAAGCCAGTGTAAAAACATGCATTTTTTTCAAAGAGTTTTAATAACTGTCACATAGGAAGCAAAGTGGAGACTCTTTCAAGTGTGTGTGAGTAGTGAGTTCAACCTCCACCACAGGAGCCCTCATCCACCCACCCGCTCATCTAATTTTGGAGTAATTGCACCGAAAGAGTCAGATAATTACTGACAGAGTTAAGGTCCTAGAGGTTGTAATAATAAGCCAATTATTTTCTGTCGAGTCTGTCAACCATCATGCCTGCACTTGTGTGAAGGGATCACTGCAACTGGTATCCCTGTATTTATTAGGGATAAGTTACTGTGCAGTATGTGGAACCTCTCCAGAGTAACTTTAGTTTTACAGTAGCAATGGATTTACATGGCAGGCTAAATCTATGAGAAATTCTAAGTCTCCTCAAAATGAAGAAATATTTAAGAGTAATATAAGCAAGTATAAGCAAGACTCACTTCACAAAAGGAGTGTAGGACATTTGGAATAGACTTCTAGAGCAGGTGGTGTCCACTGACACTGTTTCAATGTTCTACATTCAAACTCAAACTGGATAAATACCTTGAAAAAAAGAGCATGACATGGTGTTCCCCACTGAGTTGGAAGAAAGATGGAATGCTGGTCTTTTTCATTTCCTAAATTGTATGTTCATACTGCATGTATTTTACCTGATGGATTAATCTTTTTTATTTTCACTTTATTTTATCAGGGAATGAAACTTTATGATGTCAGAACTTCTTTACAAGAGGGCCCTGGGGCAGAAATAGTATTACCCGGGGAGTAACCAGGCCCTAGCCTGAATGCCTAGGTTATCATTTGGATTCAAATATTTTGAACAAATATGCTTTAACTCATCTGGCCATGGATACCAACATGCCATACACAGCATGTTCCATGCTTAGACCTTCAGTTTTTGAAATCCTAATTACGGTACTCTGCTGACTACAGACATTATACAACAACCTTACAGAGGCAGAACATACTGCATAATAATCACAACTACAGGTAATTTACTTACAAGGTATTAATGCTGATGAGTATGGGTGACTCAGGCATCAGAGAAGAGAGATTCATGAGTAATCATCAGTAATAGCCCAAAACCAAATGCTTAGTGCTATAAGGTATACAAGAGCGCAAGTGGACTGCTGGACTGCATAGGGAAGGGCATCACTAGCTGAAGGATGGAGGTGATTCTGCCTCTATATAGAGCTCTGATAAGACCACAAGTGGCGTACTATATCCAGTTCTGGTCCCCTCAGCTTAGAAAGACATGGATAGATTGTGATCAGTCAAATGGAGGGCCACAAGGATGATCAGCAGTGTTCAGGACAAAACATATGAGGATAGGTTAAAGATCCTGAACATGTATTGGCTGCCAGAACAAAGAGGGGGACATTATGGAAACATCTAAGTTTCTATGTGGGGTGAACAGGGTAGACAAAACAGAACTGTTTACAATTAAAGGGACCACAGCCACCAGAGGACACAGCTATAAATTAGTAGGGGGTGCATTCAAAAGGGATGTAAGGAAGTTCTGCCACACAAAGACAGCAACAGAAGGCTGGAACAGAATGCCTCTGAGGTGGTAAATGCCTGCAGTGTGGTGGTGTTTAAAACAGGATGGGATGAATTCAAGAGGGTGTTGGGTGGTACAGGGACACCCAGTCCAGAGTAGTCGAATGGAGTTGTGGTTCATTAGTTAGGGACAGGACAGGTGTCCATGGGACTTTTTCTGCCCTCAACATTCTATTTTTCTACAGCACTATTGCCTCAACTTCCAGTTATATTGAAGCTCATTATAATCATCATTATTGCACCACTCACTTCAATAAAAATGCTGGACTCCCAAGTACAGTCTTAATAGACTCTCCAGACTATCACTACATGGAAAAGTAATGCATAGGTTGTGCAGAACTGCGTAGAAAAGAATCCTGGCCAACATACTAGTATGCTGTGATGCCCTGCATACGGTTTCAGTATGGCTAAAGATACAGGGCCCAATTTTCAAAGTTTGATGCAGGGCTTGTGTCAAGCCCTGTGGCAACCACATTGTGTGACACAGCTGTGCCAAACTCCTGTGATCCAGCTGTTCCCAATTTTAGCATAGAAACATAGAATTTGATGGCAGGTAAGGACCGCTTGGCCTACCCAGTCTGCCCATTTCCCTACCTAATGGATAAGCTGCAGATCCTAGTTAACCAGCAGCCTACTTCTTCCTACCCCCACCTCCTAGAATTGCCTTATGACTGTCCCATGCATGCTTGAATTCAACCACTGTTTTTGACTCCACAACCTCCTCCGGAAGGCCATTCCATGCATCCACAACCCTTTCTATGAAAAATACTTCTTACAATACCTCTGAGCGCCCCCCATCTTCAAATTGTGCCCCTTGTTCTTGCACCTCTTTTTGAAAGATGCTACCCTCTTGGACTTTGTTGATTCCCTTTGAGGAACTTGAAAGTTTCTATCATGTCCCCTTCTCCCTCCTTTCCTCGAGGCTATACATATTAAGCTCCTTAAGTCTCTCTTCACATGTCTTCCAGTGCAGACCCTGCACCATTTTAGTGCCCTCCTCTGGACAGCTTCCATCCTGTCTATATGTCTTTGGAGATTGGGTCTCCAGAACTACACGCAGTACTCCAGATGGGGTCTCACCAGCTGTCTGTACAGAGGAATAACTTCCTGTTTTCTACTGGTGATGCCTCTCCTATGCATCCCAGTATCCCCCAGCCCTCCTTGCTGCCCTCTCACATTGCTTGCCCACCTTTAGGTCATCTGAGATGACTACCCCAGGTCCCTTTCCATTTTGTTGTTGTTAGTATCTCACCCCCATTGTGTACTCTTCCCTGGTTTTTGTTTCAGGTGCATTACCTTGCACTTCTTAGCATTGAATCTAAGCTGCCATACATTTGACCATTCCTCTAACCTTGCCAAGTCCGTTCTCATCCTTTCCACCCCACCTTGTGCATCAACTCTGTTGCAGATCTTGTGTCATCTGCAAAGAGACATACTTTCCTTCCAGTCCCTCTGCAATGTCGCTTATAAAGACATTGAAGAGGACTGTCCTAATCTGAATCCTCATGGTACCCCACTAGTAACTCCCTTTCTTCAGAGTGGACTCCATTTTACTATTACTCTCTGTGTCCTATTCTCCAGCCAATTCTTTACCCAGGCTGTCATCTTGGGACCCACTCCCAGGCTGGCTAACTTGTATATTAATCTTTTGTGTGGGGCTGTGTCAAATGCCTTGCTAAAGTATGTTTGGCACAGTTGGGACAATTTGCACATATTACATCAGCTTGCGTTAAAGTTTGGCACAAGCCCCATAAAATGGGTCCTACAAATGATGCAAGTTAGACCAAGGGGAACTGGTCTAACTTATGGAATATGGCGCAAGAGACTTGTGTAGGGTTTGACGAGGATGTTTAGAAAAAATCGCAATTGCCGCAATTTTTTACACAAGTAGCCTCCTGCATCAAACCCTTTTGACACAAGTCCCTTGCATCATTCCAAGCCCTTTAAAGATTCCGCCAACAGTATCTGGATGCTGCTGTCATGATGTCCTGACTCACGCTTGGTGTCACCTGGTGGTAATATTTATTAAGTGCTAAAGATATACATTGTCATCTGCAGGGTTGTGAAAGAGTCATCATGACATGTGTAAGCCTCTACAAGCCATTTATGCTGTCAGCACTAGTAGTCAGCAGACAAACTGCAAGAAAACAAGCAAAGTGCAAAGTGATGGTCTTGACTATTATTGACTTTCTTGTCACTCAAGTTATTGACTGACATGAGGAAACATGATACTGGGCACTACTGTGTGCACTAGGTGTTTGGCAATGGCCTATGCAATGAAATGTGTGGAGCAGTATGAACAGACATGCACAGCATACAAGGGCAGGCACTATCCAGCAGAACTCCACCATTGGGCCCATAATCTACAATAAAGATAGGTGTACCTGTTAACGCCTTGGTATGTAGTGCATGTGAATGCCAACAAGGAAGAGAAAGTGTGTCCATTATGTCACTAGTCTGAGGCAGAAGACAGGACAAAGTGCAGCTCAGCATCAGGCAGCTTCTAGGGGGATACAGGACCAGTTTCCACCCAATGTGTCCAGCATGTTCATGTCCCACTGAGTTAGTGGAACAACAAAGGAGTGGAACAGCTGACTGGCATTTTAGGCATTGGTAGGCATCCACAGAAGGAAGCAGGAGAGCAGGATATTCTGCCACTCAACTAAGATGAGGCACCTGTTCACTTCTGTTGTTACATTCACTGAAGGGAAAGGTGGAAGGGAAAAGGTAGGCCTAAACTGGGAACTGGGTAAATGCCCTTTTTAGGGTAGCAGCACAAGGTGATTTAATCTAGGTTAGGGGAAACACAAGTAGCAACAAATGAAAAAGAGGAAAGCTAGAAATACCATATTAGGGATAAGGGATACATAAGTATTTCCAGATAACACAGTGAGAATGGATGTTGGGAATGCTGGAAGTGGTGAAGTGGCTATAGGGTGGTAGTTTTCAGAGAGAAATTCTAGAGACTGCAGTGCTGCCCCATCTGCACACACCTTTCTGAGTTGAGAGAGGAGGTCGCTAGACTCCCGGCTGAGTTGGCTAAGATTTGGGGGAACTCTTCTCCCACCCAGTGGGTACCATTTCTGACATCATTACCTCAGATGATGTCAGGGAGGAGGAACAGCTGAACTGCAGTGGGCTCTGGAAGGGTGGGGATAGGAGTCAGAGACATGTTCCTCAACTGGTATCACTATGCAATTCCTTCATCACACTGGTGAGGAAGGACTGCTAGAAGGAGGCATCCACTGTAGTGGCCAGGGAAGATATGAAGGTCCTCCATAGCAGAGACCCCAACGAGGGTGAAAGAGGATCCCAGAGAAGAACAAAGCAACTTCTGGTAGGGGACTTGATTGTGCAGAGAATAGGTTTGGGACTAGAAAGGGGGGAGAATAGGGAGGTTAGGTGTCTATGTGGTGCCACAGCCTGGAGGGATGGGAAGCGAATCCTGAGGAATGCTAGAGTAGGAGGACAGGAGGCAAAGCTGGATGTCATTGCCATCTGGGGATAAAAGACCTGGCTATGGACGGGGCTGGAATAGTGCAGAGGAAGTGTAGGGAGCTGGGAAAGGGTCTTTGGCTTTCGCTGAGGTGCTGACTGTCTATGGCAGGGGGGAGGAAAGGGATCTTTGCACCAGGACCTTCAACTCATGGTTGAAGGAATGGTACAGATAGGAGGGATTTGGCCACATTGGGGACTGGAGATCTATCTGGAGGGATAAGAGCCTCTACAAGGGTGACGGTTTGCATCCATCTGGGAGGAGAATAGCAGTTCTCACTGGATGGTTTAGCTGTTGCTTTGATAAACATTTAAACTAGCTGATGGGGGTGGCAGAAGAAATCAGGGAGGCAGAAACTGCCCCCCCAACAGGCTAAAGTAGAGAGTAGGGAAAACTCAAGGGGAATGGAATCCCCCAGGGTATTCTTAATAAAGGAAGTAGGGTAGTAGAAATGAAGGGGGATGAGAATGGAAGCATTAAAAGGAGAGGGGGTGAAGGAGGGAGGGCAAAAAGGAAAGAAGGGGTAACAAGCAGAGTGGTAACAAAAGTAGCCCTTGTCTACAATTTCTAAAAGTCTAGGTAATAAGATTCTGCACCTTGAGTCCATCATGGCAGAGGCTAACCTTAATATTGTGGCAATTACTGAGTCATGAGGCACTGAAAACCATGACTGGGACATGGCCATGCCAGACTATACTCTGTTCAGGAAGGACAGAGAGGGAAGGAAAGGAAGGGGGTGTGGTGCTTTATGTAAGGGAAGGCACAAAAGCAACAGACATACAAGAAATACAGGGAAGGCAGAGGTACTGTGGGTCACCCTAGAGGCAGGGAATGGAGCCTCTTTCACACTGGCATGATCTACACACCTCCAGTACAGGGGGAGAAGTTAGATAAAGTACTGGAGGAAGCCATTGGCAATATGACAGAAAAGAGGGAGGTACTGCTGTAGGGGGCTTCAATCTACTAGATGTGGACTGCAGCCTTCCAGCAGAAACTTCAGCTAGAAGCAGGTACATCCTGGACTCACTGCAGGGAGCTTTCCTCAGGCAACTAGTCAGTGAACCCACTTGTGATAGGGCAATACTGGACCTGTTACTCACTAACAGGGACAGTGATGTACATATCAAGATGGGAGGCCACCTGGGGAATAGTGATCACTGTACAGAGTGGTTCAATTTAAGGTTATCTGCAGAATCAAACCACACAAGGGTGAGGGTCCTAAACTTCAGGAGGGCAGATTTTACTGTATAAAGATGGGTGCATGCCTCAGGGATGACCTGATGGGGGGATGACCTGGATGAGGTGGAGGAACAGTGGGTGAAGCTAAAAAGGGCTATAGTAAATGCAACAAACCTCTGCACCAAGGAAATGAGCAAAAGCAAGAGGAAAAAGAGACCTCAATGGTTCTGGAAAGAGGTGGTGGAGAAGGTAAAAGCTAAACAGGTAGCATTAAGAAGGTATAAGAAGATTCAAAGGGAGAAGGAGGAGGAGAAGGACAGGGAGGTGTAGCAAGGGAAACAGAGGGTAGAAGGGAGAGCTGTAAGGAAAGTGAAGGTGCAGACTAAGAAGAAAATAGCTCAGGCAATAACAAAAGGGGACAGGACATTTTTAGGTATGTAAGTGAAACAATATCTGGCCAGAGTTGATAGGGCTGCAGGAGAGGAATTTGGTGTAAAAATATTGAAAATTACAAAAGTTATGAGCCTTCGTTAACAACATGTAACGGTGACACTTTATTTTAAGTGTCCTTAACTACACTGAAACTACTGCATAACTACAATGTAACTACTATGTAACTTCTTGTAGTTACATGTAACTACAATGTAGTAATTAACTAGTTTTACATTGGTGGTTTGGTGTAGTTATACAATTTGCATGAACTGGTAGTTATTGCAATTATTGTTGCCTCTCTTCTGCCTCAAATCAATTTCCTCTGGCAGATGTGATTATGTATGTTGCACTTTGCAACAGCTGTTACATGTGTAGCTACACTTCCAGCATAAATCAAGTTTTCTGTTGCACTTTGCAACAGTTGTTACATGTGTAGTTACACTTACAGCATAAATACATTTTTGTGTTGCACTTTGCAACAGCTGTTACATGTGTAGTTACACATCCAGCATAAATCAATTTGTGCCAAAAGAGAGTTGTGGTTGCAAGTGTAACTACCACTTCATGCAATTTGTATAACTACACACCCGGAAGGGTCCCTACCTATATATCCTTCACCACCCACTACCACTCCACACAGCAGATTGGTGGTAAAGCATGGTATGTAGCCATGCTCCACCCCCAGCCACCCACCTGGGCCATAGCAGGCTGGGAGTGTGGGTGCAGATTAAAGAGCTGTGGGTCAATGCCACAGAAACAGCACGTTTCTTAGTAACTACAGCACTGTTACAAGCCAATAAGTAATTATGTAAATGATTTTTATTGTATAAGCAAACAATGTAGTTGTATAACAATTAAGAATATTAGAGTGCATGTTTATTAAGCAGAAAGTGCATGAAAGAATGATTTCTGAAGGAACGTATACATTAGAGATTGACCCACACCACTGCTGCATTCATACCCCTATCCTGCTGCTGCCTGAGGAGGGTGAGTGATGGGGCTGGTTCTACTGATAGAGAGTCCTAATTCTTCTGTACGTAAAGACTAAACTGTCCCATTGTATAATGGTGAACAGTCATAACATGACCGATTGTACATCATTAATGCACCCGCACTTTAGTTGCTAGTGTGTAAAGAATCCACTGTATTTCAGTATTTAATTGCATTTGCTGTACTTCGCATATATTCAATGGTTTTATATGTCCTGTATTTCTCTGTTAATGCAAGTGTATTGTTTGTATTACCTATGCACCATCTTTATGGCCTGAGTCATGCCTGAAAATGGTCCACTGAATCAGTGCACCTACCCAGTAAAGAAATGAACAAAAAGACAAGCAAACAAATAAATTAATAAATATCACCAATCTGCTGTGTAGCGTGATGGTGGGTGATACCAGATACACATGCTTGGATGCTTTCTAAGCCCTTCCCATTAGCTGAATGAGGTGGCAGCCATGGCACCATCATTCACACCAAGCTACCACAGCCCCATGACTATACCATGAGGGTTTGGGGCATGGTGGCGAAGACATGCATGTAACGGCTAAGGAAGAGTCCCTGCATGTGTATCTGACACCACCCACCATTACTCCACACAGATCAATTATATATATATATATATATATATATATATATATATATATATATATATATATATATATAGAAAGAGAGAGGGAGATACAATATATTTGTTTGTTTAATGGGTAGGTGCAGTGATCCAATGAGCCATAAAGATGGTACATAGGTAATACAGACAATACACTTACATTAACAAAGAAAGGTACAGGAAATAGAATACATTGAATACACTGAGTATGGCTAGGTACAACTAAGTGCAAGAATACAGTTGAAACACAATAGAGTAGCAGTTAAAGTGCAGGTGCAATATACATGATGTACAATCAGTCAGTCTTATGACTGTTCAGCATTGTACAACAGGACAGTTTAGTCAAAGGTAAAGAAGACATAGGACTCTCATCTGAAGTTAGCCATGCCCCACCCCCAGCCATGCATCTAGGCATCAGCAGGACAGGAGTGTGGGTGCAGAAGACGTGTGCATTAATCTCACAGAAGCAGCACACTTAACATTATGTAAGGCATATGAGGAGAGGTTGAGGGCACTGAACATGTACTCCCTGGAAGACAGGAGGTGGGAGGACATGATTGGGACCTTCAAGTACTTGAAAGGGATAAATAAGGTTGATAAAGAGAATCTCTTTAAGCTGAGTGGCAACCATAACACGAGAGGGAACAGTCTTAAGCTGGAGGTAGGACGTTTAGGAGGGAGGTCAGGAAGCACTTCTTCATAGAGAGGGTGGTGGACACTTGGAATGAGCTGCTGGAAGAGGTAATCACATTGAAGACAGTGGGCAGCTTTAAGAGATGCTGGGATAGTCATGGGGGAAGTTAACTGTGAAAACAATACCGTTATTTCTTAGCCACAATATTCTTATAGTGCCAATTAGTAATTATGCAAATGAAATATTTCTGTGTACAGTTACATATCAATTCACAACATTAGAGTGCATGTTTACTAACCTGTAAGTTCATGAAAAACTGGAATGCAGACATGGAACATCATCTGAAGAGTTGCCAGTCGGTGCATTTAACTGTAGCAGACTGAAGTTGCATTGTATTCCTACTTTTGTTACCATTCTTATTACACTTTAAAATGTTTCTGTGTGATTACCTTTGAAATAAATGTCAGACGGACATAGACCGTTGATAACAGTGCACAAGATCTGCAGTTACAGGATAGTTATACAGTAGTTAAAGAGTAGTAAGGGACACTTAAAGTGTTACAAACAAGCATTTGTCAATGCCGAACATTTGATACACTGGAAGATGTCCACCCCTGCACCTTGTGTATGGCCTTGAGGTACTTGAATGTATGTATCATGTTCTCCCACTCCCTCCTGTCCTCCAATGAGTACATGTTGAGGTCCTTTAATCTGTCCTGATATATTCTGTTTTGCAAGCCATGTACAATCTTCGTTGCATTTCTGTGGACCGGCTCCACCCTATCAATGTTCATGCACAGTTATGGCTTCCAGAACTGCACACAGTACTGTAGGATAGAGTTCACTAGTGCATTATGTAATGGCATCACCACCTTGCACCTTTTGCTAGTGATACCTTTGCCTATGCATCCAAGCATGCCAATGGGCTTCCTTGCAACATTTGTGCTCTGTTTTGACACCTTAAGGTCATCAAAACTGATAACTCCTATGTCCTTTTCTTCCTTGGTGATCATCAGCATCTCACCCCCATCCAGTAACTCTCCCCAGGTTTCCCTCTTCCCAGGTGCATTATTTGCACTTATAAAATGGTAAAGGAAAGTCCTGAAATCTGATTGGCTGTTATTCATGTCCTTCTGGACATATTTTTGCAGCATGTGCTTCAATGTTTTATTGACCCTCTCAACTAGTCTATTGGTCTGGGGGTGGTAAGGAGAGG
The DNA here is from genome assembly GCA_016271365.2 of Neoceratodus forsteri. Classification (NCBI taxonomy): domain Eukaryota; kingdom Metazoa; phylum Chordata; order Ceratodontiformes; family Ceratodontidae; genus Neoceratodus; species Neoceratodus forsteri. The sequence continues at coordinate 1,649,674,619 of CM057453.1, forward strand.
TTCACACTGCTGTAACCCCCAAAAGTGTATAAACTCCTTTAGGAGGATGGAGGTGAAGTTTGTACCCCGGTCCATGAGGATAACCTGAGGAATACCTAGCTGACTAAATATTTTTGCCAATTCCTCGGCGATCCGAGGGGCAGTGCAGTGCACATAGGTATTGCCTCAGGGTATTGGGTGGCATAGTCACAGACCACAAGAATAAACTGGTTACCCTTAGCACTCCTAGTTGAGGGTCCTGCCACATTCATTGCTATCCTTTTGAATGGCTGCATAACAACTGGTAAGGGTTGTAGGGGTTTTAGGGGCACCTTATCTTTCTTTCCACCTTTTGCCACCATCTGACACTCGGGGCATGTCCAGCAGTACTCTGCTACCTGATCATGAATCCCTGGCCAGAAAAAATGGTGGGTCAACCTACCCAGAGTTTTATCTCAGCCCTTATGACTGGCCATAAGGATATCATGGGCCAGTACCATCAGTTTATCCCTATACCTCTGGGGAACCATCAATTGTTTTAGCTGCTCTCCTGCCACAGGATTAATGCATATTCTGTACAATATCTCATTTGACAATACATACTGAGGTTGTCCCTGTACAGCTAATTGGTCCACCTGTGAAAAAAAAAGATTTTAATGTCTCATTTCTGTTTTGCTCCTCCTGAATTTTGGCCCCTTTTAACACCGGGTCCCATTCAGGAATCTCAGGTATCGCAGTCTTATGAGTGTCTCTCCACTACTGCTTTTCCATCCTTTTTTCGTTCTTGGTTTTTCTGGATTTTCTGGGGATCTCAAATAGTTCTGTATCAAAAGGGAACATATCAGGAGATTGTTCTTTTCTGGCCTGTGCTCGAGTGGTGACAGCAACCAAAGGGTAACCTCTCTGGGGAGACTTTAACAGTTGATCAAACTTTGGATAGTCCTGACCAATGAGCATGGGCACAGGAAGTTGAGAGACTAAACCCACAGCAAGAGTCTGAGTATCTTGCGCCACAGTTTCTACCATGGCTGTTGGGTACCAATGAACATCTCCATGGACACAAGTCACCATGGTCTCTATCCCTCCTTTCTCATAGTCACTAATAAGATCAGCTCTTACTAAAGTCTGATTACTCCCCGAATCTATGAGGCCCAGTAAACTTTGTTGCCTAATTCCCACTGTGGTAACATAGCCCCAGTTAGTCATAGCAAAATGGGAAATATTTGATCCTTTACTAGGGCAGTTCCATGCGATATGTCCCTTTCTTGAATATCTTCTACAAATAAAATCAGCATGGTAGGGTCTCTCTCACTTTGCCAACTTGCTCCCCCACCAGATATTGGTTTTTGGTAAATTTGCTCATATTGTCTTACCAGTGTCGTAGTGTGGGCTGCTGGGCTCTGGGTTCTTCTGGTTCTTGCAGGTCTGGATGACAGGTAGTCCTCCGCCAGAGTTATTGTTCGCTCAGCAGTGTCGGGTTTGTGCACTCTTATCCACACCTGCACATCCTGGGACATAATCTGTATAAACTGTTCGATGATAATTAAATCCATTATCTGATCAACTCTTTTTACTATTGGTTGTAACCATTTGAGGCAAAAGCCCTTTAATCTGGCAAAGGTTTCCCTTGGTGTATCTTGACCCACCATTTTCTGTGATCTAAACTTTTGCCAGAATGTCTCAGAATGAATGTCATACCTTCTTAGGATCTCTTCCTTTACCTGGTCATAATTATTGGTATCTGGTGCTATCATATTGCTGTGCACCAGCTGGGCACGTCCAGATAAGTGTAGTACCAGTCTTATCGCCCATTGATCTCTGGGCCAAGCACAGGTTTGAGCAATCTGTTCAAAGGTGGTCAAGTATGCCTCAATGTCATCCACCTCAGTGAGCTTGGTCAATTTGATGTCCCTAGGAATGTTCCTGTCAGGCTGCCCTGGGTTCATTGCTTGAATGGCCTGCAAGGCATCATGCCATCTAGCATCCTGTCGTCTTCGTTCCTCTTCTTGGTTCTTCTGTTCCTCTTATCTCCGTCATCAGTCCTCTTCTTGGTTCTTCCATTCCTCTTCTCTCTGCCATTGGTCCTCTCCTGGGTCCCTTTCCATGTCCAGCTGTCTCAGGCAAAGCCAACACAACAGGTCACCTGGATCCTCTGTAACTGGGTTTTCCTTTTGTCTTTTCTCCTCCTTTAATTGCTTCTTTTCCCCAGCACACCATTTCTTTTCTTCCTCTGAGGATTCCAAATCTTATTTCTTTAGTGGTTCCTTGGGATGAACAACTGGCTTCATTCCTGGTATAGGTTTCAACCCCAATTGTTCGGCCTTGGATCTGGTCCACTGGAACTCCTTCCTTCTAGCACCTTTCTCGCTGCTCATGTGTCGGGTATATGACTATACCCCCCAGCAGTGTTTTTCCCAGGCAGCCTAAAAACGCACCAGGTATCCCACTTCTAACACCAGTGTGAGCGTGGTGGGATACAAAGTGACACAGCAGGCAGAGATCAGGTGCATAAAAGATGCAAGACTGCACCTATTATTTTATTCATATAAAAGTCCAAAATATATATAGAAAGAAAATCAGGAAAATTAGACAAGTAATAAAAGAAATCTCCAGGTTTCTACTTCCCTCATAGAGCCTGTGGCCTAACTTCAGCCAATACTGGAGTGTAATATCCTTCTTACACTCTTTTCCAAAATAGCTGTGTGAAACACTCAGCACACAATGCAGGTCCTCCTCCTTCACTGTCAGTACACCAACTGACTTGACTCTACTCTTCTCCCCTAGTGGTCAGCCCTATTTATAGCCCTGGGGATTACATCACTCTTTGTGGGGGAGTTCCCATTGGCCATGACATTACATTATTGGGGGAGTTTCCATATTATCCCATGCCTTAACATGCAGGGGCTTTTTATTTAGCACTTTTTGCCCAAATATGCTTTATTTTACAGGCAGCCCCAGTTACAACCTCTCTAGGGTTGTCACAACACTGTTTTAATTCTTTTAAATATTGGGGACACTACGGGACTGTCATTCTCCTGCTCAGGAACTGTACTTTCAGTGCAACACGTGCAATTCATCAGCCCTTTATTTTGGGATTTTTTAAACTCTAGCGCGCCATGTGCATTTTACATATCTCCAAGATGGGAGATGGTTTCTAGTCCAATGTGCACAGCAAGGGGGTCTTTTTGAAAAGAGGACAGCAAAGAAAAGGCTAGGGTTTTGTCAGGCTGGCCACCCTGACAAAGAAACAAGAAAAGAAAAAGAAGGAAAATGAAAGGATATAAAAGGGTGGGAGAAATAACACAAGGGGGACAAGAACTGGCACATGTGATTCTTTATTTTCTGGGTCTGTATACTAATAACAGGTAACACCCTGTTACAGGCAGGGCAAGGGAGCCCAAGGGATAGCTAAAGGAAAGAATGTAAAACTGAAAAAGGATTAAGTTGGCCAGAGGACAGAGGAGAAGGAGGACCTGAGGGTGCGGGCTTTGGCCCTAGCCCCTGAGTGGCCAACCAGACAGAGAGAGAAGAGAGAAAGGTTAAGTAAAGAGGAAGAAAGATGGGGAAGAAGAGAGAGACCCCAGTACATCCTATACCCAGAAAGAATTCTGGGAAAAAGATGTTGTTTGACATCCAGGAGGTCACTGAGCCTATTGCTGTTCCATGGAGACTACAGAATTTCACTGTACCAAAGCTTGGCCAGGTGCCCAGAAACTCCAGCTGGAGAAGAGAAATAGCAGTTCGGATGGAGACTCAGAACAGAGTACTTCCCGGCTTGAAAAGGTGAGAGCAATGTATTAGATGTACAGTCTCAGACATCAATTTCTCCAGAACAGAAGGTATGGAGAAGGTCTCCCTGCCCCCACTGCAGTACAGGGTGGTGACAGCCACCCTGGGACAGGACCATCTCCAGTTACTGTTGTCCAGAGAAGGAAAACCCATGAAGGGGAGGAGGAGGAAAAATTATATAAGGAGGGAGAAGGAGAATCTCCGTGGGCTCTCTCTCTCTCTCCTCCCCTCCCCACCTAGAGCAGATCCCCCACCACTAGGAGTCAGTCACAGCTCAGAGGATCAGACCAAGTCCCAGAGAACCCCCCCCCCGTGTGAGAAGGAATGGACCCACAGGGAGTCCCTTAGGCTAGGGCAAGAAGCCCTACTTTCCCTCCTTCCCAGGTTGGGCCCTCTGTTGCTTAGGAAGGTAACAGAGGACCCAGAGGTACCAGAGGACCCTGCCCACAGTTGGCCTCAAGGGGAGGGCAAGCAGAGAGGGGTCATCTCCCAGGGACTAAGGACCAGAGGGGAAGGTGGGTGGGTGCCAGTGATGAATGGTGATGATACACAGGGAGATCAAGAATTATGATAGGTACATCATTTTCATATCTTCCCTGTGTCAATCTTCACCATTCACCACAGTCTGGGTGAAGGGAGGCCCAGCACTTCCCTGAGGGATGTGAGTCCCTCAGCCTCTCATGAAGGAGGACCACAAAAGAAGGAGACCCATTACAGGCCAGTTAGGCCTGCGACTGGTCAGGGCAATGCAGGGTCTCCCATTGCCTGGGAGATGGAAGTCCCCTCTGTAGTTCCTACCTCACCCTGAGGGAGAAAAGATAGGTCCCAAGGAAAACAGAGGCAAGCACCCTAAGCAGGGCCAAGGGTGATCACCTTGATAGATGAATCCATGACATCCACCTCCTGCAGATTGCTGTCACTGCTAGCCTTGAAGCTACCTCTTTGGCATCATAAGACACCCTTGCCTTGTGCCTTGCAAGCTCCAGACCCTGCGTGGAGAGGGCAGTGGCCTGTCTGGTTTCCTCCATACCAGGCAGCAATGCCAGAACCTGGCCTAGCATTGACCACAGATGCCTGTTGTAGGCAGTGTGGTGTGCCTGATGAGTGGCAATGCTGAGCATGATACACACTGAGGAGAACACTTTCCTTCCCCAGTGGACGAACTGCAGAGCCCGCATCCAGGGGTCGGTCATGCACCGGGTGACTATGCCTGGAAGGGTTATAGTGTACCCTCACTTCCGATGTGGAATGAGGCAAGCTCCTTGGAGACCCCTGGGGTGTGCAATACCTACATTGGTAGTCCTTAGGGGCTGGAGTTGTTGCAGATGGGCATTGGCAGGTGTGGGACAACACCTCCTGGTAGGGAATTGGCCAGGAACGGACCACCAGTGGTCCGCACTGAATTCACTAAGGAAGACCCATGTCATCCACTCAGTATTGCATCTTGCAATGTGGGATAGGTGCAGATCACCAACTAGCCTCAATAGGAAGCACTGATACTCTGTCTGATCAGCATCTGAGGACAGATGGACAGAGGTATCCTTTTCCTCAAAGGAGGAATATGAGGAGGCCAATAAATATGAAGAGTCCGAGTCTGGCTGCTGCAGGGGAGGCAGGTGAAAGACCTGCTCATCCATAGCCCTGACATACCTCTCTTCTGTCCCCTAAACCTAAAGTCAATAATCAGAAAATTATTGTTGACAACATAGAAGTTAATGATCTGTCTTAAACTGTTAAATTGCAAATTTTCCAATTTATCTAAATTTAGATCTTCCCTTTCTCAGCCTGGTTATACTAAATCATCACTGGATGATCCCTTGGTAGATAGATTCAGATGTTCATTTACTGAAGTTACTGCAAGTGAAGTTTTTCAGCTTCTGCAATTCATTCCTGATGAAGGAAATGACTGTGGGGAAGGGCTGGATGGACATTTTATAAAGCTGGCCACTCCATTTCTTGCTGAACCCTTATGTTACATATTTAATTTGTCATTGACTTCAGGCATATTTCCTTCAGTATGGAAGAACACTAAAGTGGTCCCGATAGGGAAAAAAGGCAATGCTGCCTCTTTGGATGATTATAGACCAATATCAATCTTAAATCCCCTTAGTAAGTTACTTGAAAAACTAGTGGCTAGACAGATTGATGCTTATTTGGAAACCTATGATCTATTGGCCGGGCAGCAGCATGGGTTCTGGAAGCATTATGGAACAGAGACTGCCTTGGTTGGGTTCACGGACACCATCCTGCATGGGTTTGAGATAGGTAAGATGACACGGGCAGTGTTTGTGGGCCTAACCAAGGCTTTTGACTGGACTGATCATAAACTTACTTGTTTGAAATTGCAAGACCTTGGGTTTTCTGAAGCTGCTGTTCTTTGGTTTGGCAATTATCTAAGTGACAGATGACAATTTGTACAAGTTGGTTCGGTAGCTTCTGATGTGTTATCAATTCACTGTGGGGTACCTCAGGGTCCATTTTGGACCCCTTGCTGTTCTCCATTTTTATTAATTATTTACCTATGTCTGCAAGTTAAGTGATTTATTATTGTACGCATATGATCTTATAATATATGCTCAGTCAAATTCCACGTTAGAACTTTCCAGTTCTTTAGAAAGGGTCTTTGAAGATGTTTGTTCTTGGTTAACTTTTAATGCTATGGTTTTAAATTCTACCAAGACAAAAGTCTTGCTTTTTGGTACATCATCTATGTTAGAAGATTCTCCTAAATTGGAAATATCTGATCCCCAGGGCTGTCTGTTGGAATAAGTGTCATACCTTAGATATCTTGGAGTACTTCTGGGTTCTGGTTTTACTTATTCACTACAGGTTCAAGCAGCAGTAAAAAAAGTTAACCACAAAATAGGATTGCTTTACAAATTAAATCATATTTTACACAAGAGACTAGATTAGTGATTGCCACTGGGTCTCTTCTTCCCATTTTGAATATATATCTAGCATTTATTATAATATTGGGGTTAAGGAAATGCATGCTTTATCTGTTATGTATAATAATATCTGTAGATTTGTTTCATGCATTTCCAGTAGAATGCATCATTGTAATCTCTAGTCACAGCTGGGATGGCTTTCTCCCAGCTGTCAGACAGAATACACTGTAGGATGTTTGATGTTCAAATGCTTCCATTTTGGTTCTACCTGTCCCCTCTCTAGCCTTGTTATTAGAAGAGTACTGCTTTCTTGTCTGAGGTCAGCTGATGGTCCTTGGTATAAGGTTCCAATGCATACACTTAAGTCAAGCTCTAGAGCTTTTTCTATAGCAGCCCCTAACAACTGGAATGAACTCCCAAGTAATGTTCAACTTGCTCCTTCTGTTTCAACTTTTAAATTTAGGTTAAAACATTATTTAATGCAGAGATCTATATGTAATTGTAATCTGTGAATTGCTTGAGTTATTATGTATTATTCGTTTGTTTGTTGTTTGTTCGGGTAAGACCTGAAAAGGGACCCTTGGTCCAGTGTCCTTACCTGGTTAACAAAGAATAAATGAAATGAAAATGAAATTTCAGCACTAAGGGATTGGGTACCTCCCAGTGCTACTCATATGTGTCTGGGGTGGTGGGGAGGTAGGTGCTAAAAGGAAGGTTGGGTGGGGGGAAACAAAAAAAAGGAAAGAGGGTTTTTGGCACTGGGGGATTGGGCACCCCCCAGAAGCACAGACCAAGGATTTCAGCACTGGGGGGATTGGGCAGTCCCAGTGTCAATCTTATGTTTTGGGGGGGTTGAAGGGTGGTGGGTGCAGAGTGGGTGGGTTGGATGGGAGGAGGATATCTATAATTTAAAAGGAAAAAAAAACTGTCAGACAAGGCACAATGTGCTGTGCCCAACATGGTCACCACAGTGTACTGTGCATGCGTGAATGCTAGTGCGTGCACAGTGGTGTGCGGCAGCTATGTTGGGCATGGCAGAGTGTTCCGTGTTCCACCATGACCGCCATTTTGTTCTTTAAAATTTGGAATATGCCCCCCACCTGACCCTCCCTCTCACCACCCACCACTGTCCCCCAAAACATAACAATAACACTGGGGGTCCCCAATCCCCCATTGTCCCAATCAGGACAGCCCAATTTTTTTATAGTGCACTGCGACTGGAGTGCTCCACAGATGCGGAGGTGACTGTGGTGACACTTTGCCAGGTTGTTCGGTCACAAAGAATGCAAGGAACATGGAGTCCTCTTTTGAAAGCAATAGATCTGCAGGGTTCTGCCCACTGCAGCCCTAAAAAGGAAGACTGGTGGGATTGTAAGGTTAAAAAGGGAAAGAGGGAACTGTGCAGAAGGGGACCAAGAAAAGTCAGACATCTTGAACAAATACTTTTGCTTAGTTCTCACAGAGAAACAAGAAGGGGGAGGGGCCGAAAAAAAGTAACAGGAGCATTGGAGAGAAGCAGAAAATAATCTGTTTTTGAAGGACAGAGTCCTGAAGGGACGAGCTAATCTGGAAGTGAACAAAGTAGCAGGGCCAGACAGGGTGCATCCAAAGGTATTGAGGGAGCTAAGGGAGGTACAGTACTGGGTGCACCTCTGACAGTCCCAATTTAACAGCTCGTTGGAAATAGGACATAGTTTCAGAAGACTGTGGAAGGGCAAATGTAGTCCTACTTCTCAAACGTGGTCACAGGTAAAAAGCTACAATTACAGACCAGTCGGCCTGACATCAGTGTTGGAAAAGTTAAGGAAATCGCTGCTGAAGGAAAGGACTGTGGAATTTCTTGAATCCATTGGATTACAAGACCTGAGGCAGCATGGATCAATGGGGGGAAGGTCATGTCAAATGAATATGATAGATTTCTTTGACTGGGTGACCAAGAAACAAGATCAGGGTGGAGCAGAGGGCATAGCCTACCTAGATTTTAGCAAGGCTTTCGACATTGTTCCATATAGGAGACTAGCAAGCAAGCTGGTTAGCTTAGGAGTGGTTTCAAAGGAGGTAAACTGGATAACAAATTGGTTTGCAGATAGGCAGCAGAGTGGAGGTAAATAGAGTTTACACCAGGACAGGGAGGGTGACCAGTGGGATGCCTCAGGGAACTTTGCTAGAACCAATCCTTTATAATGCCTTTGCAAGTGACATTATAGAGGAGCAGGATGGGAAGGTCTGCCTCTCTATGGATGACACCAAAATCTGTAACATGGTGGACACTCTGGGGTGGGGGGTGTTAGAAAGGATGAGCAGTGACCTGAGAAAACTCAAGGAGTGGCAGCTGGATTTCAATATGGAAAAGTTCAAAATAATGCACTTGGGGCACAGAACTCCAGGGGCAGGGTACAAAATCGATGAGGTGGTACAGACAACCACCAAGCAGGAAAGAGACCAGGAGGTAATCATATCTGCTGACTAAAAGTTGTCCAGACAGTGCGATAAGGCAGTTGGAAGGGCTAGTGGATATGCTGGGGTACATAGGGAGGCTACCACCAGCAGGAAGAAGGAGGTTGTACTTCCTCTGTTTAGATCACTGGTAAGATGCCAGCTAGAGTACTGTGTTCAGTTCTGGAGACCACATCTCTTAAATGAAATAGACAGAACTGAGGCAGTCCAGAGGAGAGCAAATATATATCCTGAACTTGACCGATATGCTATTATGTTGTGACACTCTCTAATTATTTTATTTACTGTATGCTGTCTAAGCTCGCTCTATTGTTGTGTTCTGCATATGTTGTATATCCCTTGTAATCTTGCTTAATTCTGTGTAAGCCTTATCTTTTGTCTACTATTCCATGTAATTTTCCCTGGCCACACCTAAAATACACAAACGGTTGCCTAGTGTGCTTACCTGGTCAACAAAAGCTAAATAAATAAGCTACACTGGTGCAGGGTCTGCATCAGAAATCCTATGAGAAGAGACTTAAGGATCTAAATACAAAACGTTCACCCTGGAAGAAAGGAGGGAGAGGTGGGATATGATAGAGACCTTTAAATACCTCATGGGGTAAATAAGGTACAGGAGGGAAGTATTCTTCAGAAAAAATGTGCTCATGAACTAAAGAACATTTTAGGAAACTGTAGGGGGGGTAGATTCAGGAGAGATGTGAGGAAGTACTTTTTCACAGAAAGAGTAGTGAATCCCTGGAATAGCCTTCCAGTGAGGCTAGTGGGGGCAAAAAGTGTTGGGGTTCAGTAATGCATGGTATAGGCATGAGGTAATCTTAGGGGAATGGAAGGGGTGTGAGAATGGGCCAGAGATCTGTGGTAGGGAAAAATGGGCAGATTAGGTGGACCAAGGGGTCCTAACTGTCTACAAACTTAATGTTTCTATGCTTCAGGTTAAAGGTTCAAGTTTTTCAAGTTTTGTTTTTTATTTAAAACACGAATAGATGCCATACAGCCAGTTGAGCAAAGTTCATTTTCAATGGCCTCCTGCAGTGTATACAAATTACACTAAAAATAAGTCACAGAAGTACAGTAACAAGAGTTAGCAGCACTTTCTTTAAAAAATTAGTGCAGTATATTACAGTGCACAAGACATAGAAAATTATAAAGTCATACAGGAGTTATAGTGTACACGGCAATCAGATTTAATCCAGAATTTCAAAGTATGCAACAAAGGAAGATTATCAAGACTGTAACACATGTCGCATGGGAGAGTGTTCCATAACTTTGAGCCCTTGTTGGTGAAAAATAATTCACCTACATGAGAGCTCACTCTCGGAACCTTGTATTTGATGTCTTTTGCTGACCTTAACCCTGGCTTAAGGGTCAATAAGAGAACAAATCAGTAATGTAAACAAGAAACTTTCATTTAACACTTTTCCACATAAAGGTTAATATATTCAGCTATCTGACTTACTCCGAAGGTAACCAATGAAGAGTTTTTAAAAAAACACAATGGTGTGTTTGCCTTGGAGCAAGCAAGACAAAACAGGTTAGTTTTTATACAATGTATCAAGCCTCCGGGACTGAGTTCTCAACAAGCCTGCATACACAATATCCCCATAACTAAACAAGGACAGTACAATTCAGTAGTTTGCATATTCTTTGTCTTACATCCTGGAAACAATATGCTTTGTTTCTATACAGATAGCCTATACTAGCACTCACCTTCTTTTCCAAAACATTTAAACAGTAGTCCCATTTCAGATTTTCATCTAATCATATCCCCAAGTATTTGTAGTTTGGGACATTCTGCAGTTTTCTTTGATTAAAAGTGAAAATGGAAATATGTACATTTTGCCTATTTCTGCATACTGTGTCAATTTGTAAAACTTGAGTTTTTTGCTTGTTAAGAGTCTGTTAAAGAGTCTGTTATCACAAAAATGTGCTGAATCTCATCAAAAGCCAACTGTAGCTTAAACTGTAACACTGCGACATTTGTGCTCTAACTTTAAGCAGCAGTGTCGTCTGCATAAAGGTGAACAGCTGCTCTTAAGATACTAAACTTTGAAATCATTAATGAAGTGTGAAAAGAGGAGTGGCCCCAGGATGGGGGCCTGGGGGATCCCTCTTCTCATTGTTTTTTATGTTTCCTTGCATTTGCACAAGAAATGTTTTGTTACAAAGAAAAGCATTTCAGAGGTGTGTCACTGACTAGCCCAATGCAAGGCAAGATATATTGCACTTGTCCCTGACAGACCAATGATTGTGCAAGCTGAGAATGATGGTGGTCACGGACAGTTTAGTGGGCAGAAACTTCATGTACTTGAAAGAACTGAAGCGTTTCAATTAGAGAGTGCTTCCGTATTTTCAATTGCAAAAAGTCAGCCCGCAAACAGCTGAGTGGCTTTATGACTTTGTGGTTAGTGTCAGCTGGGCAGCATGTCAGTGTGGTAGCCATGCTGTAAGTATTAGCATGGTGACACCACCCCTTTGTGCACCAGCGCACTTTGATGTGTGCTGGCATGGAGGAAAAGTATGACCTCCTTGAGCTTAGCTTGACGGGAGGTTGCAAGCAAGGCTGTGGCACACATTTTTAGTTTTTTTTTAGTTTTTTTATTTATTCATTTGTTAACCGGATAAGGACTAAGTAAGGATAGGTGCTTTTTCATGTCCAACCCAGATTCACAACAAAACAGGCAAACAATACAAACAAAACTTACAATACAAATGACAAAATAATATTACAACATTAATTATAACATACACAAGATGACTTTTGCAATAAAATCTGTTTAAAATTAACCTTAAAACAGAGTTTCAGGCAAGCTATTCCAAAAGGAAGGTGCAGCAATAGAAAAGGACCACGATCCATATCGATTTTTATGTACAGTGGTGTCCCCCAGGATGAAACCCACTTTTAAAGCACTCTGCAGTATGCTGCAGCAGACCTACTGAATAAAGCAATGTAATTTCAATGGCAATTATTCCCTTTTGTCATGCAGGAAACTGTGGCATTCACTTCATCCTGGCAGTGTCACATTTTCCTGAATGACAAAAGGGACCAATTGCCATTGAAATTACCGTGCTGTCAAATTCTGCAGAGTGCTGCAAAATGCTGCAAAATTGGGTTTCATCCTAGGGGATGTAGTATAGCTTGTAAAACAATTCCATTGTTTATTGGTGAAACAATTTTGCACCAGTACCTTGTGGCTGACACTCAAGCTTTTAACCATGGTGTTATCTGAAACTGACAAACTTAGCAACCATTGGGCATTGTGCAGGAAGGTGATTATCATACTATCTTGAAATCATGGAGATAGAAGCTGAGAACATCCATAAAACTACAGTAGTTCTTTCACTTGTACAAAGTTTAACATTTAGCTTTATAGATTATGAATTTATACACCAGATTAATCTGTGACACCCCACTGAAGTTGCGAGTGGTGTGGGGTGGCACGATGGCAGCTATGGCATTTATGGATGAATCCCGTGAAGTCAACCCTATTGGCTGAACACAAAATCCTCATTTCCTTCTTTCTCAGTGCAGCCAGGCTCTTGATTCGTGGGAGTTGTGTCTCTGTTCTATGTAATCATGGTGGGGACAACAGAAGAACATTGAAAGTGAGGGAAAAAAAATGGCACTTATTGACTTCAGTTTTGTTACCTGAGATAAACAGAGAGGGAGACAGAAGCCCTTGGTGAAGTGTGTGCTTTGCTGTGCCAAAGGTCATGGTGGGAGAAGTGCTGCTGCAGGAATTTTAGTTGGATTCTTCGCACCATGGGCTCCTGTACATCCTTTGATAGAGGGTGGTGGTGGCAGCAAGGAAGCAACTGACCTGCCACTTCACTAACATCCTGTTAAAACTGGGAACAGTGGCCGAGATCCACCAGAGCACTGCAGTTGCCATGAAGCCCTGTCCGAAGCTGCTCATGGCAAGTACTAGGGATGGGACAGGGGTGGAGAACAACAGTGGCCACTCCATGATGTGTCAATGTGCTGATGCAGAGAGTAACATCTGATAACCAGAGCACCCCCCCCCCCCCAATACTGCACCGGGATCTGACAGATGCGTAGGGCTCTAATATATCTCTTGAACTGAGGAGTGGGACTAAGGCTAAGGACTTAAGGGGATGCAAGTAGTTGAGATAGGGTGAGGATTAGGACCATACACTGGTGGGGCAGCAGAAATACCTGCATGAGGATGGGGGTAGGGGTTAGGGTTTGTGCAGTTCTCAGAGCTAAAAGTCAAAGGAGAACACTGGGGATGGGGTAGGATGTGATTCACAATAATGCAGTTAATATAACTAATGTTATATCTATTATCCAAAACCATATATCTCCCTCCACCAATCAAAACTGCATACTATTTACTCCGCTGATAGTAAAATACTGTTTGGCATTGGCACAGCCTACCCAGACTTGGTAAGATGTGATATGCGCAAGTCCTGTCTTCTTGGATTTGGATCCCCCTGAAATTGAGCTGGTACCTCCTCTGCAAATGAGAAAAAGAACAGGATTTTTTTTTGGGGGGGGGCAATTGTATAATATGTAAAGCTCAAGGTAACATTCGTTTGATTCCCCTGTCTGTTACATTTTCATGACAGCATATACTGTATGTGAACAACTAATTCAGTTAACATAATTGCAGCTGTGTGCAACTTTGATAGTCCTTTTGCCTGTCTTCATGATTACAACAAAAAAATAAAAAAGCCTGCAGGGCTTTCATTATGAAAAATTCAACAGTACAAGGGTTGATATCTGTTACAAAGCAGACCCCTTCTCATGTACATGTTTTTTGGGTGGGGGAGCCTGAGAGGTGGGTGCCCTCCCTTCTGTTTATATGTATTTAGTTAATTCACCAAGTTGCATGCTTATATCTTCCTTTTCCCCCTGTAATATCTGCAGTGGCATGGTGATTTATATGGGAAATACCTTTCCTGGTCTCAGCAGTCTGCTAGTAATTCCCCAGAAACTGAGCTGGTACCTCCCCGAAAATGAGAAAATGATGTCCAAACCCATGAAGACAGGATTTGCACAAATCACATCTTACCAAGTCTGGGTAGGCTGTGCCACCACCAAACAGTATTTTTCTGTTAGTGTAGTGAACAGTATGCAATTTGGATGGGGTGAGGGAGATATATGGATTTGAATAATATTTATTTATTTGAAAAGTTTTACCAGGAAAGGAACACCGAGCTGCAATAGCTCATCTCCTGGTGCAGCCCGGGGGGAAGGGAAAGTGGAGGTAGCAACATTAAGTACAGAAATAGTCAAATAAAAGAAATGGTAAGACAAAAATGGCAAGCAAATAATTCACACTGGGTCAGTTACATATCAATACAAATATACATACAGAACATCATTCATGTGCATGCTAGGTAATACTAAACAATAGACTTACACATATGATAATACAATTTCTCAATATATTGTATGTACAGCCTATTTCCAGGAAATATAAGAGCTATGGTGAAAGCTTGAGTATACTCATAGGAGAGACTAGCAAAGGTGGAAAGGAGTTGGGGACTAAATGGGCCAACCCTCCCTTTCAGAATGCATGAAACCCGCAAAGGGAAAGGCCGACGGGAAGAATGGTAAACAAGAGAAGAGGAATTAAGTACGGGAACAGTGGAGGATGTTTAGATAGGAAAGGATAGAGAAAATGAGAGTCATGGGGGGAGAATATGGAGAGAAGAACAGGTAGAGTACAGGAGGGAGAGGGTGAGAGTAAAAGAAAAGTTAGCGAGCAGGAAGAGAAGGTGGGGGGACAGCTGCAGATGCAAGAGGGGGATGTATAAAGATGAAGGAGGCAGGACAGTGAACTGGGTGACAGGACAGAATGAATATTTAATGGAAGGGAAGTCCAGATATTGGGGAAGTGATAGGAGAAAGCAGATCTTCCAGAAGTGGAAGACTGGGAGGGGAGGGTAAAATTTATGTGGGTGGAGTTGCAGAAAGCATAGTGTGGAATAGGAGTGAGTGAGAGGAGAGCAAGGAGGTAAAGTGGCAGAGAGCCAAGCCAGAATTTGCTAATCAAAGAAGCACTCTGAGCAAGGCATCTGGCACTAAGAGAAGGGAAGGAGAGAAAGGAGTAAAGGTCACAAAGGTGTATATGGGATGGACAGTCAAGGGCAAAATGGCAGGAGTTAAAGAGAATATCCAGTCTGGTAAGGGTGGAGTTAGGAGTGGAACTGTGTACTGTGGCATAGATATTCAAAGGGGATGCACCCGGCCTAACTGAGTTGCACCAGCGCATCCCAAGAAAGGTGCCTCTGGGCCATATTCAAAGCCTGGAGATGTGCTGTGCATCTCCAAATGCAGCGAAGCGCATCAATAATGTATGCGGTGCATCTCCAGGGGGCGTGCCCATGCATATGCGGCACATCACAGTATTCTGCCAAGATGTGCGATGCATCTGCCCACACATCTCAGAGATGTGACGCACAACGTTAGGCATGTTAAAAACAAGCCTAACTGATAGCCATCCACAGGCAGGGCTGCTGTACTGCACTGCACAGCACAGCAGCCGCCAGCCACTGGGTGGCTAGTCCCCCCATCCCCAAACCCCAGATCAGTCCTTAATATCTATGTAATTTTCCCCAAGTAGTCTAGTGGCCGCCCCAACCCTGATGCCCAATCGTCCCCAAAGTATATGTCGTTGAATTCCCTGGTAGTCTAGTGGAACCCCCCCCCCCGATACCTGTTCTTGCCACAATATTACTCGTTAAAGTACCTGGTAGTTTAGTGGTACCTTTATCTCTTCCCCAATACCCGATCATGCCAAAATATTCCTTGTTAAAGTCCCTGGTAGTCTAGTGGCTCCCTCCCATCCCTGAACCCGATCATAGGATAGTATTTAATAATTCCATTGTCTCTGGTAGTCTAGTGGTACCATCCTCCCAGCCCTGAACCCCGAGTGTAGCGTACAAAATCTACAAACATATTCCCTGGTAGTCTAGTGGACCCCCCCCACCCACTGAGGTACCCACACCCACCCCACTTCCCATGTCTCAGGATGGCCATTCAGCTAGTGGGCAGCATAACCCACCCGCATACCACCACGGCTGCCCACCAACTGAGCTATTACAGAATGGCAGCTTAGAGGGTTCCATGTGATAATGGTGATCACGGAAAGGCGATCACCTTTAGGGCAAATGTACATCACCGAAAATCAATTTCAGCGATGTACACTCCAGGCGCACAGCAAAAGAGCACTGGAGACTGGGATTTTTTTATGCAGGGGGCTGTGCCCCCCACCACACCCCATACTAAAGGATTCTCAACTCCAGGGGGGGTGCAAAAGACAAAAAAAAAATTTCCCGAACTGGCAGCAAAAATGAGCATGCACCCAGAACCAAACCCAGCACCATCCCAACCCTAGCCTGCCAGCAACCCACCATGCCACATGGCCAGCTTGGCAACCCACTGCTGTACTACAACCCACAAACCCTCCCTCCCCTTCTGCCCATTGCACGGCGTGTCCCTCCCCCCGCATGTGTGTATATGAGCGACATCTTGCCGCTATATTCACCCACCCACCCATCTGATCATCCTCCCTACCTGGTAGCCCTGTGCACCAGTGCCATGATTGAGTCACCCTTTTTGAAAGCACTCAATCATGGTCACCATCATCATAGGCTACCACTTACAGTACAGGATACAATACCATTGGTCAACACTGTTGACCAATGGGCTTGCAGGGTGTACTGTAACCTTTCATTCACAAAGTTGACAACAAAGTACAGCAACCCCGCTATGTAAGCATAGTGGCCCCCTTTGGAGGCCATGATGTTGACCTGTCTTCCCACTACCCCTAAGCCACCCTCCTTGTGAGGAGCACCCTTCATGCAGGTATACATTGCAAATGGATAAAAAGTGGACCCCACCTTGAAGCCTAGCACACTTAGGTTCCAGTTGGACTGACTCTATTCTGGGCACATTGGTAAGTTCCTCTCCAATGAGCCAATTTCAGCCCCGGCTACGGTGGTTGTTTTAGAGTACCCCTCTTTGTTATCCCCAAGGGGTGGAACTTTTTCTCTCCAGCCCCTACTTTTAGCAGTTCAAAAGTGTCCCCTGAAATTAACAGGTCATTGTGATGGAATCTTTCAGTGCACAAAGTTGTGATGGGGAGTGTGTGGGTGCCATGGGTGGAGACAGGATGAATTATTATGAATAAACTCCCATCAGTATCAGTATGAGTACCCCTCAAATACACCTATGCTCATGGAATGTGAACAAGCTAACTAACATGGTTAAAAGTTTAAAAACTATCTCTTCACCTTAAGAAGTGCAAAACCAGGAGCTGCATCTAAGCCCTACTGAACATCCCAAGCTACCAAGGTTTGGCTTCACTATGGAATATTCTTCCTTCTTTGCAGGGGGATGCCACCAAAGGGTAGTCATTCTTCTTCCTCAGCACACATGGTTTGAGGAACAACAGGTCTGATGGGACATGAAGGGTTGCCTTACTAATGTGCATGGCCCTCTGAATGGGCAGGAGGCCACCATGGTGAACCTCTACTTATGCCCAGGAACCAATACCCCCACAGCCAAATATTTAATAAACCAGATAATCTCCTTCACCAAGGGGATTCTCCTCCTTAATGTATACTTTAATATGATATTGAATCTTAGTCTGGACTTGTCCAGCTCGAACCCTCCCAAGCAACCCTCCATGCACAAATATCTAAAAAAAATAATACAGAAGGTTGGCTGGGTTGACACCTGGCATGCCCTGAACCCCAGAAGCATAGCAACACACACAACTCCCCAGTCCATTTCACATATCCAGGACAGATTACTGTTTTACACAGGTGGAAAATTTGCAGAGGGTGACAAATAGAACCCTTGTAGACAGTATTCTCTCAGACCAAGCCACAGTTAGCACCTACTGGGACTTTGGTCCTGAAAAGCAGTCCACACAATGGCCCCTGAATATCTGCCTACTGAAATCCCCACTGTTTTGCACCTTTGTGAAGGAGAAATTGGAGGAGATCTTTCAAGATAACTTGGCAGCTGAGGAATCTCACTGAATTTGGTGGGACATAGCTAAAGCGGTTCTGAGGGATCACCTCACACAATTTTCTTCACAGCTTAAAAGACAGCACCAAGAATGGTGGCAGACTCTTGAGGACACCCTGCATTTTCTCCAACAGGCGCATCAGCAGGGTGACATGTCAGTCACAGCACAGATTACTAAGGTTAAGGAGGACATAGATATGCTATGCTTAGAGCAAACAGATATTGCAGTCACTTTTCTATGGCAACATTTATATAAGGTTGGGGCCACATCCCCCACATTGCTGGCCTATCATCTCCAGAAACAATGTCACATAGCCACTGTCCTGGACATAACATACCCTACAATAGGTACTCATCACTCCAGTCATCACAAGATAGCAGCAGCCCAACATCAAGAGCAAATTGATTCCTTTTTGAACTACCTGCAACTGCCTATCCTCCCCTTGGAACAAGGACAACAACTTCTAAATTGTTTCATTGTAGAGGAGTTAGGTCAAGTGATCCATCTCTCTAAAACAATGAAAGCTCCTGGGCCAGATGGCTATGGCACAGAGTTTTATAAATTCATCAAGGACCTTTCCTTATTTCCACTTTTGTCAACCAATAACGAAGGCCTGCAAGGGGAACCCCCCCCCCACCAATGTGGGATTATGCAGTGATTTCTGTAATCCCTAAACCAGACAAGTTCAGGTAATTTACTACCCTACCCAACATAACAGTGTACTTTGCCATACGGGTATGGGTACTGGTGACACAGGTAATGGGAAATGTATTTTCTCAACTGGCATTACAGGCAACCTGTGGGGTCCTTGGACTCTTCTGAAGTTGTAATCAGGCATGAAAGGGCAGCCTGCGGGGTCCTCACACCAGAAAGAAGCACACAACACCAGCCTGACAATCCAATTGGTTAGAGCTGGAGTCTGTGCTCTGAGCCTGCTGTGAGTGCTCAGATAGAAGTGGAGTTTGTTGGGAGAGGGAGGAATTGGTGCTTGATCTGCAGTTGCAGTGAAACAAATGACAAAAAAAGTTTTACAACTTAAAAAAAAAAACAAGCACAAAATGTAGTCCATGAAGGAGCAAGGGGATGGGGACTGAAGGGGGAAACTTGGGGGAGCTTCCAGTACAGTGCTTGGGTCCAAGAGGAATAAAAATAGGAGGGAGGGACACTCCTTGCTGGCAGCAGCTGTGAAAGCCATTTAGGCTGTATTACACAGTATCTGTTAGGTGGCACGAGCTCTGTCTGTGACATAGCTACTCTGGGTGTCTCTGCAGTATATTGAAAGCCATTTAGGCTGTATTATACATGTTCTGTTAGGTGCCCCGAGCCCTGTCTGTGACATAGCTACTCTGTGTCTAACTGCAGCATAGCAAAAGCCATGTAGGCTATATTGCACTGTCTGTTAGCCTGTTAGGTGCCTAAGGCCTGTCATAGTTACATTGTGTATGACATCTCCCTGCAGCATAGCAAAAGCCATTTAGGCTGTATTACACTGTCTGTTAGGTGCCCCAAGCCCTGTCTGTATGACATTAGCTACACTATGTGTGTTTTTCTCTACTGCATAGTGAAAGCCATTTAGCCTGTATTACATAGTGTCTGTTAGGTTTCCTGAGCCCTGTATGTGACATAGCTACTCTGTGTCTCTCTGCAGTATAGCGAAAACTGTTTAGGTTGTATTACACTGTCTGTTAGCCTGTTAGGTGCCCTGAGCCCTCTCATAGCTACACTGTGTGTGACATCTGTCTGCAGCATAGTGAAAGCCATTTAGGCTTTACTACACTGTCTGTTAGCTGGTTAGGTGCCCCAAGCCCTGTCATGGCTACACTGTATGTAACTTCTCTCTGTGGCATAGCAATAGCCACAGCTGTGTCTACTATGTCTCATATTTCCCAGTCTAAGTTTACTAAAAGGACTCACAGTGCTGCTGCATGTGCAACTGAAAACGATGTGGACAATATGAATCCTAGCACCAATGAAGAACACAGTGACAATAATAACATCACCAGAACTGGCACTAAATGTCCTCTGGAATCAAAAAGGCATGTTAGCAATAAAATGATAGAAGAGATGCAGAAAGAACTGACAGGAGTTACTTGCAGAGGTACTGAAGGTTTTGCCACATGTGCCAGGACACTTCCAGCTGCTGAAGCAGAATGCAAGAACATGGAGGCATCCTCCCCAAATATAAACTCAGATGCTAAGGCAGCAAATGCTGATAAAGATGGTGGTGATAGTGGGGACTGGAAATGAGATAGTCCAGGCTATGTCCCACATGATGATGATGGCACTTCCAGTTCTTCTAATCTTGTGGTGATGAGGTCTGTAGTTTCAGTGAGAGGGTACGAGAGGATGCCACTGTAAAGCATAAGAGGCAAGTGGAGAAAAAAATCATATGCAAAATGTAAGAATAAGAAGATGAGCACAAATGAGAACAATTCATATGAACGTGGAAATGGTAGTGAAGGGTTTCCTCCCGGTCTCTTAACCATTCACAAAATAGTGCCAGACACCATAGCACAAAGCACAAAAGGTAAATCTTTGGTGTGGAATTTATTTTATATTGACCCTGCAGACAACTCTTCAGCTGAATGCAGTCTGTGCAAAAAGAGCGTCAGTCATAGTGGCAAAGTGGGACATTTTGGAACACCAGTAATGAAGCGACATGAAAAGGCAAAACACCCAATTGAGTGGGGCAGAGCAAAGGACAGTGTGGTTGGTATGTGTAGTAGTGGAGGTGGTAGTGGCGGTGACCATAGTGACAATAAACTGGAAAAAGGAACTGACATTGAATTATTTGATGTGGCCTGGCAGTCTTCCCAGGCAAACATAGATTGTTTTCTTCTGACACAATCAAGCAGTGCAAAATCCCACTGTACTACTCTGTGTAAAAAAGGTAGAAAAATACAATCCACCCAAAATTAAAAATATCTCGTCATTCTCATCAACTAACATTAAAAGAAAGTGTTGCAATGACATCAAAATTTATCTGCAAGCATCCAATATGACAGCTGTTAAATAGAGGCATTGCAGAACTGTTGGGCGATTGTCAACTTTCTTTTGCTTTTGTTGCCCAAAAAGGTTTCCTCAAGTGCGTGCACTGGATTAAACACCTCTCCCTGTTGAACATGTTTCTCAAAAGAGGGTGTTCCACAGTTGCATGGCTTGGTGTGTAGTGTGGTCACTAAGCAGCTGAAACTCTCTGAGGTAAAGCAGGTACACATAACCATAGATATATGGACCAGCAACCAAGCAATTGACTACATGACTGTTACAGCTCATTGAGCAAGTTTTCAGTCAGAAAGTAATAATCCCCACTCTACTATAAGTAGTAGGAAGCAGGCTGTATTATGTGTCACCACTTTTGAGGAAAACCACACTGCTATGAATATTTTGCAGGAGCTATAGAATCACTTCCAGAAATGGCTTACTCTGTATTCCTTATCTCCTGGGTTCATAGTGTATGATAATGGTGCCAACATAGTCAAAGCTGTTTGAGATGGCAATGACCAACACATACCTTGTTTTGCACATTGTTTAAATCTTTTTATCTATAGTTTCTTAAATGGAAATAATAATGTTGAAAACCTGTTAGATCATGCTTGGAAAATATGTGGGCATTTCAGCCAGTCTGTGAAAGCACAAAAAAATCCTGAAGGGGCTGCAGAGGTCAAACAACTTACCCTTGCATACATTAAAGCAGGAAGTTCAGGCCCACTGGAATTCAGCATTTTACACATTGGAAAGGCTTCCTGAACAGAAAAAAAGCTGTACATGACTACACCATGCAGAATTAAATAGATAAAGTAGACATCATGTTCAGTTACCAGTACATTGAGGATGGAGTGGTGTGCAGACCACCAGCCCAAGGGGAGGATCTGGATAGGGAGTTAGCAGAACAAATCATAAGAGTCTATAGGAAGGGAACACTGTGGTGGTGGGGGACTCCGACCTACCGGGGGTGGAGTGGAGCACCCCAACCACCAAGAGTACAAGAGAGCAGGTTTTACTAGAGGCATTTCAGGACAGCTTCCTGGTGCAGTTCGTTAGTGAGCCAACTAGACTGGATGGGACTCTGGACCTGGTTCTATCAAATGGGAAGGTTGTAAGGGATCTGGAGGTAGAAGACCCTCTAGCTGGGAGTGACAACCACTCTGTTTGTTTCATGCTCAACATGGGCAGGGCAGCAGGAGGTACAGGTACCAATGTAATAGACTTTAAGGGGCTGGACTTTAAAAGGATGGGGGAAGTTTTGGGCAAGCATCTGGTGGAAATTTAGCCTCACATGGATGCTAGCCAAAAATGGGATATCATTAAGAAAAGCCTGGTGGAGGTGACTGGGACATGTACAAGAACAAGGAATAAGAAGGGACGGGCACAAAAAAAACAGCTGTCTGTCGAAGGAGGTCATGGAAGGGGTCAGGGCCAAACAAAAGGCATTTAGGAGACTCAAGAGATGGGGGGAGAGAACAGGAAGGCATATGTGAAGAAGTCCAGGGAGGTTACCAGGCTGGTCAGAGCAGCCAAGGAATCCAGGGAGCTGAGACTGGTGCAGGGCATAAAAGATGGAGAAAAGTACTTCTTCAGATACATCAGTGAAAGATGGAAAAACAAGGATCAGATTGTGAGGATTAAGAAAGGCGGGGGCTGGGTGGAGAAGGGGGAGGACCAGGCAGAGGCGCTGAATGAGTACTTCTGCTCAGTGCTCACTAGGGAAAAAAGGGGAGCATATACCACCTGGGAGGGAAGGAGTGGGTGGGGGAGAGGTAACTGATGTAGGGATTACAGAGGACAGGGTGCTGAAGGTATTGAGGACTCTGAGGGGGGACAAGGAACTGGGTCCAAACAGCATTCACCCTAGGGTACTTAGGGAACTAGCAGTGGTCCTGGCAGGACCACTGGCTGACCTGTTTAATACATCCTTAGACATTGAATGTGTGCCACAGGACTGGAGGATGGCCCATGTGGTACCCATCCATAAAAGTGGACCTAGGGATGAACCAGGGAACTACAGACCAGTAAGCCTCACATTGATTGTGGGGAAACTCATGGAGATGATCTTAAAAGAGAGGCTGGTGACCTTTTTGGAGCTCAGTGGTCTCCAGGATGGTCAGCAGCATGGGTCTGTCTTGGGGAAGATCTTGTCATACAAATCTGATTGAGTATTATGACTGGGTGACAAAGAAACTGGACAAAGGCCATGTGGTGGATGTCCTGTATTTGGACTTCAGCAAGGCCTTTGATTCCATGAAGCATGGGAGGCTGGGGGGAAGCTGGAGTATATAAGGGTGGGATCAAAGATGGTAAGCTGGATCACCAATTGGCTGAAGGGAAGGCAGCAAAGGGTGCTGGTGGGGGGAGCTCTCATCACTAAGGGGTGTGATGAGTGGGGTGCCACAGGGATCAGTATTGGGACCAGTGTTGTTTGCAATATTCATAGCTGACATCTCACATGGGGTTCAGAGTAAGATCAGTCTCTTTGCAGAAGACACAAAGATGGGTGCCATGGTTGATGACATCGAAGGGTGGAGGGGGCTGCAAGAGGACCTCACCAAATTGCAGGAGTGGTCAGATGTATGGCAGTTGGGGTTTAACGCCAGAAAGTGCAGGATCTTGCACTTCAGGGCTAACAACCAGTGGAGGAGCTATCAGCTGGGGGGTAGAACTAGAATGCATTGAGGAAGAAAGAGATCTAGGGTTTGCTTATAATGAGAAGATGAACAACTCAGCTGAGTGCAAGAGGGCAGCATCAAAAGACAACAGGATGCTGGGGTGTATAGTGAGGGGAATCTTCTCCAGAAATAGGGAGGTGATCCTGCCCTTCTACAGGTCACTGGTCAGGTCACACCTGAAATACTGCGTGCAGTACTGGTTCCCATTCTTGAAGGACATCAGATTGTTGGAAGGTGTATAGTGGAGGGTGACAAAGATGATCCAGGGGTTAGTGGGATACTCCTATGAGGAGAGGCTGGGTAACCTGAGCATGTATTCCCTGGAGGAGAAGAGGGACAGTGGGACATGATCGAAACCTTTAAATGCTTGAAGGGGATTAACAGGGCTAGTAAAGAAGGGATTTTCCAGATTAGAAGGGGGAGGATCACAAGGGGGCAGCAGATGAGATTGGAGGGGGGAAGATTCAGGAGGGAAATCAGGAGACATTATTTTACTGAGAGGGTGGTGGATAAGTAGAATACTCTGTTGGAGGAGGTGGTAGCCTGTAGCACAGTAGATGGTTTTAAGAGGGATGGGACAGAGTGAGGGGTATTTGTGAGGAGGGGAGGGTGGGTGGGGCAGCTGCAAGTTGAGGGCTAGCTGCACAATCGAGCAGACTCAATAGACTGTGGGGCCTGTTTCTGCTGGTGTTTTTGTATGTTTGTAAGCTCATAATTCCAGGAGCTGGACTCTACTGGAATCTTTGGTCACTTTATTGGAGCCATTTGAGGCTACTGCAAGTGATGTCAGTGCAGACAGTGCAACTTTGAATCAAATTCTCCCTGAAATCCGATTTCTTCACATTTTCTTTGATAACATAAAGAGACTTCCAGTCAAAAGATGACACCACCACTGTTATGCTAGCAAATGACTTGAGTCTCAGACTGTTGACTGATAGACTAAATGCCATGTTTAAGAATGACATCTATGTGTTGACTACATTGCTAGGTCCCCGCTTTAAGTGGAACAATGAAGCCATCCTTCCTGCAGGGGGAGACATAGAGTACTGGAGAGATCTTCTGCTAACCAAATGTGACACTGCCCTACAAGTACCATTAACTGATGTACAGCAGACAAACTCTGCTGAACCATCATAGTGTGCCTCTGGCGCAGACAATAGCAAATCTATAAATTCTTCACAGTCACTAGTGTCATCAGCGAGGGACAGGATATCTACAGCTACTTCTCAGGCATCCTATGTTCAGGATCAGAAAAGCAAATCATTTCTGAGTTGCCTGCAACAACATAGTCTAGTATGCCATAAAAAAGTGCAGCAGGTTCATCTGCCAGACTGGTAAGCATGTCACACAACACAACTATCCTGGAATGTTTTGCAGAACATACTGTGATAGGTCTTGAAGAAGATCCATTACTCTATTGGAAACAAAAGAGAACAATACGGCCAGATCTAGCAAATCTTGCAATAATGTACCTTAGTTGTCCACCCTGAAGTATATATCCAAAACGCATATTTAGTGCAGCTGGAGGAATAGTCACTGATCACAGAACACTGCTAAGTCCTGCAAATGTGGAATGACTTACATTTCTCAAAATGGATGATGACAATTTTCCAATTGTCACAAATACAGAATTATTCTAGTCTGACCCTGAACATGAACAACAGCCTGAAAACAGTGATACTGAATATAATGACCAGATTGTGTACAAACCAAATAGAACCATCACCACTGCACCCATGCCAACCACATGTGCCACACTGCTCTTAGTTTTCTATTGTCAGCCTTCAGGTTTATATTATGTAAGTTTGTTTGAAGCCCACCATGGGTATAATTTCTGGAAATGGCAGCAGTCTCACTCAGAGCAGCTGCGCCTCTCATACCTACCTCATCAATGCCTGCCATGGCTATAATTTTTGAAAACAGCAGCAGGCTCACTTACAGTAGCCACACCTCTCATACCTGCCTCAGCAATGTCCACCATGGATATAATTTTTCAAAACAGCAGCAGGCTCACTCACAGCAGCTGTGCCCCTCGTACCTACCTCAGAAATGCCCGCCATAGGCATAATTTTTGGAAATATCAGCAGGCTCAATCAGAGCAGCTGCACCTCTCGTACCTACTTCTGAAATATTACAGTACCCTGGCTACAATGCCATTTCTAAGCCAAATGTGGTGACCATCTCTTTTCTTAAGATAAAACTAAATTGAAACATTTATGAAATACTCAACTCTTGGTGAAACTACAACATTTTACCACCAAATAAAACTAGAAGATTCCTGGAATCTTTCATGGTAAAAACAGGGTAAAATTTTTGTTCAGTTTTATTGCAGTGCTGCTTTAAATTTGGGAATTAGCCAATGGTCAGGTAATTTAGACCAATAAAGTTTGTGGGATTCTGAACACCTTTTTCTAAATGTATCTACAGTAAGTGGTTTCTTAGTCCTTTTGCAACATTCAAGAATGTTCGACCAATAACATAAAAGTGATATAAACTTTGCACTGGTGCAGAAATTGGTAGCATATAATTTGCACAGTGGTATTGTAAGTAGCAGTTTAGCTCGACATACGGTGCTGCAAACTGTACATGAGGAACAGACAGACTGAAAATTGTAATGAGTCAATTTGGGAGGGCTGGAAATGAGCAGAAACAACAGTTATCAATTTGTGACTGGACAAAGAGTTTCATCAGTGACATCCTAGATCTCATTTTGTCTTCAAGCCGATATTGTTCCATTTCTCAAGCCCTCTCCTGTTACTGACAGCAGTTGTCTTTTTAACAGACCTCTCCATTTCTGTTTAAAACTGTTTTGTCTCCTTTCCAATAAAAATATTTGTGATGGATTTGGTGTTTCAGAAACTGACAGCTCACAGTATAAGATATCTGGCAACACTCCATTAATGAAATGAGTGGGTAACTCTGTCTGTGTTATTACAAAGTAGCCTCGGCATTTTTGTTTGTAGAAAAGACTTCTAATTATATGAAATGGTATATGTTACATCTGCAGCTGACATGAATGATGCCCCTTGGGCTGGCAGTTGGCCACAAATGATTGCTCATCTGGGAGCTTTTAACAGTCTCACCACCACTCCATAAGCCCCCAAACCAAGGTCTTCCAGATAACAGTGCATGGTGCACTTATTATACCAAAATGCTCTGCCCACTGACAAAAAAACTTGAAAAATGATATATTTTGAACCATTAAAATGTTGTAAAAACTGTTCCTGAGTTTTATAAATTGGGTGATTAAGGAAGACAAAGACACCAAGAAATAAAAAAAGCAATATTTGGTAGCTATAGTACCTACAAAATGTTGAGACGAGACATCAATTTCTACAGTACTGTAAATGATACATTTCTCTGGATAAGGAATCAGAATGCTCCTTGCCTGCACTTTGCACCTTTCTTAAGGTATTTATTTATTTATTTATTTATTTTTTGTTAACCAGGCAAGATAATTCAGTAATACAGGTAAATGCAGCACAAATTATAAACTTGATGGTTGGCTAACAATGTACAAATATTACAAAGGTGAAGGCACACAAGCAGACAACAGTAACTATACACTAAATGCAAGTAGTCTAATCAGGGTACTGATAGATACAGGTATTTATTTGTTTCTTTCTTTATTTACTTTATTTATTTTTGTTGACTGGGACAGAAGGGCTAGACAATGTCTGTTTTCAGCCTCTTCCTAGGAGGTGTGTATACGGTTGCAAATCAACTGAAACTGAACCAGATTAAGCTGTTGGTGGTATTTTTAGTAAACGGGCTCATACCATAAACATTGGCACCCAAGTGCAGTACTAGGGGGATGCTGCACTGCACTGTTAGGGTGTGCCATCCTCCAAATGAGACATTAAATTGAGGACTTAGGGGGTGCTTGAAAGAGCAAGATGACTGTAAGCAGATTTTATGACTCCACTGTAATTATTCTGCATTTCACTGTTTCCAAATTTGAAAATAAATATATGTGAAAAAATAACATTTACCTAACACAATGCACTCAGCAATTCTATGTGCAATCTCAGTCAAACAAAAAAAAAGACTAGACTTATTTTCTCTTTTTATTTTGCAGTTAAAGAAACTGTTGATTTTTTTTAACAACACAATCACAACACCAACATATAATAAAAACAACATACAAAAACAAAGATTACAAAAAACACTAAAACAAACCATTAACACAATTATGCCACACACCGCCCCCCCCCCCCCATACACACATTCACTATGGCCATGCTGGATACTGAGCCAGGTTATAAAAGAAAAAAGTAAAACAAAATGGGTCCAGTGATGGGTAGCACCACATAAGAGCATGTATGATTGAGCTCATCAATATGAGTGACTCAATAATACCACTCCCATGTAGAGCGAGCAGTGAAAAGGAGCTATCCATACTGAAAGCGAGTGTAGCATTCAGGGATACATGCAACATTAGCGAGCAATGAGGATAAAATGATTATTTGGCCAAAGCTTGCCAAGCTGGCAGTGTGGTATAGTGGTTGAGCCACTGTCCCTGGAACCTAAGGTGCCAGGTTTGGATCCAGGTTCAGAAACTGTTTTTGCTTCCAGGGGTAGTTTCTATTAATTTCTAAGTCTGCTCCCCCTAAACAGTGAATCACTGTATATTTTTAGAGGACTGTCACTGTTTGTGGTGGTCTCTCTAATGGGAAGTCACCCTTTTGTCACAGGCGATTCTTTCCTAGCCCTAATGAGCACCGCGATAAGGGACTCTCCCTTATCACATAAAACCCAATGATGTACCACCCATCTGAGTGAAATTAGCCAACTTAAATAATCTGCAACAGAAAAGCTAAGACAATACTGACAGCCCAGCAATCAGTGTAACAACAAAAGAGTGTGTAAAACATCCCAGCGAACTCTGAAGATATGGTAGGTATTTAAAAAAAAACAGGCAATAGATTTCTCTATATGAAGGGCCTGTAACATTTCTGCAACCCATTCGAGCCATGGCAGTGGAGATGGATCTAACTAATGATGCAAAATCAACAGTTAAGCCACTGCCAAAATTAACACCATATGTGCTTTTATTTTCTCATTTCTTACCATACCTTTATGTTTAATTCCTTGAATTCACACCACCAAAACAGTTCCAAACAATACATACCATGATACTTTTTCTCTGTTTGTTACAAAAATCTACCAGGCTCAGTTACCTTCATGGCTCAATTACATAAAGTTTCCATAAATTTGAATCCATCCAGATTTTTTTGTGATTTTACACATATGCCATAAATCCATATTAGTGTTTGTGCCAAAAACATATTTTACTGTATATTTCTTTATTTTATTTATTTATTACAGTCCTGGAATTTGACATACCTTTGAGTCAGAGATTAATTTACAAAGGTTCCACGCCCAAAGAAATCGTAACAATTAGCTAAATACAACAATGTAAAACAAACATGACATTGATATAACAAAAAAAAAAACAATCAGAGCAGTCATTATATCAGACTTTGTCAAAGTTGGCAAATAAAAACCAAAAATAGATACCAGGGTAAAAGCTAAGATAAAATACACTAACTTATCAGTATGTGATAATAGGCGGTCAAGAATAACTTTGTCAAAATCAATAGATTAACCTGGGTCAGGCAAGACAAATAAAAAGGAGCAGTGAAAAACGGTAAAGAGGGAGGAGGTGGAAATCAGGGTTTAGGAGCTACAGAGTGAGGTGAGGTGAAGTAGAGTGGAAACACATCAAGAGAGAGGTACCTATGGGGGAGGGTGCAGGGAGAGGAGGGGAGACGTGGGGAGAGTGACAGCTGTTCAGCCAGGAAATGATGGGTCCATGAGGGTAAAGTTGTCTAAGTTGGGCAGTAGCAGAGGCTGAGAGAAAGAAGGTATTATCTGAGGTTGCGTTTAAACTGCCCTAACTTGGAGGCAGTTTGTACATCAAGAGGGAGATCAGATAGCCAGGTGGGAGCTCTGTGGAGAAAGGCCAGCTGCGCTTGATTAGTCTGACAGAATGGGGCCTGATAGGTAGGTCTAGTTGCGCTTCTCATCCTTCGTCCCTTAAGGATTGGTTACTGGGGTAAGGAGGTATGTTGTTGGAGGGTTAGACCCAGACAGATCTGACCACAGCCTGATCTCTAAACTGCCATTTAATGAGTGTGTTGAACTTAAAAAATTGGACTTGTTATGCCTTGAAAGTAGTAAAGCTGCTGAATTTTAATTCTTTTTGTCTGTTCTACTGAACTCAGAAAAATGGAGCTTAGGGAGATTTTCGGCCCTCCTGCCCACCCCCTCCCCCACAGCTTATTAAATACACATTAGCCCCTCCTTCTCCTCAAATTCCCTGACACTATTGGTTGTTTTGATAGCCCATTCACATATCAGCTACCCTGCAACTACTGTTGTAGGATTCTGTCCAGTACTTTTCCTTTTATTGCTGGTGTTGTGCCATACTAATACATTTTTAAAACTACTGCAACCCAATATTGGTGCAACAGTCTTGCTCTGAATATTAAGACCCCTACCTCTGTCGCACTCATAAAAGATGGCACCACTAAGAATGGAGCTACTAGCTCTCCTCATCACCTATGTTGTACTGGAGGTGAGCTTAAAAAATTCTAGAACCAGGACAAACCCTGTCTCCAGACCTGATTTCTCCTCCCCATCGGGATTAAATCAAGAGGCACACTGATTGAGTCCTGCCTAAAACCTGACTTCAGAATCCCACGCAATATATACAAACCACCTGTACCTCACAGAATCCTTATAGCTGCCTTACTTTTCAGCCACACTGCCAGGGCCATATCTAACACTATACCTCATAGAGTAAAAACAAACAGGCTAAAATGGGTACACTGGGCTCGCATACTACCAAAGTTGCTACTAATGCAGGTTCTGATTTCTGGGGATGTCCACCCTAACCCAGGGCCAGTTCCTGCCAGACCACATAAGAGGCTGGGTCACCTCAAGATAGTCTGATTAAACATTCACAGTCTCCTTAGCAAACTACCACAGTTCCAGGCCTGGGTGGAACTACTTCAACTAGATATAATAGCTCTTTCTGAAACCTGGCTGTAACCTAAGATCAGTGATGCCACCATCGCCCTAGATGGCTACACAGTGTTCTAGCAGGATAGATTGACCAAGAGGGGTGGAGGATGCTTAGTGTACCTAAAGAGTGAGATAAATGCCCACATACTGCCTTGTAGTTTTCACACCAAGGAGGCACAAATACTAAGCCTAAAGCTCACCCTGGGCAAGCAAAACAAAGTGTTATTGCTATCTACTGTGTACATAACTCCTGGCATCCATAAAACAGGTATCCTGTAAGTGCTAAGCAATGTGGAACAAGCAAAGCACAACTGGGAGCATATTATTGTTGGTGATTTCAACACCAATTGGCTATCCTAAGACACCCTTGCAGTTCGTGATCAGGCTTCTGGTCTCTACCTCTCCCAACTGGTCTCACAAGCTACCAGATTTATTACAAAACTGACACAAGTACACTAATTAACTGGCTCCTTACAAGCTGCCAGAACACATCTCCGAGATCACAGTCCTTCCAGACACCTTCAGTGATCACCCTTCAGTAATGTGCACATAATCAAATAAGAACATTACTAGTGCTCCCCAGGTCTCGAGAAATCGCTCCCTGAGACCTGGGCAACTGGATTACTTTTGGCAATATCCGAAGCTTGTAAATTGGTCGCCACTAGACAGAGCTGAGGAAGCCAATCAAGCCCTCAACTTCTTCATCACAATGTTTAACAAGGCCTGTGACATCTTTGCCCCCTATAAAACTTAAAAAACTAGAGGGGCTACTAACCCATGGCTCACAGGCTCCATCCTTGAGCTCATGAGTGAGAAAGTGATAATCTCTGGCATAAGGCCAAAGCGATGTGCAAATTGGCAGATCTCATGACTTTTAAGTCTGCCAGCAATAGTTGCACAAAACATATCTATCAGGCTAAGGCAACCTACTACAAGATCTGCTAAAAAGGAGCTGGGGACATGGGAAGAAGTTCTGGGACTCTGTAAAATCATTCACAGGGAAACCCTCCAAAGCTGAACCAGGGCTTATAATCACCGACACTGGGTCACATCAAAAAACAGGTGACATAGCCAATGCTTTTAACCTGGCTTTCACTGATCTAAGCTCGATACTTCCCAGCAACTACTTGACCCTTTCAACTCTTGATCATGACCCAACCACCCCCTCGCCCCATATGGCCAAGGGCAACGTATCCCTTTTCTACTTCAAGCTGATCACCAGATTTGACACTACCAAATATGTTAAGCATGTACTAGGAAAGGCAAGGATGGGGACCAACCTTATTGACATGAAGCTGGTGGCACTTACAGTAAACGAGCTGACTGGTCCACTCACTAAAGTTTTCAATGCCTCACTAAGGTCAGGAGTGTTCCCTGACAAGTGGAAGGAGGTGTATGTCACCCCTGTTTTCAAAACAGATGATGCCACCAATCTAACTACAGGCCCATCTCCATTCTTCTCACCTTGTCTAAAGCCCTCAAATGAATTGTCTCCGACCAGCTCACAGATTTCATTTTGAAATACAACCTCCTCTGTACCCAGTAACATGGGTTCTGTAAAGACTATTCCACAATCACTGATCTGGTTGACTTCACCTCCAAAAACCACAATGCCTTTGATGATGGACTGGCTGTGGAGTCTATCTTTATAGAAATCACAAAGGCATTTGATACCGTCAACCATCAGCTCCTTCTCCAATACCTACTATCTATAGGCCTGTCCACAGACACAGTTGCATGGTTTAGGAGCTACCTCCCGAGCTGGACTCAATGTGTCAAAATCAAAGGCATTCTATCTGAGCCAAGAGAAGCGAGCCTTGGAGTCCCGCAAGGCTCAATACTGGGGCCTCTCCTTTTCAGCCACTTCATTAACCCCCTGCCCTCAATCTGCCAAGCGCACATCGTGTTATATGCTGATGATGCGGTTGTCTCCATAAGTGGAAAAAACCTACCCTCTATCACCCATGAACTAGAAGCAAATTTTCACCAACTCGAGACATGGTTCTCATATAAAAAATGAATGCTCAATTGTAAAAAACTAACAGCATGCTTTTTACAGTCCCACGGAACCGAAAGAAATTTGGGAAACTGCAGGTACAGAGTACCAGGGGGGTTGTACTGGAGCAGGTAGACACATTCAAATATCTCGGGGTTCACATGGATACTGCCCTTTCATTCACAACTCATGTAGACCATGTAGTCAAAACAGCCAAAGGGAAATTAGGTGTTCTCTATCGATACCAACACTACATACCGTCTGAGGCCCTAAAGCTGGTCACAAGCAGCACATTAGAAAATACATAGATACATAGATACATAGATACATAGACAGTGTCAGCAGATAAGGGCCTATGGCCCACCCAGTCTGCCCATTTGAGCTTGTAAGTTCAGTTTGTTTTCCTAGAAGTCTGTTGCCCCTTACCCCTGACCTCCAGAATTCCTTTATGTCTATCCCATGCATTCTTAAATCCCGTGATTGTTTCAGCCCCCACCACTTCCTCTGGCAGGGTGTTCCACTTGTCCACCACCCGTTCTGTGAAGAAATTCTTTCTCATGTTTCCTCTGAATCATCCTCCTCCAACTTCATCCCATGCCCTCTAGTCCTGGAACATCTTTTTCGCTTAAAATAGTGTTTTCCTGCACCCTGTTCCTCCCTGTAAGATACTTGTATGTCTCTATCATATCCCCTCTCTCCCTTCTCTCCTCCAGGGAGTACATGTTCAGTTCCTTCAACCTGTCTTCATAGGACTTGTGATACAATCCATGCACCATCTTTGTTGCCCTCCTCTGAACCTTCTCTACCCTGTCTATGTCCTCACGTAGGTATGGTCTCCAGAACTGTACACTGTACTCCAGGTGGGGCCTCACTAGTAACTCAAGGAAAACAGGAAGTTGTTATCCCTCTGTACAGACAGCTGGTGAGACCCCATCTGGAGTACTGCGTGCAGTTCTGGAGACTCAGTCTCCGCAAAGACATAGACAGGATGGAGGTGGTCCAGAGGAGGGCAACTAAGATGGTGCAGTGTCTGCACCAGAAGCCATATGAAGAGAGACTTAAGGAGCTTAATATGTTTAGCCTCGAGGAAAGGAGAAGCACTTGAATTGTCTCTAAACATCTCCTCCCACCCACCATTTCTACAATAACTATCTACTTATCCTCCTCCTGCCATCATCCCCCCAAATCCCCCCAGCCCAGTCCTCTCCCCTCTCCTCCACCCCTACCCCCTGCTTACTATCTCCCTCACCCTATCACCCCCACCCATACTACTCCCCCAATTCACATCCTACCCCTTGACCCTCTCTCCCCAATTTCTCCTCTCCCCCTATACCGCACCACGGGCCCTCCACTCCCAACAACAAAGCCCTCTCAGGCTGCCACTCATGCACAGCACCAACAAAATCTTTCTTTCTGGTGGCCTTACCCTACTCAAGCACTAGCTACCTGAAATGCTTCTGTTGACCTGTGCAAATTTGAACTGACTGTCTAAACATGTATGACTGATGGTGAAATTCTCACTGAAAATTTCTTGATAATCTGTAACCAAATTGTAACTTGACTGTTAAGAACATTACTTTGATTTTTATGTATGTTATTTAACCCTTTTTGTATGCTTTGTAACCTTGAAATCATGTCATCTTTGTACGCAAATGTCTCTCCGTATATATACTGTTGTTACTGTTAATCTCTGTTTCTGTACTATGTTTGGCTTGGAGCCTTTGTAAATGAGCCCTTGGCTCAAAGGTATTAACCCCAAACTGAAATAAATAAAAAAAAAAATCCTCTGACCTAGTAGGCAGGTCTGGCACCCACTGATGCACCCTGGCGCGATATTCAAAAGGGGATGTTGCACTCTGCAAATCCCGATGTGCCGGGGCACACCAATAATGTATGCAGCGCAAGTGCGGGGGGCGTGCCCATGCATATTCGGCATATCCGATATTCAGCCCTGATATGCAGTGCATATGCATGCACACACCGCCTTGCGCCGCGACAGGGGTTGAATGATCCGCTGAAAAAAAAAGGAGCAAGGCCCGGCCACCCACAGTCTACACAGTCCCGATACGTGAATGACTTCCATTCACATACTGGGACTGTGTTGTACAGTACAGTCTGCATGCCCATTGGCCCATGCTGTGGACCAATGGGCGTACAGCCGTACTGTACACTGTCAGTCGGTGGGGGGCTGGGCAGCTTGCAGGTGGGGAGCTGCCGCCTGCTGCTGATGGGGGGGGGGTGGTGGGACTGAGTGGGCGGGTGGGGAGGGGTACTGCTGAACCACCAGGGAGGTTTAAATTTACAAAGCCCGCGATCAGGTTTGGGAGTGGGTGCACTGGACCACCCAAGGATAAATTTCTTATTACAGAGCCCACGATCGGGCTGTGGGGCAGGTCCACTGGACAACCAGGGGTATATTTCTTATTACAGAACCCGTAAACGGGCTGGGGGGGCAGGTCCACTGGACCACTAGGGATAAAATTATTATTACAGAGCCCACAATTGGGTGTTGGGGTGCATTGCCAAAGCGGGGCAGTGGGCGTCGGTTCCCGATGGCTGCAGCCTGGCAGGGCGCCAGGTGCAAGTCGTTGGGGATCAGTGCACCTGCATGCAAATGGGGCCATAATGACATGCAAATGACTCCATTTGTGCCTTGCATGCATGATGGCTCCATTTGCATAAGCACTGCTGAATACCGCGGTTCCTGCACCTAGCGCAACTGCATTTGCGCTGGCACATCCCCCTTCTCCTCTCTTGCCACTTGCACTGGTGCAGTGCTACTGTGCCATGCGCAATTGGGGTGGTCAGGCTGCTATATTCAACGGTGCTGAGCCATGGTGCAGCACCATTGAATATCGCCCAGTCCATGCCCTGGCGCATCTCAGCTGCGCTGCGCCAGGCTTGCGCTCCTGCCTGGTGCAGTCTGAATATCTGGCCCACTGTGTCTATATATATATATATATATATATATATATATACCATGTATATTATGGTAGCACAGTAGTGCTACCATAGTTAGGGTTGAGAAGCCCTTTTAAGGTTAAATGGTGAAATTTGCATCTTAATAACTTTGCCACTGTTAAACATATTTTCCTGAAATTTGGCAGGCATGGGGCATAACCATAGATCTTGGGATCTGGTAACTTTTGTACCAGTCAGATATACAGCTGCAGAGTTATTAAGCGACATTCGTGTGCACAATTATGTTTTTTTGTGTATTCTTTGCTCGTGCCTACAGGTCACTCGGTCTGTGCAATCAGTCTGAAAACTTCAGGAAACGTGTGCCTTTTGAAGATTTTGTGAAAAAATATTGAACAGTTCAAAAGTTATTCAAAAAACAATTTTCCCATTATAGTCAATGGGAAAAGTTAACAAAAAGTTCAACAGTGTCTCAAATGCAGTTTTTAGTGTTGCAAATGACCCCTGTAGTGTCGTAAATCAGCCATTTTTATGTTGATTGCACGCATGTGCAATAAACATATTGCGGCAGCTTTCTCCACAAGCAGGTTGTGGAGGTGCTGCACTGTTGTGGCCAATGCTCCCACAGTCTTTAAAGGCTTGTCCAGCATCTCCCAATGCTGTGGCACACTGCTGCTGACTCTAGTTCAGCCAGCGTGCCACCAACTTGTAAAACAACAGCAGCTACAGTCAGGGTCTGCCTCATCTTTGCAGCGTAAGCCATTCGCTGCAATGAGGGAGCAACCCGTCATTGCAGGGCGGGATCTTCACACACTATTGCTTGTGAACACTGCGGCAGTTTGGCGCTATGTTCATAAACAATATTAACCCCCCCCACACCGAATTTACTTGCCGACAGGGGCCCCAGTCCCCATCGGCTTCAGTGCCCTAGTGTTTCTGTTGCCAAAGGGGGAGCCCACCCCCATCGGCATTACATAAACCCCCACCCCTGTCGGCATAATGACACTTCTGCTGTGTGCTGACAGGGAGCCTAATCCCCATCAGCTACTGCTGCCCCCAAAAGAAGCCTCCGGTGGCATGCTCCGAGCCCACCCCAGCATGCCACATGCCCCTGTAAAATAAAAAACGGTCCCGCAATGTCTTTTTTTTTACCCTGTAAAAAAGGAAACTGTCCCTCGGTGGTCTCCCTGCCCCCCACCAACAACCTGCACCCACCCACTGCACACCCTGCCTCCCCACAACCCCTCTCACCCCATACTTACCTCCAGAGTCCGGCATGACGATCTTCGGTGTACCGGGAACACGCTTGCACTCTTCAAAGCCGACCGCAAACTGAGGAAATGCCGGTGAGCTGTATGATGGAATAAATAGGGTTTTTCCAACTTTAATGCATATCTCAGTCATTTTTTGGAATTTTGGCAGCAAATTTTCAACATGGGGTTTTTGCAACCCCTCCTCATGAATTCTCAAACTGTCATGGCGTTAATTGGCCCCAAAAGGTGATTTCACGGTCACTGCATGGAATCACCTTTTGGTGCCAATTAATGAAATGACAGTGCCAGTGTTCATGAGGTGGGCTCTCAAAAAGTCTATGTTGCAAATTTGGTGGAAAAAATCAAAAAAATGGCTGTTTTACCAGCGTGCGATGCGCAGTAGCTACGCAGACTCATAAATTAACAAATCTGCAATTTTTTCATACCAGATTTTCAACATTGACATTTTTTCACACCTCCTTGTGAACAGTACAGCTGTCATTGTTCACATCTTAGCCGAAATGTGTTTTTGCACTTTCGGCGCAGAATAGCACGGTCGCTGTGGGAAATCAGTGTTTGGAACAGATTAAGAAAATGATAGTGACACTGTTCATGAGTAGAGGTCCTAAAATGCCTATGTTGAAAATTTGGTAACGATACTCCATAAAATGACTATATTATGAGTGTGTGTTTCTGCTTGGTTGCCTTGCGCTCATAACCACAGCACATTTGTAGTATTTTCACTCCAGATTTTCAACATTGCCATTTTCCCACACCTACTTATGAACAGTACAGCTGTCATTTTTCCCATCCTGGCTGAAATGTGTTTTCGCACTTCCAGCGCAGAATATGGCGGTCACTGTGGGAAATCACTGCTCGGGACAGATTACGAAAATGACAGTGATACTTTTCATGAGCAGAGGTCCTAAAATGCCTATGTTGAAAATTTGGTAATGCTAGCCCATCAAATGACTGTGTTACAAGTGTGCATTGCGCACTTTCCATGCACCCTTGTAACTTTGCAGATTTGTTATATTGTCACG
Organism: Neoceratodus forsteri; assembly: GCA_016271365.2. Classification (NCBI taxonomy): domain Eukaryota; kingdom Metazoa; phylum Chordata; order Ceratodontiformes; family Ceratodontidae; genus Neoceratodus; species Neoceratodus forsteri. The sequence continues at coordinate 1,649,712,646 of CM057453.1, forward strand.
CCAGATTTTCAACAGTGGCATTTTTCACACCTCCTTATGAGCAGTACAGCTGTCATTTTTCACATCCTGACTGAAATGTGTTTTCACAGTTCCGGTACAGAATAACGCAGTCGCTGTGGGAAATCAGTGTTCTGGACACATTAAGACAATGACAGTGACACTGTTCATGAGCAGAAGTCCTAAAATCCCTATGTTGAAAATTTGGTGACGAAACTCCATAACATGACTGTGTTACAAGGGTTCATTGAACTGTTTCCACGCACACTTCTAACTTCACAAATTTGTAATATTTTCATGGCACATTTTCAACAGTGTCATTTTTTCACACCTCTGTATGAACAGTACAGCTGTCATTTTCCACATCCTGGCTAAAATACGTTTTTGCACTCCGGCCGGAGAATAGCACGGTCACTGTGGGAAATCAGTGTTTGGGACAAATTAAGATCAAGCAAGTGAGAGGGGGGAGTGACTGAGCTCAACTGAGCTCTGTCAGGACTGCTGCGGATTTGTTTGTGGACAGAAAAAGACCCAATGCATGAACCCAGTACAAAAGGGTAGCCTGCAGCACTAGGAGGAACAGAACGAGAAAGCGAGTGCTGTCAGGACTGCTGCTTATTTCTTTATTCAGAAAAAGGCATCAATGCAGGCAGAGGCCTAGTACAATAGGGGCAGCCTGCAGCAGTGGGAGAAAGAGTACGAGCAAGTGAGACGGGGGACTGAGTGTGCTCAACGGAGCTCTATCAGGACTGCTGCAGATTTCTTTGTGGGCAGAAAAAGGTGCCAATGCAGGCAGGAGCCCCGTACAAAAGGGCAGCTTACAGCACCAGGACAAACAGAATGAGCGCGTGAGAGAGAGAGCGAGACTGAGCAACCTCAATGGAGCTCTATCAGGACAGCTGTGGATTTCTTTGTGGACAGACAAAGGTGCCAATGCAGCCAGGAGCCTCGTACAAAAACGCAGCCTGCAGCGCCAAGAGAAACAGAATGAATGAGTGACAGAGTGGTAGTGAGCGACCTCAACAGAGCTCTTTTGTGACGGCTACAGATTTCTTTGTGGGAAGAAAAAGGTGGCAACGCAGGCAGAAGCCCAGTACAAAAGGCCAGCTTGCAGCACCAGCAGAAACGGAATGAGTGAGTGAGGGGGGGAGTGAGCAAGCTCAATGGAGCTGTGTCGGGAGTGCTTCAGATTTCTTTGTGGCCAGAAAAAGCCACCAATGCAGGCAGGAGCCCAGAACAAAAGGGCAGCCTGCAGTGGCAGGAGACACAGAATGAGCAAGCGAGGGAGGGGGAGTGTGTGAGCTCAACGGAGCTCTGTTGGGACTGCTGCAGATTTGTTTGTGGGCAGAAAAGGGCAGCAATGTACACAGGGCCCCAGTACAAAAGGGCAGCCTGCAGTGGCAGGAAAACCAGAATGAGTGAGTGAGAGAGGGGGAGTGAGCGAGCTCAACGGAGCTCTATTGTAACTGCTGCAAATTTCTTTGTGGGCAGAAGAACGCGGCAACACAGGCAGGAGCCCAGTAGAAAATAGCAGCTGGCAGGGCCAGCAGAAACGGAATGAGCGAGTGAGAGAAGGGGAGCGAGTGAGCTCAACGAAGCTCTGTCAGGACAGCTGTGGATTTCTTTCTGGGCAGAAAAAGGTGCCAATGCAGGCAGGAGCCCAGTACAAAAGGGCAGCCTGCAGCGCTGGGAGAAACACAGTGAGCGAGTGAGACAGGGGGGAGTGAGCGAGCTCAGCAGAGCTCTATCGTGACTGCTGTGGATTTCTTTTTTGGCAGAAAAAGGCGGCAATGCAGGCAAGAGCCCACTACAAAAGGCCAGCCTGCAGCGCTGGCAGAAACGGAATGAGTGAGTGAGACAGGGGGAGTGAGCAGGATCAACAGACCTGTGTCAGGACTGCTGCAGATTTCTTTGTGGGCAGAAAAAGCCACCAACAGAGGCAGGAGCCCAGTACAAAAGGGCAGCCTGCAGCGCCAGGAGAAACAGAATGAGCTAGTGAGAGAAGGGGACTGAGCCACCTCAACGGAGCTCTGTCGGGACAACTGCGGATTTCTTAGTGGGCAGAAAAAGCTGCCAATGCAGGCAGGAGCCCAGTACAAAACAGTAGCCTGCAGCACCGGGAGAAACAGACTGAGCAAGTGACAGAGGGACAGTGAGCAAGCTCAACAGATCAACGCAATCAACATTCAGCATTGACAAATGCTTGTTTTTTCAGTTAGTGGTCACAGAAATGCTTGGCATTTAAATTTGGGACCCTCTAGGGACACAGTTCTTTTTGTGTTCACCTAGTCAGACCCTGAGGACGCTAGCCATGTCTTTTTTTGGGGGTTAAACACCCCAGAAATATTTTTTTGAAATTTTTGGAAAAAGTAGTGTCGCACTCATGGCACTTTCATGATTTCATTTGCGAAAGTGCTGTGATTTGCGACACTATTTTCAACACTATGCCCAAAATAACAGGAATTCTTTGCCACCCTGCTGCAAAACAACGGTTTGGTCATTTGAGCTGAAATTTGGAAGGAAGAAAGCCAACATCTCACAGATGTGTCTTTTATGTGGTTTGGTGAAAAACTATTGCACGGATGGAAAGTTACAGTGCGGCGTCTGCTGCGCCTTTCGGGGCCCGTATCTCGGAAACGGTGCTAGATACGAACTTTTCGTAAGTACAAAACTAGCCAGGAAAGTCATAATTCATACAAAATTTTAATTTTTTTTCTCCGGCGTACGGTTCCTGAGATATAAGCAATTTAGTATTCCAACTCCTCATTTTCTGCTCCGAGCCCCATTATTATGCAGACATTCTTTGTACTCACTGTGTTTCTCTATGCAGCTATTGGGGAAAACCAGAGTGTGTGCTCCAGTTACTGTTACATGTAGCATTTCCACTTGCGTTTCCATACCCATTTGCATTAGTGTTCCTGTGTACGCCACCGTGTGCGTTATCATTTCTGTTTGCGCTTGCGTTTGTGTTACTCTTACCATTTGTGTCTACAGTACTGTTTCTGTTTGTCTTTCACTTTGCGTCACCGTGCGCATTACCATTTGCGTTTGTGGCCGCCCTTCCATTTGCATTTGCATTTGTCTTTTGTTTTGTGCCATCGTTGTTGTTACAGTTACCATTTGCATTTCCAATTGAGTTCCCGTGCCCATGCACGTTACAGTTTGCATTTCCATATACACTGGCATTTCTGTTTCCTTTGGCATTATCGTTGCTGTTACTGTTATTGTTTGCATTTCCAATTGTGGTACCGAGACCTTGCGCGTTACAGTTTGCATTTCCTTACACACTTGTGTTTCCATTTCTGTTTCCTTTGACATTATTTTTGCTGTTACTGTTACCATTTATGTTTGCAAATGTGGCAACATGACCGTGCGCGTTACGCTTTGCATTTCCATATGCGCTTGTGTTTGCCTTTCTGTTTCTGTTCCCTTTGGTGTTATTGTTGCTAACAGTTAACATTTGCATTTACAATAGCGGTACCATGACCGTGCGTGTTACCAGTTGCATTTCCGTACGTGCTCGTGTCTCCATTTGCTCACTGTTCACTTTGGCGTCACTTTGTACTTGCGTTTCTATTAACGTTTGAGTTACCATTTACATTTGCGTCACCATGTGCGTAACCATTAGGGCTTGCATTTGCATAGCAGTTACTGTTACTATGTCACAAGACATCACGTGGTGGGAGTGTGGGGCCCAAAGTGTCCCACGCCCCCACCACCACATTCTATTCACTATTTATAGTCCTCCTTCTCAAAAAGAAGGGAAATTCATGGCAAAAAAACTCTGTTTAATGCATCAGTTAGGGTTGTTCCACAGCAACAAAAGCAAGGAAATTTGGTGTTAGGGTTGAAAGCCCCCTTGCATCGGGTGTGCATTGGGGTCGTCGGTCTAACTCTCACCCCATTCTCCTATACCTCAGCTTGTTTACACAGTGATGGATTGAGAGTTAGGGCTTGACGACCCCAACGCACACCCTGATGCTGGTTGGGGGTGGGCTGGGGTGCAAGGCGTGCCTTCAACCCTAACACTGAATTTCTACTTTTGTCACTGTGGAACAACCCTAACTGATGCATTAAACTGAGTTTTTGCATATATATATATATATATATATATATATATAGATATATATTTATAAAATGGGTAGGAAAACCATGTCTGCTGATTGGTTGAAACACATCACATGACCATGTGTATATTAGAGCGTGACTGCACACCTGCACTTTCACCCTGCTCCAAAACAATTTTGCCATTTTATAAGATGGATAACCCACTCTAGGGTGTGCTGTCATGCTCTGATTTACGCACACCTTGGGTTGTTGACAACATACACCAAGGTGAGTGTATATCAGAGCACAACCACAAAACTTAGAGTGGGTTATCTATTACATTTTATATATATATATATATATATATATATTTATTTATAAAATGGGTAGGAAAAATTTGACATGACCGTGCATATATCAGAGCTCGACCACACGCCTGCACTTTTACCCACCTCCAAAACTATTTTGGCATTTTAAGCTAGATAAACCACTCTGAGGTGTGCGGTCACGCTGTGATATACACACATTAGGTTGACGCACTACGCATGTGATATCAGAGCACTAATCGACACACCTCAGAGTGGTGTGTGTGTGTATATATATATATATATATATATATATATGTGTGTGTATATATATATATATATATATATATATATATATTGCAAAAAACATTCTTAATGCATCAGTCATGGTTGAAGCGACAAAAGTATGGAAATGAGGCATTAGGGTTGAGCCCCTAATCCCCCCAGCCCATCCCCATTTCATATATAAACAGGTTGACATGGTACAGTATAGGAGAGTGGGATGAGAGTAAGGCCTAATGACTCCATGGCACACCCCAATGCCTGCTGGTGTGTGGAGGATGGGGGTGGGGTGGTAGGGTGGGGGGTTAGGGGCTCAACTCTAATGTCTCAGTTCCATACTTTCCTCACTTCCACCCCATCTGATGCATTAAGAATGTTTTTTGCAATTTATTTCCTCACTTTCTGAGATGGTATAATAGTATCTTTATTTTACTGTGGGACCCTGCGCTCCCATCCCTCCATCCAGATAGTACAACAGTATCCATCTGTCATGGTGGGAGTGCAGGGTCCCATCCCTCCATCCTGATAGTGCAATAGTATCCATATGTCATGGTGGAAGTGCATGGGTCCTTTGGACCCTGCATCCCCCTCCTGCCATCCAGATAGTACAAAAGTATCCATATGTCACAGTGGGAGTGCAGGGTCCTTTGGACCCTGCATTCCTATCCCTCCACAGATGCACATATGTATGTAGCTGTGGAAATACAGGGGTTTCTGGCCCCTGAGTTTCCACACATTAAAGGGACACTGTCAACCCCATTTGACCTCAAAGTGTCCCTAACACATTTTATGATTGTTCTTATTCTATAGAGACTGCTGATGTAGCTGGCTGTTTGATTCAGACTCTGTTTTCCTTTTAAAAAGTAAAAAACTGAGTGTCAACAATACTGGTGTTACCACACCAAAACATGTTTGTTTACATTTCTTGACCAACTACAACTGCATCTTTCCTGGACTCAGGAACACCCCCAGCACTATCTAGCTACTCATTATGCAATGGGAGTAGATGAGACTATTGCATTGTGAGTAGCTGCACTGTTTGAGGATGTTTCTAATGTTCAGAAAGTATGCAGTACGCTTAGGTAAACAATTTGGAGCAAAACAAGGCTGTGTATAACTATACATTCCCGTGCATTTCAGTTCTAATAACTAAGGAGGCAGATTAAACAACCAGCAACATCAATGAATTTTAGAGAAGGTAAACAATTATAAAATGTGGATTTTTACTTAGAAACAATATGATGCAAAAAAGGTTGATAGTGTCCCTTTAAGGTACGAGCAGGCATAGCAAAATTGCAACAAATAGTCATAACTGTGCCATCTTAAATCATTTTCACCCCAAACGTTCAACATGACCTTCTAATCACCTCACTACATGTGCCCAGTACAAAAAACCTTCATAACCCTGTTGAAATGTAACTACGTGCAACTGTAATGCTGTTTTGTGCCACAGGTGTGGCAAAACCTAGTTGGCAGAATTTAAAAGATTACAGCTTACTATTCATGAGGTGGTGTGCAAAAATGGTAATGTTGAAAATCTGGAGTGAAAACATGAAAAACTGGTGAAGTTACAAGTGTGCATAGAAATTGCACAACGTACGCTCATAACGCGATCATTTGTGGAACTTCTTTCACCTAATTTTCAACATGGGCTTTTTGGAACCTCCCCTCATGAACAGTGGCACTGTGATTTTCTTAATCCATCCCAAAAATTGATTTGTCACAGTGACCATGCCATTCTGTGCCATAGGTGTGAAAACACATATCAGGTAGGATGTAAAGAATGACAGATGTACTGTTCATAAGGAGATGTGAAAAAATGGCAATGTTGAAAATCTGGAGTGAAAATATTAACAATTGATGAAGTTACGAGCATGCGTAGAAACTACACAATGCATGCTCATAATGCAGTCATTTTTTTGAATTTTTTCACCAAATTTGCAACATGGGCTTTTTGGGTCCCCGTCTCATGAACAGTGGCACTGTTATTTCATTAATTGGTCCAGAAAGGTGATGCCACACAGTGACTGTGAAATCACCTTTTGGGACCAAGTAACGAAATGACAGTGCCAGTGTTCATGAGATAGGTTCCCAAGAACCCCATGTTGAAAATTTGGGACCAAAATTCTTAAAAATGACTGTGATATCAATCTAAGTTGAATCCCCCATTGACTGCCATTATATGGCACTTACCTTTGATTCTTCAGTTTGCGGTTCATCTTTGAAGAATGCAGACGTGCCCAGATCCAGAGAAGACAGCTGCTCCCAACCTTGGGAGGTAAGCATGAGTAAGGGGGTGCGGGAAGGTGGGTACTCTCAGTTGGAGAGTAGGGATGGGGGAAGGGGAACTGGGGAGACAATGAGGGACCGTTTTCTTTTTTGCAGGTTTAAAAAAGATTTAAGATGTCAGGAGATAGTTTTCTTTATTTACAGGTATTTTAAAATATTAATACATATTTGGGCACATTAGGGTGGGCTCCCAGTGTGCCATATTAGTAAGGGGGGGTGGATACATGCTGACATGGGGATTGGGCACCCCATGTCAGCAATTGAAGACTACCATCTTTGGGGGGCCATCATCTGACACCGGGAGTGGGCATCCTGATGTCAGAAGCATTAAAATGAAATACAAAAATACATATATAGTTGGCATACTGGGGTGGGCTCTCAGTGTGCCATATTAATGGGCTGTGAGATACATGTTGACATGGGGACTGGGCATCCTGATGTCAGCATTTAAAGAATAAGTGCTGTGGCCATTTTTTGCTAGGGGAACTCCACCATTGTGGATCCCCGTTCATCAGCTGATCCCTGTTTGTGAGGTGGGATGAGGACCAGATGGCTCTATCTGACCATCTGGCCTTCATCTCATGACCAGATGGCCATATCTGACCATCTGGTCTTCATCTCATGAATGGGAACTTTGACACCTCATGAACAGGAATCAGCTAATGAACAGGGATTTTGACACCACATGAACAGGGATTTTGTTTGTACAATCCCCGTTCATGAGGTGTCAAAATCCCCGTCCGTCAGACGATCCCCATTCGTGAGATAGAGCCATCTGGTCCTTATCTCATGAACTAGGATTTTGACACCTCATGAACAGGGATCAGAAGCAAGTGACAAACCGGGATTTCCTGTAGCAAAAAAATGCCTTTTTTTAATACAGTGAGGGAAACCAAAGACATGGGTTTGTAGAGGGCATTACCCTGAATAAAACACATACAGTTGTTCACAACAAATACATCCGTGGGACAAGATTCAAGAATTTGTTTTGGGCAAAAAGTAAAACAAGATGGCTCATGAATGGGGATTTTTTCTCATGAATGGGGATCCCCATTCATGAGCTGAAATCCTTGTTTGAGGCTGTGCAGCTATCCAAAAGACTGAACTGACCATGTTCATAACCCAAAATGTCAAAACTAAATAATTTTGGAACTAATTAATATTTATTCACCAAACTAATGATGGCCTGTTCTTTGGGGCAAGCTCTGTCTACCCTGAAAATTGCAGGCCAAAATTCCAAGCGTGGTGAGCGTTAGTGTTAAGAAGCCCAAGGCACACCCCACACCTGCTCTCCTGCCTGATTTGAGAGAGTAAGGAGTTAGGGAAACTTAACTCCTCATTTCCTAACTTTTTGTCAGTTTGATCCTAACTGGAGCATTAATTAAGTTTTTTTCAACTTATATATGTATGTATATACAGAATATATATATATATACATATACATATACTGCATTAATGCATCAATTAGGGTTAAAGTGACAAAAGTAGGGAAATATGTTGTTAGGGTTTCCAACCCTAACATCCCACCCACAATGCACAGACCAAGAGGCGTTGGGGGGGTGGCATTGGGGTTGTCAGCCCTAACACTCACCCCATTCAATTAGAAAATAAGCTGGGTGGGTACAGCATAGGATAATGGGGTGAGCTTTAGGGCTGACAACCCCAATGCTGCTCGTCAACATCTCTTGTTCTGTGCAGGGTGGGGGGAGGGTGTTAGGGTTGAAAACCCTAACACAACATTTCCCTACTTTTGTCATTTTAACCCTAACCTCAGTTTTTGGCAATTTATTTCCTTACTTTTTGAGATAGTATAATAGTATCCTTATTTTACTGTGGGAGCACAGGGCCCTTGGGACTATATATATATATACACATACAATAGGGGTGAGCAGATACACAGTGAGAAAATCTGTGTATTCTCACCCCAGTGAAATAAACTGCAGATGACATATGTACTATGATAATAAATTACATTTATACACATAGTAGATACATCACCACCACTTATTACTATAGTAGATATGTCCCCCCCTGCCCGGCAGCCGGCACTTCATGCAGACCTCCACACTAACAGTCCATGCTCCATGACTGCCAGAACAATTTAAAAAAAAAATGGTGACTATCAGCTGTCAGCCCCAACTCCTGACTCCTAAACTGCTCACAACCACCACAGTCCCATACAGTAGCAGTTTACTATCCAAAACCTGACAAAAAAACACAGTAATCCAACACTCTGTGAGAGCTCCTGAAAAACCTTCTGTAAATCTCTACAGGCTCCAATAACATGCCGACCCGCTGACATCACCACAAAGTCACTTGGTCACCGAGGCAATGAGACAAACATTAAATAAATGAAAACTACTGTACATGACGGCAAAAGAAAACAGAGTGCTCGTAGCACAGGATGCACCCTTTCAGTCCCACGAACTGAAAACCCAAACCACCATATTCTTTCAAATGTACAACCCTCCCACATACAAATTACAACCAGTAACAGTGCAGTTGCAACCCTCAATACTAACAACAAAACAACCACAAATCACAATCCAAAGCCACCATCCAATTAGAAACCTGACAAAAATCTCATTCACAAAACCAAAATTAGACTGATTCAGAAGGACAAATACACACGGAGCAAAACTACTCAAGAAAAAACACCCCCCAAAAGACATGAGAAACATGCATAATACAGTCAAATCCACATCAAAACCATCGCAAAACAACAAGAAGCCCTATTGTATAAATCAAACACATGATGGGCAGGAGTAGAATATGGAAAATATCTACACTCGTGAACAGTGACCTCATGAACCATCACTCGTGACTCCACTATGCTCCACCACTCGTGAGGTATCTTGAGGTCACTGTTCACGAGTGTAGATATTTTCCATATTCCTGCCCATCGTGTATCTCCTACACACACACACACACACACACACACACACATATATATATAGATATAGATAGAGAGATAGATACATATACCGTATGGAGATATAAATATAGATATAGATATAGATAAAGATATAGATATAGATATAGATATATAGGTAGCTGTGGAAGCACAGGGCCTTCCAGGCACTGCGCTTCCATTTATAGGACAACAGTGACCAAATTTTCAGCATAGCCTGCTTATTACCCCTCCTCATGTACCTGTTACAGAAAATTTTTAAATCCCCGCTAAAACGTAATTTTGCACAACTGCAATGCCGTTCTGCACCACAGGTGTGAAAACACATTTTTGGCAGGATTTGAAAAATGACAGCTATGACATACATGAGGCGGTGTAATAAGGAGGCTATGTTGAAAATCTGGGGTCAAAATATTTTATATTTCAGAAGATTACAAGTGGGCATAGCAAAATTGCAACAAATTGTCATAACTTTGGTATTTTTGATATCTTGACCCCAAATTATCAACATAGGCCCAGATATTTAAACTGCGCCCAAAAAGTGTGCAATAGCAGGAGCAAGCGCAAGTCTATTGCACCCATGTGCAACAGACACAATATTCAAAAAAGGAGCAGGCCAAATTGCGCCCACAACCAACGTCTGAATATCGCACAAGCTGTGCCATAGCGCAACTAGGGAAGGGAAGCTGAGAAGATATGATGCACTATGGCGCAACAAGGAATGTTCAGCTGAGCAGTCCAGAGGTGCCATAGTGTAAGCAGGGAGCTTCCCAGCTGCAGAGTAATGTAACAGCACAATTAGGGAGGTAGGAGCCCACCACCCATGCCACAGATGGGCACAGGAACACACAGCGGAACAGACATCACCCCCCCAAGCACTGCACAACCAGGGGAGGGCTGGAACAACCACTGGTCCATGGAGTCAAGCAACCAACCCACAGCCTGGCCATGGTGCCCCATCACACCTACCGGCAAGCTGTGACTGGCACACAAGGAGGGCGGACCACCCTGTGCCACACCATCCCCCCCAGTGCACAGTGCACCCTGCACAGTAACCCCCAGACAACCCCTCATGAGCAGTGACCACCACTACAGGAATCCCCATGCATGCCACCACCCCCACAGTGGCAATGCAACCCTGTGCACCACAGAACCATGCAAGCCAGCCCCACCATGAGCACCCATCAGCAGGTTGCAGCACATGGCAATGCAACAACGGCAGACAAAGTGCCACCACGCACAGTCCCCCGAGGTACTGCTGAGACACCGACCATGCGTTGGCACAAGAGTGACCCCATATCGGATGGTCAGTGTTTACAACTCTTCCCCAGTGGGTACAGTGCTCCGCACAGTATACCAGTAACACACCCCAGCCTACCACTGGCCACAATAGCCAGCACAGACACCCACAGTGGTTCGTGGAAGCATGCACCACACCAGATGCCACACAGGGTCTGCATAGACACCCACCCATACCCAAGGGCACAACAACACAGGGACGCAGTGGTGGGGCAATCAAGCCCCCATCATGGGCCCATGTAAGCCATGTACACACAACCTGCAGTCCACCATGGCACTGGAGTGCCAACCACCTTGCGCCGGCACCATGGACCAATACCCCACCATGAGTCACCTGGAGCACAAGCCACAGACAATGGGGCACATCCCCTGCAACACGCACAAGCCACAGCATGGAGGTGGGACAATGACCATGTTGCCCACAGTGCCACCTGAGCCAGGCATGTACCACACCAGTGACATGGGCAACCCAGCAAAGTGACGGGTACAGTGTTTGCCATGCAGGGAATGCTACCACTGACATGCCAGCAGATCATGCAGGTCACAGACAGGCATGGGTGTCAGCTGTGCAGGCCATGGTCGGGCCAATGGGTGCATCATGGACACAGAGCATGCACCATGGACCTCTGCACACAGTCATCCAGTGCACGGGGCACAACACACACAACACAGACGCTGACTGATATCCACCCCCACACCATAGACACCTGCACACAGACACACGCACATACCCATGACTGCACCACCCCTGATGCCATGCACACCACTGCAACTGAGCACCTATAGCCCGCTGCAAATCAGAGACCACCACGGTATTCATAGAAAAGTCAAATGTATTATAAAATATATATAAACTATTTACATGATCAACAAGAACTATATACAGGTGGTAGGGGACACAAAAAAGGTGGGGTGGGCAGTGGGAAGGGGTGGACAACTGGGATGGGATAGGGGTGGGAGGGTGTTTCCAAGGGGAGATGGGAGGTCAGGGACAAGGGACTACTGTTGCCCGCGCTGGTCCAGGCTCTGGCTCTGCCTCGCATGTCGCCTCCTCAGGACCCCGCCTCATCTATCCTCTGGAGGATGGCCACTGTCTCCCGGACCAGGGTGATTAGCTCCCTCAGGGTGTCTCGTATCTCCCTCAGATGTCTCACACCTAGGACAAGGGAGCACAGTCAACACGTGTGAATGCACAGCCCCATACAGCCCACCCACTGTGCATGGCATACGGCCAAGGGACATACCACTGTGATGGTGTGTGACCAGCCGCAGTGATCATGTCCACAGGACATGCCCACCCAGGTGCATACAGCCATGCGGAACGCTGCACACACCCACCAGCTAAGTCACGCACAGTACCACCATGCCCGTCCAGTGACATGGCTATGTGGTGCAAAGGCAGTGGCACATCCATGCGCCTGGTGCACGCACCACCAGTGATGCACTCCCAGACATGCATTGCCGCTGGACAGTGTTGACCATAACCAGTGGCGTGCATGGCAGTGATGTCAATGAATGGTGGCCATGCCCCACTGCCCACCCTGTCACACAGCATGCAATATTAATCAAGGATGTCTGTCACTCACCCTCATCGGGACGGTTGGGTGGCCGTTGTGGACCCTCGGCCCGCCCGGCTGTGGCCTCTACTGCCCTCCATGCCACCCGCAAGTGGTGTACCTCTTCCGGGCCTGTGGGGACAAAAAGGAGAGAAGAACATCAGTGCACTCCCGAAGCACAGCACCCCTGCCCCAAGGAGGGTGCTCTCCCAACCAGCCAGACCCACACACCTTGTGAACACCGCCACGGCCAAACCCAAACAGTCCCTCCCCTATGTGCTGGACACAAACAACAATGTGACTCATATGGGTGATAACAGTGTGTTGAAGGAACCCCTACCTGGTCGTGGTACCATGCCCCTCCTGACACGTGACCTCAGTCTGGCCAATAAATCCGGCTTCCTCCTTTGCATGTCACCATATCGGAGCCTGCACTGCTCTGCCATCCTGCCCCTGCCGGTCACTGCTTCAAGGGCTGTGGCCACCTCATGCCACACCTGGGACATAGCCCTATCCAGGGGGGCCTCCCCAAACAGAGGCCCATGGTGTGGCACCACTGTGGCCACCAGGTTCCCCAGCTCGACTGCAGACCATGGAGCAGCCCTTCTCTGCACCATTGTGAATGCTATAGTAGGCAATATGGCGCTATGCAGCATGGTACCCCACGTGCAGATGCTGCACGGTACTGCGCTGCCATTCCCTATCACGCTGTTACCGAACAGTGCGACAGAGGTGCACCTATGCCTGATGCATGGCACCAAGGGGCAAAGGTCGGGCACAGGGTCAAGGATCCATGGCACAAGGCCACGCACAGCACCATCAGATGACAATGCGTGTAGTGCGATTGGCTGCCTGTGTGCCAGCGCCATAGCAGACTATCGGGCAGTCGTGCCATTGTGCCTATGAAGGCCCATTGTCACAGCGCCATGTAGTGACCTTCGCGATAGCGCCACTGGCACAATGGTGGCCATGCCCTGCATTGCCTACTGCACACAGCACGTCATCAGCAGGGCAGATGCCTGCGTCAGCAGTCTGGGCATGCGCAGTGAGGTGTACTACGCATGCCACAGAACTGCGCCATTGGCTCAGCACGTTCCACACAATTGTGCAAAGCACAAAAGCGTGATATTCAGCCGTCATATGCTAATCATCCTATCAGCCATTCAATGGCGCAGCATCGCAACTTGCATCTAATTAAAGTTGCTCCTCACCTAACTTGCATGGATTGACCTATAAAGGTGCGACAAAGTGCTGCAGTGGCCATAGTCAGTTACTGCAGTTTATTGGTGAGTTGCATGCTGTGTGGGAGTGTGGACTGTGGATTCAGGGACATGCATGGGACTGCACAGTCACAGGTAACAACTGCCATCCTTACAAGCTAAATAATGACTGAGCACATTCTGGGAGAGGAGGACAACAGTGGTGGGAGGAGGAGGAGGCTGAACTTCACAAAGGCCGAGACCGAGGCCCTTTTCAAGGCCTACCTGGATCAGGAGCCACTGCTCAGTGGACAGCGAGGCACCCCTCAGGCCCGTGCTGCTGTATGGGAGGAGGTGGCATGTGCCATGAACCTGCATGGCAGCCACCAGCGCTCCGTGCAGGAGTGTAAGAAGAAGATGGGTACAGACAGGAGGAGGGTAAAGCAGAAGGTGGCTGCCATCAGGGCGGCACATGCTGCAACAGATGGGGGACAGCCGGAGGTGGTACAGCTCACCCCAGCGGAAGACAGGCAGTGCCATAGAGGGAGTTCCAGGCGGTGGCTTCCTGATGGGTGGTGGCCCATCTCTGCATGGTAAGCCATGGTCTGCCTCGGGGGGGCCGGGTAGATAACATGCAGTAACGTGACTGCTTTCCTTTACAGATCCTGAGCATCTGCATGGGTCAGCGGTGGTGGGCCTGTCCACTGCGGACAGTTGGACAGAGTCTGAGTTGGAACCATCCACCTCCACAGGTATATGTGGATCAGTACGACAGTGGGGCCACCTGGCTGTCCACACTGATGTCGTTGAGACAGGTGTGGGGGAAGCCCTGCCTGTGTCTCAGCGTGCTGGCATCCATGGATGCCAGCATGCTGTGGCTGTGGCTGGGGCAGAGTCCGGCACCAGTGATGATGACATGACCATCATGGGCAGTGACACGTGTGTACCACAGGATGGACACACAGCAGGGTAATTCGCATCCATGGCTGTGGCTGGTGCCACTGTGGGGGCCAGCATGTCAGCACAGTCCCAGGCTGTGCCTGTCAGCACCAGTGGGGCAGCACTGGTGTCTGTTCAGGACAGTGGGACTGTTGCGGCCACTGCGGCGGCACCACTGAGCCCTGGGGTGCGGCAGCCAGAGGGGCAGCAGTCGCCCACCGGGCCTGGGGGTACAGGGTTCAGTGGCGGTGTCTGTGCACCACGTGTGGACATGCCCATACCTGGTGCTGGTGCGCAGCACCCACCCTCAAGGGGTGCCGAACTTCAGGCCCTTGCATACCCTGAGGGACAGGATGCCGAGAGGCTGATGACCTCTTGACGAGCACACCCACTTCCACGACAGCATCGGTCCAGCAGCAGATGCAGCTTCATGGCGTCCATGGAAGCACTGTGTGTGGCTCTGGAGTGGGCAGAAGAGCATCGCAGCAGGGACACTGAACGGATCCTGGCACGGTTGGACCGTTTGAGGGAGGATGTGACCGCTGCCATTGACAGGCATGCACAGGCATTCATTGCTGTCAAGGCCACAATGGGCACACAGTCAGGTGCCCATGCATAGCTCACACCATGCAGTGCACTCTCCACTCCCCATTCCCGGCGTCGTGCGACTCCCACCCTGTCGACGCTGGGTTCAGCTGTGAGCATCCTAAGCACTCCTGGTGCAGGCATGTTCGGTGTGTTGCAGACCCCTGTGCAGACACAGTCACGTTCATGCAGTGGAACCCCTTGGGGACCATCGGTGCCACCACATGAGGCCAGTGGTCAGTCTGCGGGGCTGGCGGGTCTCGGCGGGGCCGCCCATGCATCCGTGGTGGCCGTGGCACTGTGTTGCGAGACTGACCTGCCTTCCAGCGTGGCTACTGTCTGGTGCTGCCCTGTGTGCATTGTGTGTTTCGGTGGGCAGTGCATGGGTGGGTACCCAGCTCTGCACGCGGATATACAGTCCACCTGCACACCCTCCCGGCTGCTGTCCACAGTTACGTGTGCATGATGATGCCTGCATTGCGCTGAACACCAAAGTGCAATTGTGCCCAGCATCTGACACACGCACATAGACAGGCTGTGGATGTGGTGGCCTGTGGACATGTGTGTTGCTAGGGTTGGTGTTCTGGGTCAGTGTGCCTCCTGCCCTCTGTGCACGTTTGGTGCATTGTGTGTGTGCGTGTGTGTGTGTCCATCCATGTGGCGTGTTGATCCTCACCCATCCCTGGTTGTGTGTGTGCTTCTGTGCCCTGCCACTTCCCTTGATGGCATGCACCCCTGGTGTGTGTCCATGTGTGTTTGTGGTTTGTGCCTTGGCCACTGTTGTGTTGGTTGCACATGGCCCCATGACTTACCTGGGTTGGCTGAAGTGCTCCTCTGTGATGGTGTCCCGGTGCATCTGTGCCAGCCGGATCAGTCGGGGGTCCTGTCAGCTGAGGGGGGGCTGCCCATCACCATCATCACCAGTGTCCTCATCATCCCCATCGCTGTCCCCCTCTTCGGCCTGTATGGCTATCCCACATTCGTTGGCCATGTTGTGCAGGATGCAACAGGCCAGGAATATCCCACAGGCCTTTGAGGGGTTGTACTGTAGGGCACCACCAGAGGTGTTCAGGCAACGGAAACATGCCTTCAGCATCCCGAACACCCACTCGATGACATTGCGTGTCGTGGCATGTGCCTCATTGTAGCACAGCTGCGATGGGGTCATGGGCCGCCGGTAGGGTGTGAGCAGCCAGAGACGGAGTGGGTATCCACTGTCACCTGTGTGCAGAGGGTGGAGGTTAGTTTAGTGATCAGCTTCAGCCTGCCCCAAGCCCCATAGGCCACCACCTATGGCACCTCTGGCCATGCCCCCCAGGCCCTCAATATGTCCATTTGGTTTGCATACTCACCCACTAGGTGTCCTGTGGGGATATCCCCACTCTCAAATCTGTGGCACAGTGCCGACTGGTGCCAGATGTATGAATTGTGTGCTCCCCCAAGGTGTGTGGCACAGACATTGATTATGCACCCCCTGGCATCGCACACCACCTGGCAGTTGATACTGCAATAGCCCTTGCGGTTCATGTATGTTGCCCCCTTGTGGCCAGGTGGTGTGCGTATGGCCACATGGGTGCAGTCTATTGCCCCTAGTACACCAGGTATACGTACTACCCTGTGGAACTCCTGTATGTTTGCTGTGCACTCCGCTGCTGTGCTGGGGAAATGGATGTACTCCTCAGCATGTGGCAGCAGTGTGCTGAGGAATTGGGTGAGGTAGCATGATGTGGTCGACTGGGTTATGCCTGTGGTGTCCCCAGTTGGTCTCTGGAAGGTACTCATGGTGAGCAAGCACAAGCAGGCTGTTACCTTGGTCTCCACTGACAGGGCATGACTCTGTCGTGTGGGTGCCTGCATCACATCACTGCACAGCTCACAGAGCCGCCTCAGTATTGCCCTGTTCAGGTGGTACTGGCCCACAATCTCGGTATCTGTGTATATCTCAAAGCTGGTGCGGGCTCAGTACTGCCTGTTGGGGGCATACCGCCAACGGGCCCTTCCACGGCCACGTCCCCCTGCCACCCGCCTTATCACCCCCCCTCATTACAGCCTCCATGTGGAAGGTGGCACTAGCCATATCCCTGGCTTGTGTTCCCCCCCGGCAGCTGTTGCTTTATTCCCCCCGCTGTCCTGGCTGCTACCTCACCTGCACCGGGTACACCTGTCTGTGCTGGCCTCTGAGTTGTGTGACTCCCCACACCTTCCCTGTGCCTGTTCTTTGCTGTGACATTTCCCTGGCCTGCCCTGTTTCTGCCACTTGCCCTGTCTGTGCCTCTGCCTCTGTCTCATGTGGCTTCCCTGTAGCGTTCTTGCACCTCTTCCTTGCTCCTTTTTATTTTGGCTCATTTCTGCTATGGTGCAACTTCCGCTTGCTCCACTGTTGCACATTGCGCACGTCTTTGAATATCACACTGCGCCATTTATGCATGGTTCCTCCCCCTTCGGTTGCGCATGCCTTCATTATCATTGTGCTGTTGCTCAGCATGTTTTCGGGGGCGCAACTGCCTCCTGCTGAATATCACAGAATGGTGCAATTTCGGACTTGTGCAGGCACAACCCTATTGCGCATGGCTCAACTCTTTTGAATATCTGGGCCATAGTCTTCTTATGACACTACTTCATAACCCCCATAGGTAAAAATGTTCAAATCCGTGCCAAAACGCCATTCCGTGCCACAGGTGCAGAATAATTTTTTTAACATGATATGAAAAATAACAGCTGTACTGTTCATGAGGTGAAAATGGCTTCGTAAAAAATGGCTATGTTGAAAATTTGGACTCAAAATATTGAAAATTACCAAAGTTATGCACGTGCATAGAAAGATTTCAATATGCGTAACTCGAGCATTGTTAACAATTTTTTCCTGAAATTTTCAACATGGCTTTTTTGGGACCCCACCTCATTAACATTGGTGGTGAAATTTCATTATTCAGGCCCAAAAGATGATTTAGTGTAGCGACCGCAAAATCACCTTCCGGGCCCGATTAATGAAACGACAGTTGCAGTGTTCATGAGGTGAGGTCCCAGAAAAGCCATATTGAAAATTTGGTGAAAACTTTAAAAAAAATGCCAAAGTTATGAACCTAAGTTCAAAACACTATTGAAATGCATTATACGGGTTTCATGTCATAACGGCACTCACCAAACAGCGATCTCCATTGGAGCGAATGTACATCACCAAAAATGAAAAAGGCAATGTACACTTTGCAGCGAACACAACTGCGCCAACACACATCTCTATGTATGTGGGGGGGGTCACAACAAACAGTCCTAATAGGAACATTACAGTAACATGTGCAGACAAACGAAGTAGGCAATTTGATTTACCAAAGTTATGCATGTGCATAGAAAGATTTCAACATGTGTAACTCAAGTATTTTCAAGAATTCTTTCACCAGATTTTCAGCATGGCCTTTTTGTGACCCCACCTCATGAACACTGGTGGTGAAATTTCATTATTCAGGCCTAAAAGATGATTTAGTGCAGTGATCACGAAATCACCTATCAGCCCCGATTAATGAAATGACAGTTGCAGTGTTCATGAGGTGGGGTCCCAGAAAAGCTATGTTGAACATTTGGTGAAAAACTTTGAAGAAATGGCAAAGTTATGAACCTAAGTTCAAAACACCAGTAACTTCTATGTTAAACCTGAAACTGTGAACCTTAGTAACTTTGGAACCATTTAACAGATTTCCACATTTGGCATGCATAATCTCTAGTGGTAAGTCTCTTGACATGCCACATTTCGTGCAAACCCGTTGTGTAGTTTCTAAGATACAGAGTGATGAAAAAATGGAAAAATCTGTGTTTTTTTGTCATTTCTTTGTCCGCCTGGATCTCACCAATGACTTTAGATTGTGATCTGAAATGTTCATAGTAGAAAGCCTTTGCCTCACAGATGCTTTTTTGAAGGTTTGGTGAAAAAATATTAATCCTTTCAAAAGTTATTAAATTTTTAAATTTCCCGTTATTTCCTGGTGGGACAATTTATTTGTCAGGCATGAAATAATTGTTTGTGCAAACATAAGGTAATTTGCGCACATTTCAGTCTGTTTTTGTTCAAAAAGTAGATAGTATTTTTTGCATTTTGAACCTTAATAACTTTGACACCATTCAACAGATTTGATTGACATTTGGCATACATAATCTCTAGGGGTGGTTTTCTTGCAGTTCCAAATACGATTCAAATCTGTTATGTGGTGTCTGAGATACTGTGTCTCAAACATTCTTAAATGTACATTTTTTAAACATTTTTGTTAACAGTCTTCTAGTTATGCATACTTTGCACCTTAATAACTTTACAACCCTTAAATATATGTACATGACATTTTGCATGCATAATGTTGTAGCACAGGTCTGTTGATGTGATAATTTTTTTTTGAATAGCTTGTGTGGTTTTGAGATACTGGCCCAGATATCGTCAAGGCGCCATGCTAACAGGGCTGCCTGCGGCGCGTTAAGTCCAAACTGCGCCATTTCGCGATATTCAGAAGGAGGCAGTTGCACCCCCGAAAACATGCTGAGCAATAGCACAATGAAAATGAAGGCATGCGCAACCAAAGGGGGTGGATCCATGCATAAAGACCGCAATGCGATATTCAAAGACTTGCGCAATGCGCAATAGTGGCACAGCCGGAAACTGCGCACTAGCGGAAATGAGCCAAAATAAAAAGGCTCAAGGAAGCAGCGCAAGAACGCTACCAAGCTGCCAAGTGGGGGGGAGAGAGGGAGACAGACAGAGACAGACAGACAGACTTAAAAGGACAGGCAAGGAAAGTGTATCCCATAGTTTGTAGAGGCCAGCGGGGGGTGCCCGGTGCAGTGGAAGTAGCAGTGAGGACAGCGGGGGTAACACAGCAACAGCAGCCAGGGGGTAGAAGCCAGGGAGATGGACAGTGCCAGCTTCCACATGGAAGCCGTAATGAGGGGTGAGAATCCATGCTGCAGGGGATTAACGGAAGGAAGGCCGGGCAGTATGCCCCACAGGCGGTACTGGGCCCGCGATCAGCTTTGAGCTGTACACAGATGTAGAGATCGTGGGCTGGTACCACCTGAACAGGGCAATACTGAGACGGCTCTGTGAGCTGTGCAGTGATGTGATGCAGGCACCCTCACGACTGAGTCACGTTCTGTCGGTGGAGACCAAGGTGACAGCCTGCATGTGCCTGCTCACCACGGGCACCTTCCAGAGGCCGACAGGGGACACCACAGGCATCACACAGTCGGCCACGTCACGTATCCTCACCCAATTCCTCAGCGCACTGCTGCCACATGCTGCGGAGTACATCCATTTCCCCAGCACCGCGGCAGAGCGTACAGCAAACATGCAGGAGTTTCACAGGGTAGCACGTATGCCTGGTGTGCTAGGGGCCATAGGCTGCACCCATGTGGCCATCCGCATGCCACCTGGCCCTGATGGCCACATCTATCGGAACCGAAAGGGATTCTCCAGTGTCTACTGCCAGGTGGTGTGTGATGCCACTGGGCGCATAATCAATGTCTGTGCCACACACCCTGGTGGAGCACATGATGCCTTCATATGGTATCAGTCTGCACTGTGCCATCGATTTGAGAGTGGGACATCCCCACAGGACATCTAGTGGGTGAGTACACATGTATGGAATGCAAACTCTGGGCAAGGGTGGGAATGACACAGGTGCCATGGTAGTGGCACACAGGGAGATGGCCAATATGGACCTGAACATGACACTGCTCTCCACTATCTCCACACAGGTGACTGCGGATACCCACTCCATTCCTGGCTGCTCACACCGTACTGGCGCCCCACGACCCTAGTGCAGCTATGCTATAATGAGGCACATGCCGCAACACGTAACATCATAGAGTGGGTGTTTGGGATGCTCAAGGCACGCTTCCGATGCCTAGACACCTCCGGAAGTGCCCTACAGTACAGCCCCCAAAAGGCCTGTGGGATATTCCTGGCCTGTTGCATCCTGCACAACATGGCCAAAGACCATGGTATAGCCGTACAGGTCGAATAGGGGGACAGCAATGGGGACACCAGTGGCACCGGTGATGATGGTGATGAGCAGCCCCCCCAGGACGGAGGGACCCCCGACTGATCCGGCAGGCCCAGCTGCACCGGGACACCATCACAGAGGAGCACTACGCACAACACAGGTAAGTCAAGGGGACATGTGCAACCAACACTGTCCATGCGCAAACACAGGCACACAGGGAACACACCAGGGTGCATGAAGGTCAGGGGAGTGGAAGGTCCAGGCATACCAACACACCATCAGGGAGGGGTGAGCACTCATAAGGAACACACACACCAGGCACAGAGTATACATGGGCAGATGCACAGCACCGTGAGAATCGACGTTGTTAACACACAGCACCACTGACCACCCCCACCACCTGTACTGTCCAAGTACGTGTGTCAGAACCTGGGCACCCTTGCACCTTGGTGTACAGTGCAATGCAGGCATCATCATGCACACGCACCTGTGGACAGCAGTTGGGAGGGTGTGCAGGTGGTCCTGGTCAGCATGGTGAGCAGAGCACCCAGCGGTGCACTGCCCACCATGACACACATTGCACACAGGGCAGCACCAGACAGGGCCCGCACTGGGAGACAGCTCAGTCATGTAGCACTGTCCCACGGCCACCACGGATGCGCAGGGTGGCCCCACCGTGACCCAACAGCATGGGCAGGCTGGAGCAGGGCCACATGGGTGGCACTGTTGCACCACCAGTCCCACTGCGCGAACGCGACCTTGCCCGCACAGGGTCTGCAGCATGCCGAACAAACCTGCACCAGGGGTGCTTGGGATGCCCACAGCAGAACCCGTGTCGACAGGCCTGGTGTCGCACGACGCCGGGAATGGGGAGTGGAGAGTGCACTGTGTGGGGTGTGCGGTACAGGGGCACCTGACTGTGTACCCAATGCGTCCACGACAGAGACCACTGCCTGGGTCAGCCTGTCAATGGTGGCGGTCACATCCGTCTGCATACGGACCAGCTTGGCTCGGTCCCGAGCACACTCCCTGCTGTGCCACTCCACGGACACAGACAGTGCCTCCACGGACCTTGCAACCTGCCCCTGCAGCTGTACTGATTCCTGCAGCAGGTGGGTGTGCGCGCCCAATGGGTACTGTGCCCCAATGGCATCTTGACCCCCAGGGTGTGGACGGTCCTGATGCACATCACCCCTTGAGGGTGGGCGCTGTTCACCAGGACCAGGTATGGGTGGATCAAAGGGCGGTGGACATGTGCCACTGCTTGACACTGTACCCCCAGACCTGGTGTGCGACTGCTGCTGCTGCCCCTCCAACCGCTCTGCCCCCAGGTCCACCTGTTCCATCGCCATGCTGGCAACAGTGCCAGACACCTGCACAGCCACCGGTGCTGTCCCACCGGTGCTGACAGGCACAGCCTGGGACTGTGCCAGCATGCTGGTCCACATGTTTGAACCAGAAAGGCCCAGGGGCACATGCTGGCCTGCCGTGTGTCCATCATGGGACACACACCTATCACTGCCAATTGCAGGCCTTCTATCATCAATGGTGCAGGTACGTGCTACTGCCATGGTCACAGCATGCTGGCATGCTTGCATGCCAGACTGCTGAGACACAGGCTGTGCACCCCCGCACCCGTATCACTGACACCAGAGTTGTTGGCCCAGCGCATGCTGCTGCAGTGCCTGCTGGCTGGTGGTGGAGGTGGATGGTCCCTCCTCCATGTCCAGCAGGTCAGCATCACTGTCTGGACCCACCACCACCATCTCCCGAAGACGAACAGGATCTGTAACAGAAAGAGAGTACATGTGAGTGCATGTGAACAACCGCCACCCCCTCAAACACCACCACCATGTCATACCGTGCAGTGATGGGCTTCCACCTGTCTGGAATCCTCCGCCTGGTATGCCCGCAATGGCGCTCGGCTACATGGCTGCGACCAGTGTCTCCTCATGGGGTCAGCTGCAACACCACTGGCGGCCCCCGCCAGTGCCAGCACGTGCCGCCCTGAAGGCTGCCACCTTCTCCTTCAACCTCCTGCGGTCAGTCCCCATCTTTTTCTTGCATTCCTGCATGGAGCGCTGGTGGCTTCCGTACAGGTTAACGGCCTGAGCTACCCCCTCTCATGCAGCTGCACGGGACTGAGGGGTGCCCCTCCGTCCACTCAGTAGTGGCTCATCTTCCAGGTAGGCCTGGAAGACGGCCTCCGTCTCTGCCGCTGTGAAGTTGGGCCTCCTCCTACGCCCACCGTCCTCACCCTCACCTTGGCTCTGCTCGGTCATGGTGATCTGTATGGGTGGAAGTGGACACCTGTCACTGTGCAGTCTACAGCATTTCCCCATGAGCATTGTCCTGAACATCACACAGCATGTAACTCACCTCTCACCTGCAGTAACCGAATCTGGCCAGCACAGCCCACTGTCGCACATTTATAGCGCAACACATGCAAATTAGGAGTGGAGCAACTTTAATGACATGCAAATCGCGCCACTGCACCCTTGAATGGCTGATCAGATGATTTGCATGTGTCGGCTGAATATCGCGAATCTGCACTTTGCGCAATACGGAAGAGTCGGCTGAGCCAATGGCGCAGATCTGTGCCTGTGTGGTACACTGCATTGCACATGCCCAGATAGCTTACGCATGCATCTGTCGTGCTGCTGACGTGCTGAGCGAGATAGGCAATTCAGGCCATGGCCACCATTGTGCCAGTGGCGCTACAGCACTGGCCACTATATGGCGCTGTGGCATTACTGCGCAATAGTCCACTGTGGCACTGGTACGCAGCTGGTCGGTCATGCAGGATACCTATACGTCAGATGGCGCTGTGCGTAGCCTTGCGTCATTGCTCATGACCTTGTGTATGCCCTTTGCCCCCTGCCGCTGTTCGCCTGCCATGTGTACATCCCTATTGCGCTGTCTGGTGACAGCGCTATGTGAAGTGACAGCGCTGTTCGAACAGCGTGATTGGAGCCTGTGGTGGTCTATTGCGCAACATCTCCATGTGGGGTTACTGTGCAGCAGGGCACCATATTGCCTGCTGTAAACTGGCTAACATGGCTAGGAGGAGGGCTGTGAGTTGGAGCCCACTGGAGGTGGCCAACCTGGTGGCCCTAGTAGAGCCCCACTATTAGGCACTCTATGGTGAGGCCCCCCTCACCATAGCAAGAACAGAGGTGTGGCAGTAAGTGGCCACTGACCTGGTGGAGATCACTGTGCAGTGCAGTGTGTGCAGCTGTGCGATGGATGGGTATGGCTGTGTGGGCAGGCACTCTCACTGGGGCAGGGGGCACTCTGCTTTTGAGTCACACTGATGTTTGTCTCAACATATGTCTCCCACAGGCCGGGATGTGAGGATGCAGGGCCGGGGTGAGGAGGGCCGTGCCAGGGCCCCGGTGGCAGCAGGAGTCACCCCCCGGATGCAGCAGCAGCAGCCACAGCAACAGCAGCAGCAGCAACAGCAGCAAGTGCAACAGCAGCAGACACAGCTGCTTGAGCAATGTGAGTATCATGACTTCATGGATGCTATTGCATGCTGGGGGGGGGAAGTCCACTAGCCCTGCACAATACAACCATGCAGGACAGGGGAGGTCATAATTCCACTATACAAGACACTAGTGAGGCCCCACCTGGAGTACAGTGTACATTTCTGGTGACCATACCTACGTAAGGATGTAGAGTGGGCAGGGAAGGTTCAGAGGAGGGCAACAAAGATGGTGCATGGCTTGCATCATGGGTCCTATGACGACAGGTTGAAGGAACTGAACATGTACTCCCTGGAGGAGAGAGGGGAGAGAGGGGATATGATAGAGACATACAGGTATCTTACAGGGGGTATCAGGGTGCAGGACACACTATTTTGAAGTGAAAAAGATGTTCCAGGACTAGAGGGCATGGAATGAAGTTGGAGGGAGGACGATTCAGAGGACACATGGAAAAGGATTTCTTCACAGAGCGGTGGTGGACAAGTGGAACACCCTGCCAGAGGAAGTGGTGGGGCTGAAACAATCACGGATTTAAGAATGCACGGACAGACATAAAGGAATTCTGGAGGTCAGGGGTAAGGGGCAACAGACTTCTAGGAAAACAAAGTGAACTTACAAGCTCAAATGGACAGACTGGGTTGGCCATAGGCTCTTATCTGACGACACTGTCTATGTATCTATGTATGTATGCACAACACAGGTGACATGCATCACTGTCCAGTATCACAGCACGTCTGTGTATGCATCACTGGTGGTCCAGGCATGCACTGGGCACATAGCTATGTAACTGGCATCGCACCATGTTGCCACGTCACTGGACAGCCTTGTTTGTGCTGTGATGGACATGGGCAGTGTGTGTGCAGTGGTGCGCATAGCTGGTGCTGCCTGTTTGTGATGGCCATGTGCATGTTCACTGTGGGTGGGTGCATGCCATCACAGGTGTGGGACATTGGGCTATATGGCTTGCAGGTTGGGTGGTGTTCAGGGTTGTGGTCAGTCACAGCCATTGACTGTGTTCCCATTTTCCTAGGCCTCGAGGTTCTCAGGAGGATGGCACCCGATGTTCGGCACCTCACACAACTGGGAATGGAGAACCAGGAGATCCTGCAATCCATCCGGCGCCATGGAGTTCGGCGAAGGCGGCACAGGACGGTGCACCAGCAGGGGGAGGACCAGCAGCTGGCTGGGCCATAGCCCATATTACCCTTCCCACTTCTCCCATCCCTACCACCCTGCCTTCCCTCTCCAAGTTTTTAATCCCTCCCCCTTGAACACCCCTACCTTGTACCCATCCCCCCCCTTGTAAATAGTTTCTCTTGTTTTTGTTATTTACTATTTTAAATATACATTTCTATTTTGATATGAAAACTGTATTGGTCTCTGATTTGTAGCTGGCTATGGGTGCTCAGTTGCAGGGGTGTACATGCCATCTGGGGTGGTATGGTCCTGGGTGTGTGTGTGCGTGTGTGTGCATGGGGAGGTATCTCCAGCATGGCAGTGACTTTCTGTTGGTCTTGCTGTCTGCTGCCACCCACTGCTGGGTGCAGAGAGTGTGTCTGGCTTGTAGGCTTCTGTGCTGCACGGGGTTGACGTGTGCTGGGGGGATGCATGGTTTCCTGCAGTGCCAGTCACTGCACATAAGTGGTGTCTTGGGGTCACAGTGCAGGGTGTGCTGTGCGTACGGGGCTGCTGTACTGTGGTTGTCAACCCCTGTGTGTGGCACTCTCAGCATGCCAATGGTTGTGCTGGGGTGTCATAGCTCCGCTATGCTGTGTTGGCTTGTCCCCATGGGCCAGTAGATCATCCGTCACACCCCCAGTGATGCTGTGCTTGGGGTGTGCAGGTGTGGTGTGGGTTCTGTAGTGTGTTCCTGTGCCCATGTGTGGCATGGCTGGCGGTGGGCCCCAGCCTGCCTCCCTGGATGTGCAGTTCCACTGCTCTGGGGGGGGCTCTGCTTGCACTATGGCACCTCTGGAATGCTCAGCTGGGCTGCCCTGGTTGCTCCATGGCGCAACATTTCGGCTCAGCTTCTCCTTCCTGGTTGCGCTATGGCGCAGTATGTGCGATATTCAGACGTTGGTTGCTTGCGCAATTTGTTCTGCTCCATGTGCAACTGGTTTGTGCTTGCTCCTGCTGTTGCGCTCATTTTGAGCGCAGTTTGAATATCTGGGCCACTGTGTCTCAAACATGTTTAAGATTATTTGTTTTTGTTTTAATTTTCACAAAGTCTTCCAGTTTTGCATTCTTTGCACCTTAAAAACTTTGTAACCCTTCAACATATCTCCATGCACAGTATTGTGGTGCATATCTGTCACTGTGGTCAATTTAGTTTAAATTGCTTGTGTGGTTTTTACGATAGAGTCTCAACAATCCTTAAATTTACATTTTTTTTTATTTTTGCAAACAGGTCATCCTGTTAATGCATATTTTGCACCTTAATAACTTTTCCACCATTCAACGGATGCACTGAAAATTTTGCATGCATAATCGAAGGGTTGTTCTGTTGATGTGGCTAATTTAGTTTGAATTTATTGTGCAGTTTCCAAGATACTACTGTATGTCTCAAACCTCCTTAAATTTACATGTTTTTCCATTTTTGTAAACAGTCTTCTAGTTTTTGCACACTTTGCACCTTAATAACATTGCAACCCTTCAACATATATGCATGAACTTTGGCATGCGTAATCTCAGTGGGTATGTCTGTTGATCTAGTAAATTTCATCTAAATCACTTGTGTGGTGACAGAGTCCAAAAATCCTACATTTATGTTTTTTTTTTCTTTTTTTTTTGTCCACCTGTATCTGAGAAACTGTTTTAAGTTGTGGTCTGAAATTTTCAGGGTGAAATTCTTTGCCTCACAGATGAGTCTTATGAGAGCAGGGCATGAAGCCCTGCACTCCCACAGGTAAATAAAGATACAAGTAAACTATCTGACAAAGTAAGGAAAGTCACAGCAAAAAACTTCATTAATGCACCATTAGGGTGAAGCATCAAAAATAGGGAAATGCGACCTTAGGGTTCCCAAGCCTAGGACCACAACCCCACTATGCCTGCAGGAACAGACATGAGGGGTGTGTTTTGGGGTTGTGAACCCTAATGCTCATCTCATTCCAATAGTAAGAAAGGTAAGATGGGTACAGCATAGAAGAATGACGTGAGCATTAGGGTTCACAGCCCCAAAACACACCTCTCATGCCTGTTCCTGCCAGCACAGTGGGGGTATGGCCTTAAGCTTGGTAACCCTAAGGTCGCATTTCCCTATTTTTGATGCTTCACCCTAATGGTACATCAATGAAGTCTTTTGCAATGGATATATATATATATATATACATATTATAGCAGTGCAGTCGCGCCCCTATAGTTAGGGTTGAACTGTCATTTCTATGTTAAACTCAAAATTTTGCACTTTAATAACTTCATAACTGTTCAACCAATTTGCATGTATCTTCAGGGACCAAACTTCTCTTGATGTGCCAAGTTTTGTTATGGTTGGATGTGTGGGTGCAGAGATACAGAGTGTGAAAAATGTGAAAATTACCTTTCATTTTAATTTTTTTGCTTAGCCGCAGTGCAAAAATGGCTTGGGATTTTGGTCTGAAATTTTTAGGTTAGAAAGGCCTTGGGTCACAGATATGCATCTTGAAAGTTTGGTGAAAAAATATTAATCTTTACCAAAATTATTAAATTTTAAAGTATCTCATTATTTTCATAGGGAATTTCACTCTCCAGTTAGATGTGAGCCTTGAAAAAGGATCCTTTGTTGCAAATCGGTAATACTTTTTCGCAAAAGGGTCATCCTGTGTAACAAATGGGAAACCTTTTTTCATGCTGCCAACATTTTGTTTTACAGTTAGTGAGGGAAACCAAATCAAATAACTCAAAACTACTATGTGTTGAGTAGAAAACAACACATGTAGCTTGCTTATCGCGACCCCCTCAGCTGGATTCAACACTTATCTGTTCAAGAAATGCTCTTGCATTTTTTTTTCAGATTAAAAATCTTTTTTAATGACTTGTGATACAAAAAATATTCTTTTAAATATCACAAGTCATGAAAAGAGATCCTTTTTCATGAAAGGAAATCCTTTCTCTGGTCTCTTGTGGCACCCCCCACCCTCCGATCACTGTTCCTGTACTTTCCTTGATGAGTGGTAGCACCCACCACCCCAACTGCTGTCCCCTTTTTTCCTAGTTCCCTGGTGTCTAGTGGCACCCTGCACCCTCTGATTGCTGTCCCTGTTTTGTTTTATTGTTTCCCTGGTATCTAGTGGCACCCTCCACACCCTCCAGTTGCTTCCTCCTTTTTTCTATTTCCCAGGTGTCTGGTGGCACCCCCAACTTCCGATTGCTGTCCCCCTTTGTTTATGTATTTCCCTGGTGTCTGGTGGCACTGCCTCACCCTCTGATCACTGCCCCCCTTTTATTTTATTGTTTTCCTGGTATCTAGTGGCACTCCCACCTGCTGATCACTGCCCCTACCTGTAAAATAGAAAACAGCCCTCTATGTTTTTTTTTACATGGTCCCTTGGCAATGTGACCCCCGCAAGCCCACCTCCCACTCAGCACCCACCACCCCACACCTCCAGTACACTCCCACACACCCTCACTCAACTAGACACGTAACAGGGTGAAGATCCACTCTCCGATTGAAGACACATCTTGCTGCTGGAACCGGCAACTGCAATATAAGAAAGTAAGGTAAATGCAGTTCAATGTATTTCAATGAGGTTTTCAACTTTGATCCATACCTTGGACATTTTTTCATATTTTGACACCAGATTTTCAACATGGCCTTTTGGGGACCCCACCTCATGGACAATGTCACTGAAATTTTGCAAATCTGTCCTGAAAGACAATTTTGCCATTGGTTTGTGAAATCACAGTTCAGCATGATCTGAAAATTTTCTCTGGCTTTATTCATGAGGTGGGGTCATAAAAAAAGCTATGTTGAAAATTTGGGGTCACAATATGTAAAAATGGTGAAGTTATGCACATGCATTTAAATTTAACTACGCTCAGTCATAACTTTGGTCATTTTAAAAATGTTCACCCAAATTTTCAATTTAGCAATTTTTTACATCACCTCATTAATGTGACAATTGTCAGATTTCAAATTCTGGCCAAAATGTGTTTTCTCACCTGTGGTGTGGAATGACATTGCAGTGCTGTGAAATTACATTTCAGTGGGGATCTGAAAATTTTCAGCTCAGTGTTCATGAGGTGGGGTAATAACCAGGTTATGCTGACAATCTTATTGCTGTTTTGGCTGAAATGCTTCCATGGCAACATACATGTATGCATCTATGGAGGGACTGGAGAACAGGGCCCAGAGGGCACAATGCTCCCACAGTCAAATGAGGATACTATTAGACTGTCTCAAAAAGTAAGGAAATTCTTTGAAAAAAAAACTTCATTAATGCACTAGTTGAGGTTGGTTACATGACAAAAGTAGGGAAATGAGGCATTAGGGTGTCCAACCATAACACCCCACCCCACCCTGCAGGCAACAATGGGGATGGGGTGTGCCTTGGGATTCTCATTCCACACAGTCACCCCATTCTCATATACTGTACCCAGATCAGCTTATTTATGGAATGGGGTGAGCGTTAGGATTGAGAACCCCAAGGCACACCCCACCCTTGTTGAGATCTGCAGGGTGGGGTGCTAGGGTTGGAAACCCTAATTCCACATTTCCCTACTTTTGTTGCTGTAACCAACCCTTACTAATGCATTTTCAAAGTTTGTTTTTGAAAAAGAATATATATCTGTATATATAGTCATGGCAAAAAAAACTCTGTTTAATGCATCAGTTAGGGTTGTTCCACAGTGACAAAAATGAGGAAATTCAGTGTTAGGGTTGCCATCCCTTGCACCCCAAGCTCACCCCATCCCCACCAACAGGCATCGGGGTGTGCAGTGGGGTCATTGGTCCTAACTCTCACCCCATCCCATGTGTAAACAAACTGAGGTGGTGCAGTATAAGAGAATGGGGTAAGAGTTAGACTAATGACCCCAACGCACACCCTGATGCCTGTTGGTGGGGATGGGGTGGGCTTGGGGTGCAAGGGGTGGCAACTCTAACACCAAATTTCCTGACTTTTGTCACTGTGGAACTGCAGACGGAAACAGTAATGCAATCGACAATGGAAACTCAACCGTAAAAGCAAACGCTAAGGCCAACAGAAACACAAATGGCGACGAACATGCAAATAGTAATGGTAACATAATTGGAAATGCAAACAGTTACAATAACAGCAAAGATGATGCCAAAGCGAACAGTAACGCAAATGCAAGAGCATACGGAAATGCAAATGGTAATGCGCACGGTCATGGTACTGCAATTGGAAATGCAAACAGTTAAAGTAACACCAATGATGATGCCAAAGGAAACACAAATGCAAATGGAAGTGTGTACACAAATGCAAATGGTAATGCACATGGTGACGCAAAACAAAATGCAAACAGAAACAGTAATGGAAATGCAAATGGTAACAGTAACGCAAATGCAAGCGTAATGAAAATGGAAAGGGTAATGCACAAAGTGGCATAGATGGGAATGTTAACGCAAACGGTTACGGAAACACAAGTGGAAACACTAACTGTAACAGTAATGTAAGGGCACTCCCTTTTTTCCCCAAAAGCTGCATTGAGAAACACAGTGAATACAAAGAATGTATGCATAATAATGGGCCTCAGAGCAGAAAATGAGCACTTAGAATACTAAATTGCTTATATCTCAGGAATCATACGATGTAGAAAAAAAATTAAAATGTCATATAATTTATGACTTTCCTGGCTAGTTTTGTACTTAGTCCCTTAGCAAACAAAAAGTCCGTATCTCGAAGCGTTTCCGAGATACGGGCCTCAAAAGGTAGAGCGGATGCCGTAATGTTAGTTTATGGAAAAAATAGTCAACTTCTGAGTACCGTAACTTTGCGGCCCTCTAATATTTTGTCACCAAACCACCAAAAGGCACATCTGTGGGATCTTGGCTTTCTTCGCTCCATATTTCAGCCCAAAAGACCAAACCATTCTTTTGCAGCAGGGTGGCAAAGATTTCCTATTTTTTGGGCATAGTGTCGCAAAGTAGTGTCGCAAATCAGAACACTTTCACAAACAAAATAACGTAAATGTGGCAAGAGCGACACTACTTTGCTAAACTACAGTTTACACAAAATTGAAAAACATACTTCTGGGGTGTTTAACCCCCCCCCAAAAAAAAAAGACATGGCTAGCATCCTCAGGGCTCGACTAGGTTCCAAATTTAAATGCCAAGCATTTCTGTGACCAGTAACTGAAAATAAATGGCTGACTCACGACACTACAGGGGTCATTTGAGACACTAAAAACTGCATTTGCAACACTGTTGAACTTTTTGTTAACTTTTCCCATTGACTATAACGGGAAACTTGTTTTTTGAATAACTTTTGAATCGTTTAATATTTTTTCATGAAATCTTTGAAAGGCACATCAGGGACCCCAGCACCATGTTCTCTGAAGGTTTTGGACCAGTCACACAAACCATGCAACCTGTAGGCGTGAGCAAAGAATGTGTAAAAAAGTGTAAATGTGACTTTACAGCTCCGCAACCGTATATCTGACCACTATAAATCTTGGCAGATCCAGAGATCTATGGCACTGCTGTGTGCCTGCCAAATTTCAGGCAAATCTGTTATACAGTGGCAAAGTTATTAAGCTGCAAAATTTCACACTTTAACCTTAAATGGGGTACTCAACTCTAATATATATATATATGGAATAATAAGAAAGAAGAAAGAAATATTAAAGTATTTCATCAATGAATTCTTACACCATCTAGCTTCGCTTCTTTCAGAATGCATATTAAATAGAACATACATTATGGTACATTGTTATTACATGTAAGTGACATGGGAAAGCATTACATTACATAGTCTAAGAACTCTTTTAGTTGTCATTTTATCCATCTAAGACAAAAGCAGGTGGTTATATTTCTTTGATTTTGTGCCACATGGTATGGTTAGTGTTGTAAGGTTCTTTATAATTATTAAGTACCCTTTCCTCATTTAGAAATGTTAGTAAATTTGTCATTTGTAAATTTCAAATTGTGGTAGTAGGAGGTATTCAAGTTGTTCAAAATCAAATGTTTGGTACACATAGATGCAAGTGCTATTATGTATTTGTATTTCTTACCGAGTATCAAAAAAGAATAATCATTAGGCAAGGCAAGGCAAAGTTTATTTATATAGCGCCCGATCCACACAGACCCTGAGAGCTTTACTGAGTTAGACAAAGATCATCACAAATCACACTAACTAGCACTTGTACACTGCAGTATGTAGTATTTTTCTATTTAATTTCAGTTTTTTACCACCATTCTTGTATGTACTGATATTCCCAGAGTTGATGGAACATAATGTCAGCCTTGCCACAGTTATAGCAGCAGCTGGGATTTTGTTTTACTCCAATTTTATATAGCCTATTTGGAGTGCAGAGTAGGATCATGAACTTATTATGACTTATACAGACTATTTTTTTGTAAAATTATATTTTTATTAGCATATTTCCAAATGTTATCCCAGCAGTAATGCATAATAACAGTACCCATTTATTTTTCCCACTTCATTTTCATTTTGCTTCTCTATTTATTTATGTTGTTTATTTATTTATTTATTTATTTATTTATTTTTTTTTTTGTTAATTCATGATACCAATGCAGCATTTACTAATAGCTTTAGAGGAACATTTTTGTCAAATACTTTCATCTAGACACATGTTTTTTCCATATAGTTTTGTTTTTTACTGGTAGAAAATTTTTAATTTATTAAATTGATACTTTAACATATTATATCTCCATCAGTTCAAACACATATCTTTAAACTTTCCCATTTAATATTCCTCTAAGTTTAGTAATCAATTCTTTTCATTGAAAAAAACCAGTACCATGTAACTTTTTAAGATAATTAGCATCTAGTACTGAAACATAGTTACTCTCTCAATAAAGGCTGAAAATGCCATCGAGGACCATGGTGTGGCAGAGCTGGTATTTTTCAGCACATCAAGTACAACTTTAATTACTGTATATCCATGAATAAAGGATTCTTCAAGTGTGTGTATGTAAGTGTGGAGAAAATAACATATATGACACAGAAGATAGTTTGATTTTTCTTAGCATAATATTAGATCATAGTCTATAGCAATCTTTGTTGGCATCGGTTATCACCCATTCCCGTGCTATACCAAGTTTAGATGTTTTGTAGTATGCACAAGGGTCCAGGCATCCAAGTCAACCATGCATTCTGTGTATACATGAAGCATGCTGGGCTATTTGAGGACTGCCCCCCACAAGAATTTCTTAAATATATTTCAAGATTATAATAATTTGGAATGTAATGATTTCTGCAAGAGTTTGAAACTGATACAGTAGACACAGGATTGTCATTTCTTTGAGGGCTTCAATTCACCCCTGTAGCAAGAGAGTGAGAGACAGAGACAGACACATACACACACATATACACATACACACACACACAGAAAGAGAAAGAGAGATTTCCCCATATCTGTGATTAGAATGTGAGTTTATTTTAGTTATGGTCATATTATATGGTATATGTTTTTGAACATAGTTTGTGAATAGGATACCACAATATTATATTTTGCTCTCTATTTTAATTTCTTCAATCAGTTCTCATTTTTTTTGTTTGTTTTCAATCTGATAATAGATGTATTAAAGATTTGTCTTCATTTTTTTATTAAACTTTTGTTAATTTTCAACATAGTATACAAAACAACACAGAGACACAGTACATTGTTATAGCAAAATAAACTCATCTGACATAAATAGCTTGGTAATTAAGAAAACATATGAAATTCCTTCATAAGAGGGAGAAATGAATGCATAGGGTCTTGCAATAACATCAAAATATCATCTGTGCAGGGGTTAATTTTTAAGTGGATATCTTCCCATATTAAACCTTTAATTTTGTCATTATGTCTTATATGCATTAGTATTAATTCCAATGCAATAATAAACAGAATGGGTAAGGGGGTAGCTCTGTCTAACTCCACTGTACATAGTTAGGAGATGAGTTGTACATTGTCTGATCTTAAATCTACTATAGCGGTGGGCACACTGTAAAAGAGTTTTGCAATATTCAGGATATTTTTAAGAAAATCACACTTCTGTAGGCATGTTAACATAAATTGCAACTGACGAGGTCAAAGACCTTGGATGCATTTATTGCCAAAGAAAGAGATTCATCTGGACATTTGTATTGCTATTTGAACTTTACATAAACCCTGATATACAGTATACAGTAGTTTGTCCCTTAACATAACCCGATTGATTGCAGTGTATTAGATCACCAAGTGTCCCCTGTAAATGTCATACTGTCATTTTAATGATAGTCTTACAGTATAATCAATGTTTAGGAGGGCAACTGTACTGTAACTGTGAGTAAGTTGTAGATTTGTATCATATTTATGAATTAAAATGATGGGGACATTTAACATGGGGGGGGGCTGAGATTCTTTTTTTTACTAGTCATTTCTGAGCACATTAATTCCAACCATGGTGCCAATTATTCCTTTAATGTGCAGGAAACCTCAGAAGTAAGTCCACCTACTCTAAGAAATGTATTCTTTGGTAAGCCATCTATTTGCTTCTTTAATTTCTGATATACTAAAGGCATTATCATCTATTTATATCTTTGTGAAAGGGATTTCCTGTATGTCTTGTGTACTCTGTTGTCCTGTAGCCATAGTTTCTTTCTGATTGACTGTGTAAGAGTAAGATAGAAAAGCTTCTTCTAGCTCTTGGTCCTGCATGATTATCTGACTCTGACCATTTTAATGACTGCTACTATATTTCTTTCTTTATGTTTTTAGTACATGTGTAAGATGTTTGCCATATCTATATAATAAAAGTTTGTATGTAGCATTTTGTTGCTCTTTTCAATTTAATTATCTAACATAGTTTGTATCAGCTGTTGTATTTTTATTTCTCTGAAATAATAATTCTGATCCTTCCTGTATCTTTTTATCTATTTATTTAGTTCAGTTTACATTTGTATAAGTATTCATTTCATTTCAAGTGTTCATTGATTGACATTATGTCATTTCAAATTAGACAGACAAACCAATCACTGCAAATATCATTTGAACAGTTATGGCCCATCTTTTGAAATTAAAATCCAGAGCATAATTGAACAATAATTAAAAAATACTGTTAAATTACTATCAGTTAGGGAAAATTATAATTTCTAAAGAATGACCCTATGCAAAATACATTATACTAAATAGGTCACTTTCTACTTGTGGCAATAACACAGATAAATAAAAAAGAGAGAAATTAATTCCAGGTTGCTGGACTCTTATGATCCAATTAGGTCTGATTCACAAGTTCACATTGTTTTCCAGAATCGCAAGTTACAGTACATCAGACATACTGTAGCAATTTCCTGTATACCATCCAATAGCTATAAAGTCACATTGTTCAAACTGAAATGTGCTCACCACAGTCCTTATCCCATTATCCACTGAGTGGATCCTCCTCTTAAGGCTACATCTCATTCAATTAGGCATGACTGCACTAATTTAGACCCAATTACAAGCTGGCCATAAATGGCTTTAAATAGAGGCCATTAATAGTTGCTAAAATGACAAATTACCATAGAAAAGGCCAAACATGAGGTTCATCTGTCAAATAAATATGGGGCCACATCAGGAACTGTCCCAAATAACCCCCGAGCATGGTAGACCAATTCACTCATTAAAAGATAAATTTACCAAATTACTTAATGATTGAATTTTAAGAGCAAATCCTGGAGCAAACACCCAGTCTTATGGGTATGAATTGATTCTGACTTTTGGAAATTTCCTAGGACCAGGTGAACTTCCCCAATAGAGCTAGCAAGTCCAAAGCCATGTTTCAAATACATCTAAGTTACAGTCTATACGAAATCTATTAAAAGTCAGCTTTTAAAGGCTTCCTGGAATCCATGGTTATATCTAAATAAATAAAGACATTTTGATGCACATTGAATCCATAAAATTTCACACAAGACAAATAAGTTCAAGTTTATTGGCAGGAAAAAACTCCATTGAGCAGGCTTATTTACAAGGAGGTCCTGATTAACAACAGGGACATCACACGTGCATATACAAAGTAATATGCATTAAACACATGA
This sequence comes from Neoceratodus forsteri, assembly GCA_016271365.2. Taxonomy (NCBI): domain Eukaryota; kingdom Metazoa; phylum Chordata; order Ceratodontiformes; family Ceratodontidae; genus Neoceratodus; species Neoceratodus forsteri. The sequence continues at coordinate 1,649,749,688 of CM057453.1, forward strand.
ATAATTCATGAGAAGAAAATAGGACAATTATATTTGCATCATGTGTACCTAGGCACACTAAGGCTAGAGTTAAATAAATGGTTAGCACTGGGTAACAAGATAGTGCCACGTGAGGGAAGTAGAATTACAAGGCCACAAGGAAAGTAAAGATAGTGGCACAGGTGGGGTGGGATATGGTCAGAGGTATCTTTGTCAAAATTTCCAGCATTGAGAAGGGCTTACAACTTCTATGAAAGACCAATAAATGTTTCACACTTTGCACTGAAATAATACCTTATAAAAATAAGTATATACTTTAAACAGCAAATCAAGCTCCATAAAAATAATGATAAGAGTATTTGAGCAAATGCCACCATATTAAAACATTATTCAGTTCAACAACCTTTCTTCAAGAGTTTTTCTGTAGTTCTATGCACCATCCAAGGATGCCAGTCCATCCACACTGCTCGGTAAAATGGTTCAGTGGAAAAGTGGAACATAGTTATGCAGGTTAAAACCAGAGTAAGAACATAGGTAATCAGTAGGCAGTCCTGAAATATCGCAGACATTGTCAAACTAGGGGGTAATTTCAGGGAGAAGATAGGTTAGGGACAACAGGAAGATTTTCTTTAGGGAGTTAGCTAAGCAGGGGAGAGTAGGTGTGCTAAGGAAAATTCAGTAAGGACAGTCAGACAGAAGTAATACAGTGAGAATACATCAGATGATCCCAAAATGGTAAACAATACCTCTGGAATGAAAACATGTCCATGGCCAGTCACCTTAAGTTGCTGTAATAGCATCTTTACAAGTTTTGCAAGAAAATATCAACTACTAAAGCTCATCGGCTTAACACACGTCTCTCGTCTGAGAGTATAGAGTTATACCATGGATTCTGTATTTTATATATATACAGTATATATATATATATATATATATATATATATATATATATATGGAGCAGGAAAGTTACCTATGCTCTTTCCTTTTCACTCTGCCCTCCTTCATAACTCCATCCTCCAATTCAAGTACAGGTAATTTCATACTTTTTTTTAAAGTCGCTCTGAGGTCATAATCCAAAATATCTTGCCTGGGTTTACCTGCAAAAAAAGACAATAGAAACTGCTTCACTGAGCATAATAATTGCAAGCACACTGTTATAACACCCTTCCCCCAGGCAACATTATCATACCTTTAAATGGATTTCTTAAGGCTCTTAGCACATGACTGCATTCAAGAACTCTCCTTTACTTCAGAGTTCCTCTTGTGCTTGCTTTACCTCTGCAGGATCCCAGAACTGCTCATCCTCAATCTAAAAGTACTGTGCTTCAAAAGAATTTTGAGCTGGCTGATCGGCTGACCACCATATTATATATCTGTTATGTTCAGTTTTTGTGCTGAGAGCCATGTTGCACTGAATAATAGATATGCACAATACCAGTTATTAAAACAGCAAACAGTGCTGAACTCTCAGGAAGTTGGGTCCCAAAATAATTATTGTAATTTTCTTTTAATTCAGGTTTATTGATTTATCACAAATACAGGCCGTGTCATGGAATCTCATATATACATAGAAAAAGAAAATGACATGTGTCCCATGTCAGGCACTCCCCTTCCCTAACCCACCCCCCACCCTCCCCCGGCTTGGCAGCAAAGAACCAACACCAGAGTAGCAACCAGGCTGAACCAAATAATCCATGTAAAATCTACAGTACCTGTGAAAGCACTAATCTGGACATCCCCTCCCAAGGGAGGAGCAATTAGTGGGTAGAGTGATAGGATGTGGTACATTAAATGTAGGTGTTATGTCCCATGATCATCATTCGGACCCCTTAGTTGGAGGAAATAAAGTGTATGGAAACTATCCCATAGCCTTTTATAACGAGGCAGCAAGCCCATAGACTAGCCATCATCCGCTCCACTCTGAGGTGAAAGAGACGCTTGTTAATCTACTCAAGGTATGATATGGTCCGCCCATTTAGCCAATGATGTAGGACAAGTTTTTTAACAGTTAGAGTTATGAGTGCCATATGATACATTCGGATCCACACTGGTATCTAGGAAAGATCTCCAAGAAGACATATTTCAGGAGTGAACAACTCATCAATACACAATAAGGGGTTTGCCATTTATTTAATCTGATCCCACAGCTTTATGGTCTCCGGACATTCCCCAAAAATATGCTTAAGGGAGCCCTCCTGTTGGCGGCATCTAGTACAGAGCACATCAAGAGATCTTCCCACCTTCTGAAGTTTAATGGGGGTCCAGTACATATCATTTAATGTCTGATATTGGGTGAGCCTCAATCTGTCTTGTGGGATGTAACTAAAAGTGGCCTTTCAGATCTTGTCCCACCTCTCTGCTATACCAGAAAAGTGATCCAACCAGGCCCTGGGGATACCAGCATGAGGATCCAGTGTCTTTCCTAAGAAGAGCATAGAGCTTAGAGACAGCATGAGGTTTACCACTGAGATATGCCATTAGATTAAAACATTCACTCATTTCAAGACCTATGGTCAGATCCAATGGGAGATGTACTAAAAGGTGACACAATTGAAAAACTCTAAAAATCCAATGCCTATCCCGGTTAAGCTTAGTCAAAATCTCCCTCAAGTCCAGACACCTCCCATCCTGAAAGAAGTCTATTACCTTGTAATCTGTCAGGTGGGGTAGCCATTCTGGAGGGATATAATGGCCCCCTATTTTCAAATTGGGATTTTCAATCACAGGCTGCCTGAGGTTTCTGATGTGTTTATAGCGCAAAACGGTGCACAGTTGAGCATGTGTCTTCAGTGAGATAGCTATGGGGCAATTAACCAGATTAGTTGGAAGAGCCTTAGCTGGCCCATGCAGTATGGTCTCAGGTGAAAATCTGGCATTTACTAACAACTTTCTCTCTAATTTTAGCCAGTTTGGAATATAAAGGTGAGAGGCATTCTCCTCCTGAGGGGTGAACCATCTCAGATATTTAGCCACCTGGCTGGCACAAAAGTACAAATTGAAGTGAGGGAGCTTCAGACCCCTGCATGATGTGGAAGCTTCCAGCTTCCTATAAGCATGTCTAGGATGTTTCTCGAGCCAGATAAAGGAGGAAATGATAGCATGTGCCTTCCTAAACCATCCAACAGGGATCCATGAATTTAACATACTGAGAGGATAGAAAAGTCTGGGTAGCACATTCATTTTAATTATGTTGATTCTCCCCCAGAGTGAGATCAGAAGAGATTGCCACCTCTGCAAATCTTGTTGAAATCATTTTTGTAATTTAAAAAGTAAAAATTCACAATGGCGCTCCAGGCTAAATGCCGGTTAAGCATCATTTGAATGCCGATTCAGATCTGCATGGTACCTCTGAAGTCAAAACATTTTCCATAAAGGCACTGCAAAAATAACTAAAATACAGCACCACCACAAGAAATTTAAAATAAAGTTATAAGCTGTTTGCAAAACTTAAAAATCTAAAACTTTGTATTAAACAGGCAGAGTTTAAATTGGCGTGGTGAGGAGCAGAGCAGCATCATGTCATTGCTGTCCCGCCTCCACTCACACACACAAAGTCCCATTCATGTAAGTATGTTTTTGTGTGCCTCTTGGTTTTAATTTTGTACAAGATAATAAAAACTCTAACAATGACCTAAAGGCATCCCAGAGATGTATAGTAGATTGTGTCCCATTGTAACTAAAGTGCCAGTACTCCTGTATGGCAGTAGTCATACCTTTAATAAATACTTGATCTCACAATAAGATTTTATCCAGTCATCATTGTTTTGATTTCTACTTTTTTGTGTAGTGATAGAAGTGCAATCTCCTTGTGTGTGATCATATATAATTATAGTAGATGTGTCTGCATTTACTATATTTTGAAAGACTGATTTTGAACATTGCATATAATCGAATCTAGAAAATGAGCCTATAGGCTTTGATAAGTAGGTGTATTGCTTAACTGAAGGATTTATTTGCCCAAATAACTATACGGTTCTGGTCATTTATGAAATAATTAAAACTTTGGCTGTTGTCCTGTCCTCTATTGATATTCTACTTGTTTTATCTACTGATGGGTTACAGTAAACATTAACATTTCCACCAATTATGGTACATGTACTAGTCTCTCCTAGAGTCACTAAACCAGTAATAATCTGGGCAGAAAAAAATATTTGCAAAATATAAAGAAGTCTCTGTTGGAATGGGGAGTCTGTGCACAGTTGTTATTCCCAGATCAGCTACAAGTTAAGCACCAATCTAGATCTTCATCTTTACTGACACTGAAGTGGCCTCAGCATTTGTTGAAAAACTTATTACCAATGTGGATACCTTGGCAAATCCTGTAGATGGTGATGGGTGATTAGTCCACACTTTCTGACAAATATGTAGTAGTGTAAGACAGTCCATACTATGCTTGGGTCTGCAACAGTCGTGTTGACAATTAGCAAGATCCCGAATGTACAAACATGTTACACTTAGAGATATTCCTTCTTTACATCTCTTATGTTAATACTTGGTGTCTAAATGATATGGGCCAGTTTTGATTTTATACTACCTGATCTGGTACCATGTATTCCCTTTACAGGCTGCCATGTTGGTCTTCTTACTTAAAAAAATATATTTTGTAAATATCCTTAACTCTCGGTGGGGCATGTGGGACTTCTAATAGTATGAAAGTCCATACTGCTCAGTTTGTGAACTGATAGTGCTGTTCTACCAAAGCAATATGATTCCCTATGTGAGTAGCAAGTAAGACTGCCTCAGATTGTAAGGGTGCTCTTCAGCTTAATTGAGCCCAGACCATCTTCCAATATGTTCTTTTCCCCACCGAGAAGCACAGCCTCCTACATAAAGCTTATTTCCTTCGAGGGGTCTGAAATATTGACGTCCCTCCTGCTTTGTTGAAATACAGGTGAGAGTTTTCTCTCCTACTATCTTCTCAGATTGGACTTGACTCCTAATTGCTAAGTTGGGCCTTTTCCTGCTTTCTGCTAGATAAATGCTATATTCCACCGCTGTTCTATTGTACTATTCTATATATACAATACTGGGAGTTGCAGAGATTGTTAATTCTTAATGTAATATGGTGAATAATGTATAACATAGAAAGTTATAAATAAAATTTACAAAAAAAAAAATCTGGGCAATAAAGTCCAAATATTCAACAAAGAAAACATACACAGTAGCAATTACATATGTTGCACCAGATATCTTTCCTTTTACGATTATTAAACACCCAATATAAATGGACATTTTGTTTTCATGATTATTATAATGTAACTCCTACCTTTTCTATTTCCTAATGAGTTATATAATTTATTACCCAAGATGTCCTTAACTTATTTACTTCTGGGGTTTCCAGATAGACATTTTGTAGTAATAATATATCCATGGCCTGTTTCCTAGCGTAAGACAGAATTTTCTTCTTAATGGGAGAATGAATGCCATTAACATTCCACATGACAATTTTAAGTGCTGGGTGATTTATCAAGGGCATTTGGAAATTAATTTTGTTTTATAAGCTGCATTATCTTCTGTACTCAGGTTTTCCCATTTAACCTCTCTGAGTTTCTGAGATTTTAGGTATCCCATACAAATTCATCTGTGTTATACCTTACATTTTTTCCTGTTATACACAATTTTATTTGGACAAATTTCATAGTGAAGCCCAAAATAGTACAACCCCCCCACCCCAAAAACATAGGCCCAAATATTCAGAAATGCACCAAAGCCTGGCGCAAGTCCGGTGCAGCGAAAATCCGATGTGCTATGGTGCAACAGGAGTCATATTCAGAGGATGCGCAGGCCAAACTGCACCAGTGCAACCCGGCTGAATATGGCAGAATTGCAGAATGGCACAAACAGAGTTGCACCATGGTGCAAAAAGAGATGCCCCAGCACAACTGTGGGAGAAGAGCAGCAGAGCAACAGAGGGGGGCACGGCACAGAGAACAGACCCAGGGACAGTGCCAGAGAAGCACAATGACAGGCCACAGGAGGCTGCCACCAGCAGGCACAGCAGGGCACCCACAGGCATCCAGGCACCTGACCCCAGAAAACAACAGGCGGTACCAATGGCTAACAGAGGGCCACCAATGGAGTCCCCCTCACAGGGCACTGGCTGTGCCCCCACCCAGACCATAGCAGGCCACACCCAGGACCATGCAGCCAAGCATACACATGCCACACAGGCACACAGGAAGCCCATACTGTAGGCATGGAACATGCTGGGTGGCAGGTAGCATGGTAGACCACATGGGACAGGCCACACAATGCCAAGTAGGGGCCCCAACACAGTGTGCGGACAGCACCTGACCAAGTATCATGGCTGTGTGCCACCACCACACATGCAACCACCACACACCCCAACAGCCAGCCCAAGGGCACCCCAAGGCACTGCCACTGACCCAGGGGATGAACACCACCACAGTGGGACACACCATAGCACACAGCAGTGACCCACAAAAGTACAACATGTGCCCCTTCACATGCACACCACACGGATAGACACTGGGCCACTGCAGCATGGCTCCTCACGCCACCTGCAAAGCTGACACAGACACATGCAGGTAAGTCAGAAAATATATATTTGACCTGAACTATATACAAGAGCCAGGGGCTGGGAAAGGGTCAGTAAGGTGAGGGAAGGGAACAGGAACTGTACAGTGGGAAGGGGGACTGAAGGGGGAGGTACAGCAGGGGAGACCAGGATAAACAGGAGCTAAACCAATGGCAGCCCCATATGGCTACCCTGGCACACTGACACTGCCTCTGTTCTGCCACCAGCATCTGCCTGACCTGGACGACCACCTCCAGTGTCATAGAGGCCACCAGAAGGGTCTGACACAGCAGTCTTGACAACATCGATCAAGGTGGTCTTCGCCGCCGGACACCTATAACAAGGGACAGCACAGGTGATCAGTGCAATGTCCCAAGGAACCATGTGTGCAATGGGCAGTAGGAACACACACCACTGGAGGGCCTGTAATGACCACCCACAGGGGGATGGCCAATGCCAGCCAGCAACTCAGATTACCATGACATTGCACAGAGGTGGTCCTTGCTGCACAATGGCCACATGACTGCACAATGACAGTCACATGGCACAGTGCCCTGGCAGCACCACAGCAACAACAGTGGCAGCCAGGCACACGCCCACCCCACCAACAGCTGGCACACGTGTCCAATGGAATGCCACAGTGGCATGCACCATGCACAGTGCAACACACACAGCTGCCATGACACATGGCACAGGCGGCCATGCCAGCACCCACTCCCCCACCACCCCCATGCACAGTGTGATGGACCATGACAGTGTGTACCTGCCCTCTATGGCTCTACTGGTGCCAGTCCCACTCCAGCTTGTCCTGCTATGGCCTGCTGTGCTGCTGCAGCTTGGGCCCTCCGATGGTTCTCAGGGCCTGGGAATGGAAAGAAGACAGGTGCACATCAGGAACCGACAAGAGCAACTGCCCCCCTCCCCCACCCCTGTGCACAGGGTGTGCCCCTGCCTGACATGTCCTGTACGGCTGCACAGCTGCATCGCAACACAAGCAGAAGCTTACAATGCCACTCCGTGATGCACATGATGACAGTGTACCCCTCTGCAGGGCATGGCAGGCAGCCAAGCCAACACCACAGTATAGCACCAGGGCAGATATGCAGCATGGTATGACTTACCTGGCTGTGGCAAGGCCCCTAGCCTGGCGCATGCCTGTAGCCTTCTCAGACACTCTGGGTCCCACTGCATGAGGTCCCCATAGTGGTGGCGACATTGTTCCCCAGTCCTGGGCACCCCTGTCCTGTGCTTCAGGCTTGTGATGATGTCCTGCCACACGGTGTCCCTGGCCCGCTGCAGGAGCACCTGCCCAAAGAGCTGGTGGGGGGCATGGGGCTCCACGCAAGCCACTAGGTTGCCATCCTCAATAGGTGACCAGTTCTGGGCCCTCCTTCATCATGCCTGCGCCATGTTGAGCTAACTGTGTTTGGTGGTTAAAATGGTGGCTGGTGGCGCATGTGTCCACACCATGTGCCCGCCGTGCGATGTGTGGGAGCATGCACAGTGCACGCACAATGTGCAGTGCTGAAGATGTGCAGAATGGGCATGGCTATGCAGGGTCACAGGGTCAGAGGTCTGACCCAGGGGTCGGGGTCGACCGGCATTGTGCATGTGTGCAATAGGGCGTGGCACCCCATGCGTGGCCATGCTTGTAGCTGGCCTATACACAACATGCACAATACCACTGCATCATGCTATCTGCACACAGTGTGCGATTGCCACCATGATGCCATGATGCACATGTGCACTGTGGGCCTGCTCACCGTGCATGCATGTGCATTGCACCATCGTGACTTGCTCTGGTGCAATCCCATTGCACACAGCGCAATATCGCAATATTCCGACACCACATGCAAATGAGCTCATCAGCCAATACATGGTGCAATGAGTGCATTAGCATGTCATTACTGTTGCACACAACCTCATTTGCATGCGTTGCGCCATATAAGCACCACAGAACAGCACAGGCCATGGACTAGTATTGCAACCTTGACAGGTGAGTTGTGCATCTGTTCCATGCCACATACCAATCCCTGGGTGTGTGGGTGCATGTGGGTGTGTGAGTGGGTTGGTGGGGCTCTGTGGGGGTGTTGCTGTGTGTGGTTGTGTGCCACTGACTCCCCTACCCCTGCCTCATGCCTCTGTGTGTGCATGCCCATTGCCATGCATGCCCCTGCATGTGTGCTGTACCTGTTTTTGTGGCCCATGCATGCGTACTGTACCACCTACTTGTGTGCACCATAGTGCTCCTGTGCGATGGTGCCCCGGTGGCATTGCACCTACTGGAGCAGCCAGGGGTCCCTCCGCCCAGGAGGTGGCTGTCCATCACCCTCCGGCCCATTGCCTCTGTCATCCCCCCTACTATCACCCTCATCAGCCTCGACAGCTATTCCATGGTCAATGGCCATGTTGTGCAGTACGCAGCAGGCCAGGAATAGGCCACAGGCTTTCGAGAGGCTGTACTGTAGGGCACCACCTGACCTGTCTAGGCAATGGAACCATGCTTTCAGCATGCCAAAGACGTGCTCAATGATGTACATGCTGGCGTGTGCTTCGTTGTACCATTCCTCTGCTGGGGATGACGGGCGCCGGTAGGGGGTGAGCAGCCAGGGCCTCAGAGGATACGCGCTGTCACCTGTGTGGAGATTGACATGGTTAGCCCTCTGCTATCCTATGCTGCGCCCCTTGCCTGTCCCTGGTACCCACGCCACCATGCACACCCTGCCCACCCCCATCCCCAGGTCTGCTCTGCCCATCACTCCTTGCCCGTGCCATACTCACCCACGAGGTGGCCGTGGGGATGTCCCCACGTTCAAACCTGTAGCACAGCGCAGAGCTGTGCCAGATGAATGCATCATGTGCACTCCCAGAGTGTGTGGCACAGACATTGGTGATGCGCCCCTTGGCATCACACACCATCTGGCAGTTGACACTCGGGCTCCCCTTCCGATTGATGTATGCCATGCCCTCAGGGCCAGGTGGCATGTGGATGGCCATATGGGTGCAGTCAATGGCCCCAATCCTGCCAGGCATATGTGCCACCCTGTGGAAGTCCTGCATGGTTGCTGTACGCTCCGCTGGTGTGCTGAGAAAATGGATGAATTCCGAATCACGTGGTAGCAAGGCATTGAGTGAGGAACTCTGTGAGGAGGTGGGGCGTGGTTGACTGGGTGATGCCTGTGATGCCCCCTGTTGGTCTCTGGAAGGTGCCCGTGGTGAGCAGGCACATGACAGCGGTCATATTCATCTCCACAGACATGGCATGGCTCAGTCTGGTGGATGCCTGCATCTCCTCACTGCACAGCTCGCAGATCTGCCTCAGAATGGCCCTATTCAGGCAGTACCAGCCCACAATCTCAGTGTCACTGTAGTTCTCAAAGGTGATGTGGGCATTGTACCACCTGTGTCGGGCATACCACCAATGGGCCCTTCCTCAGCCATGTTGCTGTTCCTCCTGCCTCCTCACATCCCTCATTATGGCCTCCGTCATGAAGGGCACACTGTCCATGGCCCTTGCTGTCCACTGCCCCCCTGGGTGGTTGGCTGCTGGCTGTGTGCCACCCTGGTGCACTGCTTGTCTGTGTGGGTGTCTCTCTCTCTCTCTCTCTCTGCCCCTCTCTCCCTCTCCAATGCCACCTCTGTCCCTCTCCCTCTGTGTGTGGGCTTTGGTCTATTTGTCTGTCTGTCTGTGTGTGTGTCTCTCTCTCTGTCTGTCTCTCTCTCTCACTCACACCCCTGGTGCAAGTGCTGTCTGTGTTTGTGCCCTGTATTTAAAAGAACAAGTCTGCTCAGAGCAACTTTGCTTTGCTCCACACTTATGCCATGGTTTCATGGTTGAATATGCCACTGCACTGGATATGCATGGGCACGCCCCCTGCTTTTGCGCATGTATTCATTACAGTTGTGCATTGGTGCAATGGATTTTGTGCTGCACACTGGCTCCCACTGAATATGGCTCCTTGGCACAATACCGCACTTGTGCCGGTGCAACTCAGTTGTGCCATGCGCAACTGCTCTGAATATCTGGGCCACAGTGTATAACAGAAGAAAATAACATGTGTATCCCTTAACCAAAAATCCTTCCCAGGAATATCTGGCATGAAGGCGCACTGAAACTATGAGGTTTCCTTTAGGTTGCTAAGCCTACTGATTCCCCCTTCTCTCCCCTCCCTTACTTGGTGGTTAATGAGTACAGTCTATTGCCCAATTGGGTTTGGGGCTAACTTTCCTGCTAAGTAAAATTCTGATCCATATTACTGTCTTATGTACGTTGTATTATGATATAAAGTTTTATTATAGAGCCTACATGTTGGGTCCTATGCACAAAAGCCTGTGGGTCACATAAGGGCAGCGCGTAGGCATGCTTACATCAAGATGCCATGCAGCAGGGGACCTGTGCACCCCTTGGCAGAATTCACCACAGGTGCCACACCAGGGTAGGTCAGGAGGATGCCAGAGGGTGTGTCCACACTCCACACTATTCACTAAGGTGTGGAGTGCCATCGAGGGCTAAGCAAGTGGGAACCCTGCCATAAATATTTATGCATCCTCTGCAAGTTACCAGAGGGTAGCAACATGCTTCCCCAGCACACAGTTGCACCAGCCCACTGTGCTGCCTGGTAGGGCTAGGGGTGCCCATTTGGGTAAATGCCCATTGTTTACTACCATTGGGATACGCATCTTCTCAGGATCCCCTGCCCATGTGCTGAGGAAATCCACTATGAGACCAAGGACAAGCATCCCATTGGATGCCTGCCAGCATCCCGTGTTCTGCCCCTGCGTAGCCGCTGTCCTCCACCATGTGTCTACACATGGGGGGGCAGTCCAGTGGCTGGCAATCATGAATGCCGGTCTGTGCATGCCTGTTCATGGGTGCAGGGCAGTGTGGGCAAATTACGCATGTTCTGCGCGTATATTTTGAATAGAGCCCATTGTTCTCTTATACTGTAATGCTGAGTCATTCTCATATCTTTCTACAATAATATACAGTTAAAAATAATGTGTTCCACATTTCCTTTTTCAAATAGTAAGCCACTATCCTACAAAAATATATTTTACTTCTGCTACATCTGTATCCATATTAAGAAAGTGTAGGCCAATGGACCTCCAACTAAGAAGAGATGAGATGCAAGGCAATAATTATTAATATACCTAATTAATTATCCTATAATATTACAGGATACAATTAATATGTCTGATCAGTTATATCCCATACATTGTATTTTTATGTTCCCCTTATGGCTTCCTCTACTAAAGAACCTGATTAACAATCTATATCTGCTACAGCCCAATTTTTTTTTGTAGAGTCCTTTTTACTGGCTCAAGTGGACCAGGGCATCTCTCAGAGGTGCCGTCTCAGCCATCACCTCTACGCCCACCAAGATCCCCTCCTCCGGGAATGAGATTGGAGCACACCCTCCCAAGCACCTTCCAGACCCTCAGGTCACCCCTCAGGGGAGGGGGAGTGGCCCTCCCTCCCCCCTACCCGGCAGCTTTTCTGAGATTAGAGGGTCGGTCCTGGTTGAGTGGGCTCGGAAGAGTCAGTGAAGGGATGATCTGGCATTGGAAATGTGGGCTAGGCTCCTGGAGTGCTCGTCACCTCCCTGGTCCTCCGGAGTATTTCCATTATGGTTGCCCCCTTGAAACACAGACATGCAATGACGTCCTGGCACTGAAGTGCCAATGTCCGCCACTGCTCCACCCCCAAATTATGGCACCGCTTCCTTGCAAGGCCTCTGATCTCCATCAGGGGCCACTAAGGAGTGGTTCAAGTCCCCTAGCCCACCCTGGGCAGGGACAGCAGTCCTCCGGATGTTCAATCCCTTCCCTCCCCTGCCTACCCCTGGTGGCCCGAGTCCATTCCCAAACCCCGGTTGCTGGTGTGGCATGAGGTGCAGCGTCCAGCGCCTCAACCCTCAGCACAACCAGGCCGGCACTTCTACAGACCAATTTTAATGTAAACTTTCCTGTCCTACCCTGATTATCTCCTGAGAATTCTAAAACTATCAGTTTCCACTTTTATTTGTTGAGACTTTTATCATTTTAGAAACACAGAAAATTAGGATTTTATGGCAGCTGAGGACAACTTGGCTCATCTAGTCTGAACATTTCTTTCTACCTACACACTATTAAATCAAACCATGCCCAATCTACAGCTCTTTCTCCCTCCCCCTTCCTTCCACTATGATTCTTTTGTGCTTATCCCATGCATTCTTGAACCCCACCACTGTTTTTGCCCCCACCTCCACTGCTGGAAGGCTAGGAATCCACTACTCATTCTGTGAAGAAGTACTTCCTCACAACTCTCCTGAATCTACCTCCCTCCAGTTTCATAGCATGTCCCCTTGTTCTTGAGGACCTTTTCTTCTGAAAATTACTCCCCTCCTGTACATTATTTACCCCTGTGATGTATTTAAAGGTCTCTATCATATCTCTCTCCATCCCTCCTCTGTTCCAGGGTGTGCATATTGAAGTCCATTGGTCTTTCTTCACAGGGCATTTGATGCAGAGCCTGCACCATTTTAGTAGCCCTCCTCTCAACTTACCACCCTCTGTCTATGTCCTTCTGGAGATGTGGGGCAGGATTTTGAAACCTCCAAGAATGTCACAAGCCCCTGGTATGCTGAACATATAGCGCACAGGGCTTATGGCATTCTCCTGGCCTACGATCAGGATTTTCTATCCTGTGAGGAAATTGCTGCAAGTTAGACCGACTTTTTGTGATCTAGCTTATAGCAATCCTAAGGACCTTTTTTACAGAGCTTGCACCAGATATTTGGTACAAGCTGCCATAAATCATAGAAACTGTTGCAACTGCACCCGAGATTGTAAAATCTGGCAGAGATGCGGCAAAGGGATTTGCCACGACTGCCAAAATCTAAGTGTCCTGGTGTTGGGCTTGGCACAAGCCCAGTGCCACATTTTGAAAATCCAGCCCGTGGTCTCCAGAACTAGACACAATCCTCTAGATGGAGTCTTACCAGCGATCTATACAGTAGCAACACCATCTCTCTCTCTTTCTGCTGGTGATACCCCTTCCTATGCACCCCAGCATCCCACTTGCCCTCCCTACTGCCTTGTGGCACTGCCTGGCAACATTTAGGTCCTCTGATATGATTACTTGCAGGTGTCTTTCCTGCTTGCTGGTCATCAATACCGCTCCTCCCATTTTGTACTCTGACTCTGGGTTTCTGTGCCCTAAGTGCATTATTCTTCACTTATTTTCATTGAAACCCAGCTGCCTTACCCTTGACTACTCGTCTAGTTTTCTCAGGTCTCTGCTCATCCTTTCAACTCCCCCCCAGAGTGTCCATCCTATTGCAAATGTTGGTGTCTTCTGCAAAGAGGCAGATCTTCCCTTCTAGCTCATCTGCAATGTCACATGTAAAGACATCAAAGAAGACCAGTCCCAGCACTAATCCCTGAGAAACCCCACTGATCACCCTTCCTTCCTTGGAGTGAACTCCATTTACCACCACCTTCTTTCACCTACCCCCCACCTTGGATCCACTCCTAAGCTACCCAGCTTGTTTACTAGTTTCCTATGAGGAACAGTGTCAAATGCCTTACTGAAATCTAGGAAGGCTACATCCACAACGCCACCCTGATCTAGTTCCTTGGTTACCCACTCAAAGAAATCTATCAGATTTTATTATGTACTACTTCTCTTAATACCATATTACTATTTAATTAATGTAATGGATATAGTCTAGTATTGTCCAGATTGCATTTATACAGATAACCTGCTTGTAAGAAAAAATGTGTTAGGTCATTATGAGAAAAGCATTTCTGGCATTCTGATACACATCTCATGCTTTGCTTCTTCAGCAGTACCAAACATCAGAAACTGGCCATTCAGGTTGACCCTAAACTTAGCAGAGAACAGTGAGGGAATTTTTAAATTGTTTTTCCTCAGTAGATTTCTAATGGTACCAAATTTTTTATGTGCTGAGATGATTTCGAAAGAAAGGTCGTAATACAGTACATTGAGAAATGAGCACCACTGAGTAAAATTTCTTTTAGATACTGCTTGCATTAAGATGTCCTTATCCTTAAATTTAAAAAAATTTGCAATAATTGCACATTGTGATCTGCCGGTCTCTGTCACAAAGCACAGTGTGCTCTGTCTAATTCTAAAGGTTTTTTTTTTTTTCATTTTGTTGTCCCCAAAATTCAGAAAACACATTGTGAAGAGTATTGTTCAAATTGCAGAAGAAAATCTGCTATTTCGGGTATCCCAGATATTCTTTTTTTTTCTTTGCTGTAACCTCAAAGTCAGTAAGTTTAATCTGCAGGTTTGTTATTTCTCTCTCCTGCTGGCTAGATACACTCTGTTATGATACAAGATTAGCTTCAATAGTTGAGATTCTGTACACCATTTCCATACATTGGATTTGCATATATTTAATACGTGTGGGTAGTTCTTGAATTTTATGCACACACTTAACTTTTCCTGCTGTTTTGTTTTAATGGGGCAAATTCTTCTTTGAGCATCTTTATTTCTTTTAAAATAGCTTTTGCCCAAAAAGGGATGTTTTCCTTGTTATAGTCCTTATCTCTCTCATATTCTTTCTTATATTCTTTATCCTCATCTTCCTCTTTGTCATCGTGGGTCATTCCTATGTTCTTCCTGCTGTGTCTCTTCCCCATCTTGTTATGTACATTTTTTGTTCTTTTTTTTTATATAAATTTATTTGAAGTTTTTACATAAGACCGTGACATGTTAACATGTTATAAAGAAGAGACAATGCAGCAGGTTTTCCATGTCAGGTCCCCTCTCCCCCCCCCCTCCCCCAACCCTTTCCTCGCACCCCAGCTTGGCATCAGGTTAATAAAAAAAACCTAACTTATAAGACATACATATCTCATATAATCAGTCGAGACTGTACTACAGAGTATCTCTACTTCCAGCATCAGGACTAGTCCTAAGGAGACACCAATCTGAAGCAGGTATAGAGTATGAAACCCCTCCCAAACTTTTTTGTAGCAAGGTACAGACCCCCATAAACTGGCCTTAATTTGTTCTGCTCAGAGATTAAAAGGCAACTCTTGGAGCCATTCAGTATATGAAATGTTATGCCTATGCCTGTCCAACCAGTGGTGTAGTACTAAATTTTTCAGTGTTAGAGAGATCATTGCCATATGGTACCTATGTGCATGTACCGGGATTTGAGATAAATCCCCCAATAGAGAGACCTCAGGGGTAAATAAATCATCAATGCCCAGCAGGGGGTTGGCTCTGGTTTTAGTCAATTCCCACAGTAATCTAATAGAGGGACATTCCCAGAATATGTGGCTAAGAGTACCCTCCTCTTGTCCACACCTAATACACACAGAGGTGGAAGCTCTCCCCACCTTATGTAGTTTGACCAGGGTCCAGTACCTTTCATTCAATATCTGGTACTGGGTGAGTCTTAATCTATCTTGGGAAATGTAGGTATGCAAATCCTTCCAGATAGTATTCCAATGACCTTGTGAATTAGGGAATTGGCCCGACCAGAACCTAGGATCTCTGTATTGGGCATCCAGTGACCTGGACACAGGTTCAGAGTACAACACAGAAACCACATGCAATTTGCCACAAGTAAGGCTTAGGGAGCCCATCTGATCCTCTTCATCTCCCTCATCATTCAGCCAGTTCGATAACTGTACGATGAGGTGGTGTATTTGAGAAACTCTGAAGATCTGGTTCCTGTCTATTTTGTAGTGAATCATAATAGACAATGGGGACATGCAATTATCATCTAGGAAAAAATCTCTGATTTTAGAATGTTTGAGTTGGGAGAGCCATGCTGTTGAGATGCACTTACCCCCAATTTTAAAATTCGGGTTACCTACCAGTGGCTGGAGGGGATCCTTGGTATTTTTATACCTCAAGAATGAGCACAGCTGTGTATATATCTGTATCAACCAATGGATGGGGGAATTGGTGAGTTTGACTGGTAAGGACATAGGAGAGATGTGCAACATGGCCAGTGGGGAGCTACCCACCTGTAGAATAATCTCTCTTTCCAGCTTCAGCCATGCTGGAATGTAGGAGTAGGAGGCAGTCACTTTCTTGTATGAAATCCACCTCAAATATTTACCCAACCGACTTGCCCAAAAATATAAACCAAAGTGGGTGAGTCTCAGTCCACCATACAGTTTGGAAGCTACATGTTTGTTGTAAGCCCATCTGGGGGTTTCCCAAGCCAGATAAAAGTTAAAATGATGAAATGTATATTTTTAAACCACACTAGAGGGACCCATGAATTCAGCATACTTAGGGGGTAGAACAACCTTGGAAGGATGTTCATTTTAACTAAATTAATGCGACCCTAGAGTGAAATGGGAAGAGACTGCCACCTACTAAGGTCCTGTTGGATAATGCTGAGCAGGGGATCTAGGTGAAGTTTCCTCATCGAAGTCTCACATCTTGACAGCTGCAAACCCAAATGTTTTATAATGTTCGGACTCCACTGTAGTCCGAGGGGATCCATATCTTGCTTGGTGAGCCTGCAATTAAGGGGGAACACTGTAGTATTACCCAGATTGATTTTATAATGTGAAACTTCACTATACCCATCAATGATAGAAAAAACCATCGGAAAAGATTGCTCAGGGTGTGATAGATGTAAAAGAACATTGTCTGCATATGCAGACAGTTTAAATGTATGGGACCCTATCTTAATTTCCCTGAAAACCGTTGTGCTCCTGCAACTGGGATAGCAGTGGTTCAAGGTAAATGTTGAATAAAAGTGGGGACAAGGGGCATCCCTACCTGTTGCCTGAATGGAGCAGGAATCTGCCTGAAAATATCCCATTACAGTAGATACGAGCATGGGGATTTTGGTATAAAGATGAGACCCCTTCTATGAATTAAGAGGGGAAACCACATTTACGCATAGTACAAAACAGGAACTGACAATCAACTGTTAAACGCCTTCTCTGCATCCAGGGAAAGCAGGCCAGCTGGAACTTCTGAATCCCTGGACGTAGAGAAGATGTGGGCTAATTTACGAAAATGATCTGAGGAATGCCTGCTCATCATAAATCCAACTTGATCAGAATGTATAATGTGTGGCAATGCCTGGCTGAGCCTGTTGGTCAACAGCTTTGCCAAAATTTTGATATCGCAATTTATGAGGGAGATGGGTTTGTAACTGGTTACTTGTTCTGCATCCTTATCAGGTTTATGCAGAACTATTATTAAAGCTTCCAACAGGGTATTGTCCAGGGGATTGATGTTTATGACCCAATCAAATAGTCTGGCTAACCAGGGGCTAAGCTATTTACTAAACCGTTTATAGAAGTTGGGAGAAAAACCATCCAGCCTTGGAGCTTTATCTGTTACTAGGGAGGATATGGAGGCCAGAATCTCTGCCTCAGTGATAAGAGCAATTAGGCTCTCTTGTTGCTCAGGGCTGAGAGATGGGAAGGGGATACAGTCAAGATAGTCTTGCACTTGTGAGGGCTCAGGCAGTTGAGGCATAGGACTATACAGGTCCTTATAGTACCTTGCAAATTCACCTGTGATCTCTTTGGGGGTGAGATGGATGGAACCATCCGTCTGTGATCGAATACTTTTACAATTCTGGAGGACTCTACCTGTTTAAGCCATAAAGCTAGGAGATTCCTGGCTTTTTCACTGTGATTGATATGCCTTGTACCCATTTTCAGAATGGTGTACTCTGTCCTTTCCCTCAACAGTTTACAACATTTATGGCGAAGCCCCAGCAATTCAATCTGAACCACCTCAGGAGTAGCAGGAGATAGTGATGTTTCTAAATTTTGAATACAAACCAGTAGAGAAAGGGCCTTCTGTTCCCTATTGCATTTCCTCTGGGCGGCTAGCTTAATAAGCACTTCATGTAGGATGCATTTTATGGCTCCCCACTCTAGGTCAGGTCACTCAGTGAAATTTAAATTAATTGCTGTGTAATTCTCTATTTCTTGGGTAATGCAGTCTATGGTCGATTGGTCTTTAAGAATCTGGTTGTTCAACTTTCAGGTTGAGTCTTTTGGTAGATTAGCTGAGAGTGATAGAGAACACCAAGCAACTGAGTGGTCCGAGATCACTCCAAGGTCTATTTTGGAGTCCAATATCCTACCAGTAAAGCTTGACTTATTAAAAAATAATCAGTCCTGGACCAGGAACCATAAACTTTGGGCCTAAAGGTATATTCTCTCAGAGTGGGGTAAAGGACCCTCCATGGGTCATATAGCCCAAGGTAATTCACCAGATCCCAGATGGATCTCTGAGCTGATGAGAGGCCTTTCTTTTTAGGCATGGATTTGTCTATGTCTAGGCAAAAGGGGAGATTCCATTCCCCCCCCATGATCATAGGAAGGGTGGTGAAGGGGGCCAAGACCTGGAGTAGCTCAGTGAAAAACCCAGGAGTATCAGCATTGGGGCCATAAATGCTGCCTAGAGCCACTGAGGTTCTGTCTAGTAGGCCCTTCATGAAGATATACCTGCCATTTTGGTCCCTGACTATTTGCTCACACAAAAATTGGGTACCCCTTACCACTAGTATAGCTACCCCTCTGCTTTGGGTGCTATCCCCAGCATTAAATACCTGACCTATATACTGCCTTTGGAGTAAATTACCATCATTCTCTAAGAGGTGGGTTTCTTGCAGTAAGGAGGATATCAGCCCTAAGCAGTTGGATATGTTTCAGAACTTGGTGCCTCTTGACCTTGTGATGAGCCCCACGCATATTCCATGAGATAATCTTTTTAGGGCATGACATTAGAGCCCTTAACATATGTGAGCAACATGTTTACTAACAGGAAAATCTTATCAATGAGAACTATAATCCCTTGCCCTCAAAGCCAAGTCGACCCCTCCCTCCTCCCCCCACTTCTTCAAAAATACCCCTCCCTCCCTTCCCGATTTAAACAGATCCCAGTATACATATTCAGAACAATTTAAATGCATACAAAGAAACCCAAACATCCCCCTTCCTTCCAACCGAATCTCTTTTTGGTATGTGATGTACCTACCACAAGCAGTGTCACTCCACTCCCCCAACCATCATCAAGCAGACTCAATGCAACCTTAATTCTTTACACCTTTCCAGGAGGCCCCTCAGAACACAGGGAGGAGAAGCCCACCTGTTCCCCCTGGCCTGGAGGACACCCCAATCCCATCCTCACCCTCCCAAAGGGGAGTAGGGCTCTAAACCTTTTAAAAAGGAAAAATAATAATAAGGCTATGACTTCGACCTTATATGTAAACAACCCACTATCCTTTCCATGTGATAGTAGCCCAAAATGGTATGAAAAAGGGCTTATCAGACCTGGTGCAGGGGGAATATGGATTAACAATGTAACCAAGCCAGGAGTGCCACCATTGAAGGGCAGATCTGTCCGATTCTGAGACCAATGGCTCTAGCTCCCAATTTAAGGAAATGCCCCTGTTGGGCCAAAAACAGGCCTAAACCCCTGGGACTATGATCACACAAACTCTCCCTCCAAAGTAAAAGTGAGCCTGGTATCTCAAAACAAATTTTATGAGGGGCGAGCATGAAAAACATAAAAACGATGGATGCTATGTGTTGCCTGCGTTGATAGTTCGTACGCTAATTGTTCCAATTAAATGAGTCACCAAAGAGAAATTAGGCAATAAGGTAGAAACATAAAATAGTTACTAGGAAGCAGGCCTGTAGGCCCCAGTCGAATGTCCATGGGTAGTTGCATGCTGAACCACATCTTAGTGTGAGTGAAATCAGTATAAAGAAATTTAGCCTTGCGTTGTCCAAAGAGTGACGTGGATTAAACACTAACAGCCTCCACGAAGACTCTCAGTGGTTTCTGAACAAGTCTGGAAAA
The DNA here is from genome assembly GCA_016271365.2 of Neoceratodus forsteri. NCBI lineage: Eukaryota > Metazoa > Chordata > Ceratodontiformes > Ceratodontidae > Neoceratodus > Neoceratodus forsteri. The sequence goes on from CM057453.1 coordinate 1,649,770,018, forward strand.
GATTCTTTCAGGGTGCCCTCGGCATGTCTTGGATCTTCCTATGATACCGGTTTCCTCGACCAGAACTTGAAAACAGGCAAGGTAGCCCATGCTGAATTGGATGTCGGTTGCCAGCAACTTGGTAACAATGGTATGGTAAGAAGATCTCTTCTGCTGGACCGAGTGTGGCAAATCCTCGGTTAGCTGAAGTGTTGACCCCTCCCAGAGAACCTCCTGTATTTCCTTAATTTTGGCCATTACATGCTGTTTCTCTTGGTAATTAAGAAATTTGAAGATGAATGAGCATGGTGGGGCCCATGGGGGAGGCATAGGTCTTAAAGCTCTGTGGGACCACTTGAGAATGTAAGATGGCCCAAAGTGTTATGGGCCTGCCACTTTAGCCAGGAATTTTAGAGTAATCTGCACCGGGTCTCCCCCTTCCTCCTTCTCCGGGAGCCCAATTAGTATGACGTTGTTTCTCTGGCTTTTGCCCTCCAGATCTTTGACCTTCACTTCTAGCTTTGTGATGTGGGTCCTGGAGGCAGCCATGGCTGGGTCAATGGCCAGAAATCTCTTTTCTAGAGAGATGAGCCTGGTTTCATTATCATCTGTCCGGCGAGATAAATCTTCTACCGCACCTGAGATAGATTTAATTTCGGTCGTCCAGGGAACACAGTTCCTCCCTGAATGGATGAAATTCTGCCAGGAACAGCTCCAGGGTCAGAGGAGTCTGCTCCAATTGACCTGTGAACTGCGCTTGAGAGAAACTCAGCTGTACCTTGAATTTCTTAGGCATCTTTTCTGGCATGTGCAGCGGTGTATTGTGGGGCCAAACCGAATGCATTTCTGCTTCCATCCCATGCATTCTGTTGCTTGTTAAATGCGGTTACCAGATGCCTGGATGTTTCTCCTGCTCAAAACTGCTTGTAGACCCCAAGAATAACTTAATAAAGTAAAATTTTTACTGATTTTAGAGAGGGGGTAGCAGGAGCATACGGAGAGAGCTGCTAGAGCGCGGGCTGCATCACGTGATCTCTACTTTTTTAATTCTGTTGTTCATCTTGTTTACCATCTATCTGTGTTTTCTCATTAATTCCAATTATCTGACATTTTGGTATGGTTTTATCCTCAGTGGTTCCTTCTTGTATCTTATGCAAACCTTTTGTTTCCCTTTGTATCTGCTTTCCAACTGGCATTACAACTAGCTCAGTACTGCTTTTACTGGTGTTATTCCTCCCCTCCATATCTGTAACAGGGATGCAGATGGATGGTGCATGGTTGTTTGTTCAGTCAACTTATCCTGACAAAGAGATATAGGTGCTAGCATTAGTGTTAATAAAGTCATAGGTATCAGTATTATTTTCTGCAAAGGGGCATTATTAAGAGGACATGCTAACGTGAGTTGTTCAGGGTTAGAAATCTTTGATCTGTAGTCTTTGTGAGTGAAGCAACAAGTTGATATTAAGGTCAGATGTTATGATGTTATGCTGCCCACTCCGGTAGAAAAAAGCAGAATGTTACCAATGTTACCTGTGGTGCATTCAGTATCAGCTCAATGATTTTTCATTCATTTCTCCCATAGTTCCTTTGATTAACTAACAGCCTGTCCTCTCTCCTTTAGGTGACCAAACTTGAGCACTGTTAATTTTCTTCATTTCCAAAGGTTTTGCTGCAGATATCCCTGGTGATGCAGCTACCAGAGCTGAGACTAAAGAGGCAGCATACAGGGCTAAAGATTCTGAGTTCAGGGCCTTCTGCTCTGGTTTCACCACTGCTCGAGGTTCTATGGGCGATGGCATAGCACATGTGCTAATTCTCAATAATTCTTTGGGGAATGGTGTTTCAGGGTTTTGAGTGTCCTGCATATCTGGTAGTGCTTTCAGTGATAGTATACACTGCCAACAGTGACATTTCGACAGCTACCATCACTACACAACTCAGCACTAGGTCACTGTACTGTCAACGCTGGACCCCGGCACTGCATTCCAGGGGTCTTACATCTTCCTCCCCTAATCAGCTCTGACTTGGAGTTGATTATATTTAGAGGGGGTGCGGGGGGCAAATCCCTCTGTGTGGGGGGGTGGGAAGGCAAAGCCCCCCGAAGAAAACATGCTTTTCAGTGAGAAACCATATGCCAACCACAAATGCGGTCAACATGACAGTTTCGCTGTAAGGACGTTCGACCAAAAGTTTGTTGATGACCAGTCATAGATCCTTCAGTGACAACATTTTATTTATTGATCGATTGATGTAAAGCTGGCAACCTGCAGAGGCACACTGAGCCAAGCCTTATTTCCAGGTATGACCCGGGGAAAGTGGAAGGATTATAGCAAAAACAGGTTATGAAATGACTGACTGATTGGCAGAGTTAGCACTTGTGGTGCCATTTCCAACAACTAGAGCTTTTGGCATTGTGAGCAGACTCAGTATTCATGGCAGTGGATCAATATTAGTCATATCCACAGTCTGTATGAGGAATTGGCTAATTTTTTTGGTTTGCATGTCTTTCTTTTGTGCTGCTGAAAGCTGAATAAGGTGCCAGTCATTTAGAAGCTCTTGGTTTTGATATTCTTTGCATTTTTACAGCTGCAGTGGGCATAGCTCTGGAGACGTCTTGCAAGTACTGTTCAGGAAAGGGAGCTCACCAGATACCAAATGGACTTTTTAATAATGGAGGTGAAGGTTAATCACGGTACGTTCATCCCTGCACTATTTTGTCCATCTGTACTGGTGTGACACAGCACTATCTGCCATGTCCATGATGGCAGCCAAAGTCCACAGCGCATGCGTGATGGCTCACATATGAGCAATGAACTCTGGCAAAAACAAGTCAGAGTCTTAATATTGCATTTCTTTAACAGTTCCCTAGCCACCCCCCCACTACTGCCTTTTTTTAAATATTCCCTTGCTGACCCCTGTAGAAAAAAAACTGTGAACATATACACCCAAACTGACTAGCTGTTTTGGAAGCCCCTCTCATAGTTCTGGTGAGCCAGAGCACGGACCCCACTTAAAAACAAAGGCACTCCGAGTGACAAGGCTGCCCAGTACCCACTTCCTCCTCCACATCACTCACTGCTGCTCCAGATCATTGGCCAAGCTACTGTTTTGTAACACAACCGCCTTCTTTGCTGGACCAAATTGCACTGTCACAGTGACAACACACAGCTCAGCTGTCAGAGCACATGGGCAGTCTTCCGCATACATCAGAAAAGAAAGATCCTCAATCCTGCAATGGGGATCTGCACTATTATTTATGTGTGTAAACAAACCCTGACCTGAGCCTCTCCTCAAAACATGCAGTATCTATAGATCCTAGCCTCCCGCCACTTTATATATATTATTCATGAGGGTTGGGTGACCCAACTCCTCACTCAAAACAGACGCAAACTGCAGATGTAGATCCTGTTAGAAATTTAGATTTTTCTAAAGCATAGCTAGTTCTGCAGGAAGTCTTGGTCCTAATATGTTTTTTGTAGACTGTTACCTATCACCATCTTAGTTACAGGCAATTTTTAATAAGCACACTCGGTCACCGTGCATATGACCTTTTGACCTCCCACTGTAATTAAAGAATATGAGGCAGTGCTAAATATACCTATTGGTAGGAATATATACATGAGTATTAGGAATTACTTGGTTCTTTCTAAAAAAACAAGCTAATAACTATAAAAAACATATGGTCACTTCACGTGACCTTTTGACCTCCCACTGAGGAACAAGGAGGATAATAAGTTTATATATTTTCATACATCACATCACAGAAATGTGCTTTTTAGAAGATATAAGCAAATTATAATCTTGCACATATTTTGTTATGGGTGACCTTTTAACCTCCCCTTTTAGCAATCGAAAATATATTCATGCACACTATTAAATGTATGGGGAGTAGCTCATATGTACTACTTCCTGTATAAATATAATGTTTAAACATGTCAAAAACTATTTACCAACTATTAGAAATGGCAAACACTTATCATCTTTAGTGACCTTATGACCTCCCTTTGAGGGACCATCAACACACTTATCAGCATCATTAAACATTTAGTTACACCGGTTTTTAAAAATCCTTGAACCTACAGACACTTAGCTCTCCTTTTAGTAACAAAAGAACTATTATATTTTGAAGAGTAGTAAATAAGATATATTGTTTTTCTTTTGAGTCCACACTTTGACCTCCTGACCTCCCACCATCTAAAATTGAAATAGCACTAGCTGTTAACGTTGGGATATATTTAAACTTTTATTTTTGTCTTTCTTTAAGATAAATTAATAAATTGTCGTGGTCTTGTATTCTATGTGTAGTCTATAGCTTCTTTTTAGTGGTCTGTGACATGTTATGGGCTTATTCAAGCACCACTACTTTGTTTCTTCTCTTTTCCCATTATAGATTTAATTTTGAGTGGTGATTAGTTTGCTTTATTGTAAACATAGTTTTCTCCTTATGTGTATATAGCTTATTACTAACATTATCAGTCAGAATGCTAGGAACAAACTGCTCTAATCCAATATGTGCCTGTCTTGCAAACCTGGTTCCCTGCCCCAGGCAGTCTGCCCACACATGCTCAGTAGAGTGACTGTGACGTCATCAATCCTCGATGTCCTTTCGCGAGAATCAGCAAGACAGGCACAAGAGGTTCTGGAAGCACCTCATACCTGGTAACAGAACCATTCAGCCATTTTGTGTGGCATTTGTACTGATCTCCTTTCATGATTTCAATGAATTTGGACCTTGTAAGTACTTCTTTACATAGAAATTTGTAACCTTTTTGAAACATTGCATGGAATTTTGAAAACCAACACTAAAACATAACCCCATTGTTATATATTTACAGAATCTAAGATCTGTGAGGCAGTTTGTGAGCCATACCAGGTAGGGCATTGCTTCAGTTAAACAGTGGCACAAGTATTATATACTGTAGAAAATGATGGATTATAGCAGTGCTTGTTCCTAAGGTGCATAGCTTCATGTGGTTGCAGGTGTATCTCAGAGAATGAAATTTATAACACAAATGCTGGCACAATAGTTGAAAGAACTCTTATGAGCCATTATAAATATTGTACAGCCTAGTGAGGTAGGACAACTAGTACCAAAAAAAGGTTTTTAAAGCAATAAAATGACAACTAAAATTTATGTTGTGTATTAACAGATATAAACAAAATTATTGAAGAGAATTAAGAATATATACCCCATGAACAAGCCCCTGATATGAGTGAAATGTAGGGGAAAAGAATAAATAAGATATTGTAACTAACTAGAAGTCTTCTTGGTGTTATTTCAAAAGGGCCCCCACCCCCATTTCATGTACACATTCCTACCATACCCTGCCATGTATCCAAGCATCCAAGTATCCTTGGTGTCTAGTGGTACCCTCATCCTCACTATGTCCCTCCTTGAGTCAGATACCATTGTCAAATAGAGTGAGTAGGAGTCACATGATGCAGACAACCTGAGAGCAGCTCAGTATCAGAGCTCCCACCCTTAACCTGCCTTACTGACTTTTAAACTTGAGTTTAACATCTTTAGCCTTTAATATCTGGACCAGGAAGAAGCATCTGCCTACATAATGTAATACAATCCAAGACTGCATCATTATTGGAGTTCTTTTCTCCACAATGGATATAGATATGAGGCAGGCCTAGCTGAAACACATGCCTCCTCCATCACCTGAAAAAATGCCTAAAAAGCCAAAGGCCCAAAGCGGCTCATCAGGCAAGAGTGGCACGGCACTAATCCAACTGACTCCTCTCACAGAAGATCGCTTCTTGCAGGAGTTGGTCCCGTTTAGAGAAACCCTCCTGGAGATCTCTAGAGAAATCAAATCTATCAGAGGAGACATGACAGAGCTAAATGAGAGGATAGGTGATGAGGAAGCCAGATTGACATTGTTGGAGAAATGGAGAGACAAGGTGTCCCAGAGCTATTTCACCTCCAACAGCAAGTTCAAAAGCTTCAGCTCAAAATGGAGGACTTAGAAGGGAAAAGCCGTCGCAACAATTTATTAATTATGGGCCTACCGGAATCAGAGGAAGGCCCCAACACTGCGGCGTTTATTCAAAAATTCCTGCTAAAGACCATGGGTCCTTCTCCTCTTAAAGCTAACTACCACATTGAAAGAACCCACAGGTTACTGAGACCTAGACCTCAACCTGGTGCTTCACCTCACCCAATAATCCTAAAGTTCCTAAGCTACATCGAGAAACAACATGTATTAGCCAAAGTTAGAGAAATACAAGCCATCACATGGGAGGGATCCAGGATCAGAATAACACAAGACCTCCCCTTCAAAGTTTGATAAAAATGCATGGCTTTCCACCCTATAGTCAGCAGACTAATAGCAGCTGGCATACCCTTCAGAATGAACTACCCGGCTAAATTACAAGTCTCCATATCGGGCAACTGGGTCTCCTTCAATTCACCCTCACAAGCAGCAAGTGACCTGACAAGCAAGCTTCTGGACCTGTTTAAAACTGGTTGAACTCTCTGAATGATTATATTGCAAATTTTATTGGCGGTTTTCCTTCTCTTACTGAAGTCAGAATGTTAAATTTCAACAGTTAAGTTTTTACAGGGGGTACCTGATCAGAGTTCTTTTGGCACAGAAAGGATAGGCTGAGATTTTCCAGTATTTCATAGGCCTGTAGTGCTCCAATACGACTGCTGGGAACTACCGTATGATTCTACTGCCTCAAGTAATGAAGAGGAACTTTTCCTTCAGGAGACAGGCTCCAGAGATCTGATTTGGAACGGACCAAATTCGGTCCGGGACTTTATCTCTTCCCTCGATAATTCCAGGGCCTACTATGCTACCACTGACTCAAATGGACTTTGATCAGGAAATACAGTAAATAACCCTAAACTCTTTTATTTGGCTGATGTTTACAGTTTGGTCAGGCTGACTATATCTGTCAATTTATTAATGTGGGGTAGAACAGTCATTGTACATGGTCTGGTTTCCTCAGGCAGGTGTAAGAGAAAGGGGGTTGTATTAGTATTTTAAGATGGCCCGAATTTGGAAACTCCCAAAATACTATAATGTACGGAGTAAAGGGCGAGCTTCATTAAATATTTAGGTATCAAGAAATCCCCAGAATAGCTTATAGTTTTAAATAGACAACCGACCAGGACATGGATACACTTGCCAATAGGGCTAGTCGACTGTTAATATTCCGGGGTGATCCTGGCCATTTCTTTTTTGAATAGATCAAGGCTGATAATTTAGGTGGGGGGCGGGCGAAAGGTTGGGGGTTCGGGACCAAGCAAGCCTGAGGGAGCTGCATAACATTCTAGGTAAGGGGGGGCAGCTCCCTAATGCTCCACAAGAATCTTCTATTTTGTGTTTTAATCCACTGGATATGCCACAGGAGTTGGTTTAAGGCACAGTCAGATTACTGGCTCTCAACTTTAGATTTTGTGTTACTAGAGAAGCAGTCGGGAGTTGCTGGGGAAAGGAATCACGGTCATTTCTGGGTTCATAGATTAATATTAAAGTCCTTTGTACATCGTTGCTGGGGGGGGAGCACCTGGCCAGTTGTGTTACTAAGACAATTTTGTTGTGTATGCGATTCATAAGATTGGAAGAAGTAATGCTGGCACGTGGAGAGAAGGACACTGAAGGGTGAGAGGGTCAAAATACACGTGCTGTTTCGTGGAGAAGACTGGTTACTTCTAAGGGTAGGGAACGGGAAGGAGTGTGCCAAAAAGTTTATACAAGGTGGTTGGTTCTCATAGTAGACTTTATGTTATGTATACTAATAATGGCGAATGTTGCTATTAAAGTTATAACGTGTAGCGTTAGTGGAATCAGAGATCCTGTGAAAAGAATTCAGGTTCTGAAACACTGTAACTTGCTAAATGCTGGAATAATCTTTCTGCAAAAAACGCACTTGTTGGGGACTGAAGCCATGTGGCTAAGACGGCAAGGGATCGCACAAGTTTTCTCAGCGGGTGACTCACCTGCAAGTAGAGGTGTGGCTTATTTTAATTAAGCACAATATATAATTTCAGCCAGAAACATGTATTGAGGATCTGAATGGTAGATTTATTCTGGTCAAAGGTACTGTGATGGGTAAAGAAATTCTCCTGGGTTCTGTATATGGTCCAGTAGGTGGAGATCCGGTATTTCTTATGGAACTAGTTAACAAGATTACACCCCTGTTACCTATTTCCCTGATTCTGGGAGGGATTGGAACATCCCTCCTACTCAAGTCTTGGATAGATTATATCAGGCTTTAAAACCTCCCTCTGCGTCCCAAAGGACCTTGCATGATTTCATAGACTTGCTTGGACTCTGCGACCCGTGGCGTACTCTCAACCCTAATCAGAAACTCTTCTCCTTTTTTCTGATGGTCCACTAAACATGGTCTAGATTAGATTGCTTTCTCCTCGGTCTCCCTCTCTTACAAGGACTACAACAAGTGGGCTTGGAACCTTTGGTTCTGTCAGATCATTCCATTGCATGGGCATTATTAACCCTAGATCCCTTTAGCCAGTGGGATACAATCTGGAAATTAAATACCCAAATTCTTAAGGATAAAACTATAGTTATTAAGATAAGCTCCCTAATTCAATCTTTTATAGCTAATAACAGAGGATCAGTCAAAAGGAAAGATATGTTGTGGGGGCTCTCAAGTGTTATCTTACAGGGTAGTTTACTAAGATTGCATCATACAGGAAAAAATGCAGAGAGGAGGAAGACAGATCTCTTCTGGACCAAATTAGGACAGCTAAAATCTCCCTTTCCATGTCCACCACGTTAGACTCACTTGCTGCCTTAGTGTCCCTTAGGAAAAATGTGCTGAATTACTTCAGGAAAAGGCTGAATATGCAATTCTCAAGACTAAGTCTACATATGTAGACCAAGGGGGAAAAGCGGGGCTGCTTTTTGCCTCAAGAATGCGCAAGCTAGAGAGTTCTAGGTTGATCCCTTCAGTTGTAGCTCCCGACGGTACAATTAAAACTGCTCCAAGGGAAGTATCTGGTGTTTTTGAAGATTTTTATCGCTCTCTATATGGTAAACATTCTACTAAACCATCCTCCCAAGACACTGAAGCTTATTTAGACTCTCTGGAATTCCCTTCCCTGTCGGTACAACAGCAATCCTCCCTAATGTCTCCCTTAACTCTGCAGAAGTAGAGGCCTCAGTTAAGGACTTGGTCTTAGATAAAACCCCTGGACCAGATGGATTTCCCCTCAACTTTTATAAAATATTTTCTAAGGACTTAGCACCCCTACTACTCAGATTATTTAATTACATGTTGTCTGCGGACTCTCTAGACCCATCACTTCTAGAAGCCACAATAGTTTTACTTCTTTAACCTGAAAAACTGCATTTACAGCCCTCTAGCTACCGGCAGATTTCTCTTATGAATTATGATATCAAAATACTAACAAAACTCCTCTCCTGGCTAATTAAAGCAATTTGTACCGGTCTATTGAGCCCAGAGCAGGTCGGTTTTGTACCCGGACGCTCTTTTGTGGATCATCTCAGGAAACTGAGCCACATTTTTCAGGCTGCTCAGTCATACCAATCTCCCATGGATTTAGTCTCGTTAGATATTGAAAAAGCATTCGACAGAGTGGATCTGATATTTCTCTGGATGACTCTGCAGAAAATGGGTCCCCCCCCCCCCAGTTTGTTACCTGGCTTCAATAATTATACTCCTCACCCTCAGCTAGAATTTACTGTAACAGGGTTTTATCCTCCCACTTTCTTCTTTTTCAAGGTACTAGGCAGGGCTGCCCACTCTCCCCTTGTCTCCTTAACCTTTACTTTGAGCCACTTCTCCGTAGCATCAAATTAACATCCAAAATAAAGGGCATCTCCATTCTTAATCACACTCTAACCCTATCTGTTTATGCAGATGATATTCTCTTGCATATAGACTCTCCAGCATCCTCACTAGAGAGCATGCTACAAGTAATACAAAAAATCAGTATGTTCTCCAACTACAAAATTAATCAATCTAAAACTGACATTTTTCCTTTAAATCATTTAACTCATAGTTCTCACTTTAAACAGTTTAGGATGAAATGGTCTCCACACTCCATTAAATATCTTGGCATATTTCTAGCATCAGAAGTCTCAAGGGTATGGAAACTAGCCTAGAGGACCTGGTGAGTACCATCCAACAATATCTCCATAGGTGGGAATTACTTCCATTATCCTTATGGGATCGAATAAATTTTATTTAAATGAACATACTCCCCAGGATATTTTACCCCCTAAATATGTTAAATATCTGGCTACCCGTATCTTTCTTTCATCGATTACACTCCATTATCTCTAACTTCATCTGGCTAAACAAGCATCCCAGACGCTCTTTCCAAAAGTTAAGTCTACCTAAAGAATGTGGGGGTTTATGTCTAACCAACTTTGTCCTCTACTGTTGGGCCATTCATATGTCAAGGCTGGGCAGGTGGTTAGCTCCAATGGGGGACGAATACATGCCCCTTTAGCTTCAGATAGAAAACTAAATATTAAGTTCACATAACTTAGAAGCCTCATCCATATTCTTCACTGCATTCAAAACTCTCCCACAAGAGCTCTACCACTCAGCAATCGGAATCTCATTTAGGATCTTTCATCAGTGCTGTGCTTCCCTCAGAATATTTCCTTCACAGGATCTGGCACAACCCCTTATTCTCAATCTTAATATTAAAATAGGAGATAGATGCATATCTTGGGGCTGGATACCACAATTACAAGAGGCCAAAGCAGCTGACTTGTATGTACAGGACTCCCTTCTTTCTTCTAAGGACATTCTTGGAAAATATAAAATTCCTGGTTCTTGTATTTTCAAAGTCTTTCAACTGAGACACCTAATAGCACGTCAGTTTGGCACTACACTCCAACTGTCCAGGTTAGGCAACATCCAAGAGCAGATGTGGAGCCTGTCCAATAAACCCCATGGCATATCCCAGTTGTATGCGAGTCTCTTAAATGTCAAGCACCCAGACCCTCTCCCAGGCTCTAAAGTATGGGCCTTTCTACTCCAAGAAACACAATTTAATTGGACACAAATCTGGAAAGATCTGTACCTCTACATTACACAGGACAAACTTCGACTTACCCAATATCATTTACTTAATAACAAGTATTATACCCCAGTGAAATGGTCCTCCTCCTACTTCCTACATCAGCCCCATCGTATTTAGGGCCATCACCCTCTACGCATAGTACCCACCGCTTATCTGCAACACCCCTACCAGACCCCCCCGACGCTCGATCACCTCCCCTCAGTACCTCCCCACACTTCCACCCTCCTACCTCTTACTTCCCACGATACCTTGGTCTCTTCTCCTCAATGCCTTTCCCACCCTTTGTACTCTACCCACTCCTTGCACCCCACCACCTGGCCCCATGTTCAGTCGCAAGGGGAGATGCCACAATCACTACCACGCTTTGGTGCACCTAATCATCCTCCTGTTGCTTCTATCAGGTAACATTCATTCAAATTCTGCCCCCGTGCCCAACCTTATGAACAAGCCTGCCCAGGCTCAAGGACTCCGCATAGCTTCTATGAATATTTGCAGCCTCCTTAAGAAGGCTGCTGCATTCCAATGCTGGGTTACTCAGCACCAACTGGACATTGTCGCACTGTCGAAACCTGGTTATCCAAATCCACCCCGACTCCTTTGTCTCCCTCCTTGGTTACACCCTTTTAAGGGAAGATCAGGTGGGTAAGCGTGAAGGTGGTTGTGCTGTCTATATGAGTGACTCCCTCCTTGGACATGCACTTCCACCACCCAAGCTTGATAACGGGGCACAAGCCCTCACACTAAAAATCCTCCCCAACCCTGGTAAGGGCCTACTTTTTCTCACTGTTACCTATATTCCCCCCAGAAAGCAAGAACTCGCCATTCAGGCATTTGCTGACTACCTCTCTGGCCTACTGCCCAAAATGGTCCAGATAATTGTTGGTGACCTGAATATCAACTGGCTCTCTGCCACGGCCTCCCCAACCAGAGATATCTTTGCCACCCTTGACATGTCCCAGCTTGTCACCACCCCAACTAGAATCAACCCCTCTACTGGCTCCAGCACCCTCCTGGATATCACCACTACCAACTGCCCACAGAGGGTGCTCGATATCAGTGTACTTCCCAACTCACTTAGTGACCACTCCCCAGTCGTATTCTCTTGGTCTGCTGCCAACAGCAAACCTGCACCACAAACCACCCAGCGATGTCGCCTACTCCCAGGTGGCCTGCATCGCCTTAAACTGTACCTCTCACAACTGGATTGGTCCCCAATCAGGCTTGCACCATCCATAGACAAGGCATTAGATTTTTTCACTCGCACTTTTAACACTGCCTGTGACCTCTATGTCCCCTTCTTTAGAAATCGCACCAAAAAGCAAAACATGCCCTGGGTTACCCCCCCCCTTCACAAACTTAAAATGAGAGACAACCTATTGTACATTGCCATGGAATCTGGCAAACCAGCTGATAGGCAAGAGTACAACGCTGAGCGCAATAAGTGTACTTGGGCCATTCGACAGGCCAAAGCCCAGTACTACCAACCAGCTCTTGTCTCCTCCTGAGGTTTGGCTAGAAACTTTTGGGATAATGTAAAGGAGCTGAATGGGAAATCCCACTCCCCACCTCCCCCCTCACAACTCTCCTTTAGTGGAAGTGTCTGCTCTGATCCCCTTGGCATTGCAGACTGCCTAAACCACACTTTCTCAGACCTGAGTTCAGTCCTGCCCAGTAACTTCTTTGACCCCATCCCATTAGCACCCCTGCCCACTCTCCAGAGACCTCCTTTCTACCTACGTACCATCTCACCATTGGAGGCTAGACCCCTTCTGCAAAAAGCTGTTAGTAGTAACAACCCTGGCACTGACCTACTGGACACTAGGCTACTTCGTCTGACGTTGGATGCTATCCTGGTCCCACTTACCGAGCTGCTCAACCGCTCTCTGTGCCTGGGGCAGTTCCCCAGCACATGGAAAACTGCCATCATCACTCCCATCCTAAAGAGCAGCGATCGAGCAACCCCGGGTAACTATCAACCTATCTCCATCCTCCCATCACTCTCTAAGGCCGATGAAAAAGTAGTTGCCAACCAGCTTGCCGAATACCTGGCCATGCACAATATCCTGTTCCCTGAACAGCATGGCTTTTGTGCAGATCACAGCACCACAACCATGCTACTTGAATTCTCCAACTTCCTGCACTCTGCTCTTGATGCTGGAAGTCCTGCTGGTGCCGTGTTCATTGACATCTCCAAGGCCTTTGACACAGTTTGCCATCCTCTCCTGCTTGACTCCCTCAGATGCCTTGGTTTCTCCCCCGGCCCCCTTGCATGGTTCACCAGCTACCTCTCTGCCAGAACTCAGTGTGTAAAAATCAATAGCACCCTATCTGACACATGACCTGTCCGCTCTGGGGTTCCCCAGGGCTCCTTTTTAGGCCCTCTCCTCTTCAGTCTCTACCTCAACTCCCTCCCCTTGGCCTGCCCAAGTAAGATCCTCCTCTATGCAGATGACGCTGTGCTCTTCACCGCTGACCCCAACCCCAACACACTCCAGTCCACCCTCCAACAAGCTTTTGATAGAGCTGAGCATTGTTTCACATCACGAAGGCTAGTTCTGAACCTAAAAAAGACCAAAGCTATGCTCTTCTTGCATCACCAAGGCAAAGCCAGTGGTGCCCCTCTCATGATACTGCCTAGCACACTAAACCCCATTGAGCAGGTTTCCTCCTACAAGTATCTGGGCATTACCTTTGATTCAGCACTCTCCTTCCATTCCCATATCAATGCCCTTTCTGCTGCCACCAATGTCAGGATTGGACTGTTATACCACCATAGGGACTGCCTACCACAAGAGGCCCTTAGATTGGCAAACACCTCCTCTGTTCTGTCACTAATCTACTATGGACTGCCCATCTATGCTGCAGCCAATAACACTGCACTTGCAAGAATCCAGCTGTCTATAAACAAGGCCTGCAGGCTAATGCTGGGAGCCCCTAGGCGCACCCATACGTGCCTGCTGTACTCCACCACCAACTTGCTCAACCTTGAAGAAAGACTCCGCTTCCAAACCTGCCTTCTTGTAAAAAAAGACCCTGCTAGGGCTCTCCCCCCCCCGGGGTCACCACCTCCCTGCAGCGTGCCTCCCCCCTCAGTCTCTACCTGCAGCACTGTCAAAACCTCCCTTATTGTCCCCAGGGTAAGGACCTCTATGGCCCAGGGATCCTTTTGCTATCGGACTCTCTCCTGGTTCAATTCCCTCCCAGCCAATATAGCTGACTCCACTAAGCTTGGTCCTTTCAAGGTCTCCCTCAGAAGCCATCTGACAAGCACTCGCTGCTGCAACTGCACATAATCCCCCACCTGCCCCTTACCTTCACCTCTAAGCTGGGTCTGCCCTGTCTACTTTTGCTGTATATACCTGGGGTCTCATGCAAAATCTGCTAATGTAATAAAATATCTCTGGTTACTACCTGACGTGATACTCGTGTACCTATATTATGACTACTGTGATCTACCTATTACCAAGCGTGTACCACCAGTGAATGCCTGTAACACTGGTTGCTTTTTAAATCTAAGCATTATGTACTGTACTGTTTGTTTGCTGTGATGTATTGCTCTCTTGACGAGGTGCCTTTGTAAATGAGTCTATGACTCAAAGGTCTGTAAACCGATGATCTAATAAATAAATAAATTATACCAGATCAAACACCTCTCTAGCCACAATTGTTCTAGATGTGGTAAAATGGAGGGTGATCTTCTGCACATTTTCTGGCAATGTGAAAAGGTAGCACCATTATGCCATATGCTTCAAAGTAATCTAGATCCTCTTTTGGGTCTTGCAGACTTGTTTACAGTTGAAATTTGTATTATGGGTGTCTATAAGGATATAGGAGTCAAACAGCGTAATTACCATATGGCTTTGGTCTCCATGGTGGTTAAAAAAATGGTGCTTAAACATTGGCAGGATCAGCTGTCCATCTCACATAATGAGTGGGTGAATGAGATCACGACTTATCTACGAACTGAACGTTTCTTTGCAGTTTCAGGAAATAAGCTTCATCTTTTTGATAAAAGGTGGGGTAAGCTTTATGCCCTGTATATACATTACAACCCAATGTCATTACAGTTCCCCTAACTGATGTAACTGATTTTACTGATAAGTCCCAGGATGGATCTTGTAATATTAGTGGCACACTCCTTGGAGGGGGGTGCTGGTAGGGGGGATGGGGAGGGGGTAATTTGGGGTTTTGTTTATCCGGACTGTGCTACTTTGTAATGCACAAAGATGTAATGTGTTATTGTATCAAGATAAAACAATAAAACTTTAAATTTCAAAAAAAAAAATAAAGTGAGTAATTTAAAGTGATAGGAAACAGTTTTTAGACATCTAGATGCTCTCTAGTTGTTCTTTTATTGGCTACCCACTATTCTGATATGTTTTTGACCTTTTCTGTTTAATTAATAATCTAATTTTGTTGCCTTTGTAACTACCCTGATGCCCTCTGTGCTCAGCAGTTGCTGCTCTCTATCTTCATACTGCCAGAACATTCTATGACATCAGAAACACCCATTCCAGGCCATTCAGATGAATAGCATGGAATGGAAGTTTCTGATGTCATAGAATGTCTTAGAAATATGAAAATCAGAGTGGAACTCAGTGTAGATCTGAGGGCACCCCAAAGCTAGATTATTTATTTATCAAAAAATCATCAAAGCATATCAGAATACATAGTTGGTATGGAAAGGAAGATGGAAGGGCAGTTAACTATGAAAAAATCATTTCCTATCTCCTTAAAAAAAAAAGTAATTTCCCTTCCCCCATGCATTAGCACCCATCCCTATATTTCCTCCCCTTATCACCACATATCAGTATAACCCCCCTTCCTCCTGCCCACTAGCATCCCATTTCAATCATCCTCCTCCACACCACCCAGAATTAAACTAAAAAACAGACAGCGACTGGCACAGCGCTTCTTTCACCTCCTCAACTATCTGCCATCTAAATGAATGAATGAAAACATAGTTACAGTGACCATGCTTTTGCCATTCAGACGGCAGTTGACCAAGGAGGTAGGAAGAGGGCTCTGACAGTCACCATCTCTTTTTAGTTTAATTTTGGGTGGCAACTGGGGAGGAGGGTTGCAATGGGTTCTAGTGGGCTGGGGCAAGGAGGGTTATATTGCAGTGTGGTGGAAGGGAGAAGAGTTAAAGATGGGTGCAAGTGGGTAAGGGAAAGGGAAATTACGTCTTTTTAGTTCTTTTTTAACTCCTTCACTATATACAACACTAGGGTTGAAAAGCCAGTAACAGAATTGGCTGAGGAGTCTTTTGCTGGCACCAGGGTTAGGCTTCCAGTGGCCACAAAGTGATTATGTCTTTTTTTTACTTAACTGTTAACTGAACCATTGTTGGGAACCCAGTGTCCCATGGCGGAGAGATTGTTCGATGTGCAACCCTAACATTGAATTTCCATACTTTTGTCACTGTGATCAACCCTAACTTACTGTATGCATTAATGGAGTTTTTTGCAATGAATTTCCCTTCTTTTTGAGAAAGTGTAATGTATTTATTTATTTTATTTATTTATTAGAACATCAGTTTAACAACCTTTGAGCCAGAGGCTCATTTACAAAGGTACCTCATCACAGTGAGGACAAAACAGTGCAAGAAACAAACATCAAGGCAGACAAAAAATCAGAGTACATTTAGGAATCAGCCAAAAATACAGGCATATGTCAAACACAGTATACAACAGGCTTACATGTACGCTTTACAGAGTAGACAATATACAGTAGTTACATGGAGATTGATTCAGTGGGCAGATAAAGGTAAGGCTGGGTGGAAGACATCAGAAGAGGAGTGTGGGGAAGATAGTAGCAAGTAAAGGTAGAGCTGGACAGAAGGTCAGAGAGCGGCTCAGTGAGCTTTGTCTGGGAGGATAGGAGGAGGCTTAGAGGCAGGTACAGCTGCGTGTTGAGAGCAGGTGATTTCTAAGGCTAGTTTTAAAATAAGATAACGAGGCGGCATCAGTGACTCCGGCGGGGAGGGCATTATACCAACAGGGGGTGCTGTAGGGGTAAGCCCTCTGACCTTGCGAGGTTCTCGCCCTCGGTATAACCAGTGCAGTTTTGTGGGATATATGGGTATGCACTGTAGGGTTTGCTCGGTGTATAGTGGTTGACAGACCCAGTGGGGATAGCCCAAGGAGTGATTTTTTTGTTAGGAGGCAGGTTTGGTATTTGAGGCGCTCATCTAGGTTGAGTAGATTAGCCATGGTGTAAAGAAGGCAAGTGTGGGTTAGACTAGGAGCCCCACTTATGAGCCTGCAGGCCTTGTTTAAGGTGAGGCGGATCTTGTGCAGGGCAGTCTGGTCTGCTGCACCATACACAGTTAGGCCATAGTCTACCAGAGATAGAACAGAGGATGTGACTGCAAGTCGGAGGGCATCCGTGGGGAGACAGTTTTTATGACGATAGAGGATACCCAGCCGAGTGTAAGAGGCTGAGGCAAGGGCAGAGATGTGGGCATGAAAAGAGAGGGCAGGGTCAAAGGTTATACCTAGGTATTTATAAGAGTGAACTAGCTCAATAGAGAGTTTAGAGGTGGAGTGGACTGCGAGAGGATAGTTACTGGATTTATTTTGGGGGTGGGCAAAGAGCATGGTTTTGGTTTTCTTTAGATTAATTGCGAGTCTGTGCTCAGTAAACCAGGCTTCTGCGTCATTGTAGGATTCCTGCAGAGAATTCTGAAGTGAGATGGGATTATGGTCGGAGGCAAAGAGTACAGCATCATCTGCGTAAAGAAGGATTTTACCAGTACATACACTGGGCAGGGAGTTGAGAAAAAGGGAAAAGAGCAAGGGCCCAAGAATGGAGACCTGAGGGACTCTGGAGTGGATGGGCAGGTGCTGGAAGTTTCAGTTGATTTTCACACGTTGTGGGTGGGCGACAAGTAGCTGGAGCACCAGGAAACAGGCCCAATATGAGCACAAATGACTAAGGGTAGCTAACAGGAGGGGTGGGAGACAGTATCAAAGGCTTTTGATAAGTCAATGAACACTGCACCTGCTAGGGAGCCAGAGTCCAGTGGGGTGTAGAAAGTTAGAGAACTCCAGGAGGGCAGTATTGGTGCTGTGGCCTGCTCTGAAACCATGTTGTTCTGGGCAGAGGATGCTATATTTATCGAGGTATTCAGAGATTTGGGTGGCCACAATTTTTCTAAGGCCTTAGAGAGAGGAGAGAGGATTGAGATAAGTCGATAATGCTAGGGTCCTATCACCACCCTTGTGTATTGGGGTGACAGTAGCTATCTTCCAGGCAGAGAGGAATTGCCTAGACAGAGGATTTGTTAAAGAGGCTGGTGATTGGTGAGATAACCAGATCCAGAACCTGACGGAGAAGACTGGGATCAAGGGAATCATTGCCAATTGTGTTACTCTTTAAGGCCTTGGTAGGTAAGGTCTGACTTCCTGGGCAGTGACTGGCACAGGTAGAACAAAGGCGTGGGAGAATAGGGACAGGCCTGGAGGGAGGGGGAGCGAAGAGATTATTTGGGAGCACCGGGCTAAGGTCTGTGAAAGATTTGTTGAGGTGGTTGGCAATAAGGACAGGGTCTGAGGAGACCGAACCATTAATGTTGCTAAGCGAAGGTGGGGGGGGGAACGTGTACCACCATTCAGCTGCTTAATGTTGTCCCAGAAGGTCCTAGCATTCCCCCATGAGGAAGTGAGGGAGGCTTGATAGTGCTCTGCCTTCGCTTTGCGGATGGCCCATGTACATTTGTTCCGGGCAGCAACATAGGCCAGCCTGTCAGCTGGGAGGCCTGTTTCCGTGGCAATGTGCCATAGATTGTCCCTGTGCTTAAGAAGTTGGCGCAGGGTGGGGGGTAACCAGGGGCATGCCTTACTTTGGACCGGGTGCAGTTATGGGTGCAAAAAATGTCATAAGCAGAGTTGAAGGTGTGGATAAAGAAAGTAGCGGCTGTGTCAATATCCAGGCGTTTAGTATAGGGGACAGTCTATGAGGGCTAGGAGTTGTAAGGCCTTTCAGCCCACCAGGTCTAAGGCATGTCGCGCAGGGTAGTTTGTGATGTGGGTTTGGGCAAGGAGGTTGACCAATAGAAGAGAACCGGGGAGTGGTCGCTAAGGCAGTCTGGGAGGATTTGGATATTGTGGATGCGGTTAGGGCAGTTTGTGAGGACCACATCCAGGAGTGTGCTAGAGCCCATTCTAGGATTCACTCTAGTGGGTTGGGTCTAATGTAAGTGGATAGTTGTATGTGTTTGTGGGAGTGCAGGCCCTCCAGGCCCTGCGCTCCCTTCATGCTGCCCAGTTTTGCACAGTGGTATGCATATGTGGAAGCACGGGCCCTCAGGGCCCTGCGCTCCCACTCACACATAACTATGGAACCATACATCAGCCCTATAGTGTTGAAAAGGAACCGTTGTAACACTAATTTGCCAATATCTCAGTAACTGTAGCAACTATGAAAAAAATTCCACTGCAGTTGGAATCATGTTTTTGAAACCTCCACACAAGCGTAGTCCACCTAAAGGTGGACTAAGCTGCCTGGAGCAAAAAAATCCATATCTGAAATAGTTTCTGAGATACAGGCACTGAAAGCACCATGGGGCCGGCCCGTCGGTGCAGTGGTTGGATTTCCGTCTGCGATGCTGGCGACCTGGGTTTGGGAACGGACTCGGGTCATCAGAGGGCCAGCCGGGGGGATAAGGATGGAGCATCCAGGGACAGCACTCCTTCTCTGGGGGGAAGGTAGGGATGTGTACCAGCGCATGCTGGCTCCTGGTGGAAGCTGGGAGCATAGTAGTGATGGCCGGGCTCGATATTCAAGGGGAGTGACAGGCATCAGTGTACACCTTGACGTCAGGACGTCACTCCCACTGAAAACCAGGAAAAATGCTTCCTGTCTGGCCGGATGATGGTCTCTCTGTCCTCCACTGCCACCAATCCCACAACTGACACACCTCAGCGGTACCCCAGCCAATGAAGTAGTAGCACTGGTTGTTCCTGCTGATGCCTTCCCCCTCAGAGGAGGGGGACCCGTCCAGCGAAGGGATACGCCGGATTACCCAGGAGAACCACCATATGAGGTTGGTAGCCAGTGTGGGAGTTGGGGCAGGCAGTTGGGAGGGGCAATGGAGACCCGAAGGAGTGGGCAGCCAGGAAGAAGGGGAGGCACAAAAAAAAAAAAGAAAGCGCCACAGGCTCTGCAATGTTATCCTACGGGAAGATTTGCAAATTTGGAGTGCTGTAACTCTGGAACTGGTATAATGTTTTTCAGTAAACCAACAAAAGGCACATCTGTGGTGCAAGGGCTTGCCACTCTGCAAATTTCAGCCCAAAAGGTCAAACCGTGTAGTGGCAGTGAGGTGGCAAAGAAAGTTTTGTGATAGATGTAGGACAGCAAGTGCGAACTGTATTTTGTAAATACAGTTCGAATGGTAATCAGAAAAAACATTCAAACTGTATTTTGAAAATACAGTGTGAACAGTAATTAGAAGAAAACATTTGCACTGTAAAAATACAGTTTGCATTGCCTGTCCTACACTCCAGAACATTTTATTTATTTTTTTTGTGGACTTTATCACTGTCCCCATGGAACTGTCTTGGGCAGACCTCACTTGCCTCAACCACTCTACCACCCGCCTGGTCCTCGCCTCACCAGGAAGTTGGAGACAGACACTCTTCCACCGTACCATGATACAATGACCCCCTTTTAGTGCACAGGACCCAAGAAAAGGTGGGGGATCGAGAAAGCCAGTGAGATGAGTCTGGCGCTGGGTGTGTGGCAGTGTGCACTGGAGGTTGCCATCACCAGTCTGTGGGACTAGGGTTTTTCTGATGATGTGTGTTCCCGGAGCATGCACCCATGTGTAAGGTGTCTGCACCCACTCCAACCACAGATAGGCATGCTGCGTGGTGTACCATCCCAGTCACCACTAGGAGCCACCAGCACCATGGCAAGTGTGCCCACCCACCACAGGAAAGGAGAGCAGTCCTCTGGACACTCAGTCCTTTCCTGCCTCTGCTGACACCTGACGGGCATTGGCTGTGTGGCACTGGGTTGTCACTTATCTGTGGGACCAGGGTTTTTCTGTTGGTGTGTGTTCCCAGAGTGCAGATGTGCAATGTTGCCCTGCACACAACAGGCGTGCACCCACACGTAAGGCACCTGTGGCCACTCCAGCCCTCAGATGGGCATGCTGCAAGGTGTGCCATCCCCAGTCACTACCAGGAGCCACCAGCACCATGGCAAGCATATCCACCCACCCCAGGAAATGAGTGCAGTCCTCTGTATGCTCAAACCTTTCTTGCCCCTGCCGACACCCAACGACCCGAGTTCGCTCCCGAGCCCAGGTTGCTGGCATGGTGTGAGGTGTGGCATCCAGCGCCTCAACTCTCAGTGCCACCGGGCCGGCTAGGAGAACATTGTAAACTGGAAGGTAATTAAAAATACTGTTCAAACTGTATTTGCAAAATACAATTCAAATGATTTTTCTAATTACCATTCAAACTATGTATTTCAAAATACAGTTCAAAGGGTTTTTTTAATTACCATTCGAACTATATTTCAAAATACAGTTTGAATGATTTCCCTAATTACCATTTGAACTGTATTTCAAAATACAGTTTGAATGGTTTTTCTAATTACCGTTCAAACTGTATTTCAAAATACAGCTCACACCGCCTGTCTTGCATCTATCACAAAAATCGTTATAATTCAAAAATGGTAGTATATTTTTTCACCAAATCATCCAAAGGCACACCCTTGGCATACACCTCATTATCCCTCAAAGTATCAGAGGCAAACTTAATTTTGTGTGTGCTGTACATGAGAGCAAAATATCCCATTATCCTATGGAAAAAAAGTTCCTTTTTGCGTTTTGTCTACTTTATATCTCCGAAACATAAAAGCTGCCATCATGAAACTTTCTACATCTTCTGACACTGGCAACATGACAGCACATACCACTTTTGGGGTTATTGGGTTGAAAAATGACAAAGTTATGAAGGTGCAAAATTGAGTTTGACATTGAAAGGCCTAACTATAAGGGTGTTATCTCACCTATATATATATATATATATATATATATATATATAGATATGTATATATATATGTGTGTGTGTGTGTTTGTGTGTATATATAGATATGTGTGTGTGTATATGTGTGTATATATGTATATATACATATATATATATACACACACACACACACACACCACTACTTCTCCTAGAGCCTCCCTTTGTTCTTTCCATATATATATATATATTATATATATATATATATATATATATATATATATATATATATATATGCATACCTCATTTACCTCCCTCTACACTAACTTTGTTTTTTCTCTTTTAGATATTTCCTGAAGAAGACCTAAGGTCAAAATGTAGATTTTTAACTCTATTTTCTATTTTCAGCATGAATTTAATATAACCATTTTGTTTTGCTTTTAGACCACATGCTGACGCAGCGCCTTGTTTTTGTTTTTTACAATTTGTATGCTACATTTGCTGCGACCCACTATGCCTAATCTGAAATCTATTCTGAATTCTCTACGATGCTCCTTCATTTCATCTATGTCTGCATTCCCTTCTCATATTTCTAAGTGTTCTCTTGAATTATTTTCTGCCATTTGCTCTAAGACTAAACAAACTCTGCAATTACTTACAGTTTCTTTCCAAATGCCGCCACCTGGGTATTATTCCTAAAGGTTTCTGTTTGAAATTCCATCCTTGTTCATTTGGGTCTGAGATACATGTTTCCTCCACTAATAAACATTTGAAAACTTTATCTAGGAAACTTATCACGCACACCATTCTCTCCATTAAAACACAGCTGATCTCTGTGGACAAAATCATTCAAAGGCAAAAGGATTTCCTGCAGCGAAGAGCTCCACATAACCTTCCTTTTATTAAGCACTGAGTCCAAAACATTAACTCCACTCTCTTTCAGTTCCTCAGGGACACCAAATCTGCAAAACTCCAGTCTCTCACCCAGCAGATCAACAACCAACATGAGCCCTCGAGTCAGACACAACCTAACAATTTGGTATTTTGTATTTCTCCAGATCTTCCCCTGACACAAGATGCGCAATCACTCCTTAGCAAAGGTGTCTCTTTTGTGCCCACACCCAGATATCTTGATGCACCCCAGGTTCAAGTTGATCTGCAGTGCTTCTATCGGAGAGTATGCCTTACAGCTCATTTTTCTAATGAGACTCCTCTTCCCACAGATGATGATAGTATCACTAGAACAATCAACAATATCAATCCCCAGCGAAGTGCATGGACAACCCCTCCAGGACGTTTTGCTGCTGTTGATTATTTTGTTAACCAATGCATGGAAAACACCACTAACTTCAATATTCATTGCAGGCACAACCATTCCAACCTGACACCTGGTGAGCTTGCAGCCCTCATATCTCTGCAATGTAGGGATGACCATCATCAAACCAGCAGATAAGGGAGGTGCTGTTGTGGTCTGGCAAAAGGAGCTGTACATCACTGAAGCCACACAGCACTCTCTGACACCAGGTTTTATTCTTCTCTTCCACGGGACCCCACTGCTGACTATCAGACTGAGGTCACCACCACCATCACCTCTGCTATTAAAAACAAAGAGCTCCCTGCTTCTGCTAAGAGACTCATAGTTCAGCATCCCCAAACATCTAGGTTTTATCTCCTTCCCAAAATCCACAAAACAGGTAATCCGGGTCATCCCATAGTGTCTGCCTGCTCCTGCCCCACATCCCACATCTCTGCATTTTTGGACAGCCTCATGAGACCCCTTGTTGAGTCCCTGCCCTCCAATGTTAAAGACACTAACCATGCTCTCCAATTATTTGTCAGGTTCAGATTCAATGACTCTCATCAGCTCATCTTCACCATGGACATCAAATCTCTTTACACAATGATCCCCCATGATGATGGTCTGACAGCTTTGCAGCATTTCTTGAATAAG
Source organism: Neoceratodus forsteri (assembly GCA_016271365.2). Classification (NCBI taxonomy): domain Eukaryota; kingdom Metazoa; phylum Chordata; order Ceratodontiformes; family Ceratodontidae; genus Neoceratodus; species Neoceratodus forsteri. The sequence goes on from CM057453.1 coordinate 1,649,793,968, forward strand.
CTAGAAGTCCAGCAGCCACCCACACACACACTAACTCATCTGGCAGAACTGGTTCTTACACTCAATGTTTTTTCTTTTAATAACAGTTTTTTTCAGCAGGTCAGTGGAGTTGCCATGGGTACCAAGATGGGTCCCAGCTTTGCTAATCTGTTTGTGGGTTTGGTGGAGGAATGTTTTTTTTCTCTCATTGACAGGGACTGTGCCTGAACTCTACAAATGCTACATTGATGACTGTGTGGGGGCCACCTCCTGCTCCAAGGAGACCCTCCAAGTCTTTCTTGACAAGTTTACCATGGCCCATCCTTCCCTTCAATACACTGTTGAAGTATTCTCCTCTACACTGCCATTTCTGGATATCCAGCTGTCAGTACAGAACACTGGTCTGAAGACATCAGTTTATTACAAACCCACTGACTCTCACAGTTTCCTCCTCCACAGCTCCTTCCATCCTAAACATGTCAAGAATGGCCTGCCTTATTCACAGTTTCTTAGACTTACATGGTTATGCAGTGAAGAGGATGATTTTGCTGAGCAGACCCAAATAATGCATAGTTTTTTTATCAACAGGGGATACCCTAAAAGCACAGTGGACAGAGCACTCTACCGGGTCAGCAACATGCCCCATAACCTTTACTCCCGCAGGAAGGATACGGTCGCACACGAACAACAACGAATTCCACTAGTGCTTCCTTTCCATCAGAGCACACCTACTGTTCACAGGATCATCACCAGTAACTCTCACATTTTGCAAACTGACCCTAATGTTGGTGCTTCCTTTACAGAACCACCTATTGCCTCCTACCTCCGGCCACCTAACCTGCAGAATCTCCTGGTTAAAAGCAGCCTACCTACTCCTAACAGTTCCTCCCTCACAGGTACCAAACCTTGCAACAGGACTCGGTGCTACACCTGCAAATTTATTTCCAGTGTGACTGAAATTCGGGGGCCTGCAGGTGTTTTTCATGTCACCAAGGAGTGCTCATGCACCTCCACTAATGTGATGTATTGTATTCTTTGCAGGAAGTGTACATCTATTTACATCGGTGAGACTGGTAGGTGCCTTGCTGACCATTTCGGGGAACATTACAGAGCAGTCAGGAATGGTGATACTGCTAAACCCATTGTATCCCACTTTATCTACAGGGACCACAGTGTCAATGACCTTTCTGTTTGTGTCCTTCAGCAGGGCTTTTGGGATCTTGACCATAGAAAAAACATGGAAGCCAAGCTGATCATCCGCCTTGGCTCCCAGCAGCCCTCTGGTTTACATGATAAACTTATTTTCCACTAACATCTTTCAGCCACCCCTTTTTTCCCTAAAGTCTATTTGTTTTTGTACTCATTTAATTTCTTTTTCATTTTCACCATAAGTCTCCATCTCTGTCTTCTTCCTACACATTTGTCACCTTTCAGCCTTCTTACTATGCCCTGTTAATTAGTCCCTCCTGGGAACTTCCCTAGCTCTTTCACTCCTATTATGCTTTATCTTTCCCATCATCACCTTTTTGTTTCACAGATTCTCTCTTAATCTTACCATTTATCACTTCTTCTCCCTGAGTCTCCCCTTTCTTCTTTCCCCACACATATATATATATCCCTCATTTTACCTCCCCTCTACACTAACTTTTTTTTTCTCTTTTAGATATTTCCTGAAGAAGACCTAAGTTGAAACGTAGATTTTTAACTCTATTTTCTATTTTCAGCATGCATTTAATACAATCATTTTGTTTTGCTTTTAGACCACATGCTGATGCAGTGCCTTGTTTCTGTTTTACACATTATATATACAGTAAAACCCTGGTTATCCAAATCTATTGGGGGACATAAAAAACATTCGGATAACCGGGGTTTCAGTTAAACGGGAGACTGTGTTCTAAGACCAAACATTCATTCAGGAGATTTTGTCAGAGGCTGAACATTACAGTACTGTGCAGTTTAGATGCATTACCTAATACTGAGTTGAGACACAAGAGGGAGCTATACAACAAATTTACTGCACACTGTGTAAAAAAAAAAATCACAAACCAGATCGTTGCTCCAGGTCATTCACTTTATTGTAGGAAAGATATAATGTACTTTACTGTGCAAACTTTATAGAATTTGTTAATCCACTAGATCTTGTTAAAAAAGTTGCTTGTGGTTGTCTGTTTTTTCTTGTCATTCTGCTGTTTTACCATTTTCATTCTCAGCTGTCTCAGAAGAAGCAGGTACACTCCATCCACGTCGTGCTGGCTTTCAAGCCATGAAATGCACATATCGAAACAATCAGCTGCTTCAGCGTCCAATGGTGCAGTTAGAGCAACTGCGGCATGTAGAGTGTCCTCCTCATCCTCCTCTTCCTCTGCCTGGAGGTTGCCTTGGGGTTGTTGACCCTAATGCTCACCTCATTCAACCATGAAAGAAGCTGAGACATGTAAAGTATATGAGAATGAGGTGAGCGTTAGGGCTGGCAACCCAAATCCACACCCCATGCCTGATTAGCAAAGACACAGGAGAGGTGAAATGGTAATTTTTTTTCTGCTGCTGTCTGGTGGGTAGGGGTGGGGTGTTAGGGTTGGAAACCCTAACACCACATTTCCCTACTTCTGTTGCTTCAAACATGACTAGTGTATTAATGAAGTTTTTGAAAAGAATGTTCATACTCTTTGAGATAGTATAATTGTATCCTCATTTGTGTGTGGGAGTGCATGGCCCTCTGGGCCTGCACTCCTGTCCCTCCTTAGATGCATACATACATGTTGCTGTGGAAGTGCTGAGCTTGGCGCACCCTGAGTTTGCATTTGTAGTAAAACAGGGATGAAATTAACTGCATAGCCTTCTAGTTATCTCACATCATAAATCCAGTAATGAAAATTTTGAACTCCCTGCCAAAACATAATTCCGCACCACCGCAATGTCATTGTGCACCACAGGTGCAAAAATGCAGTTAGGCCAGGGTTTGAAAAATGACAGCTATCATGTTCATGAGATGATGTAAAAAGATGTGTATGTTGACAATTTTGAGTCAAAATACTTAAAATTGCCAAAGTTGCAAGGGAGCATAGCATAATATAAACATATGCACAAAAGTTTGGCATTTTTACATATTTTGACCCTAAAATCTCTACATAGCCTTCTTTTGACACTATCTGATGAATGAGGTCAGTGAAAATTTCCAAATCCCACCCAAAAGGTGATTTCATCAAGCGACTGTGAAATTGCCTTTCTGTCTGGATTTGTATACCTCCACTGCCATTGCTGATGAGGTGGGATCTCATAAAGGCCATGTTGAAAATTTGGTGTAAAAATATTCAAAAATGACAAAGTTATGCACAAAAGATGAAAACTACATTGAAATTCACATTCACTAAAAATACCACCAACAGCTTAATCTGGTTCAAGATCAGTTGGCATTAATCTGTATCCTTCTGCCCCACGGGGGTCATGCCTGAAAATAGGCAGAATTTGTCTAGAGCACTTACCCAGTCAACAAAAACAAATTAAATAAATAAATAAATACTTTGATTCCCCATATGAAAAATTACCTTGTTCGTATCTTGTCATATGAAACAAGATCTTATTTCGTATCATATGATGCAAAACACAATTTATAATGTTAAAAAACACATATTTTAAGGGGATTTCTGTAATAGATAAGGGCAGAATCCAGGTAAGGGGGTCCTGATAAGCAAGCTACACATGCTGGTTCCTACCTGGAATATCGATTTGGGAGGTTTCTTAATTTGAATTTTGAGGCAAAACCATAATGTTTCTTTACATTGCTGCCTGCAGGGTGGGAGTGGGGCATTAGGGTTGGGAACTCTAACACCACATTTCCCTACTTTTGTTGTTATAACCCTAATTGGTGCAGTAACAACATTTTTTTTTTTTGCAATGAATTTCCTTACTTTATTAGATAGTATAATCATATCCTCATTTGCCTGTGGGAGTGCGGGGTACTCTGGGACCTGTGCCTCCATCCCTCCATAGATGCATATAGCTATGCTGTTGTGGAAGCATGGGGTCCTTTGATCCCTATGTTTCCATTTCTGCCTAAACAGCAATTTATTTGCTTCATTGTGTGCCTTGTTAAAGTTCCCATGTTATCCTATAGGAATTTAGATTTTTACATTTTTTGGTTTTTTTAAATGGCCCCTAATATTTTTGGGGGGGGTACACAAGACAGTATTCGTGTAGTACTCCATAACACCTTTGTTTTGCTATATAGATTATCCCTTAAGTTCAAATATTGAGGGAGTTATGGCTAGTTGAATTTCAAATGCCGGGGAAAAACACTAAGTCCAAAATCTTTTTCATATGCAGGGATACTTTTTTGTATCAAATGAAAAACCCATATGAAAAAGGATTCCTTCAGACAAAAAAGAATCAGGAAAGTCCAAAATCTTTTTTTTTTGTATGGTGGCATCCTTTTTTGTATGAATGAAAAATCCATATGAAAAAGAATCCCATGATATGAAAAAGAATAGGAAAAAATAAATCCAAAGGGCTGGATATTCAAAACGGTTGCGCCATGCGCAATAGGGTTGCACCTGCACAAGTCCAAAATTGCGCCATTCTGCCATATTCAACAGGAGGCAGTTGCACCCCCCCAAGTCAAGCTGAGCAACAGTGCAATGCTAATGAAAGCATGCTGAACCGGAGGGGGAGGAACCATGCATAAACTGTACAGCCCAATATTCAGCGGGCTGTGCAGAGTTGTGCAAGCGCAACCCCAACCTCGCCTGCACAACTTTGAGCCAAAAAAAAAAGGAGCAAGTCAAGGGACACCCACAGGTGAGCTGCCACATTGCAGGGTGCAACACAGCAGCTGCCACCTGTGGGTGGCCCTCAGCCTACTTCCTGTGCCCCCCTGCAGCCCAATCGCGGGCATATAGTAACCCCTCACCCCAACACTGGCCCGATTGCGGGCAAGCTCACCCCACCCCTCGACTGGCCCGATCATGGGCATAAGTGAAAATAAACCCCACCCCCTACTAGCCCAATCGCGGGCAGCAAAAGTCAACCCCAAGAACATACCCCTGGTGGTCCAGTGGACCGTGAAGCCCGATCGCAGGCAGCAAAGATTTCAAACCCCACCAAGGACATATCCCTGGTGGTCCAGTGGACCACAAAGCCCGATCATGGGCAGCAAAGTTTTCAACCCCCCCAAGGACCACCTACCCTGGTGATCTAGTGGCCCCCCACCCACCCATGAAGCCCCACCACCCCGCTCCCCCCATCAGCCAGTGGGTGGCAGCATCCCACCTGCCTGCCACCCGCTGCCCACCGACTGACTGCCCGGTGGGCTGCCGCCCATTGCTTAGGCAAGGAGCCAATGGGCGTGTAGCGCTCTGATACAAAGGCAGTCCAGATATGTGAATGAATGAATTCATTCATATCTAGACTACTGCACTGTATGGTATGGGCTGCACACCCATTGGCTCTTGCTCTGAACCAATGGGCATGCAGCCCTACTGGGCAGTCAGTCGGCAGGCGGCAGGGCGGCAGGCGGGTGGGATGCTGCCACCCGCCGGCTGACAGGGGGGAGCGGGGTGGTGGGGCTTCGTGGGTGGGTAGGGTGAGTGGCCACTAGATCACCAGGTAGGTGGTCCTTGGGGGGGTTTTAAAACTTTGCTGCCCTCGATTGGGCTTCGCGGTCCACTGGACCACCAGGGATATGTCCTTGGGGGGGTTTGAAATCTTTGCTGCCCGTGATCGGGCTTCACAGCCCACTGGACCACCAGGGATATGTTCTTGGGGGGCTTTGAACACTTTGCTGCCCGCGATCGGGCTTCACGGTCCACTGGACCACCAGGGATATGTTCTTGGGGGTTGACTCTTTGCTGCCGCAATCGGGCTAGTGGGGGGTGAGGGTTTATTTTCACTTATGCCCGTGATCGGGCTGAGTCGGTGGAGTGGGGGTTAACATACCCACGATTGGGCCAGTCAGGGGTGGGGTTAACTTATGCCCGCGATCAGGCTAGTGGGGTGGGGTTTATTTTCACTTATGCCCGCGATCGGGCCCAGTCGGAGGGTGGGGTTAACTTATGCCCACGATCGGGCCAGTCGGGGGTGTGGGGTTAACTTGCGCTGCAATCGAGCCAGTCGGTGGTGGGGGTTAACTTATGCCCGCGATCGGGCTTCAGGGCATCGGGTCCCCAACGTTGCTGCCTGGCGCGCCAGGCGCAAGTCCTCGGGATCGGCGCACCGTACGCAATGGCATGTAAATGAAGCATGAATAGATGCAAATAGCCCCCCGCGCCTTTGCATGAATTATGTCCCCATTTGCATGTCACCTTTGAATATCGAATTGCGCGATGGTGCAATGGTACTTGTGCCACCACATCCTGAATGCTCCACTCTGACTATTTGCGGTGGCGCAAGTTCCACTCGCCATGCACAGTGGCTGTGGCTGGGGGTGATATTCAAGGTGGTTCAATAGTGCAACTCCGTTGAATATCGCCTCGCCACACCATGCACAACTATTTTGTGCAGCGCAGGGTTTACGCCACAAAATAGTGCGGTTTGGAATATTCAGCCCCAAATCTTTTTTTGTATGCAGGAATCCTTTTACAGATGAATGAAAAAAGCATATGATAAAAGGATCCCCTCATACAAAAAAAGAACTGTAAAAAAGACTAAGTCCAAAATCTTTTTCGTGTGAAGGCATTCTTTTTCATAGGAACAAAAACAACATACGAAAAAGGATCCCTTCACACAAAGGGATCCTTTTCATATGTTTTTTTCATACTTATGAAATAGGATGCCTTCATATTAAAAAAGAATTGGAAAGAAACTAAGTCCAGATCATTTTTTTGTATGAAGGGATCCTTTTTTGTGTGGGCCAATTCCTTTTTATGTTGATTGAGTGCATGCGCAAGAGACATATTGCTGCAGCTTTCTCCTGAAGCAGGTTGTGGAGGCACGGCACTGTTGTGACCAATGCCCCCACAGCCTTTAAAGACTTGGCCCACTTCCCCCAATGCTATGGCATGCTGCTGCTGACACTAATTCAGCCAACGTGCCACAACCTTGTAAAAATGTAGCCTCTGCAATCAGGGGCCGCCTCGTCATTGCAGCATCAGCCATTCACTGCAATGAGGGAGCGACCCATCTTTGCAGGGTAGAACCTTGAAACACTGATATTGTTTGTGAATATGGTGGCGTCTTGCTGCCGTGTTCACAAACATTATTAAACTTGTGCTCAATCCCCCTTGGCAGCATGTGCTACCCCCACCGTGTTTGTTTGCTGACGGGGGCCCCAATCCCCATCAGCTTCAGTGGCCCAAGGTTTATGTTGCCGATGGGGGATCCCTCACCATCGGCATTGTATAACCCCCTACTTTTTGTTGTCTGCCAGCAGGTGTCCAATCCCGTCAGCGTAATATCACCCCCTTTTGTTGTGTGCTGACAGGGTGCCCAATCCCTGTCAGCATAATGTAAACCCCTCTTTGTTGTGTGCTGACAGGGTGCCCAATCCCCATTGGTTACAGCTTCCCCAAAAAAGACTCCATTGGCATGCTCGAGCCCACCCCAGCATGCCACATGCTGACAAAAATTAAAATGGTCCATAATGTCTTTTTTTTAACCTGTAAAAAAGCGGTCCCTCAGTGGTCTCCTGCCCTCCACAACCTTCGCCAACCCACTCGCAACCTGCCTCCCCACACCCTCTCCTCACCCCATACTTCCTTCTGGAGTCCAGCGCGATGATCTTCGGTGGACCGGGAACACGTCTGCACTCTTCAAAGCCGACCGCGAACTGAGGAAATGCCGGTAAGCTTTATAATGGAATAAATAGGGTTTTTCCAACTTCAGTGCATATCGCAGGCATTTTTTGGAATTTTGGCACCAAATTTTCAACATGGGGTTTTTGGAACCCCTCCTCATGAATTCTGGCACTGTCATGGCATTATTCGGCCCCAAAAGGTGATTTCGTGGTCACTGCAAGGAATCCCCTTTTGGGTCCGATTAATGAAACGACAGTGTCAGTGTTCATGAGGTGGGCTCAAAAAAGCCTATTCTGCAAATTCGGTGGGAAAAATCCCCAAAATGACTGTTTTATGAGCATGCGTTGTGCAGTTGCTATGCACGCTCATAACTTTGCAAATTTTCAATATTTTCATGCCAGATTTTCAATATTGGCATTTTTTCAGACCTCCTTGTGAACAGTATAGCTGTCATTTTCCACATCAAGGCTGAAATGTGTTTTCGCACTTCCAGCGCAGAATCACGGTCAGTGTGGGAAATCAGTGTTCAGGACAGATTAAGAAAATGACAATGGCACTCTTCATGAGCAGAAGTCCTAAAATACCTTTGTTGAAAATTTGGTGACGATAATCCTTTAAATAACTGTGTTACGAGCATGCTTTATGCAGTTTGCACACGTGCTCATAACTTCACGAATTAATAATATTTTCACTCCAGATTTTCAGCATTGCCATTCTTCTGCACATCCTTTTGAACAGTATAGCTTTCATTTTTCACATCCTGGCCGAAATGTGTTTTCGCATTTCCAGCGCAGAATAGCGTGGTCGCTGTGGGAAATCCATGTTCGGGGCACATTATGAAAATAACAGTGACAGTGTTCATTAGCAGAGGTCCTAAAATCCCTATGTTGAAAATTTGGTGATGAAAATCCATAAAATGAGTGTGTTATGAATGTGCATTGTGCAGTTTCCACGCATGCTCGTACCTTCGTAACTTTGCAATATTTCCACTCCAGATTTTCAACATTGCTATTTTGCCACACCTCCTTATGAACAGTGCAGCTGTTATTTTACATCCTGGCCAAAATGTGTTTTGCTCTTCGAATAACAATTGCGTGGTCGCTGTGGAAATCAGTGTTCGGACATATTAAGAAAATCACACTGACACTGTTCAAGAGCAGAGGTCCTAAAATGCCTATGTTGAAAATGTTGTGATGAAACTCCATAAAATGACTGTGCTACAAGTGTGTGTTGTGCAGGCCCCATGCACCCTTGTAAGTTTGCAAATTAGTAATATTTTCAAGCCAGATTTTCAACACTGCCATTTGTTCACAGCTCCTTATGAACAGTACAGCTGTCATTTTTCACATCATGGCCGAAATGTGTTTCCGCATTTCTGGCGCAGCATACCGCAGTCGCTGTCGGAAATCAGTGTTTGGGACAGCTTAGGATTGAGCAACGGTGGGGGGAGTGACGGAGCTCAACTGAGCTCTGTTGGGACTGCTGCGGTTTCTTTGTGGAGCAGGAAAGGTGAAAGCGCGAGGCAGGAGCCCAGTACAAAAGGTCAGCCTGCAGCGCTGGGAGACACAGAACGAGCGAGTGAGAGAGGGGGAGTGAGTGAGCTCAACGGAGCTCTGTTGGGATTGCTGCAGATTTCTTAGTGGGCAGGAAAAGACAGCAGTGCATGCAGGGGCTGAGTACAAAAGGGCAGCCTGCAGCAGTGGGAGAAACAGAATGAGTGAGTGAGAGGGGGGGAGTGAGCAAGCTCAATGGAGCTCTATCGTGACTGCTGTGGATTTCTTGTGGGCAGAAAAGGGTGGCAAGCATGAGGCAGGAGCCCAGTACAGAAGGGCAGCCTGCAGCACCAGCAGAAACGGAATGAGTGAGTGAGACAGGGGGAGTGAGTGAGGCCAACGGAGCTCTGTTGGGACTGCTGCAGATTTCTTTGTGGGCAGAAAAAGATGCCGACAGAGGCAGGAGCCCAGTACAAAAAGGCAGCCTGCAACAGTAGGAGATACAGAATGAGCAAGTGAGGGAGGAGCAGTGAGTGAGCTCAACAGAGCTCTGATGGGACTGCTGCAGATTTCTTTATGGGCAGAAAAAGGCAGCAATGCACACAGGGGCCCAGTACAAAGGGCAGCCTGCGAGTGGTGGGAGAAACAGAATGAATGAGTGAGAGGGGAGTGAGTGAGCCAGCTCAATGGAGCTCTATTGTGACTGCTAGATTTCTTTGTGGGCAGAAAAGGGCAGCCTTCAGTGCAGGCAGAAATGGAATGATCGAGTGAGACAGGGGGAGTGAGTGAGGCCAATGGAGCTCTGTCAGAACTGCTGCAGATTTCTTTGTGGGCAGAAGAAAATGCCAACAGAGGCAGAACCCCAGTACAAAAGGGCAGCCTGCAGTGCCAGGAGAAACAGATATGAGAGAGTGAGACGGGGGAGTAAGCGAGATCAATGGAGGTGTATCGTAACTGCTGTGGATTTCTTTGTGGGCAGGAAAAGGTGCCAATGAAGGCAGGAGCCCAGTACAAAAGAGCACACTGCAGCCCTGGGAGAAACAGAATGAGTGAGTGAGAGAGAGGGAGTGAGCGAACTCAAAGGAGGTCTATCATGACTGCTGCAGATTTCTTTGTGGGTAGGAAAAGGTGGCAACGCAGGCAGGAGCCCTGTACAAAAGTCCAGCCTGCAGCCCTGGCAGAAACGAAATGAGCGAGTGAGAGAGAGGGAGTGAGCGTCCTCAGTGGAGCTGTGTCGGGACTGCTGCACTTGTCTTTGTGGGCAGACAAAGCCAGCAGCATGAGCAGGAACCCAGTACAAAGGACAGCCTGTAGCGGTAGACACAGAGTGAACAAGTGAGGCAGGGGAGGGGTGAGTGAGCTCAGCAGAGCTCTGTTGGGACTGCTGTGGATTGGATTGTGGGCAGAAAAAGGCAGCAATGCACACAGGGGCCCAGTACAAAAGGACAGCCTGCAGCGGTGGTAGAAAAAGAACAAATGAGTGAGATAGGGGGAGTGAGTGAGCGAGCTCAACAGAGCTGTATTGTGACTGCTGCAGATTTTTTTGTGGCCAGAAAAAAGCAGCAATGCAGGCAGGAACCCAGTACAAAAGGGCAGCCTGCAGCACTGACAGAAACAGAATGAGCGAGTGAGAGAGGGGGAGTGAGTGAGCTCAAGGGAGCTCTGTCGGGACTGCTGCAGATTTCTTTGTGGGCAGAAAAAGGCACCTACAGAGGCAGGAGACCACTACAAAATGGCAGCCTACAGCACCAGGAGAAACAGAATGAGCAAGTGAAACAGGCGGAGTAAGCGACCTCAACAGAGCTCTGTCAGGACAGCTGTGGATTTCTTTGTGGGCAGAAAAAGGTGCCAATGCAGGCAGAAGCCCAGTACAAAATGGCAGCCTGCAGCGCTGAGAGAAACACAATGAGTGAGTGAGAGAGGGGGAGTGAGCGAGCTCAACAGACCTCTATCACACACACAGAACGAGCGAGTGAGAGAGGGGGAGTGAGTGAGCTCAACGGAGCTCTGTTGGGATTGCTGCAGATTTCTTAGTGGGCAGGAAAAGACAGCAGTGCATGCAGGGGCTGAGTACAAAAGGGCAGCCTGCAGCAGTGGGAGAAACAGAATGAGTGAGTGAGAGGGGGGGAGTGAGCAAGCTCAATGGAGCTCTATCGTGACTGCTGCAGAGTGCTTTGTAAGCAGAAAAAGGTGGCAACACAGGCAGGAGCCCAGTACAAAAAGCCAACCTGCAGTGCCGGCAGAAACAGAACGAACAAGAGAGGGGGAGTGAGCTAGCTTAACGGACCTGTGTCAGGACTGCTACAGATTTCTTTGTGGGCAGAAAAAGCCACCAATGCAGTGCCAGCAGAAACAATGAGCGAGTGAGAGAGGGGGAGTGACCCACCTCAACAGAGCTCTGTCGGGACAGCTGAAGATTTCTTTGTGGGCAGTAAAACATGCCAACGCAGGCAGGAGCCCAGTACAAAAGAGCAGCCTACAGCACCAGGAGAAACAGAATGAGCGAGTAACACAGGGGCAGTGAGCGAGCTCAATGGACCAACACAATCAACATTTGGCATTGACAAATGTTTGTATGGCCATACAAAACAAAGGAAAATCAACTCATGAAAAAGGATTTTTAAATGTACAAAACAGACATTTCTGGGTCATTTTTCCACAAACTAAGTGCAGAATCTACCTAGTGGGGTCCCTATGAGCTAGATACATGTGTTGGTATGTGTGTGGGATGTCATTTTTGTCGGTTTTGAATTTTTTCCTTTAAACAGAAACAAGATAGCGACTATAAGAAAAAAAAATTCCTCATGAGAAAGGATTACCCTTATAAAAGGATCCTTTTTTGTATGGACCAAACTATTTTTCATTCCAAGCAGCTATCCAAAAGACTGTAGTGAGCATGCTCAGAACCAAAATGTCAATATTTAATAACTTTGGAACAGATTAATGTTTTTTTTTTTCACCAAACCAGTGAAAGGCACCACTCTGGGCAAAACACTTTCTACCCTCAACATTTCAGACCAAAACTGCAAACTGTCTAGGTGCTAGGTGATTACAATAAAACAGCAAAAAATCCAGATTGTTTCACATTTTTTGCCATCTGGATCTCGGAATCTGCACATTCAACCAGAATGAAACTTGGCACATCAAAAGATCTAACTCCCAAGACCATCATGCAACATTTTGTGTATATCTGTTGAACACTCACAAAGCTATCAAAGTGCAAAGTTTGAGGTTTAACATAGAAACTATTGCTCAACCCTAACTATAGTGGCACTACCGTGCCACTATAATATATAGCCCCTCTCTGGAGGCTGCTTCTCAAACTCCCCCCCACCTGGTCTCTGATGCCAGGATCCCAACCCCAGTATCAGATATACAATATATTTAAAAGAAAAGATTTGGCCACTGGCAACTCATCCCTGCTCCACTGGCTTTGAATAATGAAGGAGGCCACCAGGTGCCCAGTACTCAGTGGCCACATTAGTCCCATTGCACACCATATCCCTTCCAGATGCCAGCTGGCACAAACCTTCTGCTCATCTTCTCAGCCAGCCTCCACCTAACTAAATTGCAGGTACGATTTATGAAATACATGCAGGCACTATGTACAATATTTCCTAGATCTTGGTGAATAATTATTATTAATTATCACAAACGGGGATACCAAATACATGTTGTATAGATGTATTTATTCACTGGATAAAGATGGACAATGATTTTGATTGGCTGAGACACCATTCCAGCCATGTTCTTTATTTTGACTATGCCACACAAAAAAGGGCCCAGTGCCCAATTGCCTGTTTACTAAAACAAATCCAGAAGCCACTAATCAAATTTGAGGAAGCTAATCTGGCAGCCCTTTTTTCTGGCGACCAGCATCCATCTTCCTCCATTCAACTAAAAAGTACTCTACCCAAAATATCTTTTTTGAAGAATTTGTTCTGTATTTCACACTGTCACTCTCCCTCCTTCCCAGTGCAAAGTGCATATCAGCTCTCACAGGATGGCCTGTGAGCCTCACTCCCTCAATCATGCACTCTCACTCTTTCTTTCTGATCTATCCCACAGGCTCATTTCTCCTGCAATGTACACAGGACAGTGTTAGACACATGTAAGTACACAATCACTTAGGGCGCCAGCACAGCCAGACTGCCAGTCTGAAATGCAAACAATCCACAAATAGGATGGCCCAACTATTCAAACCTGTGTGCTCTGCTTAAACAAAACACCTATCATCTACTGTCAATTGCCCTGAAACAACACCTTATTTTGAGTTACAATTTCTGATTGGGTGATGGACTGTCAGTCATAGTGTAAGTTGGAATATAAGGTGTTGTTTCAGGGTGATTGACAGTGAGACGATAGTTTTTTAAGCAGAGTGCAAAAGTTTGAAATTCCTTTCAGTGCAGTGGAAGCAGGATTTTAGCCTAGGGTTCCTCCCAGCAAGGGCAATCTATGAGCAAGGGATCACGGACCTCCAGCTGGCCATGGACAAGGCCCATAACAAGAAGCAGATGATGCAGGTGAGTGGAACAACCTAGAAGACACCCTGAGGAACCTGCAAGGCTGCTATGAGGTGGAAGTCTTGAGCTGTGAGGATACTGAAGCCAGGCTGATGGAGAACCACATGGCTGCACATGAGGCTGCCTTAGCCTGGGCTGAGTGGGAGAAATGGATCAACAACCCGATGGACGAGATCACCTTCCTGAAGAAACTCCACCAGGAGGAGATCGCTGAGCTGCAGCCACAGATGCAGTACATGCAGATCTCCATCGAGATGGACACCTGGGATGGATGTAGCCAAACCCGACCTGTCCACCACTGGTGGGTCATCCGCACCCATCATGAGAAGCTGGCAGCCAAGAACATGCAAGCAGCTGAAGAATAATTCAAGAGCCATTTCAATATGCTCACCGAGAGTGCAGCCAAGAACACAGATGCCATGCAGGCAGCCAGGGAGGAGGTGCCAGAGTCACGGAGACAGCTCAAGGCGAGGAACCTGGAGACTGAGGCATGCTGAGGCATGAGTGAGGCCCTGGAGAGGTAACTTCAGGAGCTGGAGAAAAGGCAAAGTGAGGAGGTTGCCACCTTACAGGTATAAATGTTAGCTGTCAAATGGAACCTAAATAATTTAAGTAATAATGTTCATGATCCTGGTGATTGTCCAGAGAATAAGGGGAAGAAAGCCATTAAAAAACTATCTTCACAATATGTTAGAAATGAAGATGAAAAAGCTAGGGAAACATAAGTCAGCTTCCTTCCTATTCGTTATGTAACCCCCCTGCAAATGGGGGTTCCCAAAAGACTTCCAGGAGCTTGCTTGAATGCTCCAAGCCTGAATGGTGTTTGGCGTTTAAGCCATTTATCAGTGAGTGTTTTTAGAACCTCTGGTACTGTCTCTTTAAGAGCTGTCTGCTTGCAGACATAATTAGTTTGTATGGGGGACTGTGTGTTTCTTTGATTGAGTACCACTCAAGCTGCTGCCAATTCACCCCATTTTGCAGTCACTAGAGTGCAAAGGAACCTGTCTGAAAGATGTAACTGATTGCCAGAAATCATTTACAGTAATAATAAAATTACAGTTTGTCTAACCTGCTTTCTTTGCAGTCAGAACTGTCTGCCTAGTTCCCATTCTGGTTTTGAACTGCTGAACTGGACCAATCAGTGTGGGGTAAACTAGCTCTAAAATGATGCCTTAGACGAATCAGAACTTGGGACTCATAATCTGAGCCAGCCACAAGAGGATTGTATGGGCAGTGACTCTGGAGATGTAGTTTAGACTTGGTGCCTTTTGGACCAACAGCAGCAGTCTATTGTGAGTGACAGCCAATCCAGTCAAGAACTGGGAGGAACTCAAAGGAAGTGCCAGTTTTGTCTGTTGGGAGTTTCAGTTTGAGATCTGAAAGTGAAGGGAAAGAAACCTGTGCTCCTTCAGTGCACAGTTTCAGTCAAAAGTGTGCAAGGCCCAGAGTTCGGTCTACAACTTGTGTAACTGCTTGTTAGGACTGAATCCGTCCTGTGAAAAGAATCAAAGGATCTCTGAAGAGTAGAAACCAGGCTCACCCTGTAGAAGACTGAAGAAATTGTTGAATTACACTCGGTCTGTCAGGAACTGAATCTGCTGTGTGTTCTCCTGGTTATTGTGCAGTAATTGCGATTGGGATACAGATGCAGCCTGCCTGGTATAGTGCTTTCTTTTTTACCATATAAATGTGTGAGGTCTCTTGGAGATCAAAAGTAGCCCTGCTGACATTGAAGGACCATATCTTCTTTGGAGGTCGTGAGTACTAATTCAGGGTCGCTCCTGTTGAATTGCCACATTAAATCAAATGGAATTACTGTACTGCTGACTGTTTAATTTTCCTTTTCTCTGTGTGAAAGGGCCCCTACCAGCTGCCACGGTTTGGACTAGCCACTAGGGCCTGGGTACCCAGGGACAGTAACTGGTAAGGATAGGCCTGTGCACAGAGCCAAAAATGAATAGTAAAGTGATAAGCTAATTAACCTGATTTCCCCTGTCCTTGTTATATCCCCCTAAATAAATCAGAGCTGTTTGTTTCAACAAAGTTATACTGCCTGAGGTATTTGTCTATGTTAAAGTACTGTACTGTGATTGTTGCACTGTATCTTATTTTACAGGATGTCCGGTGCCTGAACCAGCCTTGGGGTAAGTGTATACTGTGAGGTAATTCTGCTATATTGTGTGGGCCACTAGTGGGAAGAAAGGGGGTTGCAGTGTCCCAGAGGGCTGTGACCAAGTAAGTTTAACTATTGCAAACCCTGACCTCTGGGTGGAGGCACCCGCCATTGGATCCAGGCCCCTCAACCTGTTAGTGGCAAATCAGGCAGGGGTAGTAGCCCCTGGGATAGCGCCATCTAGGGGTTACAGTTACATCTGGAAACATGTAGAGGTTAGCATGTAAACAGTAAAAGGAAAACTAAATTATTAGTATTTTTATTAGTAGTAGCATCATTTTTTTTACTAATGATGTTCGAGTTAAAAGTATTATTGTTATATGTATTAATAATGTACAAGTTAAAAGTGAGTTCCAGTTTTAGTGCAAGTGAAGTCTGAAATTAAAGGGGCCCACAATTTCACCAGGAAAAAAAAGATTTAATCTTATAAAATAATTGTATCTCAAGCACTAATGCAGCACTTCAGTCGAAACCATTAAAACTTGTGGAGAAAGTCCTTTGCTTTTCTAGCGAATGTAAATACAGCACACCAATCAGAGTGCAGTGGGAGGGGGTGCATTGACACTGTCAGAGAGTGTGTGTGTGTGTGTGTGTGTGTGTGTGTGTGTGTGTGTGTGTGTGTCTGTTTGTAACAGGGGCATAGCATTATTCATTGCTGGATGATTGTTAGGTTTAAAAATAATCTATACTCATGTAGAATATCGAGCTACACCCAAGCAGCATGCCCAAAGGGTGCCCTTTGCAGTGGTGTGGGATAAGAGTATATAAGCTCTGCGTAAAAGAAGGAAACATATTCAGAGCATTTTAAAAGGGCTTTAAACAAATTAGCATGGATCAGAACAGCATTCTACTGCCTTGAAGCATTGTAACAGAATACTGTATCAGGTCCTCCTTGTCAAAACCTATTATCTGACTCCTCACTTTATGCTAAATGAGGGTATTGTGCCACAGTTGCCTCCTTGCATTCACTTATAAGGATCATGAAATTTGGGGGCAAAAACAAGGAAAGGGGTAGTTTTTTAAAAGTGCAGATGAGCATGGGTACCACTTTCCACAGAGAGGCAGCCAGTGGCAGAACAGTTATAGCCTCCTCCATTAGAGCCCCTCTGACTATGGTGTGTCTGAGTCCTACTCCTTACTCCTGGATTGATTGAGGTACTGTATTTTTCAGTCTCCAGCTCGACACATTTTCAGCTTTATGTTCAATTACAATACAACCACATTGCTGCATCAACTTTTTGTAACAGTGACTGCTGCTCCAGGTGATCAGACCTTATGCCTCTGCTCCGACCCCCCCGTCACGCCCCAAAACGCAGTTTGGATGTTATATTTAAATTATATTTAAACTGTTTCAGCCCCTGACTTACATGAGTTGCTCTACTCTTAAACCACTTGTGCCACATCACTTGCATGATTCAGTTCTCCTACCCATTCCCCTACTGAGAGGAAATAGCGATTCCACAATAGCGCTGTCAAAATCGCGCTTCCACAATAGTATCTGCCTGAACAGCTACAAGGATAGTATAGTGCAAGACAGTTACCGCTATCCCTGTAGCTGTCTAGGCACAGTGGAGGAGAAGAGGAGAACAATCCAGCAGTGTGGTGCTCTGCCAAGCTGCTCCTGTGGTGGAGGGGGCTAAGGCTCTGAGCAGCTAGAGCAGGGAGTCATCTGGGAGACCAGCATTCTATTCCTGGTCTCCCGCTTGCTGTATTTTACATTTCCCCTTCCACCAAGTTTCACTTTTTTTATGTCCCCTGACCTGATGTATCCCCCCATTCCCTCCCACCAAGTTTTATTTTTTTTATATCCCCTCACCTGATGTAACCCCACTCCCAAGTTTCTCCCATCCCTGAGTTCCACCCCCCCCAACCCCGTGGAGATGTTTATTATAAGTTTGAGGGGTGTAGGGGGCGAATTTCAGGTTTTGTTAAGAGCCATGGAAGCAGTCACTGTGTTTGTGGACCGCTGCCACAGGCCTTGTTATTGTGATCACTGCTTTGGTCAAGTGCTGTTATGCTGTTATTGATAGCCTAGTTCTGCCTTCACTGTTGTTGAACACGCTTTTCTGGTTTATGCGCTCCTGACCTAGTGCCACCTTCTTTTGCTCACTTCCTCACCTGCAACTCATACAAATTTCACCCATGCACACTTTTTGAAGCACACCTTGCCTGACATATATATTTAATCAGTTTATTCATGTCTTTGACTCTTCTGCCTTAGTTGTTTATTTTTACTTTTAACACAGGTGTGGAGGCAAACAACCCAGATGTCAGAGTCAGAGACATGAAGACTTGGATACTGTTTCCCTTTGAAGTCACTGTAATGCATTTATCTTATCAGTCTTAAATGCAAGTACAGTTCATCTTCTCTGCCCTTTGTATGTGCTGTAATGTACTCAAACAGTGCCCCCCCAACCCAACAAAAAGTCAGACAGGTGAGGCTGATGCAGTGGCTAAGGGGCTGATGAACTGGCTAAGAGAATCACAGGGAATTCAGTGTGAAGCAGTCTCTAAATCTCTGTCTCTGTGTCTCTGACTCTGACATCTGGGTTGTTTGCTCCTATACCTGCATTGTAAGTAAAAGAAAACAACTAAACTGGAAGAGTCAAAGATATTAAACTGGCTAAATACATACATCAGG
The DNA here is from genome assembly GCA_016271365.2 of Neoceratodus forsteri. Taxonomy (NCBI): domain Eukaryota; kingdom Metazoa; phylum Chordata; order Ceratodontiformes; family Ceratodontidae; genus Neoceratodus; species Neoceratodus forsteri. Next base: position 1,649,812,504 of record CM057453.1, read on the forward strand.
CCAGGTCTGCTTGGAGAAATGTGCATATGAGTGAAATGTGTATGAGTCGCAGGTCTGGATGTGGGCAGATCCAGGCAGGAGAACTGAATCATGCAAGCGATATGGCACTGGTGCTTCAAGAGCGGAGCAACACATGTAAGTCAGGTGCTGAAACAGTTTAAGTATAATTGAAACACAACATTGAAATTGTGTTTTGGGGAGTGACAGGGTGGGAGTATGGGGTGGGATCTGATCACCTGGTGCAGCAATATTTGTTAGAAGCAGTCAGATGCAGTGGCATGACTGATAAGACACAAGTGTAACTGAACATAAAGCCAAAACTGCTATATGTTTGCAGAGCTGGAGGCTGAAAAAATACAATACAGTAATTAACTGCTGTAACTGTGGCCAGGTACTGTAGTAGTTCTTTATGTAAAAAGTAGTTTGAAAGTTATTTTTAGTCTGCAGGAGGCATGCTGAAGTATTGACAGCTAGTAGTCTGCAGCATTTAAATGTCCCACAATGTAATAGCCAGAGTGCTGTAATGAACACAGGTTATGACTCTTTTTTGTTCATTATAGTAAGGGACTACTGTACATTTTTTAAAGGTTTCAATATCAAATCTTGGACAAACAGTAACAATTTATGTAAATAAGCCAAGCCTCCTCAATACATAATGGACATTTGTTTCCACATGAATCAGTAGTTATTTGGCTTGACAATATTATCACCAGATCAGTGAATTAGGCAGGACTGGTTGAACAGCATAGCATTATGGATATTATTTGAGATATTAATTCATAGATAGATAGACAGACAGATAGGCAGACAGACAGACAGAGAGATAGATAGATTTATTTATTTTTTTATTTGAAAAGTTTCACCAGAAAGGACATCATGAGCTGTAATAGCTCATTTCCAGATGTGTCCTGGGAGCGGAGAATACAAAAGGGGTGTAGTAAACATAACATTTCAAAGTGAATGCAGCGAATACAGAAAAATACAGTACACAGTAGCAAACAGCTTACATTTATAGTCGTGCTACAAAAAGATGCTCACATATGCATATACAAAGCAGATTGTACAAATCCAGAATAAACAGTACAAGACAGACTTTGACTTTATTATAAACACTTGATTTACAGGGATACCAAAACACTACTAGTGTCAGTGGCTCAGTAGGTAGCACACTCGCCTCTGAGGCCGGGAGATCAGAGGGCTGTGGGTTCAGTTCCCACATCTGGCACTTGGGTTAATATCCCAGTACTGACACTGTAGTGCAGCATGAGAGGGGTGCTGCACTTCTGAGGTGCCGTCTTTCAGATGAGACATTAAACCGAGGTCCCATCTGCCTGGATTGGTGGTAGTTCAGGTGGATGTTAAGATGCCATAGCACTTCTGGAAAAGAGTAGGGAATTTCCCGGTGTCCTGACAATTCCCTTATTCACTAAAAATACCACCAACAGCTTAATCTGGTTCAAGGTCAGTTGGCATTCATCTGTATCCCCCTCCCCCGGGTCGTGCCTGAAAATAGGCAGGATTTGTCTAGTGCACTTACCCGGTCAACAAAAGCTAAAAAAAATAAATAAACTACATTCAAAGTGTTAAATTATACATTGTCATGACTGAATTAGGCAGAAAAACACTAAAGCCAACCGGCGTAATTGTAATTGTACAGTCACAAGGATGCAGAGTGGGTCAGCTAGAGGAAGAAGGGTTGGGGTGGGAGGAAGGTCAGCCAAAGATAGATAGGCAGACAGATAGAAACTGCATTAATGCACCAGTTAGGGTTCAACTTAATGCCACAAAAGTAGGGGAATGTGACATTAAGGAGGGCCATTGTGGTACCTATATATAAGAAGGGTAACAAAAGTGTAATTAACAACTACAGACTAAGTAGTCTGACCTCCATTGTCTGTAAATGCATGGAGGAATTGCTGAAGACCAGATTTGAGGATGAAATACAGAACAAAAAACTTGCAGCTCCTTATCAATATGGCTTTACTAGGGGGAAGTCATGTACCAGTAACCTAATTATGTTTTATGAACCAGTTAACAATAGTTTGGATAATGGGACACCAGTGGATATTCTGCTCTTAGACTTTAAAAAGGCTTTTGATGGAGTCTACCATGCACAACTAATTACAAAAATGTCTACACTGGGCCTAAATCCCTATCTTGTATGGTGGGTTATCAATTGGTTAAGCAATAGAAGCCAACAGGTGTGAGTCTCCGATTCATTATCCAGAGACATCGAGGTCACCAATGGTGTGTTGCAGGGGTCAGTTTTGGGATCCTTACTGTTTGAGATTTTTATTTGCGACATGAATGCTGGCACTCAATGCTGAGTATCAAAATTCGCAGATGACACAAAACTTAGTAGCGAAGTGGTAAGCCCATCTAAAACACAAACTTCTACAACAGGATTTAAATATAATTGAAAAATGGTCTAAAGCCAACAGGATGGAATTTAACATGGAGAAGTGCTCAGTTATTCATCTCGGAAATAGAAACCCTAATACTACCTACTATTTAAATGGATGCCCAAATTAAATCTGTTGATTCTGAAAGAGATCTAGGAATAATAGTGAATGAGCATCTGACATCTACCAATCAATGCAGACATGTAGCACTTAAGGCTAATTGTATTATAGCATCTATCAAAAAATCATACGTTAACAGAAGTAGTGCCTGTAGCTTATCATTGTACAGATCATACGTTAGGCCTCATGTTGATTATGCTGCTTTCTTCTGGTCTCCGTACTTAAATAAAGACTCAGTGGTAATTGAATCTGTCCAGAGGAGGGCTACTAAAATTATAACTGCTATTAGTCATCTATCATATTCAGATAGATTAAAGGAATTGAAGCTATATAATCTATCGGCTCGTTGAATCAGCGGTTACTTATTGCTACTTTTCAATATCCTAAAGGATCCTAATCTTATGAAGGATTTTAACATTCATTGGGCCCTCAAACCTACAGGGCTAAGGTGCCATAAAAGACAGTTGTCGATACCAAAATTCAATACTAATAAAAGGAATAATTTCTTCACCGTAAGAGTCTGTAAATTTTGAAATTTGTTACCCGGCTATTTAGTGAACATAACTTCCCCGGCAATGTTTAAGAATAGTTTGGATAGATATTTACTTGATATTGGGAGATAAATATACCCTGCTATTGCAGGGAAGGTGGTCTTGATGGACTCAGGCCTACTTGCACCTTTAACAGTGCAGCAATTGGATTTCTGCTTGTGACGCAGTATCAGATTTAGGAATAAGCGGGGTGCAGGACAGTCAGGCAGGGGAAAGGCTTGAGCATCCCCAGGACAGCTCGCCTTCTCCAGGGTGGGAGGGGGATAAGGTCCCAGCTGAAGACCAGCCCCAGGCGGAGGTCTGGGGCACAACATGTGCAGAGACAAGAGAGGGAGGATGTCGTGGACATCGGTGCTATGCACCTTGATGGCAGGGGTTCACACGATGCCCACAGAACACTGGAAAAAACAAGCACCAGAACGCCGAGGGGAAGGAGCACCACTGCAGACCCTAATGGCTCCCTCCTACCTGGACTGATGGAGACCCAATGAAGCAAGAAAGCACCAGGGTGTTTGGGCCCTACCTCATACCCACCTGGGGGTATAACCACAGCTACATGGGGGTCCACTGCTGAACCAGGTAAGGAGGCACAGCAGGATTGCAACTGAGCGTCTCCTGACTGAGCGGGGTTCCAGTTCAGGGGAGGAGGCAAAAATAGAAAGTAAAAAAAAAACAATTGAGTATTACTGAGTATTCTACCCCTAAATCCTCACCACTTCCCCAAACCCCCAATCAACAAAAGGACAAGATCACATAAGCAACCACAGACAGCCATCATCATGTAAGACGAGCAACTGTTTCCAGATGACACAAATGCTGTAGCACTGATGTGCTAGCTTTGTGGATTTGTATTGGTGGCATGCACATTGCAAGATATACACACACTCACTTCTGGATGCAGACAAAAAGCCATGATCCTCAAATCAAACATTACTTCTGTCTGCAGCAGCACAGGTTGATGCAGCCACAGATACAGATACAGATACAGATGCAGATGCAGATGCAGATGCAGATACAGATACAGATACAGATACAGATATAGATACACAATACCAAAATCACATGAGTTCTTTTTGTCTGCAAAGAGCATTTCCTATAGTGCCAGCACTTCTATAGCCACAGGTACTCTTGCACACTATGAAGACATACACACACTTCTGGCTGCAGAAGCACAGAGCCTCATAAATCTATAATACCCAAATTGCAGCACTACTTCTATCTGCAGAAGTCCAGGCCCCATGGGGCCAGTTCCAAGGGGGGGGTCTGCAATTCCCAGTGCTGGACTGGTGCTCAGAAAAGCAGGATCGCCAGCCCCTGTTGGCTACAGCAAAGGACAGAATTACTGAGCACTAATTGGAGAAATACAGCTAAAACAAGCAAATGTTGTTCTGTGTGTAATTTACTGGATGTCAAGCACTAACTGCGCTAATAAGATCAAAACTGAAATCACAGTTCACTTATAACAAATGCCCAATATGAATCCAAAGTGCAATGTGCAAATGGGAAAAAAGAAAGAGCTGCAAGCAAGTCACAAACTCAGCAGTTACCAAAGCCCTGAACTTGACTCTGCTGAATCTCCTCAGCGGATGTGGCTTTGGCTGACATCACTCACTGAAATACTCAAAATGAGTAATGTAGCAGCTAGTGATTGGTGAGAAATTACAAAAAACAGAAGTGGAATCACTTGCACCATTATAATACACCCAATCTTAATTCTTAAATACAGTGTAAAGTACAAATTGCAACTAGCTACTAAGTAAAGTGCTTCTGTTTAACCTTGCATACATATGTAAATATACTGAAAATACATTTGAGGAAGCAACTAACCTAAAAAATCAAGAAACTTTAAGTAAAGACAAAAGTTAGAGTATTTAGTAGGAACCACTCAATCACCCTTTATTGCAATAAATCTTTCTGGAGTATCCATAAGGGGATCAACACATAGATTTGCAGTGTCAGTGGCTTAGCAGGTTGCACATTCACCTCAGAGGCTGGAAGATCTAAAGGCTGTGGGTTCTAGCCCCACACTAGGCATGGTATGAATCTCAATACTGACACTGTAGTGCATCATGGGGGGCATGCTGCACTCCTGAGGTGCTGTCTTTCAGATGAGATGTTAAACCGAGATCCCATCTACCTGTTCTGGTGGTTGTTCGAGTGGACGTTAAAGATCCCATGGCACTTCTCGAAAAGAGTAGGGAGTTTATTCAGGAAAAATCAAACAGCACAACAATTTACACAGCATGACCATAAGGAAACAAGAAAAACACATATTTAAACAACAAAATAAATCATATTCGAAACCAACTGGTTTGTAATCAAAGAGGAAAAAGGAAAAAGAAAAGGATAAGAGAACAAATGTTTCATTATTGACTAATTTTAGAAACAGGAACATCAGAGTCAGTAATCCATGTCATATTTCACCATGTTTTATCTAAACAATCTTGTATAAGTCTTCATGCTTCTATAAAGTAAATAGCTTGTAATTTCAGGGTAATTTTTGTAATCAATTCAGTATGTGTGATGTTCTTTTGTTGCAATGTAAACAAACATCAGGAATTCCAGATAAAACACTTAATAATGCAAAAAAATCACATGAAGGGTATTCTGATCCCACATTTTCCAGGAATTTGGTAAGACCCAAAAACAACATTTCATGTGTCACTTTAGAAAACTGGGGTGCTGACCAAACATCGGCCAGAGATTGACAGAAGCCTTGTATATAATTACAGGCGAAATATAAATGATCCATCATTTCCAGTTGTTGAACACAAGATACCCTACTACAGTATCGCTCCTCAAGTTGCTTGTGTTTTTGGTTGCTTTTAATGCTGAGTCTATTATAGCAAGTGAGCCAATGTACATTCCACATCCTAGGCGGGATCTTGGGACAAACCAATAAATCTGTTAAAGTGCCATGAAGGTGGGGTGGGCAAGTCAGTAAAGTAAGAGATTCAGTATAACAAAGATCCACAATGGAAGTATATAACACCTTCCTATGTAATGTCAGAATTTCATTACTGGTCACTTTCCAAATTCTAAATTTATAAAAACATTCACAAACGTACTGAGGGGTCAAAGCAGAAGGAGTCAGGATCCTTAAATTTCCCAATTCCCATTTACGAACCCAGAGTTGACAGGTAGAAAACCATAAACTACTCCAACTTTTTCCTGTTCAAAAAAAGTAAGGGTCTGAAGTTCACATAAATAAAAATCATATAAAAGAAAACAAAAGGATTTATCATATTTAAGCCCCCTTATTTTCAGGGAGATATAATATGCTACTTTTAATTGGGTTGAGGCAGCTGCCCAACACTGCCTGAAAAAAATATTAAATAACATTGTTTCAGGGAGGAAACACATAACCAAGGTATAAAAATAAGGGGACCAAAATGCCTTAATTAACATAATTATTTTTTTCCCCATTTGCCATTTATTCCATTGGGTTACTAGAGCTTTACCCTGATTCAATTTTGGTTCCCAATTTGCTATGTCCATATCCAGACCTCCAAAGGTTATGCCTAAAATTGATAATGATGTGTTGGTAATCTGGATCCCCTCTATCTGTTGGACTAATGGCATATAGGTACCCAGACAAATGCCTTTATTTTTATTAAGGTTAAAAGAGGCTCTTGAGAAAGAACCATACATTTTACAATTACATGTTGCCTCCTTAACAGACTGTTCATTAGAAGTTAAAATGCAGAAATTATTTGCGTATGCAGTAGCCTTACTGGGAAAAGACTCTCTTCATTCCTCAGAACTGCATTTTGGGAAGGAATTCAGTGCTGTCAACAAGGGGTCCATACTGAAAACATACAGGAGGAGGCTTAACAGGCAACCCTGATGTACTCCTCCCCCTTTTAATGGGAATCAGTGGGCCTTTCCATCCATTAAGTAGTGGATGTACTGCAGATGTTTTCTATATGGCTTGAATCCATGCTGTAACTGTTTGAAGGACACCATACATGTAGAGAGTATCTAAGCAATAAGACACGACAGGGTGTGCATTACAGTGTGATAAGCACACTCCTGGGGGCATAGTTAGGCACAAGGCTGAAGGCTGAGTGCCGGTCGTCCCTAGGCGCAGGTTATCACACTGTAATGCACAACCCCGGAGTGTCTTATTATGCTTATAAAATGTCCCTTTATTTTTTAGAAGCTGTTTTTTATTTTTAAACACATTTTAAATAAGTAAAATGTAAATGAACCTGTGCTTTTAACATAATATAGTCTTCCGCCTATTGGTGCTAGATTAAAGTAGTGTTATATAGTGTGTGCCTCCTGCCCACTTAAGCTTGATATTCTTCTGCCAGCCACAACAATTTACAAATGCTGTTTTTCTCATTCTAAGTATGACACATAGCCCCCTTATTTTATTTCGTTCTCCTCACTCTGTAGACAAAACTAAAAGGAAGCCATAACAGAGGCTTCTCTGTTCCCCAGCGCTGCAAGCATGAGCATGGTTCAAAACTGCCACACTCACTGACAGCATCATGAACTGCTCACTCTGTCCTAAAAGATAAACAGTAGGTGAGTCATTTATCACCTTTTCTCTTTGTTTATATAGTATTATTGCTTACTTTCTTCATTCTGTTTTTTTCCCTCTGTGTTTCCTCACATTCAAGAAATGGAATGTTTACCATGGAATACAGGAACTCAAAATTCTGCTCAGTTCTACTAGCAGAATGTTCCTCTACTAACATACTGTACATACAGACAACAAATGCCTGTTTTAGAGCCAAAGACTCAATTATCTCACTTGTCAGGGAAAGCAGAAGAGATTTCCCTGATGAGCAGGTAAAGATAGAAGGAGGATTTTTTCACTGTTAGCAAACAAATAGTTGTAATGAAAACTATAAACAATACTTAATGTTTCTAATGTGTTTATGTGTGTAAGGAAAGTGTGACAATCTGGTAAACAACATTTAATTAATTGGCTTTTTTATATTTAAGATAATTTTAATTTTAGGGCCCAGTTGAAGGTTTCTACAGTGTAAAGGTAGCGGCCATGTTTGTGGTGGAAGATCAGTTCTGGTTGTAGGGAGACTGATGGAAGATAGTTCTGGTTGTAGGAGGACTGATCTGCTCATTGTGCAATGTGGTTTAGGACCAGGATGACTGTGCGTACACAGAGAATTAATGTACTGTCAGCTGATCTGTCTTGGCCAATGAGATTTCTAGATTTTTTCTTGCCATTTTATAAACCATAAATAATCATGGTCTATAGAGTCAAACACTCTAGACTGGTCTTAGGAGAGGACATAATCACTGAGTAAGTCAGAGTTCCTTCTTTCAAAAAGCTCAAATGGTCAGTCACTGCTCTATTTGGGATGGAGCAAGTTGGTACATGACTAATAAATTTTGCAAGAGGCAGTAGTTGAGAATGCAACATTTTCATAAGAGTTTAAAATCAATATTAAGAAGACTGATTGGCCTTCAGTTTCTCATATTCTCTTACCACCTTTTTATATAGGTAAATTAATAAGGTTTCTGACATGTTTAAAGGCACATTTTAAGACTGCAAGATTTCTGTAAACACCAATGCTAATTCTTGTGCAAGTTCTACTCCTATTAATGTATACAAGTCACTTGTAAGTCCCTCGGCCCTGGCGCTTTGTCCTTAGGTAAGGTAGAAAGAGCTGAAACTATTTCTGATGTTTGTATGTTCTGTGTGGGAAGCCACTCCTTCAGCTGAACATTGTGGTATGGGAAAATTATTAGAAAAGGTAAACTGTTGAGATGTGTCAGTAACCTGATTTCGAAAAGGATCTGCAGTATGTGAAACTACTTCAACCATTATGCATTGAGTGTTATAAACTGGAGAACCAGTACGGTTCAATAAAAAAGTGATAGATTTTTTGACACCCTGTCTGTACAGTTGGCATATGGACAGAGGTTACCTGATTTCCCTTGAGTACTAAATTTTTGTTGATTTTTGAGATTTTCCACTTGTTTCATGTGAAAGGATAACATGCTACTCTTTATGTTTTTCATCTGATTAGTATAAGAATGCCCTGTCTGGTGCATGAGAGACTGCAATTTTGGCAATCGCTTCCTGTCCTGAAAATATTGAAAATATTCAGAGTTGTGGTGGGACCTAGCCTTAGATTTAAGAAGATATTAAATCATATTTAGTATCTTGCCACCAGGTAATATAGACATCATACATGACAAAAACAGATTTTCTGGCCTGAAGAAATACTTGAAGGGTATGGGAGAATTTGGGGCCTGTCAAGAGTGACAAATTTAGTTTCCATACACCAGGACCTTGTGTTGTGTCATTGTTACTTTTGATCAACAACTGTAGCATATTATGATCAGAAAATTCAACTGGTACATTAGTTATATTTTGAATTTGTAATGATTTAGAAATTAAAAAAAATAAATTCTTGTTGCCAGATTCCCTTTATGGAATGTAGGGTCTATAGTGTTATGAAAGGAAAAATAATTAAGCAATAATGCGACAGGGTGTGTGTTGTGCTGGGATAACATCACGCCTGGGGTGATTAGGGCATGAGGCCGCAGGCTGAGTGCAACTAATAACCCCAGAAGTGATGTTATCCCAGCACAACGCACACCCTGGAGTGCATTATTGCTGTTATACAATGGCTTGCTTATGTTGAAAAAAAAAAGATAAAAAAGCATTTTTAAATAGATTTTCACTTTATTTATTAATGTGGAGATATACCAAGGAAAAAAGTAGTTCTGTTTTGGCCAGTAGGTAGTGCTGCACGTAAATGAGTGTCTGTGTATGTGCAATGCTATCTTCCTCCCCCCCATGCACACAGACACACACTTTCCTTTTCCTGTTTGCAGGGACAGGTGTTCTAGTTTGTGGCCAATGCTTTTGAACAGGAGTGGAGAAACATGGTTTATTGAACAATACTGAGTGAGTCATCTCGGTCCTTTTTGTTAAGCTGATCATGACTTCGATAGATGTAAACTGAAAAAGGTGTTTGTTGATTCAGCCCCACCTACACTGGGACTGTTAAAATATGTTTGACTTTTTTCATTTTCAGTCAGGAAAGAGGTAATGGAATGACCGTGATGAAAAGCTAAGGGCAATGGTATTTGAAAACACTTGCACTGCAGCCGAAGGGATAGAATCATCATCTCAGATGATGGCTTTTTTAAAACAAACAAACATTTATCTGCTTGGTGACATACTGTTTGGGGGGGGGGGTTGTCACTAGTGTGTGTGGTTGTGGATGGTGGCGGCAGCGGCGACAAGCAAGCTGCTCAGGGTTACCGATTCTGAAGAGAGCTGCCTAGTGAGAATTGAAGTGGCCGCTGAGTGGGTGGAAGTTAGCTGCATGGAGTGATTCTCCATACTTTGTTGCAGTCTTCTGTGTACTGGGACTAGAGCCGTGATGTTGTGCTGGGATAACATCATGGCTCCAGTCCCAGATGGACCAATCAGAGTCCAAGATTATTTTATGCCATTGTATAATCTTCCATTTTTTAAGTTTTAATCATGTTTGCCAAACAGGTCATATTGCAAAACATAGTCCACATTTTGGCATGCTTATCCCTATCTGATAAAGTCAGACCACAATTAAAATCATCACCTAAAATGACATGCTGTGGGGTATAAAGGTAAGACTGGATTAATTTGAAAAGTTCAGTCATGTCAGCTTTCATTTGGCCAGCATATAGATTAATGAAATGGTATAAAACAATATTAATCTTGGTATCTGAAATCAACACTCTACCAGGTACTAAATCAACTAATTTAATACGATACAAATCCACATCTCAAAAAACTATTCCCATTCCTGAACACAAGTCTGAACTAACTGACCAGTAAGAGGGCCCCACATACCATGCTATGATGGCCCTAGAAAGCTCTGGAAGTGAATGTACAGTAATCTGGTGTCCTGTAAAAAATTATCTGGGACTGGAAGAAATGAGATATGAAAGAACTGCACTTTGCTTTCTAGCACTTTTAGTACTATTTGTATTCATCATGCTAAACGACAGAATGAGTGCCATACAAAATAATGAGATTAGGGCATTCAGGGTGGGTTCTTGTTCTTATTTCTAGCTGTGTCTAATTTCTTTTTCATACCCAGTTTTTCCCAGTGACCTTTAAAGATTTGTCAGCTACTCTCAAAGGAGGATGTTCCATATCTGAGGTCATGTCTGCCTGAGATGAGCCCGAGGAAGCGGTATCAGACTCATTCCCTGAAGTATGTGGGATGTCCTGAAGGGCATCATATCTGTTTTCTAATTGGATATCCATGGTCTTTGAGATTTTAGTGGGGGGGTTCTGTTGTGTCTTTTCCTGGTAATCATCCATCTCCTATTTTCCTCCAGAGGGGTTGGGGGGGCAGCATGTTCATTCCCTGTTCAATGGAAAGGGGTTTCCCATCAGCAAGGTCATGGGTGGAAGCTGTAGGAGTGATCTGAGAGGCTTGTGCTGAGGTGTCAACTCTGGCACAGGTAGACTGGAGGGGCTGATGAACAGAAATTTGTACTGGCTCTACATGAGACAGGATAAAAACATTAGAAGGACTCCAGGAGGTCCCACTAGGGACAAAGGCAGGTTTTGGGGAGCCATGGGTGCTGCTTGACCCTTTGTCTTGTGGAGCGTTTTGCCATGGCTATGATTAATCTCTGTTCCTCACTGTCTGTTTGGTGCTCCTGATTATGTGTTACCCAAGGACAATATTATAAGTATGCCCTTTGAATCGCTCAAGTTACACTACGGTTCATTAGTGCAATGTGCATTTATGTGACCTAACTCATTACAAAGAGAGCAGCTGAGTTTGTCACACAGGCTACTTAAATGGTTAGTAGAGCCACAGTGATAGCAGGCCTTAGGCTGGCCTGCATAGAAGAGAACACCCCTATCTCTTCCCCAAAAAAAGCAATTCAGCAGATGCGCCAGGCCAGTCTCTGTGGTATTCAGGAACACCCTTATGTGCCATCTCCCAGTGCAAATCTGTTCTGTATCTAGGATAGCCTCTGGTGCTCCCAGGACAGTGCACTGTTGCTTGAGCCAGTATAACAAGTCACTAACGCTGACACCTTCATTGGGGGAACAGAACGGTGATATTCTTAAAAGCTGACTTTGCAAGTGGGATCACCTTGAAGGGAGATCACAGGGGTGTGTTTCTTAGAACATGAAATTTAGCCCAAAACTTTTCAAATCCACTATTTAGCTTAAAGCTAACATCAAAAGTTGTCTCCCCAGAGAAATGAATCAGCACATAGATTTCCGTGGGATGGAAACCCATGGAATCTTTCAACAAGTTTTTGGCTAAGAGCACTCAATCTGGAAAGAGATCTAGGCCGCCTTTGTACAGGAGTCGAAATGCATTGTGGCATTTCACTGGATACACAGGGGTTCTAAAGAAGGAGGCATAATGTCTAGATGTAGATCTCCTTGAGGCTTGTCTCGAGGAATCATCATTCTGTTGTTCAGAGCCAGTGGTGGGATCCATACTTGATCTCTCAGCTGGGGAAGAAGGAGATAACAAAGAAGTCAAATTCATCCCATGGTTAATACCAGAGCAGTCAGGTAAATGACCTTTGAAGAGATCCCTGAAGAGGGATTACATTTGAACTGCAATACTGGATTTTGTATGAGTTTTAAGCCTTCTGACAGTAAGAAAGGAAAGTGACTGCCTTGACTCACTTCCTCCATTTCTGTTTCAGAGACAGTAGTTGACTCAGTACCTGGTAATGCTGTGTTGGAAATGGGAACATCAGGGTTAACAGTGTCAGTACCAGTAGTTCTAATGTCTCGGCTGCTGTCACTAGATTCATTATGCTGTGGGATCTTATCTGGTAACTGTTTACTGATTCCAAGTGGGGAGAAGCTGGAGAATCATTTCCAAGAACCTTGTATTTGGGCCAACCCTGCCTCACATAAGGTCATTTCTACTGACCAGTTCTTTGAGGTAAAAGCCTTGTTGCTTTCAGAAATGGGGGCTTGTCTTAGACCTGGCACCTCTGTGCCAGTCTTTGCCATTCCCAACATTGCGTCCCTATTTTTTTGTCCTGCAAACACAAATAACTGTGCACCTCTATTTCTTGAATTAAACAAATATTCAATAGGTAGCATACCTGGCATTTGATTAGGCAAGGAAGGCATTGCCGGCAGCTGGATCAGAGTCATGTCTTTTGTATTCAGTACAGGAGCAGCTGCACCACAGGTTGCCAACTTGGTTTGCTCATCACATGATTCGATGGGCTGCAACACAGCTGGCACAGGCTGTAATGTGTCCATCCTGATTTGGAGCTCTGTTTTTTTTCTTTAGAGATTTAGCCACCTCAAGTGCCAGCTGGAAGAGCAGGTGCTCCTTCTTCTGCGCTTTTGACATAGTTGCCTCATCCAGAACTGTGGTGTCTGTTTCCATTGTTTGATCCTCCGTGAGGATGAGAGTTTTTGGTGGTACATCAGTCAGTCCAGGTCAGATGCAGTCAGAATAGTATGCTGATTATCCATGTTCATATCTGCATCAAAAAACAGTTAAGTCTAGCGCTACTGAGGCAGGGGAGAAGACCTACTCCCCAGCCTCCATAACATCTATCTTCTCCACAGGAAGATTGAGAGTGGCCATCCAAATGGCCAGAGGTTCCCCTACAGGTGAGTAGGGGTATTTTTATTGAATTCATAACAAGATCATAGCAAAATTGTATACAAATCAGTATTACATCATGCACAACCTTTTCAAAAGAAAAGAAAAATCAAACATAAATAAGTATTAATTCATACAATACCTCCGAACATAAGAAAAAACATTATAATCAACCCCCTCCCCCTCCCCACTGTAAGAGTAGGAAAAAAAGGAAATGTTATTTATTTATTTATTTTAAACTGAAAATGAATAATTACAATCAATGTTCAATCTCGTATAGTGATACAATCATATGGTAATCAAAAAAAATATTGCAGTCATATTTGCTCAAAGGGTTGTAAAGAAGTACTTTATCCCCTTTTATTCCACCGACAATCTTAAACTGTGTTAGTTCATGCAAATTAATCCAAAATCATAAGTAGGGAAACAAAAGCAAACAAAAACTGCCTTCCTGCTATGTCTTATAATATTCTCATACAAGCTTAACTCTAAGGATGAAACGTAAACTAAGATTATATCCCCCACCTCTCTGAGAGGTGATATAAATGAAACAAATCCTAATATATTATGCACTTTAAGCCTTATGCCTTTCTATATTTCTCATATCTAAAGTCCTAAAAATTAACCTCCTCTTTTCCACCATTTGGTTGTGATATCTAATGACTCCCAACCTATTTTATGAACCGCTGAAAATCTTAATTTATGTTCTTTCTATAATAAAAGACATGATCTCCTTAAACCTAGAATTTAACCTATACAATCGTAAGATTGCCATAAGCTCTCCCAGTGTTCAAATGAAAATGTAGATTTCTCAATCAGTTTAAGTCTGCATATCTCGCTTCCTAGTATATAGAACCAATTAATTGGCAGAATTTCTTGCTGTTGCAGTAAAAGTCTGCATCTGCTAATCCATATCCAATAAAGAAAGAAAATATCGATAACTTGTAAGGTACTGTAAGAACCTTGATATATGTCAGTATTGAAAAAAAACATAGTATACATTTTCAGTAGTAGGCAGAATCGATAAACAACTCTTCCATCGATATTTTCCAATATCCCAAAATTCCATCCCAGTAAGGACATTTAAAATATATAAGTGCTCCATTGTTTCGGGAATTAGTATACACTTCTCCCTCGGGCAATAGCGATCTTGTATTGTTTTATGCTTTGATTACTGCATATGTTTATTCTCCATGGATCCCCAACCATACTATGTCCCACATATGTATCGGAATATGGGAATTAGAGATATATTTAGAAATATTCGATCGCACCTCTTTTGATGGTGTTAAAAGGAAATTTGTGAAAATACGTTGTAAAATATTATTATATAATTCCTTTTGGGAGATACTCTTAACCATCTCCCAACTAATGTTCCAACCTTTTATTTTGTAGAAAATCTCGCTCCATCTATCCGCCAAACGGGGGTGCCTTTTATTTTTATGCATAAAATTTGCATTCTTCCATTCTTGCAGCACTCCCTGTAAATAAGTTTTAGCCAAAGAACCCCACATTTTGAAACTGTCTTTAACCATGGGTATCAAATTTGAATATAAAAAAATAGTAAAAAAAAAAAGAGAATCTGATTAATAATTTTCAAACCTCCTGCTTTTATATCCAAATACAATGTATTTCGTTTGATCGGATTTAATCTACTTCCCCAAACCCTGCAAAAGAAACATCTCATTAATGAAGTTTCCAAACTTTTAGGTATAAAAAAAATGTTGCTTAAATATAAAAAAAGGGCATTAAAAAGGTTTTTATTAGATAAACTCTTTTCTTTTTTTTAACGTTTACTACAATTCCAGCAAGATATCTTAGAATTACCTTCTTGTAAGGCCATTTTCCAGTTATAAACTGCACTATCTGAACCTCCAAAGTGTATTCCTAATATCTTACATGGTTGTTGTTCAATCCGAAAACCTCCCACCATGGTTAAGGTGTTTGGAAACCCTGTGAAGCTTAAACACTTTGTTTTAGATTTATTTATTCAAGCTCCCATAATTTTACCTAATACTGTTATGATCATGCAGGCTACCCTTATAGATGCCTCATCAGGTAGTATTAAACACAGATCATCTGCATAAGCAATTATTTTCATCTGGAATTTGAGATCACCATTAATTCCTTTTATTAAAGGAGACCAGTTAATTATCCTTAATAAAGTATCTAAAGCCAAAACAGATAGGAGTGGGTTTAGCGGACATCCCTGTCAGACTCCTTTTCTTACTCTATGTTTTGCTCCTCTCCATCCGTTTTCTAGCGGTATTACATATGCCAAAGTATAACACATCCATAACCATTGAACAAATGTATCAGGAGACCATACGCCAGTAAACAATTCCATAAATATTCATGTGATAATTCATCAAATGCTTTGGCTTGATCCAGGCTTATTATAATTTTATAAATCCCTCATTTATGCCTAATTTCCCTGTCCCTTTCTCCGTAATTTCACGAATATATATCAGTGCATCATAAATCTTTCTTCCTGAAACTGAACAAAATTGAGAGTCACTAACTAGATCTGGCATCACCAAGGATAGTCTATTCCCTAAAAGTTTTGAAAAAATCTTGAAGTCAACATTCAATGGTGTCAGTGGTCTCCAATTTCCTATATCTGTGTGAGCCCCTTTTTTAAACAAAAACTTTAATAAACCCTCATACATTTGTGTAGGTAATATCATTTCTGAAATAAGAAAATTATACATCGTCAATAACTCTTTAGGTATTAATTTCCATAATATTTTATATAATTCTCCTGGTAATCAATCTGATCCTGGAGAAACATCTTTTTTAGAGAAAAAAATCACTCTTTCTAATTCTTTTTCAGTAAATTCCAATACCATCAAAGTTTGTAAATCTTTTTCTAAACAAGAAAGCTCTGCTGCTTTTAAGAATTGAGTTACAAATGCAGAATCTATGCCTCATTTTCCAAAAGTATTTTCTATGTGGCAGTCTAGAAACTTCATAATTCCTATGTTATCAGAACCATCTGATTATCTATACTTTTTAAGCTTGAAAAAGCCTTTTTTCTGTCCTATTTTTGCATGCTAAAAATGGATTAACCTGCACTGTTTTACCTTGCATTCCAAAGGATTGTTCTTTAATAAGAGATCGCAACCTGATAAGATGCCATCTTTTGTTTTATGATTGTAATAGTTTCAGATAAATCTATCCCATTTTCAATTTGTGTAGAAATCATCCTTTGTAAAGTATACCGAAGATCTAAATATTCCTCATTCTGAGTTTGTACACTAGATTTACCATATGCTTGAAAGTATCCTGTCAAACATACCTTTAGGAATTCCCACCAGCTAACTATATTTTTATGTAAATCAATCGTAGTAATCTGATCTCTAACAATTTGTTCCAAATCTGTTAGCACATCCAAATTTATTAATATTGAGGCATTCAGTTTCCAAAAACCAAGACCTTTTTGCCTGCATGGGGGATTATCAATTTCAATGCCAATCATAATATGGTCCGACGACTCTATTGGTACATAAATCAAACTAGAAATTATTAAAGATTTTTGCACAAAAATGAAATCTATGCGAGATGATAACGTTCCTTTAAAAAAGATAGGTTTAGCTTTATTCGGCCTATTTGATGCGAATCACTCAGACCAGCTAAGGAAAGAGAGATTTTAGAAAGGTTTTATCGCAATACTGTTTCCCCATTTCTTTTTTTTGTTGAAAGTTTATGTTAAAATCTCCACAAAAAAATAATTGCCTACTAGTGAATAAATACGATTGTAACTTTTTTAATAATTCGATCCTAAGAGCTTTTGTCTGGAGACCATATACTACAATTAATCTTCACTGTAAATTTTTAACAAGGATGTCCAATAAAAGTGCCCTACCTGGTTCAATATCAACTAGCCTATTTATCTTAACATCGGGAGTGGTAAAACAAATTCCCACTCCACTATACATATCTTCCCCTGAGGACCATAATGATTTACCCTAATACCATTCTCTAGTAGCTATGGAAATTTCAGACGTTGTGTGTAAGCGTGTGTCTTGTAATAGAAATATGTCATGTTGCAATTGTGAAAGTACCCCAGACGTCGTCTGACATTTATAATGTGATTTTAAACTATTCATATTTAAAGAAACAATTGACAAGGTAGAAGATTTTAAGGAGGAGGTTTAGGGTTTTTCACACTGGATCTAGTAACTCTTTTTTGAGGTGCTAAATGTCTCCTAGGAGATGGTTCAGGGCAAATTATTGATGTTACTGGACTACCAGAATTAATTGTAGTGTCTATGTAACCTATGTAATGAAACTAACCACTTTCTTGCAGCTTGTCCCGATGGGTGGACCTGATCTACTTGTTTACCCCACAATGAAAAAATGGAATATCTATTTTCCAATGGTAATGGTGAGGGGGCACATTTTGACTATCATTGCATTCATCTAGCCCCCTAGGAGAAGAAGGGGGTAACATCTCACTTCCGGAATCAAATGACTCCTCTTGTACTTCCTTATCCATCAATTCTAAGGGGCTAGGCCTATTTTGAGAGTCTAGGCCCATGGATTTTGAAGGCCTTTGTGGGGATCCTTGTGGGGTTACAAACAGAGTTTCTCTTTCTTCTCTGTTAGCCATCTGGGGAGGATTTAAATCCTGTACTACCATCTCTACTATACGAGACAAATCAAGAAATGGCTCATTAGACTGTATATTAGATGTATGTAGTAGATTAATATGGGAAGTAAAGGATTGGGGTTGTCTGCTATCTCCACTAATTCCCCCCTGCCTCTACCTCTTCGCCTGCCTCTGAATATATTCTCAGTGCCTATCCCATCATGTCCCTGGTATGGTTTTTTTGCCTGTGACAAAAAATATTCCTGGTCAGAAGAATCATCTGTATCAGTGGTTCTCCATGGACAATCTGCAAAAAAGTGTTAGTTTCATTACATAGGTTACATAGTGGGGGAGGCTACACACTGTGCTGCTGAATGTCCTAACATTCCACACTGAAAACATTTTATTTGGTTGTAGGAAGTATTTAAATGCATTAATGAACCACATTTAAACAGCTTTTAGGCTGGCCAGCATAAAAATAATACCCTGTCCTTCCTAAAAAAAAGAACTCGGAGGTGTTGTATGCCGTCTTCATTTTGATTTAGTTGTACCCACACTGTCCATCCTCCTGTCCAGAAGCCATATTCACCCATAATAGGCTTAGGTTTATCGTACACTGAACATCTTTTTCCAACCAGAAGAGAATGTTAGCAATGTTCCCTTCGTTCCAAAAGAATAGTCACGGTTTTAATGGTGGTATAGTGATAGGGATGGCCTGAAAGTCTCTCCAACTTTCCAGATCTTTAATTTTAATAAATTTTCCAAAATTTGTCTAATGAAATAATAGAACAAAAATTGATATCGTAATTGTGGTCACCAGGTGAGTGTATAAAAGTGTACACCTCTGCTGGAGAAAATCCCATCGAGTCAATTAATAGTGTTTTCCCCACCCATATTCGGTTTGGTACTACTGGAGCTTTTCTCCGGTATCTTAGTCGCACCAAAAATCTGTGCTTAGCTGCCTCTGCCGGCTTCTTAAATAAGCCTGCATAGGATTTGGGGCCCACATTTACTGACTGACTGATAGCTGGGTTGTTATGTACATCAGAGTTTATAACAGAGTTTATGGTTCGGTTATCAAAACTTGCATTCTCTCTTCCTTTGCTAATTGAAGTAGTTGTAGGAATATCCATAGAAACAGCTTTTTCTACTGAGGTAGATGTTAGTTCAGTGGATCCACCAGCGTCTTGAGCATCAGGAAAAAACAGTAGCCTCCCCTTGGATTTGTGCATTTGCATTAGGACCATCAGAGGACTTAGGTCTAGGACTAATTCCAGATAGTGTAACTGAAGGTTGGGAAATAGCCCTTTCATCTTGTATTAGAATGGATGTACCTGGTATAGGGACCATAGGGTATGGAATCCATTTGCTACCACCCAAAGCCAGCCTGCTTGTCTAAGTGCTCTCCTGGGGACCATGCAGTTAAGGTACAAGTTTGGGAGAAAGAAGTATCTTGTACAGGTTATCCATTCAGTTTTCCAGTATTATTTTGTAAGTCAATATTACTCTGTAAATCTGGTTGTTCAATAGGCAAACGTTTCCTCCATCTTTGAATGGACTAGTGGGAGAATGTTTCTGTTTGTTTGCTCAGCCTCTAACTTCTGCCTACAAGAATTATAATCTTGTTCAGCAATTGAAATTAAGTCCAGTAATTGATGTTTTTCTCTTTCAAGTTCTTGCTGCAATTGTATTTCTTCTGCCATCATTCCCCCTTCTATGGACTGGGAAACTGAAGAATTATCTGATACCTGAGCCATTTCCTGACCAGCATTCAACACAGGTTCTTCTGTTCTCTGAACTGAAATATCCAAGAACTCAGGCTCACTCACAACATGACCACTCTCCGTCACAGTCTCCTCCAAACTGGGATCCTCCATCCCTGCAGACAGACGGACAGCACCACCTGCCTACAGAGTAGGGGAATTTCCCTGGTGTCCTGGCCAAATTTTCCCCATTCACTAAAAATACCACCAACAGCTTAATCAGGTTCAATTTCAGTTAGTTACCATTTGTATTCCCACCCCCCTTTCCTGGGGTCACTCCTGAAAAAGGGACTTCTAGTCTCAGTGGGCCTACCCAGTCAACAAAATTCAATAAATAACTAAAAAAATAATATAGAAATGAACAAAGCTGGAAGAGTGGGCCCAATTTTCAAAGGGGTTAGAATGATGCAAGGGACTTGCATCAAAGGTTGATGCAAGAGGTGACTTGCATACAACTTCAAATCAAATGGGATTCTTTTTTTTAGTCCCCATCTCTTATTAGAACTCCACTCCTTCCAACACCCTCCCAACCATGCCCAGGCTTACCCCCTTGAGTCGAGCCACCGGGTGGGTACCTGCCAATGGTCACATGTAAGCTAGCCCTGGTTTGCCCCCCAGGGTGGAGCCATGGGAGTGGGACCCCCTCGGCAGACAATGGAGGTAATGGAGATGGAGGCTGAGTAGGCCATCATGGCTGGGGTCAGAATTTTTGTGTGGATTGTCCCCTGGAGGTGGGACATGCAATGATGGCTAGTACCTGTCCTTGCCTCCAACCTAAACTGGTGCCAGTTGTTGTGTGTGTCCCCCAGCCTCCACCAGGGGCCACAGACACACCAGACACTTGCCCCCTCCCCCCAGAGAAGGAGAGCCACCCCACAGGTGCTTAATCCTTCTCCACCCAGCCAGTCTTCCAACTCCTGGATCCGTTCCCAAACTCAAGATGTCAGCGTCGCATGGATGCCTTGTTGCTGTGCCAGTTGGTTGGCTCAAATGAGATTTTCTAAAGTAGCCTGCATCAAATCAAGACACAACTGTGACAAAGCCTCCTTGCACCAAGGTTGTCCCACACTACCCAGTGTGCTAGGTAGCAAGGGAGCTTGTGCCACTACAGGGCTGTAACATACCTTTTTGGGGGATTTTATAAAGCCCACCATGGACGCAGCAAGGGGCACCACTTAGACCAGTCAGGAAGTGGTCAAGTAGCATGCGCCAGTGGGAAGAGGTCTTACACTGGGCTTTATGGAGTAGGGACATGGGGTGGCAGTGGGGTATCAGGGGACAGTATGGCTGCACTGTGAGCTCTGTGGCACCCAGGGGGTGTGACTGCTGCCATACAGATTCATGTATATTGTATCAATACCTATAATAGTCAAGAAACATAGAAACATAGAAACATAGACTTTGACAGCAGATAAGGACCGCTTGGCCCATCTAGTCTGCCCATTTCCCTACCTACAGGATAGGCCACAGATCCTAGTTAACCAACAGCCTATTTCTTCCTACCCCCCACAAGAATTGCCTTATGTCTGTCCCATGCATTCTTGAATTCTCCCACAGTTTTAGACCCCACAACCTCCTCAGGAAGGCTGTTCCATGCATCCACTACCCTCTCTGTGAAATAATACTTCCTCACATTGCCCCTGAACTGCCCCCCATCTTTAAATTGTGTCCCCTTGTTCTTGCACGTCTCTTTTTCTGAAAGATGCTACCCTCTTGGACTTTGTTGATTCCACTGAGGTACTTAAAAGTTTCTATCATGTCCCCCCTCCCTTCTTTCCTCAAGGGTATACATATTAAGCACCTTTAGTCTCTCCTCATACGGTTTTTCTTGCAAACCCTGCACCATTTTAGTTGCCCTCCTCTGGACTGCCTCTATCCTGTCTATGTCCTTGTAGAGATGGGGTCTCCAGAACTGGACACAGTATTCCAGATGGGGTCTCACCTACTGTCTGTACAGAGGGATAACAACTTTCTGTTTTCTGCTGCTGATGCCTCTCCCTATGCATCCCAGTATACCCCCAGCCCTCCCTACTGCCTTCTCACATTGCTTGCTAACCTTAAGGTCATCTGATATGATTACCCCAGGTCCCTTTCTTTTTGTTGTGTTACTACCCCCCATTGTGTATTCTTCCCTGGGTTCTTGTTTTCCAGGTGCATTATTTTGCACTTCTTTGCATTGAATCCTAGCTGCCATACTTCTGACCATTCCTCCAACCTTGCCAAGTCCCGTCTCATCCTTTCCACGCCTCCTTGTGTATCAACCCTGTTGCAGATCTTTGTGTCATCTGCAAAGAGGCATACTTTTCCTTCCAGTCCCTCTGTAATGTCACTTATGAAGATATTAAAAAGGACTGGACCCAATACTGAACCCTGCGGTACCCCTATATTAACCCCTCTTTCTTCAGAGTGGACTCCATTTACAATTACCTTCTGTGCCTTGTTGTCCAGCCAATGTTTTACCCAGGCTACCACCCTGGGACCCACTCCCAAGCTGGTTAATTTGACTATTAATCTTTTGTGTGGGACTGTGTCAAATGCCTTGCTGAAGTCTAGGTAGGCCATGTCCACAGCCCCTCCCTGATCTACTACTTTGGTCACCCAGTCAAAGAAATCTATTAGATTTGTCTGACATGACCTTCCCGCTGTGAACCCATGCTGCCTTGGGTCCTGCGCCCCACTGGCCTCTAGGTACTCAACTATTCTTTCCTTCAGAAGTGACTCCATCACTTTCCCTACCACAGAGGTCAAACTGACAGGTCTGTAGTTTCCTGCCTCTGTCTTGGTCCCACTTTTGTGAAGGGGAATCACATCCACCTTCCTCCAGTCCTCGGGTACCACACCATCCTCCCATGATTTATTAAAAAGAGTAGCCAGTGGTTTCACTAGTTCCCCCCTTAATTCTTTTAGAATTCTGGGGTGAATTCCATCAGGCCCCATTGCTTTGTCCACCTTCAGTTTTAGGAGTTCTTGCAGAGCCCTTTCTTCTGTGAAAGGACTGGGATCAACCCCTATAAAGAGTGCTTCTGTTAATTGGATTAGGCACTTCTCTCCTCTTTTGAATACTGAGCAGAAATATTCGTTCAGTATCCCTGCTTTTCACTATCCCCCCTGCCCACCCACCGTTCATTCTATTCAGCCTCACTATCCCTCCTTTGTCTTTCTCACGCTCGCTGATGTACCTATAAAGGTTTTATCCCCTTCTTAACTGAGTTGGCTATCTTTTCCTCAGTTTGGGCCTTTGCTATTCTGACTTCCCTCCTGCTTCCTTCTGCCTTAACTGGTACAGCTCTCTGTCCTGCTCCTCTGTGTTTCTTATACTTCTGGAATTCTATCTTTTCTTCCTGACTTTCACAGCCACCTCTTTTGGAGAACCATAGTGGCTTTTCTTTCATTTTGATTTGTTTATTTGCTTTACACAAAGGCTTGTTGCCTCTGTGATGGCAGTTTTAATGATTCCCCATTGTTGCTTCACACCTCCTTCTTGCCTGTTTGCTAGTGCTTTTCTGAGGCACTCTCCCATCTTGCCAAAGTCAGCCTCCTGAAGTCCAGTACCCTCACTTTTGTATGGCTTGACTTGTAGCTGAGTTTAACGTGAACCACACTGTTTGATGGTCACTTGTTCCCAGATGGCAACCCACTTCTAGATCTGAGATCCTCTCACTGCCCCCATTTGAGAGTATGAGGTCTAAGATTGCTACCTCATGAGTGGCTTCTGAAACTAGCTGTCTGAGGTCTGCCATCTGTAGGGCATCAAGAATGGCCCTGCTCTTGGATGTGGCTGCAGCAAATGTGCTTCAGTTAACATCTGGCATATTCAGGTCTCCCATCTGCCATTCTAAGAATGCCTTCTATCACATCCTTGTCCATTCCCTCCCCCTGACATGGGGGTCTGTACACAACCCCTGTGCGGATTGTGGTGCCCTTTCCAGTCTCCAAGATGACCCACAGTGCCTCCTCTCCTCCCTGTTTACTCTTTTGTTCAGTTGCTTTTATCCCTTCCTTTACATAGAGAGCTACTCTTCCCCCTCTTCTCCCCTGCCTGTCTCTCCTGTAGGTTATGTACCCTGGTATGTTAACATCCCAGTCATAGGTTTCTGTGTACCATGTTTCTGTGACTGCTACGATATCCAGGCATCCCTCTTCCATCAAGGCCACCAGCTCAGGGAGCTTGTTGCCCAGACTACGGGCATTGGTACTCATTACCCTCCATTTCCTGATGGCCCTACTCTTTTTTGCCCCATCCCTGTCCTTCTTGCCTTTGTCACTTTCTCCATTTACCCCTGCCCTTCTCCCTATCGAAACCTCTATGTTGGTGTTTACTGCACTTACTACCGTGATTTTTTTGGGGGGGCTAGGATTTCCTGCTCCTTTCCAGTGCCTCCCCCCTTGGCTAGTTTAAATGCTTGCCAATGAAGCATTTAAACTTATCACCTAGGATCCTGGTTCCCCTACTGGACAGATGCAGCCCATCATGCCAGTATAGGCTTACATCACTCCAGATGGACCCCCAGTCAGCAGTGAAGCCAATAAAGGAAAGTACTGTACCTATATATTATACTGTGGGGGGGCCAGGGACAGAATGTGCAGTTGCCTGGGCTATGCCCACTTGGGGCCATGGCATGTTCAGTCCCAGGACCCCCCCATACAGTATAACATATAGGTACATTACTTGTGGTACTGTAATATGTATTAATATGAAGTACGATGGTCGCACAGTGCCCTGGTCCCTCCTTCCCATCCCCGATCTCCCCATTCACTACTTATCTTTCCCTAGTGGTCTAGCAGACCCCACAATCCCTGATATCCCACATAAATGTCCACATCATCCCTGGTGGTTGAGTGCCCCCGATCCCTGATCTCTCCCATAACCATTGATATGAGAGTCCAGGGTATTCTAGTGGACCCCTACCCCACCCTGGTAGGCAGTGCCCCACCTCCCCACTCCCCTGTCCCTTCCATGAGTGGGCAACCAGCACAGCCCTCATCTCTCCACCATGGCTGGTCACCAACTGAGCTCTCAGTGAGTGCATGCTGCATACAGTACACGCTCATTGACATTGACTGACAGCCTGGAGACAAAGTTTTAAACTGCATATTGTACTGCACACATATATTTTGTTGCAGCTACACCACAATACATGTACTACAAAATCATTATTGCAACTGATAAATTTGTGGATGTTCACTCTCAGGTCATTATGATCTGGGTGTATGAATTCTTTGCCCAGCTATGCATATGTGCGCTTGTTGCAGTTATGGCATTTGTGAAAGCCATTTGGTTTATATGGTAGCCAATATCTGTTTGTATTTTTCATCTGCAGTGGCTCAAACCTGCTATATTCTAGTTTATCTCTTAAATTAGTGACTATGCTAAAAGTGATGCAAGGGCTATTGCACACTGCTGCAGCAACTTCATTGTCACCTAGCAGAATTGGCCAGTTTTGATACATTACATTGCCAATTCTCCCAGCCCAGGTATTATACTCTGCTAAAAGTGACTGGACCATTTTCTTATGGCTTATTTGTAATGATACCCAGTGAGAGCTTGCTCCTAAGTGGTTCTTTCCTATTTAGGTCCTGGGCTCTGTCACTGGCCTTTCTGAGCAATGTTTTGTCATAACACCTTCTAAGAAATCTATTTATTTATGTAGTTTTTGTTTACTGAGTAGGTGTACTAGCCACAAGAATGACTATTTTAAGACATGACCCAGGAGGTTACAAAGTAGCATATACAGCGACACAAATATAATACAGTAGTGCATGAGCAAGAAATACAAAAATACAGGCAAATGGTAGGAGCAAATACAATGCCAAGGTAAAAACAATTAGTAGAGAAACATCTAGTACAGGGAAAGGAGCATGAGACAAAAATATAATGTAAACAATGTGGCAAACAATATAGCAGTAAAGCAAAAAAGTTCATGTAAGGACCAGCAAGTCCAAGATCAAACAATATTACAGCAAATATAGGTGTTTAATGAGGTAGTACCTGCTACCTGCCGGAAATAGAGCAGGACAGAGGTAGGAAAAGGAAATAGGGTGAGGGTGATGGTAGGAGAGAGGAGAGATTAAACAACAGCATGTTGTGAAAGGGAAGCTATAAAAGGCTACAAGGTTGGAATCAGCACAGAAATGTAAGAAGGGTCATGACAGCAAGAGACAAATCTAGATCCTAGTTTGTCTGCCTACTGTAGTTTGTACACCTGTTGTCTGCCTGTTCAGTACATGTCTCAAATGAACTATAATTTCTCCTGAGTCTCAAGAACTGGCCATAGAGAATTGAGTTTACTAAATCTTTAATGCGTGACAATGTAATGTCTAAGAAATTGAGTGTAGTTTTGTCTTCAGTGTGTATGTGAACTGTAGATTTAAATCATTTATACAGCAGTCAGCCAATCCATAAAAATAAGGATTCTTTATGCTTTCCCATCCCAAATGCACATGATGTCATCAATGAACATATGCCAAACTTCAGTCTACTGTACAAGAGGTTAATGTTTGGATTCAGTACAACTTTTTCTCCCAAGGAGCCATGGCTGCTCCATAATGTCCAAAATCCAAAGTAGCCAGCCACACTTCAAAAATTATGTATCGTTTCTTTATTTTACAATAGTTTCACAACAATCCACTGGCCACACCCAATGTTTCACCTACCTGGGCTTCTTCACAGGCTAGGACCTAAATTTAATAGAAATTTACATTCAGTATATTATTTTAAATACATTATATACTCATACCTTACATATATTGTCTCTCAAGAAAACACCCATTGACAGCTGGGTCTCTAATGGGTTCTAGGAACTATGTTCCTTTAATTAAAACCAATATGTGTCATTTCATTTGTGCTGATCGCACATAAATTATTTCAGTTCATCACCACATGAACCAAACATAAAGCAGAGAAATCATACCGAATCTCATTATGTTTGTTTCTCATTTCCTGTTCTGTGTTTATACAGTCACCACAGCCTAATTATAAAAGAACATAATGGTATTATTCAGTCTTAGGTAGTTATGTGTTATTGTTCTACTACTTCAATTAACATGCTGTACTATCAAGGAAAATACATGTGCCAGAGGTACTTGCTGTTGCACGTAATTTCACTACATCAGTAAAATTATTATTACTATATTCAATTTATCATTGAGGAGAGACATACCTGTCGACTATCTGTTATCAGCTTAATTGCATTTTTCAAAGTGATTTTCTTCAAAGAGTATCATTCCTAAATATAAAAGTGCCATAATCAGACCATCAGTAAATTAATCTCTGATAATGTACATATTACTTACTCCATAATGACTAACATTCATCTACACAGATATTGTCTTAAAACTGTGAACCTGATGATATCAATTTGGAAGAAACCCCACTGTTTCCTAATCTTTCTATTCCCTCTGTATGTCCCTAAACTGTTATGACAGTATAATAAACATTCCTAAGTTAGTATGCAAGTCGGAAATAGTACTGTCATCTTCCATAAGGATGTATTAGATAGTATCCATCTATATCCAATCATTATTATCACTAAATATTTTCTTAGAATAAAAGTTTTTGTTTTTAATAAACAAAATGTAAATACAGGCATACCATTCTCAAGCCTCATTTGGCTAATTCAGTGTAAATGTTAGTCCCTGCAGTACAGGAAACTCCTGAAAGACAATGAAGTTGTAATTTATAACATGTTCATTTGAGAAGTTCTCTGCAGCATAAAACATTTTACTTCTGTGTTCTGAATGCTCATGCTGATCTCACTGGGTAATAGAATTTTGAGGTAAAATGTATGGCTTACCTTACAGTCCAAAGTTTAACGTATTGGCTGTCATGATAAAGTGCACAGAGCACTGTTTCTACATTGCTTATGTACCATTGGGCTCGATGGCAGATCCGGGCATCACCAATCAGCCCCCACCACACCAACTAACAGAAAATGATCAGCGCAGCTGGGACCCGCCCCTACTGGTGCACCCAGACAGTTGTTGAGCAAAAATAAAACACAACAGCAGCGTGAGTAGAATAGAGGCAAGGTTCCAAAACAATGCCATGTGCTTTCTGCCCCAAGCTCAGCATAAGTGTAATGACAAGAAAATTGCAGGCAGCTGGCTAAGTGATAGAGGACAGCTTCTGCCAAGATTTTTAATTTAATTTGCAGAAGGTGCTATAATTACTTCATGCATGCTGTTTTACATCCAGTTAAAAACAGAGAATTTTAACTGTCTACTAGTATAGTCTATTCTACAATGTGAAAGTACATGGGGCAAGGGATGGGGACAAGGCAGAAGCTGAAGGTAGGGAGGTGGACATTTTGAGGGTTCGTTTCTTCAAAATAAGGTGTTGTAAATGTTCAAATATAAGAGCAATGTATGTCAAGGCTCAGAAAGTTTCTCAACTGTTTCAGGAATAACAAAAGTGGCTATGTGCTAAAGGGTGAATTAGGAAGGAGAGCAGTTGCAGGGGTTATTGGTTTGAAGTTTAAGAATGGTAAAAAAGAGCAAAGATGAGCATAAAGTCATGTTGCAACACGGCTCGGTCTCGCGTCTGCAAATGCAGCACCAGGATTCGCCAAATGGCCACAGGTGACTGAAACCTAGTGGGTATTAAGCCACACATAATGCCTGCTTGGTCAGTACCAGCTGTGGCCATGGAGACACCAGAGGGCACCCGCCCACCGAGTCGCCACCGGGCGGTGCCAGTGGTGGTGCTGCGGACCCTGGGCCCCCCTGACCCACGTCAGCAACAAGCGTGTGAGCCGAAGTACGCAGTCCTGTGTACATCGGGAGAGCAGCATAGCAAACGATTAACTGCAGAGGTAGTGTCAGCAGAGATGAGAGGTGGAGTGTGGTAGCGAAGGTATGGAACAGTGTACTACAATGTTTGCACTCTGTGGAGTCCGGGGCATCTGTCGATGTGTGAGCGAAGAATTTGGTGAGGAGGCACCCGTGTGCAGGAGCAGGCCAGCTGCTGCACCTGTCACACCAGTCCTGAGAACTGTAAGCAGCGAAGCAGTGGAGCCCAGCGTGTGGCTGCAGGAGGTGCTGTGCAAACCCAGGCACATGCTGCACCACCAGACAGTACTCCTGTTCTCAGCAGCAGATGGTGGGAGAGCAGAGAGGGTGGCCACAGAAGGTCGGACTGTGGAGGAGACCCATGGGCAGCGCTGCCCACTCACTCCAGCAACAGCAGCAGTGACCAAAGAGACTGCCAGTGGCAGCAGTAGGGCAGCAGGCAGTGCAGAGCAGGTGGAGGTCACCATCCCGCTGACAGTCGCCGTGGTGTGCAGGAGAGTGGACGCTGGCACCCATAGAGCACAGCAGCCGTCCCACACCCCGCCACCTCCAGTGGCCAGACGGGACAGGCACAGTGATCTCTAGCACAAGCAGCAGTGCGCAGCCACGCCATGCCACTCTCAGTGACAAGGAGCTGGGGGCTCTGAGAGCCGACACGTAGAAGTCAACATGCACAAGAATATGGCATGTGCCGCCAACGCCCCTCCTAGACTGGGTGAGAGGAGCAGGCCACCAGGTGGACCTCAAAACTGTGCCCTCATCTGAGCTGGCAGGCCCCTGTGCCAGGTTTATGCCTCAGTGCACACAGAGCAGAGAACCCAGTACAGCCTGAGCTCATTCGTGGGGCTGCGCGCAGGCCTCCAATGGTACCTGACTGGAGCGCCGAACTACAGAGTCCTGAATATCATCATGGACACTGAGTCCATCACGGAAAACAACGTCTTTGTGTCAGTGCTGAAAGAGTACCAGCAAGCAGGGTGGGACAGAGCCACCCACCACCCCAGCATCTCACCTAGTGACCTAGCAAAAATTCGGAGCTGTGAGAGGCTGAGCCCTGAGACGCCATACGGGCTGGTTCGCAGGGTGTGGTTTGAGGTGCAGCTAGGTCTGGCTCAGAGGGTCAGAGAGGGACAGAGAGCTGCACCAGGACTTCTAACCATCTAGACTGATGAGGAGGCAACGAGTTCCTGGCGCTCTCCTTCAATGAGAGCAGACGAAGAACCACGGACAGGTGGGTGACCCAACATGGCAGAGACATGAGAGGGTGCTGTATGGCAGCCCTGGCAGCAGGGACTGCATTGTTAGACTGTTCCATGAGTACATCCAGTGGTGTCCACCCAACGCTCCTGCCCTGTACCTGCACCCACGGAGGGTAGACCACCTGACCCCCGCAGAGCGTGAGTACTGGTACACATGCCAGCCAATGGGGAAGAACTATCTTGGGGAACTCATGTCCCAGATCTCCAATGATGCCCAGCTGTCAAAGCACTACACCAACCACAGCATCAGGAGCACAGCTGTCACCATGCTGACTGAGCTGGCCTTGCAAGCAGGAGATTATGTCAGTGACAGGGCATCACTGCGAGACAAGCCTCCTCAGCTGCTGGTCTCCTCCACTGCAGACCACAAAAGGTGGTCCACCGTCCTCTCCAGTGGCACACCTGCACGGAGCAGCCCCTGCACCCCAGCCAAAGCCAGCACCAGCTCCTGCCACCTTGCATGCCAATCCTGCAGTGCCAGACCAGAGTACAGCAGCCAACAGACAGCAAGCTCACCCCCCTGCCTAGCACAGCCAGAAAGAACCACAGCGCAGGCAACAGCCGAGCGGTCCAGCACAGTTGGTGGAGTGACGGTTGGGGCGCGCACACAGACCCACAGCAGCAGATCCACAGGCAGCGCTGCAGCCTACCTCTGGAGCACCGAGCAGGGCCACCCCTAACAGGGTGCAGACCAGGACACCGCTGGAGCCAGCAGGCAGCCAGGGCAGCCGCCGAGCCCCTCCCGGACGACATGCTGCAGGTCAGTCCACCACCAGACACAGCTCCTCACCACGGCAGGTCTCCCACCCCCCCCGAGCTGAGCAGCACTCCTCCTGTGCAACAGCTGAACAAGCCTCAGGGACATGGCACGACCGGAACATGTGCATCGACACAGGGTCCTGCCTGTCAGACCTTCCAGATACACCACATGGTTGTCCATGGCCAGGTGAGCTTCTCCTGTGCCCCGCCGGACAAGGCAGCCGAGTAGGATACCATCACCTCCCACGTCATGCAGTGTGTGACTCCCCCCCACTCCCCTCATGCACAGAGACATAAGTTCTGCCTCCTGGACCCGGCAGAGGGCCGCAATCATTGAGCCCTCCACTACCCGGACTGCCAGCACAGAGGCCACGTAACCAAAAGCAATGAGTGCCAGCGGAGCACTGCAATCATTCATCAGTGCTCCAGCAATGTAGATTCCTGACCTGTCTCCTGTGCCTGTAAGTCAAATAAACAAAGTTACCTGCAAGATCTGTGTCCCGTCTCTTCTGTCCATAGGGGTGCCACTGGAGCATAGAGCTCGCTGGAGGTGAGCGCTGAAACATAGGCTCATGGCCGCCACCATGAGCCTATGTTACAAGCGCGTTAATTACCTTCAGTGTTGGGCTCTGCCATGGATTAATGCCTGCTGGGCGGTTGGACCCCTCGGGCTGCACCCTCGGGCACCAACCCCCCTAGCGGGCATTAATCCACCGGCAGAGCCCTCCTCTGGTGGTGATTAATGCTTACTCATAAACAGCAAATCTAAGAATCTTAAGTTCCCTACCAGCATGCTTGCCAGTTTTCCTCTTCATTTATGCCCAACATGCCATTTAGCTCATCTAAAGTGTAGATCTAAAACATTTCCCTTCTCTCTACTAATTTCTTCCAGTCTCCCCCTTGTGACGGTGGCTCCATCCTCTCTATTCCACAGAAATGTATTGAGGCAGCTGTGTGGCACTCGGAGTTGAAGTGTAATGCTATTGGTGAATTTTCTGCTTAAGTTCCAATGCAGCTTGTGTGCATGTTGATCCTTAATTTTAAGGATATGTTGGTCTTCCCCACATAACATTTAGAGCATGGCCAAGTTAAAACATATATTACACGGTCTGTGTCACATGTGATGAAGGATTTAATGGCAAATTTCATATTGCCACTAGAGTGCGTGATCACTTTTTTTCAAAGTATTTCCCAGTGTAAAAGCAACAACAAACCCACACTCACAACCCATAGAAAGACAACTCAAATGATATAAGAGGCTTCATTTTATTGAAAAAGTGCCAGTGTGCAAAACACCCTGACATTTTGGAATTCTCCAATTCTTTTTCAAAGGGCATAACCAGTACACTGGGAGCACATTAAATACATGTAAGATTGTAACATTACCAAACTGTTAGTTAAAGAAGGAAAGTGCTTCAAAAACAGTGTAACACCATAGTACAAAATATAAGTTAAAAGGCATAATATATAACAAAGGCTAACCTATAATTTCTAAATGTTAAAATTGGATCCTGTCCAAATTATATAATAAATATACATCACATACTTTGAAAGTATTTAAACAACCAGGATTGAATGTAAGATTTGATTTGACACCTTACCTAAAAAAAAAAATAGTGTGCATTTTACAGTATTTCTGTTTATTCATACAGATAAGTGTTGGTATGATGATGGACTGCCTGTATGTTAAATTGTTAGCAATGTGAGATTTAGCCTAGAACTATGTTGATTTCACATTTTTCTGAGTTCATCTAGGCTGAGAACTGACATAACTCTGTGCAGGTGTCATTATACATGTGCACTAATTTTTTCATGTATTTATTTTCCTTTTAAAATACAAATTTGACAACCATGTTGCTCAGTGGATGGCTCTATGGACTTTCAGTCTGAGGCATTTATATGATGTTTTGTGTTTTTATAAATTATGTATATTTATTATGTAAATTGGACAGGATCCAATTTTAACATTTAGAAATTATAGGTTAGCCTTTGTAGTTATAGATTTATGCCTTTTAACTTATATTTTTGCAGTATGGTGTTACACTGCTTTTTGAAGCATTTTCCTTCCTTAACTGGTGCTGTTTGATGATGTCACAGTCTTGCATGTATTTAATGTGCTCCTCTGTGTACTGGTTATACCCTTTGAAAAAGGAATTGGGAGAATTCTGAAAATGTCAGGCATTTTGCACACTGGCACTTTTTCAATAAAATGAAGCCCCTTATATCATTTGAGCAGTCTTTTCTATGGGTTGGTGAGTGCGGGTTTGTTTTTGCTTTTACTATGTGGTATTTTCAACTCTGCACCACTGTTTCCATGAGCAGTCTCTTTTTTGCTTGTTTGTTATTTCTACAGTGTGCACAGCTGCCACAGGGGTGCATACCTGGTTCCAAGGGAACTAGAAGGAGTTGTCCTTCTCTAGGATTCTAACCCTTCAGATCTGAGTGCACCAGGCTGTTCTTTGTGATTCTCATCCTTTTTGATGTTACGATTGGTTTCTGTGCAAAATTTCATACTCCTATTCCTCTCAAGGTATCCCAGTGGGAGAAAATTGTATTTCTGTTGGGTTTGCTAAATGATGAGTACCCCCAAAACAATATCAGTATACTATCACCCTAGACAATAGACTATCACACTCATCTGATTCTTCTGAGGTTGACCCCGATGAGGGTAACAATAAAGATGAAAAGTACAAGGTTTATTGGAGGGGATGGAAATTGCAGATGTGGAAGAAATGGGAAGAAATGTTTTGGTTGTGGAGGGGGACAGTGGAAATAAACCACAAGAGGAACAAGCCCAAGAAAAATCAGAGGGGGGGAGCCTGAAAAGGTGACCAAGGTGCTGTGCCTTCCTGGGAAAAAAACTAAAAATTATCATCTTCCGTTTGATCATATTTCTCCATTACTGCTTCCAATGAGTTGATAGCAACATGCACTATTGGTAAATGGCCAATCGGCAGGAGTAAAAAGAAAGGAACATTGGGAACTTCAGAACTGAAAAGGCACCTAGACAGATGTCATAACATTACTGAGAACTCCAGTTGTGAGTCTCGAAGAGAAAGTGACAGTGATAGCTCACTACATTCTGGGGTAACTCCCATAGATGAAAGCAGTGGTAGCCCCCGCAGCACTACTGAAACACCTCCACCACCATTTCCTCCCATTAAAAGGACTCCTACTACTGTTACTGAAAGTGACCATGTGTTCAAAAGCCCTCCTCCTTCAAGGAGACCACTTACCATCTCAGAAACATAGGAGCGTAAAGCCAAATATGCCTCAACTCACCCTGTTGCTGCTACAATAACCAAATAAATTTCAGCAATGATAGCTGTTGATTTGCTACCATATAACGTGATTGAACACATAGCATTCAGGTGACTGCTTGAGTACCTCAAACCTCAATATAGTATACCATTGCAGAAATACTTCTCGACAACAGGGATTCCAGATCTTTACAATGTCATATGTAAAAAATGAAGATGTGTCTTGTGCAATGCTGTTGAGAGGGTGGCACATCTCACAACAAATATCTGATCAAGCTGTCAGCCTGAACCCTTCATGTCTGTCATGGCACATTGGGCATGTTTCAATAATTCACATGGAACTGGGGACAGAGAAGCATCGCAGTTTGCTGTTCTAAGAATGTTTTATTTTCCATGTGAACATACCTCATATAACATCAATGAAGAGCACCAAAAACCAGTACAGCAATGGCTCACTTCACAGGGACTGTCAGCTGGCTTTATAGTTACAGATAATGGGTCCAACATAAGGAAGGCCTTGGAGGAGGGGGGCTTTGTTTACATCCACTGTTTTGTGCATTGTTTAAATTTAATAGTTCATGGTTTTCTTGATGATGACAGTGAGAATAAGGCTGTCGTTAGCACTGCTAAAATAATATGCACTCATTTTGGTCACTCAAGCGAGCCCATCACTTTTTTGGAAAAATACAGCAGCATCATAGTTTACCTTTGCACAGCCTGATCCAAGACATTTCTACTCGACGGAATTTGACCTTTTATGTGTTTCAAAGGCTGCTGGAACAAAAGAAAGCTGTCAGGCAATACACCTTGGAAAATAAAATTGGTGATGCAGATGTCTATATTACTCCACCACAGTGGACCATGCTGGAGTTTCTAATTTTCCTGCTCAAGCCATTTGAGCAAATCACCAGGGAGGTTAATGCAAACACAGTAACTCAGCCAGGTGATACCCTAATAAAATGTTAAAATTCAGATTGAATCTGATTAGGTAAAAGTTAGAGAAGCAAGACAGTTCCATGATCACACAGGTTGCCAGTGGTGCTGCTGACACATGTAAGTTGCCCCCTAGAACACAGCAAGATCTAACGAGATGTATGATCAAAAAGTTGAAGAAGATGACAAATGATGTAAAATGCTTCATTCTGAGTAGTACATTAAGCAACAATCTTGGACCCATGATACAAATCGAAGCAACTGATTGAGTGATGATGATGACACTTGTTTCGAGAAAAACAAACAAGAAATAATTGACGAGGCATGTTCTGTCATGGAACAGAGTGCAACAGCAGCACCACATTCAAAATCTTCTTCACGACACAGCACAGCATCAGGTGGCCCATCATCTACTGTTGCAGCATTTTCTCCCTCTTCCTCCTCAGCCACTGCAGGCAAATATTCTTCTTCACCACCAGCCAAACACAGCACTGTCCTACAGTCACTTGGTTCAGCTTCATGTCTCTGGAGTCACTTAGAAGATGTAATTGTAACATCTTCTTCATCTGCCTCTTGTAACACATCCTCAGCACAGACCATTGTTGAAATGAATCTGGCAGAGCCAATATCAGCAGGAATGCTGATCCTTTGCAATACTGGAAATCCAAACCAAATATCTGGCCTGCTTTAGTAAACATTGCAATGAAATACATGAATTGCCTCCAACTAGCGTCTGTTCAGAACGATTGTTTAGTTCAACTGGTAACATCATTACTGCACATGATCCTGTTTGATAACAGAAAATGATGGCGTCTCACATTTCTCAAATTTAACACTCCTCACTTTAATTGGAAGGCTACAGCCTGTAGTTCAGAGGTTGTGCAACTGGCCACACACCCTTTGGCCTATTTAAGGGCTGCTCTCCTCACTCCACACACAAGCAATTTTTCCTTGCAGTCAGAGGCTCTGTTGGTCCAACTTTTCCCCTTGAGTCTGCTGGGACCTTGCCCCCCTCCCATGTTTTGGCTGCCTGGTTTCTGCTGGACTTTTGTTTTGTGTTCTCCTGCTTTTTGGTTAGTATTGCTTGCATCCTGCTGCTGCATGCTTCTATGCATTGCTCGTTCCTGTCCTCCTGTGTTTAAGTTTGGTTTGCATTTTCATTTTTGGGGGCTTTCTGGTTTTCTAGCTTCCTTTCCACTTGTTCGTATCGTGCTAATCCTGTACTGGTGCTATCTGACTCCCATTTGCTCACTAGCTTTCAGCAAACCTTCAGTGCAACTGCAATCATGATCTGTATGTTTCAGCTCAGTTCCTGCTTCCCTACTTGCTGCCTCAGTGCTTCTCCATCTTAATTGTTTATACCTGTGCAGGCTCACACTGCAAAGCTAGCCCATGGCATTCAAACCTGCTTTCAAGCAGTTGCATCAAGTGCAGCCCTTGCTGTTATTTCAGTACATTGCCTCTCCCTGCAATTCCAGTTTGTTTAGCTTGGCTGCTCCTAGAAGCTATAACTATTTGCTGCTGGATGCTGTCATTACTTTTACATACTGCTTCATTATACTCTGGAGGCTAGCACAGCTGCAGCTGTTGCTGTGAACTAGTTTTAAAATCTGCATGTGGGTCACGGCACTTTACTGTTGCTTCCTTGTTTTTCCTACGGCAGTGACTGGGGGTTGTAGTGAAGTCATGGCCCGTGTGGTTCAAACTCCTCATCTTTGAATCCTACCTCCACCACAAAAATCCTCTGAGTATTTATATCACCGTTAATTGGCTTCCTTAATGGGACTGGTTGGCTTGCCTCCCTGTAAGTTATGCAAATTGCTGCCTCTCTGACCTATGTGCATTGCTTACTCTGCCTTACAGACCTACGTGCAGGTCCAATCATTGCTTTCATGGAAGTTTCCTTCTATATGCTTGCTATAAAGCTATAAGCACTCTGTTAAGCTCTCTATGGAGGTTTGCCAACCTCGACTATTAGTTACTATGGTGCAGGGCTCATCCTGCAGCTGACAGTCTCACTCTGCACCCCCAAGACCACATCTTGAGCATGCAAAGCTTGGGGAGAGGTCTTTCTCACCTGGTCCATAGCTGGGAATGTCCTGACTCCAGGTGGACCTTCAGTCATCAACTGTACTGATGGCCCCTCTCAATGTAGCATTATGACTTCAGCAGCGATGGGGTGAGGCTCTCATGAAGGGCCCTGTTAGCTGACCGAGTGGGTTTCAGAGGCACCCTTCAAAGCTATTCTCCCTATGACTGCCTCTGGTTCACCTGATTTGTGTTTAGATCGGTAGGCCAGCTGATCACCTTAGCAGTCATTGCTTTCCTCCTCCTCCTCCCGCCTTGGAGGAGCAGTGTTGTAGAGTTAGCCTCAGAACCCTTCACAGCATTCCCATTAGAGGGATAGAGGAGAGCTTTCCTCCAGACTGGAATATCTTCCAACCCTTTAATTGAATTTTCAAATTGCAGCAGCAGAGCTGTCACTAATCAAAAACATCCCAAGCCTGGAGGGAAGGTGACCTCGGCCTTAGATACCCAGAGATTTCCTCCTCAAAGGTTTTTTTTCCTATCCTCCATGCCACAGATCATAATATTTTCTTAGCTTTAGGCAATAATCCCTAGGTCACTTAGGTAGATTTCCACTGTTGGATGGAGTGGGTGGTCATCCAGTAAGTGTCCTGTCTCTCCCTTTGGCTCTTCTCTCTCTCTCCTTAGGAAGCCAGGCCTCCACGCCTAATAGTCAGACCTCTGAGTGGGTCACTATTCACCTGTTGTTTCTACCTACTCTACTCAAACATACTATCAACTGATCCATGCTACCAACTGAACCCATATTACCCGTTGACCTCACGAACAGATCCTCAACCTCGATAAGTGTTCACTACCTTGTATGCTTTGCTTGACACTCTTTTTGGGCTTCTTCCTAAGGTACTTTTAGCCAGGGGAATCACTCCCACAGCACCACAAGGGGAGGAACCCTCCCTTTGGGTTCCTTGCCTTTGTACCCTTACAGGGTGGTATATCCCATGGATAGCAAGGAGAACAGCCAAAGATTATCTACGTTACACAAGTATGAAACCAGTTGCACAGGCACATTGAATTGAAAGGCTACAGCCTGTAGTTCAAGGGGGTGGTGCAACTGGCTACACACCCCCTTTGGCCTATTTAAGGGTTGATCTCTTCACTCCACACACAAGCATTTTTTCCTTGCCCGTCCATCCACCCTTCCTCCTCCAGTGGCACACCTCTCTCTCCTGTGAGCTTCTTCCTACGGTACCTTTAGCCAAGGGAATCACTCCCGCTGCACCTCAAGGGGTGGAATTCTCCCCTAGGGTTCCTTGCCTTTGTACTCCTACAGGGTGGTATATCCTGTGGATAGAGAGGTGCACAGTCAAAGATTATTTACATTACACAAGCACAAAACCAGTTTCACAGGCACATTGAATTTCAAATATGATACCTGAATAAAACATACACTGACTGCTGTGAGCAGGCCTTATCCACAAAACACTTTCAAGAATTTGTGCCTATGATGAAAATCTTTTGTGAATAGTATCTATTATATGAGGTAGCAATTAATTGCAACAGTTCAGGAAGGACAGACTAGGTCAGGCCACTATTACTTGAATGATCACATGAGCAGCACAGAATAGAGAAAAATAATAACATCAGTGAGTTTAGAGTCCAAATACAGCAAGCAACTGCATTTCATGTCACAAACTTACTTGGTGGTACCTGGTGTTTTGCTTGTTAATAATCATGAAACCAGCATGAGTTTTTACTCATCTTTATTGTGCAGCCATCTTAAACACACTGCTCCAGCCAAGCAAACTTCCCATAACATCCCACATTCCAGGGGCTGTCTACAAATCATCAGCTTCTTACATTTACCTTCGGGACTGTCTAATAAGTCTGTTAAATTCCTATAACATCACATCTTCCTCACTTAACGAAAAGTTCTATATTATTTTCAAACTGAATTATTGGATTACAGTAACTTGGCTGAATTATTATCATTATTATTTTAACTTGTTACAAACCGAGGTTTCAAATTAAACTAAACCTAATCTTGAGAGGAAAGGTCGCTAGTACTTCACTCTCTAGTGAGTCTTACCACTACTCTGCTGTACTTATCTAACAAGTTTCAATCAGTCTCTCTGGATGTAGAATTTATTTTTTGGGTCTCACTTCCTTCTCTGGTGACTTTTCAGTGGATGCACACTGCTCTGAATCATCCTTGCTATCAGTCTCTTTGGTGTTGTCTTGACTGACTGCTGTGAAAGTTGGTAAGTCAACTTCAGTCAAATTGGCATCTTTAACCTTTGGCGAACCACCGATTCTGTCTCACCTTCATTCCTCTTTCTGTTTCAATCTGGTAAGACCTTGGTGCAATTTGTGCTTGTACAGTGCCCTTTGCAGCCACATTCCTTTGTCATAGTCTTTAAGGTTCACTTGATCTCCAGGCCTTAAATCAGATAAGTTTCTTGCTCTCCTGTCATGTAACTGTTTTTACTTTTCCTTTTGTTTTCTTTACTTTGTTACACCTGTTCTGAGTCATGAGTCTTCAGAAGGTCTTCATGTATTGGCAAATTTGTCCTGATCTTCCTTCCATAAGCATTTGCACTGGAGAAAACCCATTCTGTAATGGTGCACTTCTGTAGATCAGTAGGCTTTTGTAAAAATCTTCTTTTCCATCATGTGTTTTCTTCATGAGACTTTTCACAGTTTTACTGAGCTCTCTGCCAGTCCATTTGATCTTGGAAAAGTGGGACTAGAAGTACTGTGTATGAACTCCATTTATAGGCAAACTGTTTGAACTCAGCACTGGAAAACTGTGGGCCATTATCAGTGAACACTTTGTTTGGAACACCATGTCTTGCAAAGATTGACTTCTTGCAGGTGATTACAGCTTTACTGATGGCTGTAGGCAGTGTTGCTACCTCTGGAT
The DNA here is from genome assembly GCA_016271365.2 of Neoceratodus forsteri. Lineage (NCBI taxonomy): Eukaryota > Metazoa > Chordata > Ceratodontiformes > Ceratodontidae > Neoceratodus > Neoceratodus forsteri. Next base: position 1,649,852,466 of record CM057453.1, read on the forward strand.
AATTTGAGTAATAATCTGTTACAACTGTATGAATTTTCCCATTACAATCAAACAAGTTGGCACCTACTTTCTGATATGGTCTGCCTGGCACTGGATGAGGACATAACGGTTGGCTTGGCTGCTTTGGTCTGTAGGTGAGACACAGGTTGCAGTTACCTGGGCAATATCTTGATTCATTCATGGCCAATACATTACTTCTCTGGCTCTTCGCTTGCATTTTTCTTCTCCTAAGTGCCCTTCATGTATTTTGCGTAGCATTTCTTTGCGAAGTTTTCCTGGCATAACAAATTTGTTGCCTTTGAAAATAATGTCATTGACAACAAATAGGTCACTTCTACACATCCAAAATCATGAATAGACAATGGGCACGCACTTTTCTCCTTTGGCCAACCTTTAATATGGTATTTCTAGGATTCTCATTGTTTCATCTGCCTCTGTTTCTCTTCTGATCTGCTCTTGTCTCTCATTGTACACAGAAGAGAGTCAAGATCATGTCAACATGCTTTATTTCTCTGTCTGTTTGACTTTCTGGGCTTTCACTCTTGTCTACAGCATGTGACAGTGTGTCGGCAGCATACATGTACTTTCCAGGACTATAGATCAACTGAACATCCTACTTTTGTAATCTAATTAGCATTCTCTGTATTCTCATTGGACAGTCATTTAGAGACTTGGCCATTATAGCTACAGAGGCTTGTGGTCTGTTTCACTGTGAAGGCTTGACCATACACATACACATACTGATGAAATCGCTCACAAGCATAAGTTATTGCTAGTAACTCTTTTTCTATTTGGGCATACCTTGTCTCAGCGCTCATCAAGGCCCTGGAAGCATATGCTACAGGTTGCCAGATTCCTTCAGAATTTTGCAGAAGTTACTGAGCCCAAGCCACACTGTGAAGAATCAGCTGATATACTTGTTTCTTTAGCATTATCATAGAATCTTAACATTGGTTCTTCTGTAATAGCCTTCTTCAGATCTTTCCAGCCTTGCTCCTGTTCATGTGACCACATCCATTCATGTTTCTGCTCCAACAGCCATCTGAGTGGAGCTGATCATGCTGAAAGTTGAGGGATAAACTTTCCTAGGTAATTAATCATCCCTGAGAACCTCCTTACATCATCTTTGCAGCTGGGCTTTTGCATATTCACTATCGCAGATGTCTTCTTGGGGTCAGGTTTAATGCCCTGATCTGTAACAATGTCACCCACAAAAGTCAGTGCTTTTACACAAAACTCACATTTTTCTTTGTTGAGTTTAAGATTTGCTTTCCTTGTCAGATCCAGCACTTGTCTCAATCTGAAGTCATGTTCATCTTTTGTGGAACCCCACACAATGATGTCATCCATCATGGCTTCAATATCTGGAATGTGCACAAAAGTCATATGAATTCTTTTATGGTAAACTTCTGGAGCAGACAGTATCCCATATGGCAGATGAAGAAATCTGTATCTTCCTTCTGGAGTATTAAACATGAATAACTTTGAACTAGCCTTATCTAGCTTCATTTGCCAAAATCCAGAAGCACCCAGTTTGCTAAACCATTTAGCACCAGCAAACTGTGACATTATCTCTTCTCTGCTAGGTAACTTGAAATCCTCCCTTTTTATAGCTCTGTTTAAGTCTCTGGGGTCAAGACATATTCTGAGCTGGCCATTTTTCTTCTCAACTATGACTAAAGAACTCACCCAGTCTGTAGGTTCATCAATTCTCTTGATTACACCTGTGGCTTCCATTCGGTTTAGCTCTTCTTTCAGTCTGTCCCTCAGTGCGAATGGCACTTTCCTGCAGGGATGTATTATGGGTGGCACTTGGTCATATATGTTTATTTTGTGCTCCCCAGGCAAACATCCTAGACCTTTGAACACATTGCTGTACTCTGTAAATAACGATTCACATTTAGCTTCAGCTTCTGATGTCACGACAAACACTCTTCTCACTAAATTGAGTTTCTCACAGGCACTTATGCCTTGAATTGGTTGCACATCCCTCTCTACAATTAACAGAGACACCTTGAACTGCTGGCCTTTGTGCTTCAGAGCTACCATGCAGCTCCCTTTAACTGGAATATTCTCTCCTCTATAACCAGTTACTTTTATCTTGGCTGGGTTAATTTTAGATGTTACATGCAGAGTTTCATAGTCTTGCAATGGAATCAGGTTCACCTGTGCTCCTGTGTCAAGCTTGAATGGTATGATAGTCTCATTCACAGTTAAATGTGCAATCCATTCCTTTTTTTTTCAGAAACACACAACTCTATGGAATCCACAAAGAACTCTTCTGGCTCATCTTCTTCAACAGTGTGAACTTTATTTTGTTCACTTTTCATTTTGCAGCATTTAGTAAAATGGTTATATTTGCCACACTTACTGCAGGACTTCCCATAGGCAGGACAAGCTTTGGGGTTATGGTTATTTCAACATCTACCACATGTTTTCTGATTAGGCAGCTGTTCCTTCTGCTGCTTTGTTTTCAAAAAATATTTCTTGTTTATCTCAAGCTTCTTTAGTGCATACACAGTGCCTGTGTTTTCTTTGTTCAGCTCTTTAGCCTGTGATTTGGTAGTTTCAGCAGCTCTACACATGTTTATAGCTTTGTCCAAAGTTAAATCTTGCTCTCTAAGCAGTCTTTCTCTGAGCCCATTGTCTGTGATTCTGCTTATAATTCTATCCTTAATCAATGATTCTTTCAGATCTCCAAACTCACACATTTTGCAGAGTGAATGTAACTCTGTTAAATACTGATCAAAGCTTTCACCCTTTTTTCTTGTCATATGTGAAAAAATCATATGTCTCGTAGGTTACGTTTCATTTCAGTCCATTTCACCATCATTGAACTGAAAACTGTTGTAAATGTCTAACACATCTTCCCTAACTACATGTAGAAAGATTGAGGCCTTTGTTTTGCCATCTTCACTTTCAGCGCCACTAGCAGTTAAATAAATGTTACACCTTTGTTTAAATCTCTTCCAATTTTCAGCTACATTTCCAGGCAACTGCATACCCAACAGAGGATTTAGTTTATCCATTTTGTTTTTCTCTCTCTTGGTTTTTTCACCAGACCTTCTTCTTCTTCTAGAGTTCTTTTTTATGTTCTTTTCTGTCTTTTCAGGTTTTGATATCTGCTTCTGACACCATGTTTTGCTTATTAATAATCATGAAACTGGCATGAGTTTTACTCATCTTTATTGTGCAGCCATCTTAAACACACTGCTCCAGCCAAGCAAACTTCCCCTAACACCCCACACTCTAGGGGCTGTCTACAAATCATCAGCTTCTTTCATTTACCTTAGGGACTGTCTAATAAGTATGTTAAATTCCTATAACATCATGCCTGGTACCACTATCTGATCTGGAAGGTAGGGTACTGCTGTCTGTGCTACTACTACTATCACTTTTTGTCCTTAAAAGTCATGACTACTACTTATCACTTTTTGTCCTTACTCCAGTCCTTCCTACTACCACTTGTCACTTTATTTTGCCCTCAACAACTGATCCTGACTGTACTGTCTTGATTTTCATATAGTGCATGGCTTAGTAGATGCCCAAAACCCAGAAATGGAATACTCTTTGTTTATTTCTCACATCCCCCATGTTTGGCTGTGATTACTTCACAGAAAAAGATGCTGCTAAATTGAAAATTCATATAATTTCTTATTGTTTGTGTGTGTGTGTGTGGTATGCTAGCCTGGTTACATTTCATTTACAGTTACTGGGCTGAAATTATTATATTACTATATTTTATTTTTGATACTTGAATTTCCTGGCAGTGACTGGTAGCAATTGTGGAACTAGGAAGGATGCAATTGTATTGTGTGACATCAGGTCTTCAGGTGGCAGGCTTTTTATGACTGCACTGCACTTGACTGATGCGATGTGTGACTATCTGCCTGCCTGGGTGGTGGTGATCACTATATCTTTTGTTTTTCATCTTTTAGGGGGACATATTCAGAACCAGACACATGCACCGTGCAATGAGATGCATGGTGCAAGTCAATGCGAGGCAGGAAAACAATGCAATATTCAGCAGTGTTGCATGGGCAGGCGATCACGCAAACACAACCAAAAATACCATGGATGCATGCTTGCGTAAAGCAACATGGGGAGTGGTGTAATGCAGTGGCTGTGGGGCAGCCATATTCAGGCAGACCTTCTGGACACTGAGGTGCTGCCCTATCTGCATGCATCTCTGGACTGTGGGATGAGGTAGCCAGACTCAGAGTGGAAGTAAACTGGGTCAGGATACCATCACCCCTATCCAGAGACCACCCAGTCCAATGCAACTGCCCCAAAGGATGCCGAGAACGAGAGCACTTGGATGACAGTGGGCTCAGGGAGGGTTAGGAGCGGTCAGAGGCACATCCCAGATCCTATTCCACTCAAGAACTCATATGCCACACTGGTAAATGAGGACAACCAAATAGAGGCACCCAGAGAAGTGGAAGGAAAGGGATGTGGAGTTGCTAAGGAGGTAACCCTCAGCGGTGAAAGCAGTGGACCCCAGAGGAGGAGGAAGAAAATCCTGTGGGGACTCCATCATAAGAGGGATCCAGCTAGGAACACAGGAGGAGGAGGACAGGGAGGTGAGGTGCCTACCAGGTGCCACGGCATGCAGGGATGGAAGGAAGATCCTGGGGATCACTGGGAAGGCAAGATGGGAGGGTGATCTGGATGTCATTATCCACCTAGGCACTAATGACCAGGCAAATGGGGAGCCAAAGGAAGTTCAGGAAGAGTTTAGGAAATTGGGGAGGGGTCTCAAGCAAGTAGCTACTTCTGTCACTTTCTCAGAAGTACTACCTGCGAGAGGCAAGGGAGTGCATAGGAGTGCATGCACCAGGAACTTTAACTCATGGTTGAAGAGTGGTGCTGTGAGGAAGGGTTTGGATTCATTGGTGACTGGGGACCCACCTGGAGGGATGGAGGTTGTTCAAGCCTGATGGCCTGCATCCATCCTGGAGGGGAATTCAAGCACTCAATGATAAGTTTAAATGCTACATTGACAAGCATTTAAACTAGCAAAGAGGGTGGCAGGTCAGCAAGGAGGGTGTACCACTTGCTCACCCCCACAGCTAGGCAGTGGAACCAGTGAACCAGAGGGAGTGGCTATCTCTGCAAAGCAGTGTGCAAAAGATGGAGATTAGTGCCCAAGAGGTGGATAGGCAGAAAGGGGCAAAATTCAGCAGAAGGGCAGACAGCAAGGAGAACCGGGGATAAAGGACAACCAAGGAAGGGGCTGGAGTAGAACAGCGAAACAGTCTAGGGAGGTCAAATCATGGAAGCCATGCAAATGCCAGGAGCCTTAGCAACAAGATGGAAGATCTGGAGGCTGTCATGGTGCAGTCAGACCTGGACATTGTGGCCATCACTGAAACCTAGTGTAATGATAACCACAACTGGAGATGGCCATACCTGGCTACAACATATTCAGAAGAGACAGAGCAGGCAGGAAGGGAGGAGGTGGCACTGTATGTGAAAAAATGACATAAGGCACAGAGATCCAGGAGGAACAAATGGGGAGAGATACTGTGGGTTAAGCTGGAAAGGAAAATGGGACAGCCATCCGCACAGGTGTGGTCTATAGACCACCAGCCCAGGAGGAAGAAACAGATAGGAGCTGATGCTAGCCATCCAAAGGATGGCAGACAAGGGTGAGGTAGTACTTGTTGGAGACTTCAATATTCCAGACATGGACTGGAGCATCCCAGCAGCAGCATCAACTAGGAGCAGATTTATCCTGGACTCCCTCCAGGGTGCCTTCCTCAAGCAACTGGTCATGGAACCAACTCAGCAGAAGGCAATACTGGACCTTGTGCTCACAAACAGGGACAGTGTCATGGGGGTAACAGTGGGGAAGCACCTGGGGAACAGTGACCACCAGTCATTGTGGTTTGAAATCACAGAAAGAGCAGAACCAAATCACACAAAAACACGTATCCTGGATTTTAGGGGGGCAGACTTTGGGAAAATGGGCAGATACTTGAAAGAGGCATTAAGGGGAATGGGACAGGAATCAGGGGTTGAGAAACAGTGGGCAGTATTTAAAATGGGGATTACAAGAACAACAGAATTATGCATTAAGCAGGTTAGCAAAAGGAAAGAAAGAGGAGACCATTATGGTTTTCCAAAGAGGTAGCAAAGAAAGTGAAAGCCAAAAGATTGCATTCAGGCAATACAAAAGACACAGGCAGAAGGGATAGGGAGAAGTACCAGGAGAAGCAAAGGGAGGTCAGTAAGGGAAGCCAAAGCTCAGACAGAAGTACACATTGCAAAATCAGTGGGTAGAGGGGACAAAACTTTTTACAGGTACATAAGTGAAAAAAGAAAGACAAAGGGAGGGATAGTGAGACTGAAGGGGGAGGATGGGGGCCGCGTGGAGGATGACAACAGTAAAGTTGACATATTGAACAGGTATTTCTTTCAGTCTTTACTGAGGAAGAGGAGGGTAATGGGTCTGAAGGGAGTACAAGGGGTGAGAATGGTGCAGAAATGGACACAAGTCCTTTACAGAAAGGGTCCTGAAGGAACTGGAAGTAATAAGAGTTGATAAAGCAATGGGGCCAGATGGGGTGCCCCAGGGTCCTTAAAGAACTAAGAGAGGTGGTTGCTGAACCTGCTATCCTGTTTAGCCGATCACTGGAAACAGAGGAGGTACCCAAAGACTGGAGGACAGCAGATGTAGTCCCCTTATACAAAAGTGGGAACAAAGAGGAAGCAGGAACTACAGACCAGTCAGCCTCACCTCGGTAGTGGGGAAGATCATGGAAGCACTACTGAAGGAGATTGGTGGAACATCTGGTTGTCAATGGACTACAGGACCCAAGGCAGCATGGTTTCACCAGGGGAGGCATGTCAGACCAACCTCATTGAATTTTTGACTGGGTGACTAGGAGGTGGATCAGGGAGGGCAGTGGACATGGCCTATCTGGACTTCAGCAAGGCCTTTGACACTGTGCCACATAGAAGACTATTACACAAACTGGGAATATGGGTGTGGGCAGGACAGTAGTGTGGTGGGTTGGTAACTGGCTGGCAGGACACAGAGGTGGTGGTAAATGGCTGTCACTCCACAGAGGGAAGAGTGACCAGTGGGGTACCACAGGGATCAGTGCTGGGACCGGTCCTATTCAACATCTTCATCAATGACATTGCACAGGACCTAGAAGGCAGAATTTCACTATTCGCTGATGACACAAAGCTCTGTAACACAGTAGACACACCAGAGGGTGTAGACAGAATGAGAAGGGACCTGCAGAAACTTGAAGAATGGTCAGGGGTTTGGCAGTTGAAATTCAATGCAAAGAAGTGCAAGATAATGCATATGGGGCACAAAAACCCTGGCACAATGTATCAGTTGGGAGGTGAGGATATAGCATGCACCAAGCAGGAAAGGGATCTTGAGGTTATCATCTCTGATGACCTCAAGGTAGGGAAACAGTGTGACAAGGCAGCAGGTAAAGCAAATAGGATGCTGGGATGTATAGGCAGGGGCATCACCAGCAGGAAAAGGGAGGTCATAATTCCGCTATACAAGACACTAGTGAGGCCCCCACCTGGAGTACAGTGTACAGTTCTGGAGACCATACTACGTAAGGACATAGACAGGGTAGAGAAGGTTCAGAGGAGGGCAACAAAGGTGGTGCATGGATTGCATCACAAGTCCTATGAAGACAGGTTGAAGGAACTGAACATGTACTCCCTGGAGGAGAGGAGGAGACAGGGGATATGATAGAGACATACAAGTATCTCACAGGGAGGAACAGGGTGCAGGAATACACTATTTTAAGTGAAAAGATGTTCCAGGAATAGAGGGCATGGGATGAAGTTGGAGGAGGATGATTCAGAGGAAACATGAAGAAGAATTTCTTCACAGAACGGGTGGTGGACAAGTGGAACACCCTGCTAGAGGAAGTGGTGGGGGCTGAAACAATCACGGGATTTAAGAATGCCTGGGATAGACATAAAGGAATTCTGGAGGTCAGGGGTAAGGGGCAACAGACTTCTAGGAAAACATAAACTGAACTTACAAGCTCAAATGGGCAGACTGGGTGGGCCATAGGCCCTTATCTGCCGACACTGTCTATGTATCTATGTAACATGCGCAGAGCAACAAGGCAAGATGTAATGCACGATGGGCCATAGGTTGCTCGACATGGATCACTGCAATATTCAGCCAACACATGCAAATGGTTCATTACACATTCTGTGCCCATCCTGAATATTTGCATCTCATTACCTGATGGTATTCAACTCATTTGCATGTGGAGGAGCAGATGAGCAGGGATGCACCACCAGGACGATGTGGTGTACACCAGGTACTGCATCCTGAAAGGTAGGCCCTTCACCAATTGTCGTGTGTGTCACTCTGTATGCTCTGTGGTTGCCGATACTGCTCCAAGTCCTGCTGACAGGGCAGTAGCCTGTTACTGTGTCTCCACAGTCCCGACAGCACCAGAGCTGTTGCCTGATAAGTGGAGGTGACCAACCTCACTAGGATGAACCCCACCTGTGTGCTGCATGCCATACCTGTGCATTTACCATCCACTGGTGTCCCTTAGCCAGCTGTCCCATTCCATGCTGTCATTGTGCCCTGGCCTCAGTCACCTGTCACACTATCTATATTGCCCTCCCCACATTTGCATGTTTGTATGCCCTGCTGCCCATTGGCCTGTTGTGCCCCTATTCATCCCCAGGTCTGCACCCTTAGTATCCTGCATACACCTGTGCTGCTGTTTTGCTCCAGTCACCCATGAGATGCCCCCAGGCCAGGTCCCCAGACTCAGACCAGTGATGCAGGTTGGCCTGGAGCCAACTGTGGGCATCATGTGCACTCCCAGCATGGCTGGCATACACACAGGTGCTTTTCCCTGTGTCATTGCACACTGTATGGTGCTTTGTCAAGTGGCAGCCCTTCTGTTGTGGTACACCTCACTGTCACTGCCAGGTACCATTGGCAAGCAGGCACACGGACACAGTGACCTTTGACTCCATCGCCATAACATGGCATCAATATGTGGGTGCCTGCAGCTTGGCATGGTGCAGCTCCCAGAGCTGTCTCAGAGGTGCCCTGTTGGGCCGGTACCACCCTACATTCTCCGTGTCTGTTAGCTATTCGTAAGTGATGCTGGGACAGTACTGTCTCAGCTGGGCATACCACCTACAGGCTCTATGTCAGCCTGTATGGTGTTTCCCCAGTCTCCCCACGTCAGCCATGACTGCAGCCATTCCACACACCAGACGTGCTATGGGTCTGTTGCCTGCAGTCTGTGTGTGTGTGTGTGTGTGTGTGTGTGTGTGTCCCTCCCACACTCCTCTTTTCTCTCTCTCTCTCTCTCTCTCTCTCACACACACACAGTTTACCCTGCACTGTTCACAGTTCACCTGACACTGGGTGGCTTGTCTATGTTGGGGCTGCCTTTGGTGAACCTAACTGTGCATGATCACGACACATGTGTTGCTGCGCTGCACCGTTGACACAGTCTGGTTCAATATGTGGTTGCATGGCATATTCATGTACATGCCCCATTATCTCTGCCATATCCGTTGTTGGTACACAATGGTGCATACCTATTTTCACAGTGCACTCTGGTCTTCTCAACATTGCACTGTTGTGCATGACTCCTCTATGCACGGTGCATCTGCCATTTGCACGTGCATCTACTTTGAATATGGGAGCCTAAGATTCAGCATGTTGATCAGATTCGAGTAGAAGTAGTCATAGTACTAGAAAACATTACAACCTCTTGAACCAGGTAGTGTACCATATGCCAGGCACACTGGGGCATGCAAAGCAGTTGCATCATTCACATGGGTAGGGAGGGTGGCTGTCTTAGTTCTGCTCATGTGAGCATTCATATCCATTTATTTGGCCTGTTCAGCTCTGACTGGAACATCCATCAAAATAATACCCACACAGCACCATTAATCAAAAAATCTTAGCTGCCTGGCAGTGCCTTCAGTGCTTGGTGGTGCTATGATATAGGTATTTGCATCTGTCTGTCTCTCTCTGTCTCTGTCTCTTCCAGCACACTCATGTCACAGACCTGAGCAGGATATGCCACTACTATAGGCCAGCCATGAAGGGGCTAGTAGTGAGTGATTGCTTTTTATTTGGCAGTTTTACATTATTTTTGTACAAATAATCAATTAAATTATTTCCTTTGGGCCTCTGTGTCAAATGTGACTGACTTTGCCACTTTTATGCATTTTTCAAATTTTTTCAAATATTTGTCAATAAATCAGAACTAATCAGAACAAATCAGAACGTCACCATGTTCCAGTTCTTATTTAGCAAGGGTCAGAACTTCACTGAGTTCTCCCAGCCCTAATAGAAATATTCAAATACCTCAAATATTTATAAGAATCAGGAGGGTAGCTTTTTTCATAGAAAAAGATGTTCTAGGACAAGGGGGCATGATATGAAGCTAGAAAGGAGAGACTTAGACCTCCCCCAGGTGAGACTTCCCAGCAAGCCCCTGTTGTTGGTTCATGCCCACCATATGACCCTTGTCTGCTGCTCCGACCCCTGACCTGGAGATGATAGTCCTGCTGGTAACAAGAGAGGACTCACAACAGAAAATACTAAAATGTGTTATCTTAGCTACAATTTACTTCAAAAGGAGATGTGAGGAAATACTTCTTCATGGAAAGGGTGGTGGATGTCTGGAACAGCTTCCCAGCAGATGTGGTGGGTACAGAAATAGTAACAGGATTCAAAAAATGCATGGGATAGACACGGGGGACCATAGTAACAGGGCTAGGGAGAGGAAGGCCAGAGACCAAATAGGGTCTCTGCCAGCACAATAGGTAAGGACTGTAGAGCAAACTATGTGGGCCAAGAGGTCCGTTCCTGCTGACAGCCTCCATGTTACTATGTTTTTACTATGCAGCAGCTCCTCACTGCAACCGCACGCTCCACCCAGTGATGTCGCAACCCGTCAAACATCATGTGATCCAAAGGGAAAGAACCACAATCAAAGCACCACAGTCATCTAGCAGTTCACAAAAGAAACTACAAGCAACACACCCTTTATTCAGAATAACTGTTCCATGGAGAAAGTATAATTTATTAATTTTACAAGATAAAAATACATTCAAAATAAAACAGTTCATTGTACAGTTCATGTTAATACAGTTTAAGGACTATTTTTCTTCAAAAAGTTGAATAACTTGAGTTTAAATGTTAAAATAATAAAAATGTTTAAATGTTTATTCTGAGTGTTGTGTGGAAATGTGCCACATTATAAAGAGCAATTACACACTCTGAGGTGTGGGTTATAGCCAGATAAGAGCACTTCCGTCTTGCTAAGGCATTCAGTGCTGCGCGTGCGTATACTATAACGCACCTGGGGTTTGCTGCTATCAGGCCATAACCCACACTTTGTCATGTGTTATTGCTTGCTTAATGGACTGACAAGTCTCCTCATGTCTGCTGTCACCTACTGATGCCTGCCAACACCTAAAATGCCAATCCTGTTTCACTCCTGCTCTAGGACACGAGCATGATGGGACATGCCGAGTGGCTGCCTATGTTGGAGTGGCTGCCTTATATCCTCCTGATAGGACCTCCCCAGGTGAGCCTTCCTGTCAATCCCCTGTTGTTGGTTCATGCCCACCATATGACCCATGTCTGCTGCTCTGACCCCTGACCTGGAGATGATAGTCCTGCTGGGAACAAGAGAGGACTCACAACAGAAAAGACTAAAACAAGTTAGCTTAGCTACAATTTACTTCGGCTCACCTCCCTGTTGAGTTTATGTTTTAAAGATCCCTTCCTCCCTTTTTTGTACTACAATCCCTGATCTACTGGAGCTTGTTCTGCAATTTAAAAAGCATGTTAAACTCTGCCTTTGAACTCTGCAATCCATCGTGCCCTTTTACTCCCTCAAATCAGTTCAGTTGTACTCCATTTGTAATGTTATAATTCACAAAAAAAAACCTTTAGTCCATTTTTGTTTGTTTAAATCCTTTTTAGCCCCCTCTACCCAAACAGCTCGATTGCATCTGTAATGCTTTTGTTTATCCCATGTTGCTTTACTGTTTAAACCCCCTTACCATCAAAACCACCTGATTTGGCTTTATTTCAAGCTCCTTTATTAATTAGCTTCCTCCTGATGGTTGCACATGGTTACACACAGTCTATTTCACTGGAGCAGTTTAAGAGCCCCTCCCAGTGCCTGCTTCTCTCATGAGCAGCTGGCGCTGTAGTGGGAAGTAGCAGAAGGTCTCAGAGTATATCCAGTATGGCAGGAAGTGGATTGGTTGATAAGTAAATACCAGAATACTTCCTTCTTGTCAGGAAATAGAACTTGTGTCAATGTTCCCAACAATGGCAACCCATACTCCATTGCTTTAATGCAGACATGGATTCTAAGGAATGCTTTGTGCCTGGGACTCCACTGAGCTAATTATCCTTTCGTATGAAAACTATGAAATCAAGCAGTTGTCCTAATGATGACTTCTAAGCAACTACATGAGTAAATTAAGTACAATATTCACACACTCTGCTCACCCCATCCCTCCTGAATTAGATGGAAACATATTTGCTTTGAACTAGAAAATTAATTAAGAATGGTCTTGATACTTACACACCCACTCCTTAAGTAGGCCTAATGCCAAATCTAACATAAGCAGGTGGCCTGAGCACATGCAAACATAGCTTCCACACTCCTGCAAGCTGCTAAGAAATCTTCACCATCTTGTCAGCCTCTCAGTAAATGCTTAATAATAGATTCATTAAAAAATTTGGAGACTTAGGTGGCAAAGGATAGCACTGCTTCTAGTGAATAAAAATTATTCATAAAAAAATCTTATAAGTGTCTTATTACCTTTGAAGATGGTAAACACACAAACACAGTGCTGTGAATGGTACCCCAGTACGCTGACTGGGAAAGAGTAATCTGTGTAATACCCTAATTTCAAAGTGATACCTGATTCATCCACAGTATGGTGTGACAGTGACATGGAGAAATGCTCATTCTGCACCCATACTGTTGTTTGTGAGATTCCTAAGAGTTATACAGCCCAAAACATGTTTGAACCAAAAAATACTAAGATGCACACTAAGAAAGTAGATACACAGAAGGCCAGAGCTCATAGATGTGTATCTCCAGTCAAGCTGGTATATCATCCCTTATTAAGTAAATATTGGTCAAAATTTATTTTAAAATCTGTGTGGTTTAAAGATGCCACTACTGATTGGAGCAATGAGTTCCATATGGGGATTATTCTTTGAGTGTAAAAAAAAACACCTTTTGTTGTTTCTAGGATATGAAAGTGTCAGCTGATGATTGTGACTTCTGAGTTACATTCCATTGTCCAAATGTCATCCCTAACTGTGACAGTAGTTTACTGTCATTTGACAGTGTGTACATTAGAAGAAGGTCTCCTCTAGTTCTCCACTGTTCCAGGAGTATAGATTAAGTTAATCCAACCTTACCTCTTATTCTTTATTGTACATATTAGTAACCATTTTAGTGGCTCTCCTCTGGACACCCTCCAGTCTATTTACATATTTCTTGTGATAGGGATTCCACAGCGGTGAACAGTAGTCCAAATGAGGCCTTACATAGGCCCTATACAGTGACAATATACACCCCTTATCTCTTGAGTTAAAACTCCTCTTTATACATCCCAACACTCTATTGGCTTTGTTTATAGCATGGTTACAATGATTATGAAAGGATAAATCTTGGGGAATTAGTGTGCCTAAGTCACTATGTTGTGCTACTGTTGTGAGAGCATGACTATTTAAAGTAAACTGATATTGGTTATTAGTTGTACCTAAGTGACATTATGCACATTTATTGATGTTAAAGGACATTTATTTTTTAATGCCCAATTCTCCAATGTTTTTAGGTCATTGATGAGTTTGCATCTTTCTTCCTCAGTTTTCACCTGGGCTGCTAATTTTGTATCATCTGCAAATTTAATAATGAAACTGTTGATATCCTCTGTCAGATCTGAAATAAAAATGGAAAACTGTATTGGGCCCAATACTGACCCCTTGGGCACTCCACTACTTACTGGGCATAAATGCGTGACCCCTAATGCCCATCTTCTGGGTGCGGTTATGTAACCACTCATCCACCCAGTTGATAATGGTGTTATTTATTTTTGTCTCCTCATTTTTGTTACTAAGATGTCATGAGGCACCTTGTCAAATGCTTTACAAAAGTCTAAAAAAATCACATCAACAGGATTGTTATTCTCCAACATTTTACTGATGAATTCATAAAATACCAGATTTCTGGTTAAACAGAATCTATTTTTTTAATCCATGCTGGTATGATCAAATAACCCTTTGTTTCTAGATCTATTTCTAATTTAGCTTTGAGCAGTGATTCAAAAATCTTTCCCAGGACACTAGTCAAGCTAATGGGCCTGTAATTGGGGATCTTTGCATGATTTCTCTTTTTATAGATTGGTGTCACAACTGCTGTTTTCCAGTCATTAGGTATAATGGGATACCATAAGAACATGTTAAAAATCTGATAAAGTGGCTCTACTAGCCTGTCCTTTAGTTCCTTCAAGAGTCTCGGTGTATCTGGTCAGGCCCTGGAGATTTGTTTACATTCAAAGTATTTAGTTTGAGCAATATCTCAGCCTTGGAAAATTCGAGGGGGTCTTCTGCATCTATACTTGATAAAGGATTATTTATAGTAGTCTTAGAATTGAACACAGAGCCAAAGAATTTGTTAAATTCCTCGGCCATATCCTTTGGTGCAATTAGTTACTCGTTATTAACCTTAAGGGGTCCAATGGTCCTTGGGGTTAGTTTTTTACTGTTGATAAGGGAATAAAAACTCTTACCCCCATGTTTACTATATGCCAATCTCTGTTCGAATTTATTTTTTTCTATTTTAATTTTGTTTTTACATTCCCTAAGAATTTTCCTATATCTCCATTTGTTGAATTCATTTTTGTCTCTTTTCATTAATTTGCATGCTCTTTTTTTTTGCTTTATCAGTTTTAGTATGTTAGTAGTGACTTATGCTGGAATCCTTCCTTTTTTATTATATATTATCTTATTTGGAACATAGATTTCTTCCAGATCCAAAATTTTATCCTTGATTCTTGTCTAGAGCTCTGATGGAAAAGGAGATCCATCGTCCCATTTCCTCTTATATAAATCCTGCTTAAGTGCAACAAAGTTTGCCTTGTTGTAGTTTTAAAAACTGTTTTACCCAACTCTTGCTTGGTTTGTATGTTAGTATCAAATGTTATGACCATATGATCACTATTCTGAATGAATTCTTTAATACTGATATTGCTGATTTTATCACAGATGTCTGTCAAAAGTAAATCTAATATGTTATTTTGTCTTGTAGGTTCTTTAATTAACTGATACAAACCATTGGATGAACAGATATCTAGGAAGGAATTTTCCTGGTTGTTAGTTCCCAGAACCTCATTCAAATTTATACCAGGGAGATTGAAATTACCCAGTAGTATAGTCTCTTTATAATTGCATTTATTACTAATACTGTTTAGAATGTCCTGATGTTCGGTATGATTAGAATCAGGAGGCCTATAACAAAATCCAGTAAGTAATTCTGGTTGATTTTCCCTTAATAATTCAATACAAATTAACTCAGTGGATGTATTTTCAATTGAATCAATAACCGGTTTGTACTTTATGTTGTTTTTGATAAAAAATGCAACCCCACCTCCCCTTCTTCCCATTCTATTATTTTGGTAAGTTGTGTAGCCTGGTATATTAGTGTTCCAGGCTGAGGACTCACCCCACCAACTTTCGGTTACAGCAGCTATATCGATATTATCCCTAATTAATGCTATTTGCAGTTCCCTCATCAGATTGTACTGGATTCTTCTCAAATTGTAACTGAAATGGTTGGAATGGCAGCCAGCTCAGGAGGTAAATGGGGTATCGACATGCTGGAAAAATGTCTGTATTTATGACACATGCCTGCCCTTTCTTCCTTATCATCCAATGAATTCATAGGCATAGCATGCAAATGCATTGGATGATTGGATTACTCCTGGAGGACAAGAGGATTTTATGTAACACAAGTAGACCACTTTGGAAACACATTTTTATATCAATAATCACTCCACTGACATATACATTGCTTGTTTTATGAACCTAGCTTAAACGTGTATTAAATATTTTTTTTAAACAGTCCATTTGTCACTATAGTGGAGGTTTATTATTAGTACACTGATGAAGTCTGAGTATTGTATTGTTACACACTACTGACATGCTCTCAATAGTACACAACAGGGTGTGCATTATGCTTTCCATATGCCCGGAGTGCATTTTTGAGGCATAAGGCCACAGGGTGGTGTCTTTAACTACCTGGGAAGTGCTGCAGTCTAATGTAATGCACACCATGGAGTGTGTTACTGCACATATAAATTAAATTAAAAAGTTTGAATTACATTTTTTTAATTAATAGAAAGAGGTTTAGATGTTTAAGAATAAAACTGTTTGAATAACTTTTCCCTTAAGCAGTTCTTCAGCCTGGGTCTTAATAGCTTTTTCCTTTGAGTTTTACTAACATGGTCTGTTGAGGCTCCTGTAGTTATAGACCTCCTGTAGTCTGAGGAAGTGTGTGCTGTAGTTAGTGAGTCCTCCCACCCCCCCACCACAGTAGGTCTTTCAATTATAATTTCCTGCCTTTTTATGGCTGTGGGCAGAGCCTACAGCCATCCTGCTTTCACTTGAAAAATGGTGTTTCCATGGAATACATCTTTTAGGAGCTTTCAGTGTATCCTTCAATAAACTGCAAATAGTGTGCTCCCCTCTGATTTTTGCTATTGGCTGCTCTGCCTTAAAGGCTACTGTGCCTCCAACTTTTCAGGATATAAACAAAATACACCTTTGAAGCTTCTGTCATTTAACTCTTGTAGGGATGCAGAATGAGCATCTGTCTAGCTCAAGTCAAGTCAAATAGCTGTATTCCAGTTCTTTCAGCAGCCTAGGGGTTAACTCATTATCTCCTTACTTTGGCTGAATACTGACCCAGTATTACATGACTAATTAGGACATGTGGTATGTGGGAGACAGAGCAATGTAAGAGTAGACCCGACCCCGAATCCTAGCCTTGAAGCTGGGAGTCATCATGTAGGAATTTCTACTGTCTATAATAAATTATAACTACAAAACCAGTCATACAGAGGGTATAATGACTTGAATAGTCTTTTTTTGTTGTTGTTTCTTTTTGTTTGTTTTCTATTACTGGTCCAAAATAAGTATCCGTTTAAAAGTGTATGAGCCCTGTTTGATAAATGAATGCTCTACTATGCCATGCAGCTCCAAATGTCAGTACTAAAACAATGTTATCAAAGTGTGTCCATTTGCCTGTTGCAGCAAGGTTAAACTGATTCCATGCTAAGGAGGCACATTCTGTAATTGTACACTGTCTATTCTGCTTCACTCTGGGCTCCATTTTGACTGGAATTTAAGGCACAAAAATAAGGTTTAAGTATCCTTAAATTCTGTTCTGTTATTCCTCTGCATGCATTTACTGTCAGTTTGCATAATGCATCTCCTTGGAACCAGTTTAACCTTGCTGCAACAGGGAATGAACATACATTCTACAGTAAACTGTATTCAACCCAGATTTAAAAACAATATTTGTGCATAGATTCTATTTTGTAACAGTAGACATGAACATGATGAAAGTAGCCCTGCTCTAACACAAGTGCTTCTGGGCCATCACATGTAGTGGCTTCTGGTGGATTAGCAGGTGATTCATTTAACTCAAGCCAGGTACCAACTTTGTAAACATAAGACTGCAGAATACTATTTTCTGTTTTGCCATAAATCTGATGTACCACATTTTACTGTTATGTTTTCTATGAAACGTTTCAGATCACCTTACTAGGACAGGTTGAGGGACCTCAACATATACTCATTGGAGGAGAGAAGGGAGAGGGGTGATATGATCAAAACCTTCAAGTACTTAAAGGGCATCAACAGGGTTAGTACAGAGGACATGTTTTGATTAAAGGGAGAAGGAATTACTAGGGGACACAGCCTGAAGTCGGTGGGGGTAGTTTCAGGAGAGAGGTGAGGAGACATTACTTCATGGAGAGGGTGGTAGGGATGGAACACACTTCCTGAGGAAGTGGTATGTCTTAAAACAGTGGAGACCTTCAAAAGGGGGTGGGACAGGGTCAAGGGCAAGATATAGTACTAGTCGGTGGGAAGTTGAGGGGGGAAGAGAAGGAAGCAAGGGGTTGGGGAGCAGCATCAGGAGTCTAACCTGTGTGCTACATGACTGAGCAGATGAGATAGACCAATTGGCCTATATCCGGTGACATATTTGTATGTATGTATGTTCGTATCACTACATTTTCTTACTTCAGAGCTGAGATTTGGACTTGCTACTGTTATTGCTGAAGATGCTATTAGTTAAAACAGTGATTAAGTTATTTTTCTATTATGATAGGTTTGTACAAGGAGTAAGTGTGGTCATGTCAGAAATTAAAACTATATACTGGATTACATTCTAATATACAGCACTGAGCAAGATGAATTATACTAAAATGTTTAGCGACTGCAGTGTGCAATCAGAGATAATGTCTTCATTTCAGTTAGACTGCTGGCAGCCATGCAAAGATAATAAAAATACAAGCATATGTCAATGCTGTAGGTTTCCTTACATGGTGTATGTGGGATGGCATTCAGCAGTGCTCATGGCACTCGTTACTTGAGCTTCAAGCTCCCCACAGCCATATTGGCTCTGGCTAGAACTTGTTTGTTTGGGGTGGGTTAGCACTTGCTGGTCATCTGTTTGGGTATCTGCATTGCAAACTGCAGTGAGATAGATAAACAGTGAGTGAGTAGTGTGAGGAACACTACAGGACTGTCAGGAAAAGAGTTTGCATGCACCAGGAGGAGGACAGAAAACAAGACTCCAAAACAGATTTTCAATTGACAGTTGAGATTATAATAGCCTATACAAAATTTGAAATTGTTTTGTTGGTTGCTTGTGATATGGGGACAGGGAGTGAGTGATTACATAGAAACATAGAATTTATCATCAGATGAGGACCAGCTAACCCACCCAGTGTGCCCATTTTCCCTACCTACAGTATCTCTGTAGACCATACTTGATCTCCAGCTCTTTCTCTCTCTCTCCCCATTCCTTTCCACTAAGATTCCCTTATGCCTATCCCATGAATTCTTAAATCCCACCACTGTTTTTGCTCCCACTACCTCAGCTGGTAGACTGTTCCAGGAATCCATCATACTCTCTGTGGAAAAGCACTTAAATCCTTCCTGAATCTGCCCCTCTCCAGCTGCGTAGCATGTCCCTTTGTTTTTGAGCACCTTCTTTTCTGAAAAATACTTCCCTCCTGTAACTTAAGTACCACATGAGGTATATATAGATCTCCCCCTTCCATCCTCTCTTCCAGGGTGTACATATTGAGCTCATTGAGTCTCTCCTCATAGGGCTTTTAATGCAGGCCCCTTACCATTTTAGTTTCCCTCATTTGGACTGCCTTCACTCTATGTCCTTCCAGAGATGTCACCTCAAGAACTCTATATAGTATTCTGGGTGAGGTCTTACCAGCAATCAGCAGAGAGGCAGCATCACATCCCTCCTTCTGCTGGTGATATTTCTCCCTATGCATGCCAACATTCTACTAGCCCTCCCAATTGCTTTGTCGCATTGCCTTGGCACCTTTAGCTCATCTGGAGCTATTACCCTGAAGTTTCTTTCCTGCTTGGTGGTCATCGATAACACTCTACCTAATTTGTACTCTGCCCCTGGGTTTCTGTGTCCCAATTTCATTATTTTGCACTTTTTTGCATTGAAACCCAGTTGCCATATCATTGACCACTCCTCGAGTTTTCTCAGGTCTCGTCTCATCCTTTCTACCCCCCCCCAGAATATCCACCCTATTGCAGATTTTTAGTATCATCTGCAATGAGACACACCTTCCCCTCCCACTCCTCTGTAATGCCACCTATGCAAACATTAAAGAGCACCAGTCCCAGTACTGATGCCTGAAGCACCTTACTGGTCATGCTCCCCTCCTTAGCCAGAAATATGGAACAGGTATTGATGACAGGGTTTAGCAAATGCAAAAATATGGCTGCCAAATTTATTTTTTAAACCATTATTGGTGTATTGACATGTGAGAAGGTTAAATGCCAGGATGACAGTGTGGTGAGCAAAATCAATGCAAGGTCATGTGACATGTTTCAGCCCATTAAACAGGAGAGGTAATTATTTCCAGATGGCAATTATTTATAATGTTACAATCTTCAAAAATGATATTCATACCACTAAATGGTCTATATTTAACTGTACCTGAAAAAAACATCATGTGAAAAATTGTATTTTACATTGTATTGTTTTTATAGGCAGCATTCTGTTACAGTTCTTTTCAGAGAACCATTGATCTGGGGCCCAATTCCAGGATGAATGTCACAACTCGCTGGCATATGCGAGTTGCAACATTTGCTGCTACACTGGGGACCCTGCACTGCATTCCAAGAGCAGCAGGGTCCTGGCACATATGTTATGTGAGTTGTGACATGCGGAGTTAATGCCACGGCATGGCGAATAACACCACATGTCACAAGTTGCAACCAGCTACTGACAGCTCCCAAGAGCTCCCCACCCCAGAATGCCATGGCATGCACCAGTGGGC
Organism: Neoceratodus forsteri; assembly: GCA_016271365.2. Lineage (NCBI taxonomy): Eukaryota > Metazoa > Chordata > Ceratodontiformes > Ceratodontidae > Neoceratodus > Neoceratodus forsteri. The sequence continues at coordinate 1,649,873,097 of CM057453.1, forward strand.
ATGGGGAGCAGGACAGGTGGCACAGGAGTCTGGAGGCACACTGGTGATCGGACTCCGGAGGTCCCTGACATCGGGGTGGGGGCATGTGTGTGCTTGGGGAATGGAAAGCACATCAGTGCCATTGCCGTGGTGCTGGGAAGTGGACATCCAACAGATGGCTCCATTGAATACCCCTTAGAGCAGCTCTGAGCTGCACTAACTTGCTCCACCAGTGCGGCTCGAATTGCGGCAGCAAGTTACGGCAGCCACCCGCCTGGAATAGGTGCAGTTGCTGCCATAACTCACACTTGCACCATGTAACTGTGGGCTGTGGCATAGTGGGTGGCATAACCCATGGTTGGCATAGCCCACAGCTGACATGGCACAAGGAATCTCTTGGAATCCGGGCTGGCATACCACTTGGCACAAGAAGCGAGATACGCCATGGGGCTTGGTATATCTTGGCTACACCAGCATACGCTGTCCTGGAATCAGGCCCCTTGAGTTTTAACTAGGTCATGCTTTGTGTACAGAATTCTGAGCAGGGCTCTGATAGGTCAACAGGTATTACGTAGCATTATGTATACAAACCATGACATAGTAAAATCTCCAGATTACTGGTTCCATGAAGAGAACTGTGCAGAATGCTGTCCAAGTCCATTAAACAAAGAAAACAATGAAAAAACAGTTTTTCACATCAGTGATAATTTAGGTACAGTTAATTATGGATCACTTGGAGGTATGAATCTAATTTCTGCAAATAGAAACACTACTAACTGCTGTCAATTAACACAAAGTTCCTGTCCCAGTTAAGTTTCTAGACACGCTTTTGCCACTTTATGAACTGAAACAATGTCTTGCCATTAATACTGTATAACAGAATTGCATTATTAGTATAGTGATATAGTAAATGTACATTTACAGTCTATAAATATATTGAAATTGCATCAACATGACTTCTCTGTGTCAACCTGACTCCAAACTTTCATTGAAGGAGAACTGCAGAAAACCTGTAAATCTTTTTTCATGTGGAAGCTATATTTTAATACTTGTTCAAATTCTGTGATTGTTCCATCTTTATTGGATTTTTAATAAATTCAGTGAATGTTGATGACTGGCACACTGAAAGTAAGCAGGTTCCTTTTATAGTGGAAAACAAACACATGAGCATTAACTACATCATAAAGTTTTAAAATGGCCCTGAGAAATTCTCATTAAGTTTATAAAAAGGTCAAGGAAGACAAAGCAATAGGACCTCTGATTATTTCACCAACTGGAATGGGTGCCTGATTCCTGAGCTCTGTTTCTTAAAACCTGCAGTGGGATAGCTACTGTAGTTTGCAAGGATGTAGCACAAGAGAACACTACAGAATTGTCAGGAGAAAGAGTATGCATGCACCAGGAGTGAGGACAGGAGACCCCATTTCTCAGGTGACCCATAATTGTGATTTATTTTTATATGCAGATGATGCAGTGTTAACCGATCTAAATTCAAAAGTATTAGAAATTAACACTATGTTAAGTCACAGATCTGTCAGGGAATAGAACTGGCTTTGTCAAAACAATCTTGTTTCAAATAAAACAAAAAAGACCATGTTATTTGGCTCAGCTCCTAAATTGTAACAGTTTTTTTCAGGGACTTTAAGGTACATACTCATGATGGTTGTTTGACTGAGACTGTGAACTCATTTAAATGTATAGGAGTTGTTCTAGATCCAGCTTTGAGTTTTAATGTTCACTTGGACAAAATAATTGCCAAAGTCCATTTGAAAATTGGTACACTTTATTGTATAAAAAACCTTTTAACTCAAGAAACTTTGATTGGCCATAGTACAACAAAACCTTCTTTCTACTTTAAATTATGCTTCTATTGTAATTGATACTGCACTTTCATGTACTATTACTAGGGTATTGCTCCCAAAAATTGGAAAATTTTCACTTCTTATACCACACAGGACTCGCCATTGTTTAATCTTGGACAGACTTGAGTGGTTATCAGTTTCATATAATTATAAACTGTCATTATCACGTCTAGTGTACAATGTAATGAATTCTGGTATTCCTGTTTCTTTGCACTATTAACTAAGCATTCTTTTGTTTATGACTCACATTCATCTCAAAATTTACAATTAGTTATACTATTTGTTCACACAAATGCAGGAAAAAGAACTTCTGTGTATCATGCTGCCTCTTTATGGAATTCATTACCAACACATATCAAACATCTCCCTCTGTTAGATTGTTCTCCTACCAGTTCCTTAAAAGCACAGATGTCTGCTTATGTAAGCATGAATGAATTATATATATAACTCTAAACATGTTATATGCTTTTTATGTATTTTATTTTATATTGTATACAATATTGTTTGCCTTGTTATTATACTGACTTCAGGTCATACCTGAAAATGGAATTGTATATTCCAGTGCACCAACCTTCAGTTCAAATAAATGAAATAAAAGGCTACAAAAGCAGATTTTAATTGAGAGTTCAGATTATAATAGCCTGTAAGAGATTTTAAATTGTTTTGTTGATTCTGATGGGGGATGGTGGAGTGAGTGATTGACTAATAGCATGGGACTGGTCCTGGTGTCAGGGTTTGGTGGAGACAGAAATGGCTGTCAAATTTGTTTTTCAAACAGTGACTGGTGTATTGATATGTGAGAAGGCTAAATGCCAGAATGATTGCACTTAGCAAAACCACTGCCCAGTCATGCGACTTGTTTCTGACAATTAAGTTTCTGTATTTTTTTTCCATAATCTGTTTTGCCCCCAGGGCCACAGCATGGGAGGCTCCCTTCTGCTGGCTGTCACCCCTCCACCATCCATCATCTCCCCAGGACCCCAGCGGTGAGGTTACCTCCACAGATTACCCTCCATGGTTGGGTCAGGAGAGGGAGGTCCATTCTCCCCTGAAGTACATTATCTGGTGCCTTGTTGCAGGCCACCCAGTGATGTTGTGGGTGGAGGTGTGGCCAGCAGGCATCATACACCTTCACTGTGCCGTCATTTTCCAGCAGTTTTCTCCCCAACTACTCCCCAGGGCCTCAGCAAACATGGATGCGCAGTGCGTGGAGTGTACATGTGCACCAGATCTGGCGGCCTTGCCCACCCATACTGGCCTACTGCCTGGCCCCCTATCTGCACAGCACTACCATTGAGCATTCACTCAGTGGTAGCCAAGCACCAGGAAGAGCATCCTCCTGATCTGGGAGAAGAGAGCTGCCTGATGGTGGCTCAATCCTAATCTCAGGCCCCCCTGCAACAAGGTCCCTGTTCTCTGTAAGGTTTACTCCCCACTAATATATAGATGACACCCCCTTTTTTCTCACACTGTTCTATCCTCTTCATCTTTTCTTCTGACCTTTTCCTTTTTTTTTTCAGGGTGGCCAACCTGACATATCTCATTGCTTACTTTACTATCCCTTTTCTCAAACCCCGCCTTATGGTGCATCAGATAGCACTGGGTGCAGTGTAAAGTACTCTCCCTAGTGGGAGATATGGCCACACATGAGTAGTGCTTTACTTTTTATGGCTGCAGTAGGCAGAGCCTGCAGATGTTTTGCATGTACAAAAGGAGTGATGTCATGTTTTCTGTCCGTGGAACTGACTGAAGGTGTACATAGTCTCCTCCACCTTACCCTCCTCCAAGAAATGTTTTCCGCCCTCAAATAAATATGCTTTCATGTTAGTCAATGGTTGCAGTGCACTATTTTCTTTCTTAAGTGGGAGGTACAAGAGCTGGAACCTGAGTAGTGGGAGGCAGCATTAGTTTTTTGGGGGGAGTAAGATCCCCCCCTGCCTCCACCCAAGAAGCTCCTAAAGATCCACCCCAACTTTTTTTTGGTTCATGTGGGAGGGGCATGAGATGGTTCTATCATGCTGAAACATTTAACTATCAGAGCTGCTGGGGCATCAGAGCTTAAGCTTCGGGAGGAAAGAAAAAGCCTGAAACTGCATCCTTATACAGCACTTGTTTAAACAGCCTTGGCTCAGCTTACATTCCTCTCCTGGTCACACATTTTCACAAATACATTCCAAGAGATAGAAAGTCCCTCCTGGTGGGTATATGGTGTTCAGGCCTGTCCTTCAACCCTGCCCCACCACCTTACTCTGTATTTTGCATCAGCTGAAGCATGCCAGTACAGCAAGAGGCTGCAGTGTATATTTTTACTGGGCTTGCAGTTTTAAAGGAATAGTCCTGTCAGAATTGGCAAAAAACATATATTATGCAGAGTGTTTTGATTTGTATGTTAAGTCCTGGTGTGTCCTTCCCTCTGTCTGCTGTCAGGAGTTTTTCCTAAATTAGCCTATTAGCAGATACCTGAGAGCTAGCTAACTGGTGTTTCTGTAAGAAAACCACTGCTAAATTAAGCTCCAATCCACTATTGTTGTTTTCTACGTGTGTAGCTTGCAGGAGTGTTTTAATTTTAAAACTCTTAATTTCATCAAACTATACACAACCATAAAAGCACAGAAATTGCCCATATCATTAGCGCTATAATTAGTTAAGACTCTAGCTGTTTTCTTATATGAAACCCAATCAGTTAGATTTCAAGTATTTGCTAAACTATAAATGTAGGTACCAGCATTCTATTAGTTAGAACTATAATTTAGTCCTGATTTTGCTTTGTGACATGATTTTCATTTTTTTAACAAACGAAGGGTATGGTATGAAGCTGCAGCCTAGAAACTGCAAAATACTTTAAAGTCACTTTTTCTCCTGTGTGGTATAGCATGAAAACAGGATGACAGTTACTATTTCAACTACACATTTGATCACATTTACAATGGTTCATTGCACTACATTTACTGTATCCCACTTTTTCAAATAATAAAACAAATATTTGCCAAATTAAATAACTCACACATACATATTTTTATACTTTATTAAAAGATACTTAACATTGGTAACCAAAACAAAATTGAAAATTATGTCACAGAGCAAAATCAGCACTAACTGCCAGTTCTACCTATTAGGATACAGTCAGTATAGTGTGGTGGTCTAAGGCTCTCAGCTACAAACCTGGTGTCCTGGGTTTGAATCCCACAGCCTCCATATGTGTACTATGTGTCCCTGAGCAAATCACTTAACTTCCTTGTGCTCCCAGGTCACACCTGTAAACAAGCTTTAGCGTGTCTCTCCTGGTTAAAAAAATAAAAGAATGCTGGTACCTACATTTACAGTTTAGCAAATACTTTAGAGCTAACTGAGAGAGTTTTCTAGGGAAACTGCTATAGCCTTTACTAATTATAGCAGTGATGATCTGAGGCAATCTGTGCTTTTTATTGTTGTAGTAATTTGATGAAATTAAATTTTAAAATGAAAACACATATTACTGCTAGCTAGACATGACACACCAAAAACTCAAATAGTGAATTAGAGCTATTTAGTAGCTGTTTCTCAGAAACCCCAGTTACGTAGTCTCTCAGGCATCTACTAAATTGTAACTGTTGCCATTTGTGCTCACTGGACAAGAACAGTTACAAAGCTCTGCTGTTGTGAACTGATTTTAAAAGCACTGCATATGCTAAATTTATGGGCCTGGCTACATCACTGTCACATGAGACAGGGTGCATTATAGGAGGCAGAAGGCAATAAACCTATTTGTGATGGAGATCCCCAGGATCATAAAACTACCCTAAAGCTAGCAGCCTAATTTAGAAAAACTCCTAATAGCAGACAGAGGGAAGGACACACTAGGACTTTACATACAAATCAAAATACTCTGCATGATATATGTTTTGCAAGCTCTGGGTGGACTACTCCTTTAGTTGAGCCATCCCCAATCTGTATCCTTCCAAGAACCACTTAATGTGGTTTGCATACCAACATGGTTATTTCACTCTTATTTACAGCTTTACATCTTTATCAGTTTTTAATTGCAACTGTGTCTAAATGTTCCACCATGTAGCCTCCAGTCTCCCACTATACTTGCATGCATTGCAGCAATTGTTTCACTGCATGCAGGAGGTTGGAGGCTACCAGGACATATGCAGGTGGCAGGTGAGCACGGTGTAGGCTGCAATACTGGGATGTCTCCATACCACAGCAACCTGACAGCTGAATGTGCACCCCCGGTGTACCCCCATGTCCCCACCTAACCTACCTCTCTGTCTGCACTTGCCTCCCGAGGGCCACCTCTGATGGTATCTGCATACTGTCCTTGATTACTCTTCTCACTGTGCCGAGTGTTGGGAGTACCTGCCTGCCCATGTATACTTTTGCAGAGCAGTGCCAGTAGTGAACACATACATTAGTGGAGCTCCTGAGTGCATCAAGGAGCACTGCTGCAGTGGACAGTAGACATGTGGCACTGTGTACAGTGGAGCAGTGGGAACACTGAGGCAGTAGTAGAGGGTCTGCCTTCAGTCATACAGCAGCACTACATGAGCGTCTGTTGTGCCCAGGTGCCCTAATACTAGCAGAACTGATGCCATGTCACCCCTCTCTCTCCCTCCTCCTTCCCTCCCCTCACTGACGTAGCCCCAATTCAACATATGGATCTCCCCACCCCGAACTCTCTCTGTCACCTCCACAACATAAGTGTGTCTCATAACAGTGAAATATGGTTATTTACATAATATGACTGTGCCATATACAATACTCCATAGAACGGTAGGAGGGCATCTCAAATGCATGTTTCATCACCGAGTGCACCATGGGATGTGCACTGCTACTATAGGGTTGAGACCACACACACTATCACACTCAGTGTGGACAGGCTGTAATGTTTTCAAACCATTATCCACACTGTTCACTGGCAGTGTAGACACACTGTAATGTTTACAGACTGTAACGGTTTGAATCCATTACAGCTTTTTCGAGTGTAGTGTGGACAGGACCTGCATGTCTATGTAATTATCTGTCTTTCTATCACTTGCATGTATCGCTATTTTTACCTATTTTTAAAACAAATCTGCATATCACATTTGCCTGCACTCTGAGCACATACTTATAAAACTGTGCATATTTAGAAACAGAGAAACATAGAATTTGATGGCAGATAAGGACCGCTTGGCCCACCTAGTCTGCCCATTTTCCTACCTAACAGATAAGCTGCAGATCCTAGTTAACCAACAGCTTACTTCCTCCTACCCCCCACTAGGACTGCCTTATGTCTGTCCCATGCATTCTTGAATTCCCCCACTGTTCTTGACTCCACGACCTCCTCAGGGAGGCTGTTCCATGCATCCACAACCCTCCTGTGAATAGATACTTCCTCACATTACCTCTGAGCCGTCCCCCTCTATCTTCAAATTGTGCCCCCTTGTTCTTGCACATCTCTTTTCTGAAAGATGCTACCCTCTTGGACTTTGTTGATTCCCTTGAGGTACTTGAAAGTTTCTATCATGTCCCCTCTCTCCCTTCTTTCCTCAAGGGTATACATATTAAGCTCCTTTAGTCTTTCTTCATATGTTTTCTGGTGCAGACCCTGCACCATTTTGGTTGCCCTCCTCTGGACAGCCTCCACTCTGTCTATGTCTTTGCGGAGATGGGGTCTCCAGAACTGCACACAGTACTCCAGATGGGGTCTCACCAACTGTCTGTACAGAGGGATAACAACTTCCTGTTTTCTACTATTGCTGCCTCTTCCTATGCATCCCAGTATCCCCAGCCTTCCTTACTGCCTTCTCACATTGCTTGCCCACCTTTAGGTCATCTGATATAACCCCCAGGTCCCTTTCCATTTTTACTGTTGTCAGTATCTCACCCCCCATTGTGTACACTTCCCCTGGGTTTTTGTTTCCCATGTGCATTACCTTGCAATTCTTTGCATTGAATCTGAGCTGCCATACATTTGACCATTCCTCCAACCTTGCCAAGTCCCTTCTCATCCTTTCCACTCCATCTTGTGTATCAACCCTGTTGCAGATCTTTGTGTCATCTGCAAAGAGACATACTTTTCCTTCCAGTTCCTCTGCAATGTCACTTATAAAGACATTAAAAAGGACCGGTCCCAGTACTGAACCCTGCGGTACCCCGCTAGTAACCCTCCTTTCTTCACTGTGTACTCCATTTACTACTACCCTTTGTGTCCTGTTGTCCAGCCAATTTTTTATCCAGACTACCACCTTGGGACCCACTCCAAGGCTGGCTAACTTGTGTATTAATCTTTTGTGTGGGACTGTATCAAATTTCTTGCTAAAATCTAGGTAGGCCATGTCCACAGCCCCTCCCTGGTCTACTACTTTGGTCACCCAGTCAAAGAAATCTATTAGATTCATCTGACATGACCTTCCCATCATGAATCCATGCTGCCTTGGGTCCTGTAGCCCACTGGCTTCTAGGTCCACAACAATTCTTTCCTTCAGAAGTGATTCCATCATTTTCCCTACCACTGAGGTCAAACTAACTGGTCTGTAGTTTCCTGCCTCTGTCCTGCTCCCACTTTTGTGAAGAGGAATCACATCTGCCCTCCTCCAGTCCTTGGGTACCACCCCATCCTCCCATGATTTTTTAAAGAGAGTAGTCAAGCGGTGTCACTAGTTCTACCTTAGTTTTTTAGAATTCCAGGGTGAATCCCATCAGGCCCCATTGCTTTGTCCACCTTCAATTTTATTAGTTCTTTCAGAACCCTTTCTTCTGTATATAGACTGGTATCGACCCCCATCTTCAGAGTGTTTCTCTTGTTTGGTTTAGGTACCTCCCCCTCCTCTTCCTTTGTGAATACTGAGCCGAAATATTCATTCAGTATCCCTGCTTTTTCACTGTCACCCTCTACCCATATTCCCTTCCCTTTATTAAGCCTCAGTATCCCTCCTTTGGTCTTTCTTCGCTCCCTAATGTACCTATAAAAGGTCTTATCCCCCTTCTTAACAGAATTGGTACTCCACTTCTGCATAGATCTCATACTTTCCTAATATTCCCATTATCACAAGCATAACTAGCTTGCCCTTATCAAAAGCAACCCCCTCTGAAAGTTACTATCACATTTTCTCTGCTAACAGTCCATCATCATTACACCTAACTTCCTGACACCAACACATTGATGAAATATAACTTGTCACCTCGTGGACAAAACCCTGTTTCTCTAAAAAAAAAAAAAAAACGTGTAAAAATCCCAAGGCTGAACACATGCCAGCCATTACTTTTTCATGTCTGCCACCTTCTGTACCATCATGGGATTTGCATATGTTTCCCATGATGCTTTGCATTATTGGGGTATGAGCAATTGTGTTTTCTTTAAAATTTGGCTGTCCAGCCAATATCATCTGGGATAACACATACATCAGTGGCATTTGCTCTGGGGTTCTATTGTAAACCTATATTGCTTCCTTTTCCTTCCATTAAAATGTACACCTCCATATATTTTCCTAATAACTTGTATGCCTTCCTTAGAAAAGAAACTAAAACAAATCTTACTACTTACAAATCATTGTCTTGTTTCTCTATACCTCCTTAACAATTCCACACAGCTTCACTAACTTCAGTATGCAGCCGTGGTGTATCTGCCCAGAACTTGTTAATAGTGAAAACACTTGAGTTCCCTTGAGTGTCCCCAGTTTAGCACTAGTGCCCAAAGCAAAAGAGTAGTCTAGATAAAGAATAAAACATGCATGTAGAAAGAAAACAGCCCAGAGATGTTGTAACTGGGCTGATAAATAAAAGAAATAGATAAAGGTTGGAAATGGGCTTAGAAAAGGCTCAAATGAAATGTTTTGCTGATGGCTACACATTTCAGCCATTGGAGCAATAAAAGGAAATTGCTGTATAGTGGCGGGGGCTGCCCAAGGAGCCTAGTAAAGAGCCCCTGCAAGGTTTACATAAAATGGCAGCATTTTTAAACAAAATGAGGGCTAAAATGGCTCTAAGGTTACTACAAGAAAGAATGGTAATTACTGAAATAAAGATACAGGTCTCCTGAGCTGGCAGAAGAAGGGATATGAAGAGCACATCCTCTAGCTCCCATTCTCTTTGCCAAAACAGAGATGCCTGAAAAACAGAAACAGTAATGATGCTGTAATTACCTGTGGGTTTCCCTGTAGTTCTTGCTATAGGGCTGGCTGCCCACAAAATGGCTGGTTTTAAAGGTGTAGGCTTCAGTGACATCAGAACAAGGTAGGGACTTGCTTCCAAATGAGTCCCAATTAAGCCCAAAAGAGCTATTATTGATCCCTACCTGTGGGTGTTTTTAAACTAAAGTCTATTTTCAGGTAAAGGATTATAGGGGTTTGGAAAAGCATGAAATAAAATGCATTTATTCTGTAAAATAAAAGAATAAAAACCTAATTGTTCCCTCGATGTTGGTCACCTGGCCATGATGTCATCAGCTATAAGGCTATAAAAACTCGCCACTAGAGGGAAGTTTAGAGAGAGGTAGGCCAGTGAGCTGCTGGTCTTGTAGGAGGAAGGTGTGTTTGTTTTCACACCAGTGAATTACATTAAGAAAGTGGTAAAATTAAGAGAGAAGTGACTAGGGTAGAGTCATGTTCAGAGTTTTGTTTATGTTGGTGTGCTGACTAACACCTTGTTATTTCTTTTTTTATTTCTGTAAATATTGATTTTATTTGATTTTGAATAAAAAATCATAAATGCATCCATGCATTTATTTTATGCATCATACTGTACCTTCTGCCTAAGTGTCTGTTATTCCCACACCGTAACACTGGTGTCAGAAGTGGGATTCTGGTGGTGTCGAGACTACTTGGGAGGCACCATTAGTGGGTACTGGATCTATAATCCAGCAGATGCAAGAGAGGTAGGGAAAGTCATTCATTTGACAAGGGCAATGGCTGAGAAGACAAGTGTGTAACCTGGACCTGGCTTAGATTTCAGCATGAAGCCGAAGGTGAGAAAGACCAAAGAGGAGTCAGAGGAGGAGGAAGAACAGGACACTAAGAAGATGGAAGCACCAGAGGATACCAGCGAGCTCCTGAGGTGGCTGTGCATCCGACAGCAAGAGATGGATCGACAGCAGCAGGAGGATAGATGGCAGCAAGATGAGGATCGGCGGTGACAGGAGTAAGAGGATCAGCAATGACAGGTGGTGCAGTGGACAGACACTATTAAGGCAATCCAGGCCTTAATACCAGGGCAACCTGATCACATGGTACCTAAAGACATTAGGCTAACAAAATTAACTATGATGACATAAAGGCGTACCTTACTACGTTCGAGCGTATTGCTCTCGCATATACATGGCTGCAGGACCAGTGGGTAATAAGACTTGTACCATATCATACCGGGCATGCCCAGCTGGTCTATAGTCAGTTAATTGGACCAGACGCTGTAGTATATGATTGGGTTAAGGAAGAAATATTGCATTGGTATGACATTAATACTGAAACGTACCGGCAGCACTTTCGGTCTCAGAAGATGTCTTACACCGATGCCCCGAGAGAGGCTTTTTCTACATTGAAAGACTATTGTAATAAGTGGTTACAACCTGCAACAAAAACCATGGACCAAATTCTGGAGGCTGTTGTGATCGAGCAGTTTGTGCAGATTCTACCCCAGGATGTACAAGTGTGGGTGAGAGAGCACAAGCCAGAGACTGCAGCAAAAACCATCCAGCTTGCTGAGGACTACCTGGTGACCAGACCCTCAAGACCCAGAGGACAGAATGTGGCACCCAGACCTGTGGAGCTGGTAAGATCTTTCACATTTACACCGCAGAAACAGGCTAATTATGTAAGAAGAGACAGAGGGGGAAGGGTACCCTATTCTGAGATTATATGCCACGGATGTCTAGGAAAAAGGCATATTGTGAGGAATTGTCCCAACAAAAGATCAGAAGCGGCCCAATTAGCCTTGGCCAATATTGAATATGTCACTACTTTGGGGATTGGAAAGTATCAGACTTTGGGCCTGCTGGACTCAGGCAGTAAACAGACGCTGATGAGAGCAGATCTGCTGCCTACTACTGAATATACCCAAGCTGATACAATTGTAATATGTGTCCATGGTGATCTTCATCAACACCACACTGCCAGGGTTGAAGTGACTGTTAACAACCAGCAGCACTGCATGAATGTGGGATTGGTACCAAAACTACCTGTACCAGTAATTATAGGGCAAGACTTTCCTCATTTTTCTACCCTGCTGAGTACCCAACATGCCACCAATGAATTTGTGACTGTTACCACCAGGTCCCATGCTAAACAGGCCCAATTACTCCAGCTGTTTCCCTTTGAGGAGGACTTGTTTGACAGCCCAGGGAAAACCAAGAAGACCAGGAAACAAAGAAGAAGAGAAAAAAGGTTATGGCTGGAAACTAAACAGGCCGGTCGCTCTGAGGTTGCACCAGGTCTGATCAGCTGTGATTTTAAAAAGGAACAGTTGGCTGATGCACCTTTAAAACCTTTTTTCCACAGGTCCAGGAAAAAGTAAAAGAAGGACTGCCTTATTTTGTGCTGAAAAATGGGTTATTATACAATGGCAGGAAGGAATCTCGGGCTGTGATTGGTCAGTATGGGACTGGACCCATGGTGTTATCCTGGCATAACACCACGGATCTAGTCCCATTACAGAAGTGACCACATGTAAAGGAAAAAAAAACATTGCTCCGCTGCCTACAAGCAGCTTCAACAGTACCTGCGTAGCCGCTCTGCTTCCAATTCCTGACAAACGACGAAGGCACACAATGACAGATGGTAAATAAAATGACACCCACCCACAACCCTTTTACAACAAAACTATGAATGTTCCTCTTGTTAAAAAAAAGAAATCACTAATACAGTTGAGTTTCATGGAGTGGACGTGCCCAGCAATGACACCGAGACAGAGAAAGAGAGAGAGACAGACGTATTTAGTCTCTGCAGGGCTCTTGCCCACTCGCTCCATAATTTACCTTCTTCCTCACTCGCTTCCCAAAGTAACAGCCATCCCACATAAAAAAAAATAAATAAAAAACGAAAGGTTCCTATTGCCAAAAACACAAATGTTTCACTAAACTGGTCAGATGGTGAAACTGTCCATTGCGTGACCGAAGATCACCCGAATCCACATTCAGCGAGCAACCACATCTTCAAACTGTCATGGTGTAGCACTCGTTCACTCCTGAAGTCACTATCTCACTAAAAACAAGTAAAAACGACCTGAAATATTTTTCTACCTCATTCTTTCATCTTCTCAGCAGTGAGTCTGTGTCTGGGGGTGGGGACAACCTTACCAAAAACATAGCAGCTTCACCTATTGACTAAACAAGAAATCTGCACACTTTTTTTAATATGTAATCCTACCCATTCCTAAAAATGAAAAAACAATTATGAAGTATTTTTCTCTTTTTTTTCCCTTTACAAATGAGCCATTGTATAATAGGAAAAATTCACTCCTGGGTGTGTGTCGTGCTGGGATAATGCCACATCTGGGGCATTGGCCGCACTCAGCCTGCGGCCTCATGCCCAACCATCCCAGGCATGGCGTTATCCTAGCATGACACACACCCTGTCATGCATTATTCCTTTATAATACCATAACTGTGTTAATCCAGTAACTCAGGTTTGTGTAGAACAACTTATGGTCCCTACTGCATACAGGGAAAAACTGATGCAATTAGCACATGACCTACCCATGGCAGGCCACCAGGGAAGGGATAGAACCCTTGGGTGCATAACCTATAGATTGTTCTGACTTGGAATTCATAAAGATTTAGCGGCTTATTGCCAAGCATGTCCCCAGTGCCAATTGGTTGCCCAAGGTGGGAAAGCAGATAAGGTACCCCTGCACCTATTCCATATGTCATCACTCCCTTTGAGCACTTTGCAATGGACATAGTTGGGCACCTGACAACCAGGTCAAAAGGCAATAGGCTTATTTTGGTTGTCTGTGATTATGCTACCCAATGCCCTGAGGCAATACCCTTATGTACTGCAAAGGCTCCTTGAATTGCTGAGGAACTGGCCAAAATTTTTAGTAGGGTGGGTATCCCTCAGGAGATCCTAACTGACAGAGGAAGTAACTTTACTTCCAAATTGTTAAAGGAATTGTACAAACTTCTGGGTGTATCTGCAGTACGAACCTCCCCCATCATCCCCAATTGGATGGCCTCATAGAATGTTTCAACAAGACCTTGAAAACTATGTTAAAAAAGTATGTGCAGGAGGAAGAGCGTGATTGGGGCAAGTTTCTTCCCTACCTTCTTTTTGCATATAGGGAGGTACCCTAGGCTACAACAGGTTTTTCCCCATTCATGCTATTGTGTGGTAGGAATCCCCGTGGCCCCCTAGATGTTGTGAAAGAGCATTGGGAGGAAGGTAAAAAAGTGGGCCATACTAACATACTAGACTACATGACTTCTTTAAGAGAAAAGTTGGAGAGGTTTGTCACCATGGCACATCAGAATGTGTCCAATAACCAGGCAGAGCAGAAAATGTGGTACGATGTGGGACTGAAGGAGAAATGTTTTAACCCAGGAAAGCAAGTACTGTTACTTTTGCCATCAACAGAAAACAAACTGTTGATGAAACAGCATGGTCCCTTTAAGGTAACACGCCAAACAGGGATGGTCAATTTTGAGACTGAGATGCCAGGGAGGCAGCCCCAGAAATGAGTTAATCATGCCAACTTGCTGCGTACGTGGGTAGAAAAAACAGTCCCCCCTTCTACTCTGTTTATTCACCCTGAACAGGTGCACACTGAGTTGGATGTTGCTTATGAATGATTAGATCCTTCTCAAGAGAAACAGAATGTACAGATCAATCCTGAGTTAGACCCTGAACAGAACAAAGAGGTACATGACTTGCTACGGTACTACCAGCACACCTTCACAAATACACCAGGTCAAGCAAAAGGGGTGGTACATGGCATAAAAGTCATACACTCAAAACCCATACATCAAAAACCGTATAGGTTACCTGAAAGGATGAGGTCAGAGGTCATAGATGAGGTATGGAAAATGGAACATCTGAGAGTGACAGTGCCTACACAGAGTGCCTGGTCTTAGCCCGTGGTTATGGTTCCAAAAAAGGAAGGCAGTCTAAAGCTATGTTTAGATTTTAGGAAAATCTATGCCATCTCATCCTTTGATGCCCAGAATTGATGATTTGCTGGATACAATAGGAACAGCTAGATACATCAGCATACTAGACTTGACAAAAGGGTATTGGCAAATACCCTTGGCATTAGATGCACAGGAACTGACTGCCTTTTGAACTCCCATTGGTCTTTATCAGTTTACAACAAAGCCATTCAGTCTTCATGGTGCCCCTGCCACATTTCAGAGGTACATGGACCACATTCTTAGACAACACACACAGTATAGTGCTGCATATTTGGACAATGTTGTTATCTTTAGTCCAGACTGGCAAACCAATTTGACAAATCTAAGTGCAGTCATAAAAGCCATTACTGATGCAGGACTGACCATTAACCCAGCAAAATGTGCCCTAGCAAATACTGAAATGAAGTATCTAGTGTTTGTAATAGGACATGGGTCAGTAAAACCAGAAAAGAGTAAGGTAGAGGCTATTGCAAACAGCCCTATTCCCACCACCAAAAAGCATGTTCGTTCCTTCCTGGGTTTAATTGGGTACTACAGGAGATTTGTCCCTGATTTTTCAACCATAGCAACGCCTTTGACTGAACTCACTAAAAAAAAATTTCCTAATAAGGTTAAATGGACTACTGAGTGTGAGAAAGCCTTCCAGAACATAAAGGCTATTTTATGTTCTGCCCCAGTCCTTAGGAGTCTGAATTTCCAGGTGCCCTTTGAGGTGCATACAGCTGCATCAGACACAGGGATAGGGGCTGTTTTGTCCCAGACTGACAAAAAGGGAGAGCATCCTGTGATCTATATCAGCAGAAAACTTCATGAGCGAGAACGGAACTATTCAATCATTGAGAATGAGTGTCTCACCATGAAGTGGGCCATTGAGTCCTTACGCTATTACCCGTGGGTCACCGAGTTTACCATCTTGACAGACCATAATCTGTTGTGCTGGTTAAACCAGATGAAGGAGAAGATCGTACGGATTATAAGATGGTACCTTGCCCTACAGCCATATAGGTTTACGGTTAAGCACAGAGCAGGTGCCCAGCATAAAAATGCCAAATTTTTGTCTAAATTTGGAGCTGATAACCAGACATTGCAGGGAAAAATAAATTATACTGTGTAACAAAATTATGATTGTTTTTGTCATGTGTCATGAATAGACACAAAACCTCAGAGAATAGAATGGCATGGTAGCTATTGTCAGTATCTAGATACTGATATACCATTACTGTATTTATAAGGGTCCCTGAGGGGAACTTCTGGAGTGGGTGGGTGGAAGTTCCAGCCCTTCATGGGTAGAAGGGTATGAGTCAACAGTTGTTGCCTTCTTGTGTGGGGAGGAGTGTAACAGGGTCCCTGTTCCCTGTAAGGTTTACTCCCCTACTAATATATAGGTGCCCCTTCCCTTTTCTCTCACACTTCCTATCCTCTTCATCTTTTCTTCTGACCTTTTTCTTTTTTTTCATGTCAGGGTGGCCAATCTGATATATCTCATTGCTTACTTTACTATCCCTTTTCTCAAACCCCCCCTTATGGTGCACCAGATAGCACTGGGTGCAGTGTAAAGCACTCTCTAGTGGGAGATATGTCCAAACATGAGTAGTGCTTTACTTTTTAATAGTGAAAACACTCTTAAGTTCCCTTGAGTGTCCCCAGTTTAGCACTAGTGACCAGAGCAAAAGAGTAGTCTAGATAAAGAATAAAACATGCATATACAAAGAAAACAGCCCATAGATGTTGTAACTGGGCTGATAAATAAAAGAAATAGCTAAAGGTTGGAAATGGGCTTAGGAAAGGCCCAAATTAAATTTTTTGCTGATGGCTGCATATTTCAGCCATTGGAGCAATAAAAGGAAATTGCTGCATAGTGGCAGGGGCTGCCCAAGAAGCCTAGTAAAGAGCCCCTGCAAGGTTTAAGTAAAATGGCAGCATTTTTAAACAAAATGAGGGCTAAAATGGTTCTAAGGTTATTACAAGAAAAAATGGTACTTACTGAAATAAAGACACAGGACTGCTGAGCTGGCAGAAGAAGGGATATGAAGAGCACACCCTCTAGCTCCCATTCTCTTTGCCAAAACAGAGATGCCTGAAAAACAGAAACAGTAATGATGCTGTAATTACCTATGGGTTTCCCTGTAGTTCTTGTTGTAGGGCTGGCTGCCCACAAAATGACTGGTTTTAAAGGTGTAGGCTTCAGTGACATCAGAACAAGGTAGGGACTTGCTTCCAAATGAGTCTCAATTAAGCCCAAAAGAGCTATTATTGATCCTTACCTGTAGGTGTTTTTAAACTAAAGTCTATTATCAGGTAAAGGATTATAGGGGCTTGGAAAAGCATGAAATAAAATGCATTTATTCTGTAAAATAAAAGAATAAAAGCCTAATTGTTCCCTTGATGTTGGTCACCTGGCCATGATGTCATCAGCCATAAGGCTATAAAAACTCACCACTAGAGGGAAGTTTAGAGAGAGGTAGGCCAGTGAGCTGCTTGTCTTGTAGGAGGAAAGTGTGTTTGCTTTCACACCAGTGAATTGCATTAAAAAAGTGGTAAAATTAAGAGAGAAGTGACTAGGGAAGAGTCATGTTCAGAGTTTTGTTTATTTTGGTGTGCTGACTAACACCTTGTTTTTTTTTTGTTTTATTTCTGTAGATATTGATTTTTATTTGATTTTGAATAAAAAATCATAAGTGCATTTGTTCGTTTATTTTATGCATCATACCTCCTGCCTAAGTGTCTGTTATTCACACACCATAACACCCTCCTGCTGATCCCTGGTGACCCAAGCTTGTTCCCAAGCTTGGGTTGCATGCATGAGAGAGGAAAGGCACTTAATGCCTCAGCCCTCTGCGCCATTGGGCTGGCCATTTCCAGATTTTCTTTTGCCATTTTATGAACTGAAACAATGTATTTTCATTAATACTTTATAATGGAGTTGCATTATTAGTATATTTATACAGTAAAT
Source organism: Neoceratodus forsteri (assembly GCA_016271365.2). NCBI lineage: Eukaryota > Metazoa > Chordata > Ceratodontiformes > Ceratodontidae > Neoceratodus > Neoceratodus forsteri. The sequence goes on from CM057453.1 coordinate 1,649,890,972, forward strand.
GTGCATGTATAGTCTATCAATACACTGAATTTGCATCAACATGACTTCTCTGTGTCACCCTGACTCCAAACTTTCATTAAAGGAGAACTGCAAAAAAACTGTAAATCATTTTTTTTATATGTAGAAGCTATGTTTTAGTACTTGTTCCTATTCTGTTTTTCCACCAGTACCACCAATACTGAGCAGAGCTGACTGAATAAATTGAGCAAAGTAGCTGAGAACAACCAAGCACAGCAGGAAATGCTGAGCAACACATAGCACAGCAGGGAGAGGCAGCCAGTTAGGAGCAGAGTGAAGCCTGGACCAGGTGCAAACATTTAAGGTGACAGCAAAGAGACAGCAGAGGCAGGGAAAACAGCAGTTTGAGTCAAAGCATACAGATCATGCTTGCAGGTGAACTGAGGATTTGCAAAATCTGGTGAAGAAATGAAAACCTGAATAACACAGTAGAGGAATAACACAATACAAGCAAAAGGCAACAGGATGCTAGGAAAACTAGAAAACTCCCAAAAGAAAACCAAAAACAAAAAGACAAACATAGAAGAAAGGAAAACAAGCACACAAAGAAGCACATGTAGCCAGAGGCAAAACAAATACAAACACAAGCAGGAAAAACACACAAACACAAGCCCGAATAACCAAGCAGAGCGGGGGGGGGGGTGCAAGCCCCAGCAGGCCACAAGGGAGAAGACAGACTGACAGAGCCTCTGGCCAGAAAAGAAAAACTGCTTCTGTAGGAGGCTGGGAGGAACTGCTTATATAACTCAGAAAGGGGGCATAGCTGGTTGCTCACCCCATTGAACTACAGGTATAGCCTTTCAAATACAGTATCAATCAGAAAGTGCTCTGGGATTTTATGATGAAGCAGCAAAGACAGCTTGAAGAAATAGCAAGAATGTGCATACACAACCTCCTGGTTATACTGCTCTTTTCTATTGCTGTCTTAACTTGGTGACAGTGCTAGGTATCAACATTACATGGAAGGAGACATGTACAGTAATGATCCTGAAATAACTGAGGACATTTTGAAACATTTTCATATTGAATGCCTGTACCACTTGGAAAGTTTGGTGGGAGGCTTGTATCAGTTTCCAGAGTACATAATGTAGGCTTACCTGGAAGAGTCACTAACTAGCAGAAATATAAATTCATCTAAATTCTGGGAAGACAGGCAAGTCATTTGACTGCTTTGTCAAAAGTGGCTTTGTATTTTCTTAGAGCTGACATTTTTTGCTTCAGAAAGATGTATCAGTACAACTGATCCGCTTGCAATCATAACATCAAATGGCAACACTGCTGAGCAAGTCAACATAGTCAGATATGTAGACGTGGGTTTGATGTACCCCTTACACTCAGTATGCATGTTGATCAAATATTAGCAACTGTAAGGTCCAAAGTCAACTTTCTCTGCAGTCTAAATGTTGCCTCAATGCTGACATATTTTTTATTTTATTTAGTTTAGTTTTTGTTGACCGGGTAAGTGCACTAGACAGATTCTGCCTATTTTCAGGCATCACCCGGGGGAGGGGAATACAGATGAATGCCAACTGACCTTGAACCAGATTAAGCTGTTGGTGGTATTTTTAGTGAATTGGAGGAAATTTGGCCAGGGCACTGAGGAAATTCCCCTACTCTTTTCAAGAAGTGCCATGGGATCTTTAAAATCCAACTGAACTACCACCAGAACAGGCAGATGGGACCTCGGTTTAACATCTCATCTGAAAGACGGCACCTCAGGAGTGCAGCACCCCCCTCATGCTGTACTACAGTGTCAGTATTGGGGTATTAACCCAAGTGCCTGGTGTGGGGATAGAACCCACAGCCTTCTGATCTCCCAGCCTCAGAGGCGAGTGTGCTCCCTGCTGAGTAGAGATGCAGTGAATTTAAATTCCGCCAGCGAAGTGAACGCGAAGTGGGCACTTCACATTGCTGCTCCACTACGCGGAGTGGGCAATGCAAAGTGCTCACTCCGCCTTGTCATTACCACTTCGCGTCAAGGCAGAATGGCAATGCGAAGTAAGGTGAAGTCATTGTTTTTAATGGACTTCGCGTTCCTCATTATGATTCTAAGTTACCCACTTGGTGTTTCAGATTTGGCAGCCCCCCCCACACACACATCACATGGCTTACAGTACTGTAAGTCACATGCTCTTTAGCTAGGCAGGAAGAAAGTGAGTCATACAAGCAGACACTTTTACTTTCTCCTGTGCAGACGGAGAGAGAGTAGTGTGTTTTGTGACTGCTGATACTTTGAGATCAGAGCGAGGAAGAAATTTAAACTTTGATTTAGACCTAACAGCTTTTTTTAAAAGCTTCATTTTTGTCTTTTCTGTACTCTTTTTTTATTTAATTTGTTCTTTCTGTAAATTTTATTTTTCTTACCTTTATAAGTAGTTAGTTGTTTGTCTGTGTCTGTGTGACTGTGTGTGTGTTGTGTGACAATGTGAGTAGTGATTGCTCAGACTGAGGGAGCTCAGTAGGAGAGATGGACCAGGGTGAGGGAATGTCTGAGATGGGGCAGCTCTGGGAGAGTGTGGTAGTGGTAAGCGTTGTACCGTGTGCATGTGTGGAGGGCATGGGCACCCATTCCTGTTGGACCGCTCAAAACTTGTGAGTGCCCCCCCCCGAAGCAGGACCAGCACTGCCTCCTGTCCTGACTCTGAGGTAGTTGAACCACCACCACCAAGTCCAGCACCAGGTCCTCTGGAGCAGGATGTGCCTGTCGCCCTGGGCCCAGGTGTGGATCCCATCCCTGTTCAGCACCATGACCAGCTGGCTGACAGTTCATCTGGCCATCCCCTGCGTGTACCTGGTCCTCCCAGCACCTCCGTTGTTTGGCAGTTTTTTGACTGTGTCTGGGGGGACAGCAGTGTGGTCAAGTGCCGCCTATGTGAGGTGGAGGTGCACCATGGCCCCCGGAGGACTCACCTGGGGACTGGGGGCCAGCACACCCATATGCTCAATCACCAGCAGTTGGAGTGGCAGGCTGCCACAGAAAGTACCATGCCTGCACCTGCTGGCCATTCTGTGGCAGAGGGTGCAGCTGTGCATTGCAGCATCCCTAAGAAGAGGAGGGACACAGCAGCACCTGCTGCTCCACCAGCACCCCCACCCCCCACTACCACCACCACCACCACCAGCAGCAGGTCAGCCTGTAGAATGTGTGGACCCCAGAGAACTGCATGTAACACAGGCTGACTTGGCAGTTCTCTGGAGTGCTGTTGAGGATAACAGTGAGAGGGTGAGTTCTGTGGAGCAGCAACTGGATCACATAGAGGGACATCAGTTGCAAATTATGTCCATGCTGGAACTGCTGCTGGATCACCATGGGATCCCACATTATTTTATTTTTCCTCACACCATGTGCCCCCACACCTTCCTTGCTGTGTTATAAAATGTATTCCTCCACCATCCCTGACCCTTGTATGCAATTATGCCCTTTTTTGTTGTCTTTCATATGCGTGACACTTTGTATTCTGAGCAGTGCAAGTATACTGTACTAAACTGCATGTGTGCAGTCAGTCTTCTTTCCAGTCTGTGTACGTACTGCAGACACTGTCCAACTCCCTGACTTAAAAACAAACATTAATGAGTACAGTGGTGGGGTGGTGAAGCATGGAGAGATACTACAAAACAGGCTTACAATATATCCAAGTAACTATTAAAAAAAAAAATGTTGTGATTCATGACATGATCGTGAATTGTGATTTGTGACTGCATTTGTGACCGTGATGATGAAGAAACGTGAATGCCTACCACCTACGGCTGTACTTCCCCAATGAGCTGTAGCTTAAAACTCCCAGACTTAAAAACATGTATCAATGAGTACAATGGTGGGGTGGTGAAGCCTGGAGAGATATTACAAAACAGGCTTACAATACATCCAAGTAACTAGAAAAAAAAATAATGTGATTCGTAACGTGAAAGATCGTGAATCGTGATTTGTGACTACGTTTGTGACCGTGATGATGAAGAACGTGATTTGTACCACGAGTGACTCGTGATGATGGTCCTGACTTAAAAACTCTTATTAATGAGTACAATGTTCATGCAGAATTAAGCACCACACCTGTCTAGTACTCTGAAGGGAAGCCAAAGAAACAACTGTGACTTAAGTTACAGATGGAGATTAGGCCTTAAAGAGATGCAAATGCACAGACAGATTAAGATTGCACTGTGCACTGAAGAGATGCAGACACAAAGGCACAACACCTAATGAGTGCTCACCATCAGAAATTCAAATCTGGAAAAGAATACCTTTGCCAGTTGGGGCGGGTCGCCGGGGGGGGCAGTGTACTGCACTGCTGCAGTGACAGTCACTAGTACTAGTACCAGTAAAGATACCACAAAGAAGTACAAAAATCACACAGCTGCAGTGGATAGCAGCTTCACATTGCTGAAATTATTATGTGGTACAATAAAAGGTGTCTGATTTGATGACACATACTCACACACATACTAAGTAATGCATAGCAAATTGAAAACATCAGTAATATAACCACATATTTTAAACAAACTAAAATTATGCACTGTGGCAGTAACAGTTACTAGTACTAGTACCAGTAAAGATACCACAAAGAAGTACAAAAATCACACAGCTGCAGTGGATAGCAGCTTCTCATTGCTGAAATTATTATGTGGCACAATAAAGGGCGTCTGAGTTGATGACACGCATCACACACATACTCACACACACACTAAGTAATGCATAGCAAATTGAAAACTTCAATAATATAACCACATATTTTAAACAAACTAAAATTATGCACTGCTGCACCACAACAATCAGCAACAAAATGGCAAGAAATATTGAAAATATTACTGTGTGTACATTAACACAGTTATACAAGAAAAATATCACCAAAACAGAAAGCACTGTCCTTTTCGTCAAGTTAATCTACCTACACCACAGATACGCCCCTCCCCCAAAGCACACTTCCACTGTTTCTCAGTACACAAACTGAATGTTGTACATTAACATTCAAAATCCATACACAAACAATAAACGCTCAATGGTATGAGCACAGGAGGGTTTCCTATAATCGATGAACTAAAGTTTCAGCAAAAAAATTACTCAAAAAGGCTTTTTTAACAGCTTTTTGAAGGTTTGAATCGCAGAAAGCTCTCAGAGCAGATTGTCTCCTACAGCTTCCTACACACACTACCCCAAACTGAGGCTGTGCAGAACAATCTAGAGCCCATGTGACCTGAAATCCCATGAATCACTGCAAAATTCACATTTGGAGCTTAAAAACAAGGCAAAGTGAGGCAAAGTACATTGTTTTCAACATACTTAGCCTTACGAATTGGTAGAGTAGTGGTTTGGGAAGGTGCAGTAACGCAAAGCCAGTGTTTTCAATGGACTTCACATTACCCATTAACAACGCAAAGTACTCTGCTTCGAGTTGCGGAGCACTCCACGAATTCGCCTTCACTCCGTGAATCACTCCACGGAGCGAACTGGGGCCACTTTGCCCATCACTACTGCTGAGCCACTGACACTGACATAAGAAAGCACGTACTCCACCACTTCCTGCTCCCTTCTATTGACTATGGATATGCCTCTTACTGCACTTAATTTGCCAATGTATTGCCTATGTTCTCATTGCCAAATGTCTGTCTCAAATTGCGTAGTATGATAGTGCATCCATTGTAATTAAACCATTTTATGCTGAACTACTATGAAAAATTTAACCAAAATGTTATGTAACCTAACTGTGTTCAGACCGTACAATGTTAAGCTCAAATTCCATATCTGTCCTCCAGCTGTAACCCTTCCCCCAGGTCGCACCGTGAGACAAGCATCTTGTTGCTCAGTGTGCCTTTCCTGGTGAAACAGTTCAATAAATAAATAAATATGTGCAAACAAAACCATCCTGCTGTCCCTGGATCATTTGTACAACAAAATGTATAGGTTACAAACACAGGTGAGAAAGAAGTAAATGCCTCAGCTGGGACCCAGCTGAGGCACTTACTATGTTCTCACCTCTGTTTGTATGTGTCCCATAACTATGCACACCCACTCCTGTGAAAATGTATAGGTTCTTCCTCTCCTGTGATTAATCTATCCCATCATTGTCTGCTGTACAATATGACCAGCTTAACTGGACAAGTCCCCCAGGAACAAACTCCCTCTACAGCTGAAGAATGCTTCTAGCTTGCCGGAGTTCAAGTCTAATCTTTCCAGCCACCTAAGAACTCCCTATATTTGTTGGATCCATGTCAAAAGAGTGCCTACAAAATGGCACCAACAAGAAAAAGTGAAGAAATAACATCCACAACCAAAACAGCGACAAGCACTACATCATGCTCCAAAAACAGCGAACAGCTGTAGTGACTTTTTCTGTGGAGGGCTATGCCCCCGCCCACCAAATTAAAATAACTATCACTGAAGGGGATGCAATTCAGGAATGGGGAAAAACTCTAGGGGGATACAAGTCAGGGAGGCGGAGAAAGTTGGGGGGCAATCAAAATATTCATATTCTGGTGGGGTGAAACCAACTCAAGGACACAGACAAATGTGGTGGGGGGGGGAATAAAATATTTCTATGCCAGGGGTGGAGAGGTACAAAGTCAGGACAGTGGGTGGGCAGAACGGGAATAAAAAAAAACCTCTCCACACAGTCAGTCTTGAACCCAGATCTGCCAGTCACACAGGCAGTGACTGTAACCACTACGCTGCATGGCCAGCCCAGATCTGGCCATCCAAACAACTACCTATATGCTTCAAAAACTAACTCCCTATATTGCTGATTGCTGAAACTACAATGTTGAACTTAACATGTGCTCTTAATACAAACTAACTCATTTAACACGTGCTATTTTGTAATCGTCCAAATTGACTTGCTCAAATTGAGTCACTTTTTTGACAGAATACCATATTGGTTTAGGTCCAGAATCCCTATCTTTTTATTCACTTTTGAGAAAATGAACAAGGCATTGACATTACAGTTAATGGAACCTGGAGAAAATTATCACTTCACACAGAGACAACATACATTTGTTAGCATCAAGAAAAGAAAGTCCATTAAGTTTAGATACTGCATATGAGGTACTATACAATAGAAGCTTATGAATAGACTGCAGAACATGTAGTCTCTCTAGGCAGGATACTCCAGAAGCCAGCCACACTAAACCATGTGGGAGACATTATGGTTAGGTATTAAATTAAGGAGAAAGACAATATATGGCACATACAGCCATTATTCCCTCAATCCTGACTAACGTGTTGTGGTCATTCTAGGGCATCAGGTAGGTGAATAGAAACTCCATACCAATGAGAAAAACTGGGTTTTTTTTTGTTGTTTGTTTTTAATGTGTAAAACAGCAACTTTAATATAGTAAGTAACTAGAGAAAAACAGTGCCAGCTAATATGAATTATATAGTATGGGATAGCCATTCTAAAATGTAGTTATATTGGCTCTGATGTTGAAGTCATAGAGCAGTGGATGAGGGCGAGCCCCATCTATTTTCCGAAGTCCTCTTCCCCATACTGTTTAATTTCAGAAGGCTTCATAACCCAAAGCCTGAACTATGCAATCAGCTCCACTTTTAAACATCAATGGAAAATCCTGTAGTTAAGTTACTAAATCAACATAAGACACTTCTATCTTGAGAATATGCCTTAGGTATGATGTTAAACCAAACAATTCAACAATCAAATTAATTCATGCTTCAAAATCCATATTAGTTTATGTCTTTTCAGTGTCTTACAACTCACATACAATAGCTGACACCAGCTTCAAAAGTTCAACAGTCTCTTGGACAATCAATCACCTTCGTATGAGTCCAAATGTAGATCTTGTCCCTGCAGGGCTCTGGCAGTAAACTCTTCTGCTATTGAGTCCATTTTCTTACATGCCTTGATTGGGTCATTCAATTGGAAAGTCCATCCTCCATATGTGATTCAGAGGCATGCTGGGGCCAGTAAGGAGTGGGCCACCCCCAGACCTCGCAGCTGTCTTCTGAGGGGATCAAACAACTTATGTCTGCTATGTGTTAATTAGGACCTGCTGGGGTAGATTTTAAATACATGGCCCTCCATAGAAAGCAGGTAACATGCTCTCTCCCACTGCAGGATGGAATCATGGATCTCTGATCCCGACATGGCAAGGAGGATTATTCTGACTGCCTCTTTATTTTTTTGTGCTTGATGGAAAGGAACCCGGTAAGCTTGCAAGATCGGGGTGCATCTCAGATGGCATGGTAATGTGAAACCATTATTTTAAATATGTGAGCAGGTCCTCTCTACTGACTGATTCTGGCACCCCAACTAGGCCCAGGTTCATGGCCCAGTTTGTGTTCTCAAGGGTTTTGATCCTGGCTCTAAGATGGTTATTTTCCACTGCCATTCTAGAAAATGCAGCTTGGGTTTTTTGCAATTGGTCATCAGCGTTTTTTGCGGTTTGCACTGCAGTGTCAAACTTTACATTCTGTGCACTCAGTCTAATAAGGATCTGTTCTACTTTACAGTCCATGTCCCGGACTGCCTGCAGCACTGATTCCCATGGCGGAGGATCTACTGTACCACTCAGGCCCATTGCTTGGCCACACACTCCATGCTGGGCCTGTGGGGTCTGTTGTATGTTTTTTTTTCCCAGGCTCCCTACAGCTCCCTTCAGATGACCCATGGCTTAAGTGATATCCTTCGACTCGGAGTGATATGAGGTGCCGATCTGTGCTGTTAAATACTGAAAACATTGCCCTTTTTATTAAGTTTTCTTTGCTTGTTTAGGAGCTTGATACAGAACTGTTCAGAAGCATGACCCACCACCAGCACTGCTCTCTAGCACCCCCCAGAGTCCCTATCTAACTGACAATGATCATGCTGCATAAAAATGTTCATACTCTTTCCTGTGACCCTACTTTGTTAGCTTGTTTTGACTACTTTTTCGATGTACTTACCTTTAGAACTTGTTTTTCCTGTGTATATTTTAGCCTGCATGCAAATATTCCTACTGGAGTATGTAAACCTGCTGACTGCTGCTATCCTCTCAGTGACCCCATAAAAATGAGATGCTACATTAATTGGTGTTATCCTGCTAGGAGTAATTTAAAATAAACAAATAAATATTACCTTACTACATCATTCAAGACTAGAGCCTGAGAATTTTGAATTCTTTGCCTTTTTTAAATACAACTTATCAGTCATCAACTTTAACTATCCTTTCAATGATTCACATGTATGGCAAGTGACAGCTACTATTGCTCCAACTCCTACACCTGCTGGTGGCAAGTCTTACTGGACTCCTTCCACTGGTAACACAATCTGGCTCACCACTCTGAGCAGTAAGGGAACAACTCCTCCTCCTGATGGCACTACAACCATGCACATGCATGTGCAGTTCTTCAGTATGACCTGTAGTCAGTAGTTAGCTTCTACAGCTTTTGCTGTCAATGGGCAGTGCCTGTGTTCAATTAATGTAAACAAATGTGATATATATATATATATATTATGGTAGGGTTGAGTAGCCCTTTTAAGGTTAAAGGGTCAAACTTTGCACCTTAATAACTTTGCCACCATTCAATGAATTTGCCTGAAATTTAGAATGCATGATCAAGAGTCATACATCTTGGGATATGCCAACTTTTGTAGTGGTCAGATGTACAGCTGTGGAGTTATTAAGTGAGATCTGCAGGCATGTTTACGGTTTTTGGTGAATTCTTTGTTCGCACCTACAGGTCGCGTGGTTTGTGCGACCAGTCCAAAAACCTCAGGGAACATGCGGCCAGGTCCCCAATGTGACTTTGGAAGATTACATGAAAAAATATTAAACGGTTCAAAAGTTATTCAAAAAACAAGTTCCAATTATAAGTCAATGGGAAAAGTTAAGAAAAAGTTCGACAGTGTCACAAATGCACTTTTTAGTGTCGCAAATGGCCCTAGTAGTGTCACAAATCCACCATTTTGTTTTCAGTTGGTGATCAGAAAAATGATTGGCATTTAAAATTGGGACCCTCTAGGAACACAATTCTTTTTGTGTTCGCCTAGTCGGACCCTCAAGATGCTAGCTATGTCTTTATTTTGGGGTGAAACACCCCAGAAATATGTTTTTCAAATTTCTGGAAAAAGTAGTGTCGCACTCATGACACTTTCATGATTTCATTTGCGAAAGTGTCGTGATTTATGACACTATTTTGCAACACTACGCCCAAAATAACAGGAATTCTTTGCCGCCCTACTGCAAAAGAACAGTTTGGTCTATTGGGCTGAAATTTGGAGAAAAGACAGCCAACATGCCACAGATGTGCCTTTTGTGGTTTGGTGAAAAAATATTTGAGGGCTGCAAAGTTACGGCACTCCGAAGTTGACACTTTTTCCCATAGGATAACATTACGGCATCCGTCGCGCCTTTCGGGGCCTGTATCTCGGAAACGGTGCCAGATACAGACTTTTCGTCACAAAAATGCTTAGCCCCCCCAAGCAAGGGATAAGTACAAAACTAGCCAGGAATGTCATAATTCATATGAAATTTTAATTTTTTTTCTACATCGTACGGTTCCTGAGATGTAAGCAATTTAGTATTCCAAGTCCTCCTTTTCTGCTCCAAGGCCCATTATTATGCATACATTCTTTGTATCCACTGTGTTTTCGATGCAGTTTTTGGGGAAAAGAAGGGTGTGCCCTTTTGTTACTGTGCAAGTTAGCATTTCCAGTTGTATTTCCGTTATCATTCGCGTCACCGTTCCCGTGTACGCCACCGTGTGCATAACGGTTTGCATTTTCGTTTGCACTTCTGTTTGCGTTACTGTTACCATTTGTGTTTCCATTACTGTTTATATATATTTTTTTTGTATCAGCCTGTGCATTGCCATTTGCATTTGCGGTCGACCTTCCGTTTGCATCTGTCTTTCACTTTGCATCATCGTCGCTGTTACCGTTACCATTGGCATTTCTAATCGCGTTACCATGACCATGCGCATTATGGTTTGCATTTCCGTACATGCTTGCATTTGCATTTCCATTTCTGTTTCCTTTGTCATTACTGTTGCTGTTACTGTTACCTTTACATTTCCAGTTGTGTTACCGTGACCATCTGGCCGCGGTTTGTGTTTTTTAAGTGCGCTCTTCGTTGGCATTCCATTTCTGTTCCCTGCCATTCTTTGCTGCTGTGCCCTAACATTTGCATTTAAAATACCGGAGCCATCACTGTGCGCAGATATCAGTTGCATTTTCAGATGCGCTATGTGTCCCTTTGTGTCACTGTTTGCTTCGGCATCACTTTGCGCTTGTGTTTCTATTAACGTTTGCTTTGCCATTTACATTTGTGTTGCCATGTGCGTAACTGTTGCCGCTTGCATTTGCATTGCTGTTCTTCTTACTATGTGACAAGACGAGCTCCCGCCACCGCATTACATTCACTATTTATTGCCCTCATTCTCAAAAAGAAGGGAAATTAGAGGCAAAAAACTCCATTTAATGCATCAGTTAGGGTTGTTCCACAGTGACAAAGTGAGAAATTCAGTGTTAGCGTTAGAACCCCCTTGAACCCCACAGCCCACCCCCAACCAGCATCATGGTGCACATTGGGGTCATCTGCCCTAATTCTCACCCCACCATATGTGTAAAGAAGCTGAGGTATAGGAGAATGGGGTGAGAGTTAGGACCGACGACCCCAACGTGCACCCTGATGCTGGTTGGGGGGGTGGGCTGTGGGGGTCTAAGGGGACTTTCAAGCCTAACACCGAATGTCCTCGCTTTTGTTACTGTGGAACAACCCTAACTGATGCATTAAATGGAGTTTTTTGCCTCTAATATACACATATACATATATACACACACACACACACACACACACACACACACACAACAAAAACATATCCATCAATGAAAGGAAAATATTGTGAAGAGCAGCTTAAGGTCCCACAGTTAATGTAAAGCAAGTAAAGTAACTGGCATGGAGGTAAAGCAGAGATTACTTGGGGTATCGTCTTCAGGCCAGCAGTGAACAGTTACAATTACCATGGCTCACACTGGGGTATGTTGGTATTAGTGGGTTTTGTAGACTGTCTCAACACCATAAACAGTAAGCTGAGAACAGTAATCTGAGAAAGACCCAGTTAGTAGAGAACTACAATAAAGCAGACTTTGCAGCAATGGCAAGATAATTATCTGACTGAGATTGTGGGTATTTATTTGCAGTCAGAGATGTAACAGACATGGGTGAGTCTCAGAGATAAGCTACTAGAAATACAGGCCAAATGGGTACCCATCACAACCTTAACTACCTACACCTTCCCCCTCCCCAAGCCTTTTCATATCCCCTGCACCCCTGCCCTATGAGGTCCACCCCCCTTCTCACCTCCCTCAACCCTTTCCCCTCTCCCCACCCCCACCACTACTTTGCAATTGGACCAGGCTATCTCTGGCAGCTTCTACCACTTTCTCCCTCTTCCCATCTACCACCCACCGCTTCACCTCTCAATTCCTGAGGCTGTTCATTGGCTGCTCATGCTGACTGCCTCGATCATTCCTCAGTCTTCTCAATGCTTTGGGCCCTCTCTCTCCTAGTGCGTTGATTGAGATATTGCTCTGGCTAGCCTGTACTCTTATGCATGGGAACTATAATCCTATAATACTATTCTGTTGTAAGAGCACTTGTTTCCTTGCTGATTATTTTATACTCACCTGTATGTACTGTTATGTCCTGCTGTGTACTGTCTGACTGTTGACTTGGAGCCTTTGTAAATGAGCTCTTGGCTCAAAAGTATTAATTCTAAACTGAAATAAATAAAATAAAAATAAATAAATAAATAAAATCTCAGGAAATATGATCAGGCCTAAATGGCTTATGCTGGGTATAAAGCAGCTCATGAAAAAACAAAAGCGATCATATTATGGGTTTAAGAATGACCCATGCAGCATCAACTATGACCATTATAAAAAAAGTCTGAAAAAGTGTAGACATGCAACACAAAAAAGTAAATGGAACCTTGAATCTTCCTAAGCCAGAAATAGAACAGATGCTAAAGTTTTCTTTAGTTACATAAACTCCCTCAAAGGCAGGGAATCAAATGCTGTACCACTGTATATTAAAGGATCACTAATTGAAGACCCAACACCTATGACTTGAGAATCTAAACAACTATTTTGACACACATTTCAATAAAAATGAAACAAAAACACTTGTTAAAATAAACAGTCCAGTATTAGAATGTGCAACCACTGACAATCAAAAACCTGGCACATCTATTATCCAATCCCACGACTGCCATTTTTTTCAAAATCCTTCAACACAGGTTTGGTCCCCAATGATTGGAGAAATGCAGTTGTTACCCCAATACTTAAAAAAGGCAACAATCAATAAACAACTATCAACCTAGCAGCCTAACATCAATTTTGGGAAACACAATGGGCGGACTTTCAAAAGAAACCATGCTGGATACCATAAACAGTGCAGGTACATTTGACAAAACGCAGCACGGGTTTACAAAAGCGAGCTCATGTGTTACCAATTTAATATCATTTTATGAGCTCATCAGTGAACTCCTAGATAATAATATTCCTTGTGATGTCATTTAGTTGGTACCCAGTCAGATGAGCACTGCCGGAATAGTGCCGCACTTCAGAGCGCTCGTCTGGTAAGTGCTCACATGGACAGCGTCTGGCTTTTTACAGCACTTGCTGTAGGCACTCCCCTAGTCGCTGTCCATGGTCCTGTGCACAGGACAAGGGCTGCAGGGAGCAAGAGGCTGGCCAAGCTGCTCCCGTGGCATGGAGATCTGGGGCATGGAGCAGCTCAACCAGTGGCAATAGAGACCAGGATTCTAATCCTGGTCTCCCAACTTTTTTTGGACTGATGGAACTTAAGTTGATGATGAGGGGCCATGGAAACACTATTCCACAGCCCCACAAATTTTAACTTTCCCCATGATCCGCTCCCCCCCCCCCAGAATGAGAATATAATAGTCCAGGGGGTGCGGGTGGCAGAGCTCCCTGTGTTGGGGGGATAAGAAAAATTAAGACTATTTTTGTAGCACTTATGTTGCTGATGCTATTCTTGTCAGCGCTATATAGACACAATGCCCATTTAGTTAGATTTCAGTAAAGCATTCAACAAAGTTCACCATGGTAAACTAATTACCAAACTTGATCAGTTAAACTTGGATGGTAGAATTACACACTGGATCCAATATTGGCTGACAAACAGAAAACAAAAGGTCAAAGTTGGTGGCGTTGTTTCAAACTGCATCAGTGGTACCAGTGGGGTGCCTCAGGGTTCTGAGCTGGGTCTGATTCTCTTCAATATGTACATCAGTGACTTACACCAAGGTTTACAAGGATTTGTCAATAAATTTGCAGATGATACCAAAATTGGAGGTAGAGTCACTAACAACGTCAAGGTTGTCAGGATGCAGACAAATATCAATTCACTTTACGTGTTGTCTAACAAGTTGGAAATGAAATTCAACCCCATTAAATATGTTCTGCTCCATTTGGGCAAGAATAACCCTTGTGCAAACTATTATCTGGGAGAAACTATTTTAAAAACTGTAAAAGAAGAAAGAGACCTGGGGATTGTACTCCAGCAGACTCTGTTATTTCAGCTGCAACCACAATTATGGCTGGGATGCATAAAAAGAAACCTTATAAGTAGGCAGAGAGATGTTCTCGTTCCATTATACAGAAGTTTAGTACAGCCTCACCTTGATTATTGCTCCAGGTTTTGGTCTCCCCACTTCAAAACTGACAGAATAAAACTTGGGAGGGTGTAAAGGAAATTTATCAAATCCATATATGGTATAAAAAATGTCACTCATCAAGAAAGGTTGTACTCACTAAGATTACACAGATTAGAGAGAAGGCAACTAAAAGGTGACCTTTTACTAGTATTCAACATAAAAAAAACAAGGAATTAATGTCCTATATGGGACCTGAATTCAAAGACTTACCATTCAACTCCTGTGGCCACACTAAACAGTTATGGGGTAAATGTTTTAAAACTGAAAAAAGGGGTACCATCTTTACACAGAGAGTTGTTAAACACTGGAACATCTTGCCCGATTACATTGTTGATTTCCCTAACTTAGACTGCTTCAAGACAAATCTTGATACTGTCATGTAGAAATAATCGGTGAGCCATTCCAGCTCAGTTCACAACAGATGCCTCAACCAGTTTTTCCCTGGCACAGCACCATCAGGCAGATCCCTATGGTGATGCCCTGCTAGGGTGAAACTGGTTGAGGCATCTGTTGTGGACCGAGCTGGAAATGGCTCACCGATTATTTGTTCTAGTAAAGCCTTGTTGCACTTCACCTAGTCTAGTGCCAGAATTTGTTCTGTCTAGCTGCACCTCATTGTTTCCAGGCACAGACTTCAGTGGGCAGGAGTTGAGATTGTGGACTTCTTCTAAACTCTCATGGACACCTGGGAACATAAATGGACCACTACTGCATAGTGGGGGAGTAGACCCAAAGTGCCTATGGTGCACTTCTACTACTAAACTACCAAAGTACCAAAATAATGCAGGTCAGGTCAAGTCTTTTGTTTTCAGCAATGCAGGACAGGTCTTAAAGCAAACAGTTCAGCTCACCCTGATGTTTCTCTGGCTGATTTTGTTTTACCCTCTGTTAATTACTGCATTGGGAGCTGAAGTGGTTCAGCTGAACTGGTGAAGCCGAATCAAATTTTCGGGGACTAAGACAAAGCTGACCCAAAGTTGGCTCTGATCTACTTCTCTTCTCTCACCCTTACTCCTCACTACATCATGTGTATAGGATTTTTCCTTGCTGTATCTGACTTCCCTGACCACTCTTCAGTGTTTTAACCCTTGGGCTGCTGGCACAATTAGAATACAGTGGAAATATAGACTGATATATCAGTCCATGGCACAACAAAGGTTAACACCATATTCTCCATACGTAAAACAAAACTGCTATGAGTGATTAATATCACCACATGCTGCAAAGAAAAAATTAGCATACATAAAAAAGGTATACATTTTAGTCCTGCTTGCTAAAGCTTGCAGGACTTCAAAGGTAAATGAAAATCGCCTTTATGCATACAAGCTTGAACTGAATTTACTTTTCTGTAGTACCACTGCAAAAGCTGCAGTCCCTAATAAAATTGCAGTTGGTTATGAATACACGCCTTCCTAAACATTAAATGTGATCTTACTGCTGACAAACCTCTATTTGGTGTGTATTTGTGGCACTACAAACTGGTCAGGTTGTATCCAAGAACATTTTAATGTGATTCAAGATCCTTTCCCAATAATGAGTAGTGATTTCACAGCATCTGTGTTTGCCTTTTGTTACAAGACATACTTACTATTTCAGAAGGTAAAAATGAAAACTGTCTGGCTGATACTGAATGGTAGACATGAACTTTAATTGGCTGTCAAACTATAGATTATGCGCACAATTCAGCATTATATTGCACCTGTGTATAGGCGACCCCTGCACGACCCCTGTGGCTCATATGGAAAATGTTAACCTGGATAGTAAGCGAATGAGGGTTGAACAAAGAAGGACATAAACTGAGCCACCAACCAAAACAAAGCATGTATGGTGGACCCAGGAAGTGTGATGTGAACCTCCTCTACATAGTACATTTTATTTATTTCTTGGTTTCGGTGTTCAAATGTCTACCTTCCTATCCCACATTACAATGACACTGAAGCTCTTCAGATGGTAACAGTTTGCCATTTTTCTTCTTAGAATAACAAAATTCCTGCTTTAGTTTAAAGCAGCAGTACAGTGTAAAACAAATCTGTGCTTTTTCAACAGTTTATTCCCTGTGCTCTGTTGAGCATGTACCTGGTACTCTTTCCCGCCAGCATTGTACTATCATGCCATAATTTGCTCAGTTTTCCTTTGTTTTTGTTTACATTTCTGCCACGCCACGTTGAAAGCTGTATACTAGATAGGAGCCATCATATTTTCTGTAGTGCTACAACTGGAAACTGATCACTTCCTGGTTAGGTAGTACTGCTGCTTTAAAAAAAGAAAGGAAAAACAGTATTTCTGTAAGATAAAAATGGAAACATATCTTCACTACAGATGCTATATCCCCAGTGCAGATATTATAATTTGCATTCATCAGTTGGAGCCCAGTGACTGTAATTCCAAAGTTCCAGTTAGCACATGTGGTTTACGTTGGGCCTTATTATGAAAGATGAACATAAATGTTTCCATGGATCATTAAGTGTCCATTGATGCTCTACACCTTGCTATGATGCAAATCCATACTCAGACATAGCATCCATATCTGAAGGTGATATGTAGATGTGCCAGAGGCCTACCTGAACATTATTTTAAAACATCTTATTTACAGTGTGTGATGTATCACATACCGCTACATCAAATCATTTTTTACCACAAAATATGTAATCCAAGTAAAAGAAACTAAAAACGAGATCCACACAAAGACTGGGAAAGTTCAGTATTGGAAGATCAGCAAATGAGTAAAACTGGTTAGCAACTTCTGAAGCATTCTAAGACCCGACGTCAGTATTTGGACGTATAATTTGCATTTGATATGTCAGTCTTATACAATTTTCTTAATTTGGAGTGATAACTTATAAAAGAAAAGTTCTTCAATTCAAGACATTTCTTTTTGATGAATTCCAGACAATCGTATTATTATTCACAACACTGCAGACATACAGTATCACCTTGTTTTAGTTGGTTGCTCAGTCAGTAAATATTTATTACCCAAATTTCAAACATTATCCATTATTTGCATTTCAACATATTCCTTTCATCAACAGTCTTCACCTGTTATTATTTCCATATTTCAAACATCTTTATTTCATTTCCAGCATCCACATCAATCCATTTTAATATTTCCCCCCAGATGTACATCCGGGTTGCACTTTGTCTCATTTTATTTACATCTTCTCCACCTTAGTCTGGGTCAGGATGTACATCTGTGGCCCTCCGTCGCAGCTACCATGAGTGTACTTCCTGGAATAGTTCTCCCTCCCCACCCTTGGAGTACACCAAGGTTAGGCCGCCCCTTTTCTGTTTTTCCTTTCCTGTTTTTTCTTTGTTTTCCTTTCCTCCTCTTCTTCCATTTATTCCTGCTGTCCACCTTCAGCAGTCCTTTTCCCAACCTGTTGAGGTCCCTCTGATCCCCAAACTCACAGTTCTTCCCCAGCTTCCTTTCTGGGTGGCGGTTGGGAAACAAAATTTTGACTAACAAAATGAGGAGGTCTGCAGTTGTGCAGACCCTTCTTAAGGTCTCGCCCCTCCCTTAGCTCTAACTTCTCTCTCTCTCTCTCTCTCCTCTCCTGCCCTCTCATCCAATCCTCTTTCTTGATTACTAAGCTCCGCCCTGCTTTCCTTGCTGTCATAGCCCCAACCCCTCCTTTACCTCACCTGGCTAACCCCTCCCTTTTCTTCTCACTGAGTGGCCCACCTCCATTGCCCCAGGGCCTAGAACAAAAGTGTTTGTCTTTTAATAAGTCAACCCTTCTTGTTCTAGAAATCCTTCCCAATGAAGTGACGCCACACCTTGTTTTAGTTGGTTGCTCAGTCAGTAAATATTTATTCCCCAAATTTCAAACATTATCCATTCTTTACATTGCAACATATTCCTTTCATCAATCTTCACCCATTATTATTTCCATGTTTCAAACATCTTTATTTCATTTCCAACATCCACATCAATCCATTATAATATTTTCCCCCAGATGTACATTCGGGTGCACTTTGTCTCATTTTATTTATATCTTCTCCACCTTAGTCTGGGTCAGGATGTACGTCAGTGGCCCTCCTTAGCAGCTACCCTGGGTGTACTTCCCGGAGTAGTTCTCTCTCCCCACCCTTTGTGTAGACTAAGGTTTGGTTCCTCCCCCCTTCCTTTTCTGTTTTTCCTTTCCTGTTTCTTCTTTATTTTTCCACTAGACCACCTCGAGCATGCATTGGAAAGTGGGCTTCCACCTTTTCCTTTTGGGCTCACCACCCGATGTCTGCTTTCCAGGCATCAATCCCTATACCCAATTTTGTGATCAAAATATGGTTGCCAGTCTCCAATAAATGCACCCTGTCTGATCTGTACAGGTAAGCAATTTTTTCTTCAATATTTTCATGGTGTATAACCCTCCCACACACACTTTAAAATGCCCCCTACCCACTTGTTCATCCACCACCTGGCTCCATCTATTGCTTTATGGCTTCTGACATTCCACCAGACCCTCCTTGGCACCATCTCGGACCAGACCAGAGTGACTTTCGGCCATCATCCTTTAATGATTTTAATGTCCTCCTCCATTTGAAAATATATATCAAGCCATGGTCTAGTCCCTAGGTCATTTCCCCCAAGATGAATATCAGCAAATGTGGCTCCTGGTTGCTTAAACATGTCTCCTCCAGGAGTGGCAATAATTGACCCCATTTCATTTCCCTTAGTACCTTCCAGAGTATCTGCAATTCCTTGTGGTCGTGGTACAACTGCTTTCCCTCTGCCTTTACCCTCGCTTGCCATTAAGTCCAATAAATGAAGGCGTGTCCCATGATTCATACCTTCAGGCACTGTGGCCGACGTAGAATACAAACAACACATGAGTTTTTGGTTAAATACCCCCCCCCCATCACCACCACCACCACCATACACAGCTACTGGGACTTGTACTTGCTGTGCCCTGTAAAAGAAAACAAACAGACATTAGTTAATTTAATATTCCGCACATATTTTTTATAGCTGTTAAAAGTCCATCTCCCGATATTCTTAATCACTGCTTCATCCATCCCTTTAGCAAATGCCTCAGATGCAGTACCTATCCAGAATGAGTGAGAGGAAAACCTTCCCAGGTCCTCACCTATCGCTGATATCCCTTTTTCAATACAATTCTCAGATGATCCTCAGGTGCAACTACCCCATTCTCATGTATAAACAGAGCCCCAGTTTTCTGAGGCCACACTGTGGTATAGGCCCATAGTGCCTGTACTGCGCAAATGCCCTTCCCCTCCTGTCATCTCAGGGGAATGGATGTACCCTGGTGGTCCATCTTTGATCTTTGTACCCGAATAGTCACCACATCTGCACCCCAATGGATTACTTCCCACTGCAAGCCTTTTTTATCCGCCCCTTTTCCCAGGCTCAGCAACTCCCCCACCCTAAAAGCCCCATTGATACATTATTGTAAACAAGGCTGTGAACAAAGTCAATTCATACAGCAAATAACATACCTGAGGCAGCACTCCTACAAGTCTTACTAACATGCTAACTGTAATAGGCCATCTCTTATCCTGCTCCCGGCCCCGTACTCTTTGTCTGCCTTGAATCATGCATTTTACTACCTGACTTCACCCTGGGTCCCCCCAACCCCTGAATGTACTCACCCACCCTATGGCCACTAAATGCTCCCCCATGGTTGTATGTGGCACCCCTGTCTGCCATCCATAAACCACAAAACAGGCCACTTGCTCTTCTGTGACCCTCCCACTTGCCTCCATATGGTGGGCTAAATGAAAAGCCTGGAACACTCTCCAGGACCCTCATAGGCTCTTACAGTTCTGTCAGATCACGAGTTCTGCCAACCAATCTCCCACATAATTGGAAGTACTGGCATGAATGCCCTAGCAGCCTTTGGGGCCATGGCCTGAAATTTGTCCATCTGTAGATGGGAAAGGCTGCCAGCCACAGTATTTTGCAAACCCTGAATGCTTCTAGATATAAAACTCATGTTAATCCATAACCCTTATAAAACCAGTTGCCACAATACCCTCATTACCTGACACACCCCTTCTCTTGTTTAGATCATCCACTTCCACCCTATTATCACACCAAAAGGTCACCCTCTGGTTCCACAGGTCCTCGCTCCACACTACCAACACTACCCATATGGGAAATATTTTTAGGAATGTAATGTCTTTAGTTAAACCCATTGCCGCCCATGAACTTGGCCACCTCTCAGATATCCACCACCCTCTGTAGTATGCCCAAATCCTAAACTGCCAGCCACATCAGTGTACAGATCAATGTCAGTATTAAACAGCCATTCATTCTGCCAGAAAATAATCTCATTATACCCCTGCAGGAATTGCCTCCAGATCTTCAAGTCCTCCCGCACAGCCCTCTTGACATCAACCCAGTGATGGGGTTGTCTCGCCCCTTTTGTAGCACCAGCCAGCCAGCGTGTAAATGCATGATCCAGTCCAACAGCTCTGCAAGCAAAGTTCAGATGTCTGAGTAGCTGTTGCACCACCTGTAGTGTCACCCTCCTTTTCCCTTTCACCTCATATAAAAGGCTATTCAGCCTCTGCACTTTATTCAATGGCAGCCTGAAGAGACCCTCCTGTGTATCAATCAATCAATCAATCAAATCAATCAATCAAATCTTTATTTATCCAGGCGAACACCATTGAGCATTGCTCATTTACAAGATGGACCTGGTTAGCACAGGAACACAGGATATACAATGTATGAACAGTCACAGCATAACACCTCAGTAATATTATACAATACAGAAATACAATAGTTAAACATAGTCATAAGTGGAGAACAGTTTGGAAACAGTGGTTCAGTTCCTTCGTGGTGTATAGTGAGTCTAGTAACAGTAGCTGGAAGTACTAATGAGGGCAATTGTTAGGTAATGGTATATTACATACAATGCCATAACAAGCAAGAATGACAGTGAGTTAAAAAAAGGAAAAAAACAGTGTAACAGGTTAGAAGGGTGTGTGTGGTAGGTGAGGCGATATAGGATACAGGCAGGGTGGCAGGGAAATAGATGAGGGACAGATGAAGCCTCGGAGAGGACACAGGACAGGAGTGCGGGGAGCACAATTAGGTATTAGAGAAACGTGAAGGAGAGGCCAAAAGGTCAGGCGTAGTGGAGAGGACAATGCCATCATGGTACGCTATAAGTGCAGGGAAGCTTAGGATCGGGGGAAGCAGTCACAAATTTCCTTGACCAAATGGTCATATAGTGTCTTGAAGGAGGATAGACTGACTGGGGTACTAAGTTTTAGCGATTTTTGTATCAGTTTCTGTACCCCAAAATTCTAAACATCTGCTAGGCCCTTCAGTCTTGTCTGCTGCTAATGGCACCCTCACTTCCTGGCATAAGGCCTGAAAATCCTTGAGCATCTTGTTGACACCTGGCTGACCCTCA
Source organism: Neoceratodus forsteri (assembly GCA_016271365.2). Lineage (NCBI taxonomy): Eukaryota > Metazoa > Chordata > Ceratodontiformes > Ceratodontidae > Neoceratodus > Neoceratodus forsteri. The sequence goes on from CM057453.1 coordinate 1,649,913,034, forward strand.
CCCACTAACAGAAAATCATTCAAGTAATGAATGACTGATCCATGCCCATATCTGACCTTAAAAATCCACTGTAGCCAAGTGCTAAAGGCCTCAAATGTTGAACAGGCCACCGAACAACCCATTGGCATAGCTTTGTCAAAATAGTAACACCCACCTATCTGAAAGCCCAGGAGCTCCCAATTCTCCCTCTGAACTGGTAGGAAATGAAAGATGGATTTTATATCTGTCTTAGCCAACCATGCCTCTTTCGTAGCTCTGATCAAATGTACGGTATCCTCAAGGGTGCCATATGAAACCCTGCTGTCCTCCTCGCTAATGAAATCATTAACAGAATCCTCATCATTGAAAGACAAGTGATGGATCACCCTGTATTCCCCTGGCTGCTTCTTGGGGACCAAATCCAGTGGTGATACTCTTAAGTTAGCTATTGGCGTAACCTTGAAAGGTCCTTCTACCCTCCCAGCCCCTTTTTCTTTGTTTATTTTGGCCACCAGTATCTCTTCCTTACCTCTTACTGAACCTAAATTCTTTGCCCACTTCCTTGTCCTGCTACCCTGAAACCTTAAGCTAAAACTCTTCCTAAACCCTTCACTTAACATTTTTTCCACCCCCACGTCCGGGTACCCCTTGACCCATTCCTCCACCAACCCAGCCTTGATAGGCGTCCGGGCCAAGTCAAAACCAGCTACAACCTCCTTCTTATCTGCCTCCTTGCCCAGACCATCTACCTGCCAGATAACCTCTACCCCTCTCCCCATTGTCCCAGTAACCTCTTTTTTGACTGTTGTGACCTGCTCGAAAGTACTGTCCCCTATAACTGCCACCCGAAGTGTTGTCCCCATAATTACTGCATTTAGAAGTGGGATGGGATCCACAGCACTTATAGTAGGCATGTTTAAACCTGCAGCTGGGGAATGAACAGTATGCCCTATTGTACCCCCAACAGCATTTTTGGTACCCCCCCATTTGCTTACTCCACTCCGACTCAGTGCCCCCTTGGACGGTCATGGTTTCATAACAAATGTCTGAATGCCTCATATCCCGTCTCATATCCCCACTAAAAGAGGCCATCCTTTGCCAAAACTTCTCATCGTATTGTATCCAATTAGCCCCACCCCACATTTTACAGGCTGTCCAAATGATCAACGTGTAAGCCAATAGTGGAGTGGCCAGCTCTTTTTTTTTCTTTTGTACTATGACACTATAGTAAATAAAGCTCACTGACCAGGCATCCCAAGTTTTCCCTTTTAAACCCGTACCCTTCATTTCTTCCCCTTTTCCTACCAAAACAACTGCAGCAGCCATGTCCTTTTTCCCAAAGCTCTCATTTTCTTCATGCTTTTCAGCTGTCTTCTTATCAACAAGGGCAAATATGTCAACATATTTGCCCTTCCAGATCTTTTCTTTTATGGACAGAGGTACATGATCTCCAGTTCTCACCCCTTGAGTTCCAGTCTCCCAATCTATGTTCTCCACTTCCCCCCCCTTCCGAAATTGATCCCTTATCCTCTTTTCCCTTCTTTTTCCCTGTCTTTAATTCTGCCAAAGCCTTTTCCATTTTTGCAATACCACCCTCCATACCCCCATCAACTGTTTAATATATTCTTTGATACTACACTCTACTAATATTACCCCACTACCTGGATTGGGCTGTGGCATGTTGATGGGTCCTGGCTGTGGTCCTGGAGTGGGTACTGGAAATGGTAGTGGCCCCACCGGTCCTGTCGGTGTTGGCATAGGTCCTGGTTCTGGCATAGGCACCAGCATGGGGGCCGGCACTGACAGCGGGGCTAGTAGCAGAGATGGGAGTAAGACTGGCAGTGGCTGAGGCTTCCATGGTGGGGCTGGAACAGGCTGTGGCACCAGGAGTGGCATTGGTGTGGGGATCAGAACCGGAATTGGACTGGGTAATGGCTGTGGTATGGGATCAGGCACTGGGAGTGGAATGGTCAGTGACAATTGTACTGGAGCTGGAGCTGGCTCTGGCAAAAGCTCTGGCACTGGGTAATGTGGCCTAGGAGCCTTCAATGCCAGAGCCCTGAGGCAGTACCCTTAGGTGGGTTCCTGCCCTTCTGCCCAGTGCCCGCCCTATTCTTTCTCTTTTTCCCCATCCCTGCTGGGTTCCTGTTATCTGGTTCCAAGTCCTCCACAGTATCCAGTACCTGATGAGCCCATCCCACCAGATACATGATCAGTTTTATGGCATCTTCCTTCATTGACCACATCCCTCTGGTATTCAGGATTCCATCTGGATAAGCTCTAAGGAGAAAGCACAGCATGAAAACCATTAGCATTTCCAAACACACACAAAAATTATTTTTTTTTATACACCTTTGGGGTCTGCCTCCTTAGCGGCCAGACAAAGCAACTCCTGTTCCTTGCCACACCCCACACCCTTTCCACTCTGCCAACCTACTCGATAGATCCTCATCGGGCCCTCCTGCCCTTCTGCCTTGGAATTCTTGGCTGAATAAAACCAGTTGTCCCCCTTTAGTAGAAACTCCATCCAAGCCAATGCCATCCATCCTTTTTTTTTTTCGTAATAGACCTTCTAACCTTGTACTACAAGTTTTAGTCCATTGACCCCAACCCCCCCAACAAACATCCCCCTCCTTCTCAACAGTCTGACCTGTGTAAAATGGCCATACAAGTCATCAACCTATAAATGAACACCTCCTGTAGACCAGTTGAGCATGCCCCAGTTTCTGCCATAGTGATGGATTCCCACTTATATGCTCACATAAGATTGCCTGCGCATAGCTTGCCTTTGCAGCTATAAACCATTCCATTCAGCACTGCACATAAACCCCCTGAGAAATATAATAGCCTCATTGATATCAGTGCCCAAGGATTGGTGCCACTTAGGTCACTTGTCAGACCCAAAATAACAGAAATACTGAAAAACTGAAGGCGTCTCCATAATGAAAACTACCTTAAAACCCCACCAGCCTTGGACCTTATGCAGCAAAACACTGCCAAGTTCTGTAACTTCAGTTACCAAACCCCCCCCCCATCACAGCATCGATGCACACCCACATCTAAAATGGTGACTGCCATGTGCTCCTGACAAAATGGTGGCTGCCTCACACCCTGGTTACAAAATGGCATCTGCTCAGTGCCACTCACATCCTGCCCCTATGTCATTTACTGGCTCCTGTAAACCCCTATGGCCTAGCAGCCAGTCTCCACAACTTGCGACCATCTACAGGATTCCCCCCACTACCCCCCCAACCTCAGGCCTTATATCCATGCTGTGTGGGTGAGGGAAAGCTAATGACAAAAAAAACCTAATCTTCTGCTCCATGACCCCGCTTCTCACTGCTCCTCTGCTGTTTTCTAGGCAAATACTACAAAGAAGCATCTCCTGTAGAGATTCCAGGTGTCTTACCAGTCGGCTCATAGCCAGGCCTCTATTCTTATTGGGCCCTGTGCCCCACGTGGCCTGCTGCCATGCAGCCAGGTCCAGCTGAACCAGACGCACCTCCACCTATGTAGCTTTCACTTCTGCCCGCTTCCAATCTCTATCCCCTTCTCTGGGGGAAAAACATGCTCACTACTCCACGGTGGGAAAAACAAATCACCTCGCTCACTCCACCGATGTCTATAAACAATGGCCACCTGCACGACTCTTCTTGGTAGGCCAGTGCTACCACGTGACCCGTGACCATGCAGCCAGTCGGGAAGTAGGCCAAAACCGGCCAGCACCCAAAACCAAGCCACAAGCAAGATGTACATTATTTATTTTATTTTTTTATTATTTTAAATCCCCAGAACCAAAGAGCAATCCAACCATTAGTACAGCTCCCACAAAGCATACCAGGCCCTGCCCTGACACCCTGATATCACCAACAATTATCCACAGAATGTTGTGTATTCTGTCTGTGTAACTAGCAGGCTCCTCAGCATAACAACCCAACAATACCTATTACAGGAACTTTGTGTTTCAATTCCTCCTGCAACAGTCCTTTATACTAATAAACCTATGCTAACAAAACTGCTGTAACTTCTAATATTAACCTCTGATCAGCTAGAAACTCCAGCCTGTGCTTTGGTTTTAAAATCAATACAGTAATCTAAATTGTCCTTTTTTTAAAAAAAAATACTCACAGATCCTCGGGCCCCATGCTGTAACCCAAAGCCCAAAACTTACCTAGAACAAAAAATCAAGTCCTGCTCTCACCGACTGATGTGCTAACCAGAAACACATTTTTGGCTAGAAAAATCAGGAAGTTCTGCAGTTGTGCAGCCTCTTTAAAGGCCCTAAGCCCCTCCCCTTAGCTTTAATTCTCTTTCACTCTCTCTCTCTCCCTGTCCTCTCATCCAGTCCTCTTTCTTGATTACTAAGATATGCTCCTCTTTCCTTGCTGTCATAAACCCACCTATCCTTTACCTCACCTGGCTAACCCCCTCCCCTTTTCTTCTCACTGAGCAGCCCACATTCATTATCTCAGGGCCTAGAACAAAGGTGTCTGTCTTTTAATAAGACAACCCTTCTTGTCTTGATAAAAGTGCCAACTTGATCCATATGAAAGCAAATGTGCTTGATTCCTGAATGACTCACTTATACATTTGTTGGCTAAAGAAGTGCAAAGTGGGCCCGCATCATCATTATTTTGAACTTCAAACTGCAGAAGCTGCCTTCTCTTGAATTTTGTTGTGCTGCAAACATCTGGAACCATTTATGTTCTTCACCGGTATGATCAACATAATTCTATCCCAGACTGATGCAAAAGCAAATTTTGGTAGGGTAGCCCAGTAGCATATAAATAAATGGAGATGTATCCTGTATTGCTCTATGCAGATTGTGAAACCCCTTTCATTCTGTATACCAATACAAGGTGCAGCTTAAATGTCATCTGCTCAACTGAAACTAGAGTAATTGGTACTGGATTACTTAGTGTTCCTGTAGTATGCTGCAGCATGTCACAGGCAGAAACTGAGAAAAGAGGATTGCATCCTAGCTGTCTCCACTGTACTTTGGAAGAGACCAAGAAAAAGGCAATATCAGGGATGACAGCCAAAAAAACTGATCCATGCCAGGGGAGCAAAGGCCACCTTCAGACATCACACAAGAACATACTCCTGCTGAAGCAGGCCCAAAACACAGGTCCATGTGGAATTTGCTTGTTTCTGGGAAATGAGCATGGAATTTCTGATTGTACGTAACAACACAATACTCAGCCACTGTTAATCTGCCCCATGTACTGCAACAAATGTTTGTTGCTCATCTGCCTGATTTGAATGTCTTTTCTCTCATCAATATTCTAGATGTTAGTGCTCACGTGGCTTTCTGGATTTTCTCCAGTATCACTCCAATTCAAAACATGGTGGCTGGCACATTGACATGGCTATAAATTCTTGTTCTGAGACCCACATGTACCTTAGCCTTCCCTATCCCAGCAACTAATGTGGGATAAGTTATGTTAGACATTGTGGGGCACTGCCAGGGCACTCAACATGCAGAATGTCTGTTTATTACATGTTCCTGGTCAAGGCGATGAGTGGATACATTCTTGCGAGACTGAACAATATGCCTTAAGCTACATGACTATCTGCCACACTGACAGCACATGGGTCACCTGCATGGAAGGGTCGGTAAATTAACTGAATATAGACTCTGTGGGGTGGCACAGTTTTCACGGGTCAGACACACTGGTGCATACATTCCCTTGGCCTTGAGAATGAGAATATTGTAATGTATCTTTCATATTCAGCTTTACATTTGCTCTCTAGGTGCATACTGGCTCCTGTGGATCATCGTGGGTATATGCGGCCATTTAACATTTATCAATAGATGGTATAGTCATGCAGGCCTTAAAGGGAATAGGAAACTTGGCACTTCAGTATGAACTTTTATAAACCTAATGCTCCCAGTATTTTGAATTACTAAAGAATACATTTTTCCTTTTCAGATTTCTTTTCATAGGTTTGTAACAGATCTTGGTATTTTCTCCATTAAGTCTTTATAAAAAACAATTTTAATGCCCTCAACTGACCTCATAGTGCTTTTGTCTATGATACCATATTGCTCACTATGACAACAGACTGTGATTTCACAAACACAGCAATTGCAAAGTCAGCTAGGGACGCATGTTGAAAGATGCCATGAAATATGCACTGCATTATCTGAGAGATTTAGTAAACCAGTAAAAAGAGAACAAAATGCATGAGAAAAAAATAATAATAAATATAACTTCTGGAACTACAATAGATCAAAGACTTTAATTTTAGTAGCTCCTGCTCTTTAATTTGTTACATAAGGCTGAGGTTCATAGTGTGGTGGAAGCAGACTAGAATAGAGGGTGCTCTTTCAAAATTTGTAGTAACATGCATAGAAATAAAATCTGTTAGCAGTTGGACCACAATGGCTGTGTATTCCTACAGTACCTAACTGAGAGCCCTAGAAGCTCTCACTTTCCCCTTCCCTCTCCCTTTCCATTTTTGCCTTTTTTCTTCTTTGTTTTCCATCATCTATTTATCGTCCTGAGTGGACCGGTTAGCTTCTCAGCTCTATCCCAGGGTGTCATCGGCCAGCCTGCTGCCTCTCTCCTTCCGAGGGGGCACATTTCCCATGGATTTCCCCCTAAGACAGGGCCAGGTGGGAGGTTGTTCTCCCCCCACCCCTAAAGACTCACATCCAGATTCCCTCTTACTTTTTCTGGAGCAGCAGGGTCAGCAGTGACACCCTAGTCCCCCTCTATTTTCCACTTTCATTTTTTCTGAGGGCTATGGCAAACTCAGATGGCACATGTGCGTGGAGGTGCACATGCACTCTGGCACCGTCAACTCCTTCCACCCACCTGATTTTATGTTAGGCTCACTTGCATCGGCACTACCACTAGGCCTCCACCTGGTGGCAGCCAAGAGCTGAGACAGCTCACCATCCCAGTCAGGAGAAAAGAGCTGCCAGATTGCTCAATCCTCTCCCAGCCCCCGCCAATCGACCCTTGGCAACCTGAGCTTGTTCCCAAATTCAGGTCACCAGCGTGGCATGAGGTAAGGCACTTTACAGTGCCTCAGCCCTCTGCATCAACAAAATGGCTTCTGTTTTTGTTTTCATCAAGCCTTTGAATCTGTCCCACCCTCATCTGAATACCCCAACTGATATCACACAGACCACGTCCTCCAGCAGTGAATTCCACCCCTCCACCACCCTTTCTGCGAGAAAGTACTTTCTGGTATCTGCCCCCTGCCAGCTTCATTGAGTTGCCCTTGGTGTTTGCCTTTTCACTTAGTGTAAACAATTCCCCACTATCCACTTTATTCATCCCAAGGAGGTATTTGTATATTTCAATCATGTCTCCTCTCTCCCTTCCTATCTCAAGGGTGTACATGTTCAGATCTGCCAACCTTTCCCAGTACATCTTTTCCTGCTATCTCTGGAACATTTAGATACCCTCCTCTGTACTGCCTCCATTCCATCCCTGTCCCTCTTCAGCTGTGAGCTCCAAAACTGCACATAGTACTCCAGGTGAGGATAAACAAGTGACCTGTACAGTGGTAGCATCACCTTCTTTCGCCTACTGATGATCACCCTCCCTATGCATCCCAACATCCTATTGCACTACTCCCATTATTACTCCCAGTTTCATTTACACTGTATTGATTTCCACTACTACCTCTCCCAATCTATATTCAGTGTTAGGATTTTTGCCCCTATGTGCATCATCTTGCACTTCTCAGTGTTAAATATTGTTGCAATGAGAAGCATGGTGAATTGGCTCCTTAAACTATCATCTATGAGCTTAAATGACCAATTGAACTACAAGCCCTTTTGTGACTTTCCTTCAGTAGTGATCACACCCTGATGATATGTGCCCCATCCCGTCTGCACGCGAACCTTTCCACTTGAGCATAATTACAAGAATGACTGTGAATAATATGCATAATATGCACTCTATTGCGTTATAATGTATGGGAGTGACTTATTATTCGCTGAAATCACACACTTACAACGTTGTTGTACCACTAATATGGTCAGATTGTTGTTATACCTTCTTACTACATCATATTGATGGTACAACAAAATGGAATGGTCAAGCATATTTAAAATTCTATACTGAGATTGCAGAGCAGACTGTCCCAAGTACTTCAACATCACCCCTATTTCTGACTCAATCAGAAACGTCACATGTCAGCACAAAGAAACAGGCCAGATTAAATGTTAAGTCTGTGCCAGTGTTGCTCAAAATATTTTTTTCTCCCCGTAGTTACCTGAATTCACATCACCTGTCCTGCTTCCATCGCACACCAAGGTCGCATGCACTTCCTGATGTCAACATGGGGACGCTACCCATAGTTCACTTCTTCCCGTGACCCATGTGACCAACTCAACCAATGGAATTTCTTGCTCTGCTTTCTTCTCTCTTTTTTTTTCATTTCTCTTGCAGAATACATAGTGTTGTTATTTCAATAACTTAAGACATTCAAACCTGTACCGAGCGTTGCATAATATATTAACTTTAAAGTTTAAGGTGGAAGTTATATGTAAATGTTTGTTGCTGTTGCCATAGTGACAATAAAAGTTGTTCCAACATGGTGCTTTTTTCATGTCTGCTCAAGGTAAGCTGAATGCTATGGAGAGTGCTTCATTCAGACAAAAAGTGTACTCAATTGTTGTTACACAAACAGGGAACCCATGCACTATAAAAGCTAATATACAGGCTTTGATTAATAACTGCACTGAAATCACTTCTTAAGGTTGCCATGACAACTGTAAGCCTCTCGAGCTTAGTTTTCGAGGGTTACAATGTTCTCATAGCAACCTCTGGCAGTGCGATATCAAACCCCAACCATTATCCTCTATGTTTTCTCCAGTATATAAAGGGATATGCAGCAGTTCAGTGTGTGATAATGCATTTTATCTTGTACAGTTTCCAGTGACCTCAAGTAACCTCACGAGTGCCGAAGGCACAAGTGAGAGTTACGAGAGGTCACTGGAAACTGTACAAAATAAATGCATTATCACACACTGAACCGCTGCATATTCCATTTATGCAACAGGTTTAGATGTTGTGTGAACATTTTGATTTTGGTAGGTGTAAATAATTTGTCAAAAAAGGGAAAAGAAAATTGAATTTTATGCTGTTTTTTGCTAATTATAAAAAAACAAAATGGTATCTATAAATGAAACACCACTCATTTTGTAGATATTTTTGAGCTGAACATTTTTCGTGCTCACAGTACCATGCTATCATTTTTTGTTTTAAAGTTATTTATATTTGTTTGTCAAAAAAGTTAACAAAAAATTACATTTTCTTCTGTTTTCTTGCTAATCATATACAATATACAGGGTTTATATAAATGAAACAGTATTCATTTTGTAGATAATTTTGTGCTGAACAATTTTCGTGCTCACAGTACCATGTTATCTTTTTTCGTTTTTAAGTTATTGACATTTATATATGGTTAGTACTGCTTCTGAGGTCGAACATTCTAAATGAATTCTGAAGAGAACTGTGTAGATAAATGAGCTAGTGATGTAGTTACTGTGTGAATAAATGGGTGATGATGTAGTTACTATGTGGATAAATAAATTTATTACCATAGTAGCGAAGATAAATGGTTTTATTCTAGTTTTTATCCTGACCCCTGTTGCATAAGTGGTTTTATTGGTTTGAGACTAAGTTATAAAGTATATTGTCGTGCCTATTTCCACATGTGATCCTTAGTTCAGTACCACAAATACTGACAATAATTGTAAATGTGTTTCTGTGTATAATTCTGTGGAGCCTTGTTTTATGGTCTGCTATGGCTGCTTTTTTGTCGTAATTCAACAAGATTAATTTGGGTTTGACAAAAGCCACAATGTACTTTTGTAAGACAAAAATGTTTCCCTTTTCCCTGCATATTATCTATGCCCCTGCTCCCTACTAAAGTGAAGTATCTAATTCATTCGGACTTAGAAGTGAACATGTACTGTATTTTTAAAGTTATTATCAGTTACAAATATCAATAGTTTCATATTACCAAAAGCAGAATCCACCAGAAGCCATCTACAGCATGTGGAAACATCTTGTTATTCAGATTTTTTGTTGTTTTTGAATTTTGATATTAATGTTTATTTCATTCATCTTTATGCTCTTATCCTCATTGTGAGCTTACACTTTTTTTTACCTAATTTATTGATGATCAATTTGCACTTCATTAATTATATGCACTTTAAATGCCACATGCTTACAATCGAGCTCTGCTCCCTGGAGAAGCTACTGAGTGTGACAATACAGTGGGGTGGTTATTGGAGGTTCAATAAACTTTGCACCAATAAACATTTTAAGCCCTCCAGTATCTGGTGTGTGCACTATTTTTCAGTTTTTTTCTGTGTTAAATTTTAACTGCGATACTTTGGACCAGCTTTCCAATCTACCAAGTTCCTCTTTCATAATTTTTGACACCTTCTTCACAATCCATCCAGCCACAGAGCTTAGTATTATCAGTGAAATGAGACATCTTGTCCAGAAGCTCTACCTTCTATGTCACAGATGAAGATGTTGGAGAAAATTGGTCCTAAGACTGATCCCTGTGGTGCCATGCTAGTGAACCCTCTGACCCTTAAGAACTCACCATTTATGGGCCATCCCAGGGGTGTGAGGGGGGTGAAGCACCATTAGCACCTCACCTCTTGCCACACCGGCAACCCATGTTGAGCCACAAACATGGGTTGCCAGGGGTTGGCTGGGGAGAGAAAGGATTGAACACCCAATGACTGCTCTTCTTTCCCGGGGGAGGGCCTGCACACCCTACTGAATGACTGCCATCTGGTGGAGGCCATGTAGTTGTGCAGGTCAAGGAGGCCAGTGGAAGGGAGGGCTGCAGGACTTCCATGGTGTGCATGTGCTTTCACACAAGCGCGTCTACATGCACACCCCAGCATGGGGAAAAGGGCAAAAAACAGAAAAGGGAAGGCTCTGGCTTTGTGAACCCTGCCTGCCAACCCCCGCTCCCATGTCACCATATGACTACTGCCCTGACTTCCCAGGGGTGGTTAGTTGGTTTGGTGGATGTCAGATGGGTGAGGCAGGGACAGGGCTCAGAGCCACCAGAGCTGGCCTGCTGGGAGACAAACCTAAATAAAATAAAAAAAAGAACTCACCATTTATTATCACCCCCTGGGTCCTATCATTTAACCTGTTCCCCACCTGCCTAGTAATTTTTTCCCCACTCTGAGGTCCTGCATCTTCTCAACCAAGCATCCATGTGGAGTGTAATCATTGTCTTTCATTCTGCAGTCCATTAACCTCTAAAACTTGCTACCCTTTCCCTTATTATCATCTCTAGCAGTTTCTGTACGATAGAGGTTAGGCTAACAGGTTTGCAGTTTCCCTGGTCATCCCTTCTACTGCTCTTGTGCAGGGGAACTACATTTCCCCTTCTCCAGTCCCTGGGTACTATTCCTTTCTTCAGTGAGCTATTGAATAGATCAGTTAGGGGTTCAGCATGACCAGCCCCATCTCCTTAAGCACACAAAGAATGCGGCCCAAATGGACTCACGGACTTATCCACTTTTACTGGGCTTAAGCACTTCAGCACCTTTTTAACTGAAATGGGATCCACATCGACCTCCCCCCAATGGCACAATCAGGCGTTGGCCTCTTGTCCTCCACTGTAAATACTGGGCAGATATATCTGTCCAGGACCTCAGACTTGCCTATATCTTCTCCTCCCACTCCTCTCCTTGCTTCAGCCTGACTATTACTTCCTTTTGTTCCTCATATTTTGAAGTAACAAAGAAGGTCTTGCTGCTCTCTTTGTACATTCTGCAGTTCTCACTTCTGTATCAGCCTTAGCCATCCTCACTGTCCTGTTGGCCTCCTCAAAACCCTGTTCCCCTCTGCTTTACTGGTTCTGTGTGTCCTAATTGACCTTTCTTAGTCCTTATAGCATCACTTAACTTTCTTTGTAAACCATGTTTTTTTAACCCCCCCTTCTTCTTGCTGATTATCCTTACTAAGAAATATGTGACCTCTCTCTCATTTTTTATCAGTTTGCATTTAGTTTCCACACCCTTTGTCACTCTTACCCCTCTAGTTTCTTTTGCTGGTTCCAAGTCATCTCCAGTTGCAAAACTGTGTGCACAATAGTTACAGTATGATGTAGTTACCCTCTGCTCCCTTTGGGAGACCTAACATACAGACATGAATGGGCCTGTCACTGTTCTCAAAGGCCTCAAGATGGCTGCAGTGGTAGGCAGTTTCTTGCTAGAAGTTTAGGCTACCAATCCCTGGATTTTAATGCAACAGTCACTCATTAGGGTACCATGTAATAAGAGTTAATGAATAATAGTGCCATCACAATATGGCAAACACAAAATAATGATTGGCACCACAGCAACAAGCACTACAGTTACTAAACAAATGGCAAAGTGCTTTATCTTATTTTTGAGGGGAGCTATGCTCCTTGCACCACCAACTGCAGGGGGCTTTGCCCCTCACACCTATCTAACTAAAATAACAATCTCTGGGGGCAACTCAGGCAATGAGAGAAAATTGGGAAGAGAGATGTTCCTCAGCAGAAAAAAGTACAAACACTAACAAATAAACAAAAACATACCAGTTGGGAACCGAACCTAGCTCTGCCTGCACGGCCCAGCTACTCAATGGTGGTGACTGTAATCACCACGCTAAGAGAGCAGCTTGGTTTGCAGCCCACAGCTGCTGCTCCAAATATTGCCTGTCCTCATTCCCCTCTCTGTTTCCCTACTTCCGTATCCATCAATGTTTTTCCTCTTCGCTCTCTTTACCTACTCGCTATTCTTAACAGCTCACTATACCTCCATGTCTTCAAATTGAGTCACTCATTTGATGGGTTACCCTCATTAGTGTCTTTTGCTGCCGTGTTCACCTACTCTTTTTTTGCTTCCTGGGCACCCATCACCTCCAGTACCTTTCGAGGTTTTGCCCATCTCCATTACCACCAGCAGTACCAACTCTCAGGCCAGTGTACTCCTCGATGCTTCATGCTTGGTAGCTTCAGTGTGATCTGAGCTCTCAGTTTGGGCCTGCTGCTGTTGTTGTTTTTGTATAACTTTTCCAGTTGCTCCTTTTAGATATCCCATGAACCAGAAATTGGAATACACTGAATCTGGAGAGAAAACATTTATATGTATTGACAAAATTTAACTACCTAACTCAAATGTATAAAATGTGTAAATAAAATTATGTTCTAACCTGGCTGGGAAAAGGTTCAGAGCAGTGCAGGAGGAGTTTTTGACATTGGAGAGGGGCCTTAGACAAGTAGCACGCATGATAACCTTCTCAGAGGTGCTTCCTGTCTGTGGCACAGGTGAGGCTAGGGTGCTCCACACGATGGGATTCAATCAATGGTTGAAAAACTAGTGCAGAGCTCAGGGTTTTGTCTTCATTGAGGACTAGGGGTCCACCTGAAGGGATACAGGCCTATACTGGCGCAATGGTGTGCATCTCTCAGGAGGGGAACCAGGACCTTAGGTGATAGGTTTAAATGCTTAATTGGCAAGCATTTAAAGTAGCCAAGGGGGGGATGCACTGAAAAGGAGCAGGGAAATCCTAGCCTCCCCCAAAGAATTCAGGGTAGTTAGTGAGGTAAACACCAAGATAGAGAAGTCAATAGGGAGAAGGGCAGGGGTAAATGGAGAAAAAGGCAAAGGCAGTAAGGACAGGGATGGGGCAAAAAGGAGTAAGGCCATCCAAAAATGGAGGGTAATGAGTACCAATGCCCATAGTCTAGATAACAAGCTCCCTGAACTGGTGGCCTTGATGGAAGAGGGATGCCTGGATATCGTGGCAATCACAGAAACATGGAATACAGAGAACCATGACTCGGATGCTAACATACCTGGGTATACAATCTACAGGAGGGATAGGGAGGGTAGAAGAGGAGGAGGAGTAGCTCTCTATGTAAGAGAAGGGATCAAAGCAAAGGAACGAATGGGAAAACAGGGAGGAGACGAAGCACTGTGGGTCACCCTGGAGACCAGAAATGGCACCACAATCCACATGGAGGTTGTATACAGACCCCCGTCTCAGGGGGAGGAAATAGACAAGAAAATGATAGAAGGCATCCTTAGGATAGTAGAAAAGAGGAGATATTGTCAATGGGGGACCTGAATATGCCAGATGTTAACTGAAGCACCTTTGCTGTAGCCACATCTAGGAGCAGGGTCATTCTCGATGCCCTATAGGGAGCATACCTCAGACAGCTAGTGTTGGAACCCACTCGGGAGGGAGAAATCTTAGACCTGGTACTCTCAAATGGGGATGAAGAAAGGATCTCAGATCTAGAAGTGGGTAGCCATCTGAGAACAAGTGACCACCAAACAGTGTGGTTCATGATAAATACAGCCACAGAGTCAAGCCATACAAAAGTGGGGGTACTTGACTTTAGGTGGGCTGACTTTGTCAACTTGGGAGAGTGACTCAAGAAAAGCACTAGCAAACAGGCAAGAAGGAGGGGTGGAGGAACAATGTGGAAACATCAAAACTACCATCACAGAGGCAACAAGCCTGTGTGTGAAGCAAATAAACAAATAAAAAAAGAAAGAAAATACCACTATGGTTCTCAAAAGAGGTGGCGGTCAAGGTTAGGGACAAAAGATAGCATGCAGGAAGTATAAGGAAACACAGAAGAAGCAGGACAGAGAACTGTACCAGTTAAAGCAGAAGAAAGCGGGGAAGGCAGTCAGAATAGCAAAGCCCAAACCAAAGAAAAGATAGCCAACTCAGTTAAGAAGGGGAATAAAACCTTTTATAGGTACATTAGGGAGTGAAGAAAGATCAAGGGGGGGTTTGAAAGACTGTTTTTTTTGGCATTGTTTGTTTATTCTGTATGCCAAGTACCTGAAAATCAATAAAGTTCAATTTAAAAAAAAAGAAAGACCAAGGGAGGGATAGTGAGGCTTAATATAGGGGAGGATGGGTGGGCAGAGAGGGTCAGTGAAAAAGCAGGGATACTGAATGAATACTTCTGCTCAGTAGTCACAAAAGAAGAGGGGGGAGACCGAATCCAATCAATAAAAGCACTCTGATAGGGGGGTCGGTGCTAGTCCTTTCACAGAAGAAAGGGTTCTGAAAGAACTCCTAAAACTGAAGGTGGACAAAGCAATGGGGCCTGATGGTATTCACCCCAGAATTCTATAAGAACTAAGGGGAGAACTAGTGACACCACTGACTACCTTTTTTTTAAAATTCAAAGTTTATTAGTTTCACACTCAATAAACTACAAAAGTCATTCCCAGCATACCATAGTAATGTATGCAAGATAACACACTGACTACTCTTTTTAACAAATCATGGGAAGATGGTGTGGTACCTGAGGACTGGAGGAGGGCGGATGTGATTCCCCTTCACAAAATTGGGAGCAAAGCAGAGGCAGGAAACTACAATCCTGTTAGCTTGACCTCAGTGGTAGGGAAAATGATGGAATCACTTCTGAAGGAAAGAATTGTTGAGTACCTAGAGGCCAGCGGGGCACAGGACCCAAAGCAGCATGGATTCACAGTGGGACGGTCATGTCAGATGACTCTAATAGATTTCTTTGACTGGGTGACCAAAGTAGTAGACCATGGAGGGGCTGTGGACATGACCTACCTAGACTTTAGCAAGGCATTTGACACAGTCTCACACAAAAGATTAATAAACAAATTAGCCAGCCTGGGAGTGGGTCCCAGGGTGGTAGCCTGGGTAAAAATTGGCTGGACAACAAGACACAGAGGGTAATAGTAAGCAGTCCACTCCGAAGAAAGGGGGGTTACCAGCAGGGTTCGGTACTGGGTCCAGTCCTTTTTATTATCTTTATAAGTGACATTGCAGAGGGACTGGAAGGAAAAGTATGCCTCTTTGCAGATGACACAAAGATCTGCAACAGGGTTGATACACAAGGGGGGGGCGGAAAGGATGAGAAGGGACTTGGTAAGGTTGGAGAAATGGTCCACCACGAATATCTACATGCTTCAAATCCCTACACGTGATTCCACCCACCTTAAGCTCTTCCTTCTCCCCATCTCTCTTCCATACTATTTCACACTCTACTCTCAACCCTTCCTCCACTTGCTATCATCTTCCCGTCCCTATCTGTACTATCTCACCTTCTTCCCTCCTTCTCCCTTCATCCCTTACTCTTTCCAGGTGTACAGTCGTCATAACAGCACTTAATGTATACAGTACATTACAACCCTGTACTTCCTGCACTTGTTGGTTCTGAATACCTTAATGTATTGTTTATCATTGATCTGGTCAAACTATGTACTTCTCTGATTCGCTAAGTTGATTGTATTTCTGATTCCTCCACACTGCATCACCTATGTTATATGCAGTGTCTCACTGTTGTTGTTCATTGTATTCGACTTGTATCCTCCCGGGCTGTGCCTGAAAATAGGCATCTTTATGCTTAGTGCACTCACCCGGTCAACAAAAGCAAATAAATAAATAAAAGTATGGCAGCTTAGATTCAATGCAAAGAAGTGCAAAGTAAATGCACCTGGGAAACAAAATCCCATGGGAAGAGTACACAATGGGTGGGGAGGTATTAACAACAACAAAAATGGAAAGGGACCTGGGGGTAGTCATATCAGATGACCTAAAGGTAAACAAGCAATGTGAGAAGGCAGTAAGGAGGGCTGGGGGATACTGGGATGTACAGGGAGAGGCATCACAAGTAGAAAAGAGGAAGTTGTTATCCCTCTGTATAGACAGTTGGCGAGACCCCATATGGAGTACTGCATGCAGTTCTGGAGACTCTATCTCTGCAAGGACATAGACAGGATGGAGGCAGTCCAGAGGAGGGCAACTAAAATGGTGCAGGGTCTGCAACAGAAGCCATATGAAGAGAGACTAAAGGAGCTTAATATGTATATCCTTGAGGAAGGGGGGGGGACATGTTTGAAACTTTCAAGTATCTCAAGGGAATCAATGAAGTACAAGAGGGTAGCATCTTTCAGAAAAAGAGATGTGCAAGAGCAAGGCGACACAATTTGAAGATAGAGGGGAAGGCTCAGCAGCAATGTGAGGAAGTACTTTTTCACAGAGAGGGTGGTGAATGCATGGAACGGCCTCCCTGAGGAGGTTATGGGGTCAGAAACAGTGGGGGAATTCAAGAATGCATGGGACAGACATAAGGCGATTCTTGTGGAGGGTAGGAAGAAGTAGGCTGTTGGTTAACTAGGATCTGCAGCTTATCCAGTAGGTAGGGAAATGGGCAGACTAGGTGGGCCAAGCGGTCCTTATCTGCCGTCAAAGTTTATGTTCTGGCAGAGATGATGTGAGGCTCTGGTTGTGCATTCAACCCTGTAGCACCCCTCTGTCATGTTTTTAAAGAAGTATATGAAGCAGCACTGAGTGTTATGGAAAATCTTGACTTCTACTTTTTTATTGTATTTAAGATTGCCCTTTCTCCTGTAATGGTAAGATGCCTTTGTTTTCCCATGTTGACTCTGCTTTAGCATTTTTTGAAATATTTGAAATAATTCAATGCGTGCTCCTTTTAATATGGCTGTCTCAAGGTGTTCATAAGTATTGTAAATGTAAGCTATTTTTCAGCAGCTGTTGTCCATAGGATAAGGGAGCAGTATTGTTTGTATGCTAATCCCCCCAAGGCACAAGAAATGTACTATTAATCAATGGGCTTTCAAAAGACCTGCAAATACTGATGAAAATGTGGGGAAGGCCATACTGAAAGTACCACTCCTTTTAATAATTTCAAATTCAATCAAACTGCTAATGTAGACTCAAACTGAAGAAAAGGTCCATCTTACAAGACAGGAGGAATGGGTAATATAAAATAGAAAAAAAGGGACTCAAATGTTCGCCATAATATGTACTACCGATTTAAGGAGAAGTTTATTTTTTTAGTGTTTTAGTGTTTTTCACAGATGGGTCCCTTTTGTAATCACAGTAAGGCACACCAGGGTGTGAATCATTGTGGGATTCATTCACTTCTCATGAGGCTTAAGGGATGAGGTGCACCATACAAGGCATTGGTAAATCCGACAAGGACCCATGCCCTCTCATTCCTTATTGCTTAATTCTTTAACAGGTGTTGCACTGTTTTAGTTTGATCAACACTGTGGCATATAGAACTCCAGATACCCCTTGACCTTCTAAGTAATCAAAAAATTGTATGTATTACAGAATATTTAACTCAAAAGGGCAATTTACTGGCTAATTTGTACAATATTACAAAGCTTGCAAAATAAAAATATGTTGTGTTGTAGTTGTACAGAAAGAGACTTCTCCCTCCCCACACACACACACACATATACTAATAGATGTCACTAGGGCCTTGGTTTTGCTGAAACTTTATGTGCGCTATTCCTTACAGCAGCTTAGCAGAGTGATGTTTGAGAAATGCTGTTACAGCACATGTGGTATGTACATTGCACTCTTCCCAGACAGAAACAGGTGTCTTTCCTTTCACCAAACTTACAGTAGATATACAATACAACAAAAAAATGCCAGGCATTGCTAAGCCACTGCCAACTCTGTAGTCAAATGCCATGGCCCACTTTCTTTTCAAATGCATCAGATTTCTGTCACTGACATCAGTCACAAAGGCAGTCCACATCAGAAATGTTTCTGTTGATCTTGTTTCTATTTACGGTTTGTTTACAGAACAGCTGACACACATGCGTATGTTGCTGATATGACCTCTACAGAAAATAATCTGGAAATCGCACATACAGTCTCCCAGAAGAGTAGGATTCCATTCAAGTTTCCAGGCTGCTGCATGCAATGATTGTTCCTTAAATTAAAATGGCTATTAATTAAACATTCCCCACTGTGATGTCTGCAACTGACAATGATGAGACATAGCACTAAGATACGAGAATATTTAACAAAGTTTCACTTATGGCATTTAAAACAGTTCTTAATTTTTATTTGTAGGTTCCTAAATACAAATCACCCTTGTTTAGTATCAAGAAGTAAGTCTATTCCTTATGATACTGTATAATTCATATCTATATTACAAACATCATCACACTGGAATTCTAAGAGAGAGAGAGAGAGAGACGAAGAAAGGTTGAGGGAGGGGGTCTGTGTCTCAGAATACACTGGGCATGACAGATAGCTGTGCATTAAGGTTAAACTGTTCCAAGCAGTCATAATGATTGCCTTGTAGAGAGACAGTCTGACTCCACAAAGTTCAACAGAGGATTATCAGAGCTTTACCCTGCTGTTAAATGGAGAGTTCCAACCACTTCAGAAGAAAACAACAAAGCTAATGCTGATACTCCAAAGAAGGTTTTATGCTGTATTATTGGCCCAATAGTTTAGTATTGCAGTACACTGCCATATAGACTGGGTTGAACCTATAGAAGGACTCAGATGTTCAACCCAGTTCAGACGTTTTTCTTGAACTGGGCTAAGAAGCGGCCTTGTTCATGGAGGGAAGAACGGGGAGATGTCATGGATGCGATGTGCCAATGAATGTGGGAGCTTCAGGATTAATGGCAAGGATAACTTTGAAACAGGCAGCAGAATCTAAGACATGGGCAAGTCAATTAATTTGCAACTCACAGACTGCTGGCTGTAAAAGACAAAAAATGAAGAAAGTTGGGGACAGGAAAAAGTTTTCCAGTACAGCCAGTACCTCAAAACAAGCATTTTTCAATGCCGAATGTTGATTGCGTTGGTGTGTTGAGCTCACTCACTGCCCCTCTGTCACTCACTCAGTCTGTGTCTCCCCGTGCTGCAGGCTGCTGTTTTGTACTGGGCTCCTGCCTGCATTGGCATCTCGTTCTGCCCACTAAGAAATCCGCAGCTGTCCCGACAGAGCTCCGTTGAGGTGGCTCACTCCCCCCTCTCTCACTCGCTCATGCTGGTTCTCCTGGTACTGCAGGCTGCTGTTTTGTACTGGGCTCCTGCCTCTGTTGGTGGCTTTTTCTGCCCACAAAGAAATCTGCAGCAGTCCTGACATAGGTCTGTTGAGCCTGCTGACTCCCCATCTCTCACTTGCTCACTCCATTTCTGTCAGCGCTGCAGGCTGCCCTTTTCTATTGGGCTCCTGCCTGCGTTGCCACCTTCGTCTGCCCACAAAGAAATTTGCAACAGTTACAATAGAGCTCCATTGAGCTCACTCACTGCCCCTCTCTCACGTGCTCATTCTGGTTTTCCCGCCACTTCAGGCTGCCCTTTTGTACTGGGTCCCTGTGTGCATTGCTGCCTTTTTCTGCCCACAAACAAATCTGCAGCAGTCTTAACAGAGCTCCATTGAGCTCACTCACTCCCCCTCCCTCACTCACTCATTCTGTGTCTCCTGCCGCTGCAGGCTGCCCTTTTGTACTGGGCTCCTGCCTGCATTGGTGGCTTGTTCTGGCCAGAAAGAAATCTGAAGCAGTCCTGACACAGCTCCATTGAGCTCACTCACTTCCCCTCTCTCACTCACTCATTCCATTTCTGCTGGCGCTGCAAGCTGGCCTTTTGTACTGGGCTCCTGACTGCATTGCCGCATTGTCTGCCCACAAAGAAATCTCCAGAAGGCACAATACAGCTCCGTTGAGCTCGCTTGCTACTGCGCCGTGACGCCGTCACTCACTTGTTCTCTTTCTCTTGGTGTTGCAGGCTGCCCTTGTGTACGGGGCTCCTGGCTGCATTGGCACCTTTGTCTGTTCACAAAGAAATCCGCAGCTGTCCTGACAGAGATCCGTTGAGGTAGCTCAGTCTCCCTCTATCACGTGCTCATTCTGTTTGTCCTGGCACTGCAAACGGCCCTTTTGTACAGGGTTCCTGCCTGCATTGGCATCTTTTTCTGCCCACAAAGAAATCTGCAACAGTCTTGATAGAGCTCCGTTGAGCTCACTCAGTCCCCCTGTCTCACTCACTCATACTGTTTCTCCCACCGCTGCAGGCTGGCCTTTTCTACTTGGCCCCTGCCTGCTTTGATACCCTTTTCTGCCCACAAAAAAATCTGCAGCAGTCCTGACAGCTCTCCATTGAGTTTGCTCACTCCCCTTCCCTCACTCGCTCTCTTGTTCTGTTTCTCCCAGTGCTGCAGGCTGCCCTTTTGTACTGGGCTCTTGTGTTGGGGCCCTTTTCTGCCCACAAACAAATCTGCAGCAGTTCCAACAGAGCTCAGTTGAGCTCGGTCACTCCCCCTCTCATTCGTTCAATCTTAATCTGTCCAAACACTGATTTACCACAGTGACCATGCTATTCTCCGGTAGGAGTGCAAAAACATGTTTTAGACAGGATGTGAAAAATGACAGCTGTACTGTTCATAAGGAGGTGTGAAAAAGTGCCACTGTTGAAAATTTAGCATGACAAATTTACAAATCTGTGAAGTTACAAGGGTGTGTGGAAATAACACAGTCATTTGATGGGCTATCATCACCAAATATTCAACAAATGCATTTTAGGACCTCTGCTCATGAACAGTATCACTGTCATTTTCTTAATCTGTCCCAGACAGTGATTTCCCACAGTGACCGCTCTATTCTGCACCGGAAGTGCAAAAACACATTTCGGCCAGGATGGGAAAAATGACAGCTGCACTGTTCATAAGTAGGTGTGGGAAAATGGCAATGTTGAAAATCTGGAGTGACAATATTATAAATTCTTGAAGTTACGAGTGTGCGTGCAAACTGCACAACGCACACTCGTAACACAGTCATTTTATGGTGTATCGTTACCAAATTTTCAACACAGCCATTTCAGGACTTCTACTTATGAACAGTGTCACTGTCATTTTCTTAATCTGTCTCAAACACTGATTTCCCACAGTGACCGCACTATTCTGTGCTGGAAGTGCGAAAACACATTTCCGCCAGTATGTGAACAATGACAGCTGTACAGTTCACAAGGAGGTGTGAAAAAAATGCCAATGTTGAAAATCTGGTATGAAAATATTGTAAATTCATGAAGTTACGAGAATGCGTAGCAACTGTGCAGCGCACGCTCGTAAAACAGTTATTTTTTTGAATTTTTCCACCAAATTTGCAACGTAGGCTTTTTGAGAGCCCTCCTCATGAACACTGGCACTGTCGTTTAGTTAATCAGCCCCAAAAGGTGATTCCACGCGGTGACCGCAAAATCTCCTTTTGGGGCTGATTAATGCCATGACAGTTCAAGGATTCATGAGGAGGGGTCCCAAAAACCCCATGTTGAAAATTTGGTGAAATAATTCCCAAAAATGCCCAAGATATGCACTGAAGTTGAAAAAAAAACCCTATTTATTACATTATACAGCTTACTGGCATTTCCTCAGTTTGCGGTTGGCTTTGAAGAGTGCAGATGTGTTTCCGGTCCACCGGAGATCGTCATGCTAAGCTCCGGAGGTAAGTATGGGGTGAGGGGGATGTAGGGAGGCAGAGTGCGCAGTGGGTTGGTGCAGGTTGCGGGTGGGGGCCAGGGATACTACTAGGGACCATTTTCTTTTTTGCAGGTAAAAAAAAAAAAAAGGACTTCACGGGACCATTTTTCCCTTTACAGGGGCATGTGGCACACTGGGGTGGGCTCCCAGCGTGCCACCAACAGCTTTGTTTTGGAGCGGCAGCAGTAGCTGATGGGGGATTGGGCACCCTCATTGGCACACAAAGGGGGGGATTCATTATGCCGATGAGGATTGGGCACCCCATCGTCAGGAATAAAAGCGGGGAGCAGGGTGTTACAGAATGCCGACGGGGAGTGGGCTCCCCCGTTGGTACCAAAAGCACGAGAGCACCGAGGCTGATGGGGATTGGGGCCCCCGTCGGCAAATAAACACGGTGGAGGGGTTATATTGTTTGTGAACATGGCAGCAACCCACCGCCATGTTCACAAACAATATCAGGGTTTTTTACAACCCACCCTGCAATGACGGGTGGCTCCCTCATTGCAGCAGATGGCTAACGCTGCAATGACGATGCGGCCCCTGATTGCAGCAGCTGATTTGTCTGAAGTTAGTGCAAATGTTCCAAACTACTGTCACCAGCAGCCTGCAATGGCATTGGGGGAAGCGGGACAAGCCTTTGCAGGCTGTGGAGGCATTGGCCACAATAGTGCCACGCCTCCACAGCCTGCTACTGAGAAAGCTGCCACAATATGTTTCTTGCGCTGCATGCAATCAACATAAAAATGTTATAAAACAAAATTTTTTAGAAAAGTAAACATAGGGGAGAAGGTAATTTCCAGTATAAGCTTATGCTCAATTATACAAAAATGAATACTAGACTTTCACCCCACTCACCCAATTAAACCACAAAGCTATATTTTTTTTAAGATTCTCAGAATTTTTCTTTTATTTCAGTAACATCCAACATTAACTTCTACATTTTGGGTTAAACCCTTCTTCAGGAACTGGTTTCTTTGTTACTGGTTTCTTTTCTGTCTTTTCACAGTCTCTGTTCTTGTTTTCACGTTTTCAGGTTTGACTCCCACCACTATTCTGGAAGCCTTTTCGTTTCTCATTCCTTTCAGATTTAACAATGTTCCAGCAGACAGCTTGTAAAATATTCAAATTTCCCAGTTTTTATAGTTAAGTTTTGCAGTAGTTCTTGGTGGAAATCAAGTTGGAGACACCAGAAAATGCAAGGTCATACAAAAGTAGAACAATCTGGGGTGCTACCAAGGTGCAATACAGCAAGACAGCTGTCTGATATGTATTAGGGGAGGAAAGAGAGAAAAAAGGGCCTGATACGTAGATACATAGATACATACAAAGTGAAGGCAGAAGGGGACCCTTAGATCCATGTAGTCTGCCCATGTCCCCACCCCCCTCCCTTAACTGCTACTCAGTGTTATGATGCCTTTGTAATTATCCCAAGCATTCTTAAAAGCTTCAACTATTTTCGCCTCCACCACTCCCTGTGGAAGGCTGTTCCATGTGTTGACCACCCTTTCCATGAAAAAGACCTTACTTGCGTTGCTCCTGAACTTGCCCCCTCCCAGTTTTATATCATGGCCTCTTGTTCTTGTATAGCTCTTGACCTGAAACAGGTCTTGAATCTGTACCCTATTTATTCCTTTCATGTACTTGAAGGTTTCAGTCATGTCTCCCCTCTCTTCTCTTTATTCCAAGGAATACATGTTGAGATCCTTCAACCATTCCTCATGTGGTTTCAAATGCAGTCCCTGTACCATCTTTGTAGCTTTCCTTTGCACCGCCTCCAATCTATCCACGCCCTTTCTAAGATGTGGGCACCAGAACTGTATGCAGTATTCAAGGTGCGGTCTTACCAGTGATCTATAGAGTAGCATCACGACTTCCCTTTTCCTACTAGTGATTCCCCTTCCTATGCATCCCAATATACCATTTACCTTTCATGCCGCACTGCCCGGTCTTTTGAGGTCATCCATTATAATCACCCCCAGATCCCTTTCTGGCTTTGTGGCCTCTAGTTTCATGCCCCATGTGGTATTCTTCTTCAGGGTTGCACATCCCTATGTGCATGACCTTACATCTCAGTGTGGGGCAGGGCCTGACTAGCATTTTCAAAAGAATGTTTTATTTTTTTTTACTTACAGGCTTTTCACAGATTTATATTTTATCTGGTTAATCCTGCCATCCCCCCACCAGCATTTTGTACTGATTGCCTCTAGTGGAGCATCACACAACCTCCCATCCTGGCTGTCCCGAGGTTGACGTCAGGGAAGCCACGGCGCATGTCTATCATTGTAATGATAGTCAGCTATATTAATAGCTCTGGTTTGGGAGTTACAGGTTCCAGTGCTATACCGAGACCAAGTATAGACTGGCAGTCGACTGACATTCTGGCCCAGTGCCATATTATTTGCCTAATGCCATTTACAGCTTGACCCAAGTTGGACAGTTAGCCTGGCCTGACTGTGCAGTCCTCTTTCAAAAAGATGTTCACTTAGTGGATTTACTGTGCAGTGGGACACAGTAGGAGAGGCAGCAATAACAAGAGTTGGAGTAGGAGGACAGCAGGAGAGACAACAGGAGGAGTCAGAGTGGGCGGAGTCCAACTACCTGGAAGTACAGTGTGGACTGAGTCAGAGACAAGGAGTTCTGTGAGGCAGGTCTTTTCAAGCCACTTCTTTCCTTTCCTGCTCAGTTGGCACTGAGTGAAGGGGTAGCACTCGGGGCAAGACTCAGATGGGTGGGTGCGTTGGTGGACTGCAGACAGTGACAGCACAGTTGGATTAAAGATGTGTCAGTCAAGCTGAAGGTTGACACTGGAAATCCTCCAGACAGTAACTATTTTAAAACAGTAAGATACATAGAATAATGCATGAGGAAGTGTGTATAATAAGGATTTTATGCACACCCAAGGTGTACAATGCCCCCATAAACCCAGAGGGTGAAGCCCGATGAGTTTATGAGGGCATCACATACCAAGGGCGTGCATAAAATTCAAATTTAAACCCTTCCCCATGATTTATTTTTCATATTTACTGGTTCTTTGACTATTTCATTTTTTTCTGTTGCATGGAATAATGAGTGAGACAGTGACTTTTAAGGCTTGTTCACACTCCACCTTGCCCCAGCGGTTCCTTTTGCAATCATTCAAAATAATTCTAATAAACGTTCGAGAGCCGCGATCACATGGCATAGATTTTGCTGCTGTCCTTTTTCTTTCCGGTGATTTGACTGTTGTTGTGGTCACTGTATATTTGGTGGGGAATGTTTAGTGGTGCAAGTGGTTTGCCTGTTCAGACGGAACAGGAAACCACCTACACCACTCCGCAAACCCAAGGAAAGAGGGAACATGGAGGCAACACCATGCAACGGAAAAGTGTCCAAATGGTAGCGTTCACACATGGGCTGGAGCACCGATCTGGCCGCTGTGAGCCACTGACAACAGCTCACAGTCGGCCATGTGAATGAGCCTTTAGAGTGCTAGGCAGTGCTGTGTAAAACTAGTATTACTGCAAGTAAATCTGCATTAAGTAACAACATTTGTAAAACTGGTAAAACTTTTTTGGGGGGGGTAATTTGAACTTTTTGGGTACTCATCAATCAGTATAACATAAGATGAAGGATTCTCTCTCTCTCTCTCTCTCTCTCTCTCCTCCCTCCCTCCCTCTCTCTCTCCTGTCTCTCTCTCCTCCTCCCTCCCTCCCTCCCTCTGTCTCCATTGTCTTTCTCAGCTGCAGCAGAGGTGCCATCTAAGGAAGTGAGAGAAAAGTACTGGATTTAGAATAGTGTTAGACAGTGTTACTTGAATGCTAGATGTAGAGTTTAAGGATTGATTTACCTATTCTCTAGTCAGAGTCCAAGTCGTAGAGCCCCTGGTGTGAATCGAGATGAGGTTTCCATGTTTTATATTGTTTTTAGTTTAGATTTCTTTAAATCACAGCAATATGTTTTTGCTTTGTGATGCCTAATGAGAAAGCAGTTTGTTGTGCTGGCGGTTTGAGGTGCAGCATGAATGAGTTGACAGTGCAAGGGAAGGCAGTTGTGCAGGTGTTTACGTGCCATGGGAAGTGTTGGCAGAACTTTTGTGAATGGTGCTTGGACAAACTCCGTTATTCCTGGTTCATTATTCACACATGTTAATAACGGAGTTTGTCAGCCACTGCCAGCAGTTGAGAAACATGACTAACCAGTAAATATAACACAAAAAAGTTATGTGAAACCGGCCTATGATAGATTAAGAACCCCGGACTCTGCCTCTCTTTGTTCCCGCTTTCAAAATAAATCTACTGCAGTAGTATCTTACTATCTCTTTACTGGTCTCTCTTGACTGCATTTCACCTTCTGCCATAATGGGGTGGCCTTCTATTGTATTATTCTCCTCTTCTCTAACCCCTCTGATTTTCTCTTTAGTTACGAGGTGGGTTAAGAGCAACTCTTGTAGCTGTTTAATGTCAGAGTAAAGCAAGGTGCCAGAAGGCATTTCTGGGTATGTCCTTCTTCTGCCACTTTGTTTTTTTTTTAGTTTAGCTGTGGAATCGGTACAACTTGTAAATAAACAGATAAAATTTGGCCGAAAGAATTGGTACCAAAGTAATTCTGTGAATGAGGTGCCTTAGTGATATATATATAGAAAATTCATGCACTGTCCTTTTTCCCTCCATTATTATGTGCACAAAAGTCTATCATTCACTGCCCTTTTTATCCCCTGATAACAATACCACACACCTAAGCGTAGGTTGTTCTCTAGGATTTCAGTTTTGCCAGCTGCACCCTCCGTAAAATTGGTGCAGATTTCTAGTGTAGATGTGCAGTCCTGAAACAGCAACCACATCTTCAACCGCTTACCCTGTATTACACGAGTACTTCATGTAGTGTTGTAGGCAGTCACTGTTCACAGGGCTTCAGGGTTTCAGGTGGTGCATGAAGTGTTTTCATTTTCTTATTAAACCAATCAAAGTAGGAGCCCAAGTAGTATAGACAAACCTGAATATGTTGTTAAGCTGGTAGGCAGAAATGAATGCAAGGACATTCATTAAGAACCAGCGGCCCCTTGTTGGGCTATTCATATAGTCTTTACCTGTGGTGAGGTCACATTTAGAGTGCAGAGCCATAACTTTAAGTGACCCTTACGTATGCACATTTTGATATGCTTTATTATGTGTTCCTTTACGTGATATTTTGAATGATTTATTTTAAGTAATAAAAATCTAATACAATGGTCTCTGTTGATGCCCCAAAAACTGTATTAGCATAGGTTTATTTGTGTATAAGTGGTAGGGGGTAGATCAGATGGCCTGTGATGTAATCCTGTTGGCATTATAAAATGAACAGATTAGCAATGCTAGTCAGATAGGTGTTGTGCACAGAGGATAGTGGTCCTGTTGCTCTGCTGGAACCACTCTGTAGCAGTACTTCAGTTAGGAGTACTGAGGTTAGATAAAATAACTGTTTTCTTTTTGTTGATTTGTTTTTGTTTACTGAAGTATTTGATTTATTTTTCTTTATTGTGCATCTCTGCTTAAAAATAAATCTTTTAGCCACATGAAGTTAGTGTGTGCAAACTAACCTTTGGAGTTTTGTATTGTCATTACCCACTCACACTATCACAGGTGGTAGCAGTGGTGGGATACTGGTCATCCAAAGGATAGTGGGGGAGATCAGACAGTACCAGTCCTGGTACAAGTGGCAACAATGGCATCTGGGACAGATGACAAGCATGGAGCAGTTACCCGTTCTCAGACAGATAAGACAGGGGAACCCCTGTATACTGGTCTTCTGGACATTAGACGAAGACCACCCAAGGAGCCGCCAGTGGAACATGGGGATGAAGAAGAACAGCAGAAGAGATGACCGGAGGTTGGAGACCTTCCCCCAGAAAACATTAATAACTTACTGCATTGGCTAGCTGTTCACCAAATGGAGATTGAGTGACAGAGAGACACTGATGCACAGGACCAGGATCAAGATCGGAGAAGACAGGATGCCAGGTGGGCTGAGACATTACAATTATTATAGAAATTAGGCATGGGCCATGGACCAGGGGGTGGTCACCCTTCCAACAACCCAAAAGACATAAAATTATTTTGTATGTTACCCGCAGATGACATAGAAGCATACTTGACCACTTTTGAAAGAGTGGCTAAGGCATGTGACTGGCCCAAGACCCAGTGGGTTGTGAGACTTGCTCCGTATCTATCCGGCAAAGCGCAGTTGGCTTATGAAAATATGGACCCTCAGCTGGCAGATGATTATGATCTGGTAAAACAAGAAATATTGAAAAGGTACAATATAAACTCTGAGACATACCATCAGCAGTTTAGGACCTTGAAACATCATCCACAAGACCCCACCAAGAGAGACACATATCAGGTTAAGAGAAATGTGCCTAAAATGGATTGTTCCAGAGGGTAAATCAAGGATGGACATTCTAGAAGCGTTTGTGATGAAACAATTTTTACAGGTACTACCTACTAATGTCCAGATATGGATTAAGGAGCACAATCCTGAGTCCTCAGAAATGGCTGTAACCTTGGCTGAGAACTTTCTAGCTGCCCACCAGCCCTATAGAAAAGGAGGCAATTGGACATATGATTCTACAGCCAAAACAACAGTGGTAAGAAACCCACAGACTGTACAATCCAAGCCATATGAACTTGATAAGGGGAAGAGAACAGTGTCTAGTGATGTGATATGCCATAATTGTAAAGGTAGAAGGCACATCACTAGATTTTGCCCCTCTCGAAAAAATGATGTGACTCATTTAGCACTATTGAATTCTAATTATATAACAACAGTGGTACAGTTACAGGGTCAAAAGGTATTGGGATTGATTCTGGAAGTAAAAACACCTTGATTAGGAGGGACCTATTAACTGATGGGGAAAAGGGATCCCCCATAAAAGTAATATGTGTTCATGGGGACAGTCATCAATATCCCACAGTTAAGATACCTCTAGAGGTACAGGGAAAAATATATTTGATCACAGCAGGTTTGGTACCCAATTTACCGGTACTGGGACATGATTATCCCGAGTTTAACTTCCTGTTGGTAAACCCTGATAATATATCTGCAGTAATCACCAGATCACAGAGTAAGAAGGACCTACCACTTGGGGAGATGTTCCCATTTGAAGGGGAAATTTATGGGGAACCTGGGAAGACTAGAAAGTTGGGTAAAGAAAGAAAAAGAGTACAAAAGAAATGGAAACAAGAACATTATGGGCTACCAGACAATGTCTCACAGTTGTATATTAAGATTAACATGAAAGATTAACAACAAAAAGATATTTCCTTAAAACTTTTTTCCAACAGGTGGGACAAGTAGAACAACCAGGGAAACCTACTATACAGGTTATGAGGGACTTATTGTATCGGGTATGGTTAAATCCTAACACAGGTGAAAAGGTAGAACAACTACTAGTGCCCCAGTGCTATAGATGGGCTATATTGGCCCTAGGCTATGATATACCTTGGGCAGGTCATACTGGGAGGGATAAAACCACCAACAGAATTTTGCATAGGTTCTTTTGGCCAGGAATACATGAAGACATAGTCCAGTATTGCCAAACTTGCCCTGAATGCCAGTTAATAGCAAAGAAAAAGGAAAAAGATATGGTCCCGCTGGTACCCCTACCCTGGTAACAACCTCATTTGAAAGAAGCGGAATGGATATTGTGGGGCCCCTGGATAAGAGTAGTAAGGGGAACAGATTTATTCTCGTGGTTTGTGATTATGACACAAAATATCCTGAGGCCATTCCAATGAGATCTGTTACCACCACTTGGATAGCAGAAGAACTAGTTAAACTGTTTCATCGGGTAGGAATCCCCAGGGAGATTTTAACACATAGAAGGACTAACTTCAAATCAGAACTATTGAAGGAATTATATCAACTGCTAGGAAAATTGTAGCTTTGAGGACATCACCCTACCATCCCGAGACAGACGGGTTGGTAAAGCGATTTAATCAAACTTTAAAAAGAATGATACAAAAATTCATACACGAGGAAGGTAAAGAGTGGGATAAATATCTCCCCCTTTTACTGTCTGCATGCCATGCGGTCCCCCAAGCCTCCACAAGGTACTCCCCTTTTCTCTTCTCTATGGTAGAACACATAGAGGGATATTAGATGTAGTGAAAGAATGCTGGGAAGAGGGGAAGGATTTGAAATCCCAGGGCATTGCCCAATATATGAAACAACTAAGACAGAGGTTGGTCTCTTATACCAAAAAGGCACATGAAGGGAGTTTTGAGGCACAAGAAGGGCAAAAACATCATTATGACAAAGGTACTAACCCATCAAAACATTTTGAACCTGGTGACAAAGTATTGTTATTATTGCCTTCATCAACACATAAATTATTGATGAAGTGACCAGGCCCCTATACAGTGCTTCATCAGACAGGCCCAGTGACGCATGCAGTTAACACCCCTAATAGAAAAGTTAAGACAAAAATATATCTTGCTAATTTATTAAAAAGATGGTATGAGAGATCTGAGACAGGCCTTCAGATGATAGTGATGCCTGTCTTAGAACAGATGAAGATGGATTTGGCATACGGTCACTTAGAAAAAACACAGGGAATAGAAGTAATAAACACGAATCCAGTATTGGCAGATAAAGAACAGAGGGAGTTGCAGAGCCTTTTACAAGAATTTAGTACCACTTTTACTAGTACACCTGGACTGGCAAAAGGGGTAGAACACCAAATTAGAACTTCTGCTGGACCCATCAGGAAGAAACCATACCAACTTCCTGAAAGAAGTAGATTATTAGTACAGAAGGAACTCCAGAAATTAAGGGAATTAGATATTATTGAGCCCTCCCACAATCCGTGGGGGTTCCCTTTGTGGTAATAGTCCCAAAGAAAGAGGGAGACATCTGACTGTGCTTAGATTTTCATGGATTAAATCAAGTAGCACAGTTCAATGCTTACCCTATGCCCAGAGTAGACGATGTGATTATTAAAGTGGGAAATGCCAAATACATTTTAACGTTGGATCTGACCAAGGGTTATTGGCAGATCCAGTTAGCAGAAGATGCTAAAGAAAAAACTGCCTTTAGTACTTGTATGGGTTTATATCAATTTAACACTATGCCCTTTGGACTCCATGAAGCCTCAGTGACTTTCCAACACTTTATGGACCAGGTACTGGCACCCCATGTTAATTTTTGTGCAGCATACCTGGCAATATTGTTGTGTTCAGTCCAAATTGGGAAACTCATATGGAACACCTACTGGCAGTGGCTCTGGCCATGCAGGAAACCCGTTATCTTGGTTTCCTGTTAGAAAATGGTCTAATCAAGCCTGAGGTTAGTAAGATAGAAGCGATTGCCAATTGTCCGGTACCCACTACCAAGAAACAAGTACATTCTTTCTTGGGTTTAGCGGGATATTACTGAAGGTTTATTGCCAATTTTGCAGTGATAGCCACCCCCGTACTGGTCTCACGAAGAAGAATTGTGGAAACCGAGTAAAATGGACACCTGAATGTAAACGGGCTTTTATTCATATTAAGGCGGTGCTATGTTCTGCCCCAGTACTATATAGTCCCAACTTTCAGTATTCTTTGGAAGTATATTCAGATGCATCCGGTATGGGCAATAGTGCAGTATTGAGTCAAACCATTAATGGAGAAGAAAATCCAGTGGTGTATATCTCGAGGAAACTACATGATCAAGAGCAGAAATACTCCACAATAGAGCAAGAGTGTCTTGCCATGAAATGGGCAATAGAATCACTCATATTATATTTGTGGGGAGCACCTTTTACCCTTATCACGGACCATAAAATCCTATGCTTCCTCTCACAGATGAAAGATAAAAATAACTGGGTGATATGGTGGTACCTAGCCCTACAACCTTATAGGTTTGAGGTAAAACATAGGCAGGTAAAACACATGTTAATGCAGATTTCCTTTCCAGACATGGAGCCAATAGGTTAGTGTAACCCTTGTATACCTAGGAAGTCTTATTCAGTATTCAGATATAGACACTCCAGGGCAATTTACTATGTGTATGTGATACTGTATCCCATACAGTTAAATGTTTTGTTTATTTGAGTGCCCTGGGGTGGAGCTTCCTAGGGAGGGTGGGCAGAAGCTCCCTCCTACCCTTTGTATTATGGTAGGTTGCCTTGAAAAGTCAGCCATTAGGTTTGTTATTTGGCTGACTTTTTGCTTAACCTTGGGAGGGGTGATAGATTAAGAACCCCCCCCCCCGAACTCTGCCTCTCTTTGTTCCCATTTTTAAAATAAATCTACTGCAGTAGTATCTTACTATCTCTTTACTGGTCTCCTTTGACTGCATTTCACCTTCTGCCATAATGAAGTGGCCTCCTATTATATTATTCTCCTCTTCTCTAACCCCTCTGATTTTCTCTTTAGTCATGAGGTAGGCTAAGAGCAACTCTTGTAGCTGTTTAATGTCAGAGTAAAGCAAGGTGCCAGAAGGCATTTCTGGGTGTATCCTTCTTCAGCCACTACGAGTTTTTTTTGGTTTAGCTGTGGAATCGGTACAACTTGTAAATAAACAGATAACATTTGGCCAAAAGAATTGGTACCGAAGTAATTCTGTGAATGAGGTACCTTAGTGATATATATATATAGGAAGTTCATGCACTGTCCTTTTTCCCTCCGTTATTATGTGCACAAAAGTTTATCATTCATTGCCCTTTTTATCCCCTGATAACAATATCGCATACCTGAGCATAGGTTGTTCTCTAGGATTTCAGTTTTTCCGGCTGTACCCTCTGTAAAATTGGTACAGATTTCTAGTGTAGGTGTGCAGTCCTGAAACAGCAACTGCATCTTCAGCTGCTTACCCTGTTTTACACGAGTACTTCGTGTAGTGTTGTAAGCAGTTGCTGTTTATGGGGCTTCAGGGTTTGGGGTTGTGCTGGTAGGACATTCCCTGCACTTTCATCTTGAACCCTCAGTTTGGAAGGCTGAAAATTGCTTCCCTCCCCTACTTCATGGTGAGCACTTTATAAGCCCTCTGAAAACTGGCAAATGAATAATAAAATAAAAAGATAAACTAGAAGGCACTGTTAGCTTTGTGCTAGTGCAATAAAGAAATAAAAACCTGTTAAGAAATAACACAGAAAGCATGGTGAGCGTAGTCATGGAAATTATGGG
The DNA here is from genome assembly GCA_016271365.2 of Neoceratodus forsteri. NCBI lineage: Eukaryota > Metazoa > Chordata > Ceratodontiformes > Ceratodontidae > Neoceratodus > Neoceratodus forsteri. Next base: position 1,649,946,435 of record CM057453.1, read on the forward strand.
CATCCCATAATATGTAATATAGCCCATAATTTCCAAAATGCCTGTATGCATACTGTAGCTAGCGTTCAAAACAAAAACCCTTCTACTTCATGTTAGGCTTGTCTATTTTAAGTAAACAAACCAAAGTGAAGTGTTTTTGTTTTCTTATTAAACCAAAGTAGGAGCCCAAGTAGTATAGACAAACCTGAATATGTTGTTAAGCTGGTAGGCAGAAATGAATGCAAGGACATTCCTTAAGGACCAGCAGACCCTTGTTGGGCTATTCTTATAGTCTTTACCTGTAGTGAGGTCACATTTAGAGGGTGGAGCCATAACTTTAAGTAACCCTTACGTATGCACATTTTGATATGCTTTATTATTTGTTCCTTTACTTGATATTTTTAATGATTTGTTTGAAGTAATAAAAATCTAATATAATGGTCTCTGTTGATGCCCCAAAAACTGTATTAGTATAGGTTTATTTGTGTATTAGTGGTAGGGGGCAGATCAGATTGCCTGTGATGTCATCCTGTTGGCATTATAAAATGAGCAGATTAGCAATGCTAGTCAGATAGGTGTTGTGCACAGAGAATAGTGGTCCTGTTGGTCTGCTGGAACCACTCTGTGGCAGTACTTCAGTTAGGAGTACTGAGGTTCGACAAAAGAATTGTTTTCTTTTTGTTGATTGTTTTTTGTTTACTGAAGTATTTGATTTATTTTTCTTTATTTTGCATCTCTGCTTAAAAATAAATCTTTTAGCCACACAAAGTTAGTGTGTGCGAACTAACCTTTGGAGTTTTGTGTTATCACTACCCACTCACACTATCACACGGCCCAGCGGCACAGAGGGCTGAGGTGCTGCAAGCACCTTACCTTGCACCATGCTGGCGGCCTGAGGTTGGAAACGAGCTCAGGTCTCTAGGGTTCATCAGGCAGTTCTCCTGTCCTGAGCTGGGGTGGTGTGCCTTCCCAGCTGTTGGTTGCCACCACATGGAGGCCTGGTAGTAACACTGATGCTCAGGGGACAGATGTGAGTCAGTGGCGGGAGGAAGGAGCTGCGGTTCTGGAATGCATGCACACCTCCATACTGCTGCAGCTCCAGGCTGTGGAGAGATAAACTTGTTGGAAAAATAGGGGGAGCAGGGCTTAGTGAAGTCACACCCATGCTACCGCCACTCACCCTGCCACTCCAGTTGGGGGGGGGACTTCTGGATGAGAGGCACCAGGAAGGGATGGCCCTTCCTTCCTGCCTGGCCCCACCATGAGGGGTAATCTGCAAGGGAACCTACCCCCTGATGAGGAGAGAGGCAAAGGAACTTGGCGGTACCCCGGGACGAAGCTAGGGTACCAGCCTTGTCTGCCCTAGAGGGAAAAAAAACATTCATTAAAAAAATACTGTGAAAAAATAAGTACTAATTTGTGACTCACTTTGCAAAAAAATTGAAAACATGACAGAATTGTAAATAGAGAAAGGACAGGGGGTGGGAACTTGTGACCAAGAAGCTGCAACTCATGTGGCCATTCAGTGGGTGGATGCTTACTCTACAGTCACCAATTAAAAGATACAAAATTAGATTGCCTCCTGCTCCAACAAATAACTTCTCACGTTTAACACATGAACATCCATGTAATCTTGATGGCAGTTCATTCTCATTGCTGCAGAGCTGAGAAGCAGACATCTGTGCAGTGCTGTGCTGCATATCTGACTTTAAAAAAAAAAATTTTTACTAAACCTTTAGTAAAAAAAAAATTTTGCAACAGTGGATCATCTCGGAAGTGAACCTGGCCTGAGGAGGGCTAGTGCTGTAATACTCCAGCTAGAGTAAACGTGGTGTTAGTGTTTGGTGTGCACAGTGCAGGGAGATTAGGGAGGAAATTACTGCCAACAGAGAAGGCCATACTAGCAGTGAGATAGATTTCAGAGAAATTACAGAGAATTTAAGGATTGGGAATTTAAATACGGACTTGTTCGGATCACATAGAAAATAAGAGGTAGTTGGGGATTTTTCTCATCTTGGTTTTCAACTTTCCCTGCTCCGCACTCCACTCACTAGGCCTCACTCACTAGGCCATACTGGCAATGAGATAAACTTCAGAAACATTACTGAGACTGTACACTATACAGGGGACGTAGAAAATAAGAGCTGATTGGGGATTTTTTACATCTCGGTTTCCAGCTTTCCCTGCTCGGTGCCCAACTAACTGGACCATACTGGCACTGAACCAGACTTCAGAAAAATTCCTAAGAATGTACACTTTAGAGGTCATGCAGAAAACAAGGTGGTTGGGGGATTTTTCACGGCTCGGTCTCCAGCTTTCTCTGCTCTGTGCCCCACTTGCTAGGCCATACTGGCACCGAGCTAAATTTCAGAGAAGTTACTGAGTCTGCACTGTACAGGTCATGCAAAAAATAAGAGGTGGTTGGAGGAGTTTTCAAGTTGGTCTTCATCTTCCCCAACTCTACACCTCACTGGCTCAGCTGTACTGGCACTGAGCTAGATTTCAGAGGAATTACTGAGAGTGTACAAAACAATACATTTTGATATGAAATATGCCCATCATAAGCAGTATTGCTGAAATTGGTGAATGTAAAAATGTTGCTAGAAAAGAAATTTAGAATAAAAGAGAAATTTACTGCTACTGACATAATAATGCAATTGATAAAAAAACCAAAAACAGAACACAAAAACAAGTAGCCAGAACAGTTAGACTCAGAAAGTCCATGATTAAGCAAAACGCTCTGTCTAGTACCACTAGACATGACATTCAATGATATGCCACTAATGCATATCCAACTCCTTAATCAGAAAACAGTGCTGCCGATGAGGAATTGTAAAAACTGAAACATAGAAACATAGACTTTGACAGCAGATGAGGACCATTTAGCCTACCTAGTCTGCTTATTTCCCTGCCTATTGGATAAGCTGCAGATCCTAGTGAACCAACAGCCTACTTCTTCCTAGCCCCTACCAGAATTGCCTTATGTCTGTCCCATGCATTTTGAATTCCCACTGTTTTTGACCCATGACCTTCTCAGAAAGGCTGTTCCATGCATTCACCACCCTCTCTGTGAAAAAATACTTCCTCACATTGCCCCTGAGCTATCCTTCCTCTATCTTCACATTGTGTCCCCTTGTTCTTGCACATCTCTTTTTCTGAAAGTTGCTACCCTCTTGGACTTTGTTGATTCCCTTGAGGTCCTTAAATGTTTCTATCATGTCTCCCCTCCCTCCTTTCCTCAAGAGTATACATATTAAGCTCCTTTAGTCTCTCTTCTTATGGCTTCTGTTGCAGACTCTGCACCATTTTAGTTGTCCTCCTCTGGACTGCTTCCATCCTGTCTATGTCCTAGTGGAGATGGGGTCTCAGAACTGCATCCAGTACTCCAAATGGGGTCCCACCAACTGTCTGTACAGAGAGATAACAACTTCCTGTTTTCTGCTGGTGATGCCTCTCCCTATACATCCCAGTATCCCCAGCCCTCCTTACTGCCTTCTCATATTGCTTGCTTACCTTTAGGTCATCTGATATGACTACCTCCAGGTCTATTGCCATTTTTGTTGTTGTTGATACCCCCTCCCCCCCATTGTGTACTCTTCCCCTGGGTTTTTGTTTCCCAGGTGCATTACTTTGCACATCTTTGCATTGAATCTAAGCTGCCATACATTTGACCATTCCTCCAACCTTGCCAAGTCCCTTCTCATCCTTTCCACGCCCCTTGTGTATCAACCCTTTTGCAGATCTTTGTGTCATCTGCAAAGAGACATACTTTTCCTTCCAGTCCCTCTGCAATGTCATTTATAAAGACATGTAAAAGTTCCAGACCCAGTACTGAACCCTGCAGTATACTGCTAGTAACTCCCCTTTCTTCAGAGTGGACTCTGTTTACTATTACCCTCTGTGTCCTGTTGTCCAGCCAATTTTTTAACCGGGCTACCACCCTGGAACCCACTCCCAGGCTGGTTAATTTGTGTATTAGTCTTGAGTCAGAGTTAAGCTCATCCAATAAAGGTGATATATCTCCTCCCACCAGCTTCCACTGATATCTCAGCATTTTTGAGTTACCATTGGCCTTAAGCAAAGTCTGCCTCCATTTGCCAAAAGGGACAAAAATAGTAGGGGTGCCAGAAGATATTAAAAGTTGGTGGAGCTGAGGATCGGAAGGGCACTTAGTAGAGTACAAAGGGCACGTTTTCTAAACCAGTTTTTGCCATACAGAAATACAATAAATGTACATTTATGATGAAGATCAAATAGTTTTACATCTGGCATACAGTTTACTTAGACAGTAAACTAAAATAACTTGTCATTCAAGATGAATTTTGCCTTTTTTTTATCTTGGCTATTTCACTTTTCTTAATCTGCTTGAGGTCGGGGGGGCATTACTGTTTGCTTTCACTTCTTTGTATTAAAGTTAACATGCTGGAGGGATCATTAAATGTTAATAATGCAGAATTTGTTTCATTAAATTTTTAATTAAAAAAGTCTGTAATGTGATTTATTACACTATGTTCAGTTACTGTATCTGTTAAGATTCTAGCAAGTGGGGCTTAAACCCCTTTTTTTTCACTGAAATGGTCAGACTCTCTTTGCAAGTATCTCACCAAAAGAACTCTGGAAGACATTAATAACTGTATAAGAAACACAGTAACAACACTTATATAATTGTAGAAATGCTACTGTTTGGTTATACTTTATGGAAGAGCAAAGCTTCAACTGGCAAGAGCAGTCTCTTTATGCAGATCCAAAATTGGGAGTACTGTATAAATAAGTCTCCACCTATAACAGCCAAGATACATCCAGGTCACTGCACATCACTAAAAAGGAATAATGAAGTATTTTCCTTTGTATTAACAAAGAAAATTAATAAATAATAAAAACAATTATCAGTGAATATCCCAGATTATACTTTCAGAAGTCCATTTGTGCTCCCCTGCATGGCTTAAAACAGCAACAAGTTTTTAGACAATACTATGAGCAGTTATTACGAACAGCCATTACCAAAGCATTTTTCTTTCCATTTTATTTTAGTCCTAAAGCAAAAGATGCGGTTCCAAATTTTTAAAAGCTTCTGCTCCCTTTTCACGACTACTATAATAAAACTGTGCACTTAGCATTCTGCTGCAGCTTCTTACTGTTTACCATCACAAATATGTACAGTTAATCACCATTCGTGCACATCCTCTATATGAGTCCAGTGTGTACAACAGTAACTTCAAGGGAAGAAGCATTTTTTTTTTACTTGCTGCTGGTGGCCATATTTACCAATTTTAGTCATCAAAAAAGAATTAAAAACTGTGTCAAAATGTCTGAGAGAATTAAAATGCACTGATATTGAATCACAGGAAAATCAATAGGGATGTAGTGTGCTTTTTTCAAGGTGCAGTGCCGCCTGGTTGGAAGTCAGAAGGGCCAGTAACTTCAAATTTTGACCAGGGACTTGTAAAGGGGTAGGATTATGTCCTCTGTTCTGCTGGTCACCCCCATTTACTGTACTTTAGCATTCGTCCAGCTCTCTTGGCAGCAGGTATGCTCTATTAATTATGCATTAGCCACTTGTCTATCTTGCTTTGTCAATGGTAATACAATAAAAGCAGAAGAAATGGCTGTTTCAAAAAAATAAAATGGAAAAAAAAGGCACGCAATAGTCGAGATGTGAAAGTGAGGCAGGCATAAATATTTAACCAGCTTGTATTGTGCCCTTCCCTAAGGTCACGCAGTAAGTTTTGGTCGTAGGATTAGAACCTGTGTCTCCAGGCTCACAGAACCACTAGGCTGCAGTGATCACTTGGGTCCCCCAAATAACATCACAGTGAGTGGGTGGTGGATGATACACACAAACACACACACACACACACACACACACACACACTCACATGCAGAACTACATACACAGATGCACACACACACATAGACAGCAACACATGATTAGACACACAAATGCAGCAAACATCAGTATATACTGTACAGAAGCACACACACACACACACACAAGCACACACACCACCTTTTTCTCTTTCCTTAACATTAAATTGCTGTCTCTAGGTGAACCCTCACTCTACCATTCTCCTGGAATTGCAGTGGTGGAGGGAAGTACAGCATCATGTCTCCCAATGGCAACCGCAGAGTGGACAGTATGAGTACTGGCAGCATTAGTGTGAATGAAAAGAGTGTCAGTCTGCCAGAAACTCCTTGGCATTTATTTTGTTCTGGGTTTTAGGCATGGGGTTGCTCCTAGTAGTGGTTATGCTGCAATTTAAAGCACACTGCATCTTTGCCTGCAGGAAAGTGGCATCAGACTTGGGGGTTACCACTAGTTGCCAGGGAAAACAGCTCAGGACTGGGAGGGTGAGGGTGTTATATTGCTGGACTCTAAGGAATATGTCATAAGACCAGAAGCTGTAAGAGGATTTCCACTAGTCACTAGGTAAAACAGCACTGGAAGAGCACTCCTTGTTTTTCAGTGTCATCCCTTCTCTTCATCCCTTTCAAAGTACTCCCTCGTGTTCACCTCCCTCTCTCCATCTGTTTCTAAGGGTTCTATGTGATATGGGTGACTGCAGAATGGTGACCTGTGGAAGGGCGATGATTCCTCAGGGAGACTACTAAAGTTGAAGTGTTTTAATGTGGGGCTTTGCCCCCCACACCATCCCATGGAAGTTCACCCCACACCTCACTTCTTTAGGATTCTTACTCGGGGGTCCAACTCCCAAATGGTCGACACCGTTGTCCCATCCCCCTTCCAACCAGTCACCCACATACAGTCGCCCACATCACAGGCTACTGTTTCTAAGCAGTCCTGTTGTCCCTTGAGCTTTGCACCCTCCTCTCCCCATCCTCGTCCAAGCTGTTCCTGTTGTCCAGTGGCACCATGTCTTTGCAGTCCCTGGTGCCCAGTGGCATCTATCACCAATGGCATACATTTCTCTACCTCCTTCCTCTCCTGGCAAGCACCTAATCCCAGACTTAACCAGTTACGTCTCTGACTTTACTGCTACTACATTACAGAGAGGCATACTGTTAGAGGGTCTTGTGACTGGATTATCCAGGATTGTTAGGGAGGGTTCCCCAGGTTGTGGACTGGGGGACAGGAGATGAGGCCCTATGTTTTGAGTATGGATTTAAGGGGACTGGGAAGGTGGTGACTAGAAGGTGGGAGGAATGTAAAAGATGGTGTTGACTCCTAGCACAGTGATAGGAGCCAACCAGCAATTATTTTTAATTACTGGGAAGATAGTGGTGGGGGGAAGGGTTGGAGATGACTGGGTTGGGAGAAGTAGCTATGGGGTTATCTAGGTCACCTAAGTAGGGATAGTAGGGATAGTAGGCTTTTTTAAATAGTTGCTGTGCCCAAATATGAATAAGAGGCAGTGGTGTCTAATGGTTAGTGCAGCAGCTTGGAAACTGTGAGACCACAAGTTCAAACACTGCAGAGCCAAATAATCTGTATGTGTAACCTTGAGCAAGTCATTTAACCTCTCAGTGCTCCAGTCTACAGCTGTAGAAATGGGTTAAAGCAGGAAACAAGATGCTGCATCTCAGCTACTGTTGACTATCCTGGATAAATAATTTACAAATAAAAATACCATAAATAAATGGTTCATTATTCAATCCCAAGAATTCAGGGCCCCATTATTCACAGTATTTGAAAAATGATATTAGGGCTGTTCACACTCCTAGTATACAATTTATTTGGCACCGGCAGATGAGAAAATAAAAAAATACAATGTGCACACACAACTTTTTTGATGAGCAATTCAATGCTTCATTACTTGACTCAAGAGACATGATAAGAATAAAAATGTTTTGACTGTACAATTGTATTATCCCCTTGTATTGTGCCCTTACTATTCTTCAGACATCTATATGTTAACTAATCAACTTTTGGGGCTGCATCCTGCCCCTGGTCAAAACAGCCCAACTTCATGTAATGACTTGCCACTGACGGCTCCTGAGACTTGCTCTGGGCATGCTGGTGGTAAATAAGCTGCCGTGCCACACTTGAATCTTGCCCCGTCTGAAAAATGTATGCTATTTGGGGAGATAGTCAGTTCCAAAAGAAATTTTAAAGTGCTTCACTTTTTTTATAGTACTACTAAGGAGCCAATAATATTTATGCCAGACAGACTAGTCCTTTGGCCTGGCGTCCGGCAGATCTTAGTGTTACTATGCACTGGCCACAAGCCCATCCCCTGACCGATCTCACCTGCTAGCTCCCTGGCCAGCACCCAGAAAAAAAAAGATTATGATCATTGGATCATATTCACAGTGCTGTTTAGCCCTACATATTGTATCTTTGGAGCATTTTTAACCAAAGTCTAATGCAGCACAGACTGCATTTAAATAACATTGAGAAGTGTTCCCAGTATATTCCCAGCCCCTCACCAGCACAGAGAAACAGTTTGTTTCAACAAGATAGCTTTTTAGAATGTTCTGCTTTATTGTGAATGCACTGCTAATGCAGTTCCTGACCTTAAACAAGATGTTTCGCCTTTCCAGAAGTGCTACCCACCCCCATGGCTGATCCGATGCTCCCAGATCACCTGCCACCTCTGAGAAAAAAAATAAAACAGCAACTTATGCCTCGTGGACCACCTCTTTACCCAATTACCAAACAGAATAAAAAATAAAAATAAAAATCGATGTACCTGTTTGGAGGTTATAGGCAAATGGGCTGGCAATAGCAGAGTAGTAGGAGCAGTAGCAGGCAGGTGAGCAGCTACAGCAGCAGAGAGAGAGTGGAGTCTTCTTTGGTTCAGAGTTCTTCTCTTCTTCTTGACTGATGTCTGACTGGGCATCCTGTAACCATGCTGTCCGAGTCTGACCAACTGGCAACCCACTATTTTTTAAGGGCAATTGGCAAACGCAAGGAGCCAAGGATGCTATGGACTGTACCAACGACCACAGTCCCTCTCACAGACACGGACTTGAGTGGACTGGACTTCCAATTAGATCGATGGAAACTGGGCAAGCAAACAAGGGAGACAGGCAGATCATGCAAGAAGGATAATGAGTTGTCAATCAGCGGAGCACACTCGCAACAAAGTAATTCGTCAGGTCAGACAACCACAACAACCAATGGAACCCCAAAAAAGCCAGGTTAGCAAGGAAGGATGCAGTCAGGAGAAATGGTATGTTTGTGGCACTGCCTAGTACCATTATACCTCCCTGACCCTTGCCTTGCTAACCTGGCTTCTCCATATCAGAACTTTAAGTTGGGCGGGAGCCACGGGACATTCAAAATAATTTATTTCCCAAAATCAAAGTGTTGCAGATGTGGAGGCACCAGCACAGCAGGACAAGTTATGTGTTAAGTCCTGACTTTCTCGCCACCAAGAAACAAATTGATGTTATTAATGGCAGGGCTGATGGGCTGCTTCCTTGGACAGGAGAACTGAAATTCCAGAGGAGTTGTAAAGTAGAGCCGTTATAGCAACAGTGCAATAATTTAACATAATTAATGACTCTACTTTACAACTTTTCTGGGAGACACTTAACAGTTCACTGACACTAAGACTTGTTTTCTTAAACTTTTCTCTAGTGTGGAAGGGTGGGACTTGGGGTGCCGCGGCACCTCCAAAGGGGCAAGTAAGACACTGATCATCTGCTGCAGCATTCCTCTGCATACCTGCAGCTCTGTATGAAAAGGAGCACTCTACTTTGGCCCAGAAAAGTGAAGAGGCAGCCACCCCCATTGCCCCCTAGTTCCGACACCTATGAAAAATAGGCTTACATTTTTGGGGAGACAACATAAGTGGGGTAAGTTGTGGTGAAACTAATTTAAATTGGTATTGAGTGAAGGGTAAATCTGAGACCAGCCATAGTAGCCCACACTTAGGGCCCATATTATAAGAACTGTATCTAGCCCTGCAGTTTTGGGGAGGGGTGCTAATTGTCTGGCCTGGGACTTCACCTATTTGATAATTGGAGGTGGGGCTGAGTCATATTTCTGATAGGATGGTTGTGGCAGGGTGAGTTGATAGTCAGGGACTCAGCAGTCCAACAGGAAGAACTGCCTTAAAGAGCTAGCAGAACCAAAACTGGCACACAGGAAAAAGATGCAAATTTTTAAAAGTAGTCGGTTGTAACTTTTTGTTTCTGAAGTATTTTTCTTTTTCCTTTTGCTTTAGAAAGTTTTCTCTGTGATAATATTGTGGTGGATGTGTGGAATAGCTCTCAGTCTAGCAGCTGACATATGTACCTTTATTCCTCCCACTACATCATCAGTATTGTGATCTCACTGACTGTGATATCACAGGTGACTGACCTGGCAGCTATTGAGTGGTTGTTACTAAGCAGCAGTGATGTCACAGTAAGGGAGGTCACAGTGCTGAAACATAGAAACACAGAAACACAGAGGCTGGCGGCAGATAAGGACCGAAAGGCCTATCTAGTCTGCCCACTTTTTTCTACCTTATGAATGTGCCATAGGCCTTTACTCTGTCAGTGGCCTATTTATTCATACTCATCTGTATTGCCCACTTATGCCTATCCCATGCCTGTTTGAAGCCCTGCACTGTATTCATATCCATTTCCTGAGGTAGGCCATTCCATGCATCCACCACCCTTTCTGTGAAAAATAACTTCCTCACATTACCCCTTAATCGGCCTCCCTCTAATCTCATGATGTGTCCTCCTGTCCTGCTATTTTTCTTATATTGAAATATGTTAGATTTTTCACCTTGTTAATGCCCGTAAGATATTTGAATGCTTCAATCACATTCAATTCAATTCAAATTCAATTCAATTCAAATTCAATTCAAACTTTATTTTTAAAAGGCGCTTTTCTTAAAACCAAAGCGCCTGTATAGTTTCATAAAACAATAAATACAATAAAATTAAAACTAACATAAATCACTATAAGCTATCCTAAAAAAGGTGGGTCTTCAACGCTCCTTTAAAACTAAGGACAGTCGGGCAATTTCGCACCTGACGAGGTAGAGAATTCCACAGGGTTGGCGCCATAAAACTAAATGATCTAGCACCCGAAGTTTTCAAACGAACCCTGGGAATCTCTAGCAATCCCTCGTCAGTGGATTGGAGAGGGCGGAAGGGACAGTAGGGGCAAAGGAGCTCTTTTCAGGTAGGTAGGTCCCAGATCATGTAAGGCTTTATAGGTCAGCAAACCGACCTTGAAGGTGATTCACCAAAACACTGGCAGCCAGTGCAGTCCACGAAGCACAGGCATTATATGGCTGGATCTGGAAGAACCAGTCAACAACCTGGCTGCCGCATTCTGCACTAGCTGCAGACGGTGAAGTTCAACCGCCGATAGCCCTAGGTACAGGGAGTTTCAGTAGTCGAGGCGGGAGGTAACGAAGGCGTGGATCAACGCTGGAAGGTCCTCTGGAGGAACCAGGTGCTTCACCCTGGCAATATTCCTCAGGTGGAAAAAGGAGGTTTTGACCACCGCTGACACCTGAGATTTAAGCGTCAGACGGTCGTCTATTATTACGCCAAGATTCTGCACCCGATCTGAGGTCATCAGATGAACTCCTCCAAGCCATAAGCCTGAGGGTGATCCGTCTGGCAGACCCGCCTCACAGCGACCTTTGTCCACGACCAACACCTCAGTTTTCTCCGGGTTTAACCTCAGCCAACTCCCATTCATCCAGTCTTGGATTTCGGCAAGGCAATTATTAAATACCGACAAGGCAGCATCCTGGCCAGGCACAAAAGACATATACAGCTGGGTATCAGCTGCATAGCAATGAAAACCCAGACCGTATTGTCTAATAATCACTCCCAACGGCAGCATATACACTGCAAACAACATAGGCACTAAAATAGAACCCTGCGGTACCCCGCAGGATAGGGAGACTGATGCCGAGGAAAAAATTCCCGACACCACACTCTGAGTCCTACCCTCGAGGTAAGATTGAAACCATCTGAGGACCGTATCAGATAGTCCACAGATGGTCCGCAAACGCTCTAACAGCACACCATGGTCAACAGTGTCAAATGCTGCAGAGAGATCAAATAGGGCCAAGATGGATCAGGTCCTACGATCTCTCGCTATTAGTAGGTCATTTAGTACCCGAACAAGCGCTGTCTCGGTACTATGCCTTTTCCTAAATCCAGACTGGAAAGAATCGTAGATATTGTTGTTGGTCAGATGATCCTCCAACTGCACCGTGACCACCTCCTCAATAACTTTACCCACAAAGGGTAAGTTAGAGACTGGTCTGTAATTTGCTAGACAATCTGGGTCTAAGGAGGGCTTCTTTAATAGAGGCTTAACTATAGCCTCTTTAAGGGGATCTGGAAAGATCCCCCTCTCCAAAGGCTTCCAGACTATCAAAGCCAGGACTAGGCCGATTTTATCCACACAGCCCACTAAGAGGCGTGTGGGGCCAGGGTCCAAATCACAGTTGGTCGGTTGCAGCGCTCGAATGATCATCACAATATCATCGATTGTGGGAAGGCTGAAGTCAGACCATATAAACTGAGTGTTCGACATCTCCCGACGACCACCATCGCTCCCATTGGAGAGGGAAGAACGGATATCCGATCTGATTTTGGCAACTTTATCTGCAAAGAAGAGAGCAAACTCATCACACCTGGGCTGAAGACAGACTGGATTGCACAGTCTGTCCACAGTCCGAAAGAGCAGAGCTGGTCTATTCTGAGCAGCCGCTATCTCTCTGGGCAGGAATTCTGCCTTCTTACGAGAGATTGCGGATTGATAGGCCACATAATGGTCCATCAAACTAAGCCTGTCATCATCAAGACCGGACTTCTGCCAGCGCCTCTCCAACCTTCGTCCAACCCTCCTCAACTCCCTCATGGTCTCATCAAACCAAGGAGACCTGGGGCGAGGAGTGAGAGGACGAACACGAACCGGTGCAACAGAATCCAGGGCCCCTATCACTGCGTCATTATAAGCATGCACCAGGTCACCTGGATCCAAGCAATCTATCGGTAGGCCCGATAGGTCCAATTTCGCCATCAGGTCATCTGGGGATACACTCCTTAAAGGGCGGTATCGGACCATCTCCAAAGGGGCTGATCTAATAGGGGTGGCCTCAAAACTGAACCTAATGGGGTGATGGTCGGACCATCCGACCGGTTCCACCACCAAGTCAGATATCCCCATCCCCAGAAGGAACACCAGGTCCAATGAGTGTCCACCAATAAGGGTCGAGGAGGAAACAAGCTGTGTGAAGCCCAATGATATCATCAACTGGAGGAAGTCTTGACCAAATTGAGAGAATTCATCATCGACCCAAACATTGAAATCCCCAGAACCAACCATCTGGGGACCCACAATCAGGTAGACAATGAAGTCTCGACTTCCTGCAGGAAAACATTCTCGTCACCTGGTGGACGGTATCCGAAAGTATCTGCACCCCACCTCACCAGAATACACTGAAAGGATCTGGTGACTCCACACGTACCTCCACCAGGCCCAGTTCTGACTTAAAACATATGGCAACACCCGCCATGCCGATCCTGCCTCGGGCGGTGTATCACTGAGTACCCAGCTGGAACTGCTGTGGCTAAACTGGCCCAGCATTTTCATCCAGCCAGGTCTCGGTGATGCACGCCAGGTCAGATGACCCAACAAGATCGGCTATAACAGCCGTCTTATTTTTAATAGACCTGGCGTTGCACAACACCGCCCGAGTAGGATGAACCTCCGAAGATGACCACCTTACCTGCTGATCCTGATCAGAACCCTTGTGTATGGACACAAGACAGGGAGGTCCCCTCTCCTGTGCCCATTTCACCCCAGGGTGTCTCCTTGACCCCATCCGCCCTCTCCTTTCCCTTCCCCCCCAGGCCCAGCACCAACCTTCCTTCTCCCTCTCACAATCCCCAGAGCCCTACACTTTCTATAGACTCCCGATGACAAAGGAGGACAGGAGAAAGGACGGAGGTCCCTGAGCATAGAGGGGGAATAATACCTGACCGTCTTATTATCACTCCAGCACATAATTCACACCACAATCAACAATAATAAGCTCTACACCAACTTATATAAAACAAAATGCAAATAAAACTGAAAATACAACACAAAAAAAAAAAATCTATTAACAAAATTAGTGCTGACAGATTACCAGAACACTCTATCTTTCTACCCCACCCACAGTACTCTCACCACTGTGGGGAGAGGAGCCTACCACCTATAAAACCATAGAAATTGGCCCATCACTTTAAAACACATTAGTCCGAAATCAATACCCTCATATGCCCAAAAACCAAGTTCAAGGTCTTTTATTTGTCCACACTCCTGTGCTCTCACCACTCAGTACGGCTCAAAGATTTAACAGTCTCCTCTCACGAGACTGATATAATTGTAGATGAACTCAGTTATGTTTAAGTTTCCTAGTGGTCTCCTAGTAATTAACACACAGTGGCTACAACAAAAAGTTCAGGATACTTCACCAAATTTGAACAGTCCGCCCTCCACACAATTCAACTGCAGTCCAAATAATGAAATTCCCAATAGCCAAGATCCTGGAGGCAGCGAGCGAGCAGACACCACAAACAAATCCTCTAAGGTTCCAACTCCACCAGGCCCTCGCTATGATGAGGCAGGCAGGACCACCCTCGATAGTACCCCTGCCTCATCTAGGAGACAAAGTAAACCCACCACCCTCCGGAAGCAGAAACTAGCCCCCTGTATGGACGGGAACCAAGACCTCCAAATTGTATGAACAAAAATATCACCAGTCTTCACTGCCGTTATTCCGCCATCCACTTCCCTGTTCCGATAGTTCCACAGACACTGAGAGCTGGCAGCTTCCTCTCCTACGGTCCAACGAAAATTGTATCCCCGAGTTGAAAGTACAACTCGACTGCTGGGTTCCAACAGACGAAAAAGCAGCCACCAAGCTTTCAGGCTGCAAGCCACCGACTCCTCCAAAGACCCAGGCCAAGCTCAATGCCCAATACACTGCTCACAGCGAGTAGTCCACAATAAGCCATGAACCAATAAACCAGGGAAATCCACACAGGTCAGTCTCACCAAAAGCGTCTCAGTTTTAAATAATAGTCGAAATGGTAAACGATTACTAGCAGCTACGACAGCGAGCGATATTATGACTTAGGGGTAACGCTAAAACAACATCGATAAAAAACGATGTAAACAATATATTTTAATAAAAACGATGAAAAACAGTAGAATTATAATAAAATAAAACGATAATCTGAGCCAAAGACCAAAGCTCATGTACGGTAGCGCAGCGTGGCCGCCATCTTCCCCAAGGTATTACCAAGTTCATCATCACCTCTCTCCTTCCTTTGCTCTAGGCTTACATATTGAGTGCCGCTAATCTGTCCTCATATGTTTTCTGATGCAGTCCCTGCACCATTTTGGTTGCCCTTCTCGTGACTGCCTCCATTTTGTTAATGTTCTTGTGCAGGTGTGGTCTCCAGTACTGCACGCAGTACTCCAGATGGGGCCTAACCAGTGTCTTATAATGAGGGATTATTACCTCCCTCTTATGACTTATGATACCCCTACTAATACACCCTAACATCCCTCTAGCCTTACCTACTGCTTTAGTGGTCTGCTTGGGTGATTTCATGTCATCTGTGATGATGATGCCCAAGTCTCTTTCTTCCTTATGTTTGCAAGCAACTTCCCACCCAACCTATAGGTAACTCCAAGGTTTCTCTTACCTATGTGCATGATCTTGCGCTTCTTTATGTTAAACCCCAGTTGCCACTCTTCAGACCATTTAGCCAGTTTTTCCAGATCTCTTCTCTTTCTGCCCACCCCCTCTGGATCATCTACTCTATTGCATATCTTGGTGTCATCTACAAACAGACAAACCTTACCCTTCAGTCCACTTGCAATGTCACTGATGAAGATATTGAAGAGGACTGGCCCCAGGACTGATCCCTAAGGTACCCCACTTGTGACTTGCATCTCTTCTGACTGTATACTGTTTACCACTACTCTCCATTTTCTGCCCGCCAACCAGTTTGTCACCCAGCTGAACAATGTCTGACCCACCATGAGCTTACCTAGCTTATTAATCAATCTTCTATGTGGAACAGTATCAAAAGCATTGCTGAAGTCAAGGTAGGCAACATCAACTGCACCCCCTTGGTCCACTACTCTGGTTACCCAGTCAAAGAAATCTATGAGATTAGTTTGACAGGATCTTCCTGTTCTAAACCCATGCTGTCTTGGATCCTGTGCACCTATGGATTCCAGGTGTTGCACTATCCTTTCCTTAAGGAGTGCCTCTATAATCTTGGCCACTACTGAAGTAAGACTTACTGGTCAGTAGTTCCCTGCCTCCTCCCTGCTGCCACTCTTGTGGAGCGGGATCACGTGAGCCCTTCTCCAGTCTTCTGGGACCTCTCCTGTGCTCAGAGACTCACTAAATAGTTTTTCTAATGGCTCTGCTAGTTCCACCCTTAGCTCCTTTAGTACCCTGGGATGTATGCCATCAGGTCCCATTGCCTTGTCCACCCTGAGCTTAGCGAGCTCTTGTAGGACCCTTTCTTTTGTGAAGGGACTTATGCACTCGTCCCTCCCCCTGTGTCCATGGAGCTGAGCTGTGGGTTCTGCCCTACATTTTCCTCAGTAAATACTAAGCAGAAGTATCTATTTAGGATAGATGCTTTTCCATGGTCCTCCTCCACACACTCCCCCTTATCCCCTTTGATCTTAGCAATACCCCCTCTGGACTTTCTCCTTTCACTAATGTATCTATAGAAAGCTTTTCCCCTTCTTTTACTGTTCATGCTAGTGTTTCCTCGCTTTGGGCCTTTGCCCGCCTTACTGCTTTCCCTGCTTCCCTTAGGGAAGTTTGATATGCCTCCCTATTTTTGTCCCACTGTGTTCCCTTATATTTTCTGAAGGCCAGCCTTTCGGTTCTGACCTTTTCTGCTACTGTTTTTCAGAACCAAAGTGGTTTCCTCCTTCTTTTGCTCTTGCTTTTCTCCCTAACACAATGGGATGTTGCTTCAAGTACTGCATTCTTAATACTTATCCACTTTACCTGTACCCCCACACCTGTATTTCTTCTTGCCAGGGCTAGCGTAACTCTGTTGGCCATCTTGTCAAAGTCAGCTCCTCTGAAGTCCCATATTTTTGCCTTGGAATGGGATGATTTAGTCCTAGTGGCTAAATTGAACCATACCATGTGATGATCACTGGCCCCCAGGTGACCTACTACCTGGAGATCTGTGATCCTTTCCCCGTTAGTCAATACTAGACCCAGGATAGCCCTGTCTCTTGTGGGTTGTTGTATCAATTGTTTGAGGCCCTCCCCCAGCAGGGAATCCACTATCTGCCTAGTTCTGGTGGATGTTCCAGCTGGTATTGACCAATCTGTATCTGGCATGTTGAAGTCTCGTATTAGCAGAACTTCACCTTCAGCTGTCATGTTCCGTATATCTTCTAACAGTAATGTGTCTGTATCTTCCCCCAGTCTGGAGGCCTGTAGACAACCCCATTTCATATGGCTGTCCCATTTCCTGTTTCCATGGTGACCCACAGTTCTTCTGGCTCCATATGTGTATTCTAAATTTCTGTAGCTTTGATATTTTCATTGCCATAAAGGGTCCCCCTCCCCCCACTTTTCACCTCGGTCTCTTCTGAACAGTACATAGCCGGGTACATTAGTCTCCCTAGTGTGGTTACCGGTGAACCATGTCTCACTAATGGCTACTATGTCTAGTTTAGCCTCTGTCATTGCTGCCTCCAGGTCTGGAATCTTGTTTCCCAGACTGAGGGCATTTGTGTACAAGATTTTCCATTGGTCAGATTTCAGTGCGTTAGTTGTGGGGGTGAGGTCCGGAGTTTCCCCTGCGCATCGTATGGTGAGCCTGACTTTTTTCCTCACCTGGTGATGCAAATAAACTACAAATATGCTGAACTCCTGTTTGATCACTAGCTGAGGGGGGAAGGGTGTTCTTCCCATTCAGTGTATTGAGTGCTGCACCTCTCTCCCTATTTGCTTGTTTAAATATTCTGCAAAGACATCAAACTTCTGCCCCAATGCACTGACTCCCTACTTAGTCAGATGTAGAGGGTGGAACAGAGCTAAATATGTCAGCTACCTAGTAGAGTGATTTTTCCCACATCATCCCTACTAATATCAGGTAAACAATCTTCTAATTAAACAAAGAGAAAAGAAAAAGTTTAGTTTATTGTTCTGGGAATTATTACCTTTGAGCCAATGGCTCTTTTACAAAGGTTCCACGTCATCAATGTACAAACAAATAAGACATGTTACATAGAATGGTCAGCAAATTATGAAGGTTTCAATAAGCCAGTATAATACAGTACATCACAGGAAAAAAACAAAACATTGGAGGAACGGTCAAGGTGGGAAGGGTAGGAGGAGATATGGGGAGGGGAGCAGACTTAGAGTAGTTAGAGGTACTCAGATGCCTTTGTCAAGAAAGGAGCAGAGGAGAAGGAGGATGAAAACAGTAAAACAGCCATGAGGAAGAATCATTAGTCAAGGCAGTCACAGGAGCTAGAGTCTGAGAGGTGAGTAAAGCATTGATTTGAAAGCTCCTAGTGACGTGGAGGATGTAATGAGTGAGCTCAGGCATTGTACCAGCTGGAGCACAATAGGCAAAGATCTTTGGCCCTGTGTGGTCCAGCATCTGGGGACCTGGAGAGGCTGGTGTTCCGATCTTCTGGTGGGACGGATGCTGGTATTCGGGCAAAGTAGGTCTTGGATACATGGCGGAGTGCGGCCCAAGATGGATTTTTTTGCCATCAAGCATGTGAGGTACCTTGTGCAATTTGAGAGTTGCAACCATCCTGTTTCAGTGTAGAACTCACATGTATGAGTACGTCTTTGCTCTCCAGTGAGCAGCCCACAGGCCGTGTTTAGGGTGGTTATGATGCGCCTTAGTGCGGTGGTAGTGGCAGAGCCATAGATAATTAAGCCATAGTCTATGATTGAGATGACAGAACTTTGGATAGCAATCCTCAGCACAGCTTGGGTAAGGAATTGCCAGTTTCGGAACAGGATACCAATGCGCTGGTTCACTGTTTTCGCTGTGTTATCAATGTGGAGTCATAAGGTAAGACCTTGATCAAAGGTGATTCCAAGGTATTTAAATGTTGACACTTGTTCAAGGGTATTTCCTGGCATGTTTTGTTAGTAAGTGGAATTTGTCTTTTCTGTTTTGTGGACTGGAGAAAAGCATGGATTTTGTTTTTTTGTGATTTAGGACCAGCTTGTGATCTAGGAACCACTTTTCAACATTGAAGAAAGCAAGTTGCAGGCTCTGGAGTAAGGGTTTCGGGTCCTTATGAGAGGAGATAATCAAGGCATCGTCGGCATAAAGGATTATTTGTTCCGGGCAGGATTTGAGGAGAGAGTTTAGGAAAAGGCTGAAAAGGAGGGGGCCTAGGATTGACCCCTGTGGAACACCTGAGAGGACCAGTTTTGAGTCTGAGAGAACTTCTGAGATTTTTACTGATTGAGAGCATTGGGCAAGGTAACTTTTAACCCAGGCACCTGGTCCTTCTGAGAGCCCAAGACTGTGTAGTTGTCTGATAAGTAAGCCATGGTGAACAGTATCAAACGCCTTTGTTAGGTCAATGAAAACAGCTCCGGTTTGATATCCTTTGTCCAAGGCAGTGTGAATTTCTCCTGAGAATTCCAGTAGGGCGGTCGACGTACTGTGTCCTTTCCTAAATCCATGTTGCTGCAAGCAGAGCATGTTATACTTATGCAGGTAGTCTGAGAGTTGGTCAGCCACGATGGGCCTTGGAGATGGGTGGAAGTATAGATATAGGCCGATAGTTTCCTGGTAGGGACTTATTGCCACTTTTGAACACTGCTGTGGCTATAGCAGACTTCCATTTGCTGGGAAATTGACTAAGGCAGAGGGAGAGATCGAAAATTTTGGTGAGTGGGTGCACCACCTCTTCCAGGGTAAGGGACAGAATTTTAAGATCAATAGTATCACTGCTTGCTCTGGATTTAGAGATAGCCTTTTTTATATATTTGTAGACTTCATGTGCCTTAACTATTTTGAAGTGGAAAAGTGGTTGGTCAGGTGAGGCAGTAGGAGATGTTGGTTTTGGCGAGTCCGTGTCAGAGAAGAAGTCCGGCAGGAGGACCCCACTGAGGTCAGTGAAAGTTTTATTTAAGGCCTTTGCCATGACCATTGGGTCTAGGGTAGTGGTTCCATCGACAGTCATTATAGTGGGAGAGGATTTGGACTGCTTACCCGTGATATTTCTGATGTTGTCCCAGAATGATCTCCCATCACCCCAGGAGTTTGCGAGGGCATTTTTGAAATAGGAGCTCTTCATTAGTCGGATTTGTTTGGTACATTGGTTTCGTGCCTGTTTATACTTCTGGATATCTGTCAAGGAGCCTGTGGCTCTGGCTATGGCCCAGAGGTGGTCCCGAGTTTTGAGTTGGGCCAGTAGTTTGGCCGTGAGCCAGGGATTTGAGAGCGCTTTGATTTTATGCCTTTTTCTGGTGCGTAGATGTCACAGGCAGTGTTGAAAGTTGTGATAAAATAATCTAGGGCTGCGTCAACATCTAGAGTATTGTATATTGGGGACCAGTCTTGCTGCAAAAGACAAGTCTTGAGCTTAGTAAGGTTTCCATGGGGTAGCACTCCGCTTGAGATGGTTTTTGGAGGTGGTTTTTGGAACTTATTTGTCCAGGTACAGATCACAGGGGAGTGGTCACTGAGAGAGTCTGGGAGAACAACTATGTTTTTTATGCGGGCTGAGTGGCTAGCAAGGATCCAGCCAATGAGAGTGCAAGTTCCAATTTTGTAGTTTTTTTTCTAGTGGGGGAGCTCACCATCTGCGTTAGGTTTGCTGCTAGGATAGCATCCTTGAGGGACCCAACATCTGATGCAAGCCAATTTATATTAAAGTCACCAAGGAGAAGGAGCTCGGTGTCAGGTGGTTGCGATCTTACAAATTCAAGAACAGTCTGGAGGCGGACCCTGGATCTTTAGGAGGGATATAGACAGCGTACAGTAAGCACTTTATTTTGGGCACCAAGTAGTAGCTTGACAGGGAGAAATTGCACAGAGGAGTTAGTGGTGGAAAAGCAGACAGGGTGGCTAGAGAGGTTGTCCATAATGTAAATAGTACAACCCCCCCTTTTATTAGTCCTGTCCAGTCTGAAAATATTGTAGCCTTGTAGTGAGATGGCATGGTCCGGAGTGCTTGGTGTCAGCCAGGTTTCAACAATGGCTAGTATGTTGGGATTGTGTTGACTGGCAAAGACTTGAAGGGATGCCAGTTTTGGAAGGAGGCTACAGATATTTAAGGTGGCGATGGTGAGACCCCCCCTCCGTTTTTGCTAGATTTGTTACCCTGGTAGAAACAGGGCCAGGGTTTGGATGGACCCTTCCTGACATCAGAAGGAGGAGGAGCAGGAGTTTAAGGGACATCTGCCACAGCTCATAGCATGACATGTAATGCCTCTGTTTCTTGTTAGTTTGAGTACAGTGTAGTCATTTAGAGTCCCAGCATAGGGTAATGGCTAGGAGCAGGTGTCGATTTGTCAACTTTCCAGTGGCATGAGCTGTCATTTGCACCCAGTCCTTTGTAGGAGGGTGCCACAAGTGAGGGTAGGGAGGATTTGCCATGGTGCCAGGTTGCTGGTATCGAGCTTGAATGGTTAGTGTGAGAGGTAGAGGAGACTGCAAACGTTTACTGTAGCAAGGGTGAGTGTTTCTGAGTGACTCATGGTGAGCTACTGTGGACCAGAAAACTGATTGTTACTGTAGATCAAAGACCCAGAAAGTGTTAAATTCCTGAAAGTGATGAACATTAGCCTAGGGCATATGCAGGATGTAAAAATCCTTTGTTAGAATCTTCCCTTTGTTCTCCAAAACAGTTGTGAATAGACCTCAAAGACAAGCACACATCCTTTAAGAAAGTCAGATGGAAATGTGGATTCAATGCAGCACTCCACAACCCAGAAACTTGTATAAAAGATTTACTGATCTCACTTATGCTTTTTGATGTCTTCCAAAAAAGTTGATATATGATGAGAATGCCTATACCTGGTGGTGATGTTTTGTAGTTTCTTAGTCCAGGAAATGTTCATAGATGTTATGTCCAAGAATGGTCCAGTTCCTCCAGTAGAAACACATGAAAAACCACAAAAACTAAACTACTGACAGAGACAAACACAAACAGCCAGCTACACTGATGATGAGACAGCTTGTAGACTTCAGATATAAAAAGTAATGGTTGACTGCTTTTAGAAACTGTTAATAGTTTTGTCCTAACACTAGGTCTTTAAAACTAATGTTGAAACTCATGTCCCCCAAGGCATGTATAACAGCAAACACCTCAGATGGGGAAAAATGCCGAGAGTCTATTAATAAGTGTTTCCCAACATAGGCATGATCAGTGGGAACATCCAAATCCACCATATAGCAAAGACGAACCACATTATGTTGTTTCACTGGTTCCACGGGATGGTGGAATAGGCCAGCAAAATTTGCTGATTCAGCCTGGATAATAGCCTTGGGAGAGGGAAAGACAGAAGCTGAAGTGCTCAGGTGATCCATCAATATGGGGGAAGGAGCAGGCTGCACCGAGGCAGCTGAAGGAGGAATAGCAGCCGATGTAGTGGCAGCGCAAGAGACTCTCACAGAGTCTTGCAAATCCCCAGTGAAAGGTACTAGCACACCTGGTCCTGATTCAGCCAATAAAGCAGGCGCTGCTGAAACAGGCAACAAAGAATAAGCAGAAGCAGAGTTGAAACAGACACATGAGGGACACTCTGATCAGCCAAACAGGAAACAGCCCCAATACAGTCTGTAGCAGTATCTGGAAAAGCAATGTTTGGGTTCGGTATCCAGGAACTGTCAGACTGTTGCAGCCATCTCACCTGCTGCAGAGATTGCTCCGGAGACTACGGAGTGTCCGGCAAGTCTGTTTCGGTAACACCCATAATGGAATCCTGTGACACAGATAGAAGCGGGACAGTCTGAGACCGAACTGGTAAATCCACAGACAACTTCTTTTCAAGTAAACTCCGCTCTTCGACCTCTTCCATTTCCTCTCATCGACCAACTGCTGCTTGTCATGTAGAAAGGTTTGTTATGTGCCTGATAACATATCTAGAAGGTGTTTTTTCTTATGCACCAAATCTAGCCACAAATTCCATTTGGCCACTAAAACGGCTACATTCGTTGAGTCTGAGAAATTCTTAGAAACCTCCACAGGATGAGAATCTCCTGAACAAGACTCACCACCGCCATCCTCCTCTTCCCTAGGGCCATAGTCCTCCATCTTTCATTTCATTTCATTTTTTATCCTTGTGAGTCTGATAAGCAAATTGACCGTTTTCACAGATGACAAGCAATACATAAAAGAACTACAGTGACAAATACAAAACATTATAACAATATACAATTCAACATCAACAAGTATGTTCCTAGGAAAGTTGTAGATGTCTTTTTAGCTTTGACTTAAAAGACAGTAATGAGTTACAATTCAACACATCATATGGGAGGGAATTTAAAAAAAAGTGGTCCCCTATATAACAAAGAACGTTGCCCTGATGTTTTCTTAAAAAAATGGAACACTAAATGTAAATTTAGATTGGGTTCTAGTACAGTTGGAATTAACATACCTAGAAAAATATGTACTTACTGAATTAGGTAAAAGGCCAGACTTAATTCTGAATAAAAAAGAACACATCTTGAGCTGAATTGTGTTAGTCAGAGAAAGACAGTTAGAAGATTTGAGCAGGAGACAATGGTGAGTTCTGATTGGAGCAGAGAGTATAAATATTAAGATTGAGTTATACGTAACAGTCAATATCTTGCCAGGAGGGAAGAACACAGCACCCCCCCCCCCCCAGAAAGAGTTGGAGAATTGTTTATTAAAGGGAAAAACAAGGATTAATGTCAAAAGGCAGACAAAACAAGATATAAACAGGGTAAAAAAGGGAACAAGAATCAAAACTTCTTCCAGAAATGACTACTCTACATAATACAATATAGAAAAGAAAAAATAACAAAAAAGAAAATCAAGCGAGGGAATACAAGGTATAATCAAATGGTAACAAGCATTCCAAGTGAAAACAGAGACATCAGAACATAGTCAGAAAAGTGCCCATGGGCAATATTTCCAATGGCAACTCCACACAGTCAGAGGGAGCCTGGTACATTCCACAGCATACAGTCTTCAAAGGTCAGATTCCACCATCCGTAATAGTGTAGAATGATCCAATGGCTGCTGTTGCAACACATACTTACAACGAACCCTCCATATCATCACTTTGAGGCATGAAAAAATCAAAAGCAGCATGGAAGGATCATGCATGGAGGGCTGACCAGTTATAGATCCATAGATAAGGGCAGAATAAGTAAGAAAGTGCCAAAAGGGGTCTACCCATGTTGTGGCCAAGAAGGAACAAAAGTGAAGAATATATGGGCGGTCAAAATACAAGTGTTGAATGGATTCTACGGTATCTTGGCAACAATCCCTTGGACAAAATTGTTCTATGATGCTTTTATGTTTATTGTTGTCCTTAACATTTAACTTACTGTGGCAGCACAGCCACATGACATCCCAATATTGGGGAGGAAAGTAAGCATCATTTAAATACAACAATACTCATCGTTTAAGTTCAGATAACACCCATGGCAGAACTTCCACGTCTATGGGAAATAATGCCTTACACAAGGTTTTCCTATGCTGAGCACGAGTACATCCCAAGGCAAACTACGTCATTTTATAAATGTCAAAAAAGGAGCCAAAAAAACAGGAAATCGGCCAACCTGCAGAAAAAGAGATTTTGATTTACTCCATTCCAATTGAAGGAGCGTTATCTAATCTAATGCCCACTCTTTCCAAATGGAAGGAGGGCCGGAAATCCAGGGAACAATATTATACTGAAAAAAATACTATGAAAGAAAACCACGGGATTCACTATGTTTAAACCCCCTTGCATATGGAAGATAATGCCCCTTCTAATTGGATTAAGTCTGCTCCCCCATACCACAGTGAAAAATATGCTATCCAATCTAGTCTCAAAACAGAGAGGAAGGGGAAAGATAGCACTGGCATAGAGAAAGATGGAGATCAAAAAAGTTTTGACCACCCCAACCCCCCTTTTTTTGACAGTTGCCATGATTTCCAGACTGCCACTTGGGCAGTGTTGGTATCCAAAACAAGACTCCAGTAAATTTTTTTGGCAAATTTGAGCTACCAAAAAGGATGCCAAGGATTTTGACCAGGTCTGAGGTAAAAGCAATGTTCCCAAAAGTGGAGGGGAGGGTCCCATGTATCCCAATGGGCAAAATCAGACTTTTAGAATACTTAATCCCAGATCCCATTAGCAAGGCAATGTTAGTAATCAGCTGTATGGCATTCTCACCACAAGGAATGTCCTTGATAAATAGATACACATCATCCACGTAAGTCGACAGTGTTACAGCAGAGGCAGGAAGAGGGTGAGAATAGCTAAAATCTGGGGAGCTGCAGTTATTGCTTGTAACAAAGGATCCAGGGATAGGATATAAAGGATGGGACTTAACGGGCAGCCTTGTTGAATTTCTCAGAGCAGTTGAATATGGGAATCCCACCATCCATTTATAGTGGGAATTATCGAGGAATAAGAATACAGAAGATGGATCCAATTTACAAATGTATTAGAGAAGCCATACGTCTGAAACAACCAGGAAGAGATAATCATGAGAAACCTTGTTGAAGGCGTTGTCCTGATCTAACACTAAGAGGAAATGCCCCACTAGGTGAGAATGACAGAAAGCAATTACGTCTCTAATGAACATTAGGTTATCCTGAATCTTATGGACAGTAATGGAACAAGACTGGAGGGGATGTACAGTATAATCAATGTGAAAATTCATGATAAATGTACACAAAAGATTTTCATCAGAATGTTAGCATCTGTATTGTATTGCAGATGACAAATGGTCAGAAAAGTGTCAACGGGTTTAACACAAAGAAGTGCAAGATCATGCACATAGGGAAGAGAAACCCTGAAGCCACCTATAGTCTGGGAGGGGAGTTGCTCGCAGTCACAGGGGAAGAAAGAGACTTGGGTGTCATCATCACCGATGATCTGAAATCATCCAAGCAGACCACTAAAGCAATAGGTAAGGCTAGAGGGATGTTGGGGTATATTAGTAGGGGTATCATAAGTCAGAAGAGGGAAGTAATAATCCCTCTTTAGAAGACACTGGTTAGGCCCCATCTGGAGTACTGCGTGCAGTGCTGGAGGCCACACCTTCACAAGGACATTAACCAAACTGAGGCAGTCCAGAGAAGGGAAACCAAAATGATGCAGGGACTGCATCAGAAAACATATGAGGACAGATTAACGGAGCTCAATATGTATACCCTAGAGCAAAGGAGTGAGAGAAGTGATATGATCGAAACATTCAAACACCTCAAAGGCATTAACAAGGTGAAATAGTCTAACATGTTTCAATATAAGAAAAATAGCAGGACAAGAGGACACAGCATGAGATTAGAGGGAGGCCGAATAAGGGGTAATGTGAGGAAGTTCTTTTTCACAGAAAGGGTGGTGGATGCATGGAATGGCCTACCTCAGGAAGTGGTGGATATGAATGCAGTGCAGGGCTTCAAACAGGCATGGGATAGGCATAAGGGAGCAATACAGATGAGTATGAATAGATAGGCCATTGACAGAGCAAAGGCCGATGGCACATTCATAAGGTATAAAAAGAAATGGGCAGATTGGATGGGCCTTGCAGTCCTTATCTGCCATCAACTTCTATGTTTCCATGTTCCTATGAGAAGACATATTGGTCTCCAGTTTGAGAGGTGCCGCCTATCACCTGATTTAAATTAAAAAATGTGTAGAACTTCTGTAATTGATCCTGAAAAGGACATATGGGCTAAAACAGAATTAAAAACAAAAGCAAGAATTGGGGCAAAAAGAGAAGGTAACAACTAGTATAATTCGGATGTCAGGCCATTCATCCCCGGGGGAAATTGTCTTTCATAGGGACTGGATAGCTGAGAGTACTTCACCCTCAGTGATCAATAGGTTGAGAATCTTGTTATCAGTGGGAGTCACCTGCAGTAGTTGCAAGGAGTCTAAAAAGTGAGTGGCTGAATCCCCGAGTGCAAAACATGTTCTCACTGTGTCATGTAGGAATTCCTGGACAATCCATAGCATCCCAATACAGAAGAAATGTTCAACCCCCACTACATCAACTAAAGAAACTATATTCCATAATTTGACCCTGTGAAAACAACTCTGAAAAATATCCCCTGTCAAATGCTTACTCTGGGAACCATAAGAACATTCAAATGACAGTGATTTAATCCTGTCATAGTGAAAGGTCTTCATGCAGTCAGTTATGGACTAGATCTTGGCCTGTAAAGATTTCTCAGCCTATAAGGAGATTACTTTAAAGAGGGTATGTCGTAAATCAAGATACGCATGGTAGATGGATCTTACCACTGACCTGGAACTCCTCTTCACAAGTTCTCCAATGGCAATTTTGGTATGGTACCACCAAAACATCACGTCAGAGTAAAGATCCTGGACCAATGTGTGAGCCCATAAAAGGGATCTCAGTGAACTGAGAAAGGAAGAGTCCTGCAGGATAGTGATGCTTAACCTCCAGACCGGCTTTCCAGGCATAATGGACATGTCAAACGACAACAAGCAACTCAATAGAAAATGATAAGACAATTCAATGGGACAGGTAGCCGCTGATAAAATGGAGCATATACGGGAAACAAAAATAAAATCAATGCATGTCGTAAACTGCACCTGGTGGTAAAGTAAACCACCTGTAGGGTGAAGTGCACAACATTTATCAACCAGGTGGGACTCTCTACAAATGAACTGTAAGCATAAAGAATCACAATACAACTTAGTCATCCATGCCCCTTTGTCCCTAAGGTGGAGAGGGCAATTAAAGTCCCCTCCAAAAATGATTGTCCTAGAAGTACATAAATAAGGCTGAAGCGACTTAAACAGAGTAACCCTGTCAAATTTGAATTGAAGAGCCATATATAACAATCAAACAAAAAGCAGACTGATTAATACAACAATCAAAGAACTTTCCTCCCCTTGAAGCTGTTTCCTGGCATGAAAGTCTCTCCATCCTTCCTACCCCAACCTCCCCCCCCTTTCTTCCCAAGTACTTATACTCGCAGCTCCTGCTCAAGCTGTTTGGCGTTCTGAAGGGAAAAAAAAGCAAGCTAGTACTATTCCCTGGTCTGGTACTTTCTCCTCTGCACTTACTTACTCTTGCACATCAATTGTTCTGTCTATTATTTTGTACCTACTTTACAATATTTGCTTCTGTTCAAATGTTTATTCAGTTTTAATGCATTTTACCTTGAATCCACTGCTTTTACTTTGTTTTCCTTTCTTTTAAACTGGACGCTTGTGAAAATGGGCAAATCTGCTCACGTGCCTTTCCAGTATAACAATAAAAACGAAAAGAAATAAGTAGTAAAGCCTGACCTGGTTGCACATCAATTACCCTAGTAACTGTAGGAGCAAGGTTGTTAAACAAGATGGCCACCCCAGAGCACATCTCAGAGCCCAGGGAAAATTTTGAAAGCCCAGTTTCCAGAGTCATTGAGTAGTGGCAATGTCAGCCAATGAGCACAACCCAATATCCTGTAAAAAAAAAGTAAGTCAGCACAAGAATCCTGCAGGACTTGTAGAATGATCTTCCTGTGAAGAAGGTTGATAATGCTGTTGACATTCAGCGTTGCAACCCTCGTTCAAGGAGAAACAGCAAGGAAAAGTCCGAGACCATCGGAAAGTAATCACCAACTCTAAGGTGGTTGGGTATGTTCCTTTTTAAATTTAACTTTGGAAAAAGGAGAGGGTCCATCTTTCCTTTTTTGAGATGTTATCAAGTTCACCATGTTGTCTTCGGTTTCCGTAGAGCCAGTCGGTCTGAGAGACATTATAGAAGAGGCATCAGAATTGATGTCGGCATCGGTATCTCCCCAATTCTTTTTGGGGGGCAAGGGGGTGAAATCTATTCTGGAGAGAAAGAGTCTTAGCAGGCACCTACTATGGACTCCCACAAAGTGTTTGGTTCTGAGGCACTTCAGTAAGGGAAGGTGGAGGCAGCACTGCAGATGCATCAGGGCACTTCAGTAAAGGAAGGTGGAGGCAGCACTGCAGAAGTATCAGGGAGGTCAGAAGGAACCAAAGAAGCAAGGACTTGCACAGCAGGAATTGAAGGTTGGCCAGATATGGTAGGAGCTGCAGAAGCCACCTCTGAAGATGAACAAGAAGGCCGAACAGTAGTCTTGGGTAAAGGGGGATTGGTCTGAGGGAGACAACATGGTGAACAAGACCTCTGGGGATGCCTGTAAAAGAGACTCAGAATGCGGGCCATCTCTAGACGGCAAGGTTGGGTCAGTTGGGTCATCTTGTTGGGATCCTGCTGGTTTGCTGTGAGCTGCCTGGGGCAATCACAAAAAGAATGACCGTCCATTTGGTAGAGATTACGTTTCACTTGATTGGAGCAGTGTGCAGCAATGTGACCATGTTCTAGACAGAGGCTACAGAGCCTCTGGTCACAGATATTGCTAAGATGGAATAACAAGACACACTTGAAATAAGCCTTTGGTTGTCCTGAATAGAAACAGACCCCACGATAGCGGTCCAGAAAAAAGTTGTTTGGAAGATGGGTAAGACCAGAGTCCGTTGCTCGGAGTTGCACCCTGTATTTTCACCCACTGGTCCAGATCTTATGTTTATCCAGAATCATATCTGGCAGGCCAAGCATTTCACAACACTGTTTCAGCCAATATGTGACATTGTGAATGTCCACCCTCTCATTCCGGAACATCACTGTCACCATACGAATGGTAGGTCTGGTAAGAGGGATGGCGTGGAAAGGTAGCCAGAGTTTAGAGTACCACAAGGAATTATACTTTGTCCAAAATCTGTCCAGAGAAGAATGAAACTGATATCATAGAAAAGTGATCCAGAGGCATATATGATGGCAAATGTCTGCAGGCACCCTAAGAATTCCATTAAGAGATTTTCTACCAAGAAGGAGTGGTCAGGAGGAAGTTCTTCCATTCCAATGTCTTTGAGGTGGACCACATTTCACTGTGGGGCAGGAGCAGGCTGAGCTCTGAATAGGTCAGAAGGTTTGAAATGAGTATCCTGCAGAGTCTCAGATGGTCCAGGACAAGCCAGGGTGGTTTCCAGTGAGGCCAAAACAGTAATTTCTGGGTGTGCCAAGGCATCCTTGGCTGAGGCACTGGTATACACAACCAGAGGAGCCACCGTCTCCTGCTCAGACTGCAAGGGCTGTTGTTCCTGGGCTGTAGGATGTGACTCAAGACCCAGAGAAGTCTCCATTGGGGTCCCTCAAAAGTATTGATACAGTACACAGGCATGAAAGCTGGATCTGGGATCAAGGAATGTCCACAAGGCCCAATTATCCTGCCTGCCTTTTGTAAGGCCTTATCAGGGCTCCAACAGTCTTGGTGGCCAGGGGATATGCAACAGTCCAACGAGGAGGGGAGACCTGCTTCACCTTTTATAAAATCTCTGTGGGTGGCAAATCACTGCCAACAACAGGTACAGTATTAGGAGCTTCAGCAGACAAGACAGAGAACCCCCCGAAGCATCCAATATCCCACACCTCTGGGGCATGAGAGGAGCATCTAGAAGAAGTTGAAAAGGAAGAACAGAATGGGCCCCCTGGTAAGGTGTAACAGGCTGGTCAAGTACTAAGGATGCTAGCAACACGAAGGTATGCTGTGGCATTATGACTGAATCCTGAAGAAAGGAAGGGGTAGAGAGAGCCATGCCTGCCTGGCCATTCGGTGTTATGGGGCTATAGCCAACAATACCCCTGGAACTGTTCTGGGCCTCGGAAATGCAGGGCTTGAGTTTAGGAAACCAGCTGGGATTCCACAGCAGGGAGCCCTGAAACTGGGCAGCAGTTCCTGCAGTACACATCCTGGATGAGATTCTGAAGAAGTAGGTGTAACAAGGACTGGTAAGTGTGACTGACAAGTAGCTGCAGCTGCAGATTGCACAGGAAAATTCAGTCCAATTTCAGAAACAATTGGAGTAACCTTCAAAGAAAACTAAAAGTCCTTACCATCATAAGAACCAGTCCCCGACATCGTGGCCATCAAAAAACAATTAGTGTTGAGGCTTGGGAATCAGCCAGTCAGCAGAAAATCTTTTTTTTTTGGGGGGGGGGGCTGAAGAATGATGGGCATCATCTCAGTGTGCAAATCAGGGGCATTAAAATCCATCAGCAAAATGGGATCCACAGCATCCAAAAGGTGTAAGGTGTAAGCAATAAGGCATGAAGGGGTGTGTGTAAAGCATATTTTACAGCATGGCCAGGGGAAACTAAGAGGGCAGATAGCAATGAGTGACTTCAGCTGCTGGCCGTGCTGTAAAATATGGTTTACACACACCCCTGAGTGCCTTATTGTGCTTATAAAATTGGCTCCTTTTTTTTTTACTTTTGACTATTGGGAAAAGCATGTTTATATGTAGAAAAAATAGATTTACTTGTGTGCATTTGTGATAAAATTGTCTTTCCGCCAACTGTAAGTGATGTCATTGTATTATTGCTTACTTTCTTCTTCCTGTTTTTTTTTTCTCTGTTGTTCTCCACATTCAAGATATGGAATGTTTACCACCGAATACATGGATTCAAAATTCTGCTCAGTTCCACTGGCAGAATGTTTCTCTTCCAACACACAGTATACACAGACAACAAAGGTCTTTGCTACAGCCAGAGACTCAGTTAACTAAATGTCAGGGCAAGAAGAACAGAGTTCCCTGATAAGCAGGTAAAGATAGAAGGGGGATTTTTCACTGTCAGCAAAGAAACAGTTGTAGTGAAAACTATAAACAATACTTATTGTTTCTAATTTGTTTATATGTGTAAGGAGAGTGTGATAATCAGGGAAACAGCATTTAATTCATTTGTTTGATTTTTTATTTAAAGTAGTTTTATTTTTAGGGCCCAGTTGAAGTTTTTTACAGGGTAAAGTTAGCGGCCGTGTTAGTGGTGGAAGATCAGCTCTGGCAGTAGAGGGCTAACTGAAATACCTGTGTTTCAAATGCCCATTGATCTGTGTTGCAGACTTTTCACTGCTGAGCAGTCCTTTTTTTTAACTATGGTAAACCATATTTTACACATAAATAAGAGCCAACCAGATTACACAATTTTACCCTGCCATTTTATAACCTCGTTGATAGTTCGGTCAGGCTAAGTGTTAGCAAAGGGTTTTCCAATGCTAAGGCATAAGCGCTGTGTAAAAGGGTCAGGTGTACTGGAGAAGTCGGCAGCACAGTAGGTGCAGCTACAGCAGGCAACATAGCAAAATCAGACTGATAGAGCTGCATCGTAACAGCAGGAGTTAAGAAGCTGGTCTGAGCAGTCAGGTCCTCCACCATGGGGAAGTCATCAGGCTGCTGTGATCCACCTTGAGTGTCAAAACCCAGGCCAACTATCTTTGCTGATAGCCAGCAGTCCCCCCTACTGGCAAGAGTAGAGGAAATTTTATTTATGAAATAATATCACCACAAACACATAACAAGCATTAATAATCACACGTACATACATATTTCAAAATGCATTCAGGAGTCCTTTCCTACTATTACCTATTTTGTTAAATGCTTGCCTGCCCTGGCTACCCCTGGGGTAACCCTATTTCTTCCCTCAAAACACTGCACTCTGGAGGTGCCTCCACCAAGTCTCACATATTGGTTTAGGTAAAGACAACTTCTCTTTTAAAAATATCATGTTTACCTCTTTTGTAATTTTCCCAATAAGGCCCATTATATTAATCTCTTTTTGCTGTAATACAAACTGGCACCCTACTTGCCAGATAATTCATTTCATAACTGCCATTAACACTCTAATTGTACCTGGACACAATTTGCCCTACTCCTTTGAAAAGTGGCCATAAATTAACGTTTCATATTTTATTGTTTTAAATTGGGGGAGTCCCAGTCTTGAACCAGAGTAGTCCAAAAGTTTGTCATATAAGAACACTCAAAAAACAAATGGTGCACAGTTTCTATCTGGTCGGGGACAGCATCTCTTAAACAAATTCTTTCTTGCATGCTTTTATGATGGCAGTTTACTCAAACATTTAAGCAATGTTGGCAACAAAGCCATACGGTATCCCACATTTTTTGTGGCATTCTTGCGTCTGTTAACTGAGCAATAACCTCCATTGCTCTAATATAACTAGAATGGAAAAAACAAGGGGAAGTCAGAATTACAACCCACCTAAAATGGCTCGTGCTGGAATTATTGACTTTTTAGCTTTTGCTGTTTCCTATCTCACTGGGGAGAATTTTCTGGCATTGGGAGATTTTAACATTCACTGGAACCTTATAACAGACCCGTTTTTAGAATCCCAGCTTTCAGTTGCTGGATTAAGTCAGTTAATGTCTTCCATTACAAGACTGAATCATGGGAGTAATAAGCATTCAATATTAGACTGGATTCTTACTAATAATCAGAATATTGTTAAAAATACAGGAACTTTGCCAGATGTAGTAAGCAATCATATGGTGATTTATTGTACTTGGAAAAACAAACATCCTAAACTACCTTATCATATTATATCATATAGAAAAATTCCAAATGAAATGAGTTCTGGTTTACAATATGATCTCCAGTCCATTGACTGGTCGTACTTGGATGCAATTCCTGATATTGATTTAGCAGTGGAATTTTTTTCATCAACTCTTCTGAGTTTACAAGAAAAGCACTTTTCTAAAACTATTAGGTGGGTAAGGGGAATGGTAAATAAATGATTAACTCCCTTGCTATTTAAACTAATGAAAATGAGGGACGCTGCATAGAATTGTTTTAAATGCAATGGTTTGGCTGCTGATTTTAATACTTATCGAATGATGCAAAATTAATCTAAATCTAAGTTAAGAAAGGGCAAATCTCAGCATTACCAAGAACAACAGCGGTTAGGGCTTAATAACCCTAAAACATTTTGGACCTCAATAAATCTATAGATAACTCAATTGAAAAGAATCAGGCAGAGGTATTTTTAAAAGAGGGAAATGTTATTACAAATAAACAGGAAGTTAGTAATACATTGTTGGATACGTTTTTGGATCTAAAAAAATACAAACAGAAAAATGTTGGTGATATTGAAGATAATAGCTTTATAAAAAAGATGGAAAATTGCCCTTCATTCTATTTTAGGATAATAAAAACAACTCAAGTTTTTAAATTATTGAAAAAAATTCCAAATAAAAGTTCATGACTCTGTCCTCTAGAGCCAAAGTTTCTAAAGTTAATTGCATCTAGCAATGTCTGCCACTAACAAAAAATTTTAATTTGTCTTTGGTAACTAGAATTTTTCCTTAACAATGGAAGGATACATTAGTTAGGCCAATCTTTAAGGGAGGAGCTGTCAAGGATATGGGCAATTATCACCCACTATCCCTACTCCCTCCTCTAGGGAAAATGCTGGAAAAACTTGTTAATGATCAGATAGTGGACTATCTTCAGTTGGCAGGTCTCAGGTCTCCCAAGCAGCATGGCTTTGGAAAATTTCATGGAACCAGCACTGCCTTGGCCAGGTTCACGGACTACGCCAGGGTAGCTATGGATGCAGGACAGCTTACTGGTGCTGTGTTCATGGACCTGTCCAAGTCATTTGGTCTAGTCAATTATCACTTGCAGCTCGGGAAACTGAGAGACTTTGGCCTGAAAACCCCATCTTTAGAATGGATTAAAAGTTATCTTTCTGGTAGACCTGTAAAGGTAGCATATGGTGGCACATTTTCAAGAGTTAGGGAACTAGAACAAGGAGTGCCCAGGGTTCGATACTTGGGACATTATTGTTTGCATTGTTCATTGATTTCATTACAAGTTGTTACATTCTAATGTAATAATGTATGCAGACGATACTATTCTGTTCAAGAGTTCTGACTCGGTGGCAACCATTAATTTGGAATAGAATAGTGATTTTTCTGAACTGGAATTCTGGTTAAAAGGGTCTCATTTATCTTTAAATTGTAAAAAAACCAAAAGTATGCTTTTTGGTTCAAAAATCAGACTTAAAAAAGTAGAAGAGTTAATAATCATAGATAATTCTGGGGATAACCTTGAACAGGTGACCCAATTCAAATATTTGGGTATTTACTTGGATCCTAATTTATCTCTTTCAATGCATGTAGGAGCCATAACTAGACAAGTCAATCAAAAATTAGATGTGTTATTTAAGCTACAACATTCTTTAACCACACAAGCTAGGATGGCAATCATACAAAGCATTATGTTACCAACTCTGAATTATAATTCATTTTTATTTACAGATTTGTTAAAGCAGGACTTCCTTACATTGACTACCACATTTCACAGTATTTGTAGATTTGCCTGCAAATTACCTTTTCATATTCATCAGTGTCTTCTTTATCAGACAAATGGTTGACTGTCACCCAGTCAGAACTCTTTTTACAATTTAAACTGTTTGACGGATAATGTTTTGAGGCAAAAAAATGACTTTCCATTAATCTCTATGTTTCAGTTTAAAATGTTTTTAACATCCCTAAAACAAAAACTAAGATGGGAGATTCTGCCTTTTCAATTAAGGCAGCAAAATCCTGGAACAACCTTCCCATGACTATTCAGGGTGGCTGTAGCCATAATCTTTTAAAACAATTCTTACTAAAGTATTTGTTTGATCATTTAGAATGTACCAGTTACTCTTAAATGTATGTACTTTATTTATTCATTGTTGAGCAATGTATTTTGTTTATTGCTTGTATCATATGTCTGTCTTGGTCCGGGTCGCACATGAAAAAGGGCCCCTGGCTCACTGTGTTTACCTGGTTAATAAAATTTCAAATAAATACATTAGGGGCCACATTCCATGTTTTTAATTTTTAAATAACTCTGTTAGATATGGCACTGTTCCCTGAGGAACAGCCCTGAAGGTTCCCCAAATTTGAGCCTCCCATTTTTGTAAAAAAATAGGATCAAAGCACCTTTAAAAAATGTGTCCATACCAGTTGTTTGCCTTGGATCATGGGTAACACATTTGAGTATAAAACAATTGTAAAAAAAGAACACCACCAGGTTCAACATATCTAAACCCCCATCTTTTACCGGCCAGTTTGTGGCTGCCCTTTTTACAGGATTTAGTCTACTACCCCACAATAATCTAAATGCTATATTGTACACTTTTGCTTCTAATTTTACTGGTAATGGAAAGATGTAACTTATTGTTAAGAATGAGGGCACAATGAAGGTTTTAAACATATAAACCCTCTTCTTTCTAGTCATTGGGTATGCTTTCCATCTGTTTATTTTTTTCTTCCGTCTTCTGTAGTGACTCTTCCCAATTCAATGTTGCTGGGTCAGTGGTACCAAAAAGGACCCCTAAAATCCAAAGTGGTGAATTAGAAATCTGTATTTCCACAATATAAATAACTATCCTATCATCTGGGCAGTGAATGGCCGTACCACTGCTCTTTTGTCTTTCAATAGTAGAACCTGATATCTCTGAAAATTCTGAGACAACACTTAATGATCTGACCCCAGACTCTTGGTCTGCCACCATAATACTGTACTAACATCATCTGCATATGCTAGAGCTACTGGAAATTCCAGCTGGCTCACACCCCTTATGTGCTTGATCTCAACCACCATATTTCATTTTCTAAGTAGGGGGTGTATAGCAAAAACATACAGCAGGGGACTTATAGGGCAGCCTAGCCTTACCCCACTCTCTATATAGGCATGTGACTCCCCACTCTTCCATTCACCACAGGGCTTGTATATACATTCTTATATAGTATTTGAAGCCATGAAATAAATAGGTTGGTGATTCCATATTTTGTTAGCACTTTAAAAAGGTAATCATGAGGTACTGCATTAAAGGCCTTTGATTGGTCTAAATGAATGATAAATCCTGATACTTCTGGGCAATCGTATATTTCTCTAACAACTTTTATGTTATCCAACATTGAAAGCTTTGGAATAGTGCAGGTCTGAGCTGAAGAGATGACATACTGTGCCACCTTTAACCAATCTATTGCTCAATATTTGACACAATAATTTCCAATCCATATTAATAAGACTTATCAGCCTCCAATTATTTAATATGGATTTATCATCTTTTTTATGTAGAAAAATTAGGAGACTATCTGCCAAAGAAAAGGGGAAAGGTACCAATCCCACTAAAATGTCATTAAACACCACAATCAAATGGTCAGCCAAAATATCTATTTTTTTTTTAATAAAATTCTCCAGGTATCCCATCTGGACCAGGTGCAACTCCATTCTTAACTCTGAAACTGTTAATGTTAATTATGATTTGGTGACAGGGTCTAGCAATTATTTCTTTATTTCATCCAGTACCCCCGGAATTTTTATCTCACTGAGAAAATCTTCCAGATTAGTAGGACTATGAGCTGATTGCCCAAACAAAATTTTTACATGGCCATCTACCACTTGTACCATTTCCTGGCTTTTATTTGTTTTTCCTCTGAGGTTAGTTGTAATTCTGTCTTATACTTAGATTCTACTCTTTGGTTCATTTAATTTCATATTTTTTGTTTGTTAACCAGGTAAGGACACTGGGACAAGCCCATTTTCAGTTCTGACCTGACAGAAAATAGGAACAACAAAGACAATCACTTAACAAATTACATTTAAGCAAAACACATACAAGACTCCATTGAATTCAAGTAAGCCCTAAAATTATGCTTAAAATTTAAAAAAGAAGTGGAAGAATGGACTTCAAGGGGCAATGCATTCCAAAATTGAAGGGCTGCCATTAAGAAAGACCTTGCACCCACTTTAGTTTGAAAGGAAGCATTTCTTATAATAATGCCACTGTAAGAGTGCAAGTTACAGGTAGGTAGCCTTAATTCTATCAAGTCTGATAATGGGTACTTAGTACTTAAAAAAACAGATTTGAAGACTTGACAACCAAAATAAAATGTAATCATATTATTTAATACTAGCCAGACAAGCTTGGAGAAACATAGAAACATAGACTTTGATGGCAGATAAGGACCGCTTGGCCCACCTAGTCTGCTCATATTTGGAGTACATTAAACAATGGTGAGATTGATAAGGACAATCCAAAACAAACTGGCAGGCATTATTATAAGTCACAGTTAGCACTTTAAGCTCACCAACTGAAAGCCTATAATAAAGACTTGTGACATAATCAAAGTGGAGCAACAGCATTCCCATGGCAATAGACTTTCTAATATCTTCAAAAAAAATATTTCTTCATTTTGAATAGTATGGCCAAGTTTGGTTAACTTTTTTACTTATGGCTTTTACCTGCAATGAAAATGTTAAACCTGGGTCCAAAAGGACTCCCAGATATCTAAATTCTTTTACAAATTCAACAGTAATCACTGAGGAGAAGGTGGGACAGGGCCCACAGCTCAGCACCATGGACACGCGGGTGGGAGGGAGGTGTGCACTAGTCCCCTCACAAAAGAAAGGGTCCTACAAGAGCTCGATAAGCTCAGGGTGGACAAGGCAATGGAACCAGATGGCATACATCCCAGGGTATTAAAGGAGCTAAGGGTGCAACTAGCAGAGCCATTATCAGAACTGTTTAGTGAGTCTCTGAGCACAGGAGAGGTCCCAGAAGACTGGAGAAGGGCTCATGTGATCCCACTCCACAAGAGTGGTAGCAGGGAGGAGGCAGGGAACTACAGACCAGTCAGTCTTACCTCAGTAGTGGGCAAGATTATGGAGGCACTCCCTTAAGGAAAGGATAGTGCAACACCTGGAATCCATAGGAGCACAGGATCTAAGACAGCATGGGTTTAGAACAGGAAGGTTGTGTCAGACTAATCTCA
The DNA here is from genome assembly GCA_016271365.2 of Neoceratodus forsteri. NCBI lineage: Eukaryota > Metazoa > Chordata > Ceratodontiformes > Ceratodontidae > Neoceratodus > Neoceratodus forsteri. The sequence goes on from CM057453.1 coordinate 1,649,985,170, forward strand.
TAGGTTTCTTTGACTGAGTAACCAGAGTGGTGGACCAAGGGGGGAGCAGTTAATGTCACCTACCTTGGCTTCAGCAAAGCTTTCAATACTGTTCCAAACAGAAGATTGACTAACAAGCTGGGTAAGCTTGGGGTGGGTCAGAAGTTGGTCAACTGGGTGTCAAACTGGTTGACGGGCAGAAAACAGAGAGTGGTGGTAAAAGGTATTCAGTCAGAAGAGATGTAAGTTACAAGTGGGGTACCTCAGGGATCCGTCCTGGGGCCAGTCCTCTTCAATATCTTCATCAGTGATATTGCAGATGGACTGGAGGGTAAGGTTTGTCTGCTTGCAGATGACACCAAGATCTGAAACAGAGTAGATGATCCAGATGGGGTGGGCAGAATGAGAAGAGATCTGGATAAACTGGCAAAATGGTCAGAAGAGTGGCAACTGGGGTTTAATGCAAAGACGTGCAAGATCATGCACATAGAGAAGAGAAACCCTGAAGCCACCTATAGGTTGGCACGGGAGTTGCTGACAGTCACAAGGGAAGAAAGAGACTTGGGCATCGTCATCACCGATGACCTGAAATCATCCAAGCAGACCACTAAAGCAGTAGGTAAGGCTAGGGAAATGTTGGAGTGTATTAGTAGGGGTATCACAAGTCATAAGAGGGACATAATAATCCCTCTTTACAAGACAATGGTTAGGCCCCATCTGGAGTACTATTTGCAGTACTGGAGGCCACACCTTCACAAGGACATTAACAAAATGGAGGCAGTCCAGAAAAGGGCAACCAAAATGGTACAGGGACTGCTTCAGAAAACATATGAGGACAGATTAACGGAGCTCAAACTTTATACCCTAGAGCAAAGGAGGGAGAGAGGTGATATGATTGAAACATTCAAACACCTTAAGGGCATTAATAAGGTGAAAGAGTCTAACACGTTCCAATATAAGAACAATAGCAGGACAAGAGGACACAGCATGAGATTAGAGGGAGGCCGATTAAGGGGTAATGTGAGGAAGTTCTTTTTCGCAGAAAGAGTGGTGGATGCATGAAACAGCCTACCTCAGGAAGTGGTGGATATGAATACAGTGCAGGGCTTCAAACAGACATGGGTTAGGCATAAGCGAGCAATGCAGATGAGTATGAATAGATAGGCCATTGACAGAGTAAAGGCCGATGGCACATTCAAAAGGTAGAAAAAGAAACGGGTAGACTAGATGGGCCTTGCGGTCTTTATCTGCCGTCATCTTCTATGTTTCTATGTGATCTCCCAAGGATTATACATCAACAAAGTGGGGTCCTCCTTCAACAAATGGGGGTACCAAACAGCATTGCTTTTGTCTTACTAACATTAAGAACCATGTAATTGCTAGTAAATCATGTACAGGCATCATAGAAATCAGATTGCACAGAGATGCAAGCTGAAAATTAGATCATGCTTGAGAATAAATTATCAAATTGTCCACATAAAGCAGACAATTGCAGACCTTAAAAATGGAAGGGAATTAACAAACAACGAAAATAAAAGAGGGCCCAAAATGGACCCCTGTGGAACACCTAAATTCATGGGTCTGATGGAAGAAGTAACCGTCCCTATACCTACTACCATACAACTATCATAAGGATTTATCTGTTGTGCACTCCCTTGGGTACCGAATTTTTGTTCTATGAACAATGACTGAGCCCTATCTTACTGGTAGGTACATATTTCCTTTTTTAATTTCACCTGTTTGTGTGGAATAATCCACCCCAGTCTCTGCCATCTGGGATGATAATATCTGTATGTGCTTTCTTAACTTTAGATAATTAAAATATTTTTTTAAAGATGCATTTTTTGCTGTTTTACTGCAACTTGACCATATGTCACTTTTGGTGTCTTGCCACCATAGCAATGAGTTATCATGTAGCTCAAATACCAATTTTTTTAGCACTCAATTTTTCCTGGATCCCCTCCCCCTCCAACAATTCCTGATCTTCCAGAGTGGACACATTTAGTCTCCACAAAGTATTTGATAGGGGCTTATTTTATGGCTCTCCAAAACCCACCCTTACCAATCTGTGATCAGAGGTCTCAGCTGGTATCACAGCATATGTGTTAACTGGCATCCATTGTGATACGAGAAAGAAATCTATTCCCATGGTCAATCTACCTTTATAAAAGGTATGGTCTAGAACAGGGCCCCTCTCTTATGCACAATCTTTAAGTCGGGCTGTTTTGTACATTCTATTCAAAAAGTTAGTATCATTATATAATTTTTATGTGGTGCCTGTCTTGTCCTCTAGGGACAGGATACAATTAAAATCTTCCCCTAATATTACAGATTTTCTTGTAAATAAATAAGGATGAATCTTTATTAATAATTCGATTATTTGGTATTTTGTTTGGGGGTTTTATATATATTAATAAATCTAAAATGCTCATTTTGATAGATTACATCTAAAATTAGTACCCGGCCAGGGACCAAGTCAATTAGTCTAGTGACTTTAAACCCTGGTTTGTTAAAGAGAATGCCAAACCCTGCACAGGGCTCTTCTCCTAGGGACCAAAAGGAGGGCCCACCAAACCACTCCTTGGAGGCTATCTGCTGTTCCCAGAGTGTGTGCAATCTTGTATCTTGCAGAAAACATACATTCAAATTTAGGTCACAAAAGATAGCAAAAGTAATATGTCTTCTTGTGGGGTTCTTCAAACTATTAGCAAATGAAAGATCCACAACAAAGATCCAAATGCATTGTTCATGATGTTTTTATGGTGACTCAACCGTTTTCCTCTTGAACTAAGGATTTTAAACCGGATCTCTTCTTTTTTTTTTGATGACCTAGAGTCACCTGATGTCATTTCAGTGTCAGTCATGGGGTTAGGTTGTGATGAGGTCACCGGTGAGACAGCTGAGTCCTCCTCCTTCTCAACACATTGCTTTCGATTAGCCACAACTGAAAATCTATTCCTTGTTTGAACTTCTGAGTCTTGTGAAGTTTTAGGTACAGCCCCTTCTCAGATTGCACTACTGTGGGTGAACCTCCGAATCTTTTGATGCACCCACTTGTCTACGATGGGTGGAGGCATGTTTAAAGCCCCTGAAGAAGAAGAGAAAGGTAAAGTTTGACCAACAGAGGTGCTGGTATTGTTGCTACTTGATTAGGTCAGCTGAGGGAGGGCATCCTCTGCTTCTACAAGTGTGTCACCTTCTGAGGTCACAAGAGATTCTGGTGCTGAGATAGAAGGCTGAAGGGGGTCTGCCGGCTTGGGATGCTCATTCATATTCAGTGTTTCTAACAATGCACCCTCTGTTACTTTCATACTGTGTTGGCTCTGGCCCTTTCATGGGAAAATGGTGGAAGATGTTGTCTGCTGTGTCCTTGAAAAATCCTCCTCTTGCTCTTCATCCACTGTAGTTCGATGGTTATGAGGGGCCCAGAGGAAATTTTTATACAAATGCGTTGTTTCCTCACAGAGGTTACAACACACTGGAGTTGGGCAACTGATAGCAGAATGGCAAATCCCTCCACATAAAGAGCATTTTATCTGATCACATACATTATTTAGGTGTTTGTAAGCACCACACCTTAAACATGATTTAGACTGACTGGCATAAAATATGAAGCCTCGTTCTCTCCCAAGGTAAAAACAATCTGTCAAGTGTTGGATTGTACCATTAGTTTTAGATAGGCGTATCCGAATGCGCCAGACCCCTGTCCAGATCTGCTCAGTGTCCATAATCAAGTCAGGAGGCTCAGGTAGTCAGGCACTACTCTCCCACCAGGCTCAGGGACCTCCATCCTTTTAACTGTTCCCCTCTACCTGTAGAGGTATATAATCATTGTTGTGCTTTAGGGATAGCCTATAGGAGAAAGGGCAGGAGGTGAACTGGACCTGGTGGGATAGTGGCGTGGGGTGGGGGGAGTGGAGTGGTGGAGACAAGATGTCCTGGGGCAAAATGGGTCCTAGAATGAGGTCCTTCCTGCCTAGTTTGCATACCCAAGGGTTCTTATTTTTGTGGGCAGATGATGTGGTCAGCCTCGCCTACCTATCCTGCCAGAGCAGTGTTATGCAATGCCAGGTCTATTAAAAACAAGACAGCTATCTTTGCTCATCTTGTTGGTTCAGCTGACCTGGCTTGCATCACTGAGACCTGACTGGACAAAAATGCTGGCACAATTTTGGAAGCAACAGTTCCTGTTGGGCACTCGGTGATACACCGCTTGATGCAGGATCGTAGGGGCGGGGGTGTAGCCATTTGTTTTAAGTCAGAACTGGGCCTTGTGGAGGTCCTGGTGGGGGAGACCAAATCTTTGAGTGTATCGTGGGGGCTGGTGTAGGTTGCAGAATACTTTTCATGTACAGTCCACCCAGACCTGAAAAGGAATTTCTACAGGAAGTCGCGGACTTCATCAACCTGGTGTTGGGGTCCCCCAGATGGATTATTCTAGGGTATTTCAATGCCTGGGTGGATGACAAACTCTCGCAATCTGGTCAGGACTTTCTCCAACTTATGACCTCATTGGGCCTTACACAGGTGGTTACCTCTGCCACCCACAGCCAGGGTCACTCGTTGGATCTGGTCTTCCTACTGGGGATGGAGACCTCCGGCCTGGTGGTGGAACCAGATAGATGATCTGACCATCAGACCATAAGGTTCGGTTTCCAGGCTCACCCTAATAGACCTGCCCCTTTGGAAAGGGTCCAGTACCACCCTTTAAGAGGTTTGAACCCAGACAGCCTTATGGTGGTACTGGACCTATCAAGTTTGTCGAGTGCTAGTGGGGATCCAGAAGAACTTGTACTTACCTATAATAAGGCAGTGACAGCAGCTCTGAATTCCATAGCTCCTGTCTGTGTTCACCCCCTCATTCTCTGTCCCAAGTCCCCATGGTTTGATGGGACTCTTGAGCTGCGATGAGTGGGGTGAAGGTTGGAGCGATGCTGGCGGAAATCTGGTCTAGAGGATGATAAGCTTAGATTGATCATTCATTATAAAAACTATCAATCAGCAATCTCTCATAAGAAGGCAGAGTTCCTGTCCAGAGAGATTGCTGCTGCACAGAATTGATCAGTTCAGCTCTTCTGGACTGCTGGCAGGCTGTGCAATCCAGCCTGCCTCCAGTCCCGGAGAGCATTTTCACAGGATAAGTGTTATGAGTTTGCTCGAGTCTTTGCAGATAAGGTTGCCACCATCAGGTCAGAAATTCATTCAGTTCCCTCCAATGGGCTTTGTGGAGGTCAGCAAGAGGTCGCAAGTGCCCGGTTTGTCTGGTCCAATTTTGGCCAGCTGGAGACCATGGACATTTTATGGATTATGCAGAGTATGTGCCCAAGCCACTGTAGTTTGGACCAGAGCCCAACACACCTTTTAGTGGGGTGTGTGGAAGTTATCTGCCCTGTCCTGCCAGAGATTGTCCTGTGTTGGTTAGACACAGGGGTGTTCCCTGCTCCCCTGAAGGAGGAGGTAGTAATAGCCCTTCTTAAGAAGACCTTTCTCATCCTGGACTGTCTTGCCAACTACAGGCCAGTCTCTAACCTACCCTCTGTGGGCAAGGTTATTGAGAAGGAGGTCATGGAGCAACTGGAGGTCCATTTAACCATCCACAATGTCTATGAGCCTCTCCGGTCTGGATTTAAGAAGAGGCATAGTACTGAGATGGCACTTGTTTGGGTAGTTAATGATCTCCTGACCACGAGGGATCAAGGGAGCCATTCCATCTTGGTTCTTCCCTACCTCTCCACAGCATATGACACTGTGAACGATGATGAAGCAGAATCCAACTGGCTTTCACCAATATCCAGTACTAGCTCCAGTCAAATCAGCTTTCCTTAAATGCGGAAAAAAAACTGTTTCTATGACTTTGGGTACCAGACAAAAACTCTCTAAACTGCTAGCCCTGCCCTCCTTCCACTTTCTGGATGGGACTAGCCTTGAAAACATCACAACTTTCAAGTATCTAGGAGTTTGGCTTGACAGTCACCTAGACTTCTCTGCTCATGTGGACTATGTACACAAAAAGCTTCACCCTAAACTTGGTGAACTGTATAGGAACTGAGGGTGCATCCCTCTGCAAGCCCACAGAACCATTGTGCAGTAAATGATTCTTCCCCTCTTTGACTATGGTGACACTATCTATGCTAGTGCTCCTAAGTCTACCCTGACCAGACTGGATCCACTCTTCCACTCCTTCTGTAGGTTTGCCCTGGATTGCCCCCCCCCCGACCCACCACTGCCACCTCTACACCTCTCTCTCCTTTCCCTCCCTTGAAGCCATATGGCTTCTTCATTGTTCGTCCCTTATTGCTAAGTACTGGCTGGGCTCCCTCCCATCCTACCTTATGTCTCTTCTCTCCTCCCCTTCAAACCCCTTCTACTCTTTCCATAGCTGTAAACTCCACTCTCTAACTGTCCCGTCCAGGTGGACCTCAGCTGGCAAGCTGCTTTCTCTTTCCACCTTCCCAAACTCTGGAACTCCCTTCCTGGCCCTTTGTTCTTCTACCTCCATCTGCTCCTTCTCCAGTCTTATACGTGATTACTCCACCCCCTCCTATAACTGCCGCTGACTCCCCCCGCTATTGCCCCCATGCCTCTTCCTGGCTCTCCACCCCTTCTCTACCCCACCCCTGACTTTCATACTGCTTATCTTCCCTCCTCCTCCTCCCCATTCATCTATCTCCTCTGACTACCCACCCTGATTCTGGACCTCCCTTGTTTCCTTCCTATGATCTACCATTTTCTTTCTCCCCCTTTCTACTCTTCGCCCTTTGCTAGACTACCCTTAGCCACTTGCACTAACCTGGTTCATCCCCTATTTATGTAGGCAAATGTTACTTACTGCTCCAGTCAATGGTTCTGTATTGCTGCATTTTCTGTAAATAATCCCTATGTATATGCTCCTGTGCATTCAACTATATATTACTCGATGTTTAATTTATGATATATTGTATAAATGTATGCCTTAATATGAGTGTACATTCTCTGTAAATATTTTTATGCTGTATGGATATGTATTTCTCCCTCTACTCTCTCCCCCAGGATGCTTCTGGAAACAAGTTGTTTATGGATCAGTATGTCTCTCCTGGTGAAACATTTGAAATAAATAAATAATGTGTTGTTGGAGTGTCTGTGGTTGTTCTGTGGACAGTGTGGAACAGACAGATGGTTTCGATTTTTCCTCATTGGTAGGTCTCACAGAGTAGTGTCCAGGATTTCCTCTTCAGTCCCTCTCTCCCTACCCAGTGGGGTTCTGTAGGGCTATGTACTTTCACCCATGCTGTTTGTAGTGTACATGCTGCCATTAGGAGACATTATAAGGCAGTATGGACTGAGCTTCCACTGTTACACAGATGATACTCAGCTCTACATGTCTTTTGTGCCTGAACAGGCTTGAGCTGTCTCGGTGTTTAATAATTGCCTCTCCGAGATCCAAGACTGGATGAGAGCCAGCTGACTGCAGTTGAACCCTGATAAAACTGAGGTGGTGATGGACCCAGGCCACCGGGGTTCAGGTTTGGTGGCTGATCAACTGTCTGGACTTTGCCTTGACAGGCTTCAGCTACCTGCCTTGGATCAGGTGTGGAACCTTGGCGTCATTTTCGGCAGCAGCCTGACTTTAAAAACTCAGGTGTCTACTGTTGTGAGAACATCTTTTTACCAACTGAGGAACATCACCTGGGTTAAGCATCTGGTCCCACCAAACAACCTTCCTGTACTGGTCCACACCTTTGTGACCTCTTTTCTCAACTACTGCAGTGCCCTTTACCTAGGGCTACTGAGGGTGGATATCCACTGATTGCAGCTAGTTCAGAATGTAGCAGCCAGGTTGTTGACTGGCTTACCTAGATCTTGCCACATCACACCTGTGCTCTGCAGCCTGCACTGACTACCAGTTTATTGGCAAGTCACCTTCAAGGTCAGACTTCTGACCTTTAAAGCCCTACATGGTCAGGAATCATGCTATTTGTAAGATCTTCCTAGCCCCTACTACCCCCTCCGGTCCCTCCGTTCCTCCAATGAGGGATTTCTAGAGGTTCCCAGGGTTTGACTTAAGACCGCTGGTGCTCGTGCATTTGCCTTTGCAGCTCTACCCTGTGGAACTCTCTACCTCATCAGGTAAGAGAGTACCTGACTGTTGAGAGCTTTAAATCTGCCCTTTAGACCTATCTTTTTAACTTGGTTTTTACAGAATTTGATTAATATGTATGTGTGCTTTGTATGATGAATCTGTTCGACTAATTTATTTGGTGTTTTATATATCTTATTTATCATCTTACTGTACAAGTGCTTTGATCATTCATGGAACTGTGCTTTTTATAAATATTGATTGATGGATTGATTGAGGAAGTTCCAAAACAGTGCATCTTGTCCTCCGCCAGTATAGAATATCTGAAATTAACACCCCTTCATTCTTGAAGAGCACCATTATTGTTGGAAAGCAGGCTTTGTGAGGGGGATAGCAATGAATGAAGACCAATCTGGTGTCTGTTTGATGCCCTGGTATCTTCTCCAGAACAGCTCAAGGCCTGCAGATGTTTTAAAGCTGGCGTCGAAGTTTGGATCTCCTTATGGGTGAATAAGAGCATAAATTTCCTGGGTAGAAAACTCCCATGCTCTGTTTTAGTAATTTCTTTCCAACATATATCCCATCTGGTTATATCTCTAGCTCACCTCTATACTTTATTCTCACAGCATTTCATTGTTTTGCTGGTTCAGGAGGGGCATGGAAAAATCCAGCAAATGTTCTTGCATTCAAATTTCTTGTTTGGTTTTCAGGTCTTCTTGTGTTGGAATTATTTGTATTATCTTGCTTTCAGGTTGCAGGGGAACAGGTTGGGGGTTCTTCATCTCCCTCCACTGTTGACTTGGGGCTGAGGTAGTAAGCCTGCACTCCATACTTTCCAAGTTGTTTCCAGGAATATTTTCTGCATGGTCAGGATTGTTCCCTAAGGTTGGCATTTTCAGTGCTGGGGTTTTAGTTGTTCATGAGATGATGTAATTTCCAGGGGGTCTATTAATTCACTCTTCCTGCATTGTAATGTCTCTTCCTGGTGAGGGCCATGGCTGTGACTTATTTGGTTTTATGCACCCGGCTTGCCTTAGTGCTTTTCCCACTGTAAGTCCAGTCACAGACATATTTTCATCAAAATCTAGTCTTTCATTAACCTGCTACCCCATTTTACTTTCCACATTTGGCCCAGAATACACTCAGCTTTCCCTTTGCTTATGCTCATTTAAACCTGCAGCATGTGTAGTCACAGGCAATACTACAGACCCAGACTCAGGTGTGTTTTGAAATGCGACAACAGCATCAGTTTTGTCTTTTGAAATCAACAAAGTGCTTTGATCTGGCTCACCACCCTTAGCAACCACTCCCCTTGCGCTTTTAAATCCCTTGTGCTTTTCAGTCTGCACATCATCACAGTTTGATACTTCCATTTCTTTATCAGATTTAAAAAAAGGTTTTACATACAGTTTGTTCTGGGTGATCCTCTTGGATGGGAGAAGCCTGTGTTGGCATCCATTCTTTTGTGCTGACCATATCTGAGTCATTCATGGGAGTTACACCCACCTCCTCCTCCTCCCGGAATCATCATTCCTCTGTCTTGAGGAGGGCTAGCAGGTGTTATGCAAGCTCCTTACACCCTAATTGGCATTCCACCTGTACACCTTAGACAAACTATACTATGTATATGATATACCAGCTTATAGGGCATAAGCACTTACTGTACAAGTGTAAGTGTCAGGGTACATTATGATTTGTACTACCATACTTTCTCTATGCATGGAAACTGCACATAGTAAGCCAAACCACCCGTGTCTCTGTAATCTAATATACTGTTATGTAGTCAGCACTGCCATCTTTTGAATTTATGTATAATTGCATCACATCCTGTATTTTCCGTATACCATGTATGCCTTCATTGTTCTATGATGTAGCTGACTTAGCATATATTGTATAGGATGAGATAACGCTGTGGAGCCACCAAATGTTTAGCCAATAGGGCTTATTTTATGTACCTAGCACTGCTTCTTATGAATGATAACCATGGTAATAATCTTAGTATATAATGTGGTGTATTGCTTATTCCCTTAGGAGACCTTCTACACTCCTTGGGGTATTGGGGAATGCTAGGCACAGCTCCCAGTGTCTTATGGTAAGAACTGCTTAGAGCAACTGTGATTTTCTTTTGTAGTAATAAACTAGATTTATTACTGATATGCAATGTGTCTGTGACTCATTTGCACCTCTATTACCACAAAGAATCTGATCAGGGCTAGGCACTCTTACACAGGTAAGCCCTTCTCTCTTGATATTTCTCTGTTCTATCCGCTGCAGCTGGAATCAGTATTTCCATCATGGAGCTACTGTGAGGACCTTGAGCCAGACCAGGAACAGCCACTAAAACATCTTGCTGCATCAAGTCTGTCTTAGCAACTTGCTGGGCTTCCTCAACAGACTGGGTGGGGAGGGAAGCAGACTCCTCCACCCTGGACGCCATCTCCAAACTGTTTCTCCCAGGTGCTCAGACCAGACACCTGCAGTACTCCTTGCTGAAAGAGTAGGGTGGTTTCCCCTGGTGTCCTAGTCAACACTCTCCTTCCCATAAAACTGGTTCATACAATTGTCCAAGGCTGTGTATGAGTGTTGATGTATGAAATGACTGCCACTACCTGTTCAGTCGCAGATGGCCGCAATGCTGCTCCACTCCCTACAGCTCTGCTTCTGAGGTACTGTTTAACAGCTCTTTATGTAAACGTTTTGTATTTTGCTTTTCTGCCAAATCGATGAATGAAACTTATGTTAGTTTTGAATTTAGTTTGCTTTCATGTTTACAAATGCCTACAGTCTGGAAAACAAGATACCACACCTGGAGGCAACAACGACAGAGGCTAAACTGGACATAATAGCCATTAGCAAGGCATGGTTCACCAGTAACCACACTTGGGAGACTTCAGTACCTGGCTACGTACTGTTCAGAAAAGACCAAGGTGCAAAACAGGGGGAAGGGAGTGGCCCTTCATGTCAATGAAAATATCAAAGTTACAGAAATTCATAATATACTGTACATAAGGAGCGAGAAGAACTGTGGGTCATCCTGGAAACAGGAAATGGGACAGCCATACAAACTGGGGTTGTCTACAGGCCTCCAGACCAGGGCAGGACATAGACATGTTACTGTTAGAAGATATTCAAAACATGACAGCTAAAGGGGAGGTTCTGACAATGGGAGACTTCAACATGCCAGATACAGATTGGTCAATACCAGCAGGAACATCCACCAGAACTAGACACATTGGATTCCCTGCTGGGAGAGGGACTCAAACAACTAGTACAAGAACCCACAAGAGACAGGGCTATCCTGGATCTAGTACTGACTAACGGGCAATGGATCACAGATCTCCAGGTAGAAGGTCACTTGGGGGCCAGTGACCATCAAATGGTATGGTTCAAATTGGCCACTAGAACTAAATCATCCCATTCCAAGGCAGAAATATGGGACATCAGAGAAGCTGACTTTGATAAGATAGCCAACAGAGTTAAGCTAGCCCTGGCAAGAAGAAATACAGGTGAGGGGATACAGGCAAAGTGGGCAAGCATTAAGGATGCAATACTTGAAGCAACATCCCATCGTGTTAGGCAGAAAAGCAAGAGCAAAAGAGGAAGAAACCACTTTGGTTCTCAAAAACAGTAGCAGAAAAGATCAGAGCCAAAAGGTTGGCCTTCAGGAAATATAAGGGAACGCAGTGGGACAAAGATAGGGAGGCATACCATACTTCCCTAAGGGAAGCAGGGAAGGTAGTAAGCCAGGCAAAGGCCCAAACTGAGGAAACACTAGCATGAACAGTAAAAGAAGGGGATAAGACTTTCTATAGATACATTACTGAAAGGAGAAAGTTCAGAGGGGGTATTGCTAAGACCAAAGGGGATAAGGGGGATTGTGTGGAGGAGGACCAAGGAAAAATGTCTGTCCTAAATAGATACTTCTGCTCAGTATTTATGGAGGAGAAGGTAGGGCTGGGCCCACAGCTCAGCACCATGGACACAGGGGGGAGGGTTGTGTGCACAAGTCCCTTCACAAAAGAAAGGGTCCTACAAGAGCGCGATAAGCTCAGGGTGGACAAGACAATAGGACCTGATGGCATACATCCTAGGGTACTAAAGGAACTAAGAGTGGAACTAGCAGAACCATTAGCAGAACTGTTTAATGAGTCTCTGAGCACAGGAGAGGTCCCAGAAGACTAGAGAAGGGCTCATGTGATCCCACTCCACAAGAGTGGTAGCAGGGACAAGGCAGTGAACTACAGACCAGACAGTCTTACCTCAGTGGTGGGCAAGATTATGGAGACATTCCTTAAGGAAAGGATAGTGCAACACCTGGAATCCATAGGAGCACAGGATCCAAGACAGCATGGGTTTGCAAAAGGAATGTCCTGTCAAACTAATCTCATACATATTTTTGACTGGGTAACCAGAGTGGTGGACCAAGTGGGAGCAGTTGATGTCACCTACCTTGACTTCAGCAAAGTTTTCAATACTGTTTCACATAGAAGATTGATTAATAAGCTGGGTAGGCTTGGGGTTGGTCAGAGGTTGGTCAACTGGGTGGCAAACTTGTTGGCGGGCAGAAAACAGAGAGTGGTGGTAAACAGTATACAGTCAGAAGACATGCAAGTCACAAGTGGGGTACTTCAGGGATCAGTCTTGGGGCCAGTCCTCTTTAATATCTTCATCAGTGACTTTGCAGTTGGACTGAAGGGTAAGGTTTGTCTGTTTGCAGATGACACCAAGATCTGTAACAGAGTAGATGATCCAGATGGGGTGGGCAGAATGAGAAGAGATCTGGATAAACTGGTAAAAGGGTCTGAAGAGTGGCAACTGGGGTTTAATGCAAAAAAGTGCAAGATCATTCACATAGGGAAGAGAAACCTTGATGCTACCTATAGGTTGTGAGAGGAGTTGCTGGCAATCATAAGGGAAGAAAGAGACTTGGGCATCATCATCACAGATGACCTGAAATCATCTAAGCAGACCACTAAAGCAGTAGGTAAGGCTAGAGGGATGTTGGGGTGTATTAGTAGGGGTATCACAAGTCGAAAGAGGGAGGTAATAATCCTTTTTTACAATACACCGGTTAGGCCCCATCTGGAGTACTGCAGGCAGTACTGGAGTCCACAGCTGCACAAGAACATTAACAAAATGGAGGCAGTCCAGAGAAGAGCAACCAAAATGGTGCAGGGACTGCATCAGAAAACATATGAGGACAGATTAATGGAGCTCAATATGTATACCCTAGAGCAAAGGAGGGAGAGAGGTGATATGATCGAAACATTCAAACATCTTAAGGGCATTAACAAGGTGAAAGAGTCTAACATGTTTCAATATAAGAAAAATAGCAGGACAAGGATTATGGAATAATGTGAGGAAGTTCTTTTTCACAGAAAGGGTGATGGATGCATGGAACTGCCTACCTCAGGAAGTGATGGATATGAATACAGTTCAGGGCTTCAAAGAGGCATGGGATAGGCATAAGGGAGCAATACAGATGAGTATGAATAGATAGGCCATTGACAGAGTAAAGGCCTATGGCACATTCATAAGGCAGAAAAAAATGGGCAGCTGGATGGGCCTTGCAGTCCATATCTGCCGTCAACTTCAATGTTTTTATGTTTCTATGTGACATTCTGTGACATTCTGCACCTTTTGGTCTGGTGTTCTGATTCTGAGCACATGGTTACACTCAGTGTTCTGTCGACTTGATGAGCCCTGCCAGCATAGTATTTTAGTATTGTCTGGAGTTTGCAGCTCTGGTGCACAGGGTCTTTTAATATGCCTGTAACATCAAAATAGTGACTATTTTTGTAGTTGTGACTTTTCTTCGCTGTACAGGGGAATTGTCCCTCTCATTTATTTGAACCTGCTTTGGGCATGGGCAAAGGGGTATTGGACATTTGCAGCCATGGCAAGTCGGCTTGAGGAGTTGAATTGGCATAGGAAGAGGCAGCCTTGGACCAAGTGTTGCTGTTGCATTAAAAATGTGATATGCCCTAAACTTCTGAAAATCAGGTATGTCAATGTTGTCTGGGGACTGATAGGGCTCCAATAACCAGCCTAACATCACAAATTTATTGTGCTTAAAGGAGCACTTCTTTCCCCTTCTCCTTATAGGTGTTTGTTGTGAGTGAATTATAAAGCAACAGGGGCACAGAAGGAGAGAGGTGGTGATAGTCGAGGAATCAAGTTGTGGAAGAAGCCAGAAGGGAACTTTTCATAAACTAAGAGAGTAGTCCCTGTAGAAATTTAAAGATATATATTTTGAACCCTCCAGTATGCTTTAAAGGCACAGGGTTATAATGTTGCAAGACATTATGCCATAGCAATATACCTTGCTGCCAATACAGAGTGATATATTGCAAACAGCGTAATTCTTGTTTTTGCAGGGGGTTCTGCCCCCTGCACACCTTGTTATGGGGGGCTATGCCCCCGAACCCCCCAACTAAATTATCTAACTCAGGGGGGTTACCATTAAATATCACACAAAGTGCGAAAAAAATAAAACTCCATGTATCTGGGACCAGGAATCGAAACCCGGTTCCAAACACACTGCCTGCCTCCCTTGCTGCTAGTGGCTCATCCCATTGAGCCACGGCAGCTGCTCAGCAGACCCCTGTCTCAGCAGGATTCTTATCCTGCACTGGGAAGAGTGAGAGGGTGCATTACTGCACATACTGTATATCCTTTCACAGTTTTGCACCCTCTCTCTCTCTCTTACCTACCACACTGCTCCTACCTCACGGTCATGTCGTGAGCTGTAGAGCGAGCGACATGTTGACCCGATAGGTACTTTAAAAGGGGAGTGAAATTGCCGGTATAATTCATGAACAGTGAAGCATCTTTTGCTCTGACGATACTATGGATTGAGATAAGTATAAATACTGGAGGTACATTTTCCTATAAAGGTGATATTATTGATTCTGACAACTTAAACAGCCAAAAGAGAAGAGGACACATATTTGTGCCTTTTAAGTTTATTTGATGCTCTTTGGAATTGTGCCATTTGGTCATAAGCAGTTTTTTATAAAAGTTTCATCTGCATAATATTGGACTTTTAATATTTATTGAGTAATATTATCAATTTTTAAATGTGTTTTTGTGTGGATAACTTCTGTGCTGTAAGGTTTGTGACTGAGAGTAAGTTTGACATTTATAAGGCACATTTATATATTTTCTGGTTTACATAGAAGAAGCACGAAATGAGTATGAAAAACCAGCCACTGCAATTTGTTAATATCTTTCAATAGAAAATGGCTACCAACTGTTTAGAATTTAGGATGAGTGTGCTGTTTTTCTATGGCCAATATATTATTTAGATTCATAATTCCACTTGTTTGATAAATATGGTGCAGTTCGTGTTGTTACAATAAGCTCAGTCCATTTGATACTCCTGCTGTTAATTGGATAATTATGCACGTACAAGCACTTATGTATGACGAGGTGTGGCTGCTGTGGGGGGGGGGACTAGGGGTTGTTTTGCAGAGGTGAAGAATGGATTGCTCACATGGCACTGATGGGAATATTCGGAGATGGTTCTGGTGGATCTTGGTGTGTAGAAGGGTAGACTGGCTCGGAGAGTGACCCACCTAGACCCTACGATTGGGTAAAATGACATATGCTGAGAGAGCAGCCCATAGTTCAGCAGACCCGGCTTGCACGCCCATTGGCAGCTGGCAAGAGTGGCTGGACTGGAGTTTAACCAATGGGGCAGCATGAGCTATGGGGTGACCCAGGTGCTGTTTCAGATCACTGTGTCTGAGCTAGCTCATCTATGGGTGTGGGAAAGGGCTGGTGCATCTGGGCAGTACTTGCTCAGCTAGCCAAAGTAACCCAATTTGCGGTTTAGAGCCACACTTTGATGCAGTGTCTGTGCAATATACCCTGGTTCCCAAGGGTCTTGTCGCTGTTTGGATCATGGGTGCAGAGTGGCCACTGAGGCTCCATCATGTTTGGGGAAACCCCGGTTGGGCTCATTGGCTGTTAACACAAGTCAACATATAAGGGCTGTTATTTAAGATTGTTGGAATACTTTTTTTGGCAAATGAACTGGAATAGGTTATTTATGAAGTAAGAGTTGATAATAATATTTTGAGGAAATGGTGATATTTTATAATATGTTGTAAGTTAAGCCTACATTAATTTTCTAATTGTAGCAGAGACCTTGGTGATGAGAGAAGTGAGTAATATTATAAGACAAGGCACATGGAGTTTGCCATCTAACAGGAGTTTATTCTTTAAGTACAAGAGGATATATACTTAGGAATGTATATTTGCATTTGACTATTTTATGCATCCAGTACTATGTATTTTCAACAAATAAACAGGCCTTTATATTTATTTTATGTATTATGTCTTATTGAATTTGTAATGGCATAAATAACCAAACAAATAAATTAACCTGAACATGTTCAGTCACTTCACTACCAGTCTAGTATTGCTTGTAAAGCACTTTGGGCTATGGAGTGTATGTAAAGCACTATTTATATGCTGGTTCTTCTTTTTCTGCTAAGATTATTTAGATTAGAGTCATATTTGTCCAGAAAGTGCAGTCTGACTGGGGTATCTGCCTTTTGTTAATGATAGAGCGTACATGTTTTTGCACTCTAGCCTTAAGGTTCCCAATTGTTCTACCAACATAACTCAAGTCACAGGAACACTAGATAACAAAGACCACAGAACTGGTGTCACAGGTTATGACTTCACAAATTTCAGTTTTGGTGTTGTTACCTTTTGGATGTACAAATTATGTACCTTGTATTGTATATTTGCAAACATTACATCTAGTACATCAATAAAAACCTTTTGATCAGTGTGGAAATCAGGTAGGGCATTATCTGGCCTGACTATCAGTATGATTCCTGCTATGGACAAGTGTGTCCCTCAGATTCTTGGCCCTACTAAAAGTAGCATGTGGTATGTGCCCAACAGCTAATCCCACTTCTTGGTCACTAAGTAGTATGGGCCAGTTTTTGTAAATGACATTGCCGATTTTACCTCCCACCTGTTATATTCTGTCACAAAGGTGACAGGACCAAAATTGTTTACTTGACCATATTGCTGGTTTTGTCTGTCATATGTTCCTGCCTATCTAGATGCCTGGCCTTCTCTTTGAATACTGCCTTCAAGTTTGTTTTGTATCCTTTTTGTATAAATCTGGGGCCCAGTATTCAAAGAGGCGCAAAGCACAGCGCAAAAATGTGCGCTGCGCCTTGCACTTGTCCAGGTGTCCAAAGATGCTATATTCAGTGGAATAGCACACTGGTGCTATTCAACTGAATATACAGTAGGGTCATGTCGGCCCAGCACTAAGCCACTTTGTGCTGGGCAGACATGGCTCTCGAAATAGGGCACCACAATCGCTTGCACCCATGCTAAATTTCCAACATTAAAATGGCCCCATGCAAATGAGCCCATTGGGCATGCAAGGCGCTGGTAGCCCATGATATGGGCATCAGCGATTGAGCGCTTGCAATAACGGTGACTCAATCCCAGCACATGTCGACAGGACTACCGTTGATGAAGGGCAACCGAATGGGGGAGGTGGGCACATATAGTGACAAGATGTCGCTATCTGTATACGCACACGGGGGGGTGTGAGCGTGATGGAAGGGAGGGAGGGTTGGCCTTGCATGGTTGGCGTGGGGCTGCCGAGTTGGCCCCTTAGCATGGTGGGTGAGTGGCAGCCTAATGTTGTGAGAGTTCCAGGTTCGGGTCCGAGTGCACCTACATTTTTGTGTGCCTGGCCTGAAATTTTTATTTCTCAAGATTTTGCATCCCTCCTGACATGCACCCCCCTGGAATTAAGAATCCTTTAGTGGGGGGGGATGGGGGGCCCTGCATGAACAATTAAAATCTAAGTCCCTGGCGCTGTTTTCTTGTGCACCGGGGATGTACATCACCAAACCTGATTTTCGGTGATGTGTGCTCGCCCTGCCACCTATGGCAGTTTGGCTTTTACCCTTATCACAATCATCCAAGACACTAAGGGGCCATTTGCATGCCCATTATGGGCTCATTGCATGGTGAGAGAGGCTGGATTGTACAGCTTCGCCCCCCCCAATTGCCCATACTATAATAGCTGATTGTACAGTATGTGCTCATTGACAGCTCAGTCAGTGGCTGGCCGTGGTGTAGAGTGGCGGGCAGTGCTGGTTGCTAGCTCAGGGTCGGGATGGAGGGAGCAGGGTGGTGGGGCACTACCTGCCTGGATGGGGGGGGAACTGCTAGACACAATGGAACAGCTTTACTTTGTTATATAGGGGATCGCAGATAGGGAGGGGGTCCACTAGAGAATAGGAAATGGTATTACACTGTTATACAGGGAATCAGGGATAGGGAAGGGGGGTCCTCTAGACACCAGGAAATGGTATTACATTGTTATACAGAGAATCGGGGATAGGGAGGGGATCTGCTAGACACCAGGAAATGGTAGTACTTTGTTATACAGAGGATTAGGATTGGGGGAACACTGAATACCAGGGAAAGGTGTTATTTATACAGGGGATCAGGATGGGGGGCAGAACTACTGGACACCAGGGACTACTGTGTTGGGGTTGGAGGGGGACTTCCTTCACCAACTGCTGGGGTTGTGCCGGAATAAATCATGATTTAGATTGGCAGTATTTGCTCCTCGAAAGGAGACTGCTCAAAATGCCATTGCATGGCACAGATACTCTGAATATCAGACTGGGCCAATATTCAGGTCCCCACCCCTCAATTTACATTGCACCCCCTTCCAAAGTTTGCCTGGATGCAATCCCTGTTTGCCCATGCTAATCAGGCTTTTGAATTTGGGAAATCCCCACAAAGACTGGTATGCGCAGGCAAACTAGGATTTGTGCCCAGGCAAACCTTTGAATATCTAGCCCCTGGTCTCTAAGTCATTAGCTTGTACCTCAAAAGCTTCAAAAGTGTAGCAGTTCCTACAAAGTCATAGGAACTGACTAAATGGTTATATAGATTTTTTTAAAGTGGGACGGTTTGTGCTGTCTGTTCTGAGGACAAATTTGGTAGCTTTGGATTTTCTAAAACACTGTGTGCTGATGTTACCAAATTCATCACTAGAAACTGATATCTAGAGAATCCAACCTTTCTCTGCTGGAGCTATGTGTGAATTTGAGATTTAAGTCATTTTGTTGTAACCACTTGATGAACTCCTGTATATCAGATTGCTTTCCTTCCCATATGCAAATAACATTGTCAAAGTAGCAGTACCCATGTTTAAGGTTTGCAAAAATTGGATTTGTCTCTGGGTTCAGAATATGTATGGTTTCCCATAATTCTCCAAATAATTGATATAACTGAGGGCCGTGGCTGCTGCCATAACAGTACCACAAGTTTGGAGGAAAAACCTGCCTTCAGATTCAAAGGTGTTATGTGTGAGGATGTACTCTAGTGCAGCAAGAATGAAAAGTATTGGTATTTCTGATGCCTTTGGATCAAAAAAGAGTGCAACTGTAACCCCTCCTATATTGCAAGGGACCACTTTTGACTCTGCGGAGGCCAAATAAACTGTTGCTGACTGTTTCTGCTCTCTCTGGCCCCTGTGGACTAGAACCCAGTGGTGAGAGACCAGAAAAGAGCAGAAAGAGCAGAATTTCTTTGATGCTACCTGTACCATCACGATCGTAACTCCCACTGGACATCAAAGGGTGTCCACCTGCCACCAATGGTAACTGGTGCTCCAAACAGATCAGGGAGTCTCCTGCCATATGCCCCTGCCACACTAAGTGCAATCAGGGTGCACAAACAAAACAAGGGCGTCAGTATGTGTCTTGACTGCAGGCAGGGGACCTGCTAAAATTTGCTTTTGTGCAAGTGCAACCACAGCAAAAGAGGGAAGCCACAGTCTTTTGCACTTAGACCCCTATCACCACAACAGGGGTCAGAGTTTGCACCATCAACCAATCAGGCTGCAGAGCCTCAGGGGGAGCCACAAAGAGGTCTTAGGTCATTGGAGGACTGAGGAACTTCTGATATGAATTTGAGGCCTTTCACATGTCATGTGATGGACCTCCAACCTAGCAATAGAATGACTGACAGTTCAGTGAACCGATGGTGAGCTGACATTTCTCAGTGAACAACAGGGGCCTTCTCAGGACCAATTCATTCTATGTGTGATGGTGGTAGGAGGTGGAATGAGTCTGTGTGTGACTGTGGTAGAGGTAGACTGTGTGCCTGCTAGCGACGGAGAGTGAGAAGTGAGAAGCAGAATTCCTGTCTCCAGAAAAGGAGGTAATCAGCATAAAGGTTGCAGTCTGCAACTGAGTGTAAGACTATGCTATGTTGTGACCCAGCTCAAATCTGAACTGGGATTCCAGTTCATCTGGGAAGCCATCTGGCTAGTTTCATAGTCTGGTGCTAGTTATCACCACACACTATGAACTGTATTCCATTACATAGTGTGTGTGTGTTGGGGGAGGATTAGAATCAAGTTTCTCTGGCAGAGCTGCCCTGTGGGGAAGGGGGGAGAGATAATTGTCTGTTGAATCTAGAGGTCAGGAGAGGCCTCCCTGGCACCACAGGCAACAGCCCTCTGTCAGCCAACACTAGAGTCCTGCACCACCAAAGAAGGAGAGAAAGTGAAATCACCTGAAGAGGGATTTGCTCCAAACTGCGCCATCACCCTGTGCATTCAGGGAGATACCCTGATCTGGGAGACCCATGAGCAAACTCAGGGCCTGCACTGCAATGACCACCTATGTGTATCACAGTTGGAAAGCATTTATGGACTGACCGTCCATCCAGGATGTATAAAAGCCTTTTTGGGGTTTTATGAGCATTCTGGTTTGGGGTTTTAATTTGCAAGCATTGCTTTATTCATGCACCAGCACTGGCAAACCACAAGCAACATCAACGGCCTACACTGTTTCCATGGCTGGGTGCTCAGTGAAACACTGGAAGCTCCCTAGTAGTAACTAGGGTTTTATGCTTGTACCAGTAGGGAATATGGTAACACCTTCCAGTTTAGGGGGTCAGGAGAAAGCAACTGTGCTGTGCAGTGTGAAGTGTGAAGGTGGACACAGTTACAGGGCTGATCTTAGAAGATCACTTGAAGTACAGCCCAGGGAAATATCATAAGGCTGCACCTAGGAGGGCATGAAAAAGTAGCAACTGTATACATAGGCTGGAATTAAAAGGGCACCAAAGAGTCAGCTGGACTGTATATACTACCTCATTGGCTAGCCAACCCCTTTTCTCCCATTTAGGGCCTTGCAGGGCAAATACATTTCCCTGTTCTTTTGTTTGCATTCCTTGTCTGAGTGTTTGTTGTTTTGTAGAGTACACTGGTAAGCTGCTTTCTCTTTTGGGTAACTGTTATTGTACTGTGTTGGTTCGCAGGTGGGGTGATAGGGCAATACTGCATCTGATGGAGTTGTGCCATAGTGACACTAGACCTACTTAAACCTTTTTCTGGGTGGATACCCCATGCAATTTATTTAAATCTTAGACACAAACCTCCCAGTCAGGAGTTTAATGACCCATGCCCCTCAACCATGTTTGAGCCCACAGGGCAGGAATAGTAACCACAATACCCACAGCAATCCTGTTACACAAGCATCTTGGTGACACCGGTGTCTTTAAGAGCATATAGCTTTCTTGTCACAGAGCATTTCACTGCCACTGACAACAGTGAACTTGATTGTGTACTTGGAGCACCAAGAATGGCCAATGCAGAAGCAGACACTGGTGCAGCTTACACAAACACATCTTGGAAGGGGGGGGCACAGAAACTGTTTTGTGGGCAGGAGCCTCCAAGGTTTCCCCCATGGGGGGGGTGCTCTGCTCCATGCTTTTGGTCCCTATTTTGTAAGTACAGGAGGTGAAATTTTTGTTTTGCAAATCTGAGCTTTTGACTCACCACATTAATCTTTTTTTTCCCTGTGACTCAAAGATTCCTTCTGTTGGCACCTCTACTAAGAATGGAGATAAAATAATGAGAGCAAAGGCCGATGTTAGACTGCATTTCATGGTTAATTGCACACTGAATTCAAAGGCTATGCCTGGGGTTTGACGGGCAGCTTATGAATTCCCCCCCCTTTCCACCTATATAAATCCAATAATCCCTGCCTTAGTTGCGCCAAGCCACCATCCTCCCATCCTCCAACAGTGCTCTATTTATTCTCCTAAGGTCATCTATATTAATCCTTTATTTCCATTAGCTTCAAGAATTCCTTCTCTTGGCACCTCTACAGAGGGTGAAAATAAACTGATGAGAGAGCAGAGGTCAGAGTTACATTGCATAAGCATTTCTTCCCAACTGCATATTAAATTTCAGAAAAAGGTCTTGTATGTTCATGCTGTTTGATACAAAGGTTGGGATATACTTTCGGTCCAAGTGCAGCTTTGCCATACTGCCCTACACAAGGATTTGCCTACAATCCATGATTGTTTGCATTGGGTCTGGGACTTTAGGTAATATTCAGGTGGTTTGGGAGATTGTCACAAAACCCAAACAATGTGTTATTTTGTTGTCTCCAATACTCTGATTGTAAACTGCCTTTCCAGTGTACATCTGAGTGTACTAAATAAAGAAAAAGCCTGTTTTGAGGTAACAATGTGTCCCGGAAAAGACTTGTCTGTCTGTTTTCTACAAGGAATTATGAAACAGATGGTCAAAATCCTCAAATTTGATTTGCAGAAACCATTGATATCTCAGTATATAAATCCAGTGTGTCAAATGCTGTTCATGCATTAAATAAACAAGCAGTTCATGCCATAAATTAACAAAAATTATAACATAGTTTTATGTCTAACTTTTAATTTTTTTAATTAATTCAAAAATTGATCCATTTCATGATTTCAATAATAAACTCTGTTCACACTTTATTTTAAGTGTCAGTTTCAGTGTAACTGCAAAATGGATAATCTTTAATTACATGCAACAGGGGTAATTACACTGCAGTTACATGTTTGTTGCATGTTAACTACATTGCAATTGCAATGCAGTTACAGCAGTGTAGTTAAGGAAACTTAAAGTGTTATTTAAACTCCAAAGTGTGCAATATCACAGGATATCATACCATCGTAGGTGAAACATAGAAACATAGAACAAGATAGCAGAAAAAAGGTCTATAAACCCATCCAGTCTGCCCAAACTTACCTGTTACTTGTGTGATGACCCTACAGCCTCATGCCTCATAACACATGCGGTGGGATGACATCTCGTGATATCATACATATTGTCATATAATATTGCCTAGTTGCATACTGCTGCCCATGACACTTTTCAATGGGTGTGGGGCTTTAGGGTATATGCATGTGGTTGGGAGAGAGCGAGAGAGAGAAAGAGAAAGAGAGAGAGACAAACACACACACATGCACACACACACACACACACACACACACAAACCAAGCAAGCTGTGACCTAATGAGTGTTATCTCTCTCTTTCACTGGCTAGGTTTCAAAATGTAACACAGCACAGTGCATTAAACAGCACTGTGTTATTTAAAGCTCACCACTCATATTCTTTTCTGTAGCAGTCTTTCAGTGCATGTCTCTTTCAAACTAGTGGTCTCCAAAGAGCACACCTGGGGCCTGGTTTAGGTGAAGGGCCAGTTTGCAGAAGCAAAATTTGTGTTTTGCTCATGCAAACTGGCTCTGACTGAGCACCCATGATGGAAAAGGATTACTCCACCTTACCCACCATCCCTGGTGCAAGGAACACTCTGCTGGGGGAAATATCAGAATGCACACCAGTGCAAGATTCTCAAAAGGATCCATTGCAGATGCAAACACAAGCTGCACCTTTGTCTGAATTAGCCCAGCAACATCCGAGCAGCCCTTCTGCTTTTTCAAAAGTTGCATCTGCTTGTGAAAAAAAGTCATGATTTGCAGTAAAAAAAAAAAAAAAAACAATTACCGTAAACATAATTTGCAACATTTTTTTGCCACAATTGCATCTGTTTTTGGGGGGTAGGGGCAAATTTGGATGTAGTTGGACCATATAATGGATGGTCAAACAATTTGGATAGTTTTTCCTTTTGCAAATAGTGACTGGCAGATCACAGATGGATCGTTTTAAAAAGCCTGTCCTAAATGCTTTCACCGCCACAAATACAGGACCGCCATGGGATAATGGGGTAGTCATAAACTGAGGGGTACAGTCAAAACAGTAAGAGGAGGTATGGTGGAGCAAGTTGGTCCTTGGCATGTTAGTCCCTTGAAATTAGCATGCCCATTGATTAAGTTTGTGTTTGGAGCCCTACAGGTTAGTACAGGGCCTTTATGTGCTAGCTTCAGTGTTTTTCACATAGAACAGGCTAATACAAGCACCACATGTGCTTGTAGCCTCACAAAAATGATCTTTGTAAATGCACCTAGTAACTTCAATACATTGCCATGGGGAGACTAATTATGGCCCTCTAAGCTTCAGCAGAACACTGGGATTTACAGGTGCATAGCTGTAGTGCCTCATTTGCCTGCTCATGCTGGGGCTGGGAGAATCCTCTCACCTCCCCTGCAACAGCAGGTAATTACAGCATCGGTGGCTCACTGTGCTGTGGAATAAAGAAAGCTGATCAGCTAGAAAATACAACATTATTTCTTCTAGGGTGCAACAATTAAACCGATCCCAAAGAAAGTGGAATGCAATGCAAAGAAGACATAACCAATTAAACACTCAAAATAATGTTTTAACCCTTACTACTCCCTATAAACATTTGGTTTCTTTTTTAAATTTTTATGTTGTCTTGTGCGTGCGCAAGCAACATCTTGCAGGTGGTAGCACATTTCAGAGGTATGTCAGTGTTGTGGCCAATGCAAGGGATACATTAGTGGGTGTATCCCTCAGCAGCCAATCAGTGAGCATGCTGGCGATGACAGCAGTTTCAAAGAGCCAAAACATTGAAAGAAATCTGCCACTCCATAGAGGTGCAGTTTCCTCATTGCAGCAGCAGATGACAAGACTCCGGCCATGCGCATTACAGTGCACAGTAATGCACATGGCCAGAGTTACCAGTGGAGTTTCAGTGTGCCTTGCCTGGTAAAACATTTCAACAAGGAAAAAAAAGGGCTGCTCGGCTTTCCACAATGACGACTCCTGCCACCCAACACACACTCCCCGGAAAGCCAACATCGGGGTGCCCAATCCCCATGTCGGCATGTTCCCCCCCATTATGTGGCACACTGGGAGCCCACCCTGGTGTGCCAAAACATGGCGGCTCTTGCCACCCGCCACACAGTGCCACAAAGCCGACATCGGGGGTGCCCAATCCCTGTGTTGGCATGTATCCCCCTGTTAATGTGGCACACTGGGAGCCCATCCCAGTGTGCCAAAAATAATTGTTTCTGACACTGGATGCCCACTCCTGTGTCAGATGTGCCTCCAACCTGTCTATGTTCTTCACTGGCAATGGGGTTTCCGATCCTCATGTCAGCAATGGCATGTGCCCCCAACACACTATTATGGCACACTGGGATCCCACCTTGTGTGCCTAAATATTTTTAATTTTTCCTGTAAAATAGAAAAATATCACTTGAAATCTTTTATTTTATTTAACCCAAAACAGAAAACGGTCCCTTGTGGTCTCCCCATCCCCCTCCAACCCACACCCTCCCTCTGCACACCAACCTCCCCGCACCCCACCCCAACTCCATACTTACTCCGAGGTCAGGAACAGCAATCTTCTGTGGTGTGCGACACGTCTGCACTCTTCAAAGGCCAACCACAAACTGAAGAAATGACAGCAAGCTTTTTAATGGAGTCAGTGGGGGGTTTCAGCTTAGGTTGATATCTCAGCCATTTTTTTTTAATTTTGGCCACACATTTTCAACATGGGGCTCTTGGGACCCCACCTCGTGAACATGTCACTGTCATTTCGTTACTCAGTCCCGAAAGGGGATTTTGCTGTCGCTGCACAGAATCACCTTTCAGGACCAATTAATGAAATGACAGTGCTACTGTTCATGAGGGGACGTCTGAAAAAGCCCATGTTGCAAATTTGGTGAAAAAATTCCAAACAATGACTGCGTTACGGCGTGTGTTGTGCAGTTTCTACACACTCTCGTAACTTCACCAATTTTTTATATTTTCACTCCAGATTTTCAACATTGCCATTTTGTCACACCTCCTTATGAACAGTATAGCTGTCATTTTTCACATCCTGCCCAAAACATGTTTTTACACTTGTGGCGCAAAACGGTTTGGTCACTGTGGGAAATCAACTTTTGGGACAGATTAACAAAATCACAGTGCCACTGTTCTTGAGGAGAGGTCCAAAAATGCCCATGTTAAACATTTGATGAATAAATTCCAAAAAATGATTGCGTTACATGCATGCTTTGCACAGTTTCTATGCACGCTCATAACTTTGCCTATTTTCTATATTTTCACTCCTGATTTTCAACATTGCCATATTTTCACACCACCTCATGAACAGTTCAGCTGTCATTTTTCACATCCTGCCCAAAATGTGTTTTTGCACCTGTGGCACCAAATGGCGCAGTCACTATGCAAAATCACCTTTCGGCCAACAAACTGATTGTGCCACTGTTCATGAGGTGGGGTCTCAAAGAGCCCATGCTGAAAATTTGGAGTGAAAATACCAACCAACACCCAGGACAGTAGGGTTTCCAACCGTAACGCCCCACCCTGTAGAGACTGACAGGCGTTGGAAGTTTGACTTACGATCATTGGCTGTAATGCTCACGCCATTCCACTCCCACCCCCACCCTGCAGCCAGTGACAGGCATCAAGGTGTGCCTTGGACTCTTCAGGCCCAAAGTTCACCACATTCTCCTATTCTGCACCTATCTCAGTGTATTTCCTTATGGAATGGGGTGGGCGTAATGCCCGAAGCCCCCAAGACACACTGCGACATCTGTCGGTGTCTGCAGGGAAGGGTGAGGTGAAATGGCATGAGCCTTATTGCCAATGACCCAAAGGCACACCCCCAATGCCTGTCAGTCTCTGCAGGGTGGAGGTGAGGTTGGTGTAAGTTCAATACTCCACTGCCATTCCTATTATGCATCTCTCTAACTCCTGCACTACCAATGCCAATGCCAGCAGGCCAATTGTTGGCATTGACAAATGCTTTTTGTTTTCACCTTGATGGCTATTTATCTTCTGCACAGCCTGTCCAAACACTTGTTTTAACACTGCCAGGTATCCAAAAGTCATATGTAAGACATTGCACCCATGTCAATATGCTCCTGTCCCATAGCAAATCTGATTCTTCACCTCCTCCAGAATTCATTGTCTGATGGACTATTGAGGTTTGGGTGGATGACAGGAATACCTGACCTCCCTCCACTGTTTTTATCACTTGTAACATCCCTCCTTCTGCCATTTTATGCAGTGCTGTCATACCAAGCCTTCAAGGGGGCAGATGTCATGTGGTCACCCATGTCAATGACATCCCAAATCCCCTCCAAAGCAGGTGGCCAAATGGAGAAGCAGTTATTGCCTCCTGCCACAGTATGATTGTCAGAACCCAGTGATGATTCTGGTCTGGAATTTTTCAAATAGTTCTAGGGTTCTGATCTTCTTTAGAACTCTAACACTTGTGTCTATAGGAATGGAGTTAAAGATTATATATAGAATAATGGTTGGGTAAGGGGTTATAATGAGAATTTTACACCTCCCCCCGGTGAAGGATGCCACGTAAACCCCTGAGAGCGAAGCTCGGGGGGGTTTTAAAGGCTTAGATAATGGGTAAAACAAAACTAGCATCCTGATTGGCTAAAACAGCCTGCCACCAAGGCTGTTATTTCTCAACAACGGCCCCGTGAAAAACAAGTTCCAATTGTCACTACCCTATAACTAACACGATCCTTGAGCACCCCGAAATCGAAACCTGCCACCTGCCATTTTCCCCCGCTCGCTTAGCCACACTGACTTCTCTACATACTCTCGCAGCACAGTCCAAAAGAAATGTAGGACAGTACTAAACATTTTGTCCCCTTCCTAATTACTTACATTTCTTTACTGAGTGCAGTTGCACTCCCTCTCAAAATACTTGTACACCGAGTTCCAGAGTTGCGTGACGCCACATTTCAGAGCTCAACAAAAGGAAAATAAAGAGGTACTTGTCTCAAAATACCTATAAGCAGGCAATACAAAGTAAAATAAAGAGGTCTCGTCTCTGTTTGTCTCTGACTGAGGGACAAGCGAGATAGAAATCGAGCCGACAAGCTGAAGAACCAGCTGTCCTGTCTCACTGTGTGGAAAAAGAAAGCAACAGCACAAGCTCATGGCACTCATAAAAACACAGCAGCACCCTCCTCTGGTCATTCCACTACTGCAGGGATTACTTTACTAGAACACTTACTTTTTTTTGTTTTTTTAAATAATTTTTATATACAAATATTTATTATGTAGTTTTCCAAAACATTACATCTATATCCCATTATTTAAGTGTAATAATACCCTCTAGGGTGGGCATTATGGGATATAACAGACCTTCCAAGGGCTATAAGGCCCTCCGCCTGTGGCGTCGGGCCTCATTACGCCCCTGGGCAGTCCTTTATATCCCAATAAAGCCCACCCTGTTGGGTATTATTACTTACATCACACACAGAGGGAGCACTCTCAACCAATCAGAGCATTCCTTTCCTCTGCATGTGAAACACTCTTATTCTGTGAAGAGTATCTCATGTGCAGCTGTCCTGGAAATGGACATATTTAAATAAGTTTTTTAAAAATAATTAATATATTATTGATCAAGCTCGATCTATGATATATTAAAACAGGCCACTAAGACCACTCTTACGGTTGTAAGAGTGGTCTTACTTAACATTCTTAGAGTATCAGAACCACTCACCTTTGGTCTACTGTTCTCATACCCTAAGAATGCATGTGAGATCACTCTCACAACTGTAAGAGTGGTTTTGGCAGTGGTATTAACGTACTGTATATAAGGGAGGCTGGAACTGCACATATAAATATTTAACAGAGAGAGAGAGAAAAACTAAGAGGGGAAAAGTGCAAATAAAAGGCCTGCTCTCTTTCAGCACAGCAATAATAGTCTGTTTCCTGGCACATGCAGGAAATAAAGATGAATATTATGTGGCTTCCAAAATACAAATTCCAAGAGTCACAATTCCCCATGCTGTAGTTTGGCACATATGCATACTGGGCCCTATGCACATATGTGTGGATTGCCGACTCACCACATATCCATGTCACGAACACATACCTAAGTTAGTGACCCACTCATTACCGGTCCTGTGGACTCCTGCTGCATGCACCAAAGGGCACACACCCCTACTGCACTCAGTCCTCCAGCCATTCATGCAGCTACACATGTGGACTTCCAGGGGATTGGCCAGGGTGCATGCCTACACTGTGCACCATTCACAAAGGCCTGGAGTGCTGGGTGAGTGGATGCCAGCTATGCAAGCAGGTACCCTGCCATAGCCACTGCTCATCCCCCCATGAATGTCACCCACCAGTCACACCAGGACTGTACACCCCCCCCAACATACTGCCATAGAACTCCGGTCCAGCAAGAAGGGCTGGGGGCAGCCACTGGGGTGACCACCTTTTTAAATTAATTCCCTGGCATGAGTGGCTTCCCACAATGCCCTGCTCTGCGAAGAGCAGGAAATTGACTCATGCAGCATCCAATTAGGTGCCCGCCTGTGTCCAGTGATCCACCCCTGTGCATCAGTGCACAGGGGGAGGGGGAGGCAGAGCCGTGGACAGGCACTCTGTGGTGGCCAGCAGTCATAAATGCAGTGCCCTGCACACCTGTCCATGAATGTGGACCTGCACATGCTGGGTACATGCCTATTGCGTACTCGGTCCACATTGGTACATAAGCACTATTATGAGCAGTACATTCTCATATACTGTATGTCTCTAAAACATTTTAGAATGTCAATCCCAGTAATTAGTATGCATTCCAGACTGCCATCTCCTGTTTTTTTCTTAAGTGTCTAAACAAAGCAGCCTTTTATTTAGTATTTAGAATCCTTAATACTTAGACCCCATGGGCTAAATTAGAACTTGAACCCTTGGGTTCTAAAAGGGTTTGATTATTTTTTTAACTATTTCTGACACTACTCCAAAAACTCAGTGCCTGCCCAGCCTCTGCCAAATGCTATCTGAATTGTTTTTCAGTTTTAGTTTAGATGCTGATTCCCAATATTCATGAACACTGGCAATACAGAAATGAGCACCAAGATGTTCAGAAAAAAACAAACTTTGACTCAGTTCTGGAGCAGAATTATTTTCCAGTCCTTCACTAACTTACAGAAAGGCCTCTTCTGCAGCTTGTCATGTGAATAATTTATCCAGATTCTAAGAGTCAGATTTCTTTCCTGAGTCCTCTCCTGCATCAATAACCTTCCCACTGTTCAAGAAAGCAGGACGTAACTGGTCAAGGTGTTATTTCACCTTTCTTTACCTCCCTCTAACCAGATAAGTTACAGGACTAAGTTGCTGCTCAGTAGGGTTGGGCCATTTTCCTTCACAGCTCCTTTGCTGCAATCTTTAACTTCATTAATCACATCCGCAAGATTGTCAGTGAGACAGCCCTTGCTTGTGTAGTCTCTTCCAGTATAGTACAATATAGTGTATTTGCCTCACCAGTTTCATGCCACTCTGCAGATCTGGTCTCCAAAATGCATTTTTTCTCCCTTGCTTATGATTCTCAAATTAATTTAAACTAAGGAGGGGGGGGGCGATAGGGTGTGTACAATTTGAAGCCACTATGCAAGAGAGACTGGAAGCCCCTCCCAGTAAGTCAGGAGGAGAATATAATAAGGGGGAGTAGAAGAGAATCAGGAGGGGGAATGGGGTAGGGGTCACATTGGAAGGTGGTATCTTTGGACTTGAGGAGTTTTGTGAACAAGGCAGTAGAGCTCCATGCACTGATAGCAGAGGAAGAGGAAAATATTTTGTCCATCACAGATACTTGAGCCACCCAATACCATGACTGGGACCTTGTGATCCCTGGGTGCAGGTTGTACTGTAGGGACAGAGGGGAAGGGAAAGGAGGAGGGTTGGTTATTTACGTAAGGGACAGGATACTCTGTACCAGGGAGGAGGGGGAGGAGGGCAAGCTTGAAGCGTTATGAGTACAGCTCCAAAACTCTAGAGAAAGGAAACTTAAATTGGGTACAGTGTACAGACCACCCCCACAGAATGAGGAAACAAACAAGGAGTTGGGGGAGCAAATCAGAAGACTCCATGGTAAGGCCAATAATGTCATAATGGGTGACTTAAGTCAGCTTCGGGTGGACTGGAGCACCCCGGCTACCTCTAGTACCAGGGATCAGGTACTCCTGGAGGCCTTCCAGGATGGATACCTCATGCAGGGGGTAATGGAGCTAGCCAGGGAAGGGTAACATACTGGACCTTGTGTTGCTTAATGAGGAGCACATCCAGGATATAGTCATGCAGGACCCCCCAGTGGACAGTGACCAATGCACAGTGTGGTTCTTCCTCAACCTAGGCAAGGAAGCAGCCAGGACCAAGACAAGGGTAGAGAACTTCAGAAGAGCTGACTTTGGCAGGATGGGTAACATCCTAGAGGTGGCATTTTGCCACGATCTGTCCAGAGACAGATGCTGTTTGGAAATGGTCAATTATCAAGCTGAGTCCGGTGGAGGATACTAACATGTGTGCGAAGACCCAGAGTAAGAAGTCCAGGACCAAAAGACCAGATTGGCTCAGCAAGGAGGTAGTATTGAAAGTGAGGGATAAGAGAGTGGTCTTTAGCAGGTAAAAAAGAACCAGACATGGGGCAGACAAAGAGGAGTACTCTAGGAAATTCAGAGAAGTGAGCAGAGCAGTCAGGGGGGCTAAAGTTCCAAGGGAGCTAAGGCTGGCACAGGGGATCAAAGAAGGGGAAAAGGATTTCTTGGTTCCATGTGATAACAGCGCTCGTGGAATAGCGATTGCCATTAGGGTGAGTGTGCATCGCTGAAAATGAATTACCGTGATGTGCACTTGAGTGACTGGAAAACTGTGGACCGCTTTCCTATTTTTATATAGTTGTGCCCCCACCTCTACTAAAGGATTCCTCAGTCTGGGGTGCATGTAGGGGGCTGTAAAACTTAAAAAAATAAAAATCCAAGCCTGATGCAAAAACACTATTGTACCCAGAATCGAACCCGGCACCCTCCCAACCCCTGCGCACCACCTATTCACCATACCACATGGCCAGCTCGGCAGCTGACTGCTGCACTACACTCCCTTCCCTTCCACACGTCATGTGACGTGGTCCCCTCCCCACACATGTGTATATATATATCAACATCCTGTCACCATAGTCGCCTACCCAGTATCCGGTGGCTATCCTGCCAGGGTAGCCCTGTACACAGGCACCATGACTGAGTTGCCCTTTTAAAAAGCATTCAGTTGCAGTCGCCTTGTGCAAGGTATGCTGATTTCTCCAGATACATAAGAAATAAGAGGAGCTGTAAGGATGAGATTGTCCAGATCAAATGGAAAGGGAGTTGGGCAGAAAGGGGTGTGGACCAGGCAGAGGCACTTAATGAGTACTTCTGTTCAGTGTTCCCTAGCAAAAAGGATGAGCCTATGCCACAAGGGAGAAGAGGGATGGGAATGGGAGGAGCAGGGGTAACAGATGGGGTAATTCCAGTGGATAGGGTTTTAAAGGGCCTAAAGGTCCTATGGATGGACAAGGCCCCTGGACCAGATGGAGTGCATCCAAGAGTCCTGAGAGTCAGTGGAACTCTTGGCGGGCCCTCTGACAGACCTGTTCAACATCTCACTGGAGATGGGGTGCATGTCCCAGGATTGGAAGATGGCTCATGTGGTGCCTCTTGACAAGAGTGGTCCCAGGGATGAGCCGGGTAACTACAGACCAGTCAGCCTTACC
Organism: Neoceratodus forsteri; assembly: GCA_016271365.2. Lineage (NCBI taxonomy): Eukaryota > Metazoa > Chordata > Ceratodontiformes > Ceratodontidae > Neoceratodus > Neoceratodus forsteri. Next base: position 1,650,017,988 of record CM057453.1, read on the forward strand.
TCCATTGCAGGTAAGTTAATAGAGACCATTCTAAAAGAGTGATTAGTTATCTTTCTGGATGAAAATGATCTCCAAGATGAAAGGCAACATGGGTTTGTCTCAGGAAGATCCTGTCAGACCAAGCTAATTGACTTTTTTGATTGGGTCATAAGGGCAGTCGACGGGGGCCATGCCATGGATGTCCTCTATCTGGACTTCAGCAAAGCCTTCGACTCTGTGCCACATGGAAGGTTGCTCAGTAAACTGAAGAACCTGGGAGCTTGGGAGAAATGTGTGGGGTGGGTCAGGAGCTGGCTGCAGAACAGACAGCATAGGGTAATTGTAAGGAGGGAGCCCTCAAAGCCAAGACCCATAACCAGTGGGGTCACTCAGGGCTCAGTGCTTGGATCAGCGTTATTCAACATCTTTATTGGGGACATAGCAGAAGGGATCAAGAGTAAGATCAGCCTGTTCACAGATGACACAAAGATCTGTGTGATAGTTGACAGCAAAGAAGGGATGCAAGAAGTCAGGGAGGACCTGGCAAAATTTGAGCACTGGTCAAGTATATCACAGTTGGGGGTTTAACGCTAAGAAGTGTATGATCATGCACCTAGGAGCCAGAAACCCCAGAACTAGCTACAGGCTGGGGGGGAGTGCAGGTATCCATTTCAGAGGAGGAAAATGACCTTATGGAGCTAGTCACAGGAGACATGAAACATTCAGCACAGTGTGATAGGGCAGCAGCAAGAGCCAACAAAATGCTGGGGTGCATAGTCAGAGGAGGGAGGAAGTCATCTTGCCACTGTACTGGTCACTGGTGAAACCACACTTGGAGTACTGTGTGCAGTTCTGGTGCCCCTATTTAAACAAAATCTGGCCAGAGCCAATAAGGCTGCAGCGGAGTAATTGGAGGTAAAAATAATGTAAATTTCTTTCTTAATACTTTTACACCAAATTGTCACTATAGCCTTATTATAACCCTGCCTCATGAAGATGGGCAGAGAAAGGTTCAGCTCCTGAGTGAAGCAGATTGCAAGGATCTTTAAATCAACTTCTTTGGTATGCTAAAACACATATTGAACAGGTGTTAAAAAATGACAGGTGTCACAGTCATGAGGTGCTGTAAAGAAAGAGCTATGTTAAAAATTTGGGGTAAAAATAATGAATATTACCAAACGTATGAGCCTGTGTTCACAAAATTCAATGCAGGCTCATAACTTTGTTGAGTTTTAATATTTGTACACCAAATTTCCAACACAGCCTTCTCATGACTCACCTCATGAACAAGGGCAGAAAAATTTGTCAACCCCTGCTTGAAAGGTGATTTTGCACAGGGACTGCAAAATCACCTTTTGGGAGTAAAAAAACAACAACATTTTGGCCAGGATTTAAAAAATGACAGCTGTCACATTCATGAGGTGCTGTAAAGATATGGCTATGTTGTAAATTTGGGGTAAAAATATTGACAATTACCAAAGTTACAAGGCTGTATTCACAAAATTCAACATAGGCTCATGACTTTGTTGTTTTTTTAATATTTTTACACCAAATTTTCAACATAGCCTTCTTATGACCCCACCTCATAAACAGGGGCAGAAAACATTTTCAACTCCTGCCCGAAAGGTGATTTTGTGCAGGGACCATGAAATCACCTTTCAGGACAGATTTGCCTAATGACAATGACATTGTTCATGAGGTGGGGTCCCAAAGAAAGCATGTTGAAAATTTGGGCCAAAAATATAAGTTATGCCTACAAGTTCAAAACCCCATTGAAATACATTGAATGGAATACCTGTTTCTTCAGTTCGCAGTCCAGCTTTGAAGAGTGAAGACGTGTCTGCAGTCCAGAGAGGATTACGGCATTGGATCCCCAATGGGTAAGTAAGGGCTTGGGGGTGTGGGTTGGTGAGTTCTGAGTGGGAGGGTCAGATGGGGGGGTGAGAAATGGTGCAAAAGACATCGATGGATGGTTTTCTTGTTACAGGTTAAAGAGCTGCTTGACACCTCGAATGAAACATAGAAAAACATAATATTTAGGTACAATTCATCTTGCATTCCATATGTATTTCAATAGACTTCTCCTCCCCATTACTTATTACTAAGACATTTGCATGGAAACATGCTCTATATCCCTTAGCGTTCATCTGCCTTTTTTGCTTACTGCCTATTTCTTGTCATAGCCCTCTGTTGTGACATCATAATCTATTGCCATGGGAGTAATTGTGATGTCACAAGTAGAGCATTATGGCCTCAGATTGGGAGAAAGCAATAAGAATAGAGGAACTCTTCAAGACCAAAGATCCCATTTTCATGCAAATGGCCTCAATAATAAATAATGGGGATGAGAAATACAGAACTAATGTGAAGTACAAGCTGACCTGTGTCTAAATAATATGATTTGTTAAAGTTGTCCTAATGGCGTCAGCTGCTCTTCAAAACAAACAAAATTAAAAACAGGACCAAGATGCTGATTACAACACTGGGGGACTGGGCACCCCCAGTGTCACTGTTATGCTTCTGGGTGGGTTGCTGAGAGGGAAGGTCAGGTGGGGGGAGGAAAGCAAAAAAAGATTATAACAAATAACCTCGCATGCGCGGTAGTGGAGAGGGGAATGAGAATTCCTGCACTGGGGAATTGGGCACCCCCCCGGTGCCACTGTTATGTTTCTGGAAAGGGAGTGGGGTGGTGGATGCTGAGAGGGAGGGAGGGTCAGCTGGGGGGAAACTATAAAAATAAAATATATAGCTAAAAAAGAAACACAACCTTGCATGTGTGGTAGTGGAGGGGGAGATTTCATGATCAGGATACTAGGGGATTGGGCACCCAATGTCACTATTATGTTTCTTGGGGGGGCTGAGAGGAGGGTGGGTAGGGGTTATGTATTTCAGCGGTCACAGACTGCCAGAGTAAAAAAATATAGTACAATGCATGGAGTGTTTGGAAGCAAAAGCTACTTTTTTTGTCACTCTAGCATGTTGTTCATTTGCAAGGTATGGGGGAGTCCTTTTTCTCAAAGCAAGAGGTCTGCAGGGCTCCACCCATTGCAACCCTGAAAGGGATGTCAAACCCCTGGAGGGAGGTGCAGTGAAAGGTGGCAACGATGATCCTAGGACTGGGGGAACACCCAATGAGGAAAGATTGAAGGAGCTTAACATGTATTCCCTAGAAGATAAAAGGGAGAGGGGGGGATATGATAGAGTCATTCAAATACTTAAAAGGTATAAATAGAGTTAGTACGGAGGATGTGTTCAGCCTGGAGGGAGGGAGGGCTATGAGAGGACACAGTCTGAAATTGGAGGGGGGGGGATTAGGGAGGGAAATGAGGAGAAACTATTTTACAGAAAGGTGGTGGCGGGGTGGAGGATTTGATCTTGCTGAAGACTGTGGGCAGTTTTAAAAGGGGGTGGGATAGGGTCAACGGAAAAGTCAGTACTGAAGGAAGGCTAGGGAGGGTGGTGGTGGCTGGTGGGTATGATCAAGAGGAGGAACAGGGAGTGGGGAGGGCAGCTGCAGTAAAGAAACTGCGAACTTCACACTCAGGCAAACCTGATAGACATTTGGGCCTTTTTCTGCCAGTGTATTCATATTTTCATATGTTCAAAGAGCAACTCTCTATTATAATAAAAAAAACTTTAAACACTAGATATATGCCAATTATGTTTTAACTTTATTGTTTTCTAGTTCTTTGTTATTTTTTTTACATTTCCTTGCCGTTGGTCTACTAAATATTGCTGATAATGCAGCAATTATTTCACTGAGTCTTTCAAAATGTATCTGAATCTCCCCTGCTACCCACACAATTGCTGTTTGTGACATCACAGTCTGTTGCCATGAGGAGCATTATGATGCCATAAATAAAGGCACCATGAGGTTAACAGGGGAGAGGCAAATGTTTTCTATACAGACTTTTTAGCTGGACTACTAAGATGTGCTATAAATCTTGGGAAGGAACATTGAAAATATAAAAAAAAATGTGTTCTCTAGTAAATTGTAAGTGCTGAAACACCTTATTTACGAAAGCACATGCTGAAGTGCAGAATTGTCCTTTAAGTGCTTTCTTCCTTCCTCACCTGTTCCTGTCAGAACTCTAATATCCAGCCACTGACACATTTTTATGTAACATTGCTTTAAAGAGCCCATGATGATTTATCTATTTATTTATTTTTTTATTTTATTTAAACAGCAGTTTGGAAAACCTTTGAGCCATAGGCTCATTTACAAAGGTACCTTGTCACAGTAAGACAAACCAAAATACACAGTATAGCAGTACAACACATAAGTATAACAGTAAATTAAGACATAGATACAAACAAGCTGGTACAGGTAGGATGGATGCAAACAATACCAGAGTTATGTTGTCCTTAGCAGCTTAGTAATAAGCTTTGTCATAAGTATTGAGTACGGCTTTGACTAGCGGCAGTTACAGCATCGGGTGTTAATAAGGTGGTTACGTAAGGAAGTTTTGAAACACAATATAGTTGGAGCTTCGGAGATGGAGGGGGGCAGTGTGTTGAACCAGGAGGGGGCCCTAAAGCTGAAGGCTCTTTACTGTCACGATATACTGTCAGTCTGATTTTGCTTCCTGACCCTATGTCAATGCTAGATGGAAACGTATTTTGCAAATGACTGTCATCTTTAGATTTTACAGATTCATTGTCGTTACTTTGGTGTTCCTACCATTCTAAAACAGCCGTTGGTCTGAAAGGCTTGTGACATCATATGTAGTGCTGAGTCTATTTCTTACAGCACTGCAGACAGAGCGGCAGTGGCAGCATTTTCAGTTACCATTACAATTCTCTGTTCTCCGATTTATTGTGTATGCTGCCTTCTCACTTTCTCCCACACATCCAGGGGATTCACAAATTAAATGAGCCGTACTAACAATGAGTCTACCAGTAGTTCATGCAAAGAACATAAGTCATTTGCATTTTGCAACTTTGTAAGGACAACATCTATTTAAGCAGCCCTATCAGTAAATGCAAAAAAATAGACCAGTCCGTATAAGTCAGCAGTCCGCACTGGTGGACATTCAAACTTCACAGCTCACTTGCTTAATCACATGTGGTCCGGCTGACCATTGCTTAGTAGTATGTCCACAACTTCCCTCCCAGTAGTTCATTTCTCATTTTACTACCCCAGCTGGAGCACATTTTTACCTTTCACAAATGCTGCAGCCGATCCAACACGGGTGCAAAAAAATGCAGGAAAAGCATACTGATTCTGATTACGGCAGTGTCTCAGAAGTCAGTTCTCTTCAATCACTCCTCAGGCTAGGGGCAGTCGTACTTCTGCAGGTGCCCAGCCGAGCTTCTTGGGAGAGAGGTTGTGGCTATACTACCAAGCAATGATCAGCCAGACAACATGGGATTAGACATCTGAGCTGCGAAGTTTAAATATACACCAATGCGGACTGCTGACTTATGGACTGTTCTATTTTTTTGTGTTTACTGAAAGGGCTGCTTAAAAAGGATGTTGTCAATAAATGTTAATGGGTTTAATAACCTCATCAGAATATTGAATGTTTCCACAATAATACGGCAGGAGACACCTGATGTAGTTTTAGTACAGGAATCTCACTTAACTCAGACAGGGTCTGGAAAATTGGTAAAATATGGATACAAAAAGCTCTTCTACTCCTCATATAAACAAGCATTTCTCAATGCCAAATGTTTGCTTGCTGGTATTAGCATTGAAAATGCAGGAGTTAGACAGATGCAGAGTAGGAACGGCAGTCAAGTACTGAACTTCACGCCAACCCCACCTCCAGCCTGCAGAGACAGACAGGCATTGGGTATGTGTTTGGGTTGTCGTCCATAACATTCATGCCATTTCACCTCACCCTATCCTGCAGACACCGACAAGTGTTGAGGTGTGCCTTGGGGTGTTCGGTTTTACAGTCACCCCACTCCATAAGGACATACGCTGAAATGGGTGCAATATAGGAGAATGGTGTGAACTCTGGGGCCAAAGAATCCAAGGCACACCTTGATGCCTGTCTCTGGTTGCAGAGTGGGGGGTGGGGTTGGAACAGCATGAGCATTACAGTCAGCAATCCAAAGGCACACCTCTGATGCCTGTCAGTCTGTACAGGGTGGGATGTTATGGTTAGAAACCCTAACGCCCCGGGTGTTTGTTGGTACTTGAACTAAAAATTTTCAACATGGCCTTTTTGTGACCCCTACCTCATGAAAGCATTTGGGACCTCTTCTCATGAACAGTGGCACTGTGAGTTTGTCAATGTGTCCCGAGGTTTCAGCTCCCACAGCGACCGTGCCATTGTGTGCCAGATGTACGAAAACACAGATCGGGCAGGATGTGAAGAATGACAGCTGCACCATTCATAGGGAGGTGCGAAGAGATGGCAATGTTGAAAATTGGTAGTGAAAATATTAAAAATGCTAGAACTTACGAGGAGCATACCTAGACACCCTGTTCCACTCATTCTGCCGCTTCATCCTCGGTTGCCACCAATCAACCCACCACTGCGATCTCTATAGCTCGCTAACTCTACCATCCCTACACGACCGCAGACAAACCAACTGTGCCAGATTCCCAGCCAAATTCTGGTCAAACTCCCTCCCCCCCACCTGACCTCTGCTCTCTCCCAACAACCGGCACCTGCTTACTCCCTTAGATAGGTTGACCATAAACTGCTCCATGTCCCATTTATGCGCACATCCAAAGGCCAGGCCACTTTTAATTACCGCATACCTCAGTCCTGGAATGCCCTACCAGCCCCCATCCGCCACGCACCAAATTCCTCTTTACAAAACAAGTTACTCCGAACACATTTCACCTCCAGTTGTTCATGTATCAGCTAAGAACTCTTAGTCAAATGTCTCGCTGCTTTATTCGTATATGCATTTGAACTGTATTCTTCCCTCTGTTTCTCTATACTGATTGTAAGTATCCTACCCCTGACTGCAACTTTCCCCCAGCTATGTACTTTTCCCACACTATTGTACTGTAACAATTCCTTGTACAACTCTGTACTGTCTAAGCATTACTAATATGTAAGTGGGTCCCGGCCCCCAGGTCGCATCTGGAATCGAGCATGTTGCTCAGTATGCTTTCCTGGTAAAACTTGTAAATAAATAAATAAACTGCGTAATGCATGAGTGTAACACAGTCATTTAGTGGAATTATTTCACCAAATTTTCAACATAGGCATTTTGTGACCTCTGCTCATGAACACTGCCAGTATGATTTTCTTAATCTGTCCCGAACATTGATTTCCCATAGCAACTGTGCTATTCTGCGCCAGATGTGTAAACGCATATTTCGGGCAGGATGTAAAAAATGACAGCTGTACTGTTCATAAGGAGATCTGAAAAAATGCCAATGTTGGAAATCTAGAGTGAAAGTATTACAAATTTGCAAAGTTACGAGGGTGCGTGGAAATTGCACAACGCACGCTTGTAGCAGTTATTTTATGAACTTTTGTCACCAAATTTTCAACATGGGCATTTTAGGACTGTGATTTTACATATGAACATACGAATCTGCCAGAGAACAGACCAATCAGTCCATCTAAATCTGCCTAAGTATGCAGCTAGCACCCTAGATTGCAGCTGCCTCAGCCTCCTACCCCTCGGTTCCTCCCCCGCTTGTCCCAGTACCAGCCCCTGCCCCCTGACTCTTTCTCTTGCATTATTCCAGTCCTTCTTAAAGCTGTTGACTGTCCTACATGTTACCACCACCTCTGGCAGCGCTTTCCAACTAGACACCACCCTCTCAGTGAAGTAGTGCCTCCTCATTTTCCTCTTGAAACATCCCCCTTTCAACCTTAGTCCGTGCCCCCTCATCTCTCTTCCACTCCTCAGTTTAAACACCCCCTCGGTGCTAGGTTTATTACCCCCCCTCAGGTATTTAATCACTTGAATCATATCCCCCATCCCTCCTCTCCTCCAGTGTATATGTTCAGTTCATCCAGTCTAACTTCATATTCCTTTCCTTCCATCCCCTTTAACATTGTTGTCGCCCTCCTTTGCACCCCCTCCAGTAACTTCATATCTCTCTTCAGGTATGACCTCTAGTATTGCACACAGTACTCCAGGTGCGGTCTGACCAATGGTCAGTAGAGAGATAGGATCACATCCCTGTGTTCGGATGAGAACCCCCTTGCGATGCACCCCAGCATCCTGTATCCCTTTGCTGCTGCTCTCCTACACTGGGCTGAGTTGTTCATGCTCCCAGTTACCAACACCCCTAGGTCCTTTTCCTCCTCTGTGATCCCCAACCTCACCCCCCAAACCAATAGTCCCTCTTCTGGTTCTTAGGCCCGAAGTGCATCATCTTACATTTGTTTGCATTGAATCCTAGCTGCCACTCCACCGACCATTTCTCTAGTTTGGTTAAGTCCCCCTGCAGTTTTTCCCATCCATCCTCTTTGTCCACCACTGCCCCCAATTTGGTATCATCTGCAAACAGACTAACCCTGCTCCCCACTCCATGTGCCATATCAGAGATAAAGAACCCAAATAGCACCAGGTCCAGCACTGACCCCTGCAGCACCCCGCTTGTCACTGGTCTAGGTGCCGAGAGCTCCTCCACCACCACCACCACCACCCTCTGCACCCTCCCCTGTAACCAGGTCTCTAACCATTTAATCGGCCTTTTTCCCACCCCCACTGCCATCACCTTCCCCCCAGTCTCCCATGAGGCACTGTATCAAAGGCCTTACTGAAGTCCAAGTACAGGACGTGTACCGCATGGCCTCTGTCCAACTCCTTTGTCACCCAGTCATAATACTCTATTAGGCTGGTTTGACGAGGCCTCTCTGAGACAAACCCATGTTGCCACCCATCTTGGAGGTCATTACTCTCTAGGGATGCCACCAGCCTCTGCTTCAGTATCGCCTCCATATGCTTACCCACTATGGATTTGAGACTGACCATCCAATAATTTTCTGGCTCCTCCCTAGGCCCACTCTTGTGTATGGGCACCACATGGGAGACCCTCCAGTCCTGGGGCACACACCCCGTTTCCAGGGAGGTGTTGAACAGATCTGCCAGTGGCTCAGCCAACAGCTCCACCATCTCCCTCAGCACCCTGGGGTGGATGCCATCAGGACCTGGTGCCTTGTCCACCCTTACTGCCCTCAGGCCCTCCAGCACCCTAGTCCCTGTGATCACTTTGTCCGTCACCTCCTCCCCCTTTCCCCACCCCCCACCCCAGCCCATGCTGGTAGTGGACCATTCCTCTCACTAGTGGAAATGGAGCAGAAGTACTCATTTAGAATTTCTGCTTGCTCCTCCCCCTTTTCCACCCAATCTGCTTCCCGCTTTATCGTCACAATATATTCCTTGCACTTCCTCTTTTCCCTGACATACCATAAAAAGCCATTTTCCCCTCTCTTTATGCCCTGTGCTAACCTTAATTCCCTGGAGGCCTTAGCTTTTTTCACCCTCCTGGTCACCTCCCTTGACCAACTCCCATAAGCCTCCTTATCCTCTCCCTTCCCTGTTCTCTTGTACTTCCAGTATACAGCCCTCTATGTCCTCACCCCTTGAAGCACTTCCTTGTTCAGCCAGCATGGTTTCTTGGCTCTGCTCTTCTTACTCCTGGCCCTGGTGCAGGCTACTGTGGCCTCCGTTAGCCCAGTCTTTATGACTCCCCACTTTTGTTCTGCATCCATCCCTGGCCTTATATCCTGGAGTCTCCCTCACAGTATTGCTACCATTCTCCCAAAGTCCACCCTACTAAAGTCCACCATCTTAGTGCCTGTGCCTCCTGTCTCCCTGCCCAGTGCGAGAATGAGCCACACTGTTTGGTGGTTGCTACCCACTAGTGGCACTAGTGGGTCTTCCACCCTTTCCTCCCTCACCACCTCCCCATTTGCCAGTACTAGGTCCAGAGTGCTACCAAGCCTTGTAGGCCCACTTACCAACTGCATCAGAAGGCCATCCTGGAATGCATCAACGAGCACCTGCTCCCTAGTACTGCTAGTGGTCATGGTGCTCCAGTCACCCCCTGGTAGGTTAAAATCCCCCAATATCACCACACTCCCCCTTCTACAGACCCTCCTTATCTGCTCGGCCAACTCCCCATCCAGTTCCCCTGATTGGGCTGGTGGTCTGTACACCACTCCCAGCCTCAGCTTTCTGCCCTTGGAGTCCAGGAGTTGCACCCAAAGTGCCTCTGTCCTCTCCTCTTCTCTTCTCCCTTGTCCATTATGCATTTGATCCCCTCCATCACATAGAGTGCAACCCCCCCCCCCCCTTCCAAACCCCTGGTCCCTGCTGTATATCCTGTATCCTGGGATTGCAGCATCCCAATCATGGTACTGTGTGTCCCAAGTCTCTGTCACTGCAGCAGTGTCCACCTTCCCCTCTGAAAGAAGCACCTGAAGCTCTGCAATTTTGTTCCCCAGGCTTCTTGCGTTGAGAGAGACCACCTTCCATCCTACCCCTCCTTCTCCTCACTCCTCTCCTTGACCTGTGTCCCTCCTCCCAGTAGTCCTCACCCTTTCTCCTCATTATTCTTATCGGGTGGTGGTGCCTTCTGTAGTACACTCAGACCACTCTGCCCGCCCCCTCCCAGGGTTACTACGCCTCTGCCTTTACCTATATCTAGGGGGTGAGCTCATTAGGCTCCCCTGTCCGGACCTTTCTGCCAACCTCAGTCTTTTGGCCACCCCCCACTAGTTTAAATCCACCAGAGTAGAGATATACCCCTCTAATCCCACCTCTAATACTCCTGTTCCCTTCCTGCTCAAGTGTAGCCTATCCGCCTTGTACAAGTCACTATTCCCCCTGACCCTACCCCAGTTAGTCACTAACCCATCATTTTTGGTGTGGCACCAATCCCTCAGCCACTCGTTGAAGTCTTCGATCCTACCCTTCCTCCCTATGCTTGCACATGGTACTGGGAGTACCTCGAGAATGCCACCGACTCCCCCACACTCTTACACTGCCTGCCCAACTCCTAGAACCTCCCTTTCACTACTTCCACAGTCTCCCCCGCCAAGTCGTATGTACCCACATGCAAAAGTAAATGAGGTTTCTTCCCCCCCGCTGCACATTTGAGCAGTGTCTGCCCCTCCTGCAGTCAACCCAGAGATAACTTCAACCCAAATACAGCTGTGCCTTTCCCCCTTTCTGCCTCATCTCACCCCATTCAGTATAGAATCCCCCAGGACAAGTATCCCGTCCCTTACCCCCTTTCCCTTCTAATGCCCCTTCCATCACCCCAGTATTTGTTCTTCCCTGCCCGTTACCCCTGCCAGCTGCACCCTCGTTGACTTCTGTATCTGCACCCCCTACATCTGTCTCACCATTTTTCTCTGCCTTATTCCTCCCATCCCCCTTAAACCCCTTCCCAGCCTGACTACTTCCTACTGGGCTTCCCATGTTGACCTCCCCTCCTCCCCTGCTAATTTCCAACCCCTCTCCTATCACGGTTGATGTCAATTTAGAGCCCCCATTCCTTTCGACCCCAATAGTGATGCTCCTCCCATCCTTCCCCTTCCCATAGCCTTCTCTCCTCCAGTCACCCCCTTCCTTAATAGCCCCCTTCTACCCTTTCATCCTTGCTATCTCTTCCCCTACCTGTTGCCATCCCTCTCATGCCCTGCTTGTCCTCCCCCCTCCAGTATGTTCCTGCTCCCCCCAAATCAGAGGCTCGAATCTATTCCTAGTTGATACCCCTCCTACATCTCTTCCCCCTATTGGTTCCCCACTCCTAGTTGTTCCCCTCTGTGCCCCTCCTGGTCCCACCACTGGTCCCTCCCTATCCGCAGCCATCTGTTCTCTCCCCTGGTACTCCTCGTGGTCTCTTCCTCCCCCATCAGGAGGCCCCCTTCCTCCCTCACCTCGGGCACCCCCTTCCTTCTCCTCTCTTTTCTGCTAGTGTCTCTGATACTGGGGTCAGTTTCAGTCTCTAGTTGTTCTTCCCCCATCCCTCCTTGCCATCCCCTATCACCCCCCCAGCCAGGATGCCTACCATACTCATCTGCCCTGCCACTTAGACTCCTCCCTAACCTCCACAGTTCCTCCCTCAAACTAGCCAATTGTCTACAGAGCATACACCCCCCAATCTTCCAAGCCCAGTCCAGGATCATGGCAGAACCACACCCTGTACACCCCTTCACCCTTCCAAAGATGCCAACCCTATTGACATGCGGCACCTGCCCCATTTTGGCCCCCATCTTATGTTACAGGCTCTTACTCCCAGGTTCTGTACCCTACTACAACTGTTAGGCCCCTATTTACTCAAATTTCTGTCCCCCCCAACTGGTCCCCAAACTGCCCCCTTGCCGACCGGGTTAATTCAGTCTCAAATCTCATCCGTTAGATACTGTATTACTGTAGCAATCCTAAAGTCTCCTTGTCCATTTTTCACCCCTCAGCTACCATACTTTTTGTTCTCAGCTCTCATATAGTTTCACTTAGCCCAGTTAGAAATCATATTGCACTCCAAGTATTACTCAACTCAGTTAGAGAAATAAACAGAATAAATAAATATGTATTATTACAGCAATCCTAACAGTATAGCTTAGTACTTAGCTCAGTTAGAGAAATAAACTGAACAACTAAATCTGTATTATTAAAGCAATCATAAAAGTATCCAATCATTGCTTTGACTCCACCCCAGAGACCCTGCTGTAATACAAGACCACACAGAACCCTGGGCAGGTGGGTGGGCAACTCTAAAGTCCCGACAGAGCTCCATTGAGCTCGCTCACTCCTCCTCTCTCACTCGCTTGTTCTGTTTCTCCTGGCGCTGCAGGCTGCCCTTTTGTATTGGGCTCCTGCCTACGTTGGTGCTTTTTCTGCCCACAAAGAAATCCGCAGTAGTCCCGACAGAGCTCCGTTGAGCTCGCTTACTCCCCTTCTCTCACTCGCTCATTCTGTTTCTCCCAGCACTGCAGGCTTCCCTTTTGTACTGGGCTCCTGCCTGCGTTGGCACCTTTTTCTGCCCACAAAGAAATCTGCAGCAGCCCTGACAGAGCTCCATTGAGCTCGCTCACTCCTCCCCCACTTGCTCGTTCTGTTTCTCCTGGCGCTGCAGGGTGCCCTTGAACTGGGCCTGCCTCGCGTTAGCGCCTTTTCTGCCCACAAGAAATGCAGGTCCCGACAGAGCTCTGTTGAACTCGCTCACTCCCCCCTCTCTCACTCACTTGATCTGTTTCTCCTGGTGCTTCAGGCTGCCCTTTTGTACTGGGCTCCTGCCTGTGTTGGCGCCTTTTTCTGCCCACAAAGAAATCCGCAGCAGTCCCGACAGATTTCCATTGAACTCGCTCACTCGCTCGTTCTGTTTCTCCCAGCACTGCAGGCTGCCCTTTTGTACTGGGCTTCTGCCTGCATTGGTGCCTTTTTCTGCCCACAAAGAAATCCACAGTAGTCCCGACAGAGCTCCACTGAGCTCTCTCACTCTCCTTCTCTCGCTAGCTCGTTCTGTTTCTCAGAGCACTGCAGACTGCCCATTTGTACTGGGCTCCTGCCTGCGTTGCGTTGGTGCCTTTTTCTGCCCACAAATAGATCTGCAGCAGTCCCGACAGAGCTCCATTGAGCTCGCTCACTCCCCCCTCTCTCACTCGCTTGTTGTTAATCTGTCCCAAACACTGATTTCCCACTGCAACCGCACTATTCTGCGACGGAAGTGCAAAACACATTTCAGCCAGAAAGTGAAAAATGACAGCTGTACTGTTCATAAGGAGGTGTGAAAAAATGCCAATGTTGAAAATCTGGCATGAAAATATTGCAAATTTGCAAAGTTACAAGGGTGCGTGGAAACTGCGAAACGCATGCTTATAACACAGTCATTTTATGGATTTTTGTCACCAAATTTTCAACATAGGCATTTTAGGGCCTCTGCTCATGAACAGTGCCACTGTCATTTTCTTAATCTGTCCCTAAAATTGATTTCCCACAGCGACCGTGCTATTCTGCGCCAGAAGTGCGAAAACACATTTTGGCCAGGATGTGTAAACTGACAGCTGTACTGTTCATAAGGAGGTGTGGAAAAATGCCAATGTTGAAAATCTGGAGTGAAAATATTACAAATTCATGAAGTTATGAGTGTGCGTGGAAACTGCGCAATGCACGTGCGTAAAACGGTCACTTTTTGGATTTTTTTTTCACCAGATTTGCAACATCAGCTTTTTGAGTGGTCACCTCATGAACAGTGGCACTATCATTTCATTAATCAGTCCCGAAAGGTGGTTCTGCGCAGTGATTGCGAAATCACCTTTCGGGACCGGATAACGCCATGACAGTGACTGAATTCATGAGGAGGGGTCCCAATAACTCCATGTTGAAAATTTGGTTTCAAAATTCCCAAATATTCCCGAGATATGCACCAAAGTTGAAAAAAACCTACTTATGCCATTATACAACTTACTGGCATTTCTTCAGTTTGCGATCGGCTTTGAAGAGTGCAGACATGTTCCTGGTCCACCGAAGATTGTTGCGCTGGGCTCCAAAGGTAAATATGGGGTGAGGGGGTGGGGAGGCAGGGTGTGCAGAGCATCGGCGCGGGTTGGGGGAGGAGGCAGGAGAGACTGTGAGGGACCTTTTTTTGTTTTACAGGTTAAAAAAAAAAAGACATCACGGGTCGGTTTTCTTCTTTCGCAGGTGTTGTTTGGTACACTGGAGTGGGCTCCCAGTGTACCACCTGCAAGTGTGGGGGGAAGGAGGACCAAAGCCAACAGGAATTGGGCCCACTGTCAGCAGAGAAACGGTGGGGGGGCGCATGATGCCGAGGGGGATTGTGCACCCCCTCGGCACACAGCAGAAATCGAGGGTGTGGAAACATTATGCCAATGGGGAGTGGGCTCCCCTGTCAGCAAATTGAACTGGGAAAGGGGGCAATGAAGCCAACAGGGACCTGGCCCCCCGTTGGTAAATAAAGACTCTTGGGAGGGCACATGATGCCGAGGGGAATTGGGCACCCCCTTGGCACACCACAGAAACTTGGGGGTAGGGACATTATGTCATCGGGGACTAGGCTCCCTGTCAGCAAATGAAGAGGGTCAGGGGCATGTGACAGGGGGATTGGGCAACCCCCTAGGCTCTGAGGTGGCCACATAGAGCCGCCAAGTTCCTGGTACCATTACAGCAGGCGAGGTACTGCCCTGTAATGACGGGTTGCTCCCTCATTGCAGCGGAATTGCTGATGCTCCAATGACGAGGCGGACCCTCATTGCAGCAGCCAAATCATTTCAAGCTGGTGGCACTTCTACAGAATCAGTGTCATCAGGACACTGGGCATGCATTGGGTGCACACCACCAAGCCCACAAATGCAGTGCTGGCATTGGCAGCCACATTGCCACACCTCCACAACCCGCTTCTCTCCTAAGCTGCCACATAATGTTTCTTGTGCATGAGCGCAAGCAAACATAAAAAGGAATAGCCTGCTTATCCCTAGACCATGCAAGGAGTTTATCAGAAGGTCTTTGTGGACATGGCTCCAATTAGCTGGAACTCAATGCTACATAACATAAAAAGTTCAAGAAATATTCAGCAATTCAAGCTTGCACCAGCTATTGACCTGCCTTAAAGCTAATATTAATTAAACATCTTTTAATCTGTCTTAAACCTAACATCAACTGGCTAACTTTTAACTTGTCTTAAATCTAGCTTTAATTAACTATCATTTAACCTTTCGCAAAGCTAGCATTAATTATCATTTAACCTGTCTTAAACCTTATATTAGCTCTATTAATCCACCCCCACAGTGTCTATCCCACCCCTGACCTTACCCAAATACAGTGTTAAATTGTGCTTTAAATATATAGTATTATTTTTGATTGCATTGCAGTGTTGTTGTATGCAGGCCCTGTATATGCACTGCATATTATATATGCAAACTGCTGACACTCTATTTACTCCACTGTGTGCTACCTTTAATTAGAGCTTGTACTATCTCTCTCACCAAGTTATTGTATTGCAGATTTTATTTCTGCATTCTTCTATGACTGTACCTGCATATTACATATCCCATGCCTCCCCCCCACCCCCTCCTGGAAGTCCCACTTGGAAACAATCCCCAGATCAGTGTGCTTTCCCTGGTCACAACTTCTAAATAAATAAAGTTATTCATTTAAAAAGTGCTAAGGGGGAAAGGCACACTGAGTCGAGACTCATCTCCAGGTGCAACCAGGGGAAGGGAGTATATGAGGAACAAAGTTATGAATCAGAACACGAATTACAAAGGCAGCAATACCGTAGCAGCAATGTGGTGACCAAATACATTAACAGTACGGACTGATGCCAGTGAAATGAGGGCAATCATGAGAGAATACAATAAAGTGCACGGTGCATGTTGGCACTCAATCAATCAGTCAATCAAATGAACAGTTAAAGTGCTTAAGACTACAACACTACAGAGCCGTCCCACAGCAGATTCCCTTCTGGTACATGCCAGGAACCATCAGACCCTGTCACTGTATGCCCCAACCCAATTACAAAAGCAATAGGTTCCCTGTTCTGTTAATTGTTTATCACAGCACCTGTGACAGGGTCTTACTGTCTAGAAAACAGTGGCAGGGACGACACTGTGGGCTGGCTCTGCATATTTAAATGTAATCAGCTCTGCTGCTGTAATATCCCAAGGACCCACTTCAAAAACAGGGGTTTCACCTAAAAGAGGCTATCCCAGTATACAGAACTCTAAATAAATAATCCTCTTTAATGACATGCTTTCTCACATTCAAGCAAGAGTAAACCCAATTTCTGAGAGTCTGTTCAAGTTGTTATTTTTATTCCAGTCCACCACCAAACATAGAATGCCACCCTGATACAGTGTAATTCATGACCGTGGTGCAAAACCACCTTATTTTATTTTTTTAATTAAATGTGTAGAAGGATAATGACAGAAGTTCTGTTGATATATACTTGTCTTTAACTAATAGGGGCAGTGATATCCCTTGTGATGGATCAGTGCCCTAATTGAAAAAACATTTACCCAATATCCAAGAACCTACACATCTAAAAAATGTCATCTTTTGTTTAGCTATTTTGAGCTGGAGCAATAATAACAAGCATTTGTCAATGCCGAATGTTTGCTTGCTGGCATTGGTATTGGTAGTGTAGGAGTTACAGAGTTACATAATAGGAATGTCAGTGAAGTATTGAACTGAAGCCAACCCCATTACCACCCTGCAGATAGTGACAGGCATTGGGTTGTGCCTTTGGGTCATCAGGCATAACAGCCATGCCATTTCACCACACCCTACCCTGCAGACACCGACAAGTGTCACAGTGTGCCTTGGGGTCTTTGGCCCTTATGTGCACCTCATTCCATCAGGAAATACGGTGAGATGGGTGTGGTATAAGAGAATGGGGTGAACACTGAGGCTGAAGAGTCCAAGTCACACCTCGATGCCTCTCAGTGGCTGCAGGGTATAGGTGGGGGTGGAATGATATGAGCATTGCAGGTGACAATCCCAAGTCACAGCCCTGATGCCTGTCATTCTCTACAGGGTGGGGCGTTATGGTCGGAAACCCTAACGCCTCAGGCATTTGTTGGTATTTTCACTCCAAATTTTCAACATTTTTTTTTGTGACCCCCACCCCATGAACAGTGGCAATATCAGTTTGTTAGCTGAAAACTGCTTTTGCAAAGTGCCTATGGCATTTGTCACCACAGGTGCAAAATACATTCCAAACAGGATGTGAAAAATGATAACCATACTGTCCATGGGGAGGTGTAAAAAATGGCAATGTTGAAAATCTGCAGTGAAAATATTAAAAAAAACTGGTGAAGTCACGAGCATGCTTAGAAACTGTGCAATGCACACCCGTAATGTAATTAGTTTGGGGATTTTTTATAGCAGATTGTCAACACAGGCATTTTGGGACCTCCGATCATAAACAGTATCACTGTGATTTTCTTCATCTGTCCCGAACAATGATTTCCCGGAGCGACCATGCATTTCTGTGCTGAAAGTGTGAAAACACATTTCGGCCATGTTGTGAAAAATGACAGCTGTACTGTTCATAAGAAAGTGTGGAAAAATGCCACTGGTGAAAATCTGGACTGAAAATATTACAAATTCATGAACTTACGAAGGTGCGTGGAAACTGCGTGATGCTCACTCATAACACAGTCATTTTATGGACTTTTGTCACTAAATTTTCAACATAGCCATTTTAAGATCTCTGCTCATGACCAGTGTCACTGTGATTTTCTTAATCTGTCCCAAACATTGCTTTCACACACCAACTGCCCCATTGTGCGCTACATGTGCGGAAACACATTTTGGGCAAGATGTGAAAAATGGCAGCTGTACTGCTCATAAGGAAGTGTGGTAAAATGGCAATGTTGAAAATCTGGCGTGCAAATATTAAAAATTTGCTAACTTACAAGCGTGCTTAGGAACTGTGCAATGCACGCTTGTAAAACATTTTTAGGAATTTTTTCACCAAATTTTCAATATAGGCTTTTTGAGAGCCCACCTTATGAACACTGGCACTGTCTCAATTGGTCCCTAAAGGTGATTTTGTGCAGTGAATGCAAATCACCCTTCGGGCCTGATTAACCCAGGACAGTTCAAGAATTCATGAGGAGGGTCCCAAAACCTATGTTGAAAATTTGTGCCAAATTCCAAAATGCCTGAGATATGCATCAAAGTTGAAAAACACTATTTATTACATTATACAGCTTACCGGCATTTCCTCGGTTCGCGGTCGGCTTTGAAGAGTGCAGACATGTTCCCAGTCCACGAGGTTGTTGGCCAGACTCTGAGTAAGTATGGGTGAGGGAGGGGTGGGGAGGCAGGGTGTGCAGTGGGTGGTCGCGGTGGGCAGGAGACCGCGAGGACAGTTTTCTGTTTACAGGTTTTGGTTTTTGGAGACGACGCGGGACATTTGCCACGCTGGGTGGGCTCCCAGCATGGCAGCTGAAGGCTTTGGGGCGCCCTAGAGCCGACAGAGGTTGGGCACCCCATCGGCAATAACAATTTTTGCCACTGGGGTGGGCTCCAGCGGCAACAGGAAAGCTTTTTTTATGGGGCGTGAAGTCGACAGGATTGGGCACCCCGTCAGCCATACAGTGTGTGCGTGGGGGGAGTGAGCCATGAGCACACAATGTGCATGCTTGCATGTGTGTGGGGAGGGGAGCGCTTGCTCACTGAAGCGGTGTTCCCTTTCAACTGTACGGCAATGCATTTTGTATCACCGCACTATGTTTCTTGCACATACGAGCAAGCAAACAAAAAGGAAAACAAATGGGGATTATAATATTAGCAGCCATCCACATTCCATTTCAGAAGTCAAAGGTCATAAGGGACAAAGAAGGATGTAGTATAGTGGTGCAGGGTGAGATAGAAGGAACCCTGATAACCTTTGCTAATATATATCTACCCCCAGGATCAGACACACCCTTTATTAAGAAAATACTAGACCAAATAGTGGATAATACAAAAGGGATGTTAATTTTGGCTGGAGACTGTAATTTGTTAATGAACCTCTTGAGGGACTCCACAGCCTTAGGCTGTGTTCAGTCCCCTGCTTCACATAAGTTTTTTCACAGATACATTGCATCCATGGGGCAGCAGGATCTGTGGAGGAAAGGACACTCAAACAGATCAGGTTATACACACTTCTCGGCCCCCCACGCAACCTACAGTAGGATAGACTATGTCTTTGTTAAGATGGAGGATGTCCTCAGAGTGATATCCTGTGACATAGGGCCCATCTCATACTCAGATCATGCCCTAGTAAGGCTGGAAATGGACCTAGGTGGGAAAAGAAATAAGATGCTATGGAGATTGGACTCTTTTTATCTGAGGGATGAAGTGTTTATAGATATGGTCAAGAATCAGTTTAAAGAAATTATAGGGATAAATGACACTCCAGATACTAAACCCACTATATTCTGGGATTCATTTAAGGCAGTGTTACGAGGCCACCTGATCAGTTATGCTGCCCATAAAAATAAAGAAAGAAAGGTGCATAGGGAGGAACTGAATGCTGCTCTACTGTTCTTACAACAGCAGCACCAACAGGGCACACTGGCAGATCCCACACAGATTAATAAGATAAAAAGCAACTAGATGACCTAGTACTAGTGCAAACAGAGAAGGCCCTTAGGTACCTAAGGCAAAAATATTATGACGGGGGCCTGAGAGCAGCATGACTTCTCTCCCAGAGTGAGGGGACAAAGAAAGAGAGTTACTGTGACCGAAATACAGTACCGGCTAACAAAACAACAGCAAGATAAAACCCATACAATAGCAGAGGCATTTGCAAAATATTATTAGATGCTATCAGAGGTAGTAAATAGTCCCAGTTTCAGTGTATTTAAAACTAATCTGGACAACTATATGGGAGAAAAAAAATACTATTTCCGTCCAGGTTAATGGATGGCGAAGTCATAATGGGCTAGTTCCCTCGACTTTGTATTTTACCTATGAACCTATATCAGGACAGCTTAAACCCATAACCAGAAGCCCTAATGGAATTCTTTGAAAACCTGAACCTCCCCAAGATAGGAACCAAAATACAAGAGATGATACAGAGGCCAATTACAGCGGCAGAGATGGTGGCAGCAATAGGGCAACTTAAGACAGACAAGTGCATGGGCCCAGATGGCTATACAGTTGAATTCTATAAAACATTCTCACCAAAGATACAACCCATTCTGCTTAAAGCAGCAAATTGAATCATAGAGGGAACAATCTCCTTACCCCCTCCTGGAAGCAGGCCACAATTTCAGTCATCCTGAAGCCTGGAAAACCAACAGACAGGTGTGAATCATATAGACCCATCTCCATGTTAAATATTGATTACAAAATATTTACCTCAATTATAGCTAAACATTTAGACACCATCCTACCCCAAATAATCCATTCAGACCAAGCGGGCTTTATAACAGCCAGACAACCATGCAGAGTGTTAAAAGATCTCTAAATGTCATATAACAGGCCACTGCAGAGAACATCCCTTTGCTCGCTCTCAGCTTAGATGCTGAGAAGGCATTCAACAGAGTGTCCTGGACTTTCCTACGGGCCATCCTGTCCCATTTTGCCTTTCCAGAAAAATTCCGGAAATTAGTTACCCAACTATACAGCATCCCAGAAGCACAAGTCAGGGTCAATGGCCATCTAGCTACTGCATTTAAATCGCAAAGGGGGACTAGACAGAGCTGCCCCTTATCTCCCTTATTGTTTGCCCTATATATAGAACCCCTAGCCCAAGCCATCCATATGCACCCTCACATAGAGGGATATAGATGGCCAGGGGGAGAAGAGCACCATATATCCTTATATGCAGATGACATTATGCTTTATCTGATGAACCCAGAGGTAGACCTCCCAATAGTGTGGAAGATTATTAAACAATATGGGAGCTTGTCGGTCTGTAAATTAAATGAAAACAAAACAGAAGCGTAAGCTTTACTCTGGCTGGCAGTATAGCCTAAAGGTTTGAGTAATGAGCTGTGAATGAGCTTGGTATATCCAGCAGACCAGACTTGGGTTTGATTCTCATAACCTCCACTTGCATACTGTGTGACTCTGAGCAAGTCACTTAACCGCCCAGTGCTCCCAGGTTGCCTCTGAAAAAAGGCACCTGTGCCTAGTAGGTCTTTACCCAGTTACCAAAGAGTTAAATAAATAAAAATTAAAAATATACCAGGAGAAACCTTAAAGACTCAATTTCCATTTAAATGGGACTAACACAGATGAGTATTAAGCTCACTACATCAATATCACAGGTTTATAAATCAAACTTTGGGCCACTTCAGAAACAGCTACAAAATGATTTGGAAGCCTGGGCAATATTGCCATTGACCCTGGAGAAAAGGGGTAGCAAACTAGCAGTGATCAAAATGGTGGTCCTACCAAAGTTTTGTATTTGTTTCAGAACTTGGTGATACCCATCCCTGCTATAGCTTGGCAGATGTGGGATAGGTGGTTCTATGTGATAAGGGTGAAAGCCTAAAGGCGATCACCGTTATCGTGCAGTCAGAGTGCCAAAAACCCTCGGTGCACAGGACAATGGCGCTGGGACATGTATTTTAATGCTTTCTGTTGGGGGGTTGTGCCCCCCCCACATCCTTTCCACGAGGGGGGTTTCACCCCCCACACCCTCTTACTAAAGGATTCTCAACTCCAGGGGGGTTGCAGGTCGGGGGTAAAAGTATAAAAAATAAAGGTTCAGGCCGGGCACAATAAAATCGCACCAGCGCCCTGATCCGAACCCAGTACCTCACCCACCTCAACCACAAGCCAACCCCAATGCCACTTATCGCAGTTTGGCAATCCACTGCAGCGCCACCTCTACAGCTCCTCCGCCCTCCCAGCCCACGCCATCATGCTCGCCTCCCCCATGCAGACACACATAGCAGACATCCTGTCGCCCAGTTCATCCACCCCTCATCCAGTCACCCTACCCTCCCATCACTGTGAGGGATTGCGCCGGGAAAGAGTCACCATTACAGACAGCACCCTTCCCCATGCACCCACCTCATGGAATACCGGGATGGATGGATAAGAGTTTTTTTATGGCAGGGGCATAAACCAAGAGTGGCACTTGCAACACTGACTAGGCCAAAAAGATTGGGAGGACTAGCATTACGTGACCTAAAGCTGTATTATGAAGCAGCCCAACTACAGCCAGTAATATGTTGGCTACAGGATGTCCCTGGACAGCAGTTGGTGCAGATAGAGAAAGAACTCATACATAGAGCCCCCACTGGTGTTGGGCTTATTAGACGCTAAGGGCCTGCAAGGCATACATAGATGCATGTCTATATATGTATATACAAGTCTGCAAACATGGGAAAAAATGGATACAGAAAAGCAGAATAGGACAACAATTGTTATGGCTGCTCCCGTTGCACCTGCATCTGGACTTCACACCAGCCTCACTAGATCAGAGCTACAAAACCTGGACCTGAAAGGGAATCCTAACCCCACTGCACTCGATGGGAAAGGGAGGAATTAAACCATTGCAGACCCTAGTCATAGAGTATGGCCTAACCAAGAGGGAGCAATTCAGATACTTTCAAGCTAGGGCGTATATTACAAAATTGGACAAGGGTGCTGGTAAATTTAATGTAATGCATCCCCTTCTTACCGTGGTGGGATATGTGATGCAGGGGCAGGATTTGCCTCACCTACTGTCTAGGTTGTACAAGGCTGTGCAAGAAGTAAACAAAATCTAATCCCTGGAGCCTCTAGGAAATGAGAACAAGAACTGAGCCACCATCTGAACAAAGAGGATTGGGAAAGAGGGTATCAGAATACCCATAAAGTCACATCCTCGATGCAGTGGAGAGAACTAGGCTGGAAATGTATCATTAGATTCTTTATAACTCTAACCCAACAACTCCATAGATGCATGGCCCCAAATGCTAGTTGCTGGAGGCAGTGCAGAAACATAGAGGCAGACCACCTACATATAATATGGGAGTGTCCCAAAATAGCCCCATTTAGGAGAGAGGTGAAGGTGGCTGTCATAGAAACATAGAAATTGTCATCAGATAAGGACCACCAGGCCCACCCAGTGTGCCCATAGGCCCTATACATTGTATGTGGCCACTGACCTTATGTGATCAATGACTTTTCATCACTCCCTCCCCACTCAGGGTTCCCTTGTGCCTGTCCCAGGCATGCTTAAACACCTCCACTGTGCTTGTCCACACTACATCCTGTGGCAGACTATTCCAAGCATCAGCTACACTTTCTGTGTAGAAAAACATCCTCACATTACCTCTTAATGTACTGACCTCCAATTTCATAACGTGCCCCCTTGTTCTAGTACTTTTTCTACATTGTGAGCACAAGTCAGGATCTCCGGGAAATTATATCACCACAGCTCCAAATAACAAAGGAACTTGTATTGTTCCACATATATCCCCCAGAGATAAAAGACCCAGCAATTAAATACCTGTTGGGAATAGGTATAGTAGCCATGAAAAAAAGTGCCACACAGAAATGGCTCACAGACAAAACCCCAAATTGGGTGGACTGGATGGCAATAATAACTAGCATTTATAAACTTGAAATTATGACTTACAAGTTGAGAAACCAGTTGGAGAAGGGTAGGATTTGATAGAACCGCTGGCTTCTGTATGCCATGATGAAAGATCCAGCAATTGTGCCTTAAGACCCTTCCTCCCCCTGGTAAGGTAAGAGGTGCCCTGTTGCTTGGATTACTACAGGTAAACTGACACTTTCTTTTTTAAGAATTACCCTAGGTCAGCTGTACAAGATACTTTTTTTCTCTACCCCAGAAATATAGATGAACTGAAATCTGCACCAATGTTGTTATCTGTTCCATGTACTGCTGCTTAATGTACACTGTAATTTTGTTTTTCTTTCTCTTTGCCACAGAAATGTAGATGAATTGAAATCTGTACCGCCAAATTTGTTATGTGTCTTGTTTATCAACAAAGAAAAAAACTTAATAAAAATGTGTTTATAAAAAAAAAAGGATGTTGCCCTTACGAAGTTGCAAATTACTTCTGTTCTTTACATGAACTACTGGTAGACTCAATGTTAGTATGGCTCATTTAATTTGTGAATCCCCTGGATGTGTGGGAGAAAGTGGTAAGGCAGCATACACAATAAATCGGAGAACAGAGAATCGTAATGGTAACTGAAAATGCTGATGCTGCCGCTCTGTCTGCAGTGCTGTCAGAAATAGACTCAACTCTACATATGACATCACAAGCCTTTCAGACCGACAGCTGTTTCAGAATGGCAGTAACATCTAAGTAATGACAACAGACCTGTAAAATCTAAAGATGACAGTCATTTGTAAAATAAAATGTTCCTATCTAGCATTGACATAGGGTTAGGAAGCAAAATAATCAGACTGATAGTATATCGTCAGGGGCTCTTTAAAACTGTTTATGTTATAGAAACATAGAAAAGAGAAGGACAGAAAAATATCTAAAAGTCCATCTAGTCAATCCCAAGATGTCCTACTTGGACTCTTATTAACGTTGTTTATTTTCCTCATGTCCTTTGTACGTTATCCTGTCTTACAACTCCCTTAATTTCTCTTGAACACTGTTATTGTCTCTGCCTCCACAACCTTTATTTTCTTTTTATTATATTTTACTTTATTTTTGTTCATCAGTTAGGTATACTGGACTGAAGGTCCATTTACAGGAACAACCCAAAACACAATATTATCTAACACATATTTCAAATGTACATCATAATACAAAGTTAAAAAAAAGTCAATACATTTATGCAGGCAAACATAAAAATATGTTTTTATGGTAGATATATCAATAACAGTTGCAGAGACATGGAGGATAAATGAGCCAGCACTCTATCCCTCAATACTGGCAAAGAGGAAGCTAAGTGTATCTCAACTGGGAGATCATTCCATTGTCTTGGCGTCTGATACGAAAATAGTCCCACGCCTGTCCTGCATGATGACATTACCAGTAACTGCTATTCTGATGAGCTTAGGCTCTGCCTGAACCTTGTTGGGAAGTCTGCTCCATCTATCCACCACCCCTTCTGTGAAATAATACTTTTATTTTCCTTTTTTGAACTCCCCACTCCTTCCAGCTTAATCACATGACCCCTAGTGGACATTCAGTTTCTCAGATTAAACAAACTTGCTGTATCCACTGTATTGAACCCCTTCATGAGCTTAAAAGTCTCTATCATGCCCCCTTCCCTTCTATCATCCAGTGTGTACATGGTAAGACTTTCTATTCTTTCCTCGTACAGTATGTTTTGGCTTGTTGTCAATATGTAACAGATGTCCAAGATGTCTCCAATAAGGTAACATCACTAAGGGGCACAACATGAAGCTGACAGAGGTAGGTTCAAAAGGGATATTAGAAAGTCCTTCTTTACTGAAAGGGTAGAGAGTAAGTGGAATCAACTACCACAGGAACTTGTTTAAGTTCAGTTAATAAATTTAAACATGGGTGGGACAGTTTCAGCCAACTACTGTATATTGAGAGATTCAATTGAGACAGTTAATGCATTTAAACATGGGTGGGGCAGCTTCAGCAGACTATATTGAGAGACTCAATTCAGACAGTTAATGCAATTAAACATGGGTGGAGCAGCTTCAGCAGACTATATTCAAAGTCTCAGAATGGGCAAAATATGAGGAGGAGGAGCAGCATGGTTGGTGTGTAAGCAAAGTATGATCACACCAGTACCAGAGTGGTATCAGGAAGAAGGTAAGAACCAGACAGATTGGATGGACCACATGTATTTTTCTGTGAATAAAATTCCAGCTTTCTATGTTTCTATGTCCCACCACTCAGCTCCTTCTGGTACAGTGTGGGCCTGCCACATATTAACTTTACACCACCATCCCAAATGGAGACTGATACAGGAATTCTGTGGTGCTTCACTTGATCTTTATTGTGAATCTGTTAAGACATAAGAGATCATCAATCAAGCATTCTGCTTCGATCAGTACATGCCAAGCCAACCAGCTCGAAGAGCTAATAGCATGGACTGAAGACAATTGAGAACTCCCACATTGCAATTGCCAATGAAGGGAGAGTATACCATACCAGAATTCCTAAATATGATGTTATTCTTCCTACTCCAGATTAAAATAATTCACATACATTGTTGATATTATTATAAATCTAAATTTTATTTATTTATTTGTTTGTTTCTAGGATTTCAAGACCTTTGAGCCAAAAGCTCTTTTACAAAGGTTCCACATCAGTAGAATAACAAGGAGCACAAACAAAGCAAAAACAGCAATATACACAAGCAATCTGGAGTAATACGGCAATATACACAAACAGTCTGGAGTAATGCAGCAATATACACAAGCAATCTGTAGTAATACAGCAATATACACAAGCAATCTAGAGTAATACAGCAATATACACAAACAATCTGGAGTAATACTGCAATATACACAAGCAATCTGGAGTAATACGGCAATATACACAAACAACCTGGAATAATATACTCAGTAAAAACTATAATAATTATGAAAATCTGATAAAGTGACAATAGCATAGGCAGAAATTATTTCAATTGAAACAGATCATTTAAAATTGTTTCTTAACATGGACTGTAACCCATTCAAACTGGACTGAGATTTTATAACAATTAAGCAGGCACTTGGGCCTCCTCTGGAATATAGAATCAATGGTTCCATTCCTTGACTGGAAATGCAGGAAAAAAAAGTGGTTACCCTCTCTTGCCACACCAGATCAGCATATATATTCTTCTACTACTGAGTGAATAGGTTTAATTACCACAGCATTTTACTACTGTGCTAGATTTGGTGAAACCTCAGGAACAGATTTATTTTTAGCCATGTCACACATGGATCATTTTTGTTGCCCTTTTCTACACTGTCTCTAATCTATCTTTATATTTCCTTAGCTATGTATACCAGATCAGCACATAATATCCCGGATGTGGCCTTACCTGCAATCTATACAGGGGCAATATCATTTCATTCCTTGTGCTAGTAATCCCTTGCCCTACACAACCAACATCTTCATAGCTCTCCTGCACTGTTATGTCTTACTGCACCAAAAATATGGTTTTAAGTTGTTCTCATTATCACACCAACGTCTCTTTTCTTTTGTACTCTCAACTGGTGTCCCATCAACTTAGTAAACTATGACAGGATTTCCATACCCCGTATGCCTCACCTTGCACTCTTTGACATTGAATTTCAATTGACAAATACCAGACCATTTCTCCAGTCTTCTCACATTCTTTCTCATTATATTAACTCCTTCTTCACTGTCAACCCTCCCACAGAGTTTTGTATCATCTGCAAATAGATTATCTTGCCATGAATACCTTCACATATGTCACAGATATATATACTAAACTGTAGTAGTCCAGGGACCAAACCCTGCAATACTCCATTGGTCACTGTCCTGTCTTCAGAGCATTTACTGTTTAGGACCACTCCCTGGCTTCTATTAGTCAACCAGTTTTTCATCCAACCAGCTATCTCATCCCTTAGCCCTAGTTTGCTTTTCTTCCTAATTAGCCTTAGATGTGGTACCATGCCAAATGCGTTACCAAAATCGAGAAATACCACATTCACTTCCTGGCCCTGTCTGCCATTCGAAACACTACAGCACATTAAAAAAACATCTATTACACTGGCCTGACAGAACTGCTCTTGATGAATTCATATTGGTTCCTGTCCAATAAGTCAGTTGCCTCCCAGAATGCAACTATCTCCTCCTTAATAAATGTCTCCAAAACTGTTCCCAGTATAGATATCGGGCTCATCAGCTTAGAGTTATCCAGATCTTCTCTATCACCCTTATTTGTAGTGGAAATACATTAGAAATCCAACAGTCTAAAGACATTGCATCTGTTTCTATTGATTCCTCATTGAGGACTGACAGAGGTTCCACCATCACCAACATTGTTTCTTTTAGAACTCTAGGAAGAATCCCACCTTCAGCTGGTGATTTATTGATTTTTAAGCTTTCTAGCCAGTTTAGTACCTGTTCCATTGTAAGTCCTCCCATCTCAAACTTGTCCCATTTATCACCCATGAATTTCCTTCTGCTGTCTAGGACTGGGCCTGATTAGTCTAATATGAACACCAAACAAAAATATTCATTTAGCATCCTTGCCTTCACGGTATCATCAACTGTACAAAACCTTTCTTTCCTAATCCTTTTAATGCTGTCCCTTTTCTTTCCTGTCATTTTCCTTTACTCATTTTGCTAGCTTTAATTTTGCTTTTCTCTTGATCTCCCAGATAATCCTTTTTCTTATACCTTGTTTCTCCTTATACATTTCTCTATTTATCTTACGCTGCTCTGGTATACTCTGGTATGTAATAATCCTATTAAAAGTGTTTTAGGATAGAAAATGTAGGAAAGCTACTGTACATACTACAGTGGCACTGCCTTGTATTTAAATGGGCCCAAGAATGTTCAGATTCCAGCTAGCTGAGCAGTCAATAAGATCTTACCAGCCATGGTACTGTATAATCTCTTATGACTACGCTGTTAAATGTGTTTTTCTTTTGTATTTCTCCGATAATTACTTAAAATTGTCTGCACCTCGTGTCTCACAATGCACCAAATCATGCATATATTGGAACAAATCTGCACACCCTTCATGTGGTAAACCTTACCTGTTGCATTGTATGGTACTGTATTGTATTTATCGTGTTGTACTTAACTGACACAGTCCTAAAGCATTCTGAGGAGTATTTTGTACCTTGTATCATGATACTATTCCTTTAACATTTGCCTATTTCCATGTCCCTGTTGGAAATATGTTTTTAAAAGTAAGAAATAGATTGCATATGCCTCCAAAGGACAAGTCAACTACAGGGGACCTGCACAGCAGGTGGTAACATGTGAACTGATTCTGCAGGTAAACAAAATGCTTGTTACAGGGTGTTGCTGAGGCCATTTGCTTAATTTTCAACTGATGAAATAAATAATGTAAATATCACTAAGGGTGCTCTGAAGACTTGTTTAGCTCTTGTTCCTTGCTACTACCATTAGTAGAATACTATGCTGTTTTACTGAAACATCCACACAATTATTGTCCATACATACAGTATGTGATATTAACATGCTTCTTAAAAAAATGTACATTGTAACTTGAAAAATCTCTAAAAAAATGAGCTTAACAAAGTTGTTAATTAGAGTCAAAGAAACGTCCATTCACTTAATTGGAAAAACATTCTGTGCACAACAGTTGTCTCCAATAGTCAGTGGTTAAAGAGCTCGCCTGCTATTTTTATTATTAAGTGTAACATAAAAACATTCATGTTCAGCAGGTCAGCATTATCGAATTACTGAAGTGTTATGATAGGCAATGCATTAACCTTTAAAAGCACATTATAAAAGACTATAATAGCCTAAAGACCCACACCTCTGTGCTTCAAGAACCACCTCCACAAAGTTCAAACAGGTGCTTAGACACTTAGCTATAAACATTAGCAGTATCAACCACTTACCCTAGATGACTTAGTAAATGGATCCTCCTCAGGGCATGCACTCAGAAACAAATCTCCTGTAGCCCATGTTCAGTCATGGAAACAAGTAGTTTTAGTTTCCCCATTGCATATATGTAACAGAGCTCAGCTTAAATGTTTTGCATTATGTTAGGTACTAGGTCCCTAATATCTATTTGCCTAATATATTATGTCTCCTTTGTGGAAGATGTGTTTCACCAGCTCAGCTGTATGACAGGTAATAACTTCAGAGTTTGCTCTTTTTAACATGCGGTGTTTAGTATGTGTTGCAAGGATGTGAAGTCAAATAAAACACAATTAAGCACATTCAATAAAATAAAATCTCAATTTCTATCATTTAGGATTAACATATGTCTATGTTGGAAGCCATATAAGATAAACTATTGTTACTTCTCTCATTAAAGATGAAATTGGATCTGGCTAATGTGAGACTCTGTATCTATAACTTTAAATAAAAAGATTCAAATTCAATAAAAGACACACGTTGCACACATTACATGATACATTAGCCCCAGAATTATTTATTTATTTATTTATTGAATTTTATTGACCTGATAAGCCCACTGGGCCTAGAAGTCCCTTTTTTAGGGGTGACCCGGGGGGGGTGGGATACAGATGGTAAGCAACTGAAACTGAACCAGATTAAGCTGTTGGAGGTATTTTTTTAGTGAATGGGAGAAATTTGGCCAGAACACCAGGGAAATTCCCCTACTCTTTTTCAATAAGTGCCATGGGATCTTTAGCATCCACCTGAACTACCACCAGTATATGTATATAATACTTTAAAACTCCCAATTTACCTATTCTAATTACCTTCTCAACAGGTTGCAAATTACTTATTTAATAGTCTTCAACAGCATGGGCATTTTCTGGCAGTTAAAAGAGGAGGTATGTGTGTAGGATCCTTCAAATTCTGAACGCTGATGAAAAGATGTTTCAAAACAAGGTATTGGGCTAACTGATGAGTGTCAGTAGTCCAGTGATATAAACATCTAAATTATCCATAAATTAAATCAAGACAGCAGCCATTTCATGTAAGGACAAGATACAGCAGTCCTTGGAGGACTGCCCTATCTCACAGTCCCATGCTTCACGTGGAGGAAAGGATCCACTCTATCACAAAGTCTGAGAACTATTGCTCTATGGCCATCCTGGATTGGATGCCCACTTTATAGCCCACTCCACACCTGACATGCCCATGGCCCCTCTATGCTCCAGTCTAAATGTGCAGTGAGGGAGCCAGGGGCTGTGGATGCTGCCACTAGTCCAGCCATCTGCAAGTATGGAGTTAAGTGGGCCAGATACTTTATAAGCCACTTATAAAAGCCAACTTTGAGGCTCAGACCCTAAGTAATTTGCTTGATATACAGTATACTGTATATGACATGTCTGAAAGGTGAAGTATAAAACCAAATATGTTCTGTTCTAGTAGTCGCCAGTGAAAAGCTGCAGTTTATCTAGGTACAATATATCTAGATATACAGTGTCACTGTGAAATTCTTGTTTAGTTTAATGGGATTTCCTGTGTGATATC
Source organism: Neoceratodus forsteri (assembly GCA_016271365.2). Classification (NCBI taxonomy): domain Eukaryota; kingdom Metazoa; phylum Chordata; order Ceratodontiformes; family Ceratodontidae; genus Neoceratodus; species Neoceratodus forsteri. The sequence goes on from CM057453.1 coordinate 1,650,049,379, forward strand.
TAGATATATAACACTGTGTACCACTGGCTACAGCTGTTAATGTGTCTTGGGTGCTAATTTTTATCCCCAGTGCTGCCATCTGTTTATCATTAAATGAAAGACAAGACAAACAATCATGGTGACACAAACTCTTTCTTCAGTTCAACAACCTCTACTTTTATCTGATGCTGTTAAGCTAAGAAAAATAGTGCATACACTGAAACATAGTAAGGATGATTATACAACTCAGAAAATAATCCAGAACTTAGTATGGTTGAAATGTTTGCAAATAGACAAACAGATAGGCAAGTAGTCAGTATAGGGAGATAGACATATTAAATAAATAGATGATGGATAGGTAGATAGATAGATAGATAGATAGATAGATAGATAGATAGATAGATAGATAGATAGATAGATAGATGGATGGATGGATGGATGGATGGATGGATGGATGGACGGACGGACGGACGGATGGATGGATGGATAGACAGACAGACAGACAGAAAGACAGGCAGACATATAGACAGACTGACAGACTGACTGACTTACTGATTGATTGCAGCTGATGCTTATAGTGGAATTATATTGCCCTGAGGGTGAAAATGTGACTTTTCAACCTGTAAGACAATATATTTCCACTATTAGCCAAGAACTCCAGTCCATATTTGTTTTATAAGATAGATAGATAGATAGATAGATAGACAGACAGACAGACAGACAGACAAACAGATATACATAGACAGAAAGACAGGCAGAAAGATAGAAAGATAGCTAGAGAGAGAGAGACAGACAGGCCATCATTTAACCTGTTCACTTGAAATTTGACTTGCACGGAGTTGGTATTTGAGACATTCTCAGGCTGCCTTTGTAAATCCCTAAGTGGATTTGTTTGTGTGGAGGATCCTCTACAGGATGACCAATAGTATATGAAGACAAAAAGGATCCACTCCTCTGTAGCTGCTTTTAATCCACATTTTTATTCCACCAATATAAAACATAGGATGACATTTCATGGCTTCACTTATGCCACTTCATCAGAACTGAATGGTGGTTCCTTAATAATTCTCATTTTTATGTTGGCTTGCATGCATGCGCAAACAACATTTTGCGGTAGTAGCACTTTCAAACGTGTGTCAGTGTTGTGGCGAATCCAGGGGATGCTTTAGCTGGTGTGTCCCTCAGCCACCAATCAGTGAGCATGCTGCCGATGACCACAGTTTCGTAGAGTACCACCAACTTGAAAGAAATCCGCTGCTGCAATGACAGACAGGCTCATCATTGCAGCAGCAGATCTGAGATGCCTCCATTACGTACCATTCCTGGTGAAACATTTCAATAAACATGGTGGTGACTCTGGCCATCCACCTCTCACAATCCCTAGAAAGCAGACTTTGGGGGAGCCAATCCTTCTGTCGGCATGCCCCCTCCCAAGTTCAATTTGTTTGCTAATGGGGGTGCCCAATCCCTGTTGGCATAATGCCCCCCAGTTTTATTTGTCTGCCGACAGGGGGCGCCCAATCTGCCTCGGCATCAGGCCCCCCCAACATAGACATGCTTTATTTGCCAACAGGGTGCCCAATCCCTGTTGGTTCCAGTCCCCCCACAAAAAAAACCCAGGTGGCATACTGTGTCTTAGTGTCACCTGTAAAAACCAAAACCTTCTCCTGAAGTTTTTTTTTTTCCTGCAAAATAAGAAAATGGTCCCTCATTGTCCATCGCCCCTCCCACAACCTGCACCCACCTTCTGCACATTCTACCTTTCCACACTCCACCCTCACCCCATACTTCGGTCAGTGCGGTGATCTTCGGTGGAGTGGGAAGATGTTTGCACTCTTCAAAGCCGACCGCGAACTGAAGAAATTCCGGTAAGCTGTATAATAGCATAAATGGGGGGGGGTTCAACTTAGATGGATATCTCAGCCATTTTTTTGTACTTTTGGCTCCTAATTTTCAACATGGGGTTCTTGGGACCCCATCTCATGAAACCAGTCACTGTCATTTCATTATTCAGTCCCGAAAGGTGATTTCACAGTCACTGTGCAGAATCACCTTTTGGGACTGATTAACGAAATGACAGTGCCACGGTTCATGAAGTGGGCTCCCAAAAAGCCTATGTTGCAAATTTGGTGAAAAAATTCCAAAAATATTACTGTGTTATGAGCATAATTTGCACAGTTTCCACGCACACTCGTAACTTTGAGAATTCATAATATTTTCACTCCAGATTTTGAACATTGTCATTTTTTCACACCTCCTTATGAACAGTACAGCTGCCATTTTTCACGTGTTGCCCAAAATGTGTTTTCACACATGTGGCGCACAATGGCGCGATTGCTGTGGGAAATCAATGTTCGGGACAGATTAAGAAAATCACAGTGACACTGGTCATTAACGGAGGTCCCAAAATGCCTATGTTGAAAATTTGGTCAAAAAATTCCAAAAAATGACTAAGTCACGAGCGTGCATTGTACAGCTTCCACGCATGCTTGTAACTTCGAGAATGTTTTATATTTTCACTCCAGATTTTCAACATTGTCATTTTTGCACTCCTTCTTATGAACAGTACAGCTGTCGTTTTTCACATCCTGCCTGAAATGTGCTTTTGCACCTGTGGCTCACAATGGGTGCAGTCACTGTGCAAAATCAACTTTCAGGACAGAGTAACAAAATCACAGTGCCACTGTTCGTGAGAAGAGGTCTCAAAATGCCCATGTTGAAAATTTGGTAAAAGAAATCCCAAAAATGACCATATTATGGGTGTGCATTGAGCAGTATCTAAGCACGCTCGTAGGTTTGCAAATTTTTCATATTTTGTCTCCAGATTTTCAACATTGCCATTTTTTTTACATCTCCTCATGAACAGTTCAGTTGTCATTTTTTGCATCCTGCCTGAAATGTGTTTCCGCACCTGTGGCTCCCAATGGAGCAGTTGCTGTGCAAAATCACTTTTCAGGATTGAGTAACGAAATGATAGCACCACTGTTTATGAGGTGAGGTCCCAAAAAGCCACTGTTGAAAATTTGGAGTGAAAATACCAACAAACACCCAGGGCATTAAGGTTTCCAACCATACACCAACTCTGTAGAGACTGACAGGTGTTGGGGACGTAACTTGGGTTCATCGGCCATAATGTTCACAGAATTCTACCCCCTACCTACAGCCACTGACAGGCATTGAGGTGTGCCTTGGGTTACGTCACCCTAATGTTCACCCCATTCTCCTATATTGCACCCATCTCAGCTTATTTCCTTATGGAATGGGTGAACAAAAAGGCCGAAGACCCCAATGCACACCCCGACATCTGTCACTCTCTGCAGGGTGGCGTGAGGTGGAATGGCATCAGTGTTATATCCAACCCAAAGGCACACTCCTAATGCCTTTCAGTTTCTGCTGGGGGGGGAGGCTGTTGACATTACTTCAGTACTTCACTGCCATTCCTATTTTGCATTTCTAACTCCTGCACTACCAATGCCAATGCCAGCAACTGACATTCGGCATTGACAAATGCTTGTTTCATTTGACAGGATAATACTTTACCTTGTATGAGCACACCTTATTCATGTGCTGGGTTTCCTAAACCCATAAACCCTTACCAGTTTCATACAGTATCATGTTAGCTTGTAGCTTTTTCTTTGTTTTAGCTGAGCGGACTGTCCTCCTCACTCTCTAATGCATGCATTGATTCCAGGATCTCAAGATCCTATAGAAGACTAAAACAAATACATACGATTGCCAAAATTAAGACTTTGTTTTGCCCATCAATAGCACAAAATGATTGGGATTTGAAATCTGAAACGTTCAGGTTTGGCAGAGTTTGGGCCAAGGATCGTCATCTGCTAATTAGTTTTTTATTTGGAACTTTCTTTGTTTGTGAGTTATTTACAAAAATGTGTTTCCTTTTCATGCATGTGCAGTAGCGAAAATGAATGTTTTAATATAATGTTCTAAGATAAGCAACTTTCTGCAAAATCATTTTTATGTGGTTTCATCAGTCGATGTTTTCTTCCTGCAGTCAATATTGTGATTGCTATGTAAAGGTATTTTTACACTATCTATATATCTCCTCCTCACAATTTTGCATGTTTGTATGTTTGTATTACCACTGCTATCCTATGTTCCCCTTCCCCAGGTCACAACTGGAAAGGAACCTTTCAGCTCTCTTTGCTCTCCTGCTAAAATGTGCTTTAAATAAATAAATAACATAACATAGTTTTGGTGAGGTTAAAAATTGGATTTTGTGAGAGTTAGCAGTCACAAAATCAAAATAAACATCTTCACATGCTGAAAACAAAAAATTGAAGAGGAGAGGTGACCTCAATTTTGGGTGGTCAACAGATTAAGGAGAAAGGAGGATTCCATGTTGGTTTTCATCATTAATTATTGTAATTTGTAATGGTAATAATCATTTTGAAAATGTACAAGTGATGAAACTATAAATAATTTTTGTGGTTTTGTGAATTAGGTTCTGCTTACCTGATTTTGTTATTTTTATTGTTGCTGTGCCTGCTAGAAATATCAGTAAATCATTTTGCATTAGGGATTTAACAATGATGTAGATTTCAGGGTTGTGATTTATATGTTTGACAGTGTGCATTATGTGGGTGATTCTTTTTGTTTTGTTAAAAATGCAAATGTGTGTCAAAATATTGCAATTTTAAGAGACACAAGTGACAAAACCAAAAACACTTTTATTGTTTAGGAGAGCTTGGGAGGAAGATGTCCAACTGACATGAACTTCAGTGGTGATCAAGTGGAGAACTGGAGTCTTTTATTCTAAATCAGCATTTTGATTTATACGGTATATGGAATGCCAGATAATGCCTCAAATATGTGCAGCCCACACCCTTCCCGGTGTCTAAGGTGTGCATGATGGTAACTGTCCATAGGGAGGGTGGGTGACCACAGCAGACACTTTTCCAGGATTGGGTTACATATGCAGGTTCCGAACACTGCACCAGGGTTCTCGATTCTTCGAGTGCCAGGCTGCAAAAAAGTCAATGTTAGTCCAAACAGCAGTTCAGAGATAACTGAAGACCACAACTTTGCAGAACTACAGTGAGGATCCCATTTAATAGTGTATTAATAAACACTCCATGAAGCAAAAAAATCAGGGGTCAGTGTTGGGTACAGTAAGTTACTTTTTCTATTACTTTCTATTACTTTTGAAAACTTGTTCCAGAAAGCTCTTTGCAGTCACTAGCAAGGATGGAGAAGTACTGGAAGATGTAATACACCTTACAGTTACATTTACTTATGTATTTTTATACAAAAGAAATAAGTAACTGTAACTGATTGCATTTATTTGAAAGTAACTAGTAACTAACCTATTACTTTCAAAAAATTTAATCTGTTACAGTTATTTATTATTTTTGTATTGTTTTTGTATTAAAAGAAATAAGTAACTATAATTGTAAGGTGTATTACTTTTTCTAGATACTTCTCCATCCTTGCTAGTGACTGCACAGAGCTTCCTGGAACAAGTTTCCAAATGTAATAGAAAGTAATAGAAAAAGTAACTTACCCAACACTGTCAGGGGTGTTGAGGCAGACAGCACAAATTAACCTTGGACTGTTATGATCCTGGGATACACACTGGTAGCATTCACATAAACAGACAGTTAAAAGTTACTTTTGCTGGGTGCGATTCTGGTGTCCCTGAAACTCAAGCAGCAGAAGTCCTCAATCACAACCAGGCCAAAATGGCTCTGACTTACATCTCCTCCACTTTCAGCAGCTTATCTCACAGAACCACTGGCCTTTCACCTCAGAGCCAGCAGCTCCCATCCAGATCCCTCTCCACAAGTGCACTGGAACTTCTTGCATCTCTGCTTGGAGTGGCTTCACACTGGTGACTGTCCCCTTGAACTTCAGGCAACACATCTCAGAACTGCAGCAAGCAGCACTCCATGTCCTCCATTTGACTCTCCCCCTATGCTGCATTCAAAACTGCAAGCTCCCAGCTGACCCCATCTCCACTGGCTCACTACTCAGCTCACCCCCTTGCCTCACACACGAGCTGCTCTCCCAATGGGGCATCATGCTTTAATCCCACTGGGGTGGCTGGTCTCAGAGGGTCCCAAGTGGGGCTTGAACTATGTCCACCACCATGTTCTCCCACAGGGTCTCTCTTCATGCCCTGGCTCAAAACTGTGGTAGCTGACTGTAGTGGGCAATCTGCCCCACTCACAGTCTTCCTTTCACCTCCAGTCTCTCTGAGGAGAACTCTGCCTCTTTCCTATGTCCCTACGCTTTTATCCTGCCTGCCAAATGGTGACCTTCTGCCAGCATCAAGTCCCCACAGGTGACCCAGGATTAACTCTTTAGCTGCTGCAGAAACCCAGCTAGTCCCCTACAGGCACAAACTGTGCTCAAGCATTACTTAACCCATTCGCGAACTGTACCCAGTCCTGGGTTTGAATCCTGGAAAGTGGGGGGGTTACTTATGTATTATTAGTTTAAACACTGTCAGCACTGTAAGATGGCCCTTGTCTAATGTTCTGCTTACTTTACAGGTACAGTAGATCCTGACTGATTCAGATGAAGAAGACTGAGAAAGTCGATGGAAAAACAACTGATGACCATGGCTTTGAGCCAAATGATGGATCAAGATTATAACTAGTGAACAAGTGGTTCTGACAAACAAAGCTGTGGCAGTGAGCTTCCCTGGACTGCGGAGGCTGGAGATTAAGTTATAGAGAACAGTGCTGAAAGCAAACCACTAAAAGAAATTTAGTGAAAAGAAACTCTTGGAGAAGAGGAGATTTTTGTCATAAGGAGACCCTTAGGATTTTTAGACTTGAATTTTAATCAGAGTATTTGATTATTCAAATACTTGTTTATAAGTGTGATAAGAGGCAAGAAAGGACATTTTAACCATATAATTTTATTATAAAAGATTCTCATTATATTTGAATGAGATTTCCACACATGTATTATACGATTCTTAGACTGGGTAAAAACAGAACAATTCTAGAATAATAACTCACTAGCTGTCCCACTATAACTTTATATAAAATGATATTGAGAAATGTTTCTTTTATGATCACCCATTTATTTAAATATATCGCATATTTTTAAATTCGGTGTGCTAACATCAAGTGGTGTTGCTGGGCCAATAAAGGGTGGAAGTCTGAACAATTTGCTCACTGTATATTTTTTAGATAGCTGATACTGAAAAAGCTATTTAATTCTAAAAGGTTTGAACTGGGCTTGTTGCCTCTTGCCTTTTATAGATATAAATCCACATATTCAAAAGATTTGTACTTAGCAAACCAAGTTTATGATAGCTCAAATGGCTGATTATGCATAAGTGCAATATTCAGTCATTAGCGCTGCACTAGCCAGTGGCGCTAGTGCTTGTACACTACTTAATGTAGTCAGCACATAAAAAGGGGTGATGATGTGACTATTAAGCACAGTGCTATATTCAGTGAGTTAGTTCTGTGCTAATGGTATTTAGCATGTGTTAGCACTGTGCAAATTAAGACCCATTAAAAGGCAGATCTTAACCAGGGCAAACCCAGATGTGGACCCCTGAGCTGCAAAAACAATGCTACACATTGTGTACCTAATGAAGGCTGTCCTAGAGGATGAGTAAGCAGGAAAATGCCCCCCCCCCGTCACATCACAGACCCTAGAGGTGCTATACTGCAAACAGACAGTACCGTCCATGAGTCACACTCAAAGTCCTCAGTGATGAACAAATCTCGGGTCAGTGCAGGCTGAGCAGGACCGTGCTCATGCAGTTGTTTGAGACGCTGCAGGAGCAGCTCTGGACAGATGCCCACCACAGCCATGCAGTGTCTGTAGAGCTCAAAGTGACAGTAGTACTGTGCTTTCTGGCCACTGGAACATTCCAGATACTGGTGGGTGACAGCACCGGTATCACACAGTCTGCCTGCTTGTGCCTGTTGGGTCAGTTCCTAGAGGCCCTGCTGGCCCATGCTGGGGAGTTCATCATATTTCTCCCATCACACCAGCAGAGCAAACAGCAACCATGGAGCAATTCTACTAGATAGTGCAACTACTGGCCATACTGAGTGCCTTTGACTGCACCCATGTTGCCATCCTTGTGCCCCAATGATATGGGGTAGAGGCCTATGTGAATACAAAGGGCTTCCACTTCATCAACTGTCAGGTGGTGTGTGATGCAACACATGCATCACCAGTGTCCTGGCATGGTACCCTGACAGTGCCACAAAATCTTAATCTGGCACAATTCCATCATGTGCTAGAAATGTAAACATATCCAGTAGGCACCTTGTTGGTGAGTATCTCCCAAGGCCCCACAGCTGACAGTATCTGTCACTGATGGCACTAACCAATGCCCTTTTCTTACATAGTGGACAGTGCATATCCCCTGTATCCCTGACTGCTAACAGTTGTCCTATGACCCGCATCTGTTGCAGAAGACAGGTACCACGCTGCACACATCGTAACATGCAATGTCACTGGGCATGTGTTTGGCATGCAGAAGATGTGGTTCTGATACCTTGACCATTTCAGTGGTGCCTTACAGTACAGCCCTCAGAAGGTCTGTGCCATATTCCTTGCCTGCTGCATACTACACAACATGGCGCTGAACCACAGAATATGCCTGCTGGTCCCAGAGGGCAACATTGCAGCAGATTTAGAGTCAGCAGACTAGGGGATGCAGGAGCAGCCCAATAGACATGACCCCATGATGGCAAGGAGGTCCAGCAACTGCAGAGACTGCCTCATTACAGACCTCTATGGACCCAGACAGTGAGTACAGAGCACACAGGAGACAGAAATGGATTAACAGAATCTATTGCACAAATGTAAAAAAAAAAAAAAGCAATACAGTAGGGAATAATAAACTGGAATGCATAAAAGAGGGACTGAAACTAAACTATAGCCATCCAGGTGGGGGGGGTGCGTCAACTAAAATAAGCGCCATCAAGGCAGGGGAGTGTAAAAGGAGAATTCAAACAAAGCCATATCTGTCCAGGCAGTGGGAGGTGGGCATCAAGTAAAATATGAGTCATCCAGATGTGTGGGTGTAAAAGGGGAGATTTAAACAAAACCATAGCCATCCAGATGTGTGGGTGTAAAAGGGGAGATTTAAACAAAACCATAGCCATCCAGGCAGAAGGGAAGAGTGGTTAAAACAAAACCATAGCCAATCAAGCGGGGGAGGGGGGATTAAAACAAAATCATAGCCATCCAGGAGGGGAAGGGATTTAAACAAAACCATAGACATGCAGCTGGGGGGTATGAAAAAGAGGATGGGGTTATAAAAAGGTGGATTTAAACAAAATAATACCAATCCAGACAGATTAGGGAAAATGGGGGATTAAAACAAAACCAAAGTCATCCAGGTAGGGGGGTTATGAAAAGGGGGATTTAAACAAAACTACAGCCATCCGGGAACCATGGACATGAGGCTGGCTCATGCAATGTGCCCTGGTAGGTAGCAGGGGGAACATGGTCCATGCTGTGAGAGAGGGTGTAGGGATGGTGAAAACCACCCATGATCATAGCCCTGTGGGGTAGTGACTCCACTGAGAAGTAAGCCATGGCCAGGGGTGCATGGCATCTGGCCACCATGGGCTGGTACGTGGGGTGTTCTTGGGATTCTGAATCTACATATGCCTGCCCTGCAAGAGTGGAAAGATGCCAAGGTGTTTGCTGCAGGATGACATTACCCCTCACTAGAATGGCCAGCAGTGTGGGTAGCCTCTGCAGCACCTGAGACCATGACTGTAGCCTCCAGCTGAGCAGTGGCCACCACTCCAAAGTCAGCCACCATGTACTGTTCCATTCTGGAGAAGCCAGCCTCCAAGGCTGCCATGTGTTCCACATGGCAAACATCTGTGTGCTGGTCATGGGCCTCCAGCATGGCCTGCATGAGGCCCTCCTGGTCCCTCATGGTGGTCTGCAGCAGCTTCCTGTTGGCTGCCACTAGCAGCCAACATTGACTGTACTGGGGGACAGGATTGGGCTGCACCCTGGCCAGCTGTGTGAGTGGAGTGGCACCACAGTTGGTGCTGTGCCTGGAAGAGTGGATCGGGTAACACAGCAGTGGCTGGGCTGGGGACATAAAAACATAGAAACATATGGCAGATAATGAACACAAGGCCCATTCAGTCTGCCCTTCTTTACCTACCTTCCAAAATGCAGCAGATCCTACTTTATCTCTGGTTTGTCCTCTTCTTTTGAACATCTAGGGTACCCCTATGTCTATCCCATGCAGTTTTGAATTGCCCCACTGACCTTGCCCTCACCACCTCTGCTGGGAGGCTGTTCCATGCCTCCTCTGCCCTTTCTGTAACAAAGTACTTTCTCACGTTGCCCCTTAGTCTACCCCCTTCCAGTCTCAAACCATGACCCCTCATTCTAGAGCAGTTCTGCCTCTGAAAGATGCTGCCCTCCTGTACCTTATTTATTCCCTTTAGGTACTTGAAGGTCTCTATCAAGACATGGTCCTGGAGCATCACAGTGGTGGCTGGTCTGAGGAGGTGGTTGGCTGTGCCCCATTGGCAGGGGCGCCAGCAGGGACAGTGACAACTGGCACCACTAGTGTGGGAAGCAGACAGATCCTGCCATCATCCTGCCTTCAGTGGGGTCTGAGCTGGACAAGGATTCATCCTGCCACCTCCAGTCCTCCACAACTGCCTCCGCATGACTATTCATGTCTTTGTCCCCCTGTGCTCCAGCAGAGATCCTCCACAGGGGCAGCATCCATCTTGACAGCTGGGTGCATTCTCATCCACGCTGTCCAACACAATTGGCTGGGCTTTTAAGAGAAGAAAGGTACATTGCTGAGTAATGCACATACCAGTGACAGGACAATACCAGCATGCAGGCCCAGTGTACTGTGTATAGACATACACATACCACCCATGCAGTGCAGTGCCCATGCATCCTCAATGCTATATGCATCACACACACCTCCCACCACCAGGGATCACAGAGTATACAACACCCGTGTGACAAAGTAGGGGTACTTCCCACAGATGTCCATACCACCAGAATACCGGGACACCACAAGGCAGCCTACCCCCCACTGTGTAACCAATTCAACAGTTACACCATTACAGAAACTGCATGTAACAGTGAGGGTCCACATTTGTGGTGTACCGTGACCCATGCAGGATGCATGCATAGGCCTACTGTAGGAAGTGTCTGAAGAACACCGATGTGTGCAGTACATCCTGTATTTTCCCTGTGCTTGACCAGCTGTGGCCCTCATCATCATGGCATGCGCCCCCCCCCAGACAAGCGTGCAACCCCCCACACCACTGCTGCATATGCCCACCACACCTCAATGTGCCTGGGCTACTGCAGTAACTCATATGGTTCTGTTGGGCCCACCTGGCTTTCATAGCCACTTCTGGGGACCCCTATAATTGTTACAGGCTGCAGTGTGCCCGACATATGCATCTCAACAGAGGCTAGGGCTCTGCAGATTGGGCCCACCACCTGTGGCCAGGAGGTTAGACAGTGCCCAGGCCATGATGTCCTTGGTGAGGCACTTCAGGTCCCTGACTATTTATTCACCTCTTCCACTGTCCATCCCCTGCCTCCTACAGTATTCACAGACTCTATAACTTCCTGCCAGGCCTTAGGGATGTCATCCCTTGCCCCTCCACAATAGACCACCAGTTCCACCCTGGCCATATATGCATGGGCCAAGGCTATGACCTCCTCTTCTCAGAACCTCCTTTTACACAGTCTTTCCTCTTCTATCACAACACCTATTGAAAAGGGGAGGACAGACAGCACTGAGCATTGTATACGTGCAGCAGAGCACAGAGCACAGGTATAGTGGCGTGCAGGCCCCCTTAGTAGTAGTAATAAAATATTTTATTCATCAAAAAATGAATAGGAAGCTTCATTTGAGACAAGCTCATTTCCAATGAGGTCCTTGTAGTACAAAGAATCACAGGTAGTTTCAAATAACCTACATTATAACAATGCAAAATTGTTATTTAAATACAAATACTGGGACCCCTTGCCCCCTGGCTGGGATACATATATGTCCCTGAAGGGCAGGATTGAACATTCAGTGAGCTGTCTACCTGTCACAGACTCAAGGTGCAGAGACAGCTACAGGCAATTCTAGATACAGCATAAACCCACTACTATGAACACCCCTATCCCTATTGTAGGCCATTTCAAAGTACACTTACCTCTAGCCACCTGCAGTACCTCTGTGGAGGCACTGTGGTGCTGGCTGCTCCTTTTATTTGCTGCAAGCACAATTAGGCATGCAACTGACTAAATGCATTCCAGTAATGAAACGCAAATGTGGATTTGGGGCATGGGTTGCCAAATTAGATCATTTGCATACACTGATTTAATATTGCATTTCTGCACCTAGCACTGTCGCTATACTGCAGCACTAGCACTATGTACAGTGCTGTGATGGCCATAACATCATATAATGTCTACCAATGTCACAGTGTTGCACGGGCATGTGTGCTATAATGTGGTACTATGCCAGTGCACATATACAGCTTGGTGTTGTACCTGCGTACCATCCCCCAACCCGAACCATGCTTAGCACTGTATAAATAGATGTTATCGTTGCACAAACATCAAATGTATAGCACTAATTCCCAGCCTACTCAGTGCATAGTTGCTGTGGTGACAGGGCTGCAGGACTGTTTCCATGCTACAGGACTGCTTTGTTACTGTCTCTGAGTAAATGTGCAGTGTACCTGCTGATTACACTTTGTCTTATGGGAACTGATTCGCTCTCTTGTCCTGTATAACCAGTGCAGGACTATGGGACCACAATCTCTGTAGATGTCTCCAGTCTCCTGTACAATACAGGAATCGTTGTTTATTTATTTTAATGTTTTATTTCTTGAAAACTTTGGAGATTACCTTTGAGCACAAGTGCTCATTTACAAAGGTTCCACTTCAAATACATAGTCACAAGAAAACATTATGAGTACAATAAGGAGTTCCAGAGGCAATGCAGTCGAGTCGGGCTCAAAGCACTTAAGGCAGAACAATTACATACAGTTTTGGAAACAAAATCCATATAGATCATTGTATAAAAAGTCACAAGTTACGTACAGAGAGAAACCAAAGAAAACTATTAAACAGTTACACTTGCATTGGACTGCTGTTAATCTGGGAGCCACGCTGCTTGCCATACCACCAAGGGTGTGTGATCCCACATAGGCATGTGACCACTGTATGTTAGTAGGCGCTGTCTCAGGTTAGATGAATATATCCTGTACCCTGGTGGGCTCTAGCCAAGGTGTTAGGCATCACAAACAGCATGTTGCTACAGCCAGTGTCTGTTCCATGTACAGTATACTGTCTGTGGTATGTAGTACAGGTGTAGGTGCACATATGACACATGATACATGGTTTACAACTGTAATGGAGTGGTTGTGCCAATCTAAGACCTGCTATTGTATTTGGTTACTCCTGTGGTGTGACATCCACCCCTTCTGTTGTGATGGTATTCTTATTGTGCTAAGTTTGTATAAGACCTCATGCTACATGCATACAAGTAATTAATATGGGAAGCATGATGTCAGAGTGACACCACAATCCCGACACTGGCAGAGCGACTGCAGAAATTCTGACTGCCACAACGGCAACCCACCACCCCCCACCCCCCACAGCTGTAGCAGGTGCACTGGCAGCGACTACAAGGTCGACCTCTGTACCTGCAGATCTGAGTACACTGGGTGGGCCACATCTACCCCCTGTGGTGTGTGTGCTCCACCCCATGCCAGGACAGCTGTCCAGACCTGCGTCTGGCTGCGTCGGAGGCATCCCCTGTCCCAGTGCTTGGATCCATGCTGCAGACTCTGTCGCCAATGTTGTGTATATGATGTGCCTGGCTACCAGTGACCCCTGCTCACATCCTGTACTGTCTCGCCACTGTCCGTTGGGTCCTCCGTGGCGGGGGACATGTTGCCGAGTCCAGTGCCACAGCGATGGTCATTGTCGGTCTGTCGGTCCAGTGGCTGTGCACCTCCCAGTCTGTCAGTGTGTCCCTTGTGGCTGCAGTGTCAGGTTGCCAGTGGTCTGTGTGGAGTGCATCGGGATCAATTGTGGCAGTTTTCTGGTGTCGCTGCGGGGGATGTCGGCAATGTGGCTGTCGGCAGCCTGTGGTGCTTCCAGTAATATGGGGTGTACATGGTGTTTGGCTGACATGTATGGGTATGTTGGAAAGGAGTGGTGAGGACGGTGGAACAGGGGCACCAGACGGGTCTTGTGTAAATAGTGTTAGGTCCTAGATACAACACTGCTATGTAATGTGGACTCTGCGCCAAGCTCATGGTCTCACCTGTTAGTGTGCCATGGCATGGCTGTGTATACCTATCCAACAGGGCCTTGCATGGTTCTGTCCATCTCTGCCATGCACCTGTGGCTGCAATGGCAGAGTACTGGTGTACAGATGTACGGACTGTGGATGGTGCATGGTAATGTGCCATGTGTTCTGCTGCCTGCTATTGATCACATTATCTCTGTCTCCTTCCACAGACAACAGAATCCAGCCAAGGCCAAACAGGGCCAGATGGGCCTCATAAGGGCAGCAGCATGTCAGACAGGCAGAGGAGGATGCCAGCCGTAATGGTGGAAGGCAGATGTCAAGGGAGGGCAAATGGTCCTCCAACACATGTCCATGTATGTACCCTGCATTGTGTGTTTTTTTCAGTCTGTGTTGCATGTCTGTACTATGCTGCATGTTTCTGCTGGGGGGAGGGAGAAGGATGATGTCCACATGAATGTCTCAGCAGGTTGCATGCATACCTGTGAGGACAGCATCTCAGTGGTTATGGCTCTAGCTCCTCACCTAGCCCTTTGGGCACTGTACAGCCACTGACAATGTGGTTTGGCAAGTGCTGTGCTCTCTTCTGGTTGGATCATCTTGATGACAGCCATGGTGCCCTGTGTGGTTATTGTGCCTTGGCATGCATTACGCTATGTAATGGCCTATCCCCAATGTCACAGCCATGTTACACCAGGGTAGTGACAATAATGTTCACTGCCCCAGGAGGTATGCCTGTCATTGTTTATCAGGTCTGTCAACCCACCTGGCCAGGTATTGGCATGCATACCTGTCTGGTGGTGGTAGGCACTGGCCACTGTTGTACAGGTACACCACTGTGACATGCCACTTGAGGCATACAGCACCCATTGCAGCCTGCTTGCACTGGTACCATCTCCAGTGCCATCTACACTTGCTGCCACACCATTTTAACCCATCAGAGCTGGCCGTTTGTGGCATGGGGTCCACAACAGAGGTAATTATTAATATGCCTTGCAGTACTTTAGCATGTATTCATTTGGCATTATGATGCATAGTTGGCAGTGTCTGTCCAAAACAGTGATGTCCACTGCATGATCAGTCAACAGTACACAGGCACTGACTTTCATACACCACAGCACACATAGAAGTCACCAGACAGATGGCCTGCACAGCCTGTGTATAGGAGGCCCCTCCCAGTAGGGTCTCACCTGTTGGTGTGCCACGGCATGGCTGTGTATACAGTGGCTTTGCATCTCACATCAGTGTTATGGTGACTGCAGTATAGTATGTCTGGCACTCACTCATGTACCACACCCCTGCACTCATGTGTTACTCTGCCTGCTGCACACAGTATACTGCTGTGCTATGTGTACCACTGGCATGTGTACCTGAGCCCCACCCCTGCTGCTGCTGCTGCTGCTGCTGACCAGGGTGGCTCCTGCATGTCCAGTGTCCTGCACACTTGTGTGGAGTTTATATGCTGGATGCTTGGTCTTCAGATCGCTGGGTGTGAGCTCACAACTCAGAGCCACTGGGACTGGTACTCTGCCTACTGCACTCTGCTGTGGTAAGTGCTGCAGCTTCACATCTGGCATGTCTGCTGGTGTCCTGTGTCCCTTGTATGGCATGGTCCAGCTCTGTTGGAGCACAGCACACTCATTTTATGTGTAGTATTCTACTGTTCAGGCACACAATGCTGTCTCTAGTATGCCACACACATTCTACTGTGGCTGCATGCCTATATCTCCCTATCCCCCTATGTGTGGCATCTTGGCTCATGTGTCTTCTGGTTGTACATCTGTTGTAACAGTATGCAAGTTCTATGTCCCTCATCCTTTGAGCATAGCTTTTGGAGTTCAGTGTCTTTCTTTCAGTCGGTGCATGGAGCATTAGGGCAGGGACGAGCTACAGTACTGCGGCACCATGTCCGCCTGTTCAGGATGCTTGTACAGAGGATGGAGAACAATATAAGGGCCATCCAGAACCTGGCAGTGGCCATCCGGCAGCAGCAGCAGCATCCACCACGACTACTACCACCTGCAAACCCATAAGTTGATTGTGCACTGAAGTTTTAGTTTCAGTTTATGGGTGATTACTCTTTTTACTTTGATTTGTATTTACTGGCTGTTGTCATTATTTTTGTTCTTGTTGTGTTTCTGTTTCTTACAGACCATTGCCCATGGTTGTCATTAATAAAGCTTTTTGATACCTTTGCTGCTGTGTTGTGTGTCTTTCACTGGTAACTGCTGCCCTCCACTTAACCCCACCCCTTGTGCTGGTCTCTGCACTGCTTGTGCTGTACCTGCATACAGTGCTATATTCGGCGCTACCCTTGTGCCCTGTGCTGTGCTGTTGCACTGCATGTGTGCACTACACTTTTACCCAATATTCAGCCTCGTTAACATGAGTGTGCTAATTCTGAATATATCTGTTGGCATGTACCGGCACTAGTGAGAGGTGATATGATAGAGACATACAGGTATCTTACAGGGAGGAACAGGGTGCAGTAAAACACTATTTTTAAGCGAAAAAGATGTTTCAGGACTAGAGGGCATGGGATGAAGTTGGAGGGAGGACGATTTAGAGGAAACATGAGAAAGAATTTCTTCACAGAACGGTGGTGGACAAGTGGAACACCCTGCCAGAGGAAGTGGTGGGGCTGAAACAATCACGGGATTTAAGAATGCATGGGATAGACATAAAGGAATTCTACAGGTCAGGGGTAAGGGGAAATAGACTTCTAGGAAAACAAACTGAACTTACTAGCTCAAATGGGCAGACTAGGTGGGCCATAGGCCCTTATCTGCCGACACTGTCTATGTATCTATGTATCTATGTAGTGCAGCACTAGTACAAGTGCAGTGCAGGCACAGCTGGCTGAATATGGGATCCATAAACTTTTACATAAATATAACTCTCAGCTAAATGCAACATACAGCATTTCATGGAGCAACTGTTGTAAGTCTTAATAACTAGGACTTTGCAGAAAGAAGCCCTTGTGAGCCCCGAGAGACAAATTACTGAAATACTGTAACATGGCTGAAATGTCACTTACTCAATAAAATAACTAGATAACAGGTAAAAGTGATTTAAGCTCTCCCAATATTATGAATTAAAAGGAACAGATGTTTTATTTAAAAAAAAACAGAAATTAAGTTACATGTATGTTAATATAATTATGGAATTTAGAAGTCAGAATGAGGAAATAGTAGGAGAGGGGTAGCTTTTATTTCTTTATGTTTATTATAACACTTTTCAAGTTCTTGAGTAGGTGAATGAGGAGGAGGACTCCTTGAAACATCAAATAATGAACTCAACACTACACTGAATCAAATCCTTTTAAATATTACAGCCCTGGACTTACAGTTGGGAAAGATGATTTGGGAGCAGAGATATTATAGCAATGGATTTAAAAGTAGAACTGCCCAGATTTTCAACAAAATAGAAGGAAAGGTTAGTTACTTTAAGATACCTGGAAAAAATATTTACCAGTTTTGTACACACATTTTTACACAACTTTTAATAAGCTTTGGACATTAAATTAAACTATATTGACACTATATTGAAGAAATTGATTTCTAAGAAAGAATCTAAATAGAAGGAGGCAGGATAGTGCTGTGCTTTAGGGCACTGGACTGCAAATCTGGAGACCTGAGTTTGAATCCCACAGCCCCTACTTGCATGCTGTGTGACCCTAAGCAAGTCACTTAACTTCCTTGTGTTTCCAGGTCACACCTGGAAACAAACTTCGGCTTAGTGTGCCTTTCCTGGTTAAACAATTTCCCCTTTCCCTATAAGAAAATACATGAACTGGGCAGACCAAAAGGAGGAACTACTGACTCTATATTGTTCTGATTATCATGAGTGTACTTCACAATCAGGTTCTTTTATACTGAGTTAAAAGCAGAATAGACAAACTCAGATGGAATGATCTGGTGCTCAAGAAAAAAATTTTCAAGTTTATTGATTATATAGTACACTAATTATAGAACTACTTTTCTGTTAGAATTCATCTATAAGAAGTGTAGCTGATTTGTTCCATCTTGCACATTGGTAAAATGGTATGAGAGAGAAGCATTATACTTTGGTGATACATGCACTAATGAAGGGGACATGGTGATAACTAGATGTACTAAAACAAAAGAAAAGAACAGAAGAATCATCTAAAAGATCAAGAAAAAACTAAGAAACCGAAAATCACTGATAAAATAACAAAAATTGCCTCAGACAATTAAATGTCAAATATGGGAAATAAGCCTGAAAATGCATACAATCTGGATGAAAAGTGAAAAACCTCAATACCAATAGAATTAACCAACCAAAAACAAGAACAAAAGAAAATTGTTATTAAAGAAGTCCCTCAGATGGTCCAAACTGAGGATAACATTACAATATGCCAGAGAAAGTGCAAAAATGTGAGGCTGCATAGTAATGGAGCTGGACTTGACTGAGAAATCCCCAGAACTCCTGATAAACATAGGGGATGCAGGAATAGATTAAAAACTGTTAGGGGATCAGACTATCGATACACAAGCTGAAAGCACAGGTGAAGATCATTTACATTTGTGTTTTCTACCCTTTCCTAAAAAGAAAGAAAACAATTTTAATATCGATGAGACTTACAGAATGAGTTTTTGTGTAACTAAACATGTTCTTTCTGTACCATTAAATGTGATTGGAGAAAAACTCCCAGAAATAATTGTGGATTTGAAAGATACAGGATCATAGCCTGTTGACTAAAAAGGAACATCTTAATGTTAAACAAATAATGCATCTATGAAACTACAAGAATGTGGTCTGACTATAAGAGACAAAGAGTTCTTAAAAATCACTGGGCAGTAGACCTCAAAAGCAAATACAATAGTTCCCCTGGCTATTTCAGTCAAGAAATAATATATCTGATAAAACCCCTTTTATAGAAACTTTGATGATGGTGGGATAAAGGGTTATCTTAAGAAATGATGTAGAAACTACGAGGGATGATATAGCAATGAATTCGGTATATTGGGGTGGTGATGATAATAAAATACTACATAAAACTAGTTCCTACAAATGATCATTCAATATCTATACCTTTGGTCAAGCTATAGAATAACAAGAAAAGGTACAAGGAACTTTTGATTTTAGCTCTATAGTCTTCCCATAGACACCTGATACTCAAAATCAATAGCACAGAAAGCAAAGAAAACTAAAAAGGAAAAAAAAAACGAGTAAAAACAGTAAATTAACACAGACAGAAGTGGACACTGGGAAAGACATGGGGAGTAGACACAAAGAGGAAGCCAAGAAAAATGATAAAGAATCACTTATTTATTTATTTAAAATGTTTCAACAGACAGACATACAGAGGTATGAAAGCAATCTCATTTGCAGATCTGACCTGAGAGGTGGGGAATGGGGAACAAACAGCAATACAATACATTGCAATGCAAAGCAACATACAAATAATATACAGTATATTGAAGACAATAATATATCAACAGTAGGACATTCATCAGTTAAATATAGCAACCAGAAGAACATGTGATACGCATAGTATCCAGATAACAGAATCAGGTGCATGCAAAGAGACTGAACAGAAAAAAGAAACCATGGGAAGTATTGAAGAATCATAGGAAGCAAAAATTTTAGCAATTATCAAAGGATGAAACAAAGTAGAAGAAATCACTATCTGAACAGGAGAAGATCAGAGGTAAAGGAAGTAGGAGGATTACCATCTTAGGATAGATACTCACAGAAATGAAGGAATAGGATCCTACATGCAATAGTCCAAAGGCAGAATGAGAATAACAAAACTGTAAGAAAATTGATCAACACAATCTTTAAAATGTTAGACTCAGAAATGGATAGTGAGAAAAACCTTAAGCTTGTACACAGTCAGAGACATCAGTGGAATGGGACAGGTAACTGTGGTATTAAATTTGAATAGGCAAGAGAAACATTATGAAGCGCATGCTAATGCTTTGAAAGCACAAGGAATATACATGGAACAACCAAAAAAAACACTCAAATACTTTGAAGAAAGAGAAAATAATCAACATAATATAAAAGAAAATACAACTGTAAACTTAATTTGGGTACTAGAAACATATGAAATAAAAAAAATGAAGAACTAGAAAGAGACTTCCTGCACAGCTGGTCGTCCCTTCCTTTGGCCATCATGACATCCCTTCATCCCCTCTGGATTCCTGCATCCCTCCAGGCACCTATGGAAAGAAATACACTGAACTCAGCCAGCTATGCACACAGGATGAGAGACAGTGGCAGAATATTCATAATAGATGTGCAGCCAGACAACACATGAGCAGACATGCCACACACAGGTGGAAGGAGTCACACAGCTACAATGGAATGTGTGTGGCATACCAGAGACAGCGTTGTGTACCTGAACTGCAGAGAACTGCACACACTATGAGGAGGGTACAACTAAGCTGTGCAAGGGGCACATGACACTGTCAGGCATGCCAAATGTGAAAATGCAGCACATGCCAAGCAGCACCAAGCCAGACCACAACAGACAGCGCAACAGTTCAAGTAGCTATGAGTTGCACCCACACACCCAGCATCCTGCAGATTAGGCATCCAATAAACACACAGACCCACACAGGTGTTCGGGACAATGGACATCCATAAGCCACCCTGGTCAGCAGCGGGGGCGAGACCCAGGCACACATACCAGAGCTACACACAGCAGAGGGCAAGCAGGAAAAAGATGTGCACTGTATGGTACAGAATGGGGGGGGTGCTAAAATGGGGTTTACCAAATCCTAGAGATACAAGGCAAAATGTAAAAGTACTACACTTACCTTGGAACAGCTAGAGTCACCCAGAGAAAAACAGGTTCAGTTAGCAGTAGTTGATGCTGACAAAAATATTTGCCATAAATCCATATCCAGGTGCATTTCCAGGTAAGACCTCAGGTGCAGGGTAGAAAAAAGCCCTGGTACTTCACTTGTGAGAGCTTTCATCAGGGGCTGGCTAGTTGTATAGGGTGGAACAAGTTAAAGTTAAGGTGGAATTTTAAGTGGTCCGCTTGGTGGTCCACAAAATGAATAAATCATCAATGCAGCACAAATATAATAGGGGTTTGATGCAACAAATGGACAAGTGGGTCTCTTGCAGCTTAGCCATGAACAGATTGGCATACTGAGATTCCATACGTGTGACCGTTACTGTGCCCATGGTCTGCAGGTATGTGTCATTTCCAAATAAGAAGTAGTTGTGTGTGAGTATAAATTGGAAGAGCTGAGTAACTGCTTCTGTCAGTCCAGTCTGTTGTTCCAGATATTGTTGTAAGCTGATAGTCAATCACTGCGGGGGATATTAGTGTTTAAGGCTTCAAAATCCATGGTCACTACAATCATTCATTAGAATCTGTTTCAATGTACTCAGATTACTAGACTTTTCCAGATAATACAGGTAATCCTCATTAAGAAGAATAAAGAACGATGGATAATTATAAATGTCTAACACCCAGTACAGCTCTGTGTCTGATAGCGTCAAATTTTGTATTTTAATTATGGTCATTCTTACAGCCCTTCCCCATGTGTCTAGCAAGTATGCGAAGCAGAAGAACAGATCACATGTATCATTGGGCTGCAGTGGGCATAGCCCTGCAAACCTCTTGCTATGAGAAAAGGACTCATCACATTCCTTCTCACCGAACAACATGCTGGAGTTACACCACAGTCCCTCTGTGTCCATAAAGCACTCAGCTCATTGTCTCTATTAGAAGTAGCACTCTCCCCACCTGACCCTCTCTCTCAGCACTCACCATCCCACACACTCTCCAGAAGCATAACATTGACACTGGGGGTGCCCAATCCCCCAGTGTCTTGATGAGGAATCCTCTGTGTATTTTTTTCAACTACTCCCTCACTACCGTTCATGCACGGTTATTTCTTTTGATTTTTTTCTTTTAAAATTAAAGATATCCCCCCATCTGACCCTCCCTCTCAGCACCCACCACCCCACCCCCAGAAACATAACAATGACACTGGGGGTGTCTACCCCAGTGTCTCAATGAGGAATCCTGGATTTTTTTTGTTTTCTGTGACCCTCACTACCGTGCATGTGCGGTTATTTCTTTAAATTTTTTTTTCTTACAGTAAATTAAAGATATCGCCCCCACCTGACCTTCCCTCTCAACACCCACCATCCTCCAACCCCCCAGAAACATAACCATGACACTGGGGGTGTCCAATCCCCCAATGTCACGATGAGGAATCTTTGGTGCATTTTTTTTAAACCCTTAAACCCTGTAAAAAAAAAAAACAACATCCATTGATGTCTCTTGTGGCCATAACTACCCCCCCCACCTGACCCCTCCACTCTGCACCCACCACCATGCACCTCCCCCCAATCCCTTACTTACCCATTGGGGTCCAATGCTGTAATCCTCTCTGGGCCGCAGACACATCTTCACTCTTCAAAGCCAGACCATGAACTGAAGAAACGGATATGGGGTTCAATGTATTTCAATGACTTTTTGAACTTAGTGCCATAACTTGGGCATTTTTGCATATTTTTGGACCAAATATTCAACATGCCTTTTTGGGACCCCACCTCATGAACAATTGCAATGACATTAGGCAAATCTGTCCTAAAAAGTGATTTTGTGGTCCCTGCATGAAATCACCTTTCAGACAGGAGTTGAACACTTTCTCTGCCCTTGTTCATGAGGTGGGGTCATCTGAAGGCTATGTTAAAAATTAGGTGTAAAAATATTAAAAAACAATAAAGTTATGAGCCTACGTTGAATTTTGCAAACAAAAGCTTCTAACTTTGGTAAGTTTCAATATATTTTTTTCATTAGTAGTTTTTGAATTTTTTTCCATTTTTTGCTCCCCGGCAGACATGTGTATGTATGCATGCGCGTGGAGACACACATGCATGCCAGGTACTGGCTTGGCCCTTTTCAGCCCACAACTGGAAATCACCGCCACCCCCTCCCACCTACGCTTCCCATCAGACCTCCACCCGATGACAGCAGAACTACGGGGGGGGCTCCCTTGGGAGAGAGAGCTGCCTTCTGGCTGCTCAATCCCTCCCTCCTCCCTCCCTCCCTCTCTCCTCCCTGCCAGCTCCAAGATGACCTGAGGTTGTTCCCGAATCCGGGTCACTGGTGCGGTGTGAGGTAAGGTGTCCAGTGCCTCAGCCCTCAGTGCTACCAGGCTGACCAAGTTTCAATATTTTTACCTCTAATTCACAGCATAGCCATATTGTTTACAGCACCTCATAAATGTGACAGCTGTCATTTTTCAGATCCTGGCCAAAATATTTTCTCACATCCTGAGAGGTGATTTTGCAGTTCCTGCATGAAATCACCTTTAGGCCCGGAACTGAAAATTTTCTCTGCCCTTCTTTATGAGGAAGGGTCATAACAAGGCTATGTTAAAAATTTGGTGTAAACATATTA
Organism: Neoceratodus forsteri; assembly: GCA_016271365.2. Classification (NCBI taxonomy): domain Eukaryota; kingdom Metazoa; phylum Chordata; order Ceratodontiformes; family Ceratodontidae; genus Neoceratodus; species Neoceratodus forsteri. Next base: position 1,650,073,027 of record CM057453.1, read on the forward strand.
CAAAACAACAACTTTATGAACCTATGTTACATTTTGCTAACACAGGCTCATAACTTTGCTAAATTTCAATATTTTACCCCACATTCTTTGGATGCAGCCCTATCGGCTCTGGCCAGAGTTTGCTTTTCCTTTGCTATAACAACCTGTCCCACCCTCCCTCTCACACATTCGCTTTAGTACCATACATCTCTCAATCAAATTTTTCCATGCTAATAAGTAGCATTTATTTGTTATTTTATTTTACTGTATGACAGTATTGATGTCATTCAGGTATACCTTTTCTATCCAGTATTTTTCCATTTTTAAATGAAAATAAAAGATAGAAGTCATATTCTTTTCATAGCCTTTATTTTCCAACAACAAAAACAAAATACCATAACGCTTATATAGAGGTGAGTAAAATAAAAAGTAATTCTGACAAAAACGAATAAACACTACAAGTCAGAACATTTAAATAACATTTTTTGCTGAACACAAAATGCAAACAAAACAGTGTCTATACAAATACCAGACAAGCAAATACAAATATGGCATGCATTTTATATCAGTGGATGTCCATCACCTTTCTGCACCATTCTTAACCGTTTGTTTATCCTGTCCTGAGGGAGGGTCACCAGAGATCAGTTAGGGTCTGCAGAGACAGGCTAGGCAGGGACCATCTGGGTAGACAGGTGGGCCAAACAGTCCTTTTCTGATGACAAATTCTATACGAACATATTAACATAGGAAATTTGCCAGCAGAAGAAAGGTCATTTCAGTCTATCGAGTCTGCTCGATTTTGGAGCTAGCAGCTTTATTTTGCAGCTGCCCCTTCCTCCTCACCCCCCTTCCTTTATCCACCCTCTCTCCCTGTCCCAGCCCCTTTTGAAGCAGCCCACCATTCTGCAGGCCACCACCTCTGCTGGTAACGTGTTCCACCCTGCCACCACCCTCTCTGTAAAAAGTGTCTCCTCATCTCCCTCCTGAACCTTCCCCCCTCCAATCTCATGTCATGGCCCAGAGTGACCCTCCCAACCCTTACCCTGAATAGCTCTTCTGTACCAGTTCTGTTTATCCCTCTCAAGTACTTGAATGTCTCTATCATATCCCCTCTGTTCCTCCTCCAGCAAGTACATATTCAACTCTTTTAGCCTACTCTCATACCGTAAGTTCCCCATCCCCTGGATCATCTTGGTCACTCTTCGCTGCACCCCCTCCAATAATTTAATGTCCCTTTTCAGGTATGGGTGCCAGAACTGTATGCACTTCTAAATGAGGTCTAATTAGTGTCTACACAGCGGCAGGATCACCTTCCCCTCCTTGATGTTATTCCCCTTGCGATGCAACCCAACATTTTGTTGGTCCTTGCTGCTGCCTTCCTACACTGTGCCGAGTTGTTCATTGAGCCCGTGATGACCACCCCAGATCCTTCTCCTCCTTAGTCTCTGCCAGCTGCAGCCCTCCCAGTTGGTAGTTTCTCCTTGGTTGTTTTGCTCCAAAGTGCAGTACCTTACACTTTTTGGCATTGAACCCCAGCTGCTAAGTGTCTGACAAGGACTCCAGCTTATTCAGATCTTCTTGCAGACCTTGCCACCCCTCCATGTCATCCACCACTGCCCCAACCTTGGTGTCATCAGCAAACAAGCTAATCTCGCCCCGATGCCCATGGATATGTCTACAATAAATAATCACAAATAGCACTGGTCCCAGCACTGAGCCCTGTGGAACCTTGCTCATTACTTTCCTTGGGGATGAGAGTTCCCCCCCTCCACCACCACCACCCTCTGCTGCCTCCCCTGCAGGCAACTTGTCACCCATCCCACAATTTTTGGTCCTGCCCCTGTGTCTTTGAGTTTTGTTCCAAGTCTCCCATGTGGCACCGAGTCAAATGCCTTGCTGAAGTCCAGGTACAGGGCATCCACCACATGGCCCTTGTCCATCTGCCTAGTTACCCAGTCATAGTACTCGGCTAGGTTGGTTTGGCAGGATCTTCCTGCAACAAATCCATGCTGTCTACTGTCCTGCAGCCCACTGGACTCCAGCAGGGACACCAGCCTTTCCAGGAGGGTCTCCATTAGCTTCTCCACGATGGACTTGAGGCTCACTGGTCTATACAGTAGTTCCCTGGTTCATCTTTGGGGCCACTCTTATGCAGGGGAACCATGTAAAGCCAGCCTCCAATCGCTGGTCACACATTCTGAATTTAATGAGGCATTGAACAGGCCTGCCAAGGGCTCTGCCAGCTCTTTCAGTACCCTGGGGTGAACGCCATCTGGCCCTGGTGCCTTGTACACCCTCAACACTCTGAAGCCCTCTAGCACTCTGTCTTCCATGATCACCCCATCTGTTACTCCCTCCCCAGCCTTTACTGCCCCCCACCCCCCCGGGTAGCACTCCCCCTCTCTCTCTCTTTTGAAAACACCGAGTAGAAGCAGTCCTTGAGTGTTTCCTCCTTTTCTCCCCCTTCTCTACCCATCCCCCATTCTTCTTAATCTTTACAATCTGTTCTTTACAGCTCCTTTTCTCCCTGATGTACCCGAAGAAGTCCTTTTCCCCTCCTTATCCCTTGTGCTAGCCTGAGCTCTTTGGTGACTTTTGCTATTCTCACTGCCCTTGTCACCTCCCTTGCCTCCTGCTGGTATGCCTCCCAACTTTCCCACTCCCCAATTTCCTATATCTCCTAAAGGCCAACATCTTTCTCCTCACCTTTTCCACAACCCGCCTGCTCATCCAGCTTGGCCTTTTTGCTCTGGCCTTTTTACTCCAAGTCCTGCTACAGGAATTGGTAGCCCCTGGTATTCCCCCCCTTATGACCTCCCATCTCTGGTCTGTGTCCATACTAGGCTGGTACCCCCTCACTATCTCCCCCATCTTTTCAAAATCCATCCACCTGAAATCCAGCACTTTGGTGTTGGATGCCAGCCTCTCTTTGCCCATGCTCAACCTGAACCATACTGAGTGATGATCACTCCCCACTAATGGTTCATCCACCCTGATAGCCTTCACAAATTCCTCATTTGTGAGCACCATATCAAGGATGTTCTCACCCATTGTTGGTTCGCTGACCACCTGTGTCAGGACACTTTCCTAAATGGCATCCAGTAGTACTTGCTCCCTTTTACTGCTGGTGGCTGGGGTTCCCCAGTCAATCCCCGGCAGGTAGAAGTCCCCCACAACCGCCACATTCCCCTTCCTGCATGCTCTACTAATCTGTCTCCCAAGTTCCCTGTCCAGCTCATCTGTCTGGGATGGTGGCCTGTACACCACTCCCATCCAAAGAGTCCTTTTCCTGGAGTCCTGGATTAGCAGCCATAAAGACTGTTTCTCCCTCCTATCCCTCCTCCCTAACACACTTTAGCCCCTCCATCATGTATACTCCCACTTCCCCCTCCTGTCATCCCTATCACTGTGGAATATTCTGTACCCTGGGACTGCCAGGTCCAAGTCATGGTATTGGGTGGTCCATGTTTCCATGATGGCTGCCATGCCCACCTCCCCCTCCACCATGAGGGCCTGTAGGTCATTCATTTTATCCCCCAGGTTCCTAGCATTCATGGTGACCACCTTCCATCCCTTTTCCTTCCTCCCTCTTCTCTCTGAATGCTCCACTTCCATCATCCCCTCTATTGCTACTACCTAGTTAATTTCCCTTTTTTGGGGGGGGATAAGCTTGCACTGCTTCCCATCTCATGGCTGCTGTATGCCCTCTTTGCACCTGCCACCCCCTTCTTCTAGTTTAAATGCCCAGCTATCTTGATATACTCCCCAAGCTTCTGTTTTAGCACCCTCTTACCCTCATCATTTAGGTGAAGTCTATCCTTAGCATATAGACTGCTGTCCTTCCTGGTCTGTCCCCACCCTCCCACTAACCCGTACCCTTTGGTGTGACACCATTTGCCTAACCATTCATTAAATTTCTTGATCCTTTGTTTCCTAGCTGTGCTTGCCTTGAGCACTGGTAGTACCTCAGAAAACGTTACTGATCTACCCTCCCCTTCACATAAAGTTCTTAGCTCCACAAACCTCTTTTTGACTACCTCTAATGTACTACCTGCCAGGTCATTTGTCCCCAGATGTAAAAGTAAATGAGACCTCTCCCTTCCCCTTCTAGCATATTTGAGGACTGATTGTCCCACCCTTTCAGCTGTCATCCTTGGCATGGCCTCCTTCCATATACGACTGTGCCTTTCCCCTCTTGCTCCCCCACTTGGCCCCCTTAGTATTGAATCCCCCAGTACTAATATTCCCCCCATATTTCCATCTGCCTGCTTCCCCTCCTCTGCTCCTCCTCTGTCAGACTCCTTCACTATCACACAGTTCCCCCAATCTGTTTCTCTCCTGCCTGACTCCTCCTCCTGCACGTAATTCCCCCATCTGTCCCTGTTCCTCTCCTGCCTGACTCCTCCTCCAGCACATTATTCCTGTTGTCTGTTGCTGTTGCTTTCCCCATCAGTATTCTCCACTGACACATCTGCTATGCCCCTGACATTTTCTCTATCCCCCTTGCTTCATTCCCCTGCCTCCCCTCTCCTTTTGACCATTCTTCCAGCTGTGCCTCTCCCCCTTCACCTCTGCCACCCCCCTTAGACTGACTACCATCCCTTGTACTCATCCCTCCCTTTCCTTCTCTTGCCCTCCCCTGGGTCCATACCCCCTTACCTCCTCCTCCATAAGTGTCGCCAGCACCGCAAACCTATTTACTGTCCCCTCTGCATTGCTTTGCCTTGGTTCCTCCTTCCTGACTTGAGCCTTTCCTCCATTGCCAGGTCCTTTGTTCATTTCACTCCCACCATCCCCAACTCCCTGCCTTGATCCAATGTACCTCCCCTGATGTGTCCTCATGATACTCCCTGGGGTCAGCCCTCCTGCCCTGGAGTCTCCCCCCCTTCTCTCATTTTCTCCAACTCACTCCCCAGCCACCTCACTTCCTCCTCAAGCCTCCTCAGCTTGTGACAGATTGGGTACCCTCCTAGCTTCCCCAATATGTTCATTCAAACCTCTGCCCCACACCCATTACAGCCCACTATTCTACCCATGTTGAACAGGACTATCTCGAAAATATTTGTTCTAACTAGAAAATTACAGTCCTGACTTAGGCTATGTACCAGCCCAGCCCCTAACAGCTGTACACTGTAAAGAAGCATAAAACAGTACTCTCTATAACTCTTTTCCCCTTTACAGATTGAGATGCTGCCCCTTTGTTCCTACCCCCACCACAGTCAGTAAAGCCAAAGAACAGTCTTACCATCAGCTTGCATTCCAAGTATTGATGAGATCGTTCCTAGCATTTCTGCCTTGCTCAGCTGTATCTTACCCTTCCTCCCAGGTCACCTTGGGTACACGCCTTCAGATGAGCTCCTCCTCCTGCCCTCTTCTGATAGGTGCTCCTCATCCCTGGGAGTGGTTACCTCCTTTTAATATGGAGGCGGTGAGGGTGGGTGGGTGGGAAAAAATACATAGGTGCTCATTGTTGGGCTCTACCCTTTATGGCCCAGCCACACACTCAAACACAGTGCCCCCATTCTTGATTGGCTCCTCCCGGAGCCCAATGATTGGTCCTCCGTGGATCCTTGTGGAGCTGAGCACTGCCTTTACCCACAGTGTGGCTCCTTCCTCACACCTCCAATGCTCCTTTTTTCCTCCCCGAGCCACCAATGCCGTTCCCTTCGGCTCTGATGAGTCACTGATGCCTTCCCCAGCTCTTTCTGTGCATGTGACTGGGCTTTGCCCTTTATAGCCCAGCTGCACACTCAAACACGGCACCCCCACTCTTGATTGGCTCCTCCCGGAGCCCCAACGAATGGTCCTCCACGGATCCTTGTGGAGCCAAGCACTGCCTTGCCCAGTAGTGCAGCTCCCTCCTCAGACCTCCAATGCTTCTTTTTTCTCCCCAAGCTGCTGATTCCCTTCCCTATAGCTCTGATGAGCCACCAATGCCTTCCTCCAGATCTCTGTTTCTATGTCCCTTACTTTTCTCATAACAGACTTGGATGAAAATCAAAGTGCCCCCTTAAATACAGTAGAATTAGATTGCTCAAGTTCCTGAGTAATTCTTGCCCCTTGTGCCATTGTAATTTACTTTATTTGCTCATTCCACATATACTGTACAGCAGAGCCAGCCATGATGCAACACAGTAATTTGCAGTAAAAAAAATCTCACAAACTACTGCAGTAAAAAAGGGGCTTAATTACCATTGAATTACAGTGTTCCCTGCAGCATTTTGTGATATACTGCAGCATTACTACATGGCATCCTAGCTGGCGTTGTTGTAGGTTGAACAGCACAAGGGAACAAAATACCAGAGCTGCACACTTTATGGCTTGTCATTGGACCAGCACCTCAGGCCCATCTCCCTCTCACTCATGAAAGGCACAATGCTGATGTCAAGTAAAGTAACCCTCCTACTGGTGTTGTTCATGTGGTGTGGTGTGGTGTGGTGTGTTGTGCCCATGTCCTCCTTGGGCTGATCCATGCACTGCAGGCTGAAGTGGCATAGGTGGTGCACCTGCTGCCATTGCTTCTATCTCCAACTTGCACTGGGTCCATGCAAAGTTGCTGTGCTTGTGGTGCCATTTCCTCAGCCTCTGACATGTCCTCCTCTTAATGACTAGCAGATGTGTGCCTCTCCATAAGCGTTGATGTCCAAGGCATTTGCATTATTAGCTGTATGTCCCTCAATTCCCATCTCAGTTTTTGGATCGTGGACTGCAGGTAGAGTTGCCCGGCCCTTATTTGCACTACTGTGTCCCTCATCTGTTGGCTCTCCAAATGGACATGTTTAAAGCTGTTCCTCATAAAACTCTCAAATGTGCTCTTTTTACTTCTCGTTACTACTGTTGCTTTTTTTGCTGCTGTGGATACTCCATGTGTCCTTCACTTTCCTTTGACTGTGCCCTCACCTCTGGATGTGGCTGCTTCTCATGTGCTATCCTTTCCTTAGTCTGTGCCCCCTCATCTGGATGTGGCCACTCCTCATCTGCTGCCCTTTCCTCAGGATGTGCCTCTTCATATGGATGTTGCAGCTCTTCGTGCACTGCTGACCTCTCAGAGTGTGCCTACTCATCTGGATGTGATCTGTCCTCCTCGGTAGTTACCTACTGTTTGGGTGCCTCTGCTGTTTCCTTGCCTAGTTGTTCTTTCTGCTCTTTATAGAATGATGGTTCATTGTTCCTGGTGATGATATGACACTGTGCCGAAGAAAGAAATATTTGTTGAGAATACTGTACAGTCAGTGATAATGTAAAGAAGACTACCAAAAATGTATAACTTAAAATTTATTTTTTATTTGCATTTTTACTTTGAAATAGCCCACTTCGAAATAACCCACAAGCGAGAGAGAGAGGTATGTTTTTACACAGTTTCAATATATATATACATAAAGCTAGTTGTAAACATGTACAGCATAAATCAATAATTTGAATATTTTCTTGAAGTGTATTTTTTTGTTGTCCTTTCTGAATGTAATTGTGCTTTGGCAAGAGGAGCTGTATTTTCTTCACCCCTCACTTTCTGCTTACTGTTGTGCTGTTTAGCAATTCCGGCACCAATGCCTTCTTCATTCCCAGTCTTGTTGCCCTGAATGTCCCATAAAACTTCAGCGTGGCAAATCTTGAAGCCATCTTCAGTCTATTACACAATTCAGTGCAGTGGTACTGTATATTGCCTTGCAGTCTGATCATCCCGATGTCTGTAATAGGAATCTTCAATCTCCACAAAGGCCCTCATAGATACCATTCCCCAAGTGAAAGATATCCTTGCACACTGCTGCTGATTGGGTAATCCTCTTTACATCACTTCTACCTCATGCCTGCACGCTCCCCAGCATCGGATTTGCTCAGTCCTGAATCCCCAAGTTGGGACTGGTTTCATTTCATAGACATGCCCATTTTCCCCTCTGTAAGTACTGAACAGCTCAGATGTATTTTATCTAATATTTTTGAGGTCAAAGGAAAACAAGAAACCACCTCCTTCACACTATTATCATGACCAAGAAGCTGGGTGCACGAAGGAGTCTTGCTGTTCATGAACTGCACAAAAAGTGGACTCCAGTGAGGGTGATACTGAACTATCTTGCAGTGACCAGAATTCGGATGACTTTGGCTGGCATCTATAGTCACCTTCACCCACACAAAGAACACTTGCACAAGCTCAGTACTGTGCACTGGGTGGGCAGCTGTGACCCCATAATAAACTACTGTTGCACATCACATGACAGTGAGGTGGTACAATGCTGCCTGAGTGGCCTTGAGCAATCCACAATGCAGGGCAGTGAGATGGTACTGTGCTGGCCAAGTGGCCCTGAGCAAGCTCAACTCTGCTCAGTTCTCTCTCTTAGTATATACTAGTCATTCAATGAAAGGCCTGTGGAACTGGAGATCAAGGCTGGGGAATCAAGTGAGAGGCCACAATGGTCACAGAAGGAGCTGTGGACTGTAATGTCAATGCACACCCCTGAAGGCTTGGAGCTGATGATAACTTACCTGCATGGATGAGTTTGGGGAGTGTTGGTACATGATGGGAACACAAGGTAAGATTCAGGCAGTGTATGTTATAAATTTACCTTACAAACCTTTTTTACCTTTATATACATTATGCCTTTACCAGCAATACTATAATTCTTGTAAACAGTTGTACATTCCTTGTACTGTACATTGTTGTAAATAACCTATGTTACATTGTACTACTTCCATGCATTCCTTGTACTACTACTTTGGATTATTTGTACCTGGGTCGCACTTGGAAATGAGCCTCAGCTCAGTGTGCCTTACCCCGGTCACTAATTTTAAATAAATAAAATTTGATAGTATTTGTTTTTGAAAAATCTGGTCATGCATGTCATCAGTCACAGTAATGTGCACACAACTAAAATGGCACTTTGCAGGTTTAGTTTAAAGGTGAACAGAAATGATCGAATATCGATAAATTAGCCACATATTCTAGTCCCTTGTGCTCCTATTAGGTGAATCGTAACGTAAATGTAAATCTTGCACTTACCAAAATTTATCATTTTGATTTTCTTTACAGCTCCATTCGTACGTCTCGGGCTGTCCCTTTTCTCAGCTGCCCTCTAACACACTGCGCATGTCAGAGGAGTTCCGTGTAGTGATGTAAGTAACTGGATCTCCCCTTACAGATGCGAGTGATGGCTCTGTGTGCTTTCCCATGTAGGAATCAAGTGTATTGCCCTATGCAAAACCTCGCTGTGTGGCATAAATGAGCTGTAATCCGTGCTGCTATATTGCTAGCAAGATGTTTTCAGTATTTTTATTTATTTGGCACATATTTTCATTGATGTTAAACTGTACGGGGGCATGTTCAGTTCTTTAAGTGTTGCACAAATTCCATCTAATGTTTTTCAACTAAGTCGGGTCGCATAGGAAATGTATGGAAAAATGTGGACTGTTGTGCTTTCCTGACTGAGTGGCCCATAACATTTTGTCAAGCTCAGAAACCTAGCTCTTATACCCATACTGTCAAGTACGACCATCAGCACTTTTGGCAGCTAAGCTGGTGGTTTGGAATGGTGAGGTAGGCGATAAGCTTTTAGGTAAAGTTCCACTCAGACATGCGGGATCAAAACTGTTCAGGAGCCACTCTTTTTAACAAATAATCAAGCTGAGTCTCCTTCCGACCCCTCCAGTAAACCCACCAGCCATATGTTCTGGGTGTGCACTTGGTTTTCCAGAATCTCCAATCTATTGTTGGTTTGCTGTTGTTTCTTGGCATGCTGCAACATGATACTTAGACACACTTCCGAATGGCGCTTCACCTCCTCCAGATCCCCCCTGTATTGTGTCCACAGCTTTCTCCACAGTGACAATTTGGCCCATTAAAAACATCAAATTTTTTATTCGTAGAGGCTGAGGATGTCAAAAGCCATTTCATTTTTTGACCAAGGGACTGAAGTCTCCTCTAACTCCTCTCCTTCACCAGCACCCCATGCATGGAGTGGGTACTTGGGCTTGAGGGCGGACCTTTCCCTCTGTCTTTTCTTCCATCTCCGTTGTTTGGTTCCTATTTGTCTTCCCCATTTTGTTCTCTGATCCTTCCTCTATCGAACTGTATCTCCCCTGACAGATGCAAGTGACGGCTCTGTGTGCTTCCCATGTAGGAATCAAGTGTATTGGCCAATGCAAAACCTTGCAGTGTGGCATAAATGAGCTGTAATCCATGCTGCTATATTACTAGCAAGATGTTTTTAGTTTTTGTATTTATTTGGCATGTATTTTCATTGATGCTAAACTGTGGTATAGCCAACAATAATATATACAATCACAGAAATTCCCACTTTCATTACAAGCGACCAATGAATATGTTCCAGTGTGTGAAACATACAGTATGCCCTGCCGCTCTTTTGCACTGAAAAATGATGGTTATTGGCTATGACAGATGTGCTGATATATTTTCATTCCACAATAAATATTGCCTTTCTCTCCTACTTTGTGTCATTCTATTTTTTGGTGGTGGTGGTGGTATATGATAAATATACTTAGAGTAGTGATGCAGCGAATTTAAATTTTGCCCGTGGAGTGCTAACGAAGTGATCAAATCTGCATTGCAGAGCATTTCGCGAATTTTTCCAGCAGAAGGCTGAAATTCGACATCCTCAACAAAATTTTGCCTTCTGTCTACGGGCAAAATTTTGTATAAATAAAAAAAACTAAAGTTATAAAACTAGATCCCTGGTGGCTAGTGGTCCCTTCCCCCCACCTGTCCCACATGTAATAATTAGCCATGGTGGCTAGTGGTCCCTCCCCACCCGGTAATCCACCCACTGTGGTAATGTACGGTAACCTCCCCCACCCACATCCCTGTGAGTCCGTATCTCATTCTCTGATTCCTCATGTTAAAAAAAAAATCTAAGCTGGTCCAGTGGTTTTGGTAAAAATTAACCCCCCTCCCTCCCGATCCCCAGTTCAAAATAAATAATTAGCCATGGTGGCTTGTGGTCCCTTCCTCCCCACCTGGTAATCCGCCCACCACGGAAATGTACAGTAAGTTACAGTAACCCCCCCAACCGCATCCCTCCGCGTCCGTATCTCCTTCTCCGATTCCTCCTGTGAAAAAAAAAATCTGAGGTCGTCCAGTGCTTTTGGTAAAAATTAAACCCCCTCCCTCCTGATCCCCACTTCAAAATAAATAATTAGCCATGGTGGCTAGTGGTCCCTCCCCATCCCACCCAGTAATCCGCCCACCGTGGAAATGTACAGTAAGTTACAGTAACCCCCCAAACGCATCCCTCTGAGTCCGTATCTCCTTCTCTGATTCCTCCTGTTAAAAACAAAATCTGAGGTGGTCCAGTGGTTTTGGTAAAAATTAAACCTCCTCCTGCCTGATCCCCAGTTCAAAATAAATTGCCTGTTGATCCAGTGCTCCCCCACTCACCAACTAGATGTCCATGCCACAACCCCGCTCCCACCCCCATCCTAAATCCAGCTGGCAGTGGCAGACCGCTCAGCCCTCCTCTCCCCTCCATGGCCAGCCTGCCGACTGAGCTGTCAATGATGAGCTTCATTGAAAGCACTGTCAGCAGACCTGGGCTGGCTGTCCTGCCGACTGAGCTGTCAATGATGAGCTTATTGAGCACTGTCAGCAGACTGTGGGCTGGCTGTGGAGGAGAGAGGAGGGCTGTGCCGGTCTGCCACTGCCGGCTAGATTTAGGATGGGGGTGGTAGCGGGGTTGTGGCACCGACATCTGGCTGCTGAGTGGGGGGGCACTGGATCAACAGGCGATTTATTTTGAACTGGGGATTGGGAAGGAGGGGGTTTAATTTTTACCAAAACCACTGGACCACCTCAGATTTTTCTTTTTTTTTAACAGGAGGAATCAGAGAAGGAGATACGGACATGGAGGGATATGGGTGGAGGGGTTACTTTAACTTATTGTACATTTCCATGTTGAGCGGATTACCGGGTGGGGAGGGAGGGCCACTAGCCACTATAGCTAATTATTTATTTTGAACTGGGGCTGGGAGGAGGGGTTTAATTTTTACCAAAACCACTGGACCACCCTCAGATTTTTTTTTAACAGGAGGAATCAGAGAAGGAGACATGGACTCAGAGAGAAGCTGGGGGGGTTGCTGTACATTTTCACAGGGGGCAGATTACCGGGTGGGGAGGGGAGGGACCACTAGCCACCATGGCTAATTATTACATGTGGGACAGGTGGGGGAGGGACTACTAGCCACCAGGGAATCAGGGATCTAGTTTTATAACTTAATTACCAGGCAGTATCCTCATCAAATTCCCCGCCTGTGGACAGAAGGCGAAATGTCACCATGGAAGGCAAAATTTTGCCACAGAAGGTGAAATTTCGCATTCCGCCAGGTGAAATTTCGCCACTCCGCCAGGCGAAATTTACTTTTCGGCTACTCAAAGTGGGTGGAATTTTGCGGATTTCTCCACGAAGCGAATTCTGCCCACTTCGCCCACCACTAGCTTAGAGTGACTAACTGAAGGTATTATCTGTTATTGCAGGTGTATTTACTGACTCAAGTGTGTGTTTAAAATGCTTTACAGTGTTGCACCACTTTGCAAAAATTCCTCCAACAGTTGAAAATCTTTCTTCATGTTCCTGAAATCCAAGAAACTTAGGGCTGCGTGGATCCGTGCCTGCAGACGTGAGCTTTGCTGGGACCCTGGTGAACGTGGGATATTGTGTGAGGATCATTTTGATCCTAAAGATTTCACTATGCTTCCTGATATTGCAAGGCAGTGTGGATACAAGTAACTTGATCTGAAGAAGGGAGTGATACCTCGACGCATTGAAATGCCATGTCAAGCACCAATGAACAAGCGACATTCCAAATTGGCTACTATAACTAGAGTTAATGAGGTATGCAGGACAAGTATTACTGTTTGAGCATTATATTGTTATTATCTTATAATATGGATTCTGCCCAAGTGCTGTGCTCCCCTGTGGATAGGTGTTACCGTGATACTTATTTAATGTGCAGCATGTGTTCTGCTACACACTTTTATGTTTGATGGCAGATAGCCAGTGGTAGTATGTTGCTGCTGAAGTGCAGTGGTTTTGCCACTATTCATGTTATAAGTTGGATGAGAGCCACAGTGATGCGCACCATTTGGTAAGCCCTGTCCCCCCACCCCCACCCAACAAGCACCACAGCTCACCGCAACCAGCATTGCTCATTTCAGTATGCACAATCAGCCTGACCCTTGCTTCTCTTGTGCAGTGTAAGGTGGTATGGCAGACTGGGGTTGGTAGGCCATGGTGTTGGACCTATTGTATATGCTGCATGACAGCCTCAGTGATGCATACCATATGGTAAGCCCTGTCGCCCACCCCCACCCCAACAAACACCACACCGCAACCAGCACTGCTCATTTCAGTATGCACAATCAGCCTTGCCTTTGCTTCTCTTATGCAGTGTAAGGTGGTATGGCAGACTGGGGTTGGCAGGCCGTTGTGTTGGACCTATTGTATACGGTGCATGACAGCCTCAGTGATGCGCACCATATGGTAAGCCCTGTCACCCCACCCCCACCCCGACAAGCATCACACCACACCGCAACCAGCATTGCTCATTTCAGTATGCACAATTAGCCTGGCCTTTGCTTCTCCTATGCAGTGCAAGGTGGTATGGCAGACTGGGGTTGGTAGGCCGTGGTGTTGGACCTATTGTATACGCTGCATGACAGCCTCAGTGATGCGCACCATATGGTAAGCCCTGTCCCTCCACCCCCACCCCGACAAGCACCACACCACAACCAGCACTGCTCATTTCAGTATGCACAATCAGCATGTCCTTTGCTTCTCTTATGCAGTGCAAGGTGGTGTGGCAGACTGGGGTTGATAGGCAGTGGTGTTGGACATATTGTATACGCTGCACGACAGCCACAGTGATGCGCACCATATGGTTAAACCTGTCCCACACCACAACTATCATTGCTGATTTCTCATATGCACTGTTATTACTACTACATCGCACTCATTTTTTCATTATTTGTTATGGCATATGTATATAAACTGATAACTGTTTTCAACCTTTTCCTAGATATTGGGATCATCATCCATGAGTGCTGCTGGAGAAGTAGTACATGAGGTGCTTGGGACAACACCCATGATATATGAATCAATTCTGTGTGACATTGACAAGTCCATGGATGTTGACCTTAGTGCTGTTTTCAGTACGGGAGATTGCTCTGTTGCAACAGTGTGTGAGATGGAGATCAGTACCTCAGGCAGCCACGAAGTGGATCATATTCTTTTGGAATCATTTGAATCATTCACTGATGCTTCACCCTCAATTGCTACACGTACAATCTCAACTCAAGTTCGTGTTCAGGTAAGTGTTGGTTGACACATCTGTTTATCAACATTTCTTGGAAAATGGTCTTAGAAATTCTCAGGCTGTGATTGTCTGATAGCCCTGCCAAGGTGGTCATCTATCAGACAATAGTGCCCGGGTTCTGAATAGTGCCAGTGCATGAAGCATATTTTACTACATGCACACTAACATAGCTTTGCATGATGGCACAGGGCCAGCGCCTTTCATGTGCTGTATGTAAGGTCAATTATGTTTCTTACAAACCTTGTACTGCCTTATTGCTTAACTCAGGTTAGCTGGATGTTCATTTATGCACAAGCAATGTGTTGTGCCACAGACGGGTTCTGAGGCACTGTGACTTTGAGATTGATGCTAGACATACTCATGTGAATCATAACCCCCAAGGTGTTACAACACAGTGGTTGTGCATATAGTGCCTCATCCTGTATATTTTTGCAATATATATGGGTGGATTTACCATTCCTGGCGTGGTTAAATCACTCGGTTACGCCTCATTACAAAACCAAACCAGGTGTGGTAAATCCACCAATATACCCACTCCTTGTCATGGTATATTGCTTAATTATGAACTGAGGATCGTAAATAGAGGAATCTGATTGACTGAGAGCTTTTTGAAGCCGCGATGATATCGGGCTACATCATCACGGCTTCAAAAAAGTTCCGGCATCACCAGCCTCCTTGCTCTCTGCTATCGGAGAAACATTTTTTTCAAAATGTACTCCTACACCACCCAAAAACTCATTTTCATAAAACATTTTAAAACCTGTTTCTTTTATTTTTTTTATTTATAAAACTTGAAACTCAGTTCATAATAGCAATAAGTCACTCCAGGGTGTGGTATATCATGGGATAGTGTCACTTCTCTGGTGGTTGGACGCACTCAACCTGTGGCCTTGTGCTGAACCACCCGAGGCATGACGATATCCCATGATTTACCACACCCTATTGTGCCTTATTGCTTAATTATACAGTGCATCTAGAAATACTGTCTCCGGATTGGCTGACTGTCACTATTGACAACATATCAATCGTACTATGACCCCACGGCAACACGTACTGGTAAACCAGCCCGAAATAACATTTTCTTTTTGATCGTAAACAGCTAAAAGCAAATGAGACAATGTATAATTGCAGTATCACAGTTCAGTGTGTGGGTAATGCCATCATTGTTGTAAGGACGACCTGTCAATGGGAACACAGCGTACTTATTAGCTGGTTTCAGCCACGTGTATTCACATTTGTATTGTGCTGTCTGAAATATTTCTTTGTGAGATCTTTTGCTTGGCAAATTAAACTTACTCATGCATTCTGTGGAGGTTCTACAATGGCGCTGTTGGACAGTACAGCCAAATCACATCCCATGACCTTGGAAGTGTGGTACAACACCATTTTGCAAGTCATGGATTTTGATGCAGAACAACACTCCAGCATATATTACAATGCTATGCAATGCAATGTTATGCTGCTGTATGTAACTGTGAAATGATGTGATATGTTTGTGCAAGTTATGCAACTGATTTCGTCCGTCTGTTACTGAATCTGTAATGCGTCCTTCTGTAATATAGGTTCATGGAAAATGTACGCAGACAAGCATTAAGACCATGTCCAAAGGCACACTTGCTAAGATCAAGATGTGTTCTGTTAGTGTGCAGAGCCCGCAAGTGGTCATGAGGGATGCTGCCACACAATACGAACACCCATTTCAACCTGTATCTTGCCTACCACCTGATGAAGACATGTCTGATCTTGAATCCAGCGACAGGGATGACTTCAATGATGCTGCTGATCCTGATTGGATATTGGTAGATTCAGATATTGATGATGACTCCGAGGTGGATACCCCTGATAACTCAGACAGGTAACCTGCATCCCATCAATCTTACTTGTATAGTGTGTAAGGCAATGTAAATCATCTTCTTACAAGGCTTTCCTGTTTTCTTCTCTCAGCTTTGACAAGCGTGAAAGTTACCAGTCTGGTCGCCCACAGAGAAAGTTCCTAGTTTTTGAATTGTGTTTAGCAAGCTTGCTAGCAATTTGTTCCATGTGCCTCTCGCGGTGCACGGTCCAAGTAAAAAAAACTATTGGTTCTTTCATTTCGGTGGACCATGTTTGCAGTATGGAACACAAAAGTACTTGGGATAGCCATCCCAAACATGGACTGTTGCCACTTGGAAATTTAGGCGTTGCGGCTGGAATTTTTTTGGGTGGTTTGCTACCGCAGCAGGTGTTATCTGTATCCCATGCCATAAACATACCAATGATTTGTAAGCATACGTTTACAAATATCCAAAGGTGTCATCTGCTACCAGCTGTGCACTGTGTGTGGCAACACAGGCAAAATAAAGGAATAATGCATGACAGGGTGTGTGTCGTGCTGGGATAACGCCACGCCTGGGGGGTTGGGCATGAGGCCGCAGGTCGAGTGCATCCAATGCCCCAGGCATGGCGCTATCCCAGCACGACACACACCCTAAAATGCATCATTCCTATTATACAATGGCTTGTTGTTATATATAAAATAAAAAAATAATTTTAAAGAATATTTTCATTAGTGTGAAAAAATATTTTTGTTTCTTAAGAGTAGATGCAAAAAAATAGATGCTCTATGTCCATAAGTTCATCTACATTGGTTCACAGTGAGGCTGAGACTAGACCTGTGGCGTTATGCTGGGATAACACCATGGGTCCAGCCCAAACTGACCAATCACAGTCCAAGATTATTTCTTGCCACTGCATAATATGACACTTTCAAGCTTGACTGGGACAGTTACACTTGGCGGTGATGCACGTTGCTGCAGCCCCTGACTAGTGCAAAGTACGGCAGCTACAGTCTAATGAACCTGTCCAGCAACAAAGTGTTACATCTTGAGCTCGTGCAGGTACACAGTACTTGATATTTACCTTGGAATGGAACATTTTTGGTTCTCTTGTTGTTCATTACCATTTTTTTTGTATGTGTCGTCCGATAGAGCGATGAAGTCAAAAATTCTAATGCAATGGAGCTCGATTGACTGAAGTGCTGTCTAGAGTACCTTGAGGAGAAGACTGTTAACATATCAACTTTGATAATGGATCGTCACCCCTCTGTACAGAAGTACATAAGAGAACAGCGACAGCAGTACAATCACCTTTTTGATGTTTGTCATGTTGCCAAACGTAATATGCTGACATCAAGCACTGTCATCACATAATGTGAAATGGATGTTAGTCAGTGTGACAATTGCACATCGGTGGTGACTGCCTTACTAATCTGTGATCATTTGTTCTCTGTGTTAGTAATAAAGCAAAATGTTTTGTACAAATTAACAGGTGTTGTGAAGAAGTTAGAGGCAAAGGCCAAATTCCGAACATGCACAGAGCTCACTCCGTAGATCCATGGGATTAGTAATCATCTTTATTGGTGTGCTGCATCTAGTGGTGGTAATGGCGAAATGGCAGTACAAAAATGGCTCAGTGTCCTCAACCACATGTCAGATATCCATGAAGGGCACAGCGACATGTTTGAATGCTGTAAACACGGCCTTCGTGAAGATTGTGAATGGGTCAATAAAGGTAATTACATTCCATGGCCTTCTGAATATTTATTTTTGGTCACTGAAACAGGATATTGCGGTCTCATTATTATATAATAAATAACTGGTATGTTTACCAAATATCTGTGACATGACCGAAATGTAATGAATGTCTTAATTTCAGCTTCAAAGGCTCACAAGAAACTTGAGCTGGTGGTTCGAAACGAGAGACTTCTAAAGGACATTGAATGTCTCTCTCCGTATGAGCAGACTTCTGGTCTGGAATTATATCACAAAGTAGTAATTTACTTTGCTCCAAAGTCAGTGCACTACTTTCATGATGCCATGAAAGCAAGGTACGGATGTAACAGACATTGCACTGTGATATGTATCGTGGTTCTTACAAGTATAATGAGAAGGATGTGTGAAATGCTGTCATCTGATTTGCTGTTATGATTCAAACAGCCTTACATTAATTAACCAATAAGTCATGACTAGGTGTCAGAGTAACAGTCTGTTAATCACTCACCATTTGTGTAATGTGGCACGAGGCACAGCACAGTGCAATACTGCATCTGGTGTTGATTGACTGTTACTGTAACTCATGGTGGTGCCTTATTGCTATTATGAATAATGATTTCCAAAGTAATTTAGAACAGTATACTGTTTGAATGGTGTACTCAGTCACAGGGAGTTTTGTAGTGAAATAAATATTCCACCAACTGTTTAATAATGCATATTCACAATCAGGATGCTACATTTGAGACATTCAGCAGTGCTACAGGCTGGAATTCTGACATGATGAGTGCACATGCCCTGGTGATCAGGCTATACATGGTAGCAATGTCATGCTGTTTAAATCATTACAGCTAATCTGATTGCAACATTTCTGAGACCAGGTTTATAATGCCTGTTACAATGTCATGTGCAGCATGATCAACATGGCATGTGGTTTCTCCCTCTCAGTACTCCATTCCATACGACTACAGGATGACTGCAATGATGCAGTCTGATTTGGAAGAAACATTCTTAAACTGTTGCTACAATAAGTATTTTATTATACCTGGAACTCCAAATGAGGAATACATTACAAATACAATAATAGGTAGAGAAATATCTATTACAAGGCGGTAAGACCACTGATAGGTTTTGGGTACTTGTTACCTGAAGAGCCAAGCTCGAGAGGTTACCACAGTCCCAAAAACCTGAACATGGTTTTACTGCCATGAAATAGATACAAAAACAGAAAGTTGAACATTATTTAATATCAATCTACCATGACAGGAAATGGGTATATGGGTGAATTCAACACTTCTGGTGTGGTTAACTAACTCAGATGCTCCTCGTGTCCAAACCTCACCAGCCGTGGAACATACACCTATATACCTACTAACAGTCAGAGTATATTGTTTAATTGCAACAGTTTCATTTTTGAATATGTTTTCCTAATAGCAATCTACAGAATACTGTATGGACAACTATGCACAACCTCTGTGTTCTGCCAATGAAGGAAGCTTGAGAGGTCCATGGGAATCAGAACCACAAGGCAGCAAAACAGATTGGTTCTGCAGAGTTTGTCATTCTGTATTCATAATAGTGTATAGTAAAGCAACAGTCATTTAGCCGTTCAACTACTGCATGATATTAAATGGTTTGTTCAACTTACAGATCATTACTGAGTGCTCTGCACTATAATGAGAACAGTGGTCGGGCTCAGGTTATTGAGCGAGATGGAAACCCACAGTGGCATATCAGCTACCCCAAGGACAAAAATGGTGACAGCATAGTCCAACAAGTGAAGGTGCCATGCACATTCAGTAAGCACAACAGTTATTTAGCATCCAGCGTCACTGGATTGCTGTCCATGTGTTGTGTGATGGTTTCCCTGATCACTATGAACAGAGTATTTTTTGGCAATAGGTGCTTAGTAGTCAGGTGGTAACTGGATGAATGACAAATGTAAAATTCTCTGACCTTTGAAGTGTGCGTAACAAGTGCTCTGAATATGCACAAAGGGGGATTCCGATTCCTGATGGCTACTTATGTAATGGCTGACATATCAGTCTGAGTTGCAAATCAGCAATAGATTATCAAGAGCAGCTCAGTGTTGTGCAGACATGAGTGACTGAACCATGATCTAAGTTGTCAGTCATGCTGAAACAAATTATCACATAAGTAACCATCACGTATTTGTTTCATATAATGGAGGTTTGTTAGTATTTGTTGGTTGGTTAGGATTGTGTAACCAAATAGCTGTTCATAATATACTGCTCACAGTTCTCCATTTGTTTTGTCATTTAACAGCATACAGACACGAACGTATGGAAGCAGTTCATGAACTAAGAAGTAAGATTCCAAGCTATACTGCAGCCAAGGCACTCATCACAGAATATCAACGTTGCAAGCCTGATCCTGTCGGCAGCACTTACCAAAAAGTGGAAAAATGTGTGCTGGTAGAACGTCATGCCAGTCATTTTGGTAAAAGGAAATAACTTGTCAACTATTGTGATATAATCCAGGTGTCAGTTATTGTAACATACTGAAGGAACTCAAAACATGAGAAATGATCAGGACTTTTATCATTCTGGCCATCAATACTAAGAACAACATGAACTAGCTAATGTGTTCTAGAATTCTGGTTCTGTGTAATATTTTATTTCTTGGAATGATTTACTTACTTGAACATTAACGTTAGGCCCTATGGTCTATCGAACGTCCTTGATCGGGTTCATCGATGGTCTGTCACTACACAGTGCACCGTTTTTAAATAGAGTCGCTTCCAAGCTGGCATGGAGGGGAAGACACCCCAACCCTCATCCACTGTACCTGCCCAACAAACCAGTGTCATATCCAGCTGCACATCTTCCCATACACCACCATAGTCGCTTCAGATTTAATAGTACCACATGATGTGGCACACAAATAGGCACATTGTGTGCCGTCCTCCAGTCCTAAGATACACACCCAGGCTGCACATACCACTTACAAAGGTGTCATACAGGGTCTGCGAGGGCATCCACCAGCTACTGCATCGCACTGAGATGGATCCCATCTGGGCCCTGAGCCTTTTCCACCCTTATACCTTGAGTGATTCCCACACCCTACCTCTGGGTATTTGAAAATGTGATTACTGTTACACCTGGTGTTAATGTTTAGAGATGAGAATACATTCTTACATATTCATATGTAAGTAATAATACTATATATTTCTACCACTTATATGAGTGAATATTTACAGAAAGTAAGTACTCTCGAAGCAATGTTTGTAAGATGGTACATATACGTTTATTTGTCTTTGCAAAAGTTAAAGTGTGATGTTACAGCAATATTTGTTTTATGTTAATCACAGAATGGAGTACTGTTATTGCACTGACCCATATGAATTTATTTCCGTGTCACATTTCTATTCTTACGATAGTAAACAGAACAGTTTCAATAACTGAGTGTATAACAGGGCATTACTGACTAGCCAGCTAATACAGTATGGTTTACCAGGATTGAGAAAGGGCATATTCTGTTTTGCACATTGTAAAAAAAACGGTATTGTCACCGGTGTCTGCTAAGTCAAAATCCAGTTTTACCGGTGTTTGGTTTTGTGTACTTTATTTAACAATTTTTAACTCTGCTAACATGCATTTTAGCAATTTTGACCTCCAGTATTACACATCCTTCCATCCTTGCACCAATTTAAAGTTATTTTAGGTACAAGATGTGATGGCAGCAGCAACATTACAGCCCCCATCCCTAATGGGTGATGGAAGCAGCACTATGGCCCCCATACCTCTGGTGTGATGGCAGCAGGAACAGCACTATGACCTCCCTCCCTCCTTCAGGTGTGACAGAAGCAGCAGTACTACGTTCACCATTCCTCATGTGTGATGGCAGTATCAGCACTATGGCCCCCATCCCTCAGGTGGGACGGCAGCAGTACTACATTCCCCATCCACCAGTGGTGATGGCAGAAGCACTATAGCCCCCACCCCTTTGGTGTGAAGGCAGTAGCAGCAATGCAGTCCACATCCCTCAGGGGTGATGGCAGTAGTGACAGCACTATGATCCCCTTTCTTCAACACCATGCCCCACATGCACAAGTTACAAATGACTTGGTCTCTTTGCTTGTTAGCACTCAGAAGTGAATTAATCTGAACTATCATTCCTAAGGTGGACTACCTTTGTTTTTTCCCCCATCTATAATTAACTGCCTGAATTGGATTTCTGCCTGTGCCACCACTGACCAGGGTTAGGGAACAGACTTGGGTGTTGGAGGGCCAGCTGGTGAGTGAAGGCTTGAGTGCCCAACAACCACTCACCTCCTCCTGGGAGGGAGGGTGGGGTTCATGGCTCAGCATTTGCTGGCACCTGGTGGAGGCCAGAGGCATGACAACATGTCAGCCCTCGCTGGCAGGAGGGAGCATGACAGACGTCGGCTTGTGCCTTGACATCAAGTGGCCTGTCACACTCCCAAGAAAATGGGAAAACACCTGCTGACCAACCTAAGGATGGCTGTTGGTCCCTCCATAAGCTAGAAGCCCCAGACATGTGTCTGGTCTGACCCCTGCCATGCCCAGGATACACAGGAAGCTCTTTGGGTCAATTCTCTTCCCCTGGTAGCCTCCCATGGGGGTAGGGGCCCACTCAATGAAGGGTTACTTTGGGTTACCTGGTAGCACAGTAGTAAGGGTCAGTGGATGGTGGTCGGGACTCAGCAGGTGCTAGGGGGCCTTGGCAAGCCTGAAGGAGTAGATGGCCAGGGGGTAGGAGGAGCAAAAAAAAAAAATACTTGAATTTGCTTCTTTGAAATAAAGTGTCTTTACCTAAAAAATCCACAAGTGATTAGTGGAGGACCGTCAAATGGATTCATGCATCTCCCAGACATGTGAATGCCTTTTTTTTTTTTTTACTTGGTGTCCATGAAAAGGGTGTCTCCCAGTTTTCATGTCTTTGTTCAGATGTGAATTGAGCACTACTCTGCCCACCAGCATCATACAGCCCATGGGGTCTTACCTTCTGTGTGTCATTGACTGTGCTTTCAAAATCCACTGGCCAAACATAAGTACTCAAATACTTTACATCTGCTTTTTGTTGAAGCAGTCTATCGGAAAACATTTTGTTGTCACAGAGACTGAAACAGCAGGTGGGGGAAAAGGTGTAAATGATCCAATTCACCTAAATGGGGTGCTAACCGTGAAGTCTTTTCATAAGTAGTAAGGCAGTTTCTTCTTCGTGAACATACTTTCATTCAGACTAGTTTTCATTCAAACAAATTAAGATTTTGGATGGCCCTATTGATTATAAACTTGAATAAGTTAGTTGGTAACAGTGACCCTGCATTTAGCAATCTACAACCTAGATGCTTATGTGCAAAGAATACAATAAAAACCCTGACAAAATCTAAAAACAAGCTTATAAAACACATAAAATGTATCTGAACATTTATCTTTACCTATACAAAATCATTGCAGCCCAATTAAAACTCGGGTAAATTACATGGTACCCTGACTACTATGCTATGATGTAGTAAACATATATTGGTATTTTTTTGTATATTCTTTGTAAAGCAGGTAAGGTCCACTAGGTAGAACTGTCTGTTTTAAGGAGTGACCTAAAAGCACTGGGGAGGTTAAGTGACTTGCTTGAAGTTGCACAGTATGCAAGTGGAGGTTGTGGGACTCAAACCAAAGTCTGCTGAATGTACCCAGTTCAATCACCATTTGTTACTCTAACCACTAGGCATGGGTGGTTAAACTGAATGGCTGATTACAACAAAGCAGTGCGGGTGATTTCCTTACTGGCTCTACATGCAGCAAAGCAGAAAGAATGCAAAGCACAGCAGCATTCATTTTAAGGTGCTGAAATCTGGGTCGGCCCGCTGGCGCTGCTGTAGCACTATTGCTTGCCTTGCAATGCCAGCGACCCAGGGTCAGAAGCAAACTCGGGTTGCTGGAGGTCTGGCCAGGGGAGTAGGATTGAGCACCTGGGGACTGCTCTCCTCCTCCAGGGAGGGTGGGCTGCAGGTCCTGCTTCTTTACCACCACCTGTGTGACCATGGGTGGTGGTGCAAAGCTGCTGCAGAGTGATCAAGAGGGGAGGACACTAGCCAGGATCTGGAGCAGTGGCATGTCTCTGTGACCTACCTCCTTTGATCTCTAGTGCTGGTGTCCTCAGGGGCAGAGACCAGAAAACTAGGAACAATCACTCCACATCGGCCACTGGCAGAAGGGACCCAGGTGCCCCAGACTTCATAATCAGGCTCCATGAGGGACCCACTGAGCTGCCCGACACACACTAAGTGAGTGTGAAGGGGTGACCTGGGGTCTTCTGCCTTTCCACCTGGGGGGTACAATCCAGGCAGGATAGGGGCAGGCTCAAAGGAGCTCCTGAGCATTACCTGGGGATGAAGGAAGGGGATACCCAGCCTAGGGATCTCTGAAAAGTGGAGACTGATGCTGTGAGAAGGGGACATAGAAAGAGAAATTAAAAAAAATGTAAAAAGATACTGAAATCTTAGAGATTCTGTGCAGTGACATGCAATTTCCGTGAGGCACCAGTACAAGAATTCAAAATCCGCAAACCAAGCAGGATTCCATGATTGTTACCAGTGTTACCGATAAAAATGGAAAACCAGGGTCCCTGCTAATACTGCACAATTCATAAGTTGAGATGTACAGATAAAACTTTGAATACAACATCTCATATAACTTTAGTTGAACTGTCCAATTCATTGAATTGCAAACACCATAGGATGTCACAGTAGGTCATCAACAGTAAGCTGAGGATACTTGAAACCACAGTATTGCTCAGAGGGGATTGTTCTTCATATTCTGTTTACAACGCATGATGGAAGGACTTTACGAGTTCTTCTCCCAAGTTTGTGAAAGATCCATCGTACAAATCTCCTGTATGCCACATAGCGGTACTGCCTATGAAAGAAATGAAAAGACATTCATGGAACCTATCATATATCAGTAATTCATACTTACAAACACTGTTTCACAATACCAGAGGTTGAAATGCCCCTCAGTGCAATCGATGAACATCAGCATTTCTTATCATTCAGATATTGGGCATTATCTGAAGCTGGAAGCAGTCCAGATATATATACATGGCTGCTTGATTGTCACTGACATCACAAACTTCTAAGAAGGGCTGTAAGGCAGTATATATAATGCACATACTCTACCACCTATAGCTATCTGGACTGCTTCCAACCACAGATATAAACAATACCACGATTAGAAGAAGTTTTCCTAGTATAACATACATGGTAATGTATGGGAATCACTTAACAACAACGCTGTATTCACTTCGAGAAGTTACCATGGCAACAGTCTAAACCTCGAGAGGTTTTCTGTTGCCTGGTACCCTTGAGAAGTAAATTCAGTGATGTTGTTAACTGATGCCCATACATTGTCTTGGTGGTAGTTCAGGTATATGTTATATAGTTTGTGTATGTGACCTGTCAGCATGCCATAACTGTTACATTGCTGCTCGAGGACACAATGTGTGGACGTCACATATAAAGACTGTACAGCACTACTTACGAAGTGAATCAGCAGTTTACAGGTAGCTATGATATTGCTGTTGTGGGTACAACTTTTAAGTATAAAAACATACCGTTCTTATCTTCACCTGTATAAGGAAATGTGCTTCAAGCTGTGTCCCAAAGTACTGCAAATACTGAAATTACATAACGATTCAAGTTTACATAACGGAATTTATTCAGTATGTCACATGTAGCAAGATGTATTTAACAGTACAGTTACATAAATCTTGTTACATAAACACAGTGAATAAATACCATAATTAAAAGTTGAATTATTTTATATTTAATTTCAGTATTTGCAGTAAGAGACACATAGCTTCTTCTTCATGTGAACACCTGTCCCTGTTCCACCTCCCCTCAATTGTATTTATGGCTCACTACAGGCTGGAGGGATGCACCCCATAGCAGCCATTTGGGTTTTTTAGCCCCCTTACCCCTCGACTCACAGGGAGAGTGCTTTAACCCATATGGTGGTCCCCTTCCAGTGGCAATAGGTGAGACAGAGAATCTTTGCTAATCTGGTACTGAGGAGAGTGCAAGGTGCCAGTGGTCTGGTTATATTGTGTGGTGGGTAAGGTGAGTCTTCCTTCATAGCTAATGTCTCCCTGCTGACGTGCACATGCTAAGATGGAGTGCAGTGTGCCCTCCCACATGCTGCATGCTAATGTCTGCCACAGCTGGCAATACCCAGCACTTGCTTAAACATTCAGGAGAACTGATTCTCTAGCACCTGCTTCCACCAGGGGAAGACAGCTGTCCAGGAGCTCCATCCTCCTCCCACCCACCGACCCTTTGATTCTATTGCTTCACGCATGAAGTTGGACTATTTACATGTGATGCAAAGTCATAGCTTGCCCAGAGATGTGGTAAATGTTGGCACTGTGACATAGTTCATGGTGGAGTGGCACAGATTCAAGGTGGTCTTTGGTGGCTCAGGAAAATACAGCCTGGTGTAACCGTTTGATGTTTTGGGGCCAATAAGTAGGGACAGGACAGAATGGATTGGCCTTTACTCTTTTTAGTACACAGCATTCTAGATTTCCAAATAAGATATTTCTACAGGATATGACTCCTAATTCCTAAAAACCTATGTGGTAAACTTGAAAGTTTGCAAAATGGTGTTCAGACTGTTTCAAAGAAAGGTATGTACAGGAAAAGTACATGTTTCCGGACCCACTTCCGGATTTAGGAACAGTTACGGATGTAGGAACTACTTGCCTGCCCAGAGGGACACAGATACAAATCCAAAAAAAAAAAAAAAAGGGTTTTCTACCACTTTACAGCTCTTTTTTTTCAACTGTTGCCCGGCCCCATATTATAAGTGCAATAACCCACCACTATCCGTGGTGGGTTACTTAAGCAATAAGGCATGACCAGAGGGTATGTTAGTTTTCTGTTCATCACCTTCTAGGGGTGTAATGTGGCACGAGGCATAGCCGAGTGGTACATGCCCCTAGAGGGTGATTAACTGACCATTAACATAACCCCTGTGAGTGCCTTATTGCTATTATAATAAAAATGTTTTTTTACATAGTGTTAAACCTTGTTCAGCATATGATTAGACTGTACGTGTATGTTAATCTTGGTCTTTTTACTGCCAGCTCTTTTTTTTCCCGTGTATGGAACAGATTTCACGCATGGACAGATTGGGCTCTGATTGGCTGGTTTAGCCTACCTATTTTATAATGGGCATTACTGCATGGCAGAGGTGCATTGTGAGGCACGAAGGTGTATCCCAAGTGACCTCCAACCACCTGAGCCATGCATTAATTCATATTATAAAAAGGGTCTGAGAAATAGAGCTTTCCGATTGGTTATAAACATTCTATAAACCCTATGTTAATCTTAGATTAACATACATGTACAGCCTCTCACCAAACAATGTGCTGCTAGAGCGGTGCACTACCAGGGGTGAAGGTATTTCGACTGCAGCTATGTGTCGAACAGCAACAGGTGGTGGCGGTATCCTTCATGCTGCTGCCTGCCTGTTTGTGGGTCAGGGATTGGGGAAGTTAGCTGCTCACTGGTAGCAAGCAGTGACGGAATGAGTTCTGCCTACTGCCTGCCCCACAATTGGAACTCACTCATTGTTTGGGGTGAATGACCAAACACTCAGTAAATCCACAATAAGTGAAACATGTGAAGCAGCCACCCTCACCACCGTTTGGGTATGTGATGACACAAAAAATCAGCTTGCGTGCCTGAAACTGCATCACATGGCTAATGTTCTACAAGCTCAGTCCCTGTGGAAATTGCACTTTATGAGCTGCTGGGGGGGGGTGAGATGGGGCGGACTTCAGCATTATGGGTCGACGCCTACAATACAACACTATCACGGGAGGTGCTCCACAGCTACATGACATCACTTTTTCAATTTAGCGGAAGTACTATTTTATTACAAATAGTGACCTAAATTTCCCTTTTACAGATATTAAAACTTGTTTTTCAGGAGACGTAAAAACTTGTAAAAAAATTAACACATTTTATAAGCAGAGTAAGACACTCCAGGTGTGTGCATGGAACACATTTTACCACACGTCAGGGGCTACAGGCACTCAGCAAAGGTATTGTGCCTTAGTACACACCTGGCTGTGCGGTAAAATCTGTTCGATGCACACCCTATCATCTCTTACTGCCTACATGTACCCATGGATGGTAGTGGGGTATAGCTAGCACATACTTACTCATGAATGGTGAAGTCATCACTTTGAGATCCATCCTCAAAGATGAATTCATAGTAAGATGTTTCCAATGAATCCCGGTCTAGGCAGGTGCTGTAAAATCCAATGATCATTGTTATGCAGTTGTGTTCTGTTCCATCTATTCTTCACATTATTTGTGGGTAGTAATGACAACAGATGTTCTCCACCCTGGTTGGCACCACCTCATAATGCAAACAGGAACACCTATGTTATATTTAAAATATTAAAAAAAATGATCACAATATAATTGGTACATTAAATTACAGTCATGAAACTGTAAGAACAGTTTGTGCACCCTCGTGATATGGTTGACACTAAGCTTAAAGACACTCCTCATCAACCTTTTCCAGGCCACATTCCTCTCAGTATTAGACTATGCTGACTTCTTATATAGTCGCTGCCCCATCGTATGTTTGAACAAACTGGACACACTATACCACAGAGCCCTGAGGTTTATCACAGATCTACCTTACAGCACTCACCACTGCTCGCTGTATACTGCAGTTGGTTGGATCTCGCTTCAATTTAGAAGAGACAGGAATGCAACACTATGGACTTACAGAGCAATATCACAGTGGCTTCCAAAATATATCTCAGACTGCTTCTTACAAGCCACATCAAGTAATTATGCCTTAAGAAGTCTGAACTTCATTATGCTTAATGTGCCTAAATTCCACTGTCGCCATGGAAAATATGCCGTTAGCTATGTGCTATCTGCTTTATGGAACACAATACAGAAGACACTGAAAGTGAACAAACTTGTATCTATTACAGCCTTCAAATATCTATACAATAGGCTAATCAAAGAAGAATGTAACTGTTTCCGCCAACATTAGATTAATCTTCCATCTTCCTCCTCAGCTGGCCGACCTTTATAAGGTAGCTCTCCAGCACCCCATGAGCAGTCACCTCACAATTCATATACCATTACCACAATCCATTCTTCTTAATCATTAATGTACATAATCACCCTCACACCCTCTGCTTTATACTTCACCAGTCCGGCCTCCTCCCTCCCTTCCTCCGAGACCCACTATTGATCCCTCTATAGCATCAGCCTTCCCAATCCCTCCCCCACACTAACCTCTCACCCCCTTCCTTACCCCTGGCCACAACATCCGGTATTTTCAACCTATCCAT
Source organism: Neoceratodus forsteri (assembly GCA_016271365.2). Taxonomy (NCBI): domain Eukaryota; kingdom Metazoa; phylum Chordata; order Ceratodontiformes; family Ceratodontidae; genus Neoceratodus; species Neoceratodus forsteri. The sequence goes on from CM057453.1 coordinate 1,650,102,216, forward strand.
CTCCCTTGTCACTGTCCCCTCCGGTATTCACCCATTACATATCACTCCTCGCAGAAATAACCTCCAGCTGTCCATACAGCACATCACCTGATTCAGAATATCTAAGAAAATCTCTTACACTTTAAATCCTTCATCAAAAGTGTTAGCTTAAAGTGTCTCCTATTACCAACATAACAAGCTGGCTGCTTCATGAATCATGTATATATGTAAATAAAAAAAAAAAAAAATTTTTGCATTGTAGCGTATCAATGTACTTGTGACACTGAATTGATGTATTGTATCAAATTGTTGTCTCCTCAAAGTGCGTATACTCTGTATCTTATATTTTATGTAAATTGAACCTTGACCTTACCAGGTCCATCATGCAAATGAGCTGTGCTCAACGATGTTCGCCTGGATAAATAAAGATTTGATTGATTGATTGATTGATTATTTTTCCCTGTCAACTACTTAAATGTCCCAGTCTTCTTCCCTCTCTCTCTCTGTCTCCGGTCTTCCAGGGAATACATGTTCACAGCCCTCAACCTCTCCTCATGTGCCTTATCCTGCTGACCCACTATCATCGTCTATCAGCGTCAGCACCTCAGCTCTCTATGCCACCAGGCCAGCTACTGGGGTGGGTTCTTACCACTGGAGTTGCACGGCTGTGTGGTGGGGGCAGCCGTGGCCATGTGGCGGGGGCCTTGACACATCAGGGTGGGGTGTTGTCATGTACAAGGATGATGATCTGGAGGTGGGAGGGACCACTGGACACCAGGAAATTATATTAACTGTACCGAGTGGGGGGAGGGACCCTAGACACCAGAGAATTATATTAACTGTACTGAGTGGGGGAGAGGGACCCTGGACACCAGAGAACTATATTAACTGTACGGGACAAGGATTAGGTGCACTGACAACACAGATGTCACATAGCTGTACTGAGACTGGGAGTGGGGGGAGGTGCCACTAGACACCAAGGCTTAATGTGGTGGGCTGCAGATGCACTAGCTCATGGCCACTAGGGTTGTACCATGTTAAAATTAGGTCTTGGTGGGCCATATTTGCTCTAATTCAGGGTGCAAACACACTGAATATTGGACTGGGGGGTACATTATGCCAATAGGGATTGGGCATCCCCATCAGCAAATTACCTTAGGAGGGGGATGCCGGCAGGGGGATTGGGCACCCCCGTCGGCTTTCAGAGGGACTGTAAAGGCAGCGGCTATCCCTTGGCTTCTGTGGGGACTATGAGAAGCTGACGGGGAAGCCACCGTGTTACTTGACAGGGATACCAGACGAGGCAAGCAGTAATTGGCTGCTGCAATCAGGGACCGCCCTGTGGTGCTCCCTGATTGCAGCAGTTAATTTCTTTCAAGGTGATGGTGCATTTCTTAGCTGCTGTCATAGACAGCATGATATGCCATTGGCACCACAGAGCCCAGCCACAAAAAGCAGAGGCACAATTAGCTGCAGCAGGACTGCACCTCCAAAATCCGCTTCTCCACTGAAGCAACCACAATGTGTTGTATGTGCTGCACATGCAGGACAACATAAAAATACTCCCTAAGCTCGGTGCTCTGTACAGACACTGGAGCTGCCTACCACTGCAAGCCAGTAGAGAAATAGTCCAACAGATGATTCTCCCTGTCCTCGATTTAGGGGATATCATCTACAGCTCTGCACCTAAGACCGTCCTCTCCAGACTGGACATCCTCTTTAATTGCTACTGCCACTTCATACTTGGCTGCCCCCCACTTACCCACCACACTGATCTCTACACCACACTTTCCTTTCCCTCCATCAATGCCAGACACCTATCACACAGCGCTATTCTTTTTAGGAAGTTCTGGCTTGGTACTCTACCCCCTTACCTAGCCTTTCCTCTTATCAAGCCCTCCGCCATCCTGCTATACCTTCCACACATCTACATTCAGAACACTTACGCTGCCCCCACGCTGCACTTCTTCTGGCTGCGCTGCTTTCTCGTTCAAGTTCCCCAGCATCTGGAATACCATCCCACTAGATATTCACTCTGCCAACTCTCAACACTCCCTCTCACTTCTCCTTTGGAAACATACAGTCCACTGTTGCAATTGCACCTAATCTCACCTGCCTGCCATTAGCTTTTTCTCCTTTCCCCCTGCATCTCCTGCCTACACTCCCTATTTAACCCCACATTACCCCCCAATTTCCCCCCACCCTTACCCCCGTCCCTGTCTTCCTCCCTCCCATTATATTTATTTTGCTGGGACATTGTCCCCTTGCAGGGTTTCTGCATCCTAATGGGTAGTTGCCCCAGCTTTTCTCCGCCACCCTCCTCCATAGCCCCCCATCTCATCCTTGTTGATTCCTTACCCTCTTGCAGGGGTTCTCACTTCCTGGAAGGATTTTGTTTTGACACTATCCCCCCCCCCTTACTGCACTCACCACCCCCCTTGCAGGGGGCACAGCATGCTGAAGGGGTGTCATTCTCAGCATGTCTCTTGCTTTACTCCCTCCCAGGGACCCAGCATCCTCATGATGTGCTGTCCCCGGCATGTCTCTATCCCCCTCTTCTGAGCCAGGTCCTGTTCCCCTTGTAGAGCTTTACAGTATCAACAAGGGGCGCTGTTCTCAGAAACCTCTCCTCCCTCCTTCCCTTATCCCTTCCCCCACCCCTCTCACTCTGCATCCCTACCCTCGAATAGTCAACCTATCCACTTGACCAATCCTTGTATATAGCCCCCTCCTCCTAGCACTTTATAGTGTACCCCTGCTGTTAGTCTACACCGTACCCTTCTTGTTATTACTTCATGTTCCACTCAGGGTGTTATTGTCGTGTATGGTATATCAATACATGCTACCTCACCTCCACTCCTGACTGTTTTACCTTGCACTGTGGGGTACACTTTATGCTCTTTATGCATATCTTATGCACATCTCTATGTTTGTACATGCTAGCCTTTATTGTAGCTGTAGCCTTGCCTCTGTATTAGACTGTAGTTAGCCTGTAGTCTAGCCTGTTTGCATTTTTGATCTGGATATGTTTTTACTTTCTCCTCCCCCCCATGTACCCCTCCCCCCAGGATGCTTCTAGAAACTGTTATCAGCGCATGTTGTCTTTCCTGGTGAAACCTTTTCAAATAAATAAACTACATTGAGGCATGGTAACACAGGACTGGAGAACAGTACATGCAGTGCTTTCAGATACCAGATGTAAGTTACTTATTTGACTTGGTCACTAATACATTATACAGTGGACAAGCAGTATACAACACGAGGGGGCACAAGCTTCAGCTGGAGGAAGACAGTGTTAGGAGGGAGGTCAGGAAGAACTTATTCACATATAAGGTGGTGGACACTTAGAATGCGATAATGCAGGTGGCGATCTATGTGAAGGCAGTGGTCAGCTTGAAGAGCAGCTGGGGTAGGCATAGGTTAGGTGCACAATCAGTTGCTCAAGCTGTGGACCATGCAATACACACACTACATCGACCAGATGGCCATCTGCAACTGGCTTCTTCATATGTTCATATGTTCAACTGTTCCTATTTTCATCATACTGCCTAGTATGAAAAATGACTTATTTCACAAATACAGAACTTTAATAGTTCAGTTGTGAACAGCAAAATATTTTGTAAACACTGGCTCCATTTATTGTTTTTAACAAAACTTTTACCAAGGAAAATATTAATTTACATCAAACTGCATTGCAAGTAATGCTTTCAGACACATATTTAATTTCTATTTACTGTAGCACCACCTACAGAGACAGTCAGAGACAGAGGTGTTATACGAATGACAGCACAATGGACATGATACAATTAGAGCAGGGGTGACAGACTATAGTGGTAAACAGAGACCACCAGTATGGCCGACTTTCAAAACTGGGATGCATAAAAGGATGAAACAGTATGCCAGGAGTGAATTGCCTACAGCCACAAAATCACATAACAATGATAGGCTAATAATTAATTTAGATGTCAGTGGCTGCACACACTGTGTAGGAACTAACAGATTTATATAAATGTCAGCTCAAACAACAGATACTTCATAGAGGGACTTACACAGTGCAGCCACCATCATCTACGTCATTAGCCTACCATGGTTGTGCTGTGCTGACACTGGGGCACTGAGGACATGCTCATAATCGAACACTGTGTGCATGTGGAGGTTTTGTGAATCAAACACAGATCTGATTTATGTGCAAAGGTCATTCACACATCACTACTGTAACCTCTAGGCTATACTGCATGTACTAACACCTAACAACACAATGGTCTGTGAAAGATACGGTTGGTTGAGGCATGTTATGGCATCAGCTGCACTGTACATGCCATCGTCACAGTACTGTGGCACATGACCATACCCATCTAGTCTGTCAACCAACCTCCTAACACAGTAAAAGGCATCATTCATGTAGCATGATGGTATTGTTATATCAAAAAAAAAGCAGGTCCGTCAGGGTTGTCATGTGTCCACAGACATGGGACAGAGGCCACCTACAATAACAGGCTTGCATGGAGACCACTGAAAGACCATGTGGCATGACACAGCATACTGACAGTGCTGTGAGGGGACCATAAAGAGGATGGCTCAAACTTTTAAAACCCAATAATAGGCCCAGGTCTTTTTAAACAGAAATGATGTTAAATATGGTATAACAGATAAAAATTTCTGTTTATACATTGCTTGCTGTCATACCATATTTCAACAGGGTACACCCCCTCCATGCTATCTGATGCTTCAGATTCATCAGATGAGCTGCTGTCACTTGACTCTCGAGCTGCCGCAGTCCTTCTGAGAGGCTCAAAACTGTAAGGCATTATGCTGTGCCGACGAGTCAAAAATAAATCAGGCTCACTATCACTTGAATCGATGAAAAGAGCCATTCTATTGGGAGTATTTATTTGGATTTTCATGTGGCAGCTCTGAAGGGGGACACAGTCACTACATAAATGTGCAAGGGACAGCTATACAGTTAGAAACGCCATCACGCCGGACTGATGCTAACTTCCGGTAAATCGAAAAAAAAAACCATCAGCAGAAACGTGGTTTGCCATGCCCGAACACTCAAAGTTTAAAATGATTTAAAATATGTTTTTTACTTTGTAAATCGTAATTTAGGCTACAGTTTACCGATTTAGGGATCGTATAACATGCGAATACTGGAAACTAAGTGGACAAAACAGGTAAGCTTTTCCTTTCACTTTTAAAGGTTTAAAAAGAAAGAAATGTGGTAGCCGTGTTAGTCCAGTTAACAATGTAGAAAATATATATATATATATATATATATATATATATATGTTGCAGGTGATACCTTTTATTGGACTAACAAAATTATTTCTGAGACTAGCTTTCGAGAGATAAAATCTCTTCTTCAGGTCAAAGTGAAAACAGCTGAATAGCATGACAGATATAGAGGTTGGATGTGGAGTCAAGACATGCTAGCAGTTTACACATCAAAGCATTACAGTCAATTCACTTCCCTTACAAACAGGAAGACTCTAATTGTCATTGGAGTGTGTCTGTAGAAGATCCCAACTTGAAAGACCAAATGGCAGCTTCATTATAGTCTGGACCATCAATCCACATTTGTTAAAAATCAAGACAGGAAAAAAAATACATACCATTGTCTTTAGAAGGTACATGTTAAAAGAGCCAGAGGGTGCTGATGTGATTGTTTAAGGAGAAACTCTGAAGAACTGTTTTAAGCATAATCACTGCTAATGTACTATAAAACCAACATCTTTATTAAGTCCTTTTTCTTTAGTGTCAAAAAATTGTATCATTTTTAGTTTAACTGTTTCCCGTTCCTGACTGTTTTTGAAGTTACCTTTTAACACTCTGACAATAAAATCACTGATTGAGTGGTCTGGTCTTGAGAAATGTTCCCCTATTGGTGTATTTTCATTTTTGTGGGTAACTGTGAATCTGTTGTGATTCATTCTTGTTTTGAGTTCCTGTCCATTTTCACCAATATAGCAGCCTTCCTCACATTTTCTACATTGTGTCACATATACTACATTACTAGAAGAACAGGAATATGAGTTCTGGATTTTTAATGTTTTTCCATTACGAATGGCACATGTCTCAGGAGAGATATGTGTACATAGTTTGCAGTGAGGTGCTTTGCATGGTTTTGTACTTTTGTCGCCTAGTCACTCTAAAAAATATGTTTCCCACTCCACCAGTGCTTGTCTCCCACCAACCACCAAACACCAAACCTGAAGCAGAAACAGGTGCAGAGCAAACTTCACACAGAGCTCCAGTGTTACCCACCATTGGTATTCTCCACTTCTCTACAAATACCTATTGTACTTGAAAATATAGAATAAAGACTACAAAATATAAACTAAAATTCATGGAGTGTGTTGACTTATTTGATAATTAAAGTGAAGCATAATTAAACAATAGACCATGGCAAGGAGTGTGTAATTGGTGTTTTACATCTGTTGTACAATAATACTTTGAGACCAGAGAGGAAGGGTTAGTGTGTACTGTTATCACCCCAACCTCTCTGGCCTTAAAGTAAAATTAAATGGCATGAAAGTTTAAGAGTCTGTTATTGTCCCTTAACTATGCACAGGGCACTGCTCAGCCCATGGAAAATCTGTGATTTACAATGATGTACAGTAGTAGGTGCCTTTTAACCCAATATGATATAAGTGTATGCACCCTATATAAAAGAAAAAAGACATAACCTACATGATACAGTTCAGCAAACTGTCAATCAGAAACAACAACTAGCATAAAACAAAAACAAGGTGCTGCGTCAACACGTGATCTGGAAACAAAAAAGTAATAGTAAATGAATGCTTCTGGAAGCAAAAAAGTAATAGTAAATGAATGCTAAAAATAGAAAATAGAGTTAGAATCAACTAGGTTAGTTGGATGGAACAATGACAGTCATATAAAGGCATTGATCATATAGGTGTGAAAACAGATTAGGAAGGCAGGATGTGAGTGGGGGATGTAATAGTAAACAGAGTACACTCTGAAGAAAGGGGGGATACTAGTGGGGTACTGCAGGGTTCAGTACTGGGACCATTCCTTTTTAATGTCTTTATACGTGACATTGCAGAGGGACTTGAAGGAAAAGCATGCCTCTTTGCAGATGACACAGAGGTCTGCGACAGGGTTGATACACAAGGAGGCATGGAAAGGATAAGAAGGGACTTGGCAAAGTTGGAGGAATGGTCAGAAGTATGGCAGCTTGGATTCAATGCAAAGAAGTGCAAAATAATGCACCTGGGAAACAAAAGCCCAGGGGAAGAGTACACAATGGGGGGGAGGTACTAACAACAACAGAAATGGAAAGGGACCTGGGGTAGTCATATCAGATGACCTGAAGGTAGGCAAGCAATGTGAGAAGGCAGTAAGGAGGGATGAGGGGATACTGGGATACATAGGGAGAGGCAACACCAGTAGAAAACAAGAAGTTGTTAACCCTCTGTACAGACAGTTTGTGAGACCCCATTTGGAGTACTGCATGTAGTTCTGGAGACCCCATCTCTGCAAGGACATAGACAGGATGGAGGCAGACCAGAGGAGGGCAACTAAAATGGTGCAGGGTCTGCAACAGAAGCCATATGAGGAGAGACTTAAAGAGCTTAATATGTATACCCTTGAGGAAAGGAGGGAGAGGGGGGACATGATAGAAACTTTCAAGTACCTCAGGGGAATCAACAAAGTCCAAGATAATAGTAACTTTCAGAGAAAGAGATGTGCAAGAACAATGGGGTACAATCTGAAGATAGAGGAGGGGGATGGCTCAGGGGCAACTTCAGGAAGTATTTTCCACGGAGAGGTTGGTGGATGCATGGAACCGTCTTCCTGAGGAGGTTGTGGGGGTCAAAAACAGTGGGGGAATTCAAGAATGCATGAGACAGACATAAAGCAATTACAGTGAGGGGAAAGCAGAAGTAGGCTGTTGGTTAACTAGAATCTGCATCTTATCCAATATGTAGGGAAATGGGCAGACTAGGTGGGCCAAGCAGTCCTTATTTGCCATCAAAGTCTATGTTTCTGTGTGCACTTACATGAAAAGGCAGAAAATACACCCCTTAACTTTCAAGCCTGTGCTTAGTGACAGCAAAGTGAAAGTAAAAAAAAAAACATTTACCAGGGGACAACATTATTAACCAATAATATAAGCAATGTAAGTGTATAAGCAATATATATAGTTGTGTAATAGGGTCCACAATTAAAAGTTATGACCAGAAAAGTGAGAAAGAAATCTATATTAAAGTGAGTTAGTGATAAACATTAAAAGGGGATGACTTTATTAACTAATATATGATAATCAATGATTGCCCATCCATAATTATGAGCAATCACCTCAAAATTAAAATGGAAATAAATAAAAGCAAGCAGGATTCCAGGCTATACATTTATGTGTATCAAAGACAACAGGACAGCCATGACAGAGCTAAAGGCCTACGGTATTATGACAGGAAACATGAGTGTGGACAGCAAGGCAGCTACTGTAGGTAAACTGCCCACAAAATAACAATAGTACTGCTGTACTGCTATTCCTGTATGGTTATTCTGAGTGTGTACTAAGGTGGATTGAGGTGTTTATTAGGCAAAGTCACCTACAACCTGATGCTCCTACACATTGCTGTCCCTAGCTGTGCTCAAGGTTAATGCATGCACTGTATGAATGCCATATAATGACATTTGCTGGCTGTTGTAGTAAGTACGGCAGGTAATAAAGTCCGATATTAGAGTGTTATGGAACACAAAACACCAATGCCAAGTCTGATGTCCCACGCCATGTCTCGAAATTGTTACATGTGGTGTTGGCTACCACTGTACCTCTTATTAAATGGTAGAATTTACAGAGATTGTCCAGGCGAATACACATGTATTTGCGAATACAGATGTATTGGACCCATGTGTTATCTACCATTGATTACGTGTGGATGAATTACATAGCACAGGATAACACTGAAGCCATAGAAATTAGTAATAGACCAGAGTGACCCCTTGCCAATTACAATTACACTACGTGGGGAAAACAAAAGATTTGATGTAAACTGGCACTCAATTAATGGAACCCACAGCCTTCTGGACTTTCAATAGAATTTACACCTTATTTAAAGGTGATAGGAAACAGTTTTTATACCTCTAGATGCCCTCCAGTTGTTCTTTTATTGGCTACTCAGTATATTGACATGTTTTTGACCTTTTTTGTTAAATTAATAATCTAATTTTGTTGCTGTTGTAACTACCCTGAATCCCTCTCTCTCCTCAGCAGTTGCTGCTCTCCTTTCATGCTGTCTGAACATTCTGTGACATCAAGAGCACCCATTCCAGGCAATTTAGATAATTAGCATGGAATGGGAGTTATTGATATCATAGAATGTCTTAGAAATATGAAAATCAAGAGAAGTAGATGGTGAGGAGAGTGGAACTCTATGTAGATCTAAGAGCACCCCAAAACTAGAGTATTTATTTATCAAAAAATCATCAAATCATATTAAAATACATAACTGGCATGGAAAGGAAGATGGAAGAGAAGTTAATTATATAAAAATAATTTCCTATCTCCTTTAATTGATAAATGATTCAACAAGAATCAACTCAAAAGATCTTAATGTGTCTACTCTATTGGATCTTATTTTGACAAATGCTCCAATAGATTATGGACTGAATGGTGTTCTCTCAGATTCATGTTTAGACCACCAAGTGACTTTATGCCTACAGGAAAAAATACAGACTCCAGGTAATGAAACGTTTGTCAAGTGGAGATGCCTCAAAAAATTTGATTAGGTAAAATTTAAGTTAAAACTAACATACCATGGGAAATAATAGATTTAACACCAACAGTCAGTGATGAATGGACCTTCTTTTATAAAGAATTCATGAATGTTTGTGGTGAACATGTACCTTTGAAGTAGTAAAAAAAGGAAAAAATAATAATAATGCAGCCTGGTATAATATGGATAAAAAAAAAACAAAGTAGCTACAGACACAGCATGGTATAAGGCAAAAAAAATAACACAAACGCTGATTGTGATAAGTAAATGCAGGCATGGAATCGGTACACAAGGGAGACTAAATTAGCCACACAAAACTTTTATAAGCACAAATGTGATAGTTGTCATAAACATAATACACAAGACTTTTGGAAATGTATGTCAAGTCTTCTGAATGTAAGAGATAACGAAACAGCAGGTACTTTCCTAATAGATGGTCAAACAGTAACCTTGAATAAGAATGTAGTAGAAAACTTTAATAACTGCTTTTGTAAGGATGGACCCAGAGGCATTGGGAAAAACATCAAATCAAAATACACAGTCTGACTTCTACGAAAAAAAAGTTTCTTCAGAGTCACTGTTTACCTTTTCAAATATTTTAGCAGTGAGAGTGAGAGGTGAGTTGTTGAAGATGGATGTTACCAAGGCCATCAGCTTACATAATGTTCCACCTAGCCTCGGGACAAGATTTACATTGCCATGGGCCCTATGCATAGTAGTAACCATGCCCCCCTCTCCTTCACCCTGTCATCTCAGTCCACATGTTCAACACCAGGGGTAGACAGCAACCAGCCAGAAGCGGTAGCCTGCACTATTGCCAGCCTATTTGCATCAGTGGATACATGGTAATGCAGCAGCCAATAAATACACCATTAAAACACCACACACAGACTCACGCACCACGTACTGTATTAAATTAATGACATTGCTGCATTTAAAACATTTACATCCACCACCCCACCCAATATGGTCAAACACACTTGCACACTTTTTAAAAGAGTTACAGCCACCAGCAGTCATTAAATAGTTAGCCTCTTAGCCAACACTACACAAGGACACAGAGCCAAATAAATGCCAGTGCATGCATGCCAACCGCGTATTTGATTTAACACACACACACACACACAGTCAGTATGCTTCGAGTTTTGTTTTTTTTTTTTCTTACTTTTTATTATCCCCATGCATATAATTTGATTTTTATGTTCCATATGATTATACTTCTTCCGCCATGACCCCTGAGTACCTCCCTGGCTACTCTGTCCCTTATAACATTTTTTTATCTGTGTTAAACAAAACTTGTTCATCAAAATTTTTATCTGTGGGCTGTGACACTAGTGGCCACAAACTGCAATCTGACACCCACTTAAAGAAGCCAATTATTTCACTCAGAATTGGAATGGACTGTTAAAAATAATGCATTAATAATTAAAGTCAAATACCTTTTTTTCCAGTAGATTCTGTTCCTCTGAATTCTTCAAACTGCTGCTGATGAAGATGACAAATCCTAGGCAGGCTAAGGCTCCCCAGCTGCAGTGTCCACTCCTGAGAATCCATAGTGGACTCCACCTGCTTCAAGTTGTCCTGTCCTTGTAATAGACAGTAATATAGCTAAAACTGGGCTGGGGGCTGAGCTGCCACTGACTGGCCTACAGGTCCTCCTACTGGAAGACAATAGTTGCCTACTGGTTAGTGGCCTGGCAAATTGTGCAGTGCTGTGCTGTGGTCTGCTGCTGCATCATGCCATGCCTCTTTGCCTGGCTTGTACTGCTCAAGACATTGGCCAGTGACCTCAACAGCTTGGGCTCAGCTCGCTTGTCACCTGCTATTGCTGGACCTGGCATAATTTGCATGACTACCAACTTGAATTTTGTCCCCTACTTCTAGTTCCAACTAAGAAGAACATCCAACTTCTCCATAGTATGGGTGACCCTCCTGGCTCTGGTTTGGCCTGCTTTACCTGATCCAATCTCCCTACCACACTAGGTCAGTTAGACAACTTGGACTCATTCAGAGAGCATGAGGAGAGGACTTGTTAGCTACTCAAACCCCACATCCACTCCAACAGTCTGTAGTGTCATGCAAATATGGACATGGCCTCTCACTGACTCTGTCTCCAACACTATCTCGGTCAGAGTAATGAGCAAACCCAGTCAAAGGGAAGCTCAGGCTCTGGTCCCATCCAGATCCTCAGGTTCAGCTGGTCAACCATAACCTGCTGCCAGTCTCAGCTGAATGATCAGAGTATGCTGACTTTGGGTGGGCTCTGATGATGCATGCATGGTAGGACCTACAGTCTCAGCCCTCTTAATAGTCACACTCCTGCCTGCTGTGCACTCATCACATGCTGTGGCGTAGCCACATTTTCTATCATTGGTGTTCACTGCTGTTTACCAGTGGGCAGTGGCTATGGCTCTGATTTCCATGGCTGTCGGGACTTTATCTGGCAGCTTAGCATAAGGAAATTTGTCCTGCCTGGTACTTGTATTGTTCTGAGAGCATTATGTGCATTCTGTAGATGAGGATTCAGATGTTGTGGGACCAGTCTGTGTGGGAACAGGGCGGATGTGTATCAGCATCTTAATTTTATTCCTGCATTCAGTGACTGAGCAGGCAGTTTACTACTCTCTAGACACAAGGCAGACAGTCACTACCACTGAGGCACTGAACTGGAGACAATCCATTCCAGGCATGGCCAGCTCATCATACTACGGCCATGACCTCATGACTGAATGACATGAGGGGTGGGCAAAATGCACCACAATTGAGGTTCTACCTACTACATACCAAGTGGTCCATTTCCTGTCCTTGTCTGCATGTGCACATGCTCAATTCTGAAGGTAGAAAAGTGGGGCAGGTAACAGTTTGTCTGTGCGGCACTGTGACTGAACAAATATTGATAATGCCACATGGTGGAGAGACCAGACTCATCTGTTGCCCCCCCCCCACATGATTTCATTGACCAGGATCCCTATCTGCAAGTAAAAAAAAAAGAATTTTGCAGGATGCTGCATTTACTTTCACATTTCTCATCGTCTGAATTACAGCTGATGGTCATGGCCAGGAACCCTCCCAAAACTTTGGGCCCTACTCACGAGTATACTTGGTATTATGGTGCATCCGACCTTACTAAAGCTATTAAAATATGCACCCCTAGTGATAGCCTTCTCCTTAGCTCAAATTTTTTTATCTTTCCCTCAGAAAAGGAGAATTTCTAGATGCATGGAAACATGCCAAAGTTGTCCCAACTTTTAAATCAGAACTGAGGTCAAAGATCAAAAACTATTGGCCTGTATCCCTAGTCCCTCAAGTATCAAAAATTATTGAGAAGCTGGTTGAGAAACTGGTCTGTTCTCAGTTAAAATCTTTTTTGAAAGTGATAATAAATTAAACAAATTCCAGTAGGGTTTTAGGTCAAACCACAGTACAACTTCCACATTTATAAAGGTTATATATAAATGACATCAGCTCACCCTGGACAGGATGCTGACCTTGATGGGTTTGGCTAGAGGTTGTATTAATTGGTTTAATTCATAATTAAAAGGATTTCAGCAATCAGTGACTATGGGTGAAGGCAATTCTAATTTTGCTGCTAACACTACTGGAGTACCCCGGGCTCTATATTAGGCCCTCTTCTTTTTAACATCTATATAAATGGCTTGTGTTTTAATGATCTGTCTATCATTTATCATCTCTGTGCCGATGACACAATTGTGGGTAATTCAGATCCAGCAAAACTTATAAGGGGTCTTTGATTATAGTCAAATTTTCTTTAAGAAACATAAGTTGGTACTCAATCCCAAAAAAAGTATTATTTAGTAGAGAAACAAATTGTTAATGAAGACCTAAAAATTAAAACTGAAGACAGTATTATCTTACAGCAGGTTAATTTTTATAGCTGCATAGGGATGTGGCTTGATGATGGACTGAAGTGGGATGTACATATTGATAAGTTACTAGGAAATCTGGGTAGGCGATTAGGGATATTACATTGTGTATAGTTATGCATGATCAGAGAAGTGCATTGACATGTTATGAATACAATGGTTCTTGTTCTGGACAATGGGGATATTTAAAATGCTAGGGCAGCAGGGAGGAAACTGGTAAGATTGGATGTATATTACAACAGGCTTGGCCGCTTGATCCTCGGTACCAACCATATGACCTATCACCACCAGCTATATATTGACCTGGGGTGCCTGTGGTTAGATGACCACAGAAAAGATCATATATTGATCCTTATGCATAAGCGCACTAGAGGTCAATTGACAGATGATATAATGGAGAATATTAATGTACAACAAAAGACGGTTTACTTAAGATTAGCCCTGGGGCTGGAATTTGTAGTTCCTCTACATAACTTGGAAGTAGGTAGGTCCTCATTTTATCATTTAGGACCAGTTGTATGGAATGCAATCCAGTACTTGTTAAAGGAAGACAATGGAGAAGTTCAGGCGACTCACCAAAGTGATCACTGCCCCATTAGTTTTCAAGTCACTAGAATGTGTTCCTTTAACAGCCAGTTCTATAATACGGTATTTTCACTGTTTTTGCAAGCAGCATTCCTGGTTCCCTGTCCTCTCAGATGTCATTTCTCTCAACCCACTGGTTTCTATCCCATGATCCCCTGTGGTTCCCATTCACGCATATGTTCCCCTGTTGCAGTTCATGTGAGCCTTCAAGCAGTTGTTTGCTGCAGTTCCCAATGGTGCAGGCACGTGCATGGTGTGTTTATTCGTTTGAAGGTAAAGCACCCCTGCAGTCATTGGAGGTTGTAGAAAAACAATGTTTTCTACACTGAACTGTGCTTTTTATTGGATGGAAGATGTCTTATGGTGGGAATCAAGAATAAATTAAGGTTCTGTGTTTCCTCAAAGCTTTTGAGGGCTGCAAGCAGACAGTCTGTCCTGTGTGTGTTTTTTTTTCAATACGAAACTCCTGTTTCTTGATATTCTGTAGTGGTTTTTCATAGGCATATAGGCAGCATCTCAGCAGTGAATAGTAGTTATAGGAAATATTGGCTGCTCCTAATATTTATTGCCTATTTGATTTTATTATATATGTTAAAATGCCAGCTTGTACAGTATTTGGCTGTTCCAGTACAAGCGGCAGATTGCAGCCTGACCAGAAAGTCACTTTTCATAGAATTCCAGTGAAGGATGATCTGAAACATAAGTGGTTGACGTTCCTTGGTTGACCTGATTTGTATGGCCACAATTTCATCCCCAAGCACCACCATGTTATCTTGTCTCTGCATTTCTCACTGACGGACTTCCACATTCCACAAGCACAGCTTCTGAAGAGTAAGTTGATATCTTTTACTGTTTTAAATTCCTGGGTGTACACATTCAAGAAGATGATTAAGCAGAGTGTAAATTATTCTACTGCACTTGCGTCTGACCTGGAGGGTGATATATTCAGTTGTATGGTGGCCTGGTGCTATCCAACTGAATATAGGGCCTGGCTGGGACAGCAGTACAGCAACCTGCAGTGGTCCAACATGAACCTGAGCTATATGCAATCCACAGGGTCCCCCTCCCCACACTGTATATCACCAGGCTCCATGTTGACATATTGAGCTACAGAATTAAAAGCACACCAGGCTACCTGGGCAGAGACTTGGGTGGGGTATGCCACTTTACACCTTGGCAGCAGGTGACTCTACAGCTGGCAGCACGGAGTGAATGTGGGACAGCTAGCCACAGGGTATTCAGCTTAAGCACCTAAACAGGTGGTCCTGGTGGCAGTGTATGCCATCAGACAGCAGGGATGTAGTGATAATCACCCGGACAGGTGAATGTTTGTTGAGGAGGTGCCATTGCACAGCAGTGACATATTGCTACACACCATAATGGTTGATTGAAGGGGTCATCACACACCAGGGGGGACCTTTTTGGTACTGGTGTGTTTCATCAGTGGGGTGATAGAGTGGACACAAGGTCATCCATTACTACACTGTGACATGTACTCAGTGGGTTGTGAGTACCAATAGACACCAGCACATACATAATGTGTTTTGTGTGTGTGCTTCCAGTATATACCAGGTTCTATTTGTCGGCACCAGGATGGTTGAAAAGTGACTGGGGGTACCACTTCACAGCACATAACTGTATGGTCGAGTGGAGTGGGGGTGGTGTCAGGGGATGGTGGGGGGGATTCTGTGCCATGGGCCACCAGGGAAATAGTACTAGTTACCTGGACAGGTGATGGGGTGCAGCACTGGACACCAGCAACACATTGCTAAGCACAGGGAGTGTGATTGTAGGTGGTGTGGTAACACGCACGTATGCAGGACATTTCTGCTATTAGTGTAGTTCATTGCCGTAGGTGGATAATACTGCAGAGCAGGCCATGTATTGTTACACTGTGCAGGTTTTTGGAGGGTGGGGGGTAGCGGGCTCTGTGAGAGTGTGCCGTCTAACAGGCCTTGCGTCCCATTAACACTAGTTTTGCAAACGCGTTGAAAGGTTGCCATGTGGCTGTCATTTAACACAGGTGCAAACCACCACAATATCATTGTTAACCACCTCATTTGTATGGGTGCAACTATATCTTAGTGCTGTGCCACTACTGTGTTTTGATCAGGCTGTCAGGGTTCTCGGAATGTATGGGTGTGGCAACATGTGACTTAACTGAGTAGTTACTCAGACAGAGGTGCAATCTTTTCTCAGTTTCTGCAGCATACACCACAGAGGGTCATATGTATGACAATAGATTGACAATAATGGGGAGGAGGGAACACATCACACCACTCAGGTGAATGAGGGGTCCACTTCCATGGCCAGGGGTAGTGTTATGATAGTTCAGCTTGTTGCAGGTTGCTGCAGTGCAGCCATCATGTGGGTGATTGAAAGCATTACATCACTCCATGTGTATTTCGACGTCAGTGCTAGAAGGACAGGAGATGTGATGTGGGACTCAACTGGGTACTCAGGGTGGGTAGAGAAGAAGAAACGGAGAAAGTGTGGGCAGGGAGAGGAAATGGTAGGATGCATAGAGGGATACGTGGATGCAAGCATGGCTCACTATAAAGCAAAGGAAATGGAGTGGAATGTAGAAATAGTTGGAGGGATAAGTAGAGGATGCAGCAGGATTTTAAGTAGACCATTGTGGAAGCAGCTTTGAAGACCAACTGAGGAAGGAAGGAAGGAAGGAAGGAAGGAAGGAAGGAAGGAAGGAAGGAAGGAAGAAAGGAAGGAAGGAAGGGAGGAAGGGAGGGAGGGAAGGAGGAAAAGGAAAGGAAAGGAAAGGAAAGGGAAGGAAAGGAAAGGAAAGGAAAGGAGAGAGACATGGAGGGAGTGGCCTAAAGGGTAGTAATCCTGGCTGACTCCCAGCTCTGCATCTATCTGTCCTGTGGCCCTGTGTGAACCTTCTTGGTGGTATCTGGATAAATTGCTTTTAAAGAGGCATTACCGCTGCCAAGGGCCAGCATGGTCAGGAGAAAAGGCTAGAGTTAGAATGACTGGCTGAGGGAATGGTACAAGGAGGAAGGCTTTGTCTGTCTTGGTGAATGTTAGGGGGTGGGACCTAGTCAAATTAAACAGTTTTTTGTACTAATCATAGTATACCTCAGTTGGGGGACTACAGGGGACCTAGGGACAAAGTGGGGTGGGGGATGACCAATACACTTCAGTGAAAAAGTACTGAGGGGTGGGCAGGTATGGCTGCAGTTGCAGAAAGACTGTGAGTAGGAGGTTAATGGACATCCCGTCCATGCCAGTAGAGGGGATCTGGTGTGCAGACAGGTGGAGGAAAGCAAAGCATTCTGCAGTGTGGGGTGTAGTGTAGCTCGCAGAGGGGAGAAATGGGAAATACTGAAGTTGTGTAATGGAGGGAGGATGAGATGCTAGCTGGAAAGTGGTGTCCATGAATGCGCAAAGTCTCTGAAATAAGATAGATGACCTGCAGACGCTATTGACAGAAGGGTGTGAGGACATCACAGCACTCACTGAGACTTCAGCCACGCCATGCCATGACTGGAACCTCTCAATACTTGGGTATAAATTATAGTGGAGGTGTGTTGATAAGATACAAGTAAATGTATGAATATTAATGTGGTAGTGTTGAAAGTCACAAGTAGTGTTACAGGGCATTTGAGAATCAGGATGCAAAGCATGACAGTCTGTCTGCATACTGTAGTAGCAAACAACAGTTAGCTCCTCTGTATGCTGTACAAGTTATGCTGGGATAAAGTGCTGTTAAAAGAATCTAAAGAACCGTCATTTTTTTTCTTTACTACAAAACAAGACAAGGTACAATCAGTGGTTTCAGGACTTTTTTCTGAAAATATGAAGAAAAACACAAAGGTGGTAAAACCTTGTGGAAAAGGAACAGCATTTGCCTAACAGTGATAAAGGACAAAGTGAATTCAAATTGTGCTTGCTTGCTTCTCTCATCAATGCTGGAGTCTGCTGAAATGGAACAACTAAGACCACCACCAGAGATCAGGTTTGTGGGCAATTTAGAAGAAACATGGAAATGTTTCAAGCAACATTTAAATGTTTTATTTAAAAGCAACTGGGGCATTTAAGAAAGAGAGCTCACAAAAAGTAGCATACTGACTGTGGCAAGCTCAGAAGCTCTAGATATTTATTTATTTATTTATTTAAAGGAAAACTTCCATGTTAAATTCAGAAAAAGATATGTAGTAGTCTTTTTTTCTGTGTTCTAACCAGTTTCCAGTGTTTTCTTTTCCTCTGGCCGTGAGAGATGTTTTTTCTAACTTTCCCTTATTGTTTTATTGCCCTTGGAGGTTGCCATTCTGGTTTCTTTCATGGCCTCTTGTCCCAGATAGTCTTCCCAGAGTGCCCTTTGGTGTGATGTCTAATTGCCCCTGCAGGACGCCAGTGTCTTGTTACAGGGTCTGTCACAGCTCAGCCACAGAGAAAATACTTCTTCCAGAGAAGACACACTGCTGGATTTTGGGTGAGCGTAATCATTATTATTTTTTGATATCAGTACCTTGTCCTGCTATGTTCTGCTGTGTGTGTGTGTGTGTGTGTGTGTGTGTGTGTGTGTGTGTGTGTGTTTGAATCATGTCACTGTTTACTCTATTCCTCTCAGTCACTTTCAGTTTTTGCACCAGTACTAAGTAGCAAAAATTGAACATCACCTTATAGGTTGTAACATAGCAGGACAAGGTACTAATATCAAAAAATAATAATGATTACACTCACCCAAAATTTAGCAGTGTGACTTCTCTGAAAGAAGTATTATCTTTGTGGCTGAGCTATAACAGACCCTACTAAATCTAAGGGCATAGCTACATCAGTGTCACATGAGTCAGGGTGCATCATAGGAGAAAGAAAGCCAATAAACCTATTTGTGATAGAGATCTCCAGAGGTTGTAAAACTGCCATACAGCGAGCAGGCTAATTTAGGACAAACTCCAAATAGCAGACAGAGGGAAGGACACACTAGGACTTGACATACATATCAAAACACTCCATGTAACATATGTTTTTGCACATTCTGGGTGGACTTCTCCTTTAAGTGTTTTACCAGGGAGGCATGCTGAGCAGACTACTGCTCGATTCCAGATGCACCCTAGGGGTAGAGAAAAATAGGACAGCATACAAACATATACAGTAAGGTCAATTACATGATATACATAAGAGAATGGGAGAGCATACAAACTTATACAGTAATGACAATTTACACGATTGCATATGAGATACATTAGCAAGGTAGAGTACAAATTCACAGGCAGGTACATAGCCATGGCTTCAATATGGTAATACATACAAGGTACATAGTTCTTGGTGGTAAGCTTTTACGAAAGGAGGAAAATGAGACCAGAAGACAGGAGACATCAGGGAGGTTCCATCGTCAGGTAGGGGGATGGAACAGTGAAATTTGGGAGTGGTGTGTGTCAGTGGGAATAACCTTGATGCAGGGATTTGAGGACTGCAACCATGTGAAGAAAGTTTGCAAGTAAAGTGTGCAGTAAATGTAGAAAAGAGCATGTCTACAGAAACTGTCCAGCTTTTGGGCAGCAGTGCAGATCCTGTGAAAAATGTAATCATTTCACTAGATGACATAGACAGTAAAAAGCTATACATGCTGTTACCGAATTGCATGATTCAAGCAGTGAAAATGATTTGTTCATGGGGCAATAGAAAAGGAAGGCTTCTCAGAGAGAAAGGAAAGGATTATTCAAATAGATACTAATGGCTTGAAGGTTCAGTACTTGATTGATACTGGTGCAGAAAAAATGTACTGCCAGCTCAATGGTGGTATCTGCAACCAAAGAGACTACACAGCACAAAACAGGCTACTTTTTTAAAGGCATGCAACAGACTAAGTATACTCACAATAGGATACTGTACACTGCACTTGAGGCATAAAGACAAGGTCAGAAATACAATTTTGTCATTGTCACAGGACACAAAAAGCCAATTTGGGGGCTGGAAATCAGTGAGAAATTGGGCCTGATAGAAACATTATTCACAATAGAAAAAGAAATGCCACCCATTGACAAGGGACTGGGCAAGTTACCAGTTACACATCAGGTTACAGTTTCTGAGAATGTAGTGCCAGTGATACATGCTTCTTGAAGAGTACTTGTTGCACTGAGAGATACTGTAGATTGAAAAAAGAATTGCAGCATTTAACAGAAATGGATCTAATGGAAAAGGTAGAGGGACCAACAACCTGGGTTCAGTCTTTGGTGATCATAGAGAAAAAAGGTGGATCACTGCATCTGTGCTTGAAACCAAAAGAGTTAAATAACTGCATTAAAAGAGAACATTTTCATATTCCAACTAGACATGAAATTCTGGATAAAATGGCAGAGACCAAGTATTTTTCAATATTGGATTCCTCCTCAGGATTCTCGCAAATACCACTGACACCTGAAAGTTCTTGCTTATGTATGTGTAACACTCCTTGTGGAAGACACTGCTTTAAAATATTACCATTTGGCATTTGTTCTGCACCAAAAATCTTTCCTAGAACAATGCAGCAACTGCTGAATGGCATTTAATGGGTTACAATTTACACAGATGACATTCTGATCTGGGGCAGAACAGCTGAGGAACATGATGGCAGGTTGAAAAAACTGTTGCAGATTGCCAGAGAAATAGGACTTAATCTGAATAAACAGTGCCAGATAAAGAAAACAGAAATCCTATAATTTGGCAAGATTCTTTCAGCTGAAAAACTTGATCCAGCCAAGGTGCAAGCAGTGCACAGGATACCATAGCCAAAGAATAAAAAAGATTTACTGTGTTTTCTGAGAATGGTAAACTACCTTGGAAAGTTAATCAACAATGGCACAAGGTCATAATGTCGCAAGACATTATGCCGCAGCAATATACTGCACTGCCAATACAGCGCGATATATTGCAAGCGGCATATGTCTCTATTTTGTGGGGGGCTCTGCCCCTGCACCCCCCCTGTTATGGGGGCTACACCCCAAACCCCCCAACTAAAATAACAAATTCCAGGGATGGGGTTTAAATCCACACAAAGTGTGAAAAATAAAAAAATTCCATGCGTCTGAGACTGTGAATTGAAACCCAGTCCACAGATGCACTGCCTCCCTTGCTGCCTGCGGCTCATCCCATCAAGCCATGGCAGCTGCACACTAGCCCCATGTCCCAGCAGACATTTTATCCTCTGCCTGGGAAGAGTGAGAGGGTGCACTACCACACATACACCATTTCACGGTTTTGCACCCTCTCGCTCTTCCCTACCACACTGTTCCTGTTGCGTGGTTTTGATGTACGCTGTACAGTGTACGAGATACTGACCTGGTAGGATCAACAACATAGCTGATAAGACATGTAATCTGAGAAAACTACTGGTGAAGTCAAGTGAATGGTCATGGACTGAGGTGCATGACCAAGAATTTAAAGAAATAAAAAGACTTTTGACAACAGCACCAGCTTTGCCATATTTTGATATTGCTTGTCCAACGAATGTTGCCACAGATGCCTTGAAGGATGGCATGGGAACTGTTCTTTTATAACTGAGAAACAAAAATTGGAGATCTGTTGCCTATGCATCCAGAGCCTTCACTAAAACAGAATACAAATATGCTCAAATAGAAAAAGAGATGTTGGGCATTGCATCTGGATGTGATGCATTTCATAATAATATTTACAGAATTCACATTGTGATTGAAACAGATCATAAACTGCTAATTACTATTTCAAAAAGAGACTTATGGCAGACACCACCATGGATACAAAGACTTTTAGTCAAACCACAGAAGTATGATTACCAGCTACATTACACACCAGGAAATCATCTGATTGTGGCTGATGCTTTGTCAAGAACCTGGAATGAAACTCACATACGTAAGCAACCCCCAAAGAAGACCCCATGACTGATTCACCAAGACTCCAGAAACCCAATGCCCTAATGTTTTCTCTTTTGCTGCTTGGGGGCTGGGTGTGAGGCATTAGGGTTGGAAACCCTAACACCACATTTCCCTTCTTTTGTGGCATTCAGTTACCCTAACCAGTGCATTAATGCATTTTTTGCAAACAATTTCCTTAATTTTTGAGATAGTATAATTGTATCCTCATTTACCTGTGGTTGTGCAGGGCCCACCAGACCCTGCACTCCCATCCCTCTATAGATATGTACATGTATGTTGCTGTGGAAGCGCAGGGTCCTCCGAGCCCAGCGCTTGTATTTCTTCCAAAACAGCAACTAACCTGTCAGGATAGCCTTGTTATTACCTCACCTCTTGAACCTGGTAATGAACATTTTCAAATCCCCAATGAAACATTCGAAATGTCCTTCTGTAGCATCAAAACTTCATTCCACGTCACAGGTGCGAAAACACATTTTGGCCAGGATTTTAAAAAATGACAACTGCCACGTTCATGAGGTGGTGTAAAAAATGGCTATGCTGAAAGTTTGAGGTCAAAATATTTAAAATTACCAAAATTATGAGTGAGCGTAGTAAAATTTCAATGTATGCTCATAAATTTTCCATTTTTACATGTTTTGACCCCAAATTTTCAATATAGCCTTCTTATTACCCCCACCTCATGAACAAGGGTGGTAAACATTTTTAAATCCAACCCAAAAGGTGATTTTGCCAAGTGATCATGAAATCCCCTTTCAGGCTGGATTTGTCTAATTCCACTACCATTGTTCATGAGGTAGGGTCCTAAAAAGACCATGTTGAAAATTTGGACTCAAAATATGCAAAAATGGCAAAGTTATGCATCGAAGTTGAAAACCCATTTGAAATACATTGAACTGCACTTACCTTACTTTCTCATACTATAGTTGGCGGTTCCAGCAGCAAGACATGTCTTTGATCAGAGAGTGGATCTTCACCCTGTGGCCTGGTCATGTGAGTGAGGGTATGTGTGAGTGTAATGTGTATAGTGTGGGGGTGGTGGGTGCTGATGGGGAGGTGGGGATGTGGGGTCAGATTGGCGATGGACCATTTTCTTGCAGGCAAAGAAAAACAACAAGGGACATTTTTATTTATTTCAGTACAGGGATGGTGATCGGAGGGCTCCACTAAACATGAGGGAAAGACAAAAAAGTAATAGGGAAGTCAGCCCACTGATGCAAAGGCATTGCATCCATCTGTGACACTGCCAACCTGGGTTCAGGCATGGACCTGGGAAGTTGGAGGGCCAGCTGGGGGGAGCAAGAATTGAGCATCCGGTGGATTGCGCTCCCTCTCCAGGGGGTAGAGTGTCCGGCACATTGTGGATCCCTGGCGGAGGCCAGGGGATCCATTGTGACCAGAGCCATAATGTACAGGGGGCAGGGCAGATGCTAATCATCATTGCATGACCCCGCCCCCCAGGGTTACAGCACCAAAGTAAAAAAAAATGCTGGCCCCGTCAATGATGCCGGCTCCACTGCCACTGCCTCTAGGCCACCTGTGTTTGGTCTTTGGCCCCACTCAGTGGGGTAAGCCTGAGCATGAGGAGGTGGGTCGCAGCACCAACAAAGCTCGTATGGGAGCTTGAGGCACCGCCCCCCCAAAAAAAGTAATAGAGAGGGTGATCAGTGAGTGAGGGTGCCACTAGACACCAGGGAAAGACACACAACCAATGGGGACAGCAATAAGAGGGTGGGGGGTGCCACTAGCCACCAGGGAAAGATCAATCAGTTATGGGGACAGTGATCAGAGGGTGCAAGGTGCCATTAGGCACCCTGGCAAAATAATTTAATTATGGTAATGGTGATCAGAGGGTTGGGGGGGTGCCATGAGACACCAGAGAAAGATCATTCAAATATGGAGACAGTGATTGGAGGGGGTGCCACTAGACAGGGAAAGACAAAACAATAATGGGGATGGTGATCGGAGGGTGGGGAGTGTCACTAGACACCACAGAAAGCTAAATTAATTATGGGGATGGGGTAGAAGTGTGGGGGTGCCACTAGACACCAGGAAATTCTAAATTAATTACAGGGACAGTGATCGGAAGGTGGGGTTGCCACTAGACACCAGGGAAACAGCAGCTCACTGCTCTCTCTGCAGCCCACAGTGTGAGTTCCAGCTGAGGCTGCAGAAGTCAAGAAAGTCCTGCTGTTCTCATAAAGAGAATTCAGGTGAATGTTTCCTCTTGCTAAACTGGGCACCCTGGATTTTGAGTACTCAGAAAAGGTATTTCTGGCTACGTTACAAACAAACACCAGAATCTTGCTAAACAGGTTACATTCAGCTAGACTCATTTTTGTTTGCTTTTTAAATACATATTTTGATTGTACTTTTACCGTTTGTAAGTTTAAAAAGAAAATGACAGCCATCTTGACTGTTTTTTTCCACATGGCAAGTAAATCATGTACATAACCACTCGCGACCTGTTTTTTTTTACCTTTCACAATCGGTATTTCTCTGCACACAAACAGTAAATCATGACCTATTAACACTTGCAAACTTTTTTTATCAGTCAAACTTGAACATTATCCCAAAAACTGTTGTAATTCATAACCTGTACACTGTCTTTTTAACAAAACCATCCAAAGGCACACCCTTGGGACAGGCGCCATCATCGCTGAAAATTTCATGAGGAAATGCCTTACCATCTAAGCTGTAGGTGAGAGCAACAAATAACCAATGTTAAGTATAGGGTAGATTTTCTCACTTTTTTGATGCTCCATGGGGTCAATTCCAGAATGACTGTTGCAGCTTGCAGATGCATGCAAGTTGCAACAGTCGCTGCTACACCGGGGACCCTGCACCATATTCTAAGAGTGGCAGGGTCCTGGCACTTATGACCTACGACTTGCGGCATGCATCTGCTACCGCCACAGGCATGGTGTAATAGCCCTGCATGCTGCAAGTCGTGGCCCACTGTACACTGCCCCCCGGAACCCCCCACCACAGAACAGCACAGCAGGCACCAGGGGGCATGGCAAGGGCTGGACAGAGTGCACAGGAGTCTGGGGGGCACATTACACAACAGAACCCCGGGGTCCCCAACAGTCAGGGGTTGGGGGCATGGACGTGTTTGTGGGGGCATGGGGAGCACAGCAGGGTCTTTGCTGCAGTGCTGTGAAGTGGGCATCTGTCAGATGGCACTGATGGATGCCCCTTAGAGCATCCCCAAGATGTCCTAACTCCACTGCGCCAATGCAGCTCCTGTAATCGCGTAGGTGGGTTATGGCAGCCGTCCTTGTGGAATAAGGTGTAGTTGATGCAGTAACTCACCCTTGCACCATGGCATTGTGGGTTGTGGCATAGTGGGCAGTGTAATCCACAGTTGGTGCCATACCTCTCAACCTCCTGCCTCATAAATCAGGGACAAGGCTTAAAAAAATCAGGGACAAAGGACCAAAATCAGGGACACATCTTCAAAATTGGAGATATCCACCCAGAAAGCTGGTAGAATATGGGGCTTAGTGCAAAATGCATTTTCTAAAGAAGAACAAGTCTGTAACTTTAATGCTTGACATTGTTTTGTGCTTACAGTCCTCACTGTTTAGCCACAAAAATACAAATTTTAGGAGGGACAGAGTAAAATTTTGAGGCAAAATCAGGGACGTCCCTGAAAATCAGGGACACTTGAGAGGTATGGTTGGTGCAACCCACATACGGCATGGTGCAGGTCACCTTTGGGAGTTGTACATGGCGTATCGAATGGCTCAAGTTGTGAGTTACGCCATGCGGTTTGACGTAACTCAGCTTGCACTGGTGTACACCATCCTGGAATCAGCCCTCATATCTCAAAAACTGTACAAGACGCTGTCACAAAACTGTGCAAATCTTGCAACTCTGACAGCCTGGCTGCGCATGTCAAATTTTTTGCCAATTCATCAAACAACAGCAAAGTTATTAAGGTGCACAAAATTGGGTTTAACATTAAACTGCTGATGCAACTCTAACTATAGGAGCGCTACCGTGACCATATAATATAAGCAATTTAAGTTTAGCAATAATGTGTAACGTTTGACTTCCTATTCTAGCATCAAGAAATAAGTAGATATCTTTTAAATTTCTTATCGTAACCTGCCTGCCTAATTTGTATGTGTCTGTTCACTTCTCTAGAAATTATTTAAATGTATTGTTACTGATGTAATCTCTTATGTAAAGTAATCTGGGACCTCATTATAAATGAGTTTTGCCTCAACTGAGTATTATGCCCTTTCATATTTTGATATGAATAAAAATGTTACCATACCATACTAGCAGAAGGGGTTCTTTAGGAAATTGAAATAAGAAGTATAATAATGACAAAATTACAAATTTAATGAGTTACTATGAATGAGATAAAATTAGTAAAAAACAAAATAATGGAAATAAAATATCTGAAAGGATGCATGAAATGATAGATGTAGGCCCAGATATTCAAAGCTTTGCGTGGTGCGCAAACCATTTGCATGGGTTTAGCATGGGATTAGTGCGGGGCTGCCATATTCAAAAGGCCAAATAGCGCATGCAAACTGCATTAGTGCCGGGCAAACCATAATTATATGCAAGGGGCAAAGTGAACATGAATACAGGCGCTATAAGATATTCAGTGACTAGCGCCGCACTAAGGTGTTTAGCGCGACTTGGCACGACCCTTAGAGTGGTACAAATTACTGCCTTGGAAAAGCTGGTCTTAACCCTGGGCAAATAGCTTTGCATGACATTGGTGCTTTGTGCAGTGTTTGTGCGGGATTTGGGCAGCTTGCACGACCCTTACATATGATTATGACACTTAGAAAATGCCTGACATGGAGGACACAGGCTGCTCACTGATGGCACCACCATGATGCCAATAGCTGCCACCAGTCCCAGCCAAGCACAGACAGTAAGGGGTGATCTGACCCACAGGGGACATCATGGTAGTGTGGCCATACAGGACACACCTGCAGACCATACATCTGTGGTGACCAACAGATGCCAGCACACACATGCAGCACTGTGGGCATGGTGGCCATTGAGGGGAGGGCGTACAAGTGGTCAGACCTCACCACAGCCCAGGTGTGGCCACAAGGCTGGGACACATCACATAGTGCACATGGGCCAGTAGTGGGAATACCCCACCACCTGTGTGCCTGTCGGATCTTACATGCCCCTCCAGCCACATACTGCACAACTGTACAGATGCCACAGCACACACAGCCGGCCATGTATATGTCACTGTGAGCATCCCATGCCACAGGTGCAGCATCTGTTGTGCACACAACAGTGAAACAGTACTGTCCACTGTCAGTAATCACCTGCAAGCTGGGCCTATCACTGTGTACAGTGCAATGGTCATCACTACCCTACATACCATAGGCATTGCTGTGTCCCTTACACTACCAGCCCCCCTTGCTACTGTAGTGTCTGCTGTGCACTGTAGCATAGCCTACAGTGTGATGGTTGCATGCAGCACCACCACTGCCTGTGCCTATGCTGTGTTGTCCCCTGGGGCACACAGTGCTATGCTGTACTGCATACATGTAGCCTGCAGCAACCATCATGCTCTGTCAGACTGACCTATAGGTGGAGCTGCGGCCAGACCTGACCAGCCCTTGTACTTCCAGACTGACCTACAGGTGGAGCTGTGGGACCCTGCAGTAACGCTAGGCAAACTTCATGCAAATCAGGGAATAATGAGATGCTAATTTGGCTGTTTGCCCAGAGAATACCGAAGTAGGCTCATTTGCATGTCACTTTTGAATATGGCAAATCTTAGCACCGGGCAAACAGCTTAGCTCCGCGCTAAAGCCGCGCTAATGTGTTAGTACGGCGCTAACAGTTTGAGGAATATTATACAGTTTTGATCACTGTTCATTCACATCTGCTGCTGCCTGCAGCTGTACAGGGTCCACGCATTTGCTGGCACACACATTGGCCACATAATTCATCTCTACCTGCCCTCACATCGTTGTACACTGTGTTGTTGTTGTGGTTTGCACTTTCTGATTGCTATATTCAGTGCTGTCTTATTCCAGGACTATGTTTGCCCTGCACTCCCAGCCCAGTTTGCACGGCCTCATTCCCTTGCTATATTCAGAAGCTGTTTGCCCCAGGCTATTCCTTTTGAATATAGCTTGCTTTGTGCTCCAGGCCAAGTTTGCCTGCCGGGCAGTGTTAACTTAGCCCAGGGGCAAAGTTTTGAATATCTGGCCTGTAATCTTTAAAAGAGTGAAACAGGTCCATTCTGCTGATTTACTGGATTTATTGGGACAAAAGGAGGCAATAGCCCATTGAGATTGTCCCCACACACAAGTGGGTCAGAGGTTCCCCTAGTTTAGCATCCTATTAGAAAGTAAGTAGGTATTCAGCCTCTTTTTAAATGTTACAAATGTACTTTGGTTAACCAAATCATATGACAACCTATTCCAGTCTTTAATTGTTCATACCGTAAAGTAATTGTCTCTTTTAGATGTCTTAGTCCTGGGTACCATTAACTGTTTGCTATGAGAATGTAAAATCTTACTCCTGATATTGTGGTAAAAGAAAATCTGGGCAAATTATGGTCTAACCAGACCTGTAAGAAGCAAAAGACAGAGCTGAATAATTGCCTAATGAAAAGCAATAAAAGAAAAAAATAGACAAATTAAATTATCTGAGGTAATTCTATAACAAAAAATACTTTTACAAGGAAAATAAAAATATCAAGTACAAATGTGGAAGACATTTAATTAGGTTATTGTCAGAAAAGACTCAAGAACTTTTTGGACACCATTGGCCTATGGGACCACTAACTGGGATAAAAATAAATTAGCTCCTATAACTGAGGAAGAATGCATAAGTTTTTCAAACAAATATTTTATTTGCAGGACATGAAATAATAAGATAGAATGATGATTATATATATATATATATATATATATACATTCTTTGCAAAATACTTCATTAATGCACTAGTTAGGTTAATTTAATGCCACAAAAGTAGGGAAATGTGGCATTAGGGTTTCCAACCCTAACTGCCAACCCCATTAGCAAAAGGAAAAAAAGCATTAGGGTTTTGGATCTCAGGAGCTTTGGCAAATCAGTGATGGGGTCTTCCTTGGGGTTGTCAACCCTAATGCTCTCTCCTAACTCCCAGCCCATAAGCTCCAGTCCGAAGCATAAGGTACAGCTTCAGAGCAGTGCCTCATAGTGGTACACTCTTCAAAGGTAGAGAAGTGTGTCGCACAACATGTTGCCAACATAATTTGTTGTTGCTTTCTTGGGCTCTGCATGAAGAAAGGAGATCATGTTTGACATTGTTTTCTCAGGTAATGGGGTGGGTATTAGGGTTGGCAACCCCTAGAAAAGACCCCACCACTGATTCGCTAAAACTCCAGAGACCCCAAACTCTATTTTATTTTCTTTTGCTGCTTGGAGGTGGGGGTGGGAAGTTAAGGTTGGAAACCCTAATGCCACATGTCCCTACTTTTGTGGCATTAAGTTACCCTAACTAGTGCATTAACGAAGTATTTCGCAAAGAATTTCCTTTCTTTTTGAGATAATAGAATCTTACCCTTATTCATGCAGGTCCCAAAAGTAAAACTGTGCAAGGCCCTTTGGGCTGTGCACCATGAGAAGATTATGTCCACCTGCAGAAATGCAGGGCCTGGCACATTCACTCTCTACATATTCACTCTTTACACATTCACTTTCACACATTCACTCTTTTTTTATTTAATTTTGTCCCCAAGTTTTCAAGATAGTCATTTTATGACTGCCCTTATAAACATGACTTACAGCAGGTAACCAGTTAGATAAGTGAATCCTGAATCACACAGTTGTAAACTGTGCGGTCAGAATAGTGCTTTTCAATACAGAAACAGGGATAGAATGCCGCATGTCAGGTTAGCGCTATCCCTGTGGCTGTATTGCAGGCACAGGACAGGGGGGAGGGAAAGGGATAAAGTCTCTGCTGGGATGGGTTCTGTCAAGCAGTTGCCATGGCATAGAGGGTAGCGCCAGAGGTAGCAAAGGGCAGGAGAATACAGGTGGATAGGGGTTTGATTCCTGGCTCAGGGGAGGTATGCATCCTTTATTTTTGTTAAGTGGCACTGTGTGTTTTTTTTTTGTTTGTTTCTCCGCTCTCCTGACCTGCAGGGGTACTGTATCTGCCCCCCATGCCATTCCCCTTCCCCTCCACAATGCCCCCAGAGGATTCACCCCTTCCCTGAGTTGCCTCCCCCCAGGGGTGATTTTAAATAGTGGGGGGTTGGTGGGTGAAGCCCCCCATAATAGGGGCACAGGATGGAGCCCCCCGCAAAAACAGAAATCTGTGTATTTTTTTATGTGGTAGTGGTCCATGTCTTCAGAGACCACTATCATTGCCTCAAGGTTTCACTCCTTCCTTGAGTTGCCCCCCAGAGGTGATTATAAATAGTTGGGAGTTCAGGGGGCTGAGTCCCCACTAAAAACAGAAAACTGTGTTTTTTTGTAAGGTAATGGTCCAAGTCTTTGGAGACTGCTACCATTGCCACTGTTCTTGTGGTCAGTGTTTTGGGTGGGCACTATTGTGGAGAGTGGCATTTTTTCTTTGCTCTTGTGGACCACACTGTTTTAGCATATGTGATCCTGACCTAGTGCCCTTACAACATTTATAGTATATTGGCCAAAATGTCATTTTGTACCATAAGTGCAAAAAAACATCTTGTCCAGGATTTAAAAAATTATATCTGTCACATTTATGGTGTGGTGTGGAAAAATGGATGTTGAAAGTTTGGAGTCAAAATATTGAAAATTAACAAAGTTCTAAATGAATGTTGAGATACTGCAATATTCAGTCATAACCTGAGCCCAGGCGGTTTGGAATTTTGATCTGAAATGTTTAGGTTACAAAGGGCTTGTCCCAGAATGGTTGGTGCCTTTCATTGGGTTGGTGAAAAAAATATTAATCTGTTCCCAGTTTATTAGGATTTGAAATGTTGGTTCTGATCATGCTCAGTAGGGTGTCAAACATCTATCCAAAAGACCCTACTGAACATGCTGAGAACTGAAATTTCAAATCCTTATAATTTGGGAATGGATTAATATTTTTTTTACCAAACAAGTGAAAGGTGCCAGTCTGGGGCAGGCTCTTTCTACACTGAGACTTTCAGACTAAAATTCCAAACTGTCTGGGTGCTAGGTGATGACAAAAAGACAGCACCCCCACATCAATTTTTCTCCAAACACACTATATGGATCTCAGAATCCACACATCCAACCAAAACGAAACTTGGCACATCAAGAGACCTTGCCTCCTGTACTAAGCATGCAAAAGTTCATCCAAATCCATTAAACAGGAGCAAAGCTATTAAAGTGCAAAATTATGGGACTACATAAAACAGCCTACTCAACCCTAACCACAGTGGTGCTACGACACCATTGTAACATATATACTGTATATATATACAGCCCAGATGGTTTGTAATTTTGGTCTGAAATTTTCCGGGTAGAAAGGGTGCGCCTCGGAATGGTGCCTTACATTGCTTCGGTGAACAAACACTGATCCATTCCCAAGCTATAAGGATTTGAAATTTCAGTTCTGAGCATGCTCAGTAGAGTATCAAATGTTTATCCAAATGATCCAATTGAGCATGCACAATACTGGAATTTCAAAGTCTTATAACTTGGGAATGGATTAATATTTTCTCACCAAACCAATGAGAGGTGTCATTCTGAGGCAATCCCTTTCTACCCTGAACATGTCAGATTAAATTCCCAAACCCTCTGGGTGCTACATGATGGCAAAAAAAACACAGCAAAAATAATGCTAGTAATGCACTGTAAGGATCTCAGAATCTGCACATCTGACTAGAGCAAAACTTAGCTCTTCAAGAGACTTTGCCCCCCTCCCCCGACCATACTTGCAAAATGTCATGCAAATCTGTTAAACAGTGGCAAAGTTATTAGAGTGCAAAATTAGAGGTTTAACATTAAACAGACCACTCAACCCTAACTATAGTGGTGCTACCACGACACTATAATAAGCATGTGATGTGGGTGATAACATATATTCCTTGCAAAAAAACTCCATTAATACACCAGTTAGGGTAACATAATGCCACAAAGGCAGGGAAATGTGGCATTAGGGTTTGCAACCCTAACTCCCCACCCCACCCCAAGCAGCAAAAAGGAAAAAAAATTAGAGTTTGGGGTTTCCAGAGTCTTGGTGAATCAGTAGTGAGAACTTCCTTGGAGTTGTCAACCCTAATGCTCCCATCTCCCCGAGCCCATAGCCTGTAGTCTGAAGCACAAGGAACAGCTCCAAACCAGTGACTCATAGTGATACACTCTTCAAAGGTAGACAAGTACTGTATGTGTCACCACATGTTGCCAACACAGTTTATTGTAGCTGCATGAAGAAAGTAGATCATGTGTGATGTTATTTGCTCAGGGAATGGGTTGGGGAGTAGGGTTGGCAACCCCAACGAAGACCCCACTATTGATTCACCAAGATTCCAGAGACCCCAAATCCTAATGTTTTTTTTCCTTTGGTGCTTGGGGGTGGGGTGATGACTTAGGGTTGGAATATGTGTTTTAAATAGTTTCATTTTTAAAGGAACACTTTGTTAAATTGCCCTAGTGAGCACCTTTGTTTGTGTGGACTGAAAACCCTAGCACCACATTTCCCTACTTTGTGGTGTTAAGTTACCAGATAAAATGGGCAAAGAAATCCCTGTGTCCTGATTGGCTGAGACTTGGTTCTAGCCGTTGAAGTAAGAGAGTGCTACCACTTGCTAAAACAAGTCCTTGCCAACCAGGGCAACTCACAGAATTCATAAGCCACCTATTTCCTAGTTTCCATCACAAACATGGCTACAGCCTTTACTCATATATGAAAAACTTCAGCTAGGCCCTAAAAATGAAAGTCCATTAAATTAAATAAAGTAAGTAAATAATTGAATGTTATTTACACTCATGAGCTCCCCCTTACACACACAAATTTAAAAAACTCAAGTACTATTCAGAGTTTCCATTGCTGGTGTTTCTTTGATGACCATGAACCCCCCCGCCACACACACACACACACACACACACCTATCCCCATAGCTTTTCCAAAGAACTCGCTGCTCCTTACCAGGTAACAGATAAAATTGAGGTTCTGGCTCCACTTCAGGCCTGTGTGTGTCTTCATTTGTATGCCAGTTGAACTCTGAAGAATGTTGAATTCATGTATTCCATGTTATCATTCTGTGTGGGGGAGGAGGTGAGCATTCTACTACTGGAATAATGCAGAGTTTTGAATTATTCTATTCCATGTTAAACAATCACACAATGTATTGAGTGTGAAGAAAGACAGATGACTGACAGGTGAAAAACATCTGTGGAAGGACTATTTTACATTGTTTAGCAACATTTTAGTATTTTTTTGTGACTTTTAAAACTTTTGGAATGTTCTTTTTTTCAAAGTTACCTATGGGCCCATTTTATATAAGCAATAAGACATGGCTGGGTATTGGTAGTACTGAGATACCTGCACACCCAGAGGCTGAAGGCACTCTACCTGTGGTCTCATGCGTATCTACGCCTCTGGGTGTGCGGGTTTCTCAGTACTACCAGCACCCAGCCATGTTTTCCCTAACTGATGCATTAACAAAGCTTTTTGCAAAGGATTTTGTGTCTTTTTAAGACAGTGGAATTATATCCTCATTCATGGAGGTCCCATTGGGACCTGCATGAATAGATAGAGACACCCTGCACCAAGAGAAGACTCTGTCCACCTACAGTAGTGCAAGACCCTTGTGGGCCCTGCACTTCCATGCAGTGACAGATGTGAAGAATTCATCCGGCTGTATGGTGGGTAGTGGTGGGCGAAGTGGGCTCAATCCACTCCGCAAAGTGATTCGCGGAGTAGAGGCAGATTCGTAGAGTACTTCGCGTTATAATGTGTAACGTGAAATCCATTGAAAACAATGACTTCACGTTACTCTGACTTCCCAGACCACTACTCCATCAAATTTTAAGGGGAAGTGTAGTGAAAGCAATGCACTTCGCCTTGTTTTTAAGCTCTGAAGGTGAATTTTGCAGTGATTCATGGGATCTTTGCCTTGTTTTTAATCTCTGAAGGTGAATTTTGCAGTGATTCATGGGATTTCAGGTCACATGGGCTCTGTATTGATCTGCACAGCCTCAATTTGAGGTAGTGCGTGTAGGAAGATGTTGGAGACAGTGTGCTCTGAGAGCTGTCTGTGATTGAAACCTTCTAAAAGCTGTTAAAAAACATTTTTTAGTTTTTTGGGGGGCTCAAACTTTAGTTAATCGATTGTAGGAAACCCTCCTGTGCTCATACCATCGAGTGTTTTTGTTTGTGTGTGGATTTTGAATGTTAATGTACAACATTGAGTGTGTGTAGTAAAAGACAGTGAAAGTGTGCTTTGGGGGAGGTGCATATCTGTGGAGTAGGTAGATTTAAGTTGGAGAAATAGGGATTTCTTTGTTTTTTGGTTATATTTTTGTTATATAACTGACTGTGTTAATGTACACATGGTAATATTGTCAGTAATTGTTGAAATTTTCTTGCTGATCGTGTGTTGTGTGGATCTGGTGCAACAGTTCATAATTTCAGGTTGTTTCCAATACGTGGCATATTACTGAACTTTTCAATTTGCTACACATCACTCATTCACCATTGTAGACAAACTGTTCTGTGTGTGTGTGTGTGTGTGTGTGTGTGTGTGTGTGTGTGTGTGTGTGTGTGTGTGTGTGTGTGTGTGTGTGTGTGTGAGTGCATGTGTCGTGTTGCGTGACATCAAATAATACACCTTTTATTGTGCCACAGTGTAATTGCAGGCACAGCAGTGTGAACCTGCTATAAACTGCAGCTGCTTGATTTTGTGTTGCTATCATGGTATCTGTTCTTTGTTTTCCTGCTTGTACTGCCGTAAACATCTGCAGTCAGTGCTCCCCCCACACCCCCACCGGCAAAAGGAATTTTTTTCTAGATTGGATTGTTTGTGACCTCAACACTACTGGTTACTGAAGATGTTTTCACTTGTGAATTTGCGTGACCGTCTCTATCTGTTGCTGAAGCCACAGTTGTTTTGGCTTCACATCCAGCGTCCCCCCAATCAGAGAGTGAACGTACCAAAATCTAAATTTATTTAGAATATTGTTGTTGATCCCCCAAAATGCCCGCAAAGAAATGTGCAAGCAAAGCTGGTTCTCACCATGGCACTGCTGCCAGTAAGATAGTCTGTGGGCATAGGTAGTATGCAAACCTTTTACAGAAGTGCATTGTTGATGTGAGGAAAGGTATTTCTCCTGCAATGTTTTTTACAGCCTAATCAGTAGCTTCACTCATAGTTGGAGGAGATGATGTTTTCCCAGCCGGTGGTGTTAGTGTAGTTGCTGGTGGTGGTAGTATGAGTATTGCTGCCTCAAGTTCGAATTCTGAGCAGTGTACCATACCCAAAAATATAGTGGAGTGTGAAGCAGTGCAAGTGAGTGGCAGTGTAGATGATGTCATACTTCCCAGTAACATCCCAGTAACTGAACCTGAGGATTCTGATAATCATGTCAATGATAGCATACAATGTGATATTTCGTCCACCACAGTTCATGTCATGCATTTTCCATGCAGTGATTCACAGTGCGGTGAAAAAATATCAGGTGATGGTGGTGTAGATGATGATGAATGTGATGCTGATGATGTTGCTGTGGTTGCAACATGCAGTCCACATGCCAGCATCCAAGCAGAAGATGTGGATGTGTGTGATGTTGATGAACATGATGATGATGTAATTGACCCCAGTTGGGAACCGGAGAAAAAGAAATTCAAGGTGGCTGTGTCTGAGTCTGTTTGCAGTAATCCCCCCCTGTAAAAACTTGTGATTTAACAGTTTCAGTTGATGCTGATGACCCAGTAATAATGATAGGTAGTCGTGGTGGTCAGTTGCAGTCCAGGTGTGCAGTGCCTGAAACATCATGTAGCCCCATCCCCCACTTCAGTGCTTAAAAGAACGGAGTTAAATAAGCAGCATCATGGACATGTTAAAAGTAGAGCATCACAATCCCTTGTTTGGGATTTTTTTGTTCAAGATGCAAATGAGTCAGTTGCAATCTGCCAGGTTTGCCATGTGTGTGTGTGAGTCGAGGTAAAAAGTGGAGCCATCTGGGCACAGGAGGACAGCATACACATCTTAACAATAGGCACATGGCATTGTGGACCCAGCACAAGATGGCAACTAATACCACAGTGGGACATTCACCCTTGTCAGCAACCATAAAGAGCATGTTATCCCCTTCCATGAGTGTTAAGTCTAGCAGGAAATTAAATGTGTGCAGTAGTGAGGTAATAAGAGCAGAGGATTACTTCAGGCATGATGAGGTGGAGGAGCAGAATGATTTTGAAATGTTGTTCAGTGCTGGTGAGATTAGCAGTTTTGGTGGTGGTGGTGAATGCAGTATGGCTAGTGCAAGTGGTACATCAACCTCGGTTGCCAAATCTGGCACAATAACTACATTTCTGGGTTTGTCATCATCACCTGTGCAACTGTCTTCAAAAGTCCACCCTCCACCCCCTGCCAATGCCATTCATCACAGAGCAGAATCATTTGTCATCACACCCCGTGTAAAACATTTAAGTCAGCCCACGTTACAGAGTGTTTTTGCACATAAGCTGAAGTACCCACCCCAATCATACAGTGTCACGTGAACTTAATACTGCTGTAGCTGAAATGCTGGCAATTGATCTTTTGCCCTTCTTCTTTGTGGAGAATTCTGGGTTCTGGCGGTTTGCTGCACGTGCCTGTCCAAAATGGAAAGTCCCATCCAGGACATACTTTTTGACCCATGCTGTCCCAGAGTTGTTCCATACTGGGTCCAACTCAGTAAGACATGCCCTTTAACATTCCTCCTCTTCAGTCACTCATTTCAGTATGGATATGTGGACAAGTGGCAAAACCGTGGGGAGTTCATATTTGTGTATAACTGCACACTGGGCGCAGGTGCCGGGGGTTGTCTGTGATGTTGGTAGTGTGAATAATCAGTGCAGTAAGGTGGATTGTCGTGGTAGCAATCTTCCAGGAATTCAACAGCATGCAACGATTGCTAAGCACAATGTGACCTGTTCACACACTGGTAAAAACATGTTAGACATGGTACTGACTGAAACGGACAAGTAGCTGAACCCCCCCCCCCGTCCCTGAGAGCTGGGTTCATAGCAAGTGACAATGGGTCAAATGTGGTGAAATGCATCACGAATGGTGTATTTTTTCCTGTTCCATGCATGGCCCATTGTTTAAATCTTTTGGTGCAGGAGTTTTTGCAGCACCCTGATGTAAAGGAAATGCTGAATGTTGCACGCCATATCTGCTTTCACTTTTCATAATCTGGAAAGACCTGTGACCAACTGCGGCAGTTGCAGATGCAAAATAGCCTGCCTCAGCACCACTTGAAGCTGGAAGTTGTCACCTGATGGAACTCCACTTTATACATGGCAGAGAGGTTGTATGAACAATACAAAGCCATCTCAGAATATCTTGTGATGCACACTAGCCGTGATAGTTCCGGGGCCTCCATGTCTATGACAACTGAACAGTGGCGCCTCATGGACTCTGTAATAACAATTTTACGGCCTTTTGAATATGCCATACAGGCAGTGAGTGGCGAGTCTTCCTCCATTAGCCAATAAATTCCACTGCTGCGGGTGCTGAGGCAGACATTGGTGAATGTACAGCATCGCCTTGATGTTGACGGAGACAGTGCTAGCAGTATGTTGCTGCTACACATGCTGACAGTAATCGACCAGAATTGTCACATTTTGAGTATTCAGCATAGTGACATCTTTGCCAGAGCAACAATGCTGGACCCACGATACAAACATGGAATTGCATCAGTACTGGAGGGAGGGCCTGAACAGGTAAAAAATCTCAGTGGTCAACTGGTGCGCTTGGTTCATGGGGCACAGAAGTCACATGCCATGGTCAGCAAACCTCAGTAGCATAATGAGGCTGAAGGTGTACCTGGAGGACCATCAAGCATATCCTGCAAGGGGAAGGGGACTGCAGTTCCAGGTGGTCTGTCATCCAAAGTGGCTGGCGACAACCCACTTTGGGAGGTTTTGCTCATAGTGGGGATTTGTGAAATAAATGATTCCAGAGAACAGGATGATGCATCAACCACTGAACTTAGTGCGGCACAGAAAATGATTGAGTCATATTTGTCTGAAAACAGGCATCTGACAATAACTGATGATCCTCTTTTGTACTGGAGTGGAAAGGTCAGTGAATGGCCAGAGCCGACTGCAGTGGCACTGAAGTACCTCACATGCCCACCCACCAGTGTAAGTGTCGAAAGGGTATTCAGCTCAGCAGGCGAAATAGTCAGGGATCATCGGACAAACCTGTCTCCTGCAAATGATAGAATGAGAGGCACATACCAGCACAGACTGCAACCTCGGTAGTCATACCTCGGCCTAGTCATGGTGGTTTTGGTGATGTGGAAATGGACCAGCCTGGTGGCACTGGTAGTGGCAGCATGAAACAGCCCACCACTGACATAGATGACAACACAATGGAGAAAGAATTTCCTAGTGGCCAGACTTCAGACATAGATGACTGTGAGGGCAGCTTTCTTTATTATGATGATGATGTGGTTAATGTTGGCAGGTTTTTACTGAAGTTGTTAAAAGGTGGTGTGCCCCCCCCCAGACCACCACCACCACTGGGACTGATGTTAGCCACTGCCACCACTGAGCATGAGTTTGTATGCCCCTCCCGGACCACCACCACCACCGGGACTGATATTAGCCACTGCCATCACTGAGGATGAGTTTGTCCACCCCCCAGATCACCACCACTGGGACTGATGTTAGCCACTGCCACCACTGAACATGAGTTTGTCTGCCCTCCAGACCACCACCACCGGGACTGATGTTAGCCACAGCCACCACTGAGCATGAGTTTGTCTGCCCCCTGACCACCACCAACGGGACTGATGTTAGCCACTGCCACTGCTGAGCATGAGTTTGTACACCCCCTGGACCACCACCACTGGGACCAATGTTAGCCACTGCCACCACCACCAGATACAGGAAGATATAACAGAGAATGTCATGGGCCCGGTGGTGCCGAGGATTGAGGCGCTGGACACCACACCTCGCACCATGTCAGCAACCCGGGTTTGGGACCAGGCTCGGGTCATTGGGGGTTGGCTGGGGAAGAGAGGCTGGAGCATCCGGGGACAGTGCACCTTCTCCAGGGGAAGGGGGGACTTCCAACCCAGCAAGCGGCGACCCCTGGCGGAGGCTGGGGGAAACAGCAAGCTGGAGTCTCAGGGGTATGATTGGTTGCAGGCATCGGCCGGCAGCCAATCAGCATCGGGGGCTGCTTCTTCATGGAAGTGGGGGGATGTTGCGGATGCTGGCAGATGCCTTAACACATGGGCATGTAGCGTCCCATGAGGAACATGGGAAAAAAATCCTCAGAGCCAGGATGATGGAATGCCGAGCTGGGTCCCAATGTGCCAACACCTGCCTGTGACCCAGGACCCTGATGAGATTTCAAGATTCAGGGACCCCACCTGAGGGGTTTCCATGGCTGGATGGAGGGACCGGAGGTTGCAAGGTAGGTGCTGGCAGGGGCAGGCTTAATGGGTGATTCTTGAAGGATGCGGCTCTGCAGGGCAGTAGGAGGGGAAAATAGAAATTTCAAAACAACAGAGAATGTCATCATGTGCCGCAGGTATCACCACCAGCACCCATCACCAGTGTCATTCAGACAGTATTTCCCCATTACATTTATATTTACCATGCCAAGGCAGAGGGAGTTGAACATGAGATCACATCCATTAGCCACAGGCACAAAGCTTCTTAATATTTAAACTATAAAGTGAGTATGTGTACTCATGTTTGTTATGCTGCTTCACTTCCTTTAGTTGTATGTTTTGTTTTCTATAGCTTTTCAGAGCTGCAATGGTCAAACACATACAGTAAACTTATTTTGTTTTTTTACAGGTTAACAAAAAAACTCTCCTTGGCTGAAAGTTGGTACGAATGGTACTGCAGCTGTACCATACAGAGGAACATATGGACTAGCCATTTGAAATCCATTCTGGTAAGTATCAAGATTTGATTTCATCCATTCAATTTTTTTTGAAAGACTGAGTATGATTCGTAAACTAGGTGACGTGTAGGTCGCCAAAACTATTTCTGTAAGATAGCATTCCTACACTGTATTCTGAACTTGCAGCTGTGCAGCCCTGACCATGACAGTGTTGAAAAAGTTGCACACAGGTTGTGTTACTTGACAAGATGTGGTTTTGAAATGTAACTTGACTTGAGATTGAGAACCAGGGACAAATTACAATCAAGTTGTAAGAAGTCATTCATTTCTTTTTTTTAGGAAACTTCCAGATGCTTTGTTGTTGTGTCAAAGTGGCCTTATCCAAAGAAGCTCTTCAACATCAGGCCCCCTCCCCCGGGCTGGGGCACACATGCAACACGCAGAAGTCGTTTCATTCGATGACCATGACCATCATTAACAACCAGACTCGAGAAGGTTGTAGATGAACTCTATGAAGAAGTTACCAAATAAGAAACCATTACAGACAAACCTGCAAATATGCTTCTCCCCACCCCCCAAAAAAATACTTTCCTTCATTTGCTTGAGAGTTATCCATCTCAAATTTCTATGCAAAAGGTTCTCATCGAGCACTGGAATGTGCACACCAACAGTATCTGTGACCTGTGATACAAAACCATACAATGAGTACATGTCCATGTCAACCCCCCTCACCTACAAAATACACAAATATATATCTATATATATATCAACTCACCAAAGCTACTATTAGTGTACAGACAAAGGGCACCCTTCCATCCAGTTGAGAAGATCACATTGCATTTGCTGGAATCGCAGCACACATTGGACCAGCAACAGTTTGCTCATGGCCATCATTTTATTCTGGGGGACTTTGTATGTGCCGAAATGGTCCCATTTCACTTTGTTACCACTTGCCAATTTTCTGGACACAAGGCAGATGCATTTTGTGTGTTGTGATTGTGAGCTCATGATGTCATATTGACATTATCAATTAAAGCAGCATTGCAAGAATGTCATGACAATTTTGAACTGTACTTTATGCTATTTTACATTGCCAGCCACTAGTTATCTCCGATTCATGACTTGAATGATACCCTTCTTTTCACAATTTCTGTCTGCTTTACTACTTGTTGTCATGTATGAAAGAAATATGAGCACGCCTTTCAATATTGTTCTGACCAGGTTTGTATTTATTTGCAGCTGCTTTTCAATAAATATTGTTCTGTGGTGTCAGAAAACACTGCCTGCTGCATAACTGCTAATTTACAACAGAAGTGATATATAACAACTAACTGATGTGATGGAGAAAAGCAGCGGAAAATACTGTCAAAGACCTGGTCAGCGCCATATTAAAAGGAGTGTTCCTTTCATTATTTCAGACATGAAAAAAAGTAGTAGAGCAGACTCAAATACTGGAAATTATAGTATCATACAAGTCAGGATGTAAGTAAAGTAAGTGGCAATGTAACATAGCATTAAAAAATATAGGTCAGAGTTCTCAGATTGTTGCACTGCTGCTTTACAGAGATTCTCCACGTTACATAGTTATAGTGTTGCACCTAATATGTGGGCACCTTACTTCCAGGGAAAGCTTTCTTGCTCGACATGTCCTTACATAGTGTAATACATTTCTGTGAAAACCTCCCATAATTTCATTAAAGTGTGTCGCATCACAGAGGAATTCCCATGCAGAAAAGCCGCCCAAATTCTGCCCCCCTTTCTCAGCAACATTAGAACATGATGCCAGGGGGAGCACGGGTGCATGCACCATTATCCAGCAGCTTTCTGAATGTTTCTTTATATTATAATGTCCAGTTTGTGGTGAAATGTGTGGGCACATTTCCAGTAACACCCAAGAGTCGGGAGCAGTCCAATAACACCCGACCACCCACCCTGTGTGCGCACTCCTCTCCTCTGCCCACACCCATGTGCCACAGACTCTCCTCATCCTGGGTCAATCATGCACGAGTCCTCGACTATGACCGATGCCTCAATACTCTGACCTTCACCCGCACTCACAGTCTCACACTCAGACACGCACACACACAGTCACACACACACAAAACAAAACTTATAAAAAAAAATCCAGTAACAAAAAATCAATGAAGATGTAGCTTTTATAAAAGCTGTATTTTGTGCTTCAAATCACAACGATGCAACTAGAAAACAAACTCAGCCGGCCCACCGGCACGGTGGTTGGATTTCCACTTGCAACCAGTGACCTGGGTTCTGGAACAAGTATGGGTTGCTGGAGGGCCAGCCGGGGGGGGAGAAGGATTGCGCCTCCAATGGACAGCTCTCCTTCTCCGGGGGGAGGGTAAGGGACTGGTCCGGCACCTGCTGGCTCCTAGCGGAGGCTGGGAGTATCACAGGATGCATGGCCCAAATGCCAACTGGGGGGAGAGTGGACAACGGCGTATGCCGTGACGTCACTACGCTGCCCCCAACAGAAAAAGGGAAAACTTGCTCGCTGGCTGCTGGATGATGGCTTTTCATTCCCTGAGTGCCTCCAGGCCTTCCCAAGGCCTCCTGCTCCTCAGTAGCATCCCCAGGCCCTAGAAATGTGAGCTAGAGCCATCCCCTCTCCCCGGTGCCTTCCCCCTTGGAGGAGGGGGACCTGCCCGGCAAAGGGATAAGCCA
The DNA here is from genome assembly GCA_016271365.2 of Neoceratodus forsteri. Lineage (NCBI taxonomy): Eukaryota > Metazoa > Chordata > Ceratodontiformes > Ceratodontidae > Neoceratodus > Neoceratodus forsteri. The sequence continues at coordinate 1,650,144,956 of CM057453.1, forward strand.
GGATATCCCGGGGATCAGCTGCCATATGGGGACCAGAGGAGGGCTGGGTAAGGACAGTGGGGCTGGAGGGAGCCTGTGGAGCCCGAAGGAATGGGGGACCAGTGAGCACAGAGGGTAAAAAAAACAACAAAAGAAAACAAACTCTCTTCTCTACACCAAAAAGGTTTCCTCCTTCTACAACTGCAAAGGAGAAAGTGAAAGTAACTGCTTTTCTGACTCACTTCCTTCCTGCCTGGTTAAAGCATGTGACTTACAGTATGTAAGCCAAGTGATGTGTGGGGAGCTGCCTATACTGTCACTTCGCCTTACTTCGTTTTAAGGTGTAATGACAACACGAAGTCAAAATGAGAAGGTGAAGTGAGCACTTTACAGTGGCCACTTCTCATAGCGTTCCACCAATGCGAAGTGGCCACTTTCCTGTCCACTTCGCTGGCAGATTTTAAATTTGCTGCATCTTTAGCTGCAGAACTGCATGGCCCTGTGGTCCCTACACTTCCGTGTAGAAGCAGATACAGAAGCACAGTGCAAAAAGTAAATTTGTCAGGCAATGCACAGGGCCTTCTGCAACCCATGGGTGGAGAGGTGCAGGGCCCTATGCCAAGAGAACAGTTGTCTTCACTATAAGGTAGCTGCGCACATGCGGACAACCCTACATCTTTCAATCCCTGGGTGGGGAGTTGTCACATAGCACCATCTCCCCACCCTCACTCCACCTAGCTGCATCAATGAACTGACCACTGAACTTAGTTCACTGGTACGGGATCACAAAGCATACTGCTGGAGTCAAGACTGGCACTACACATAAAGTTTGTCAACTATAGATGTGTGCGTGTGTGTGTGTGTGTGTATATATATATATATATATATATATATATATATATATATATATATATATAGTGACAGTAGTGCCACCATAGTTAGGGTTGAGGAGCCATTTACATGTTAAACCCAAAATTTTGCACCTTAATAACTTTGCAACCATTTGACTGATTTGCCTGAAATTTAGAATGCTTGATCAAGACCCATACGCCTTGGGATCTGCCAAATTTCGTACTGGTCACATATACGGCTGCGGAGTTATTAAGCATGATCTGCGTGCGCATTTACGTTTTTCTGGAATTTTACTGTCACACCTACAGGTAGCACGGTTTGTGCGACTGGTCCAAACTCTTCAGAGAACGTGCAGCCAGGGTTCCCGATGTGCCTTTTGAAGATTTCATAAAAAAATATTAAACGGTTCAAAAGTTATTCAAAAAACAATTTCCCATTATAAGTCAATGGGAAAAGTTAACAAAAAGTTCAACAGTGTCGTAAATGCACCTTTTAGTGTCGCAAATGGCCCTTTTACTGTCGCAAATCCGCCATTTTGTTTTCAGTTAGTCATCAGAAAAATGCTTGGCATTTATAATTGGTACCCTCTAGCAACCTAATTGAGGCAGTATAGCGTAGTGGTCTAAGGCTCTGAGCTGTAAATTTAGTGACATCCAGCAGATCAGACCTGGGTTTGAATCCCACAGCTTCCACTTGCATACTGTGTGACCCTGAGCAAGTCACTTGTGCTCCCAGGTCGCTCCTGTAAAAAAGCTTTCAGCTTAATGTGCTATACCTGGTTAAACAACTAAATAAAAAAAAAAAATTATTTTTGTATTCACCTAGTCAGGCCCTAAGGATACTAGCCATGTCTTTATTTTGAGGTAAAGCACCCCAGAAATATGTTTTTCAAATTTCTGGAAAAAAGTACTTTTGCAAAATACTGTCGCACTTGTGACACTTTCGAATGAATTTGTGAAAGCTTTCGCAAACTTCGACAGTACTTTTCTAGGCTGTGGGAAAATGACAGCAATTCTTTGGTACCCTGCTGCAAAAGAATGGTTTGGTGTTTTGGACTGAAATTTGGAGGGAACACAGCTGACATCCCACAGATGTGCCTTTCAGTGTTTTGCTGAAAAAATATTACATGGTGGCAAAGTTATGGCATGCCAAAGTTGACGCTTTTTCCTATAGGATAACATTAGTGTCTGACGCATTACAGGAATCCTTTGGCGTCCTGCTGCAAAATAACGGTTTGGTCTTTTGGGCTGAAATTTGGAGGGAACACAGACAACATCCCACAGATGTGCCTTTTTGTAGTTCGGTGAAAAAATATTACAGGGAGCCAAAGTTATGACACTCTGAACTTCTCTTTTTTCCCCCATAGGATAACATTACGGCATTCGCCGCGCCTGTCAGGGCCCGTATCTCGGAAACGGTGCGAGAAACGGACTTTTCATCAGAAAATTGCTTAGCCCATTAATAGCGAGGAAAGTCATAAATCATATGATTTTTTAATTTTTTTTCTACGTCGTACGGTTCCTGAGATAGCAATTTAGTATTCCAACTCCTCATTTTCTGCTCCAAGAACCATTAATATGCATACATTCTTTGTACTCACTGTCTTTCTTTATGCAGCTTTTGGGGAAAACCAGCCTGTGCACTTACATTACTGTTACCGTTAACGTTTTCGCTTGTGGTTCCATTCCCGTTTCACTTACCGTTCATGTCTACACCACCATGTGCATTACCCTTTGAGTTTTCATTTGCACTTGCTTTTGCGTTGTTTTTAACATTTCTGTCTACACTACTGTTTCTCTTTCTGTTTCGCTTTGCGTCACCATGCGCATTACTATTTGCGTTTGCGGGCACAATGCTACTATGTGACAAGACATCATGGGCCCCGCGTTCCTGCCACTGCCGCTTTACATTCACTATTTCTTGTTATTCTCAAAAAGAAAGGGAATTAGAGGCAAAAAACTCTGTTTAATTCATTAGTTAGGGTTGTTCCACACTGACAAAAGCGAGGAAATTCAGTGTTAGGGTTGAAAGACCCCCTTGGCCCCCCTGCCCACACCCCCAACCGGCATTGGGGTGCGCATTAGGGTTGTCTGTCCTAATTCTCACCCCATTCTCCTACACCTCTGCTTCTTTACACATGTGAAGGGGTGAGAGTGAGACAGCGTTATTCAGGTAAACTTTTAAATGAGAATTTGTGAAATGAGATGAATGCAATTACTAGCACGCAGTAACAAAGAACTGTTTCTATGTTCATTAGGTAACATGAATAAGCGACTTGAACTTTTTGGCTGTAGAAGAGCCCAATAAAGATTAAAATAGGTGAATATCATAAAAACTCACACTAACAGCAATTTTGAACATACTTGATGGATTTTAAAGATAGAGCTACATAATACTAAAAATAACAGAATAGGTGAGGGAAACAGAAATGGAAGTTAACATGGAAATGTATAGTGAACAAGTAAATATTAATATTGGTAATACTTACCTAAACTTTTAGATAAGACACTATTTTTGGGACAGCAAAGGTTGGCATGCAGTCAGCGAAATGAGTTATAAGCCGTAAAGGCAATAGTTGAGAAAGGTTTAACGCAGGCACTTACATACTGTAGGTGGTTTCTAACAGAGGCATTGAAGTAATGTAAATATAATTATGAACGGTGATACAGAGCTTTTGAAAGCAAATGAGTAGAACTATGGACTTTGATATGAGATGCTAATCGCGGTATTAAATTAAAATTGTGAATATTTTATTCTACAATGTTTCTATTTATTTTACTATAAATGGTAAAAACTATTATTTTTAATTTGATTTAACAGTTCCCCAGAAGAAGCCAGAAGATTGGCGAAACATTGGGGCATGATTTAAAAATAAAATTAAATGAATGAAGTTGGTTTCGCGTATGGTTTATTATCAGAGTTGGTGCAATTAGGAATTATTACTGTATACATTTGGGCATTTGAAAGCTCTCCAGCATTTGTTTTAAAAATTGCCAATTACCCAATTAAAGTTTTTTTCTGCATCCACCAAGACAGCCAAATGAGGTGCCCCTCGACTTCTGGGATAATATGACAGTGAGAACTGTGTGTATGTTATCTGCATAAACCTCTGTATGGCAACTCTTGTTTTGATCTGAATGCAATGATTAAACTGGAAATGTTTAGGCAGGGAACATTTACTTCTCAATTTCTAGGGTGGTGGAATTGTCATTTCTAGACAGTGGAGCTGTCCTGTAGCAGTAGTCAGTGGAGAAAGATGGCAGAGGTGGTGGAACTGTCATACGTTTTTTTTAACAGGTGGTGCAACTGAGTTCCTAGAGCTCCTGCACAATTTAATCCCTGTCTGGATGTACCATTGTGGTTACTTCAGACAACAAACTAACTAAGACAAGGGAGAGGAGAAAAAGAGGAGAGTCATGGTGATTTACTCTTACGGCTGGGAGGAAGGGCCCCACCACCCCCACCCCTTGCTGGTAACACTGTCAATTAGGGGCAACAGCCCACTAGCACCCCCCCCCACTCATTTGGCTCAGCCTGCTGAAATCCATTCCACCAATCAGGAAGCTTGATGAGCAGATTTTCAGCTCCCAATGTCATTTTCAAAAGTGCTCAGCTGAAGCTTTTTGACTGAGTCAATTTCACCAGCTCCAGAACTTGCAGATGTGCACCAGGAGTTGAGCAGGAACCAGCCACTATCCTAGGCTCCCCCCCCTGCCAATAGCCTCCACACCCTCCATTTATCTCAACTTTCCGAACTCCATTCAATCAATCAGGTGGCTCTATGGGCGGATCTTCAGCTCCCAGTGCTATTTTCGAAAATGCTCAACCAAAGCTTTTTGACTGAGTCAATTTCACCAGATCCAGGACTTACAATTGTTCACCAGGGGTCAAGCAGTAGCCAGCCACCATCTTGGGCTCTCCCACCCCCCACCACCACCACTAGCCTCTAGACCCCCTGTTTGCCTCAGCCTTCTGAACTCCATCTCACCAATCGGTGGTTCTGTGGGCTGATCATCAGCTCCCAGCACAATTTTTAAAAGCGCTCAGCTGAAGCTTTTTGACTGAGTCAAATTCACCAACTCCAGGGCTTGCAGCACTGCACTGTGGTCAAAGTTTTTTGACTGAATCACTTTCACCGGCTCCAGGACTTGTAGTCATACACCAGAGGTTGAGTGGGAGCCAGCCACCATTTTTGGCTCATCCACCCACCCACCTGCCACTAGCCTCTGGACCCCCCTGTTTGCCTCTGCCTGCTAAACTCCATCCTGCCAATTGAGCAGCTCCATGGGCAGATCTTCAGCTCCCAGTGCTGTTTTTCAAAGTGCTCAGCAGAAGCTTTTTGACTGAGTCAGTTTCACCAGCTCCAGGACTTGCAACTGCACACCAGGGATCAAGCAGGAGCCAGCTACCATTTTGGGCTCCCCTCCTCCTGCCACAAGCCTCCATACCCCCTTGTTTGTCTTAGCCTGCTGAACTCCATTCTGCCAATCAGATGGCTGTGTGGGTTGATCTGATCCCAGTGCTATTTTTAAAAGTGCTCAGCCAGAGCTTTTTGACCAAGTCAATTTCACCAGCTCCAGGACTTGCAGCCATGTGCCAGGGGTCAAGCCAAAGACAGCCATTATCTTGGATCTCCCTCCCCCCGTGCCACTGCCTCCAGACCCCTCTGGTTGCCTCAACCTGCTGAACTTCATCCCACCAATCAGGTGGCTCCATGGGCAGATCTTCAGCTCCCTTATTCTTCTGCTCACTATTTGTGGACCTCCACCCTGTGGTCTTTCATGCTAAGGCCAAAGCACAAAGGGCATTGAGGAGTCTGCCTGGAGTCAGCCTGAAGTCAGTCATTTGGCCAGCCATATTGTGCCCTTACAACCCACTACCGAATCCTAGCTGCTACTCTGCTTTGCTGTGAGTACCATTACAACTGACTCTGGGCCGCCTGCCTACCTAAAAAGATCAATGGCAAATATGGATTTGCAAGTATGAACTAATTTGAAGTGAAACACTCCTGTTGAATAAAATCTGCCTTCAAATAAAAGCTGTGTCTTTTTTTGTCTCAGGGTGGTATTTACTTACAGCTAAGGTGTGATTCAAGGTCCTAGATCAGGTTTCAGGTCAGTACATCCATCTCCCGTTTAGACACTGAAGCAGGACTGAGAACACGTCATAGGAGTTGTGACATGTTTCAGGCTTTCCTTTGTTATTTTTTGTTAAAGGTTTGATGTGAACTGACTACACATGAGGCAGAACTTCTGATGTGTTGTGTTATAAACAAACCCACAGCTGCGGCACCCCATCTGAAGTGTAGGCACTCTGAAGTAAAGTGACAGCTAAAATAATTTAGAAACATCAACTTGGTTGCAAATTATGAATGACACTATTATTGTTTTCTTTCAAGCAGGTAAAATGTGGATTTACAGCTTATTTTAATATTTGTTTTAAAACAATTTGGCACACTGAACTGTTACTGATGAAAGGTGCAGTTTGGAAATGACATGGGGAAATGCAGCTTCTCATCAGTGACACCTTATTTATTTATTTTCCATATAGCTGTTTCTGGCAGTGCTGGCAGGTGGCTCCTCCTCCCCACCGGGGACTCAGTCCTCTCTCCCATGGCCCGTCTCCTGATCCAGCCCTCCCCTGGGTGATTTCTCCATGGATTCCCTCTTGTGGTGGGGCTGGAGGAAGGAGGCCATCTTCCTTTCCCCCCTCCCGAGCACAATCCAGAATCCCTAAGTGTGCCGGAATTGGAGGCTGCAGCCACAGAGGTCATGAAGTCTGCCAGCCACATTTTCCGTGTTTTCTCCTCCCCTTCTTGTGGCCGCACACACTTGCATGGAGGCACGTGCATGCTGCATTCCCAAAACACCATCCCTTAATGCCACCCTTTGCTCTACACTACCGTCAGGCCTCCATCCAGTGGCAGTCATGCAGCAGGAGTGACAATGTCCCTCCTCGGGAGAGGACAGTAGCCTCACGGCAGCTCAATCCAGCTCCTGCCCTCCCCACCAGTCAGTCCCTAATGATCCAGGCCCATTCCTGAACCCATGTCACTGACACGGCATGAGGTGTGGTGTCCAGCACCTCAAACCTCAGCACCACTGGGCCGATGTGGCACATTATTTAAACATAACTTGCCTGTGGAGGGTGAGACAGAAAAACATAGTTCCTCATGTATGAATGTTTTGTTCTGTCATTTAAGAATGCTACATTATCACCTGATTATATGTTTTATTCACAAGCGCACACAATCAGTGGGTGTCATGTGTCCCTATGGTACATTGTAATTCTAACCCCCAACCATCTGAAGCATCCAATAGATATGCAACTGTGTAATTCTTACTTCAAAATGTCGAACTTTTTCCTACCTCTCATCAGGCCTCAACCACACTCCAATTTCCACCTATCTCAGAACTCATCATAAATGTAGTTGCCAGCAACCAACTCCAAACCCCCTTTCCACATCTCTAATCAGATTGCTGACTACTGGGAGAATGGAAATTTTTATGGAAAATTGCTGCAGTTCTGGTTGTAGAATTTGCATACTGACAAAAAAGTTGAGCAACACTCGGAGCTCTACTGTTCATAAACTGTAATCGGCAGTCTGTATCATTGTAATAAAAAATAAAAAGCTGATTAGAGATGGGATGAGGGAGTTGGGGTGCATCTGTCAGCCTTTGGACTAAAAGGTTTCTTTCACCTACTTATGCCCTGTACATATAGGGCCCGATTCTCAAAGGGACCTACATCCGGTGCAAGCTGTGGTAAACAGCAGCTTGCACCGAAGCCCTGTGCACCATAGACCCTGCACCCGACTCACATATGGGAGGGGTACTGGTGCCTAAGTCCCCACACCTGCGGCAACCCCGCCCTTGTGGCGAATGTATGACACATGGACAGAGGTTGCCGCAGGCCCTTTACGGCTCTGCAACCCAGTGTGCCTCATGCCAGAACGGACGTACCCCAAACTTACAGGACCCATACCACTTGGCGGGCATACTGCACATGGGACAGACTGCTGTACATGCAGTCCAGTCGGGGACCAGCCATGGAGGTGTGTGTGGAGGGTTGCACCAGTCCCTAGCTCTGCCTGGGGCTGGGGGGGGTGATGGGCACACTACTGGCAGGTGTTGGGAGTTGGAGAATCACTGGATCACCTATGGGGGAGTGCACTGTATGCCACCAATGCCATCATTTGGGTCTGGTGGGGGTTCACACCACAGTTGCTGTTGTGGGGCACATCAGGGATTGGGGTGCGGGTACGCATGCCACTATGCACCCAGCAGTGCAGACAGGGCAGCAGTTTCTAAGTATACTTATGCCAGCCCAGACCGGTCTACAGGGACTTAGTTTCTGTCCCTCTGGACACTGTCTGTGAATTGCTCCTCTGGGCTGTAGCTGCTTGTGTCTAGTGCAGGGCAGCCTTGCACCTTGTCGCAGCCTGTTACTGGGCACAAGGGTGGCACAGGACCTGTTTGGGGCAGGCGGCCTATGTTTGAGCAGGCCACCTTTGTGGATTGTGTTGAGCAATGTTAGGGACGCAAGGTGCACCTTGCACCATATCTTTTTGGTGCAGGCACCTTGCGTCTGACGCTGGCGTTTGAGAATCGGGCTCATAATATTTTTTCTTCTTGGCATGCACCTATATATGTGTTGTCAGAAGTATGCAGTGTTTTCTGCTGAAGACTACATTTACAATATGAGTTCTTAGGTGGACGTACTGTAGAAGAAGTTGGATTGGGGACAGATGATATGGAGAAAATAAGTGAATATTTTGAATGAATAATTGCAACTTTTCATATCTGTTGGATGCTGCAGATGACATGGAGGTTAAAATTATGATCTACCATAGGCTGCAGTGAAAAAAAAGTAATGTGGCCTACTGAGGGTTCAATTCCCATTAGATCACATTATTTCTTTCTCACTACAATTTGTGATTTAATTACTAAGCAGTGGCTAATACTGCACCAAAAACATCTAATATACCATAGGGACATTGACATCAGTTGACTGTATGCTCTTGCTGTGAATAAAAAATATATTTGGGTAATAATGTTGAATTCTTAAATGAGAGACAAAAAACATTTATTACAAGGGCTGCTATATTTTTTCTCTTCACCAGAAAGTTATATTTAAATAATGTGTCATTGACGAGAGACTGTATCTCCCCCATATAATTTCCAAACTGTGCCTCTCGGCAGTAACAGTTCACTATAACAAATCATTTTAAAATACATATAAAACAAGTTGTAAATTCACATTTTAGCTACTTGAAAGAAAACAATAATAGTTTCATTCAAAATGTGCAACCAAGCTAACATCTAGAAATATTTTAGCTGTCACTTTACTTCTGAGTGCCTGTACTTCGGATATGGGCACCGCAGCCATGGGTTTGTTTACAGCACAGCATGCAGAAGTGCTGTCTTGTGCTCAGTCTGTTCATATCAAACCTTAAAAACAACAAACTCTAGCCAGAGTCAATAGGGCTGTGAAGAGCTACCAAATGACCAAAGTTACACATGTGCATAGAAATTATTCAGCACCTGCAAGTAACTTGGCCATTTTTTGGAGGTGTTGCACCAAATTTTCAACATGGCCTTTTTGGGACCCCTCCTCATGAAGAATGCCAGTGTCATTTTGTTCACTTGTCCCGAAAGGTGATTTCACAGAGTGAATGCGCTACTCTGTGCCACAGGTGCGAAAACACATTTTGGGCAGGTTGTGGAAAATGATAGCTATACTGTTTTGAAGGAGGTATGCAAAAATGGCAATGTTGAAAATGTGGAAAGAAAATATTAAAAATATGTGAAGTTAGGAACGTGCGTAGAAACTGTGCAACGCACGCTCATAATGCAGCCATTTTCTGGAACTTTTTCACCAAATTTGCAGCATGGGCTTTAAGGCATCCCACCTCATGAACAGTGGCACTGTCATTTCATGAATCAGTCCCAAAAGCTGATTCCATGCAGCGACTACAAAATCACCTTTCAGGACAGAGTAACAAAATGACAGTGACAGTTTTCATGAGGTGGGATCCCAAGAAGCCCATGTTGAAAATTTGGTGCAAAAATTCTAAAAAAAGGCTGATTTAGCAGCATAAGTTGAAAACCCCATTGAATGGCATTATAGCACACTTACCTTTGAGTCTTCCATTTGCATTTCAGCTTTGAAGAGTGCAGACGTGTCCCAATCCAGAGAAGAAGAAGAAAAGTAAGTATATGGGGTGTGTGTGTGTGTGTGTGAGGAGGTGTGTGCTCAGTGGGAGGGTGGGGATGGCGGAAGGGGACTGGAGCAATGACAAGGGACCTTTTTTTTAACAGGGAAAAAAAAGAAAACATTTGGGCACACTGGGGTGGGCTCCCAGTGTGCCACATGACTGGGGGGTTGTACATGATGCCAACATGGGGATTGAGCACCCCAATGTTAGCGGAAGGCGGGGAGAAGAAAAACAAAACTGTTAGGCACACTGGGGTGGGCTCCCACTGTGCCACATGATGGGGGGTGCACATAATGCCGACATGGGGACTGGGCACCCCGATGTTGGTGAGTATAATGAAACATCTTTGGGCACACTGGAGTGAGCTCCTGGTGTGCCACATGAGTTTGGGGGGCCACAGAATGCCACGGAGCTGGCGGTGGCAACTCAACTGCTCATGCATGGCACTCACACATGCACAGTTGTGGTGAATGACATTTTGCCATTCATAACATGTCGGCGCTAGCAAGACTGCACATACGCATGAGTCACGCATGTTCAGTTTATGCACCAGAATGCAGAAGTAACAGCTGAAATAGTGTAGTGCAGCTGTTATTCCGTAGTGTTCAATGGAAGGTTCCATGAGTGGCCATTTTTTGGAGCTAGGATCCGATCCTAAAATGGCTGTAGGATCCACCCACAGCCCTAAAAACAAATGCTGGTCAGATCCACCATGGCTGCATAATGAAGTTAGTTAAGTTGTGTGGAATTGTTAAGTTAAGTTGTGTGGAATTGTTAAGGAGGTATGGAGAAACAACACAATGATTTGTAAGCAGTAAGATTTGTTTTAGTTTCTGTTCTAAGGAAAGCATACACATTATTAGGAAAATAAATGGAGGTGTACATTTTAATGGAAGGAATAGGAAGCTTACAAAAGAATCCCAGAGCAAATGCCACTGACATATGTGTTATCCCAGATGATATTGCCAGACAGCCAAATTTTGAAGAAAACACAATTGCACATACCCCAATAATGCAAAGCATCAAGGAACACATATGTAAATCCCTATGATGATACAGAAGGTGACAGTACATGAAAAAGTAATGGCTGGCATATGTTCAGCCTTGGGATTATATACACAGTTTTGTTTTTTTAGAGAAACATGGTTTTTGTCCATGAGGTGATGTAAGTTACATTTAAGCAATGTGTTGATGTCAAGAAGTCAGGTGTAATGATGATGGACTGTTAGAAAAAATGTGATATTAACTTTCAGAGGGGGTCGCTTTTGATAAGGGCAAGGTAGTTATGCTTGTGATAATGGGAATATTAGGAATGCATGAGGTCTATGCAGAAGTGGAGTACAAATATGCACGGTTTCATAAGTATGTGCTCAGAGTGCAGGCAAAATGTGATATGCAGGTTTGTTTTAGAAATAGGCAAAAGCAGCGATACATGCAATTGATAGAAAGATAGATAATTACATAGAAATGTAGATAGAGACAGACATACAGACAGACAGACAGACAGACACACAGAATAGGAATGGCAGTGAAGTATTGAAGCAACCCAACCCCCACCCCACAGACATGGACAGGCATTGGGGGTGTGCCTTTGGGTCATTGCCCATAATGCTCATGCCATTTCACCTCACCCTACCCTGCAGCCACAGACAAGAGTCGAGATGTGCCTTGGGGTTTTCAAACTTTACACTCACCCCATTCCATAAGGAAATACGCTGAAATGAGTACAGTATAAGAGAATGAAGTGAACTTTGGGGCTGAGAAGTCAAAGGCACACCTCAATACCTGTCACTGGCTGCAGGGTGTGGATGGGGGTGGAATGGCGTGAACATTACTATTGACAATCCCAAGTCACACCCCTGATGCCTGTCAGTCCCTACAGGGCAGGGTGTTATAGTCAGAAACCCTAACGCCCTGGCCGTTTCTTGATATTTTCACTCCAAGTTTTCAATATGGGCTTTTTGTGACCCCACCACATGAACGAAGACACTATCAGTTCATTAGCAGAAAGGTGATTTTGCACAGTGACTGTGCCATTTGACACCACAGGTGCTAAAACACATTTTGAACAGGATGTAAAAAATGACAGCTGTACATTTCTTGTTTCAGTAACTGCTCAGCACATCTGTTGCATTTTATGTCTGCTATGCAATGTACTGCTGCTATGGTTGTAAGGCTGAGAGGGGCCTGGGGGTGGTGGTGGATGTCAAGATGAACAACTCTGAGACTTGTAGGAGGGTAGCAGCCAAGGCCAACAGGATGCTGGGATGTATCGCTAGGGGATCACTCCAGAAGGTGGGAAGTGATACTCCCTCTGTATAACTGCTTGGTGAGGCCACACCTTGAGTACTGCATGCAGTTTTGGAGGCCACACTTAAAGAGGGACATTGAACTCCTGGAGAGGGTCCAGAGGAGGGCAACCAAAATGATCTGGGGCTTGGGGAAAGGACCTATGGGGAGAGGCTTGAAGAGCTAAATATGTACACATTGGAAGAGAGAAGGGATGGGGGACATGCTAGAGGTTTCAAGTACATGAAAGGGATAAATAGTGGAGGCGCAGTCACGGTGCTCCGAAGGAAGGAGGGGGCAAGTAGAGGGCATGGGTGGAAGCTGGAGTGGGGATACTCAGGGGGGAAAGGAGGAGGTGCTACTTCACTGAGAGGGTGGTAGAACCATGGAATGCACTGCCTGGGGGGCTGGTGGAGGCAGAGACTGTGGAGGGGTTCAAGAGGGGGTAGGACAAGTACAGAGGAAGGGTCGTGGAAGCAAAGTCCAATGAAACAGGAATACTCTGGACTGGGAAGGGAGAAGCCCAAGAGGGTGGGAGGCAGTAAAGTCAGCTCCCAGGCTGGGGACTGACCAAACAAGCAGACATGAAAGACCGCTAGACCTATTCTGCTGGCATTTTAGTATGTTAGTATGCTAACTACACAACATCATGAACCATAAAACAGATGACTGCCATAACTAGGGAGGCAGTATACTGTAGCACAGCGGTTTAAGGCTCTGAGCTGCAAATCTGGAGATCTGGGTTTGAATCCCACAGCCCCCACTTGCATACTGGGTGACCCTGAGCAAGTCACTTAACTTCCATGTGCCCCCAGGTTGCCCCTGTAAATAAGCTTTCAGCTTAGTGTGCCACTCCTGGTTAAACAATTGAAAGAAAAAAAACACAATATATTATTTGTCTTGCTTTATTTTGCTACTACAAGCTTTAATTTATACATCCATCCTTATTTATAGCTTATGTGTCTGTGACCTAGGCAGAACTATGCTTAAAATCTCACACATAAATAAATAAATCAACAGAATAGCATTTATCTTAGTAGTATCTCCTTCCTTTTTAGGTGCCCATGACACTATGTACTGTATATATATTTATATATGTTAACTTCAAAGCACTAAACCTATTCAAATGCAAAAAAACACAAGACTTTATTCTCTTCACACATTACTGTCAAACTTTAGATCCCAGAATGGCCAAGAAACAATTTAGACTTCACTCTTGCATGCCACTGTCACGCCCACTTCTCATGCAAACAACAATCAGTTACAGAAACCCTTTCATTTCTATGCCATGCAATGTTACATCAGAGTGACATAAATGTTACAGAACTGCTAAAAAAATAAATTTATCGAGATTGGATTTCTGAATTAAAACCTGTCATTTACAGTACCTATGTAAATAATAGTTTACTGGTTACAAACGATGCTATAGACATGACTTTAACAACATTTCAGTTTTACATGGAAAACATCCATATGATGAACTTGTCATACAGGATTTGTGACCTTCTGTCTGCATGTATCTGACAAAGGAAAAGGCACCTGCTTGATCCTTTTTTTTTTTCTATTTTATTTTTACGCCCCACTTGCCCATACTGTAAGAGCCAAATATTGACATGCTTAGAGTTAAAAAAAAAATCATGATGTCTGTGTGTGTATGTGTGTGTGTGTGTGTGTGTGTGTGTGTGTTTTTTTGGGGATTTGCCTAGATGTAGTTTCAGGCACTCCTTAATTACTTCCCCAGGCAGCTCTGAGTCAGTTGTTCCAACATGATAGATCCACCTCATGCCCCTCCCACATGATCCCAAAAAAAAGGTGGGGGTGGAGCTTTAGGTACTTCTCAGGTAGGGGTGGCTCTTACTCCCCCCAAAAAAACTAATGCTGCCTCCCTCTATTGAGGTTCCAGTCCTTGTACCTCCCATTTAAGAAGGAAAATAGTGCCCTGCAACCATTGACTAAAATGAAAGCATATTTATTTGAGGGCAGAAAACATTTCTTGGAGGAGGGTAAGGTGGAGGAGACTATCTACACCTTCAGTCAGTTCCACAGGCAGAAAACATGACATCAGTCCTTTTGTACATGCAAAATGTCTGCAAGCTCTGCCAACTGCAGCCATAAAAAGAAAGCCTGAAACACATCATGACTGGTATGATGTATTCTTGATCCTGCTTCAGTGTCTGAAAGGTAGATGGACACGTTGATCTCAAACCTGAACCTTAGCTGTAAGTAAATACCACACTGAGACACAAAAAAAAGACAAGTTTTAAATAAAGACAGATTTTATTTGACTGGAGTGAGTCACTTCAAATTAGGTAATACTTGCAAATCTATATTTGCCATTGATCTTTAACTTCTGCATTATTATTTCTCATTCCACTTGTTTGTACTGCATCTGCAAAAATATCCTATCTGGGTGCATCCACATTCTGAATTTTGTCTCTGATTTAATGTTCACACTCACACACACACACACACACATATATGCACACTTGAACTTGTTCAGCTTCTCAGTAACCTGTAGTGCACACCTGTGTTGCAGCTCTCACCTTCTTGCTGCTTTCCTATTTTTTTTTCCTCTACAGCCAGATCTGTTTCTAGGAGTTACCTATTGCGACTGCTCACTTGCCTACCACAGCTTACAACTAATTTGCCTGGTTGTTACTTGCCTGCTATTGTGCACTGCTTAACAACATTGTGTACTGTTCTTGTATCCCTCCTCCTTGCCACAATGTTCTTTGCACTACTCTGCCTGCTCCATTTCCTCTACCTCCTTCTCTCTCACTTCCCTCTACTTCTAGCTCTCCCTTCCTTCCTTCTCTCCACCCTTCCCTCTCTCTCCCTACCCTACTCCCCCCATCCACCCTGGTCTTCTACATTCCCCTTCTCTCAACCTGAAGTTTCTCCAGCACACTCTACCCTCACTGGAAACCATGCTCCATTCTTCTCCTCATTCCTCTACTCCTCCTCCTCCTTTCTGGAGATGTGGAGCCCGACCCTGGTCCCTCCCTGTCCCCCCCCCCCTCTCTCTCTCTCTCTCTCTCTCTATCTCTGCTACTGCCAATGGCCTTAACATCTTGCATTCAAATGCTAGGAGCCTTCGACCTAAACTTGACTTTCTCTCTGTCTGGGTTCAAGTTTCACTCTCCTGATGTCCTCTGCATCTCTGAGTCCTGGTTTTCCTCCAGGACTCCTGACTCTTGCATGTCCCTTCCTTATCACCATATTTTCAGACTGAAGAGGGGAAAATGTGGACATGGGGTTGCAGTTTATTTTCATCAGTTCCTGTCATGTACCATGGCCTTCTGGGAGGCCATACCCTCCTCCCACAAATTTCTCCTAGTCAAGTTCTTATCCCCTCCACGTTACCTATATTCATTGGGGTTGTTTATATCTCCCCTAACATCTCACACTTATCCTTGGTTGACTCTCTTTCCTCCATCACCTCTCATTCCTCCTCAGGTGAATTCATCCGCCTTGGTGATTTCAAGGTAAATTGACTCTCCCAATAACCAAATCTACCATTCACAGGATTCAGTCACTTAATTTGTCCTAGGTTATTTCAGAACTCACCTGGCTCAATCCCCACTTTACCAACTATACTCTGTTAGACTGGGTTCTAACCTCCCACCCCACCACACTGTTGCAACAGATACCCTGCCGGATTCTTCTAGTGACCACTGTATGACATTCTGCCTTGTCAAAATATGGCAGCCCCCCCCCCCTTCACCAAAATATGTCTAATCCAGGTCTTTTCAGCCACTAAACATCAATGCTGTACTGAGTGACCTCACTGCAACAGAGTGGTCAGCTATACTTTCCATCTCTGACACTGATGTAGCCCTCACACTGCTCAATTCCAAAGTCTGCTCCATTTGGGACAAGCATGCCCCACTCAGGAAATCCAGAGTAAACACTTCCCATCACCCCACCCTGGTTTATTACTGAAATCGTGGATCTGTGCAAGTCCTGAGACTTCACATGAGACCACTACAAATTATCCTACTCCTCTTCTGACCTTACCTCTTACAAGACTCTGAGAAACAATTATATGAAGCTGTCCAGGCCACACAATTGTACTATTTCAAGGCCAATCTCTAGAATAACCTTAACTCCCCAGCTAAATTATGGAAAGTTATTCAATCTCTTTTTGAACCCCCCACACCCCGACCAGTCCGGTCACCCAGTCCTCATAGTTAATGGTTCACCAGTGCCTGAACCTACCTCTGTTGCTGTTCACTTCAATGAGTTTTTCACAACCTTCACCCTCCTTTCTCCCACTCCAGGCTCCACTGCTTCCATTCCTGCTCCTCCCCACCCCTCACTGGACTTCCACTTCCCTCATCATCACTATTCAGGAAACACTACTTCCCCTTTTCTTCCTCAAGCCACCAAAGTCCAACCCTAATGGTCTGGAACCCAAGCTCCTCCACCTCGCAGCTCCTGCCATTGCAGTTCCCCTTACTCGCCTACTCAACTATTCCTTCTCCATCAGTGCCATTCTTCAGTCCTGGAAGTTGGCCAGTTATTTCACTTCACAAAGGGGGCAATCCCTCCTTCTCTGGCAGCTTTCATCCCATCTCCCTCCTCCTTTCCTTCTCTAAGCTGCAAGAGAAACTGGTCCATTCTAGACTACTCAACTTCTTTTCATTCTCCAACTTCCTCTCACCCTTCCAGTCTGGGTTCCACAAGAATAATTCCATGATCTCCTCACTACTGCATGTCACTGATTCCATTTTCACTGTTATGGGTGAGGATCTCATTACAGCCGATATGTTCATCAAGCTGGACAAAGTTTTCAATTCAGTGTCCCATTCACTCCTCCTGAATGAGTTGGGCTCTGCTGGCCTCTCAGTTCCCATTGTTGCTCGGTTCTGCTCCTACCTAATGGGCTGGCTACAGTTGGTACAAGTTGGAGGTGCTCTGCCATCTCCCCTTCCTATCCAAGCTGGAGTCACACAGGGCTCCATCCTGGGTCCTATCCTTTTCTCCATCTTTCTGAGCAACCTCCCATCTGCCTGTTTCAACTCATGTATACATGTGTATGCAGATGACACCTCTGGTTCCTCCACCATGGCTGTGGAACCCCTACTCCAACAGGATTTCAACAATGTTCTGCACTGGTTCCAATCCAACCAACTCCAAGTCAACACTAAAAAAAGGTGTCCGTGACCTTTGGTACCCGACAGAAACTGGCCACACTCACTGCCCCTCCTGTTTTTACCACTCTGGATGGCACACCTTTTGAAACAATTCAAGCCTGCAAGTACCTTTGTGTGTGGCTAGACAGCAAGCTTAAAGTCAAAAAGTAGAAAGAAGCCAGCTACTCCGTGAAAGTGCAGTATTTTCTTAAGTTTATTTTTCTTTTTTTCTTTATTACAAATAGATTTTTATACACCAATGTTTCACCAGCTATGGCTTCTTCAGGGTGGGAATCTAATACTGAACATAATTATATAGTATTTGTATAATCATTTTTCGTATTAAATTCATATTTTTAACTTTAACTAAATTTTAAACATTCTGTAATTGTTATTCATACCACTAGGTGGTGGGTGTCATCTATCACATTTTAAATACTATTTCATATTCTTAATACAGTGATTTTCATATTTAAAATTCTGACTTTATGCAATATTGTTCATGGACAACATGATGCCTAGGCAGATACACAATGCTAAATAACATCCTGAGACATACCTGACATTCAGCTATGTATTTAGTTCATAAACATCTTTGTACCTTATTCTTAACACTTTTTAGTTTCAGGTAATTTACTTTCTATTACTTCCTTCATATATATACTTCTAGGCAGTGTTAAAATGCTATCATGGTAATCAAATAAGGCTCTATATGAAATGTTTGTTAAGCTAAACATGGTACAGTCTATTTACATCATTCCACTCTCTGGGACAATTCAGGTTTTATCATCACAAGGTTGCACTCTTTCCCAGGGTGAATGAAACAAAAATCTGAGAGGACTTTCTGTAGTCCTTGTTGTGATCAAGATAGAAATATGCTCTACGTGCATCAAGTGTATGAAGCAGAGCCTCACCTTTGTTAGCATTATCTGGATAATACACAGGATGGGTATGGTCTTATTCAATGTAAAATCAGACACCGCGTTTGGTAGAACATGAGGACTGGTCCACAAAGAAACCTTGTCCTTATGGAAAATCAAATAAGAAGGCACATGCATCAGAACCTAAAGCTAAGAAATCCTACAAGCAAAAATCATGGTGACCAAAATCAGCATTTTCCATGAAAGGAAATGTATCTCACAGGTCACAGCAGACTCAAATGGAATCAGGGTCCATTTTTCCAAAATGAAATTGAGGTCCCAAGGTGGAATGGGTTTACAAATCGGGAGATGCATGTGCAGAATACCCAATAAAAACATACAGGACACCTGTAGTTGTGTCATCGTGTGCCCATCAGTAAGGGCATGGAAGGTTGAAACAGCTGCCAAGTGCACCTAAATGAATGAGTACTGAAGACTGGAGTCTGATAGGGACAGAAAGTGATCTAGTACAGTATTGACAGGACATGTAAATGGGTTAACTAAATTGGAAGCACACCATACAAAGAAGCTTTCCAGTTCAAAGAATAGGTGTGTCTTGTCGAAGGCTTTCTAGCCATAAACAAGACACCAGCAACCTGGTGGGAACCCAAAACTGGGCAAAAGGTACGACTTCTGGAGCTATGCATGCAGATGCAAGGACCACAGGTCTAGATGAACCAGTTCAGAAGGAAGCCACCCATGGCATGTTCCACCCACAGCTTGAATAGAACCCTCTGTATGAGAGGGATCTGAGGAAAGGCATAAAGGAACCTCCCTTTCCAGAGGAGGGACTATGTATCTCTTCAAAAACTCTAAACATAGAACATAGAAACATAGAATTTGACGGCAGATAAGGACTGCTTGGCCCACCTAGTCTGCCCATTTCCTTGCCTAGTGGATAAGCTGCAGATCCTAGTTAACCAGCAGCCTACTTCTTCCTACCCCCACCCCCTAGAATTGCCTTATGACTGTCCCATGCATGCTTGAATTCCACCACTGTTTTTGACTCCACAGCCTCCTCCGGAAGGCGTTTCCACGCATCCACAACCCTCTCTGTAAAAATACTTCCTTAAATTACCTCTAGCCACCCCCTCTATCTTCCAAATTGTGCCCCTTTTTTGCACCTCTTTTTGAAAGATGCTACCCTCTTGGACTTTGTTGATTCCCTTGAGGTGCTCAGAAAGTTTCTATCATGTCCCCCCTCCTCCTTTCCTCGAGGCTATACATATTAAGCTCCTTAAGTCTCTCTTCATATGTCTTCGGTGCAGACCCTGCACCATTTAAATGCCCTCCTCTGGACAGCTTCATCCTGTCTATGTCTTTCGCGGAGATTGGGTCTCCCAGAACTGCCGCAGTACTCCAGATGGGGTCTGACCAGCTGTCTGTACAGAGGGATAATAACTTCCTGTTTTCTACTGGTGATGCCTCTCCCTATGCATCCCAGTATCCCCCCAGCCCTCCTTGTTGCCCTCTCACATTGCTTGCCCACCTTTAGGTCATCTGATATGACTACCCCCAGGTCCCTTTCCATTTTTGTTGTTAGTATCTCACCACCCATTGTGTACTCTTCCCTCTATGCCCTGGAGCAAGCAAGTGAGAAGAAATGAAGCAGTTTTGCATTGTGGTGGGATGCAAAGAGGTCTAACTCTGGATGATCCCATCTTGTGAAGAGGTTGTGTGCCACAGAGGCCAGCAGTTCCCCTTCATGCACCAGGGTCTGGGACCTGCTTAGCCCGTCTGCCAAGATGTTTTAGGTATCTGGTAGAAACATGGCTGATAGCTGGAGGCCATAAGACATCATGCAGAACCACACTCGCATTGCTTTCCTGCACATGGGATAAGAATGAGAACACCCTTCTTGTTTATGTAATGCATGACACTGACATTGTCTGTCCAAATCAGCAAGGGGCCAGGGCTGAGGTCCTCCTGGAAAGTATGGAGACCAAGCAGAATAAGATGAATCTCCAGTTTTTACATTCTCCAAGCTAACATGTAATAGTACATAGAAACACAGAATTTGTCAGCAGCAAAAGACTGCTTAGCCCACCCAATCTGCCAAATGTTCCATGCCTAGTCTGTCTCCATAGACCCTAGCTGGTAACCGATGACGCTCCCTCTTCCCTACCTATTTACTTTTATTTCCCTATATCCATCCTCATATTGCCCTACAGTATGTCTGTCTCACTAGTAATGACTTGTGTGTATTAGCCAGGCAACAAGAGCATCTACCCTGTCTGAAGGCAGGAAGGCACTGCCCACCACTGGGTTCAGCACCACTCCAATATATTGGAGACACTGACAAGGAATGAGTTCAGATATTGGTACATTTCCTGTAATACCCAGTTCCTTGAATAGCTGTCTCATTCTGGACAATTTGTACAGAATTGCTTCCCTGGACAGGGCCTTCAGGATCCAGTTGTCCAGATACTGTACAGGAAGACTTAAAGCCTTTCCCTTCAGAGGCCCACTGCTACAGTACAGCTGCCAAGCATTTGGTGAATATTCACAGTGGTGAGGATAAATTGATGGGCAATACACAGAACTGATAATGGCTGCCCTCCAGCATGATGTGGAGGTGCAGGCTGTGGCATTTGCAAATCTTTATATGAAGGTATGCATCCTTCTTTTCCAGGGCATAAAGCTAGTCCCCCTTTTGTAATAGGGGTATGAGAGCCTGATAAGACACCATTCAAAACCTCCTGTATTTGCTGAACAGGTTTAGGTCTCCGTGGTCCAGTACAGAATGCAGATCTCTTGTCCACTTGGGAACCAGGAAGTATCTGAAACCAAACCTTTTGTTTCTTTCTTGGGGAGGGCTGGATTCAATAGCTCATTTGGTTATAAGTGACTTGAGCCTTCTCTAACAGAAGGGACACGTAATCTGGAGGATAATTAGAGGAAGGCAGAGGGTGAACTGGAGTGCTAGACAGCAACACCAGAGCATGCCCCCTTTCTACTATTTCCAGGACCCACTTGCCATCATGAGCTCCCTCCACTTTGACAGAGGAAGGGAGATCCATCCCCACACCTTAAATCCAAAGGGTTATAAGATCTACGGCAGCACAGTATCAGAGGATGAAGAACATGTAAAATGAACCTGATAGATTTCTTTGACTGGGTGACAAAGGATTTAGATCAGGGTGGAGCAGTGGATGTGGCCTACCTAGATTTCAGTAAGGCTTTCAACACTATTCCACAAAGAGGACTATTAAGCAAGCTGGATAGCTTAGGAGTGGGTCCAAAGGTGGTAAACTGGATAAGAAATTGGTTAGGGTATAGGTGACAGAGGCTGGTGGTAAAGAGAGTTCACTCCAAGGAAGGGAAGATGACCAGCAGGGTGCTTCAGGGATCAGTGCTGGGACTGACCCTCTTTAATGTCTTTATAAGTGACATTGCAGAGGAGCTGGAAGGAAATGTCTGCCTCTTTGTGAATGACACCGAAATCTGCAACAAGGTGAACACTCTGGGGTGGCTATGGAAAGGATGAGCAGAGTTCTGAGAAAACTAGAGGAATGGTCAAGACTATGGCAGCTAGGTTTCAATGTGGAAAAGTGCAAAATAATGCACTTAGGGCACAGAAACTCAGAAGCAGAGTACAAAATGGGTGGAGTGGTACTGGAGACCACCAAGGGGGAAAGAGATCTGGAGGTAATCATATCGGATGACCTAAGGTAACCAGGCAGTGCTACAAGGTAGTCGGGAGGGCTAGTGGGATGCTGGGTTGCATAGAGAGGGTATTGCCAACATAAAAAGAAAGGTGGTGTTGCCTCTATATAGATCATTGGTAAGACCCCACCTAGAGTACTGTGTCCAGTTCTGAAGACCACATCTCCAGAAGGGCATAGACAGAGTGGAGGTAGTCCAGAGGAGCTAAAAGAGTGCAGTATGTGCATCAAAAGCCCTTTGAGGAGATATTAAAGGACTTCAGTATGCACACCCTGGAAGAGAGAAGGGAGAACGGGGATATGATAGACCTTTAAGTACTTCATGGGAATAAATGAGGTACAGAAGGTAAGTATTTTTCAGAAAAAAAGATGCTCAAGAAAAAGGGGGACATGCTATGAAGCTGAATGGGTAGATTCAGGAGAGATGTGAAGAAGTACTTCTTCACAGAAAGGGTGATGGATTCCTGGAACAGCCTTCCAGCATTGGATAGGTACAAGGGAATCACAGCAGAAAGAAAGAGGGAGGGAGAAAGATCTGTAATCGAGTACTGTCTGCAGTAATGATGTACTATAGGTAGGGAAAACGGGGCAGACTATGTTTCTATATTTCTGTTTCACCTGCACTCCTGGAGGCAACAGTGTGCAGGAGGAAGTGTAGAGTCAGAAATTAGGGGGCCACCACCTTGACCAATACCTTTGGGAGCTTTTGCATGGCTGCCGGGTGGAGGAGACCTTAGAGGAGACCACCACCATAGTTTTGAGCATGGGGTTGTTATTGGAAGCATGACCACCACAGGCAGTAGGCCTATGAAACAGACCTCTACCATGCCCCCTGGTGGGTTGAGAGGTCAGAGATCTGAGTGACCTTAAAGTCATCATGGAGGATCAAAGCTAATGTAGAGCATTTTCAAGCATCACCCCCAAAAAGCCTGGACCCTCCAAAAGGGACATTTAGCACATCCTGTTGTACATCAGTAGTAAATCAGCTACCCTAAGCCAGGAATATTTCCAAAGGCATAAGCCAGATGTTGCAGCCCTGGCAGAAGCATTATATGTAGAATGTAACAGCTGCCTTCCATTATCAACACCAGTTTTAAGCAAGTCAGTCTTGGCAGGACCCTCAGGCAGAGCCTGAATAGTAGACATAGCAAATTTACACAGGCTATTCGGATATTTAATTATGTATGTCTGGTAGTTTGTAATTATTAGGCCCAAGGATGCAGAGGCATAAGTTCTTTTGCCCATAACATCCAGCCTCCTGGATTCTTTGTCTGGAGGCAAAGTGCTTATGTATTTAGGGGCTTTAGAGTGGCCATGAGTAGTCATTATAAACACAGAATCTGTTTCAGACAGAGAAGCATAATCATGCTTAACAGCTGGAGCAGGGTACTGTTTATCAGCCTTCCTGGGTACCTCAGGCAAAGTATTAGGCTGATGACAAGCAGTAAAGGTAGCATCTTCTAAGGCATTTTATACAGGAAGATCCACAATGGAGGGGACAATGGGAACCTCCAAAAACTCCATTATTTGTTTCTTTCTGGAGTCTGCCTCTTCAGCTTCAAATCCCTTGACAGTTTGGAGTTGTGTGAGTAAAGCCTGAAAAAAGGGATCCTCAGTAGAATACCTGGGCATATACACCACAGAGTTCTCGCTGCAGAAAAGATTGTAGAGTTGAAAAGCAGACACACACATACACAAACACACACACACACACACCATGGATCATTATCCATTTCATCATCCTCCAAATCCTTCTCCATGTTAAGGAGATCAGGATTATTTTTAACCTTGTCATCTGGAATGACAATGGAAGCAATCACCAGAGACAACGATGGAGGCAGCAACTGTGACACAGGAATGAAAGGTGTGCTTCTGGATCCCATTGATGATGATGGTACTGATGGAGGAGGGCCAGTCAATGGGACAGCCATTATCATCATCAGGAGCAATGGTAATAGTCATTGAAATACTTTGGAGAATGACGCCAGCACAACCTGGGAGTCGATGCCACACTTTAAAGGGATTGGGACAACCAACGTCAAACCCAATGATGGGAGCTACAGACTGTCTATGTTAGGTACAGCACTGCCAGAGCCAGAGCCAGAACCTGACCTTTGTGTCTCACTGATGATTGGGGGAGCTGTAGTCGTTACTGACAAGAGAGAATAACGACGAGGACTTACGCTCCTTCAATGGAGACCATGACCTTACTGGTGAAGCTAGAGCTTTTTCTCTATGCTTCTGGTGATGGATGGAGGAGGATGACTTGAATGATGACATTTTTGTCTTTGTCCTTAGTCCTTGATAACCATTATATTGACAATGCTACTGAATGCATGGAGTACCCTTCCCAGAGACATTCGAGCAAGAAGGAGAAGGAGAAGCCGGCTTGCAGCCTGTGGCACTGGCATGAGCTTCCATGGTCTTGAAGGTTTCTAGAGCCTTCTTTTGGCATCTTCATGTGGCTTTGTTGAATCCCTAGCAGATCTTGCAGGCCTGTACATTGTGAGGCAGACCTAACCATCAAACACAAACTGTATGACCATCATCTTTGTAGATCTTGCAACCCAGGTAAAAAACCTAAATAAATATTCTGGCATTGTAAAAGGACAATATTGATAAGGTAAGCAGAAGGTCAATATTGATAAGGTAAGTAAAAGGACAATATTGATAAGGTAAAATGTAAGAAAATAATAAAGTCAAAGAAACAACAGCACTGTTTCTCTGCAGGTCTGACAAGCAGTCAATGGCAGGAGAAAGAACTGAGGCGCAATGGGACTAGCAAAAGTTTCCAAGTAGTCCTGACACTGACAGCTTACAGTTCCAAAGATGTGGCCCAAATGGAAAACATATCCTTGATGAAGATCTTGAAATACAAAATGAACAAAGTCAGTGTATGGGCAGAGAAAATGGAGTATGAATTTTAGTATTGATAACTCTTCATGATAGCATTCATATAACTCAACCTCATTATAGAATTATAGAATCATGACAGCAGAAAAGGACCCCAATGGACCATCGAGTCTGCCCCTCCCTTTTACTCCTCTCCCTTTCCACTGGCCTTCCCCTTCCCCCCTCTTCCCAACCCCATATGTCTGTCCCATGGCCTCTTGAATCGTTCCACCATTTCAGCCTCCACCACCGCCTCTGGTAGTCTGTTCCAAGACTCCACCACCCTCTCCATGAAGAATTCCCCCCTCACATTGCCTCTATATCTTCCTCCCTCTAATCTCAGGCTATGCCCTCAAGTTATAGACCCCTCCTTCCTTTTAAGTAAGCTCTCCTCCTTTACTTTAATAATCCCCTTCACATACTTAAAAGTTTCAATCATGTCCCCCTCTCCCTTCTAGTTTCCAAAGTGCACACCTCTGCTTGTATGGCTTCCCCTGCACTGCATCCCATGCACCATCTTGGTTGCCCTTCTCTGAACTTTCCCTATCCCATCTATGTCCTTTCATAGGTGCAGCTTCCATAACTGGACCCCATACTCCAGGTGCGGCCTCACCATGGCTTTGTAGAGAGGCATCAGTACCTCCCTCCTTCTGCTAGTAATGTCCCTCCCAATGAATACCAACTTTCCATTTGCATTCTCCACCACTTTGCTGCTTGGCTACCTAACTTAAAGGGAAATGTCCATGTGCCAGTGGGCCCCACCTGCGTGTGAAGCAGGGCCTGATTAGCAAATGCAAAACAAAAAGTAAATGTGGCACTTACAGGTTATTATTTTATTTTAATTCATATGTGGTTGATCCTGCGCCCTCTCCGCCAGAATTTTAGATCTAAACACCCTCCCAATCACACCCATAACCACTCGCAGCTGTCCACGTAATGACATGCCAAGCGGGGAGCAGCCAGGCTGTCTCCATAGGCTTGTCATAGCCTAAGATTGCTGAACAGCTCCGGTTTGGATCCCATGTAGCTCCATGACATAGGGACACCAGGTACAGACAGCTAGTGTGCCTGTTAGTCTGTACCTGGTCTCAGAACTACAAGAATATCAATAGACTCAAAACCAGAGTGTTCTGAGGCTACTGCAATGCATATAATTTGTACTGCGGTAGCTTCAGATCGCTCCGGTTTTGAGTCTATTGTTATTCTTGCAATTCTGAGACCAGGTACAGACTATCAGGCACACTAGCTGTCTGTACCTTGTCTTCGTATGTCACGGAGCTACATGAGCTCCAAACCAGAGCTGTTCAGCAATCTTAGGCTATGACAAGCCTATGGAGACACCTTGGCTGCTCCCCACTTGGCACATCATTTCGGGGAAAGCCACGGGTGCTTGTGGGCACGCCAGGGAAATGCTGGTGGGGAGGGCACAGGATCAACAAGCTATGAATTCAAATAAAATAATAACCTGAAAGTGCCACATTTGCTTCTATTTTTATATTTGCTATTCGGGCCCTGCTTCAGACTCAGGTAGGGCCTGACAACACATGGACGTTTCCCTTTAAGACTGCTCGATATTATAATCCCCAGATTTCTCTCCAGCTGTTTTTTTGATTACCTCTTCCCTAGAGTGTATGCTGCTCTCAGGTTTTCATGCCCCAAGTGCATCACAGCACACATTTTGGCATTGAATTTCAGCTGCCACATTTCCGACCACCACTCCAGAATCTTCAGGTCCTGCCTCATGGCCCCCACTCCTCTGGGGTGTTCACCCTATTGCTGATTTTTGTATCATGAGTAAATAGGCACGCCATTCCCTCCAGCCCATCTCCTATATTACTGATACAGATATTAAAAAGGAGGGGTCCCAGTACTGACACCTGGGGCTCCCCACACATCACCCCCTCACCTGAAGTGCACCCCATTTACCATCACTGTCTGGCTTCTTCCCACTAACCAGTTTCCCACCCACCTAGTTATTTTCCTTCCCACTCCTAAGCTTTCCAGGTTATTTACTAGCCTTCTATGAGGGACAATGTCGAAGGCCTTACTGAAGTCCAGATAGGCTACGTCCACCGCCCCTCCCTGGTCCACCACTTCCATCACCCAATTGAAGAATTCTTTTTTTTTATAATTTAAACTTTATTAATGCATTTCCATTATAAAGGGCAGTTACAGAAAATCAGGATGTAACGTAGCACATACACAGTAAGAACTGCCCAACCCACCCTCCCACCCCACCCCCTACAGCAGCAACAAGACAATATTGCCCTGAAGTGCAGTGCATAATTCTGTTGGACATACGAGTAATGCCAAGGTGTGATATAAACCTCAATGAGACAACAAGAGTAAGGAATGGAGGGGGTCCCATATCTTACCATATGCTGCAAGTCTATTATGAAGACTTGAAATTGCCCTCTCTGTACTAAGATTAGCAATGATTTCATGTAATCATTCCTGGAAGGAAGGAGCAGATTGGTCCTTCCAATGATGTAGAATGAGTTTCTTAACTGAGAGAGCAACCATGGAAATATGGTATTTCCTGATTCTAACACTAACCAGGAACATGTCCCCTAGAAGACACACCTCAGGAGTAAAATACTCCTGTAGACCCAGTAGGGGATTGAGAGAAATCTTAATTGAATTCCATAAGGAAAAAACTTTAGGACAGGACCAGAACATATGCAGGAGAGTACCCTCTTCTTGTAAGCACTTAGTACATGTACTAGAGTTCGAGAAGCCCAATTTTTTTAATTTAACAGGGGTACAATACATGTTATGTAAAATATTGTATTGCATGAGACGCAGTCTATCTTGGGAAACATACTTATGACAGGATCTCCATAGGGATTGCCAGTCCAACTGGTGTTGAGGGAGGAGTGAGTTCCAGAAGCTAGTAGGTCCGAAGGAGTCCCCATATTTTTGTAGTACAACACCCTGTATAGCTTGGATACTATGCCTGAGGACCCAGACAATAGGGAGGTTTCAGGAATTAGGGCTGACACCTTCTGAGAGGGGGGAAAATTCCCCAGAGCTACAGTGAGAAGGTGTCTTAACTGCATGACCTTAAAGTGAGATGAGACCGGAATGAGGAACTTGTCTATAATCGTGCATGGAGACAACCAGTGCCCTTCCCCATCTACCAGGGAAAGCAGTTTTCCATCGCCTAATTGAGGCAACTAATTGCAAGGAATCCACTTTCCGTTAAAAGTAAAGGATGAGGAATTCCAAATAGACTGAGCTAAATCAGTCTGAGGGGAATAGTGAAGAAATAAACATAACTGTGTGTAAACTCTTAAAGAAATACCTATTGTGGTGCAGTCAGCCATCTTTACGTGGGACAGTTTGAGGTAAAATAAGTTTAAGGGATCCAGGCGCTTAGATTTAATTACGTCTAACTCAATCTTGAGCCATACTGGTTGTGCCATTTCAGGCCAGGGGATATCCATCTCAGACATTTTGCTAGATAACTATCCCAGTAGTATAATGCCATATGGGGAATCCTCAGCCCCCCCCACTCAGATTTTGGGGCAGCTAGTTTATAATAGGCCAAATGGGGATATTTATCAGCCCAGATAAATCTGGTAAATATACCGTGCAACTTCTTAAACCAGCGTATGGGAATAAAAGAGTTGAGAAGGGATAAAGGGTAATAAATTCAAGGAAATACATTCATCTTAATAATGTCAATCCTGCCTCATAATGATATGGGAAGATTAGACCATCTGTCAAGGTCGTGAATAATAACCTGTGAGAGAGAATCCAGATTATCTTTAACCCACACTAAGGGGTTACGGGATAGCTTTATGACCAAGTATTTAATTGCTCTAGGAGTCCAACCTAGGCATAGGGGGCAAATGTCATCCTTAAATACGTTGTGGTTTAATGGGAAAAATAAGGATTTACTAGCATTCAACTTGTAGTTGGATAGCTCACTAAACCTGGCTATTTCATTCAGTAAGGGTGGTATTGAAGAAACCAGATGGGAGAGATGTATCAGCAAATCATCTGTGTACGCAGTGAGTTTAATCTCATGATGCCCAACTCTAATACCTTGTATAGAAATATTTTGGAGAATGTTTTGAATGAGGGGTTCCGGGTATAAGTTAAACAAAAGAGGCGATGGGGGCAACCCTGCCTAGTACCTGAATAAAGTGGGAAGTAGTTACAGAAGGTCCCATTAGCTGAGATTCTTGCTGTAGGGGATTTATATAATGCAGTAACCCAGGATATGAATACCGGAGGAAATTTAAAGCCACTCAGTACCTTAAAGAGAAGACTCCAATTCACCTGGTCAAATGCCTTCTCGGCATCCAAAGAGACCAAGCCTGCAGGGAAGTCGGCATCTCTGGCAGCCGAGAAGACGTGGGATAACGTACGCAAATGATCTGCTGAAGATAGTCCCTTCATGAAACCTACCTGATTCATACTTATTAACTCTAGGAGCAGCACAGATAACCTATTAGCTAAAATCTTTGAGAGGATCTTAATATCCTGATTTAGGAGGGATATAGGCCTATAGCTCTGAATGAGCTCAGGGTCCTTGTCTGGCTTGGGGAGAAGTACTATCAAGGCTTCAAAGAGATGGCAGTCAACCTCCGTCCCAGATAGGATGTGCTGAAATAATCTATTAAGTATTGGTAATAAAAGTTCTCAAAATGTTTTATAGAAAAGGGAAGAAAATCCATCAGGCCCAGGAGTTTTATCCGAGGGTAAACCAATAATAACCTCAGCGATTTTCTCCTGAGTTATAGGAGAGACCAGAGAGTCTATGTAATATACTGGGAGGGAGGGCAGATGCGAATCCATCAGGTACTTCTCCATGCTTACAGGACTGAGGGGGTGCTCCATGTCCCCATACAGCATTTTGTAGTATGCTGCAAACTCTTGAACTATCTCAGTGGGGATGTTTTCAGAGACCCATCTACAGATGCCCTGATGGAAGGGATAAATCTCGCTTATTCTTGTTGTTTAATACTGAGTGCCAAAAGGCGCCCTGCCTTCTCACCTTGATCGGTATAACTAGCTTTAGTGTATATGATAGCTAACTCCGCCTATTCCCAGAGTAATTCTAAATATTTGTCTCTCAACCCTAGGAGCTTCACCTTATCCTCTTCTGGAGAGTTAACCGAGACATTGGATTCCGAGAAGCCAAATTTGGGATAACAAGGACAATAATTCTCTTTCCCTAGCTCTTTTCCTAGCCACCGAGAGGCTAATAAGAATGCCTCTCATGTAAGCCTTGAAATACCCCCATATGATATCTGGTTTTGCACTATTTAAAGGGTTGGACAAAAAAAAGGCCTCAATATGCTCCCTTATGGTATTGCAATAATCAGAATCTTTAAGCAGTTGGTCATTAAGCTTCCATCTTGTTTCTCTCTTTGACACATCCTGGATTGTCAAATCACACAGCACCAAAGAGTGGTCAGAGACAGGGCCAGGCTGCATCACGAGGACCTAACCCTAGGCAGGAGAGTCTGAGAAATGAATATGTAGTCAATACAGGACTGTGAGCCGTGTGCTAAAGACCTGTATGTGAACTCCTTGGAATCAGGATTTAGGACATGCCAGACATCACAGAGCCCACATTGATCCAGTAGGTCTCTAAAAGCCCTACGACCTGGGGAGACCCCCCCTCCGATGCACCACCTGGCCTGTCAAGGTTTGAGTCTACAACTTGGTTGAAGTCGCCCCCCAGGATAATCCTTATGGGAAGGAAAGGCAGGATTACATTTATGAGTCTCATGAAGTAGGCAGGATCATCTGCATTAGGACCATATATGCCCAATAGCAGAGGTATTGACCAGAGAGTACTTATAACTAAAACTAACCTACCCTCGGGATCCCTGATAATATAAGTTTAAATGAAGGGAATGCCCCTGTTAATAATATCATAACCCCACAGCTGTTTGAGGACCCTTGCGCCTCATACACCAACCCCACTTGTTGCCTCCTCACTTGTGAGGCTTCTGCTTCTAATAGGTGCGATTCCTGTAGAAAAGTAACCTGAGTGCATAGTAGACTTAAGTGTCTGAGAACCTGATATTGTTTAGATTTTTTCCTGATCCCCTTGACATTCCACATTGCAAAAGTCACCTCCTTAGCCATCTACTAAAGACTACTAAGAATGATAGATTCGGCCCTGCACTCAGGGTGTATAGCACAAATAATCTAACCCCACCCATTGCTGCTGTAAGGCCCTCCCACCACCCCAGCCCCCCCACCTGTTGCCCAAGTTTAAACCCCAATACACCCCACCCCCAACAGAACACATAGCCCTCACCCCTCCCAACCCCCAAACTGTCACAAGCAGCTTAGCACAGCACTGGATCATATCCTCCCCCTCCCGCCCCCGAACGTATCCCCTGCTAATGATCATCCTCATATCTCAAGATACAAAGCAGTTAATAAACTGCATTAATGAGGACATACAGTCTAAAGAGCAGTCTCAGGATTCCAGGGCCTGTGAACAATTGTTAGCGGATCCACTAGTTATCAAGACAGGAAAATGAAACTGGATGACATAAATGTGAATATGGCAGGTCGTCACAAGAGTCTAGAGAGAGAGTTGAAAAATGCTTGTTCCCCATGGGGAACTACCTCGTGAACCAGAGCCAGAGAAAAACTGACACGTTGGGGTGAGCCCATCATCGAGATGATAACATGAGAAAGCAAAAACCGGATGAGAAGTGAAACAGGATCCAGAAATGGGAAAACAATGGGAGTAACTACCCAGGGGTTGCTGACCCCTAATTCTGAAAAAAAACCCTGCAAAACCAGGACGACATAGCAGTTAAAGGCAGTCCCTTTCAAGGCAAAGTGACCGGACCTGCATTACATGGGCAAACTGTGCCCTCTTGTGGTTGTAACCTGATCCAGCCCACCTGCCAGATGCGCCCTGAAAGCCTGGAACCACTCGGAGATCTGAAATTCCAACATATACAACCTAATCAGAAGGCATAACCTAGAACCTTCCCCTGTGTGCTCCCCCATAGAAACTAAACAAACAACGTTATCTCGGATGCAGTCCAAAACAAACCCTCCGGGAGCCCCCCCAAGGACTCTCCCTGAAGCACTATTCATGCCAACAGGCCAGGGCCTGAAAAAAGTAAAGTCAGGCCGCTTACTAGTAGCCCAGTTCTATTAGAGAGCATAGACTCAATTGAATTCCATCTTTAGAAAGAGCGTTGTCCAGACAAAAAATTAAGTAACAGTTCACTCAGAAGTTCCTGGTGAATCCTGAAGATCAGGAGGCCCTCTCAGGTCGTCCGGAACAGATCTGGCAATGCCGACTTAAGGCTTAGTAATGCAACTTCAGGATCCTCGAAATTGAGCCATGAGCCATTTACTGAGACTTGTAACTTTGCTGGATACCCCATCCTGAACTTTAATCCTGCCACTATAATCTTAGATACAATTGGGTGGAAGGCTTTCCGTTTCAATCGGACCGAGCCAGGGATATCTTGAACAATTCTCAGCTTCACCTTCTCCCATCTGACTTCTTGCAGGGCCTTGACTTTCTGTAGGAAATGCTGCTTTTCTAGGTAGTTCAGAAAGCGGCTAATGATGGGGCGAGGAGGTGCATCAGGTGGGGTTTGGTCACAGAGACCGGTGGGCCCGTTCTATCATATATGTTGGGCCAAAGGGAGAGGGACCAGTGACCCTTTCTACCAGCTTCAGGACAAAGACTATGGTATTCTGGCCTTCTTCCCCTTCGGGGAGCCCAAAAATTACCACATTATTTCTCCGACTACGGCCTTCCAAATCTTAGAGTTTTGCTTCTAGACGAGATAGCTTTTGTTTCATTAATAGGAGCTCAGGATCCAGACTTTCCAATTTTCTCTCGATCTAAATTATTCGGGCAGTGTTGTCCGATATTGTCGTGGAGACTTCCTCTAACTTTCTGAAGAGAGATTTCAGGTCGATTGCCATATCTTTCATCTCTTCCCGGAATGGTTTAAATTCCTCCAAGAATCAGTTAAGTGTTAAGGGTTCTTGGTCCCCAGTTTGACACGAAGGTTCTGGTTTGTCTGGGCCACTCGAGCCTCGGGATTTCTTTGAGGCCTTCTCAGGAGTGGCGGGGGGGTATGTTTCTGCGGGGCTTTCTTCTTATAAGCCTCCATTTACCACACAGATACCCAAAACAGGAGCACAAGCTGTTTAGAGACAAGGAGAACTCATAGGCAGGGGAATTAAATAAAATTTAACAGTAATAAATGACGAGTTTATATTCGGGAGGCAGGAGCTTAGCGGAGGAGCATCTGCTCAGCACTCTGCATCACGTGATCTCTTCCCCAATTGAAGAATTCTATCAGGTTAGTCTGGCATGACCTCCAATTTGTAAAGCCATGCTGCCTAACATCCTGCAGGCCACTGTCCTCCAGGTAGTCCACCACCCTTTTCTTCATTAGTGCCTCCATCACCTTCCCCAACACCGAGGTGAGGCTGACCAAGCGATATTTCTCTGCCACCTCCTTAATGTCCCCCTTCTGCAGTGTCACCACATCCACCCTCCTCCTGTTCCTTGGTACCCACCTTGTTTTCAAAGACAAGTTAAATAGTCTTGCCAATGGGGCAGCCAGCTCTTCCCTCAGTTCCCGGAGTGCCCGCAGGTGCAAGCAGTCCAGCCCCATTGCCTTGTCCACCTTCATGAACCATGAACCAGGTAGGTGAAAAATCCCACCCAAAAAATGATTTTGCACAGCGACTGTGAAATCATCTTTCAGGGCAGAAATGACAAATTTCACTACCTTTGTTCACGAGGTGGTTCCCAAAATGGCTATGTTGAAAATTTGGTATAAACATTTTTATTTCATTTTTTATTTTATTCTAATCTTTGGTAACCAAGTAAGGCCCACTAGGCACAAGTGCCTGTTTTCAGGGGTGACATGGGAGCACTGGGGAGGTTAAGTGACTTGCTCAGAGTCACACAGTATGCAAGAGGAGGTTGTGGGAATCAAACCCCGGTCTTCAGGATGTACCAAGCTCATTCACAGATTGTTATTCTAACCTCTAGGTTAAACTGCCAGCCCCAAACATATTAAAGAGCTGGTGACACATTTAGAAGAACTTTAACAAAATCTAATATTTAAACACAGTCCAGCTCGTATTTTCGATTAGTGCTGTATTCCTCCTCCCCATTATTTATTACTGAGGTCATCTGTATGAAAACAGGATCTCTGCTTCTGAAGAGTTTGTCTATTCCTGCTGCCTTCTCCCTACCTGATGTCACAGAGCACAGTCTGTGATATCACAGTTACTCCCATGGCAGTAGATTGTGATGTCACAACAGAGGATTATGACTTGAAGTAGGGAGTAAGATACAGAGGCAGATGGACTCTAAAGGAACTCTAAATGATAAAGATCAAATATTCATGCAAATTTCCTTAGTAATAAATAATGGACAGAAGAAATATATAACTTATAAATGGAATGCAGGCAGAATTGTACCTAATTATTATGATTTTTAATGTTTTTGATGCATCAGTAGCTCTTTAAGAAAATGACAAAGTCATAAGTAAAAGTTCAAACCTCATTGAAATAGTTTAAACTGGACTTATCTTATTTTTAGGACTGTGGGCGGAGCCTACAGCCCTTCTGTCATCAGTAGGTCTAAAAAGGCTTTTCTTAGAACATCCATTTTAGACATTTGTATGTATTCCTCCACAGCAGCAAAGTAATGCACCCCCCCCCCGATATTTGCTATTTGTTGCTCTATGTTAAAGACATCTGAAGGGGGAGGGGGATGCTACTGTATTGTACCTCAGAACTTCTCAGGATATTAACAAAAAACTTTTTAAACTGCTGTTTCTATTATCTGTCCAGCTCAGTCTAACACCTAGGGGATTCATTTCTTCTTATTTTTCATGAAAACAAAAGTAATGTGTAGACTCAGTGTCAGATTACATACTGTGGAATGTAGATTGCTAGCTACCTGACATTCCTTTCCATGGCACAGATTGCAGGCAAGGAGTGGAAACAGAAGACTTGTTTTTTTTTTTCATTTTAGAATATGATGCACTGAATGTGTGTTTAGTTGCAGGGTCAGGGCCTTGAAGAAAATAGTAACATTTATGTAACTAATTCAACATTCCATCAGGTGGTCAGAAAAAAGTCTGAGAGAATTTGTGTAAAAAGGAACAAATGAAAGATGCAAAAAATAGCATGCACACTGGCCTCTGAGACTGGAAGATCAGAAGGCTGTGGGTTCTATCCCCACACTATGCATGTGGGTTAAAGAGCTTGTGTACTGCTTAAAACTAATATTAGATTTTAAAGGCAGTCAACCATTACCTTTTATATTTGAGGTACTTTATATTTTCCCTTTGTTTAATTAAAAGATTGTTTACCTGATGTTAATATGTGTGAAGTGTGGAGCAACACTCTGTGTGGCAGCTGTCATAGCTAGCTATACTGCCCCACTACATCACCAGCATTGTGACCTCACTGACTGTGACATCACTGCTACTTAGGAACAGCAATTCAGTGACTGCCAGAACATTCACATGTGATTTCACTGTCAGTGAAATCACAATACTGATGATATAGTGGGGGGACAGTAGAGCTAGATATGTCAGATGCTATGCTAAGAGCTGTTCCACACTTCCACCACAACATTATGACACAGAAGACTCTCTGATGGGCAAAAGGTAAAAGAAAGGTACTTCAGAATTGTGTTTTATAACTGACTACTTCTTAAAATTTATATTATTTTCCTATCTGCCTGGTTTGGCTCCACTAGCTCTTTAAATCCCAGTACTGACACTGTACTGCAGCATGCGTGTGTGTGTGTGGGGGGGGGGCTCCCTGTCTTTTCTGTCTGCCTGTTCAGGTGGATGTTAAAGATCTTATGGCACTTCTCAAAAAGAGTAGGAACATTTTTTGTTGAAAATTCGATACAAGATATCAGTAAATACATTACAAATCATAACAATCCAAACCCACCAACTTACCATAAAAGAAAAATACATCAAAAAATATATATAAAAAAATTGGGGAGGGGGATACAGGAAGGCAAAATTAGTACTAGGAAAGAAACAAAAAACATTCAACAGCACCAGTCTTTTTTGTATCATTCAATATTTTCTTTTCTTTTTTCTTTTCACTAAAACAGAAGAAAGAATAGCAGAATAACACAGAACAGAATAACAGGGGAATAGGATAACAGGGGGGAAACTATAAACTATATACAATAGTTAATCAAGATAATATCTTGTGTCTGCTTCCATATACTGTATGTTGGAAAAAAAATTAAATTAAACTACTGAGGCCGAATCACCCCCATTATCTATATTAGCAATTATTATTATAATACAATTCCCAATTAATTGTTAGTTAGTTGACAACTACTTTTACCATTACATTACTGAGCTTTATTATCTTTGCTTATTTTACTTATAGATAAAGAAATCAAAAATAAAGAAATCAAGAACACAGAAAACAAAAGACAAGGAACAGCCCCGTCCCCAAATTCCCCATTTCCTCATTCTCTACATTATCCTTTACATAGTTCTTGATATTATCCTTTGCATCAGTTCTCTAATATAGTATTCTTAACTTCAGCAGCCGTGTTACCAAATCCATATCAGAGTCCAAGTCCGAATCAAGATCTAGATCTGATTGTATCTTACTTCTCGATCTTAGAAAGTTCATGACCTGATCTGGGTCAAAAAACACATAAGAATTACCTAAATATGTAATTTAACTTTAGCAGGCACTTGAAGAACAAAAGTTGCACCTATTTCAATTATTTCGGACCAAAAATTAAGAAGGCGATGTCTTCTTTCTTGAGTCTCATAAGCAAAATCAGAGAAAATAGAATATCTATTACCATGACACTCCAGTGTTATGTATTCAGGCCAGCTTTAAAATGGAATCTTGATCTGTATCAAATGCAAATTGAACCAAAATGGGAGGTTTTGAGTCACTTGGGTTCCTTTTTGTTGCCACTCTGTATGCCTTTGTAATAATGGGGGAGGGGATTATCTTCAGGTAGTCAGAAAGTCTGCAAAAGTACTTATTTAATTAAATCTCTTACATCAGTAAATTTAGTATCCGGTGCATTTGGAATTTCCAAGAATTGAAGTTTTCTATACCTATTTGCGTTTTCAAGTGCTTCTGTTTTACGACTGATGGTAGATTGCCCCATTATGGTAGCTGTGGTCCTAGCTTCTAATGTTTTAATTTATTTTTCTTGATTTTTGAAGCATTTTTTAACATTAGCAGAGTCAATCTTTGTGACAGCACAGGTCTTAAAGGCTCATTTGTCAAACCTAAAAAAGGAGAAAAGAAAACACAAAAATAGCTCTAGCAATAAGCCCACAAGTTTAGAAAAGGAGAAAATTATAAAGGTAACTTCAAGAAAAGAAAACCCTTAGAAGAATAAATAATATTCCCTGTATGTTTTTTTCTCCTGTTTTTGCTTAAAAAAATAATAATAATACTAAAACCAAAAAGAACAATAAAAAAATAAATAATACGTACAACAAGGAAAAAAAGGGAGGAGGGGAATCCCACAAAAAGTACACTTTACCAACCCCCTAAAACCAAAAATTAACAAAAGTAGAAACCCTTCCCTAAATTCATCAGGAGAAATCACACAAATTCTAATCTAAATAAAACTCTTCTCTACTCCATCCTCCCTCTCTTCCAAATTCTCCATTTATAACTTCCCAAAATATACATTTCTATATGCTAACTGCTATTCCTTTATACAGGTAACTATAGTCTTACTGACATGATTTATGTGACTTGTAAAACGTGAAAGAGCCCCCGCCATTTTGCTTGAACCCTATATACAGGAAACATCCCTAAATCAAGGCCATACACCTCCAAGCAGACTGAGTCTACCAATTTGCCAACAGCCAAATACATCATTCTTTGCTGTTGTAGAACATATCTACTATGGGCCTGCCAAAGATACAACTTTAAACAAGTGAAAAAAAAAACTAGTGTTCCCAAGTCAAAGGCTGCCAATCTGTCATGAAATTGACTGAGAACCAATTGTGCATTTGTTAAACATTCTAACCATGGTAATTTCCAATGGTGTGATAAAAACGACCACATCTGTGTGAAAAAGACACATTCTAATAAAAAATGCTGCATCGTCTCTTCCGGTGCCGCACAATCTATATTGGGACAAGTCCATTCTTCTATAGCTTTATGCTCTAAATTACCACAAACATTCAGCCTTCCATAAGTACTCAACCACAGATTATCCTACATCCTCACGGGGATTCTAGGATTATTCAATTGGGCTATTGCCAGGAAAATCTTTACCGGGTTTCAGAATTTAAAATCAGGTAGTTGTGGACCAGTTGTTTTAATAATTTCCGCACATAACTGCTTCTGGGGTGCTTGCAGCACTCTTGTTTTTGATATATTCCAATTGTACAATTTTAGCAAAGTGGGTTTAAAAAAAAACAGGTAATCTCATTTTCGGTACAGGTTTTACAGGTGCATCATGCCACATTCTTAAGAACCCTTGTAACAAGGTCCTTGTCCACACTGTCTTCTCATCCTGAGATCCTGGTGGTTGTATTAAATTGTTAAGGATACCTACCCAAAAGAGAATGTGAAAAAAAAAACAAGTGGATTAATCAT
Organism: Neoceratodus forsteri; assembly: GCA_016271365.2. NCBI lineage: Eukaryota > Metazoa > Chordata > Ceratodontiformes > Ceratodontidae > Neoceratodus > Neoceratodus forsteri. Next base: position 1,650,183,507 of record CM057453.1, read on the forward strand.
ACCCACCCCACCTTTTGTTACAGGCAAATAAGTAAACTGCTTCTTAACTGGGTTCAGCCTACTTCCCCATAACATATGGAAGAAATTGCTAAACACTTTTGACTCAAGGGAAAATGGGACCGGATATACCCCAGCCAACATGCAACAGTAGAGGAACCAAAAATTGTTTTATAATAACAATTCTCTTTTGTTTTGATAAAATCCAGTTTTTCCAAATTTCCATCTTCCTTTCGCGTTTTTATAGACCCAACGACCAGTTTTATTGTGCCATATCTCCCTCTCCTACGTAAAGGCCCAAATTTTAATGGGATCCTGGGATATTCTAATATCATACACCTCCCCTCTCTGCCACAGGTGGTCTTATGCAGAGCCCCACACTTTCACCCAAATTCAAGCAAGCACCTGAAATCTCCCAATATAAATGAACCTCCTGTATCACTAGGTTAGCACTCTCTGTGGTACCTAGAAATAAACATAAATCATTTGCGTAGGCAGTGACTTTAAGTTCATTCTCCTGATCTAGTAATTTAATCCCACGAATATAGATATTCCCTGCTATATGTCTAATACAAGTGTCAAAAACCAACGTATATAATAGAGGACTCATTGGACAACCTTGCCGAACACCTACTGTGATGAAAAAGGGTGGACTAGATCAGGCTCCAATAAGGGGTATTACCGATGCCCTCCCAAAGAGTGCTTGAATATCTCTCATAATCCCTTTGGACACTCCATAGTGTTCCAGGACTCGCAACAGAAATGTATGGGAAACTCTATCAAACGCTTTACTCTGATCCAATGAAATCAATAGACCTGGTATTTTATTTTAAACACTGTGGCCCAGATATTCAAAAGGGTTGCACATGGTGCAACAGTGTTGCACCATGCGCAACCCACTGATGCGCACCGGCGTGATATTCAAACGGGAATCGCACCTGGCACAAATCCCGATGCACGGGCGCATCAGTAATGTATGCAGGTGCAGATGGGTGGGGGGGGGGTGCCCATGCTTACTCTGCACATCCTGATATTCAGCCCGGGATGTGTAGAGCAATGCATGCGCAACCCCTACCTGCACCAGCACAAAGTTAAGCAAAAAGAAAAAGGAGCAACGGCCGGCCACCCACAGGTGAGCTGCTGCATTGCAGGGTGTAACACGGCAGCTGCCACCTGTGGGTGGCCACCCGAGCTCCAGCTGCACCTCTGTGGTGGCACCCCCCCCACGTCTGATCACAGGCATTAGTAAAATAAATAATCCTCCTACATCCCTGGTGGTCCAGTGGACCTGCTGCCTGCCCGATCACGGGCTTCAGTAAATAAATAGATTTATCCTATATCCCTGGTGGTCCAGTGGACTTGTCTGCCTGATCGCGGGCTGAAGTAAAAACTAAAGACACCTATATCCCTGGTGGTCCAGTGGACCACTGCCTGCCCGATTGTGGGCTGAAGTATAATTAAATGATCCAAATCCTATATCCCTGGTGGTCCAGTGGACCGCTGCCTGCCCAGTCGCAGGCTGAAGTAAAAAGAAGATGATCCCCATATCCCTGGTGGTCCAGTGGACCCCCCTCCCCACCAGCCCACTAAACCCCACCACCCCGCTCCCCCCTAGTCAGTGGCGGGAGGCAGCACCCCACCTGCCTACTGCCCCTCCGCCCACTGAATGACACCATAGATAGGGCTGTACGTCCATTGGTCCACAGCGTGAGCCAATGGGTGTGCAGCCCATACCGTACTACACATTCCAGATATGTGAATGGATCCACCAGTGATATAGGATTCGGATCATTTTATTTTACTTCAGCTCACGATCAGGCAGGCAGGTCCACTGGACCACCAGGGATAAAGAATAAATCTATTTATGTACTGGAGCCCACGCTCGGGCTGTGGGGCACATTGCCACGCTGCAAGGGGCGTTGGTCCCCGACAGCTGCTGCCTGGCAGGGTGCCAGGCGCAAGTCGTTGGGGATCGGCGCACCTGCATGCAAATGGGGCCATAATGACATGCAAATGCCCCATTTGCACCTTGCATACATTATGTCCCCATTTGAATGTCAACTTTTGAATATCACAGTTGTTGTGCCTTGCGCAATGGAACTTGCACTAACACATCCCCATGCTCCACTCTGGCCACTGACACTGATGCTGGCACAGTAGCACTCTGCACCACAAAAGCATCATGGTGGCCAGGGTGCGATTCATCAATGCTGCTGAGCCATGGCGCAGCTCTGTTGAATATCACCCAGTCCATGCCCCTGCACAGCCAAGTTGAGCTGCGCCCAGGCTTGCACCATAGCCTGTCGCAGTGTGAATATCTGGGCCTATATGTATAACAGCCTCTCACCAAAATAAGGTTGTCCAGTATTCTCATGCTAGGGACCCCACAAGTTTGTGCAGATGTAACAGATCTGGTAATTGGTCCTGTAGTCTTTTATGAATCAGTTTCCCCAATATTTTACAGTCTGTATTTAAGAGGCAAATTGGCCTTCAGTTTTCCAACAATAATTTATCTCCAGATTTATAGAGAAATTTCAATTTTCTAATGGCAAAATCATCTCTAATTATTTGTTTATCTACTATTTTATGGTATACCGGAAGCAACATTTCCACCAGTAAATCCTGAAATATTGCATAAATTTCAAGGGCAATCCATCATGTCCTGGGGATACATTTTTCCTCATATGTTTTAAAACTTACAACATTTCATCTTTTGTAAAAGCAGTGTCAGGCTCTATGTGATCAGTACCTCTGCATCCAGGGGTAAACTCTGAAATATAGGAATCCATGTCTCCCCTGGAGTCTACCCTCCAAGAGGATAAAGAAGAAAAATACACCTGTACAATTTGACTAAGGCCCTGTGATGTTGTTTTAATGGACCCATCCACATCTTTTAAAGCTGTGATATGTGAATTTTCGAGTCTAGTTTTACATGTTTGGCAAGGGTCCCTGACAGGTGTTTTTGTTGTACCATATTGCATTGCTGCCATCAAGGTGGCAGCTCGATTGTATTGATACATTTTCATCTGTTGCTTTATCTGAGTAATTTGATGACTATAATCATGTGCAGCAGTATTAGTAAGTGAATAAAGATATTGTAGTTGCTGCCGTAAGGACAAGTATTTTAAGAATTCAGAAGTTTTTTGTCACGCCCCATGTTTTTTAAACCAGTTTTGCAGTTCCTTTTTCGTATCTTCCCATCATTCACCAGCAGTATCATACAAGCAGCGCACTATCCCTCTAGAACGTAGGGCTTGTACTTTAGGATCCTTTAAGATGGCTACATTCAATCTCCATTCTGTCATACCCTGTGATGGACTAGTTTGAATATCTACTCTTAATTTAAGTAGACAGTAATCAGAAAGTTCAAAAGGAATAACCTGAAAATCCACTAACTGTATGTTTGATGACATGAACCAGAAATCTATATGTGTTGCCACCCTCCCTCTGACATAGGTATTACTAACCTGTGGAGGGGATACCAATCTGGCAGCATCCTTCATATTTTTCATATTTAAACATTTTACTAGAACATTCGTATTGCAATACACCTTCCTACCAGTTGTATGTATTCACTGTATATCCAGGGGGCAATTAAAATCGCCCCTAGAAACACCTGTCTGGAGGTGTCTAAAAAAGGTTGCAGTTTTGAAAACAGTTCTACCCGGTCAGCTTTACTTTGGGGTGCATAAACAGATATCAGCCGGCATGCTGTTTCATGCAATATACCGTCTAGTATTAATAGGCGGCCAGGGTCAACGTCAATCAGATTCTGTAATTTCAATGAAGTCCCTTGAAATAAAATCCCCACCCCATCAGCTCTTTCTAGCCCAAAAGACCAATAAGATGGTCCCCATCTCCATACTTTTTTACACTGAGATACGGCTGCAGATGTGTTAACCATGTTTCCTGTATAAAAATCACATTTAAGGCTTGTTGATTCAAACAAGAAAATATTGCTTTCCATTTCCCACCATTCAACATGCTACACACATTTAAAGAAGTAAAAGAAACCAGCCCCATAAGATGTTAAGTGTCTGTAGACTTCTTCAAATGTTTCTTCTTTTTAGCCAAATTTTTCCCCTCCTCGCATCTCTCAACAAGGGGGAGGGAGTGCAAGAAAAGGTCCATATCCGACCCATCAGTTTCCATCTGTCCCTAGTCATACTGTTTAATTCTTCATATCTATTAGTTGTGCTAATCTCAGAAGTTATGGGAGTACGTAATCTAGCGCTTCTTCTGGGAACAATAGTAGTCCAGGATTTGTCCCCAGGAATTGGAGAAGGAGAAGGTGGGCCCATTTCCTGTGAGCCTGTTCTCTCCATAGTGGATTGTTCCTTCTCCTGTGCCAATACAGGATCATAAGGAATGTCATCTTGATCCATAGACATCTGTACCCTCATGGCCCCCTGTTGTGGTAGCACATTAACTTGCTCCTGGGATGTTACAGTTTCTGGTACCTGATCTTTTGGAACCTCCTCTTGAGTAGTTGTGGTTTGTTCTGTAATGGATGAATCATTCATTTTGGAAGAAGTTGGGGGTTGGGGGTGATGGAAAACAGGCAACCTCAGACTGTCCTTCAGCCTTTCTCTGTGCTGCCCTAATGATGGTGTTTTGGTTAACTGTATCCTGCCTATTATGAGCCACATAAGGATACTTGTAGAACACATGTCCTCTTGCATCACATAAGTTGCACTTCACCACATTCATGCACTCTGTACTTATGTGATCATATTCCCCACATAGGATGCATTTCAGTTTATCACAGGAACAGGTTAAGTGAATGCGATCCCTTCATTTATGGCAGGCCTTTCGCTGTCCAGCGTAAAAACAAACTCCACAATTTTTTCCAATAAAAAAACTATTTGGCAGATGGATGGAACCTGCTTCAGTTTGTCAGAGTTTAACTGTGACATGCCACCCCCCACCCGTCCAAAAGGCTTCTGAGTCTATGATCGGTTCTGGGGCACTAAGAATATCACACCGCTGCTGCAGCCAGTGGTGAATGTCCCCAATATGGATAGTTTCAGTCCTGAACATTATAGTAATTTTCTTTATTATTGGCTTTGTGAAAAGAATTACAAAGAATGGAGTCCATAAAGGGGAGAATTTCCTTTGATTATATAATGTCCAGAATTTATCCAAGCCAAAAGCAGTATGAAAACTAACATCAAAGTTTTCCTCACCAGTAATGTGTATGAAAGCATGGACCTCAGATGGTGAAAACCGTACGGATTCTTTTAACAATTTTTTCCCCACAAATTCCCTATCTGGGAACACATCCAAACCTCCTTTATAATGCAATCTAACAGCATTTCAGCATGGTATAGGTGGAGATTTATCAAAGAGGTCTGAAATCCTAGTGGTTCTGGTTGAAGGGCGAGGTTTTTTCTGTGACTGAGCATCTTAATGTGAATCCTCTTCAGTTGTTTCATCTATGTCCTCTTGTCCTGAATCTCTTTGTGGGTGCTCAATTTGTTTCCCTGTCTCCAGGTTTTTGGCCTGCTTCTCGGCCTAGTCTTCAATATCCATAGTATCTCTATCTCTCTCTTCCCCAGTCTCTGGGGTTTCCTGCATTGTACTTAACATCCTTGTTTGTGGGTTAGTAGGTGACTGACCACCCCCATTCTCTTGTTGCTTGCTCCCCGCTCCCAAATTAAACTCTTGGTTTGCCTCATTCAATGGCATGGTCCCTGCCATATTTCCAACAATCTTCTCAATTACCCCAGATTCATTTGCACAGACCAACCCAGATTCTACTGACACCCCTATGTTGTCCTGACCAGTTTGTTGCTTTTCACCCGCCTGCTCAGTATTTATATCAGTCATAGGACTATGCACAACATCAATACACGGTCCCCGAATGGCTATGGGACCTTGTGAAAAATCAATCACTGGGTCACTGGCCCACTTGCCGACCTCATCCCTTCACCATCTGGCTTGTTACAGGGCCCAGTCAGGTGTCCATACTTCCGGAGGAACCTCAGGTGAACCCACACCAAAATCCTCCTTTACTCTGTCTCTTGCATCTGCTGTCCTCCTGAAGTACTAGGGGTGACAGCCGCAGACTGTTTTTTTTGTAATTTTTCTTTTAGTCATATCTGCTGTGCTTCTTTTGAGGCTCGTTCCCTCTGCCTTCTTGTTTGCACAGTTTTATCTCTGCTTTTAGTCTGCATCTCAATGTCATTACTCCCCAGAGGTCGCTCGCCATCAGGTTGCTGCTCTTCAATGGCCATTGAGAAGTCCCCTGAATCAGTGTCAAAAACTTCCTCACTTTGTTCCATCACAAGTGGGGCCTGGATGGTATTATGTTCCATTTGCAATTTACCATTATGCTTCATCGCTGCATTCTCCTCAATTTCCATCTCCATAGCATGCTCCATTTCATCCGTTTGTACAACTTGCTGCATCTATAAGCTCTTCTGGTTGTCCATGGCTGGGAGGGAGAGCAACTCTTCAGCCAGCAGCACCTCCACCTCTTCTGCAGCACAAGGAACATACATCTTGGATTCTGGGCCAACAGCGCCCTCTACCAAGAATAGGGGAATTTCCATGTTGTCCTGTCCAAATTGTTCCCATTCACTAAAAATACCACCAACAGCTTAATCTGGTTCAAGTAAAGATTTATGCCATGTTACAATTTCAGCAGTTTGTTACCATCTGTACCCCCCCCCACCCCTGAAAAAGGGACTTTTAGTCTTAGTGGGCCTACCCGGTCAACAAAATTCAATGAATAAATAAATTCCCCCATTATGCCTTATGGATTCCATATAAATCCAAATCATTCAAAGGCCATCTTGATGTACAATTTTAACACCTAACAGCAAATCAGAGCCCTTTTCCTGATAAAAGGCTGCCAACATATTACATTCAGATGAACAACAAAGTCACAAATAAGGAACTAGTGGCTTATGGAAAAATTTACAGGGATTTGATGCTGCCTCTACAGGGAAAATACAGGAAAAATGAGGGCTTGTTACCGGAAAATGGGTATTTGGATCTGGGAGCACTGTGATGATTGTGACTAAACAGCACTATATGGCACCAACAAAAATGACTTTGGTCATTTGGTAGCTCTTCATAGCCCTATTGGCTCTGGCTAGATCTTGTCTCATATTGCAGTGGTCTGTTCCAGCAAGATGCCTTTTCAATTGGAGAATGGCTCTACAACATAGGATAGTTTTAGGTAAGGGGTGTGGGAGGTGTAGGGTGTTGGGTGCTGAGTGGGAGTTGCAGAAGGGTGGGCGAGTGTTTGCAGGGGTCAGATCTGTGATGGACTGCTTTCTTTTTTACAGATTTATTATAAACAAAAGATCAACAAGGGGTGTTTTTCTTTATTTACAGTGGGATCTAAGCCAGCACTGGGGAGTGGGCACCCCAGTATTGGGATGATCTTTGGCAGTAGGGGGTGAGCACTCTGGTGCTGCCACCTATTTTGTTTTGGGAGGAAGGCTGAAGGGGAGGGAGGGGGATAAAAGAAGCAGTGCCAAGGTGGGCATCCCAGTCTGCTATTATAAATTTTATATACTGGGAAGGGGCAGGCAACCTGGAGGGGAGGTGTTAGAAAGTAGCAATACGGGGGGGGGCACCATGGTTCATTTTAGATATATTGATAGGATGGAAGATAGATAGATAGATAGATAGATAGATAGATAGATAGATAGATAGATAGATAGATAGACAGACAGACAGACAGATAGATATTGTCGATAGAGAGATACTGTTGATAGATACGGTAGATAGATAGATAGATAGATAGATAGATAGATAGATAGATACTGTAGATAGATAGATAGATACTGTCAATAGATAGATACTGTCAGATAGATAGATAGATAGATAGATAGATAGATAGATAGATAGATAGATAGATAGATAGAAAGAGATTAGAGGGGGAGAGGGAAATCAGGCAATTGGGTAAATGGCTCCTCGAGCTAACCTGGGCATCCTAGATCTTTGGGTGCCCAGAAGCATTATTTCCAGGGCAATTTTAAAGAAAATAAACACCAGAATCTAGCTAAATTGGTCTCGTTTACCTAGATTCAGGTGTTTATTTTTTGAAAATACATAATTTTTATGTACTTTAGTTTAGGGGGGAAACAAAACCGCAGCCATCATGACACAAACATTTTTTTTTGTGTCTTGAGAACATGTTTTGCAAAACCAAAAAGTTCTTGCACTATAAAGTTTCTCATGCTGTATCAGAGGTTTATCCAAAAACCCTACTAAACATGCTTACAAAAAAACACCTAGTTCCTTACAATTCAGAACCATTCAATATTTTTTCATCAAGCCTTCAAAATGCACTACAGTGGCGCACGTCGCTTCTGCCCTGAAAGTTTTGGAAAAAAATTCTGCCCCATCTAGGCTGTAGGGGAGAGCAACAAAAAAGTGTGTTATGTACAGGACACAAAATTAGCCATTAATGTAAAAATGACCCATGTGGATCTCAGGAACTGCATAAGCTGCCATCACAGAACGTTCCACATTTTTATTTAATTATTTAGTTAGTTATTCATGTACTTGTTTTTGTTGAAAAAAGTTTTTGGTCAATGTGGTATGTTTTACATACTACAATTAGAACAGTTTCTCTACAGTGGGCTTCTGCATATACATCACTCAAGCTGAGGTTTCCATACATTATCAACCCTAAAACCTCACATCCCCCTTTTGGTACAGTGCGGGGGAAAGGGCAATACAGTGTTATAAACTGCTACATATATTTCAAATAGAACCTCATAATACAATCAATCAATCAAAATCAATCAATCAATCAATCAAAATCTTTATTTATCCAGGCAGGCACCATTGAGCAGGGCTCATTTACAAGATGGACCTGGTCATACAAAAATCATAGTACAGTAACATGGTACAACATAATGTAATATTATACAAAGAAGAAAAATATACATATGTACATCAATATTTGAGTGAGAGGGCCTTTATAACAGATAGTCTCATAACTGGGTACAGCCGGAATGTTCACTTAAAAGGAGAGAAAAAGGCAAGACGAGGGATACCAGCTTAGGAAGAAATGATGGGGTTGGAATAGTTAACTGGCATACAGACTTTACATATTAGGTTAGCCTGTGTCCTAAGGAGTGGTTAAGGTAGGGACAGGGTTGCATAACTGGGGGCGAACCGGGGGGGGGGTGCCCTATGTGAACTTGCATCTTTAATATTTTTGCCTCCTAGACAATGTATGCCAAATCTGGGGCAATTTCATCAATGCTACCAAAACTGTTAAGATGCAGAATTGGGGGTTTAACATAGAGACTCTCCATCAACTCTAACTATGCTGGTGGTTCTGCACCATTGTAATAAATAGAAACATAGAAACTGTCTGCAGATAAGGACTGCTAGGCCCATCCAGACTGCCCATAGGCCCTATTCATGTACGCTTCCACTCACCCTAAGTGGTCAATGGCTTTTTATCACTCCCTTTCTGCCCAAGGTTCCCTTGTGCTTATATATATATATATATTCTTTGCAAAAAAATATGTTAATGCACCAGTTAGGGTTCAGCCTAATACTCCAAAAGTAGGGACATTTGGCATTAGGGTTTCCAACCCTAACTCCACACCCCCATAGCAGCAAAACAGCAAGGCAGAGTGAGCAGTTTGGGCTATACTGGACCTTCTTGGGGCTATAATACCCTCCACTTGTGGCATTGGGCCTCATTATTCCCCTGAGCAGTGCAGTATTGCCCAATACTGACCACCCTGTTGGGTATTATTCTTACACAATCAATGTTATTCTGAGATAAGGAATTCCAAAGTCCTAGCACCGCTTAGTGATAGAATGCTTCCTCTTACTTAATTCTAGGTAGTCTACTACACATTATTTATTATGACCACAGACCCAAAATTTGTTTTGCTTGAACTCTAAATTCACTGAACAGTATCCTAGGGATGGATTTAAACCAATTCTCTTTGACAAAGATTACATCATGCCATTTCAGCTATTGAGAACTAATCAGGAATGACCCATCTCTGAGTAACACATGAATATTAAAATGCCTAACATCCAGTTCATAGCAGGCAGCAGTTCCTTACACAACAGGCAGCAAGCTACACAGGTACAAAAAAATTTGGATATAAAATGAGTAGGGAACTTGCTACGTCCTGACTGGCTGAGAGGGTGCAGAACCCAGAGCCTTAAGGGGTGACAATCACCAGCTCAGGAACCCTTTTGCAACCAGGATGCAGTGCACATATGTAAGGTATCAATACTGGACAAAAAAAATCTGCTCATATACGGTAAACAAACGTCTGGCTGCCCAGCCACCTGCAGAACAAATAAACTGAATTTAAAATGTTTGGGTCATACACTGTCACAAAGAAGCATATTGTACATTCATGAAGGCTGTCTACCTCGTACATTCATTCAGGATATCAGTGAAATGGAAGGGATATCCCCACCTTCAAGACCATGCGACCTGCTCGTATGAGAGAGTGAGCCCTGCACCAGTTCAGTGAGCACTGAGAGGCAGATAACAGCTATTACACTGTCACTCTCCTGTATCTTTGACTGGTATTATAGCCTGTCATCAGTTTCTTACAAAATACAACAAGAAAAGGCTGCACTGCGTTTGCTTCCTCTGTCTTTACATGTGACAGCACTGGTGCTCTCTCTGTCTCTCTCTTTCTGTCAACAATCGGTGGCACAGCCCTCAACTGAGTTCACTTCCCCAACAACCAGCTGCACAAAGCTCTGTCCCCTTAACTCTCTCTACATTTTGATCTCCAAATATGAAATCAGTGAAGCAACTGTAACCCGATCTCACTGCTGGAATATCGCGCTCCCTCGATCCCATTGCTTGTTTGAGGAAACTCTGCAAATCTCCAAGGGGGGCTCTTTCACTCGCAAACACTGTCTCTGTCTCTCTTGCTCACTTGCCACCTCAGTTGTTCTCTCTGTCTCTCTCTCTCTCTCTCTCTCTCTCTCTCTACAATCCAATACACATTTAAAATATAGGGAATAATGCCTGTGCAGTTGTGTGTTATGAGGATGTTTCACACACCCCAGGTGTGTGAAAAATCCTCATAAAACAAACTTTGCACAGGCATTATTTTTATGGCTGTAGTGGGTGGAGCCTGCAGCCATCTTGCAATCACCTAAAAAAATGTGTGACTGGATTTGGCCCAGCATCAAAGTTTGAGTCACATCACAATCACTCTACAAGTAGGAGCACTCTGCTCTAGTACCTTGTCATTTCATTAGCACCCCCCCCCACAGATGCACTATTTCATTCTGTCATGTCCAGTACAGCCTGTTGTACCCAAGATGGCCATTGGAGCTCAGTGCGCATGTGGGAGCTGTGTCACATGCGCTGGTGGCCATCTTGGGCATGGCAAACTGTTCTGTCAAAAAGTAGTCCATCTAGTGTGGCAGAAAAACACAGTATCTGAGGAGAAACAGCAGGCTTGAACCACCATGAGATCAACAGTGGAACATCTAAGGACCTCTCAGCAACAGGGACCCCTATTGTCAGATGTTGCCACTTGACTGGACTATACAAAATGCTGAGGGTAATCACCTCTTGGTATTGATGCGGCTTTGAGTGTTCATGTCTCCTTTCCTTTGTGGTGACCCCCTCTCTGTACAATCTAGATAAATTGTTATTGCTTCCTTCTTTTTTTTTTTTTTTAAGAAAGAAGTCTCTGGGTGATGCAGCTGGGTGGGGGAGGACTCTTTTCCTGTGAGCGGTGGAATCTGTTCTGGCCTTGGGTGTTGGGAGTGTTCTGATTCTGAAACTAAATCTAAGGTGTAGTAGTGCCTCTCTCAATGGTTTTGTGAGCTTGGGCTGTTTTTGCTGACAGTGTTTGTCCCACCTGGCTCTGTGGTCTGCTTGGGGGGTGGCAGCTACAGTATATCAGTATGGAATTTTGAAAGTATGGTGCAAATACCAATACCTGCACTTCATTAATGTTTGGATGGGATTGGGGACTTTGCGCCACATGGACATCTATTAATTCAATAGCCCTGCTCAATTTGTTATACACTGTCCGTTCTACTGGTTTAAAGGGACATTGTCAACATGCTTTGCATCATATTATTTCCAGTTAAAAACCCACATTTCATGATTGCTTACCTTCTCAAAAATATTCATTTTGATGTTGCTAGCTGTTTTATCTGTTTGTGTGCTTAGTAGAACTGAGATGCATTCTAAAATATTGTTATAAACAAACTTGTTTTGCTTTAAATCCTGGATCAAGTCTTATTAAATACTTCCTGAACATTAGAAACACCCCAAACAGTGCAGCCACTCATGATACAATATCCTCCTAGACTTTCACTGCATAATGAGTGGCTAGACTGTGTTGGGGGTATTCCTAAATCCAGATAAGATGCAGTGAGAGTTGATCAAAGAATGTCAACAAATTTATTTTTGTGTGGCAACACCAGTATGATGGACTGTCTGTTTTTCACTTTTAAAAAGGGGTAAAAAAAAAAAGTCAGAATCAAAAACCCAACTACATCACCAGTTTCTAGGGAATGTGAACAATCATAACATGCATTTTTATGACTGCACTGGGTGGAGCCTGCAGCCTTCTTGTGATCATCTAAAAAATGAGTGACCAGATCCGATTGAACAACAAAGTTAGAGCCACATCATTATCACTCTGCAAGCTGGAGCACTCCACTCCAGTACGTTGTTATTTGTTTAGCACACACCCATGCCCCTTCCCCGGCGGGTGCACTATTTCTTTCTGACATGTCTGGTAAACCCCACTGTGCCCAAGATAGCCACCAGAGCTCAGTGCACATGTGTCGGCAACCATCTAGGCCCAGCAGACTGTTCCACAGTGAGCTCAGTGAGTGATCTTAAAGTGCAGCTGCAGCTATGTCAGCCCTGACCAGAGTTTATTTACAATAGCTGATTCAAAGTTTCAACAGCAAGAAAAGCATGCCCTGAGCAGCCACTGTATTTGTACAGATACAGTGAAGTGACAGCACGAGGAGGAAAATGCTGTAGTAACCCGCTGTCCAATTATTAGAGAATTCAGTGGGTTATTATGGCATTTTATCAGGACTAGAAATCCAGTCATTATATGGGGGTCACCAGTTATTATAAAGAGATAAACAAAGACAACAAGCCTAAAACATTATAAATAGACTTTGATACAAAACAAAGGGTACACCACTCACAAAATAGTGGGGACAAGCTGCAAAAGGGACTATTTTCCCATTTTAAAGACACTTTTAAATGTGATTTTTTAATATGAATTTTCTATCTTTTTATGGGAGAACCATTTTATAAGTGCAGTAAGACACTATGGGGTGATGGTTGCCATGGGTTAATGCACTTTCAGGTGCTGAAGACACTCTGCACAAGTGCCTTGTGCGTCACAGTGCCTCAGTCAATATGCATCTGGGTGTGCATTAACCCATGACAACCTCCTCCTCTTTGTGTCTTATTGCTTATATACCACTATATAAATGTGGCAACCTGAGCAGGACAGTAGCTCTTTCAAATCAGCCACAAAGCCCTTTGCACAGTAGTCACAAGGGAGGATTCTCAGTCTTAAGGAATTTAAATAATAAAAAGCAACAATCACCATAATATAGAGTAGGTCAGTACCATCATGCAGCTCACCTTAAATGGAGCAATTGGCAAATGTTACATCACAAAGAACAGACAGCATGGCATGAAAACTGATGCCTTATGAGGTTATAGATGCTACTGTGGTGGCTGTGCAGCAAATCAAACCTTACGTTCATTGTTTTATCCCCAAAGAAAGGAATACCATCACATCTGCCTACAAATTTTAAGAGGGCACAATGAAAAAGAGTAACATCTAACACTACATTAAGTTTTATTGTAACAGCACTCTGACACTTTGACACAATTTATTAAAAAGGTTTTACAAAATTAAAATACTATAAATATCTCACAGGAGTCTGTATTTACTTGGACTCAGATAACTTCACCTCTAACCTGGATATGTAGTGCAGTGGAATACATTTCTATGCACAGTTTATCTATGGATTTATTTAATTCAACAAATACTGCCTATCACTTTCTCACACCACACCATACGGGGCTGCAGATCATAAAGAGACTGACGCTCCTCAATATGGTAACGTGCTCCTCAAGTGTGTTGGTGATTGTACCATGACATCCCAATGAAAGTTACAATGGCATAAATCTTTATTATGGTCTACTGTAAGTGAATTTCATGGAATGATGACTAGTACCCACGCTCTGCTACAGGCATTCAGTACACAGTACTAGGGATTAAGCACTAAGGCATAATGGCTTTAGAAAGATGATACTTGTGACAGCACTAGTAGGATGTGATATTGAAATATTAAATAATACAATATTATCATCTTTAACTGAACAGAATCTAAAGTTTCTTTACTGTTATAAAATGTGATAGAATGCTGTTAGTAACTAATCTGTGTGAGATGCATTAGACTTCCATCCCATTATAATCTACATGTATAAATACAGTACACTGTAGCTCTTTTTAACTTTGCTTTGAATATGCAGGACAGCCATTTTCAGTAATTCAACCTGTTAATTGTTACCTAATTATAAGATACTACAGGGTTAGACACTTAAGAACATAAAGGATAATGTATGGGAAGCAGTTAACAACAAAGGTGTATTTGCATCGAGAGGTTACCATGGTTTGTAAACTTTGAGAGCACAGCTCGAGAGGTTTACAGCTACCACGGTAACCTTGAGATGCAAATTCACCTTTGTTGTTAAATGCTTCACATACATTGTCTTATATAGTGTATGGGAACCAGTACAATATGTGCTTTTTAGCCCAAAACAAAAAATTAGCAACAATTCTCTTAAAATCTGCATGACTTCATCAAATATAAAAACTTAGTTGGCTGTATATATGCACAGATTAGGCTCACCTCTGAGTGAAGATGTGGACACGATGTTTGCAGAAATGATTAATAAACTTTATTGTACCTACTTTTAGCTAATAGCATGCATAGTAGTACATGAGCAACATTAGGAAAAAAAATCCCAGCTGATTCGGAAGTAATTGAATGCCTGAATGCAGAGGTCAAGGATGGATCAACGTGAACTTTGTGTCTTCTGGAAGTGCCACGGGGCAAGTTCATTCGAGGAGGAGGAGGCGCTACTGGAAAATGCTTCTTAAGCAACAGGTACCTTGTAGAAGAAACAAAAACAATAAATAAATACATGGAGACATTTGTTTTCATAGTAGACTGCTGACGCTGCCATCATGAATGCTCATTTTATTTTATTTTTAAAAATCACTACTATTGAGGAACCGCCATTTGCGTTTGAATGCTGTCGAGTGCTAAGCACTGCTGTGGTAGAATGTTGACTCTCGGCAGCATTCCTTCTTGTTATGGTATCGTTCTAAGGTGGTTAGCAGCAAGTGAATGTTAGAACGATACCATAACAAGCCTGTATCTACACTGAATTCTGGTGGTAATAACGTTCCACCATACCATCCTCAGCATCATGGACACAGGGAGAAGGGAGGTGAGCACTACTCCCTTCACAAAAGAAAGGGTCCTACAAGAGCTTGATAAGCTCAGGGTGGATAAGGCAATGGGACCTGATGGCATACATTCCAGGGTACTTAAGGAGCTAAAGGAAGAACTAGCAGAGCCATTAGCAGAATTGTTTAGTGAGTCTCTGAGCACAGGAGAGGTCCCAGAAGACTGGAGAAGGGCTCATGTGATCCCGCCTCCACAAGAGTGGTAGCAGGGAGGAGGCGGAACTACAGACCAGTCAGTCTTACCTCAGTAGTGGGCAAGATTATGGAGGCACTCCTTAAGGAAAGGATAGTGCAACACCTGGAATCCATAGGGGCACAGGATCCAAGACAGCATGGGTTTACAAAGGAAGGTCCTGTCAAACTAATCTCATAGATTTCTTTGACTGGGTAACCAGAGTAGTGGACCAAGGGGAGCAGTTGATGTCGCCTACCTTGACTTCAGCAAAGCTTTTGACACTGTTCCACATAGAAGATTGATAAATAAGCTGGGTAGGCTCGGGGTGGGTCAGAAGTTGGTCAACTGGGTGGCAAACTGGTTGGGGCAGAAAACAGAGAGTGGTGGTAAATGGCATACAGTCAGAAGAGATGCAAGTCACAAGTGGGTACCTCAGGGATCAGTCCTGGGGCCAGTCCTCTTCAATATCTTCATTAGTGACCTTGCAGATGGACTAGAGGGTAAGGCTTGTCTGTTTGCAGATGACACCAAGATCTGCAACAGAGTAGATGATCCAGATGGGGTGGACAGAATGAGAAGAGATCTGGATAAACTAGCAGAATGGTCAGAAGAGTGGCAACTGGTATTTAATGCAAAGAAGTGCAAAATCTTGCACATAGGGAAGAGAAACCCTGAAGCCACCTATAGGCTGGGAGGGGAGTTGCTAGCAGTCACAAAGGAAGAAAGAGACTTGGGCATCATCATCACTGATGACCTGAAATCATCCAAGCAGACCTCTAGAGCAGTAGGTAAGGCTAGGGGGTGTTAGGGTGTGTTAGTAGGGGTATCACAAGTCGAAGAGGGAGGTAATAATCCTCTGTACAAGACACTGGTTAGGCCCCATCTGGAGCACTGAGCGCATTAGGCCACACCTTCACAAGGACATTAACCAAATTGAGGCAGTCCAGAGAAGGGCAACCAAAATGGTGCAGGGACTGCATCAGAAGACATATGAGGACAGATTAACGGAGCTCACATGCATACCCTTGAGCAAAGGAGGAGAGGTGATATGATCGAGGCATTCAAACACCTTAAGGGCATAAACAAGGTGAAAGAGTCTAACATGTTTAAATATAAGAAAAACAGCAGGACAAGAGGACACAGCATGAGATTAGAGGGAGGCCGATTAAGGGGAATGTGAGGAAATTCTTTTCACAGAAAGGGTGGTGGATGCATGGAATGGCTTACCACAAGAAGTGGTGGCTATGAATACAGTGCAGGGCTTCAAACAGGCATGGGATAGGCATAAGGGAGCAATACAAATGACTATGAATAGATAGGCCACTGACAGAGCAAAGGCCGATGGCACATTTATAAGGTAGAAAAAGAAATGGGCAGACTGGATGGGCCTTGCGGTCCTTATCTGCTGTCAACTTCTATGTTTCTATGTTTCTATGTTTCTATACACTATAAGTAAATCCTTACTGTTAATCAGATTGCAAAGATACCATATGCTAATTCAGGCCTGTATTTTCAAGGAGCTGTAACAAACACAACAGCAAGTTCCATTAACTTTTGCATTGCAGATTGCAGCTGCGTCTGTCAGAAGGTTGCACTACCTTCAGAAGATGGTTGCCACATTCTGTTGCATCTGCATTTATATCCAGAATTATATTAGTGCCACAGAAGTGACATAACTATGATGCAACCAGCATTTGTGCCACAAACACGCCACAATTATGATGCATATATGTATATCTTGGGCCATGACATGTTGTTTTTAATGCAGCTAAGAAAATATGACAGAATTATTTGTCATATCTGCATGATGCAAATGTGTTTGTTTTCACACAACTGCACCATTATTGGCCACTTTTAAAAATACCACCCTCACTGTTAAAGAACAGTGATACTTAAACAATAAGGCATGCTAGAGAGTGCTTTATGGTGGTTAACGGCCTGCCTCAGGTGTGTTGAAACACAAGGCACAGCCAAATGATTCTACCACCCAAGAAGGGCTGTTATCCCACTGTAAAGCACCCCATAGAGTGCTTTAATATGATTATGAAATGGATCCCATGCAAAAATATTGGAGGAGGCATTATGTATGAATTAAGTAATAAACTTTATTTGAAAGATCTGCTGCATGCTGCCATTTTTCTACTATTTTGTTAGTATAAGAGACATAAAATAGGCTGTGTGGTAACACTGAAAGGTTGCCCTTTGGTAATAAACAGTTGCATGAATAAATTGGTTGAATAGTTGAACAGGCAACATTGAACAGTAACTTAACTGAATTTATTTGTTGGTAAAGAAAGTTATTTCGGTACTATGGTGAAAAACCTTGTTAGTGCCAGTGTCTTTTGCAAAGTTATTTATTTATTTGTTTATTGATTATTTATTTAATTATTTATTTATGTCTTTGATAACCGGGTAAGTGCCCTGATCCAGAGAACCATTTTCAGTCACGACCCAGGCCACACACATGGCACAGCAGCAGAGAAAGACTTGATACATAATAACAATGTACAGTACAGGGCACCTAGAGCTTATGGCCAGCAGTCGTGAACTTGTTAACAGAGAAGCGGCTGAAGTTTACATAAGTACAACATTATTTACAGTATAAGGATACACACACCTTAGAAGTGGTAGTTCTAATTTCAAAAATGGTATTAACAGCAGGAGCACATGAATCGATGGGAGTAGTATTTATGTCAATATATACAACAGACGCCCCAGTCCAGCTCCGATCCTAATATCGGCAGGTGGATTCCTTCAGCCACCAGCACTTTAGTTGCTGTTTGAAAGACAAGTGGGAAGTGGATGAGTGGATGGTAAAAGGGAGACTGTTCCACAGGGAGGGTAAGG
This sequence comes from Neoceratodus forsteri, assembly GCA_016271365.2. Taxonomy (NCBI): domain Eukaryota; kingdom Metazoa; phylum Chordata; order Ceratodontiformes; family Ceratodontidae; genus Neoceratodus; species Neoceratodus forsteri. The sequence goes on from CM057453.1 coordinate 1,650,202,029, forward strand.
AGATGGAGCAAGCTTTGCTGCCCATATTGGTGGAGACGCAAGGGATGACCAGTGGAGGGACTGAGGAAGCCCTGAGGGTCCTTGAGAGTTCCCTGCTAGTCAGTAGGGGTGAATAAGGGGATATATGGTGGTTTCTGAATGAATTGTCCACCAGGCAGCCAGTGGCATAATCAAAACGGCCTTGAAGACGAAGCCATCCAAGGGCCTGGTATAGAGAGCAGTAGTGGGTAGAATAGGGACCTTGAAGGATGAAGCGACAGATGAAGTTATACATCATACATAACTGTGAGCGAAGGGATGATGAAACAAGGGAGGAAACTGGAGAGCAATAGTCAAGAAGAAGTAGCAGGTTGTCCTGGACAATGCCAAGGCATGCCTCAACAGATAAAAGGTGCTTATGGCAGTGAGCAGCACATAGTTTTTGGTGTATTCTCCTTATGATACTGTTTACGTGCTCACAGAAAGTGAGGGAGGGATCCAGTGTGATGCCTAGGTATTTAAAAAAGGGGACATTTTCTAGTGGAGGGCTTGCTGGAGTAAGCACCAGGAGAGAGGAATTTGTTTTGTTGATTTTGTCTAGGAAAAATTTTGAGCCGAAAAGCATTGATCTGGTCTTCTTCTCATTTACTATGAGTTTATTGGAGCGAAACCATCAGTGGGCTGAAACATAGTTGTGAGTTAGGGCGGAGGAGATGGAGTCAAGTGCATTTGTGCTGTGATATATGACTAAATCATCCACATAAAGGAGTGACTTACAGTCAAGGCTGTCCTTGGGAAGAGCATTAATGAATAGGGAGAAAAGTAATGGGCCTAGTATTGAGCCCTGGGGGACTCCCGTGTGTATGGGTAGGGCTACAGAGGTTGCTTTGCCAATAATGATGGACTGTGATCTGTGAGAAAGATAGCTGTGAAACCAAGCAGCAGTTTCATAGGAGAATCCAAACTGTAACAGGGTGGAGTGGAGAAGGTGGTGGTCAACCAGGTCAATGCCTTAGATATGTCCACAAAAACAGCGCCCATGGCATTGCCCCTATCCTTTTGTCTTAGAACATGGTCAGAGAATAGCACCAATGCTGAAGTGGTGCTGTGAAATTTGTGAAAGCCATGTTGTAGAGGACAAAGATAGTTGTATTTCTCAAGATGCTCTATCAGCTGGATGGGGACAACTTTCTCCTATAGCTTACTTAGATGTGGAAGGAGAGAGATCGGCCTGTAGTTTTCTGGAGAGAGAGGATCCCGGCTTTGTAAATCAGAACTACGTATGCATGCTTCCAGGAGTTGGGTAAAAAGGATGTTGAAAGGGCGAGGTTAAGGATCTATGTTAGTGGTTTGACAATGGCAGGGGCGATGATTTTAAGAAAAGCAGGATAAAGGCCATCACTGCCAGGACTACCTTTGGCCAGGAGAGACTTGGGGAGTTTGAGAGTGGCAGCAGGTCTGATTGCCTTGAAATAGAAAGGAGGTATCGGGGCAGAGTTTGGGGGATGGGGAGCAAGGTAAAAGGTGGTTGTGGACAGGGGGAGGTGAGGGTGGAAGTTTGCTTAGGTAGGGGGATAAGTCAGTGAATTGCATATTGAAAGTGTTTGCAATATCTGTAGGATCCAAGATTTCAAATCAAAGTAGACATTTTACATTTTACAGCATGAATAGGTAAAACATTAAGAAACACATCTATTATGAGTATTCACTGTAGCTGCAGTCGTTTTAGAGATTTCCAGTCTTTTGGGGCCCATAGTTGTAAACATTCAGCTGAACGTTACCATGCAGAATTCCCACTGAGATTAACTTCAATGATAGAGGAACCATGCAACTTTGTTTTCTTCATTTATGGAGCGGAACAGGGGGGTTATTTGGAAATTGTACAGGTGGCCTGTTTCTGGCTGAGGGAGGGGGCACAAGCATTTTGTTTCTGTTTTCTGGTCTGGTTTCATCACTTCCTTAATTGCTCTATTTAAGGTGAGCTCAGATACATGTTGGAGGTAGCCAGTATTGTCATCGTGGTTAAGTGCTGGGAACAGGGGCTTCAAAAATGACAGTACTTGAGCTGGTATTCGCTATGGAGGTTACCAGCAGTTTATGCTGTCCACTTACAGGTGACAGAAAGGCATCGTGGAGGAGTGTGTGCAAAGAGCCCTCCCATGTGGGTGTTGGTGGGCAATCGTGGTGTCAGCTTACAAATGGAAGGCAGCAGTTATGATGGAGAGTGTTTGAGCTGTCTTCCACTGTGGCTGTTTCTGCATCATCATGCTGCCAGCTCAGAGAGGAGCTCCATGGCCTTGGCAACTGCTGCTGATGCTGCTTCAAGGATCACACACAAGTTAACATTGGTCTCTCTTGTTTGCTGGCAAGAATATTAGACCAGAGTCAACAATCTTCAAGTGAGGAGCACCAGCAGCTTGGAAGCGAGGACTTCAAATGATGGCCAGTAATGGCCATGATCTCCCGTGACTCGAAGCCCACCAAGGATAGCAGGGTAACAGCAGTACTTCGGAGGGAGTGGCTAGTGTAGGTGTTCTGTAATGGAGGGAGTGGCTAGTGTAAATGTTCCGTAAATAAAATAACCTAGAAATGTTGGGCAGCATAGATGCTAAATACTTTTCCCCATAGGTTCTGTTGTGAACAACACTTAATCACTCTACAGCTGACAGTCAATGATTTATCTGGGGTGAAGATAGAAGACTGGAGCATCAGCTGGGATTTTAGTAGGTACAGCACCAGGGAGGAGATTGGGCAAAAAGAATCTCCAGGCATCTCTCCCATATAGCCTCGGTGCTCAGTCCAGCAGGTGTCCTTGGAGTTTTATGATTTTTAGTGGCCTCATTGAAGGTCATGGTAGCATATTTGAGGTTGTTTTCATCTAAATGGATTATAAAGGATGCACTGTAGGAGTAAGTGATCTGACTCCCTCAGTGCCACAGCAGGCAACAAAAAGCTGTGTATCTAGCCATACATTCTTTACTAAGCACACTGCA